>OZ004618.1:24253357-25528779 GCA_963924575.1 Pycnomerus fuliginosus | reverse complement strand
CCAACCCGAAGAGCGGATTTAATTTTTGTGGCTGTCGGCGAACGGCAAGTGCCATTTTGGCATATCAACTTTGAAATTTGATTAATAAACACCCACTTTCTGTATCACCGCATGAAATGCCTTAAAATGTCGTTTCTAAAAATATCCTCAAACCCTCAAACTTAGTGCCCTTTTAGCAAATAATCGTAAAATTTTGAAAAGTCCCAGAGGCATATCAAGTGTAGCCCAGGCAAATGAGGAAAAGTGATGAAAGTTTGTGATAACTAACACCGAAGTATCCACCTAATCCAGTGTATGTGTAAGTCGTCACCTTGAGAAAAATTGCGAAAATTTGGCATTTAGATAAACGCCTATATCTCACGATCCCGTTGAGTTTTTCAATTACTTTCTTTTTTAATCGAAAACCCATAAAGTGCAGGAAAAACTGTTTTTAATGATTCTTTCGACAAATTCATGGTTTACACGCCATCTTGAAAAATGGCGGAAATCTGTAATTTAGTTAACGGCCTATATCTCACGATCCACTTGAACTTTCCACCAACTTTTTTTTTTAATCGAAAGCCCACAAAGTGCTGAAAAGAAAAGATCCTTGCGCCTTTTTCGAAAAATTTTTGCTTTACAGGCCAAAAATTGAAAAGACGACAAACCATGTATTTTACAGAATACAATTTCTTTGTCTTGACTGCAAATGTTCCAGTACTGGTGCGTGATATTTATTTTAATATTATAATTGCAGCGTCGTTGTTCAATAATTTTGGTATGTCCGGGTAAGTATCGTTATAGTAAACATTTTTCTTTATGTCCCGTCTAACAATCCGTGCTGCAGGTTCAACGATCTTCTTCTTTTCTTCATCTTTGGAGTCGCATCGTTCTTCGTAAAACCACCGTTAAAGTTTTTTTTTCTAACTTATCGCTTAGCGTTACTGTTACTATAGAATCTATTTTCTGCGGGCAATATGCAAAGCAAATTCTACCTTTAAAATGTCCACTTAGTTTTTGCTTCAGCCAACGTAAACTACTATCTGCCAGCATTAGCAGTCTCCAATTTTTTCATTTAACAAAGACAAAAAATCATACAGTTTAAGAAAAGCTGCTTGTCTAGAATCTGATGGCTTTTCGTTAGCTGAGTCGCTGAGTCATTATCACTGGCCAACGAAAAACCGAGCTTCAGCAGCAACTAAGTCGATTTCATTACCTAAGAAATAGATTTATTACTTACACAATTTAAGTACCTGTAGTTACCTATTCTAAGAAAAATATTTTCGTGGTCGCTGTTCTTCCTTTCACACTTCTGTTTTAGCTCTAACCAAAGTCAATTGTAATAACTGAAAGAAATAGTTTGTAGTGGATTGCATAGATAAAATTGTAATAACGTTCCTTATTAACCTCCCCACAACCAATCAGTCCAAAATTTTGGAATGGGGATTAGTGATGGCCTTCTGGTGAGCCCAGTTAATTTTCTTGCCGATCCGCCAACGCCAAGTGCCTTTTTGGCACACCAACTATGAAATTTGACTTATGGACACCAATTTTTCTTATCAGCACATGAAAGGCCTTCAAATTCTGTATCTAGAAATGTATTCATACTTAGCGCCTTTTTGGCACAAAATCAAAAAAATCGAAATTTCGAAGAAACATGAAATAACACGGTACAGTCCAAACCAGACTACTAGATCGATTTGTCTGAAATTTGGTAGGAAGAGGTACCATTGCCAGCCGAAGAGCTGATCTAATTTTGGTGGCAATCGGCGAACGGAAAGTGACATTTTGGCATATCAGCTTTGAAATTTGACTCTCATTTCTTTATCAGCACATGAAATGTCTTCAAATGTCGTTTCCAAAAATGTCGTCAAACTTAGTGCTCTTTTGGCGGAAAATCGTAAAATTTTGAAAAATTACAGAAAACGTTTAAAGGTTGGTGGAGTAAAATTTATGTATAGCAAGCAGGAAAATTTATTCAATTTTGGCGGCAATCGGCCAGTAACAAGTGCCTTTTTGGCATGTCATCTATGAAATTTTATCAGCAAATGAAAGATCTTCAAATTCTGTTTCCAAAAATGACATTAAACTCAGTGCCCTTTTGACAATAAATAATAAATATTTTGAAAAACTCCCTTAGGACGTAGAGACTGCGGATTGAAAATAGGTGATAAGACTGATAAGGATTGGATCATAAGTCAAGTGGGGAGGTTCTAGTCGCTTCCTTAGCTGCCCATTTTTTTTTTCTTTGAAACCGCCGCTCTTTTTTTGCTTCCTTCACCACAAATTAAACAGCATTCTTTGAAATTAAATGGAATATTTTTTGATACTGATCGCAACAATTTCGCATCTCTGGAGACGATCAGATTTTACATTTCTCTCCCGAGTAGGAGGTATACACTTTTCTGCAATTTTCATGCACCACCACTTCTCTCACATTTCTTAGAATGTTAGTTAATAATTTGTCTTTTCTCGTTACACTCGCATTAATAAGCGTGGTTAGTCCACGTTTTACGGTAACTACTGCCCCTCACTCAGGGTTTTTTCACAAATTACACAATCTTCCATCCAAGCGCAAAATAGTATGATCACATAAGATGTTATGTCGCGGTTATTTTAGGACAGTGGTAAGACGCCGTATTTGAATAGGGATGGGCAGGTGTGTTCATCTAATTATCTAATTGTAAAAACAATTACCGATTTATTGTTAAATTCTTAAAGCATGTAGTAGATTGCCCGCAATTGCTTCTCAAATACTGAAAAAGTACAAGTTTTGTGTTGAGTTTTGTTTATTTTTTTGGTCTATAAATAATACATTCTTCGAAAAAACCGCAAGGACCTTTTCTTTTCAGCACTTTGTGGGCTTTCGATTAAAAAAAAAGTAAGTGTAAAGTTCAAGTGGATCGTGACATAGAGGCCGTTAACTAAATGACAGATTTCCTCCATTTTTCAAGATGGTGTGTAAACAATGAATTTGTCGAAAAAATCATTAAAAACTGTTTTTCCTGCACTTTATGGGCTTTCGATTAAAAAAGAAAGTAATTGAAAAGCTCAACAGGATCGTGAGATATAGGCGTTTATCTAAATGCCAAATTTCCGCCATTTTTCTCAAGGTGACGACTTACACATACACTGGATTAGGTGGGTACTTCGGTGTCTGAAAGAGGACGAAAAGAGTTTTCCATTGATGTATAGAAACCTTATAGTTAGCACAAACTTTCAGCACTCACCTATAAGCCGGTGCTCATTTGCCTGGGCTAGTAGGAAAATTTACTTAATTTTGGTGGCAATCGGCCAATAACAAGTCCTTTTTTGGCATGTCATGCATCATGTATGAAATTTGAAAGGTGACCACCAGTTCTTTTATCAGCACATGAAAGATCTTCAAATTCTGTTTCCAAAAATTCAATAATGCTCTTTTAGAAATAAATAATAAAACTTTTTAAAAAACTCCCGAAACACTTAGGGCCGGAATTTCAATCGAAGGTTAACCATCAAATCTGTTAGTTAACCAATCAAATAAGTTCATTTCAAAACTTTCTGATGATCCGATTGGTTAACCAACACATCTGTACGTTAACCTACAGATCTGTTAGTTATCCAATCAGATCATCAGAAAGTCTCGAAATGGACTCATTTGATTAAATAACTAACAGATCTGATAGCTAACCTTCAATTAAAAAGAAAAACCTTTGGCCCTTACTTAGAGACTGGCTAACTAATAGGTGATACGATTGAATCATTCACCAAATGGGGAGGTTCTAACCGCTTCCGTAACTCCCTTTTTTATAATGTATCCTGCAAAAGGAATAGTTAATCATATCAGTAATCATAACAGTTAGTTGCTTTTAATGCATAGGTATCTCTGGGATTGAAGCAGACACATGATGGTAGACTATAATCCATTACTATTTGAATTCAGAGGACTCAATTTAATTTAATACCTACAAACAAAGCTATCACGCCAGACGGCCGTCATACGGTTTGAAAAAGATTACACGCGGTTACATAGTACAAGAAATAATATATCCTTTGAGGGCGCCCTAAAATGATTTATCGCCTAAAATAAAGGCATATTTTATCAGCCGGCTTTCATGTTGCCTTTAAATTGTGTTTCTCCTGCCGCAAAACACACGAGACTTCATACTCATGCTCTCGCCGAGCTCGCAGATTTTTTTATTTTGCAAGATTTGTGTCAAACAAAATAACAGAAGTTTCAGGCAGAGTTTCATAAGTTGAAGGTGTAACTTGGCTGAGATGATATGAGGTGAAGGACGTCGGTATAAATTAAAACTGGCACCAAAGTTGAGGTACACGTGGGTGATCATTATCCAAGAGAGGAACAACAGGTTTCTAGTTGCAGAAGTTCCAAGGGACAGCACAAAATAAATAATGCCCGTTTTTCTCTATTTATAACGTGACGCTGCCATATTCTACATTGGCTGATTTAAAATCCATTGTAAGAGAAAGCTCGATAGCAATTTTATTTCCAGAATATCAGAGCTGACCAATAATTATGTTCAATAGTAATACGACGAGTAGTCTCTTGATTGCCACGGGTTTTGACGTCCGAATGGTTGTCAACTACGAGTCAAAATGGTAGATTTTTTTAGGCTAAAAAAAGGACGAGAGCTGCTTGAGTCCTCTTTGGCCAAAAAAAATCTATCATTTGACAAGTAGTGCATCCATGAGGACTCAACAAGCCAGGCAAGAAACTACGAATCGTATTTTGCAGATTATTTTATAAATGAAAATATTGAGAAAGTAGTGTCAAGTTGACGTTGTAGTATTATCACTGTAATCAGGATTTGATTGGTTACTGGTATATTAAATGCAGCTTTGGATTGGTTCAATACCTAATGTATAAAATAATCACTGCAGTATTTTTTAGCTGCAGAAGTTTATATTTGAAATAAGCGCTATTAAGGTTTCCTGGCCTTCCTTTAATCTTGCACCCTGTTCAAGGCATTTTATGATGCAGTAAGCGTGGCTGACCCCTGTTATGTTGTCAGCGATGGACATTTGTCCTGCTTTCCGCATTTCATAAATTTTCTGGAAACCATAAACTTGACACATATAACCTACCCTAGACGTAGGCAACCTCACCCACTCTGTAAAGCTCAATAGGATTTCATGAATGTCTGAGCTTCTGACTTTCTGCAACTATCTACACAAAAACCTTCCAGTGAACTTTATCGGCATGAATGAGGTTCAACGGTTTTTGTTTTAAAAGAGGGTCAATGTCAGCATTCCATTTGCTGTTTCCTCTGGAGGGCAATTTTTGTTACGGTTTAATTCATTGAAGAAATACTGGAAACTTCTTCTGTCCAATTATAGTGTAAATTAGCCTCGAAATTAACCGTGCGATCTCCTTCAGTCTCGCAGGCTTATGACAAGTCAATAACGTCGTGGTTTCAATGAATTGGAACACGAGCGTAACATAAACAATTATTTGTTTTCAGTTTGTTGTTGAACTCGTGCTAAAGTTAACTTAAACCCTTAAACCGTACAAAAGTTCGTGTAATGGCATCTGCCAGGCAGGAGTAGTAACTAAGAAAAGCGTTGAACTCCTTGAAAAATATTTAATGAAGTTTCTTGAGGAAAAACTTCTACCATTTAGTGCTCATGTAGTGGGGGATATGTGCCTTCTTGTATTTGGAAAGAACGAAGTGTATACAGGGTGTTATTTTTAAAACTTCCCACCTTGAATATCTTTGGAGGTAATAAAGATTTTGAATTGAAATAAAAACTGGACAATCCCGCACGGAGGGGGACACTTGCGCGCATATTCAGGGAATTTTTTCCACTTCCGGTTTAACCGGAAATGACCCTAACTTTGTTTTTTCAAATGGAATGACACCTTTTTCTCAACGGATTCGGAATCTACGATTTTTTCTGAGTTATAAACACGTATCATACTTGACCGGAAGTGCAGTCACGGCCACCCTAGATTTTCAAAAACATCGAAGAAATCGGTGAAATATTGAGATTTTCGAAAAACGCAAAAACACGTCAAGTTAGTTTTTTTGATGCAAATTTACCTGAGCAATTTCATTTTTTGATTTCTCTTATTTCTATCAAATTTTCTCTTACCTCACAATCTGTCAAAATCTCAATAGTAAATAAAAAGAAAATGTCAATGGGCAGATGAATTTGCATCAAAAAATTAAAGTAGACGTGTTTTTGCGTTTTTCGAAAAACTCAATTTTTCACCGATTTCTTCGATGTTTTTGAAAATCTAGGGTGGCCGTGACTGCACTTCCGGTCAAGTATGATACATGTTTATAACTCAGAAAAAATCGTAGATTCTGAATTCGTTGAGAAAAAGGTATCATTCCATTTGAAAAAACAAAGTTAAGGTCATTTCCGGTTAAACCGGAAGTGGAAAAAATTTCCTCTATATTCGCGCAAGTGTCCCCCTCCATGCGGGATTGGTCACCGTCTATTTCAATTCAATATCTTTATTACATCTAAAGATATTCAAGGTGGGAAGTTTTAAAAATAAAACACCCTGTATGTTCTTGTCTTGCTGGTCATTTGTTATTTTAGTAGATTCTATTTGTACGGGATACGGAACGGTAGCCCCCGGTATTTTTCGCCGTCGGGACTTTTCATCCCCGGACGTTACGCCCCCGGATGTTTCGCCCCCAGGGATTTTTCGCCCCCGAACATTTCGCACTCGTAGTTCTCGTCCCCGGGGAGGGTTATTTTGATTTATTTCATCAATTCTGTTAATATTTGTTAATTTCCTTTATCTTCAACTTCCATTCAGGTCTGTCGGGTCAAGTTTTTTTTTAGTTAAACTATTTCTCATATTCTGTCCGTTCACTTGAACATGTATAATGTATACATTGACATTACATTATGTATATGTAGGTGCTAGCAGAGTTAGTCGTTTTCTCATTTTTCCATTCAGGTCTCAAAAGGTCAGGTAAAGTCTCTCTATAATAACAAACGTTTCTCAAGTATTTATCCTTCCCCTGAACCATTTTTTCTAGCAGTCAGCCGTTTTCGCACTTTTCCATTCAAGTCTCAAGGAGCTTTAGGTATCGATAGCCTTTATCAACAAATAATTCCTCGCGGTTACTTCATACAGTTAATGGTATGTACTTCAAATTTCCCGCGAGCGGCATTTCGTTAAATCTCGAGTTTCACACATTTCCTGTGTTTTTAATAGTTTTCTTGCTAATTCTACAGGAACGAAGCGATTTTCACGACTGGGATAGAAATTTCTATTTCATAGTGTTTTCGTTTCGTGTGAAGATTTTACACTATCAATTATGAAATTTCTGCCCCCGTCGTGAAAATCACTTCTATTACCAAATTAACCATTAAGAAAGGCTGTTGAGAAGAAGCGAAAAAAAATGCAGCAGAGAAGCGGCTGGAACCTCCCCATCGCGTGGGTCTTTGTATTCTGTGTAGATAGTAGTCAATTCAACAAACATTTTTTTATGCTTTTCGTCTGTGGCTATAATTTCGCAATTTTCTGACAAATACCGACATTACCTCGAACAGCACCCATCACATTTGACAATATGTTCCTTTTAAGGTTAACATTTTGCCACATTTTTGACAATAACTGCCACTTTGTCATCCACTGTCAGCCCGCTCCCTTTTAATGAGAAAATTTTTTTTCTCTATTTTCCACTGAAGTGGCAGAAACTGTGAATACATTTTTAGAACCAGAATTTGATCATCTCTCTAATGGCGACGTATAAAAAGAGGTCTTGTATTTAAAATTTTAAGTTGATATGCCTAAATGGCACTTCCCGTTTGTACCAATTGCTTCCAAAAGCCTCTCAGGTCTTCAACGGGTCACCCAATCTCCATGTACCAAATTTCAGTCAAATCGATTCAGTAGTTTGGGCCATAATGTGTTTTTAGTGTTATTACAAAATTTAAATTTTTTCTACCCAAAGGGCAGTAAATGCGAATGAATGTTGTCTTACTTAGAACAAGTATTTGAAGGCCTTCCTGACGCTGGCAATACATTTTAAAAAAAGTTGTTTAGGATGGTAAAATGGGAGTATATTTAAAATTGAAAATTGATGTGCCAAAACGGCACTTTCCGTGGGTCGATTGCCTCCAAACTTGTTTCAGCTCTTCGACGTTATAATACAGTCTCCATGTACAAAATTTCAGCCAAATCGACCCAGAGGTTTCGGCTGTATCGTGTTTTTAAAGTACCTTAACAATCCCGAATATTTCAATTTTTGTCAAAAAGGCACTAAGAGTGAATACATTTTTAGAAGCAGAATTTGAAGGCCTTTCTTATAGTGACGTGAAAAGTGGGGGTTTCCATTTAAAATTTAAAAGTTGATGTGCCAAAATGGCATTTCCGGTTGCACGATTGGCTCCAAAAGCTTTTCAGATCTAAGTTGGGTTATGAGATGCCTACGTACCAAATTTCAGCCAAATCGGTCTAGTAGTTTTGGCTGTGGCGTGTTTACAAACGTACGTACGTACGTACAAACATACACACAGACACATTTTAAAAACCACTTTTTTAGGTCCCTAAGACCTCAAAACGTGAAGATCTGGTGTTATTTCGAATTCGAAAATTTTAGTGATTGCAGTAACCTCCCATTTTTTTTAAATTGTGAAGTGGAGTGGGGAGGTTAAAAGTAAATAGTGGACAAATGATTGGATTTATTGAAAAGGAACTTCTTAAATTTTTTCACTTTCACAAAATTTTTAAACTAATTTTTATGCAGACCGAATCTTCCTCATTCATTTTAACCTCCCCACTCCACGTCAACATTTAAAAAATGGGCAGCAGAGAAGCGGCTGGCACCTCCCCACCGCGTGGATCTTTGATATAATTTCGAAGTTGATGTGCTAAAATGGCACTCCGAGTACCACGATTGACTTCAATAGCTACAAGGGGTCCATATCGTGTTTTTAAAGTGCGAAAGCAGAATTTCAAAGCCTCTTTAATAGTCATCTAAAAAACAGGGGTTTGTATTTAAAATTTAAAAATTGATGTGCCAAAATGGCATTTCCGGTTGCACGATTTCCGCCAAGAACTTTTCAGCACTATTCCGGGTTATGAAATGCCTATGTAGTATGTACCAAATTTCAATCAAATCGGTCCAGCAGTTTGGGCTGCAGCGTGTTTACAAACGTACGTACGCACGTACTTAAATACAGACAGACAAATTTTAAAATAGTATATTATTCAATGAGCGTGAGAGTGTGTAATGAATTTTATTGCTCCCGACAATATCAATAATAATCATTACACACGAATAGAATACTATGCTTTGTCCACGGATTTCAAAGCGAAAAAATCTCTCACCCATTGTATAATGAGTTCATTCTGCAACACCCGTGGATAAACCACACATAGATCTGGTCTTATCTAACGAATTTTAGTGATTGCAATAACCTCCCGTTTCTAAAAGTGGTGTGGGGAGGTTAAAAAAGGGAGGTTACTGCATGCAATCAGTAAAATTTTCGAATTTAAAGTAACACCAGATCTTCACGTTTTGAGGTCTCAGGAAACCAAAAAAGTGATTTTAAAAATGTGTCTGTGTGTATGTACGCACGTACGTACGTTCGTTTGTTAACTCGCCACAGTCAAAACTATTAGACCGATTTGGCTGAAATTTGGTATCTGATAACCTAACGTAGATCTGAAAAGCTCTTGGAGCCAAACGTGCAACCGGAAGTGCCATTTTGGCACATCAAGTTTGAAATTTTAAATTCAAACTCCTATTTTTTACGTTACCGTAAGAAAGGCTTTCAAATTCTGCTTCTAAGGCTTGAATTTTAATTGATGCCGTAAGAATTTACGGTACCACCAAAAAGTTAGACGCGTAACTTTAAGACCTCGCTGGCGGTCAAAACAAGTAGATTTCTTTAATTTTACTTCTAATGTCATGTATCCCATATGGCCAGTAATAAAAGAAATCTACTTTTTTGATCGCCAGCGACATTTTAAAGTTACGCGCCTAACTATTTCATAGTACCGTAAATTTTTCCGGCATCAATTAGAATTCAA
This sequence comes from Pycnomerus fuliginosus, assembly GCA_963924575.1. NCBI lineage: Eukaryota > Metazoa > Arthropoda > Insecta > Coleoptera > Zopheridae > Pycnomerus > Pycnomerus fuliginosus. The sequence goes on along the minus strand of OZ004618.1, from coordinate 25,518,797 downwards.
GCGTAAAGATATATTGACTTTTAATGCTCTTTTGACAAAAACTCAAATATTCGAGATTTTTAACGCACTTTAAAAACATGATACAGCCCAAACCTCTGGATCGATTTGCCTGTTTCGCACATGGAGATGGTATTGCACGTCGAAGAGCAGGAAAATTTTTGGAGGCAATCGATAGACGGCAAGTGCCGTTTTGGCACATCAATTTTCAAATTTAAAATTATACTCATTTAACCATCTAAAACAAGTTTGTGAAAAATTTATTGTCACCATCAGAAAGGTCTTCAAATTCTGGTTTTATAGAAGACGAAATTCATTCACATTTAAGAAATTTCTGTCCCAGTCGTGAAAATTGTTCGTTCGTGTAGGATTAGCAAGAAAACTATTAAAAAATTGGGAAAGGCTGTTGAGAAAAAGAAAAACAAGTAAACTGATAGTGGACAAGAGATCGGATTTATTATAAGGGACTTCTCCATTTTTTACAGTCACAATATTTTTAAACAAATTTTTAGACAAACACCGAATCCTGCTCATTCATTTTAACCTCCCCACTCCACTTCACCATTTAAAAAAAAGGGAGGTTACTGCAATCACTAAAATTTTCGAATTCGAGATAAGACCGGATCTATACGTTTTGAGGTCTCAGGAACCCAAAAAAGTGGTTTTTAAAATGTGTCTGTATGTATGTACGTACGTACGTTTGTTCGTTCGTAAACACGCCACAGCCCAAACTACTGGACCGATTTGGCTGAAATTTGGTACGTGTGCATGTGATAACCCAACTTAGATCTGAAAAGCTTTTGGAGCCAATCGTGCTACCAGAAATGCCATTTTGGCACATTAACTTTTAAATTTTAAATGCAAACCCCCATTTTTCACGTCACGATAGGAAAGGCCTTCAAATTCTGCTTCTAAAAATGCATTCATTCTTAGTGCCCTTTTGACCAAAAATTAAAAAAAAATAGATTTTTATCGGACTTTACAATCGCGGTACAGCCCAAAGCCCCTGAACCGATTTGGCTGAAATTTTGCACAAGGGGATTGTATTACACGTCGAAGAGGTGAACAAATTTTGGATTCAATCGGCCCACGGAAAGTGCCGTTTTGGCACACCAATTTCGAAATTTAAAATTATTCTCTAATTTACCCATCCAAAACAAGTTTTTGAAAGATTTATTGTCACTATCGAGGTCACCATCAGAAAGGTATTCAATTTCTGGTTTTAAATGAGACAAAATTTATTCGCATTTAGTACCCTTTGGGTAGAAAAATCGAAATTTTGTAATAACACTGAAACCACTTTATAGCCCAAACTAGTGGATCGATTTGCCCGAAATTTGGTAAACGGAGGTGAGGTGACCCGTTGAAGAGCTGAAAGGCTTTTGGGAGCAATTGGTCAACGGGAAGTGCCATTTAGGCATATCAACTTTAGAATCTTAAACAGAAGTCCCTGAAATCAAAGACCCACGCGTTGGGGAGGTTCCAGCCACTTCTCTGCTGCCATTTTTTAAAAAATAGATGCATTTGGCATTTAATGCACTAATTTTAACCTCCCCAACCCCAACACAATTTTAAAAAAATGGGAGGTTACTGCAATCACTAAAATTTTTGAATTCGAGAGAAGACCGGATCTATGCGTTTTGAGGTCTCAGGAACCCAAAAAAGTGGTTTTTAAAATGTGTCTGTGTGTACGTACGTTCGTACGTTTGTAAACACGCCACTGCCAAAACTACTCGACCGATTTGGCTGAAATTTGGAACATAGGCATCTCGTAACCCAACTTAGATCTGAAAAGCTTTTGGAGCCAATCGTACAACCGGAAATGCCATTTTGGCACATCAACTTTTAAATTTTAAATGCAAACCCCCATTTTTCACGTCACCATAAGAAAGATCTTCCAATTCTGCTTCTAAAAATGTATTGATTCTTAGTGCCCTTTTGACCGAAATTTAAAAAAAAATAAGATATTTATCGGACTTTAAAAGCGCGGTACAGCCCAAGCCCCTGAACCGATTTGGCTGAAATTTTGCACATGGGGATTGTATTACACGTCGAAGAGCTGAACAAATTTTGAATTCAATTGGCTCACGGAAAGTGCCGTTTTGGCACTAGTGTCGTCAAATTCTGGTTATAAATAAGACAAAACTCATTCGCATTTAGTGCTCTTTGGGTCAAAAAATCAAAATTTTGTAATGACACTAAAAACACATTATAGCCTAAACTACCGGATCAATTTGACTGAAATTTGGTACATAGAGATTGGGTAACCCGTTGAAGACATGAAAGGCTTTTGGAACCAATTGGTCCGCGGGAAGTGCCATTTAAGCATATCAACTTAAAATTTTAAATACAAGGCCTCCTTTTTTATGTCGCTAAAATGTCGTTAAAAAGACGATCAAATTCTGGTTCTAAAAATGCATTCACAGTTTCTGCCATTTCAGTGGAAAATAGAGAAAAAAATCTTTCTCATTAAAAGGGAGCGGGCTGACAGTGGATGACATAAAGTGGCAGTTATTGTCAAAAAGGTGGCAAAGGAACATATTGTCAAAATGTGATGGGTGATGTCCGAGGTGATGTCGGTATTTGTCAGAAAATTGCGAAGTTAGCCACAGACGATAAGGATAAAAAAAATTCTGTTGAATGGACTACTATCTACACAGAATACAAAGATCCACGCGGTGGGGAGGTTCCAGCCGCTTCTCTGCTGCATTTTTTTTGATATAAAATTGCTAATATCTACCAATAAAATGCATTTTTTTGACTAGCACCTTCAAGAATTTTGTTTTCCAAAGTCTTAACTATCTACCAGATGCAACTAATAAAACTAATTAATTTTCAGACGCCAGCATTACTTGCCAACTGGACGCAAATTTTCTCTGCCGGTCGATTCACACAATAAGAAACGACATCATCATCACCACCATCACCATCGGCAGAAAGCGGATGGCCCAACTAAAGGACGAAGAATTTCGACCCAACCAGAAGATTTGCCATTAATCGCCGCCGATAGAGATCAACTTGATAGTCACAGATCCGACGATACCAGAGGTCTTAGAAGACACAAACCCTCAAGACCTAGCAATGCCTCTCTGGTTCACATTGGTAGAAAAGAGGGCGGTGGGCTTCATAGCACCATCAAAAAGATGTACGATCATAGTCCACATGCGGTGAGTTAATTTTTCATTTTAACTTCTACGCAGCTCGAAGCTCGGAAAATTCAAAAAAATCGAACCGCCAAAAATATGAAATCTTTACGTTTCAGGGTCCTGGGAACCCAAAAAAGTGATTTTTCAAAAAATGGCTGTCTCTGTTTCTGTCTGTGTCTGCGTGTATGTCTGTGATCACGCTGCAGCTCAAACTACTGAACGTATCGAGATGAAATTTGGCACACATATTCAGTGGGCAATTTGTAGGTGCAGGTTTTGAGCACATCGGTCCACGGAAAGTGTCTTTTTGGCACATCAACTTTTAAAATTTAAATGGAAACCCCCATTTTTCACGTTACCAAATGAATACTCTTCGAATTCTGCTTCTAAAAATGTATTCACACTTGTGCCCTTTTGGCCAAAAAATGGTGCCGTGAAAAAAAACCTATGCATAACTGTATATTTTTATTACCGGATTTGATAAAAAAAAAATTTCAAGCCGAAAACCTTAGTGCAATTTTTTCGAAAAATGTCAATTTAGTTTCAAAAGGGCCCTTGCTTCAATTTATTTTACAAAAAAGCATATTCTGACTAGAGGATTCGACATCTGTTGTATTGCTCGATCAAAAACCTTAGTGCAATTTTTTAGAAAATTTCCATTTTATGAACAAAAAGGCCCACTTTTGAATTTTTCTTAGCGAAAGGGCATATTATCATTATCGAATTCGATAGCTGTTACATTGCCGGATCGAAAATCTTAGTGCCATTTTTTAAAAAAATGTCATTTTAGGGGTAAGCAACTTTTGTATTTTAGATTTTAGTAAATGAGCGCCGGCCGCATCGGCCATCGACGGGATACGGAAGATTGTTCGCCGGCAATTTTCCGCCGGCAATTGTTCGCCAGCAATTTTTCGCCGCTACAAATTTATCGCCCCAGCAATTGTTCGCCAGCAATTGTTCGCCAATAATATTGTTAGTTCAGGTTCGTTTATCAGTAGGCGTCCACAGATACAATATCCAAATAAAAGCCAAACGGAAGATGATGTTTATCAACAAGTTTTAAAAATTTGTATTGGGTTATTTCTACTTAAAATTAAAACATAATATAAAATTAGAAAAAATGTTTTGTGTACAATTTTTTGTATTTAAGGAGTTGAAAGGTTGAAAGGGGTAGGCAAGTTGTGGGCGATATTCTTGACGTCCTGAAGTTTTAGGTAATTACAGGTTTAAATTTTCTTCTTGTCAGTTTTTTGTTGTGGGGGGTTTAAGCGGGTGAGTTGTATCGGTGAAATTGTTGGCGTTCAATGAGGTTAGGTTTCCCCCATGTAAATTTTTTCTGTATTGGGGGTTGAACAGGGTGGTTCAAGGGTTAAATTTCCTCGTTTAATATGTCTCTTCTTGTGTTTGGGGGTTGAAGGGGGGTGAGTTTTGGGTGAGCAATTTGTTGCGTTCATTTAGTCTCCTCCGGTAGTAAGTGGTCCAAGAATTAGGTAAGATTTCCTTCATGTCAATTTTTTGTGTTTGGGGATTGAAGGGGGTGAGTTGTGGGGGTGAAATTGCTGCTTCAAATTCGTTTTTGCACAATAATATTGTCGGTGAACAATTGAAGGCGCGATAAATTGGTAGTGGCGAACAATTGCCGGCGAACAATTGAAGGCGCGATAAATTGCTAGTGGCGAACAATTGCTGGCGAAAAATTGCGGGCGAACAATTGCTGGCGAACAATTTTCCTAGACCCAGTAGAAGTTTCTACCGTCTCAGAGACTGCTAATTTTGTGTCAAAGAGGGGCGAGTAAACATGACCCCTGGTTTATTTGTGCCTATTTTCAGATTTTCGTGGAACTGGACGAGCTGTTCAGTGCAAACGAGGAGAGAGAATGGAAGGAAACGGCTCGGTGGATAAAATATGAAGAGGACGTGGAGGAAGGTGTCGATAGATGGGGAAAACCGCACGTGGCTTCGTTGAGTTTCCACTCGTTATTAAATTTACGAAGATGTCTAGAAGACGGGTTGGTTGTTTTAGACATGGAGGAGCACGATTTAGCCGCCATCGCGTATCGGGTCTCCGAGGAGTTATTTAAGGAAGATCTCATAAGGGAGGAGGACAAAGTCAAGATAATGAGGATGTTGTTACTGAGACATCGACACGTTAACGAACATCACGAGAGGGGCTTTAGATTCTCCAAAAAATACAGTTATGCATCTTTGCAGGTAAGCCAAATTGTTGTTTTTTGTCAATTTGTAAATATGAAGGAGGCATTGCACTGCAAAAATGATCTGCATCATTTCACTGTCTCTACTACCATGACACAATGCAAACTGTCTTATTCCTCGCCACGCGAGTGGGATGTCCTGCAAGTTTTGTAATTTAAAATTTTGTTCAGGAATTTGCGGTGAAGTTCAATAAAGAATCCTGCTCCACGTCGAAAGTAAACAAAACTTTCATATTAATGCAAGCGTTTGTTTATGAACAGTCGCAGTTTGAAACAATTTTTTTTTCAAATTTCATTAAATGGGTAGTGTCGAGAAAATAGCAAGTTCGACGAAGTTGCACCAAATAATGAGTTGACCGCTTTTTAAGTAGCTGAAGTTTTGTCTAAAGTCACGACACTTCCTAAGGAACGCCCAATATGGAGGTTGGAAGAGATCATTGTTGTTAATAATTATTGTCCATTGTTTCTACTTTTTGACACTGACAGGAGTTTTGATGGAGCCGAAAAACCGTTTACAAACAAACAGAAAAAAAGGCTGCCTCACAACCTCACCGTTCTATAGAAAGTGAGGTACCCACTCTAGTTGATTTTATAATTTTTATTTATCTTCGTGACTGGTAGAATAAATAAGAAACTTGTAGGAGATGAAGCGAAACTTGCAGTTATAATAATCGATTTATTTGACAATTGTTTAATACCTTTGTTTGCCTATAAAATAAAGCAGCACAAACAAAGCTACCGTTTCGAGCAAAAATACTATCAAAGTAAGTAAGATTTATTCATCATGTGCGACCTTTACAATAATGATTTGGTAGTTCACGTCCGTCATTATTGATATTATTGTGTTTAACAGGGTATCGGACACAAGGTGTTGATGATAAATAGCGGCTTTATTAACACGCCAACGTTTCGGTGCACTTTTGGGCCTTTTTCAAGGCTCTTTACAATAATAATTAGTATAGGGCAAGTCAAAGCAATTTTATTTTATAATAAAACAAAGATAAGGAAGGGAGGAAATAAGGAAATTATTAAGAAAATTACGAGCTTTTCATGGTCTTCATGCTGAAGTGTTTTTGACGTATTTTCTCGAAACTTTCCTCTAGACCATTCTTCGCAAATTGTAAACCTCACTCGAATCAACAGAAATAGTTTTAGTACCTCAACTTCGACGTTTTGCGAACAGTTCGAGATGTGGGATAGAAAAAAGTATTTGTTTTTTTCAGAAAGCGTCAAATGCATTCTCCAGGAGGATCTCTAATCTTCACGGCATTTTCGAACAACGTTTACGATTTTTAACCAATATGTAACTAAAACTTTCGAATTCGAGAAAACGCCACAGCCCAAACTACTCACCCCTCGTACTTTCAATGCTCCTTCGTCCAGTAGTCAGTAACTTTCATAACTTGTATGAAAATAATTATTTGGGTGCGAAAGCGGAAAATTGTAGAAAGAAAAACCAGTGATGGTTTTAATAATAAAATTTGTTATCCAACGTGTTACAGGAGTAAACGTGCAGGTATTACAGCGATAATTATTGTAAGCTGATAATCCTTCATAAATTTAAATTGTAAGCAAAAAAGCCTATTCTGATGGGAACCGGCCACGGGACCTCCCTAAAATACGAACTTAAATAGTACCTACCCAGGGTCGGATTAAACAATAGTGAAGCCCGGGGAGCTGATCAATATGAGGGGGACCCTTGGTTGTAGGCCAGCTGTAGTGCGTATTTCGTACTGTCAGGAGACTCTAAAAAGACTAACTGCCATTAATTTTTCACGTGAAAAACCGAAAATACCAATTTCAGCAAGAGGTATACACTGGAAGGTGATTTTTTTTAAACCGCCACCGACCTAAAGTGTGACCCATCTTGCTTCCTCAAATTTGAGGGAGAATCAATTGGCATAAACTTCGAACTTCTAAGAGCCATCCACTTCTAGAGAAGTAGATTTTCATTGGTTTAAAACTTCAAAAGTCAATAAAATCAATAAATTATGGCAAGTTTTAATTAAAACCTGATTTTGTATTATAAGAGATGCTAGTAAAACCATTGCCACCAGTTTTTCTAAGAAAAAACCTTGCAATGCCGAAATTCAGTAGAAACTACACATTTTTACATTATCTAAAAATTTTTTGCGACCGCGAAGGAGAATCGATTGGTGCAAATTTCAAACTTCTAGGACTCACACTTCGAGAAAAGTAGGTTTTCTTTCATTTAAAATTCCAAAATAGAATAAAACTAATAAAAATTGCATTTTGTATTAACAAAGGCTCTAGTGAAACCAATTTCCAGCAATTTTCCTGATTTGAAGGAGAATCGTTTCTTGCAAATTTCAGATTTCTAGGACTCTAAACACTTTGAAAAAAGGCGGTAGCGGTATAATAGCGTATAATGCATCCAGTGGTCGGAACATTACTTTTAAAAATAATTCACTACCATTACACATTACTTCGTCGAAATTGTAATGCATTACAATTACTAATTACTTTCTTCAAAAAGTAATGCATTACAATTACTAATTACTCAATAAATGTAATGCATTACTTTATACATTACTTTTAACGTGACATTTCTTAAATTTCTAATTGTAGCTGACAGATTTTGAGATCTGCAGTAAATTGAAAAATACGTCATTCCAGACACGGCCAACTCTAATTGGAATTTTAAAAAATGCCACGTTATAAAAAAACTGTAGGTGTATTATTTTTAAACAGTACCTATATTTATTATTTAATTTTAATTTAATTTCAATAACAGTTGCGTTTCAAAATTTACCACTGCTTGAGATGGCTAAGTTAGTTTTATTTTCTTCAGCTATGAAATTATTTCAATTCTATAGAAATATTTAATCCGGAGTAATTGCAGAGAATATTGCTACTGAAAAATAGCAGGAAAACCTCTTCAGAATGCATCAATGTTTGCTTGGGAGGCGGTAGGTAAACTGGACCCCCGCTGGGTTATGGTTAACTTCTCACTTCCTGTGGTGGTTATTTCATTTCACAAAATTACATTTATCTGGCGTTTCCTTTCCATAAAAGTTTTATTTTTGCGTTTGTCAAATAAGGGTAAAAAAGTAATGGAAAAAGTAATGCTTTTCCATTACAATTACTAAAAAAATGTAACGCATTACAATTACAAATTACTATTTAAAAAAAGTAATGCATTACAATTACTCATTACCAGCTAAAGTAATTTCATTACAGTAATGCATTACTTCCGATCCGACCACTGAATGCATCATAATAATACACAACAATAAGTACTTAGTTGTTTTGTTGTTAGGAATATTTTTTGCAATAATTAATTAATTACATAATTGCGGGGCTCCTCCTAGTCGGGGGCCCCTACAAGTTGTGGGACCGCAGGCTGCAACCCCCCTGGTCCTCCTCTTAATCCGGATCTGAACCTACCAAAACAAGAGATTCTAATTTTCTCTCTTCTGTTCGCTTTTCAGACAATATTGCACCTATAAATGCCAAGGAAATTTTAGGAAATGACTAAAATGATTTTTAATTTAAATCGTGATAAGTGTGCAGTGTAAATGTTGTCGCTGGCCGATTTTCAATTTCCCGGTATCCGTTCAACTCAACCCGAGGCACGAGATGCGACAGTTTTTTTGTTCTCGCTACACAATATCGATTGACGCTCTATCTAATCATACGAGTACCCAGCTATAAATTAACCATAACCATTAGTTCGATTGTTCAATTTAATGGTCTATTATGTAAAAAAAAGGTACAATGTCGAAATATTTTGATGTTGCAATTAATTACTCTTACAAGTAGTGCTTTTCAATCTCCTCGTAATGTTTTAAATGCCCTTATGTTTTTGGATCCGTTATTTTAAAAAGACGGTATTGCTATAAATTATTGATTTTCATGTATTGTATAGGTAGTCATATCAACAGAACTTCCGTTGCACGTCATCAATAAACGTCTACGATTTGCACATTTATCTGAGGAGCTCTCGGAGGAGCCTCACTTATGCCTAAAAATTTAAATAAAGCAATGTTATTGCTGAGATTAAGTGAGGCTCCTCAGATAAATGTGCAAATCGAAAATTCTGTTGATGACGTGCAAGGGAAGTTTTGTTGAAAATACTACATATACCTACTTCTGGCGTCCCTGTTGTACTTTTGGGCATTATTATCTAAAATTTATCTTCAACCCAGGAATAAGACAGTTTGCTTGTAACCATTGTAACCATTGCTGATGTTATTTTTTTATGGTGGTGCTTTACAGTCACTGTGGCTGGAAGACGGCGTAAGCTACGATGCGATGATGATGGCTCGCTGCTCAGTGTGTTCGGCACAGGGACAGCTTTGTACCCCACATGCCCTGACTCGCGGTTCTTCTTATTCACACGTAATGTCCACGTGTGTTTCTTTTTTCGAATTGAATGGATTCCTGTTTTTCTCACGAAAACATATTACTTTTACTAAATTTCATGCGTGCGACGTAGGTGATTTCCCCTTAATCCGACGGAAATTGATGCGGTTATTGTCAACATCTTGTTGACTGGAAACCAGTTCCATTATTATTATGGTAATAAAATCGATTTTTTTGACCTAAGCCTGATAGTACCTATTTTAATTATGTTCAATAATTGGAATCCACAGCGAAAATGTCTACCAAGTAATTTGAATTTATTATGAACGTATGGCTTCGGTTCTTAATTAGAAACGCTTTAAGTTGTAAACATTTAATGTTCGCTCAGTTTATCGATTAAGGGGAGATTCGCTACACTCTTGAGGTGTGCTTTTATGTGTTTCCGTCTCATCATCGCTTCACACATCCGCTTATTATAGCTTATTACCGCCCTGAAAGTTACTTCAGTTCATCCTTGTGAGAATTTAGTAATCGTTCCATTTCTAACTTCTAGGCTTGCAGAGCAGTTACTAAAATCGATCAAAAAATCGAATTCCCAAAGAAAGAAATCATATCTCTATGGTTTTAATAGTTATTTGTTTAACAAGGCAAAAAAATTGCAGATTTACTGCTGTGTCTGAAGTTCCATAGCGGAGGCTAGGAATCCAGCCAAGGCAGTAAATCTGTTTTTTTGCCGTGCTGAACACATATTTTTTTCGCCGCGCCGGCAGTAAAGGTCGCATTTTACTGCCGCAAAAAAGGCTGTAAAAGTATGACTACCGGCGAAAAAAGTTTAAATGCAAACCCCCATCTTTCACATCACCGTAGGAAAGCTCTTCAAGTTCTGCTTCTAAATATGTATTCACACTTGCGATTAGTGTGCTTTTGGCAAAAAATCGATGCCGCAAAAAAACGTGTACAGAGCATCCCAATAAAAAGGTGCCACCCCGAATATCTAGTAAACCAAATAAAATATGAGAATTCGTTTGGACAGGTCGATTTTTATTTCGAGGGGAGGGGGACACTTAAAACCGTGCTTGTTGAAATTTCACAACGACCCCCCTAACCCCCACTTAAAAATTTCAAACGTTTGAAAGCTAATTTTATAGTGTATTCAATTTTGTAAAAATTTTTGATTTTGTTCACTTTCAGATTTTAAATTGCACTAGGGCCTTTTGTGGCACATCATTTTAAAGAGTACCTATGCAAAGTTACAGTAAAAACAATAGCCATTGCTAGGCCCAGAGCCAATTGATGTTCTTCGGGGTAACTTTTGAAGGAGTGGATGGTTTTCCAAAAATGTTAATTTAAAACTCGACCATACGCATTAATGAACGCATTTCAAAAATTTTTACAATATTTGATTAAGTAAGAAAGGCCTTCAAATTCTGCTTCCAAAGATGCCATGTGCCTTTTTGACTAGAACCTCAAAAATTGGAGATTTCTAAGGTACTATTAAAACACGGCACAGTCAAAACCCCTGGACCAATTTAGTTGAAATTTTGCATATGGAGTTTATATTATCCGTCGAAGAGCCGAAAAGATTTTGGAGGCAATCGACTCACGACAAGTGCCTTTTTAACGCATCAATTTTTAAAATTTTAAATTATACTGTCATTTAACCATTTTCAAAAATTTATTGTCACCGTCAAAAAGGTCTTCAAATTCTGGTTTTTAATCAGACCGAAATGAATTCACACATAGTACCCTACATTTAGTGCCCTTTGGTTATAAAAAACATTAAAAACACACTATAACCCAAACTACTAGATCGATTTGACTGAAATTTGATCATGGAGAGCATGTGACGCGCTAAAGAGATGAAAGGCTTTTGGAAGCAAGTGGTCCACGGGAAGTGCCCTTTTGGCATATCAACTTTAAAATTGTAAATACAAAGCCTCCTTTTTTATGTAGTCATTAGAAAGACGATGAAATTCTGGTTCTAAAAATGTATTCACAGTTTCTGCTATTTCAGCGGAAAATAGAGAAAGAATTCGTTCTCACGTAAAGTTGCGGTATTGAAAAATTGTGGCAGAATATTGAATCTTAAAAGGAAGATTTTGTCAAATGTGATAAGTCTAAAAATGTTTCTGTTGAATTGACTACAATCTACACAGAAATCAAAGATCCACGTGATGGGGAGGTTGCAGTCCCTTTCTTTATTACTGTTAATGGTTTTCTTGGTCGAAAACCTTAGTTCCACTTTTTCGAAAATTTTTATTTTATTGCCTTTTCGGCAAGAAATCCAAAAAGAGAGGCCCTACAACACAAGCTACTGACGATATCGAGATGAAATTCGACGCACATTCAGTCGGCATTTTTTCGAAAAATGGCCATTTAGAAGTGAGAACCAATTTCTTTGTGTTCTTTTGAATTTTCTACAGCGACAGATTGAGCATGGATGGGGTTGGGTGGGACGCAAAAATAACGCTTTTCATGGGCTTCGAATCGAACCCAGGGACAAGATGTGCGGCTCGAATATTCAGCGAGCGCGCTCATACAACGCGGCCACTGAGTTTAAACCTTTGTTTTCTATTATTGGATATTTTAACTTCTACACTTTTTAATTTTTCTATGATGTTTACTGATCCAATAAATTAAAATTGGTGCAGCTTGCAAGAGAGAGAGAAATAATAAAAATACAATGGTTCCTTCAAAGTTTCCGTAATCCTTGAAATATGCCGGTGCTCATTACTCATTTTGTTTTTTAAGCTGTAGGCCGACAGTCGATGTACCCCTCAAGTTTATAGTATATCAATTCTGTGAAAAGGTAGAAATTTCTTTCGTTTCCGAGATTTTTTTAATTAAATTCATTGAAATCCCAATTGACAAGAGCAGAAATTTTCCACTCAAGATTCATGATTTGTATAGCTTATTAATTTTATTAGTCGCACAAAATGGTAAATTTAATGTTATTATCGTACAAATTTATTTCGGTAGGGTGGAAAACTGAAGAACATCTGAAAATCAGTGGAATTGGTTCCACTGATTTTCAGTTAAAATTAACGAGATTGGTCTCGTTAACTTTAACTTGGAGACCCATTCAAAATAAAATTGGCAATTTCACTTTTGTCTGTTGAATTGCTTTGAACAATAATTATGCACAATAATTGTATAAGGTGAATTTCACAGCAACTTCATCCTGATTTAATGAAAGATTGAGGTAATTGCTATTTAATTCATACAGTTCTGGGGAACATCTACTTTTCGTTTTAATTGCATTTGTCATAAAATGCAATTTCCTTCACAAGATGCTTAGACTTGCATTAATGAAGGATAGAAAGTTTTTCTTGCATAAAGTAGGGATAAAGCTATAAGCAAAAGCTCGGTTACCGTTTATACCAGCGATTATATGTTTGGAGAAATCTGAAAAAAAACTCATCCACGGTGAAGACGAAAAGTCTCTTTAATTCTGTCAAACAATTATTGTTGTTATCCTAAATAATTGACCATTTTAAAGGTCGTATCATATTTGCCAATAACTCGAAAACGGATGAAAATAACCAACATGTTTGTATTATGAAAAATGTGCGTTTATTAATTCTACATTACACTAGTTGAAAATATACAGGCTGTTCCATTTGAAAAAGTTGAGAGAAATAACTTTAATATTCTCAAATTTTGAAAATTAATTTTGAACACCCTGTACATAGGGAAATAACGAAAACAAGACCAGAGCTTCCTAAAAGCTTGTACAACAAGGTTCTCGTCTTATTTTCTTATAAAATCTGCACCCGTGTAAATGGCGAATTTTTAAGCAGAGCGATGTAAACTCGGTTTTTTTGAAAAATAATGTATCTCTCCCAAACTAAAGATTCAAGAGCCGTAATATTTTATGCATGAATAAAGGTTCCTAAAGGGGTAGTGCAGTTGCTAAAATATACCGGACGTTCCATTTAAAAAAAGTCAACTTCCAGCTGTCAAAAATTTTTAGGCCACCAGTACATTTTAAAATATTTTCCTGAAATACACCCTCATTTATAGTTGCAAGTATGCAGGACCCTGTATAGCGATTTCTGGGCAATTTTAGTGATTTTTTTTAATAGAATTCGTTGATATTTAGTGGAATTCCCCACCAATCAGGTATGTCGCAAAAAAATGCGAATGTTATATGACAATGTCACATGTTTTCTAGAGAAAGAGAAGGAAAATCGTTATTTCTTCGATTGCCGAAAACTTATTACAGAAAGAGATGAAAATTCGTTATTTATATGTATAAAGGTTCTTCTTATTTTGCTGGTAGAAGGTCTATAACATTGTTATATAACGTGTTTTGTTACATAGTGTGCTTAACAGTGCTCTAACATACTGTTAAAGGTTACAGAATCGGGAGGTACTTTATATTATATTTATATCAAAATGCTTAGGTTGCTGCCAAATGCTGTCATGTTGACCCGTCCAAAACGTTCCAAAATCCTAGTTAAATCGGATAACGTTCGTGGCACTGCGTAATTTTTAAAATGGTCAATTGTTGTGCTATGTCAGTAAGTTAAAGAAGAGCAATTGATCAAAGACTTTTAGTTCCAAAGCTCACAGAGGTTGAGTTCTTTTTCGATCGCTTGTTATACCAATAACAATGTTGGGCTTGTATCTGGAATTTTATTACAATAATTTAAGAAAATACAGATATGTTCCAACATTACTTAAAATAATAAAAACAGATTGAGAAATATAAATATAATTTGTGCGCCAGAAGTTTGAGCCAATTAGACGCCGCCCACAACAATAGTTGAGAAATTCAGTCGCGCTTGCCTTGTCGTGAGAGACAGACAAGTGGATTTATCTCATGACGTCATGACACAGGTCTGCTTACGCACACAAATCATGAGATGGCGCTAGCAGCAAGATTTCTGCAACGTTACATAATTGCATCTCACTATGGAGGAAATTCATGCTAAAAGGAAGTGTCCTCGGTAGAGCGTACTCCGTTTCAGTATGAAAGTCCTCGATAGTGAGATGCAATGCTGCGGAAATCTGCAAAACCGTACTGCTAGCGTCTTCTCATAATTTGTGCACCTAAGCAGACTTATGTAATGTCATGACATATATCTACTTAGAATCAGCCCCGTAGTGCGTAAACTGTGGAAATTGTATGAGACATCACTGTCAGATTTTGTTTTGAATGATAATTTGAGCCTTCTACGCCCTACGTCGCGCAGGGCAAGGGCTACTAAATCGGAAGAGTTTTTGATCACACATTACGAATATAGGTACATATTAACACTTTGATGAATACTTGATACACCATATTTTGTTAGTTGTTACCGCATACCAACTGACATACAAGTCCGATTTTCGCCTGTCCAAGCGGATTGTTTATTCATATCGTTCGGGTCTGAAGTTTTTGCCTTTCAACGCCAAACTTAAGCCCCTTCAAGACGAATCTAAATTTCAACTTAAAACTCCTCCTATTAACTCCGGTAGAACCCATACATTTCTAAATCGCAGTTTTCCAGAAAAGTTTTAATGAAAACACTTCAAGATATGAAAATATAAATTTGTAACTTATTGATTTTGAACATTGTCAGGTAGATCGGTAGAAGACAACTCTGTATAATAATCTATTTCTGTCCCATTAAGTTGTACATTTGATGCCCCTGCCATTCATCATCAGTAGCAATTAGCACATGAAGTCGAAGCTCTGGCCATTTATTTTCCATTGTAAGTGACATTTATCGAAATGACGAACTTAACACCTATAGAAAATCTATTCGGTTCCTAATAAAATATTTCTCAAGCAGTTATTCCCGTCTTATCCGAAAGTATTGAGTTCCTGTCAATGGAAAATTAATGGCTTCTTTTGATTTTTTTGTTGGGCTAACCTATAATTACAGGTACAAATTCTCGACCTGGTCTATATCGATTTGTCTTTATTTAGAACTTGCACGAGTCAGAGAAAAGGAAGATCAGTTATCCAACCGATGGTCAGATCGTAAAAAACGGAGGCGACGCAGGCAGTCGCCTTGTCAGTCCCGATAACCAGACCATCGTCGATATGAAAGAGGAAACCTATTCCGCGAGCACGGAGGATGTCCGCAAAGCTCGTAATGACGCGATCCTGAAACGGATTCCTGCGGGAGCTCAAAGTTCCAGCATCCTAGTAGGCGAGGTAGATTTCTTGGAACAACCGGCTATTGCGTTCATCCGATTGGCGGAAGGAGTTGTCATACCGTCGCTTATTGAAGTTAACATTCCCGTGAGGTTCATCTTCCTTCTCCTAGGACCAAAGCGAGCCAGTTTGGACTATCACGAAGTGGGTCGTTCGATTTCCACTCTGATGGCTAATCAGCAATTTCACAACATTGCTTACGGGGCGGATAACCGGAAAGCTCTCTTATCGGCGATCAACGAATTCCTGGATGACAGCATTGTCCTGCCTCCAGGTAAAGTATCCCGCAGGAATTTTTGCTGAAAATGCCAATCATTTTATGTAACACGAATATGAAAAATGTTTCCTATAGTTATTCCACAGTCGATATTTTATTAATTCTTGGGAGCCTTCCAGTAAAATCACACTTTATAAAAAGAATAAGTATACAGGTGTCCCGAAATAACGTCACAATATTTCGGGGGGGGGGGGGGGGCGATTCTACACCTAAAAATATAAAGAAAAGTCGAGAGAAAAGCAGTGGTCGGAACATTACTTTTAAAAAGTAATTCATTACCATTACACATTACTTCGTCGAAATTGTAATGCATTACAATTACTCATTACTTTTTTCAAAAAGTAATGCATTACAATTACAATTACTTAATAAATGTAATGCATTACTTTATACATTACTTTTAACGTGACATTTCTTAAATTTCTAATTGTAGCTGACAGATTTTGAGATCTGCAGTAAATTGAAACATACGTCATTCCAGACACTAATTTAATTGGAATTTTAAAAAATGCCACGTTATAAAAAAACTGTAGGTGTATTATTTTAAAACAGTAAATTTATTATTTAATTTTAATTTAATTTGAATAACAATTGCGTTTCAAAATTTACCACTGCTTGAGATGGCTAAAGTTAGTTTTATTTTCTTCAGCTAGGAAATTATTTCAATTCTGTAGAAATATTTAATCCCGAGTAATTGCAGAGAATATCGCTACTTAAAAATCGCAGGAAAACCTCTTCAGAATGCATCAATGTTTGCTTTGGAGGCGGTAGGTAAACAGAACCCCGCTGGGTTAGGGTTAACTCTGATACCAGTAGTACCTAGCTACTTCCTGTAACGATTATTTCATTTCACAGAATTACATTTCTCATAAAAGTTTTATTTTTGCGTTTATCAATTAAGGGTAAAAAAAGTAATGGTTTTCCATTACAATTACTAAAAAAATGTAATGCATTACAATTACCCATTACTATTTAAAAAAAGTAATGCATTACAATTACTCATTACCAGCTAAAGTAATTGCATTACAGTAATGCATTACTTGTAATGCATTACTTCCGACCACTGGAGAAAAGGTCATATGAGGTGTGTTTTGGCAGCCATCAGAATTCAGAAATGGTTGGCAACCAGTCAACGCGTGCGCATTAAAGCTTTTGCGTTTCTGCAGCAGCATTGACGGTTTCTGATTGATCAGTAGAATGTTCTTGCAGTTTACATCTGATAGCCTTGAACAATTTCTGATCATCAGACTTAGTCGAACCTAAGTCTCTCCGACCTTCTCCTAACGTTCACTTTGACGCATGCGTAATTCGGATAAAAAGGACAAAAAGTTCGAAAGTAAAAACGAAGTACCAAGTCAGTCATCCAACCTAACCTCAAACACTAATTTTACGTAGTTTTTGCAGTTGTGAAAGTAGGTATATAGAAAAAAATTCCAGGTCGTCGTAAAAAGGTTTAGAACAAACTTGATTTCAGTACGACGGGCGATTTTGAAGCAAGCTCAAGCAGTAGTAGCAGTAGTCAGAATATAGGGACTTTAGTGTTACCACTGTTACCAATACAGGCGCTTTTAGTGCCAACGAAATTGCGTTTTTGCAAAGACGACGAATCTATTGTGGGGGCCAAGATATAGTAAGGGCCTCAGACAACGGTAGTTAGCATCCCGCTGGCACTATCCTTTTGTTTGCGGCACACTAAACAAACCCATCGTATAGAAGGTGTCAATAGACGGACAGGGGTGGGCTTGTTCACCACGTGTTGAAGAAGCCGCCGAAGTAATAGTCTATTATTAACATGATTTTGAAGGACTAGTGAAGAAAATGTTGATCTTGGCTCGCGCAAGCGCATAGCACTTCAAACTCCAACCATCAGAAACTTGCTGCCAAAACAAACCTATGAGCATATATGTATGTCCGAGAGTTCCTCCAGGGGGTGCTACAGACCTTAGGTAGATGTCTCTCAAAAACAGTTATTTATTAATTATTTTTGAAATTTTGGAGCCAGAATAACAAGTTGTAGTCGTTAGTGACAGACTAATGACATTTGTGAAGGAAGTCAACTTATTTTTTTTGCAAAACGGTCGATCCTGTGATTTAACATCAAGAGTACCTTTTAACCTCCCCACTCCACTTCACCATTTAAAAAAAAGGGAGGTTACTGCAATCACTAAAATTTTCGAATTCGAGATAAGACCGGATCTATACGTTTTGAGGTCTCAGGAGCCCAAAAAAGTGGTTTTTAAAATGTGTCTGTATGTATGTACGTACGTTCGTAAACACGCCACAGCCCAAACTACTCGACAGATTTAGCTGAAATTTGGTACGTGTGCATGTGATAACCCAACTTAGATCTGAAAAGCTTTTGGAGCCAATCGTGCAACTAGAAATGCCATTTTGGCACATCAACTTTTAAATTTGAAATGCAAACCCCCATTTTTCACCTCACGATAGAAAAGGCCTTCAAATTCTGCTTCTAAAAATGTATTCATTCTTAGTGCCCTTTTGATCAAAAATTTTAAAAAAAATTATTTTTATCCGACTTTAAAATCGCGGTACAGCCCAAGCCCCTGAACCGATTTAGCTGAAATTTTGCACACGGGGATTGTATTGCACGTTGAAGAGCTGAACAAATTTTGGATTCAATCGGCCCACGGAAACTGCCGTTTTGACACACCAATTTGTAAGTTTAAAATTATTCACTCATTTAACCATCCAAAACAAGTTTTTGAAAGATTTATTGTCACCATCAAAAAGGTCTTTAAATTCTGGTTTTAAGTAAGACAAGATTCGTTCGCATTTAGTGCTCTTTGGGTCAAAAAATCGAAATTTCATAATAACACTAAAAATTAGTGTTGTGAATGATTATATTTAGCAAAATGATATATATCACATTTTGATATTTATCTGCTATATATTTATCATTTATAGCAGATATTTAGCATTTCACTATTAGTTGGAGTAACATAACCTAACAAGTGACAAGAAAATTGTAAATTTTGATTAGTATCACAAGAAATGCCTTTCAAATTAACAACTTGTGTTGCAAAAAGATTTCGGACGTAAGCATTTCAGAAAATATAAGAAACACAAGAAATCTTTCTTGGATAATCCAAAGCAAATGGAAAAATATCATTGAACGGAATGCAAACGCAGTCCAAAACAATTTATAACACTTTTTGATGTTGCGTCTTCCAACCGCTTCTACAGAAAAGTTCTAAAACAGAGTGAAAATGACTAAAAAACTAAAATAAGAAATATAGAATTAATATTGACGTATTTGGTATCAAATTGCTCGGAAAGTGACAAAAGTGTCGTTGATGGTGGTTAAAACTAAATATTTTTTTAGCAATTTCCTGCTGATATATAGCAGGAATCCTTATTTTCCGGTGATATATAGCAACATATATATCCTGCTGCAGGATATATATGTTGCTATATATCACCGGAAAATAAATAGCACGCTATTTTACATCACTACTAAAAATACATTATAGCCCAAATTAGCGAATCGATTTAGCTGAAATTTGGTACATGGAGATTGAGTGACCCGTTTAAGACCTGAAAGGCTTTTGGAAGCAATTGGTCCACGGGAAGTGCCATTTAGGCATATCAACTTTGAATTTTAAATACAAAGGTCTCCTTTTTTATGTCGCCATTAGAAAGACGATCAAATTCTCGTTCTAAAAATGTATTCACAGTTTCTGCCATTTCAGTGGAAAATAGAGAAAAAATTCTTTCTCATTAAAAGGGAGCGAGCTGACAGTGGATGACATAAAGTGGCAGTTGTTGTCAAAAAGGTAGCAAAAGATTAACCTTAAAAGGAACATATTGTCAAATGTGATGGGTGATGTCTGAGGTGGTGTCGGTATTTGTCAGAAAATTGCAAAATTAGTCACAGTCGATAAGGGCAAAAAATTTCTGTTGAATTGACCACTATCAACACAGAATACAAAGATCCACGCGATGGGGAGGTTCCAGCCGCTTCTCTGCTGAATTTTTTATGTAGAATTGTTTGGAGAAGAGTTATCCAAAGCCAAAAATTCAAGAAAGCCGGAGAAAAAAAGTTGTGCTAGTTTTTTTCCTAAGCCACCCCTGTTTCGCACGCCTATGGTCGTCGGTTACCTTTCTTGTTGTCACCAGATAATTTTTCACCTCAAAATTACCGTCATTCTGGCTCAAAAATAATTAATAAATACCTGTTTTTGAGAGACAATTTGTAAGGCTTGTAGCGCCCCCAGGAGACCCTTTCGGACATTTTTTCATATAAACTTTTCTTCCTATTTTTAGGTGTAGAATAACCCCCCGAAATATTGTGACGTTATTTCCGGACACCCTGTATATAAAATTGTGCTTGCCCCTTGAATTATAGTCATCCACATGGTTTAAAGCTTCTGATTTGGCATTGAGCTTAATGGTAGCTACGTTTGTGCACTCGCAAGCAATAAATTGTGAACATTCGTAACTGTGGAACGTGCTTTCTAAACCGGGGATGAGGGTGTGGCTGGGTATCAAATCTTGACAATAGCGAATTCACTTCAGAACCCGTTTAAATGAAATTTTAAAAGTAAACTTTTCCAAATACATTTTTACGAAAATATCTTCTTGAACGTCTATTTAATTAAGAAGGGTATTAAAGGCTGCACGCAATACATATAACTTTTATCTGTGGGCTCTACAACATAACTGTTTGCTCTTATTATACAGTATACCTACTACTTATCCGATATGATTCTGTAAGAAATAGTTGTTTCTTAAGATCAGCGTCAACCGGTGAGATTTTTCGAGAGATTTTGGTTTCATGAAACAAAAATTAGACCTTGTAGAGCCTTTAAGGGCGGTTCTTCGCAAAAGATGAGTAACAGCTTTTTGTAAAGCTATCGACCAATACTTAGGTTAGCTATTTTCACTTTAAAACCTCAATTATTGTTAAAATTTTTGTTTCACGAAACCAAAATCTCACGAAAAATTTAACCCTGGATGCTCACCTTTATGCCAGGACATTCCTTATTGGTCATTGGTCAACACCTAGCAACAACCTTATGCGAACGATTTCTTACAGCATTGAGCGCGGGCACTACGCCTGGAATGTATGCAACCCAGCAGTCTGGTGGACGAACATAAAACAAAATCTCACTTTTACCAGAGCTTTTACCTTGTTCAGTCGACAACGTCAACGAGGTAAAAGTAAAGTTTTCTTTTATGTTGGTCCACCAGACTGCTGGGTTGCATACATCCCAGGCGCAATGCCCACGATTAGGCTTTATAAATATTTACCGTGTCGCAGTCAAACTTTTAACTAAAATGCAACTTTCAAAATAAACGTAAGACTCTATTTTGTAAAGAAACATTTTATCGAGTTACAGGTTGACAAAGCGATGAGAAAACTTTAACCATAAAGTTTCTAAATAATTCGATTGTCCCCAGGTGATTGGGAAAGGCAGGCGCTTCTACCCATCGAGGAAATAAAAGCAAAAAGCGAGATGATCAGGCGACGAAAGGAAAATGCTTTCAAGTCCACGAAAACCGAAGATATTACTAAAGCTTTGTTGGCGGCTGAGGAAGAGAGAAAGCCGCCGTTTCCTAACCCCTTGGAGAGAACTAGGAAGCCTTGGGGAGGATTAATTAATGACTTAAAGCGTCGCTACCCATACTTCAGGAGTGACATCGTTGATGGCTTGAACGCTCAATGTTTCGCCGCGGCAATCTTTATGTATTTTGCCGCTTTGTCGGGAGCAATCGCCTTTGGAGGGATGTTAGGCGATAAAACCGACAATTCAATGGGCATCTCCGAAACCTTAATGGCCACTTGTGTTTCTGGTGCGGTTTTCGCGATTTTTTCCGGACAACCTTTGGTAATTATCGGTACCACGGGACCATTATTGTTATTCGACGAGAGTTTGTACCAGTTTTGTGTGAGCAATGGTATTGAATTTTTAACAACGCGGTGTTACATAGGACTTTGGCTGGGTGTAATAGGATTGGTAGTTGCCTGTCTGGAAGGAAGCGTTCTGGTTAAATTATTCACTCGTTTCACTGAAGACATTTTCTCGGCGCTTATTGTTTTACTTTACATAATTGAAAGTGTTATGAAACTGTTTTTCGTTTACGGTAGGCATCCACTTCTAGCGAATTATTGCGAATTTGAGAGTGTTTTACTATTCGACGACCCTTCCACCGGGAACTACTCCCATATCAACAATCACCCCATAAATGACACTCATCGGATCAAACAGAATGCGAACCTACCCGCCGTTGATGGTTTTGGACCAATTAATCAACCCAACACAGCGCTGTTTTGCACGATTCTGGCCCTTGGTACTTTCGCCATCGCAATCTACTTGAAAATGTTCAGAAACAGCCAGTTCCTGGGCAGACATGTAAGTGCATAATTTCCGGATGGTCCAAAAATAAGTCGTTATACGTATAGCTGCGCAGATAAATGTTTACAGGTGTTAATCGGGAATAGGAAATTCAGAACTCGACCCACATTTGTAGAAATTTCCATGTAGCCCCTATAATGCAATTACATCTGAAAATGCAATTCAAATTGATAAAGCTACTAGTAGGTAGTAATTGTACTTCAAAATTGTTTGCATGGATTTCCGCACATTATTCAAGTGCAGATTCCTATAGGCACCTATTTCATTTGTTCAGAACTGAAAAAATTATGAATTGATATATGTATAGAGAATATCGGTCAGTCATCAGAGGCGCAGATATAAATAAATGAAAATGTTACATTCATGTACAGCATGAAAAAGAGCAAATGCCCACCCGGGAAGGTGGGGGCCAACCACTACATGCCTGGTCCGCTGCAGCGGCAACTCGAAGCAGGAGAAGGAAATATCGATCGGTTTTTCATGTAAATAGGAGCTTCCTATTTAATTTAACCCGAGACAGGACGCGTATTGAAATTTGACGTCTTATGGCCACTTTTAGAAATCCGTCGTATGCAAGCGCACTTTTTTTTCAAACTTTGCCGCATCATTGTTTTGTTATTAACTTTTCGTTACAATTAACAACACGGCGGACGTAGGTACTGAATAATCGAATCATTAATCATCAGAATTATTAAAGGGAGGTTTTTCGTCTGCAACTAATACTTACTGGTCGTTCAATCCTTGTTTTTATGTTTTGTTGGTGGTAATTCTGTAACGGACCTAGTCCTACATTTTGATTGGTCGCATTCCTGCGCCTCCATAAATACGCAATACGAACATGTTAAAACCAAAAATTAGCACCTCCTCATGATTACATACAATATACCCTCATTATTAACGTTTATTTAATTAGATTTCTTCTATGTAGTTACCTTATATTGAAGCCAATCATGTGTTATTAATTTAATTGTATATTGTATTGTAGTATAATCATATGGAGGTGCTCATTTTAGCAAAAATTTCGTTCATAGTTTTAACATGTTCGTATTGCGTCTTTATGGAGGCGCAGGAATGTAACCAATCAAAATGTAGGACTAGGCGCGTTACAGAATTACCACTAACAAAACATAAAAACAAGATTTATTCGAAAATAGACGAAAATGGAATCACTAAGCTCCTACAGGTGTCCCGAAAATGCTTGGCACTATTTTAACCTGAGTTTCCCCATTGAAAATGGTGACGATTGGTATGAAAATTTGTAGGTCGAAGTCGCTTACTAAGGGAGCTACAGCTCCTCAAAGGTACGCCATCGGGAGTAGTTTTTTCACATATCTCAGGACTGTCGGGATCTTAATGAATTTTGGAGGCTATTGGCACTCTGTGGACCTACGTCTATGCTGTAAATTTTATCGAATTCTGACAACGCAATCCCCAGAAACTTTCAATTACCTTGATATTTTTCTTCTTAGACATGGTTCAAGGTCACAAATCTGGTGGTATTAGTTAGAAAGAACAATTGAAGCTGCATCTTTTCTTATTCTTATTAATTTTTTATTTAAGCAGCCGTTTTAGAGATAATTGAGGTTTAAGTTAATAAGCACCAGTTGCTTTGTTTAAAATCTAACCTGTTTGAACGATTTATGAAAACCATCACAACTAGG
This sequence comes from Pycnomerus fuliginosus, assembly GCA_963924575.1. NCBI lineage: Eukaryota > Metazoa > Arthropoda > Insecta > Coleoptera > Zopheridae > Pycnomerus > Pycnomerus fuliginosus. The sequence continues at coordinate 25,494,652 of OZ004618.1, read as the reverse complement.
GTTTTTCTTGTTGCTTAGCAATTGGTCTCGCACACGCAAGTGGGAGGTCTCAGGAAACAGGTCAATTCCAGGTTTTGAGTGTTTTTAAATTTTGTTTATTAAAGTAAAATTTGTTAAATATGTAAAATGTCTTTTCTCGACAAATCAAGCCTCTTAGGGCCACTTTTACCATGTCCGAGTTATGAAAACTCGAGGTATGTTGCCATGCAATGAGACCGTCAATATCATGACAACAAACCCTGACTTTTCATAACTCTGACAAGGTAGAAGTAGCCCTTAGCCCTAGTGGATTCTCTACCTAGACAAGTGACTAACCCCAGAAAACCTCAATTATTTGTAAAACGGCCATTTAAATCAAAAATTGACAAGAATAAGAAAAGTTACAGTTTCGGTTGCTCTTTCTAACTAACTCTACCAGATTGAAAATTCGTGACCTTGAACCATGTTTAAGAAAAATAACAAGGTCATTGCAGGTTTCTGGGGATTGCGTTGTCAGAATTCGATAAATTTTACAGCATAGACATAGGTCCATATAGTGCCAATAACCTACAAAATTCATTAAGATCCGACGGTCCGTTCCTGAGATACGTGAAAAAAAACTACTCCCGATGGCGCTCCTTTGAGGATCTGTAACTCGTTTAGGAAGCGACTTCGACCTACAAATTTTCTTACCAATCGTCACCATTTTCAATAGGGAATCTCAGGTTAAAATATTGCCAAGCATTTTCGGGACACTCCGTATAAGGACCTCATTGGACGACCAGTAAGTATTAGTTGCAGAGGAAAGACCTCCCTTTAATAATTGTGATGATTAATGACTCGATTACATAATGATATTTATTTCAGTACCTACGTCCGTCTTGTTGTTAATTGTGACGAAAAGTAACGAAAGTTCGAAAAAAAAAAGTGCGCCTGATGATTACGACAGATTTCCAAAAGCGGCCAAGACCTCAAATTTCAATACGCGGCTTGTCTGGGGTTAAATTAAATAGGAAGAACCGATCGATATTTCCTTCTCCTGCTTCGAGTTGCCGCTGCAGCGGACCAGGCATGTAGTGGTTGGCCCCCACCTGCGCATTTGCTCTTTTTCATACTGTACCTCAATATTTACAGCAGTAATCTTATGCCGAGTATTCTAAAATTCTTTATATTTTCAATTTCACCTTACTGTCAACTCATAAATTGAGTACCTACAATGTACAATATCTAAGATTCTTGAAATTGTTGGCCTGAATACTCCTTTTATACGTACAGGGCTTATCACGCAATAAGAAGTTTATGATTTTAGAAAGGTCGTCTGTTTTGATAGAGGCAGACAGTTCTTACCTTAGTGGAATTTTAAAGCACACATGTACGGGAGAAAGCCGAGAAATAGAACGCCTGATAAGATATGAAAAGTCGTTTTTCTCCCTTCCATTTAATTTAATTTTTAAATCTGGCAATTCTGCAAGCCATTTGCCCCTTCATTTTACGTTTAGCCAAATCGTCCGTATGATACAAATTAATTGCCTACAATTTACGTTTTTCAGGCCCGACGTGCTCTTGGAGACTTCGGAGTACCCATAGCCATAGTGACTATGGTTTTTATCGATTATATAGTGCCAGAAACTTACACTGAAAAGCTCAATGTACCTGAAGGCCTTTCACCGTCAGACCCCGATGAAAGAGGATGGTTGATACCTCCCAACGGTATTCACCAACCCCTCCAAGTGTGGATAATTTTTGCATCAGTGGTCCCAGCAATGCTTGTCTATATTTTACTTTTCATGGAAACTCACATCACTGAGTAAGCTATAACAGCAAAAACATTTTTGGGCTAAAACTATTTTATTTATAGATTGATTATTGACAAGAAAGAAAGAAAACTGAAAAAGGGCAGCGGCTTCCATTTGGATATCGTTCTGATTTGTTTGCTGAACATTTTGTCAGGCTTTTTTGGTATGCCGTGGATGTGTGCGGCAACTGTCCGTTCTATAACACACGTTTCTGCTTTAACTGTAATGTCCAGAACACATGCACCTGGCGAAAAGCCTCACCTGATAGAGGTGAAGGAACAGAGAATTTCGGCCTTTACAGTTGCCAGCCTTGTGGGATTGTCCGTCTTGATGTCTCCGTTGTTGAGACGTGTACCAATGGCTGTTCTGTTTGGAGTATTTTTGTACATGGGTGCAGCGTCCATAGATGGCATCCAGTTCTTTGACAGGATCAAACTATTATTTATGCCGGCCAAACACCATCCACAAGCTTGCTACGTTAGAAGGGTAAGTTCTTAGCAGTTAGTTTTGTAGGCCACACTAAGCTATAAAAAAAAGGAAAACACACGCTGGCCGTATAAATGAGCGTGATTTATGTTTTATTTGGTTTATGATCTGTGAAATAAAATTTGACGCTGCTTAATGGATGTGATCCATTATGAAAGCTAAAAGTTGACGCATCCAGTGGTGTAATCGAGGGCATACACGGGCCTAAAACTCTGTTCATTTATTAAAGAACCACCGCCAGAGGGCCGAGGTAGATGAATTGATTGTTTTGAGGAAATGTATCAACGCTAAGTGCGTGAAAATCAGAATTTAGTCTGTTGTTGGCCATTCTGAAGTAATTTTAGTAGTGGTGTAGTCTCAAAATATCTAATTTGCCGAACTGAGCAACCCGGGCCCTCTGGCAGTGGTTCTTTAATAAATGAAGAGAGTCTACGTCACATCGTCTGTCCAAAAAACTTTTTCCCGTACCGTATCGTATAGGTACCCAGAAGAAAATCAAAGAAATACGATTACAGGCCTTCCGCTATAAGCTGCAGCACTGGGTTGGAGGAACTTTAGATATTACAATGGCTGGTATATACAGTGTGTCTCATTTTAACTGGAACCACCCAAATATTTCGGTTAATATTGAACAAATCAACTCGCTCTTTTTTTACACATGTAGAGCTCCAGAATCTGCATCTGTGTAATACTTCACCTTTTTGTTATCCCGAAATCTCAGCCTACTGCGATTAATTAAAGAGGCCAAAAAAGTTGAAATTATAAGTTAATACTAACTACTAATACTACTAATACTAATACTACTAATACTAAACTAAACAGTAAGTAAATTTTGTGGAACGAGACTGTGAAACTACCTTGTGTAATAAGCTTATAAATAATAATCTTAATAATTCCAACTTTTTCTGCGATTGTTAAATTTTTGCCCAGCCATAACTAACAGCAACTGTCAAACACTCATTTCAATTGTTTTTAATTACACAGCAAACCTTTTGTTGTAAAAATAATGAAGTTTTCGATATTTTTCATTTTTTCCTCCAGAAATTCAACATTTTTATTTTGGCCTGAAACTCCGAACTCACCCATTTGGGGTCATCCTGAGCAACTTTTCTTAATAAAATTTTTCGATAAAAAAATGCCTAAAACGATTTCGCTGTTTTGGTCCTCTTCAATTAATGGCAGTGGGCTAAGATTTCGGGGTAAAAAAAAGGTGGTGCAAATTTTGAAGCTTACATGTAGAAAAAAAAGCGAATTAATTTGCTCAATATTAACCGAAATATTTGGGTGGTTCCAGGTAAAATGAGACACACTACTGTATATGAATAAAGTGTTACAAGATACTCTCATTAATAAAGGATGCAAATATAAGTTTTTCGTGCACGAGAAAAGGATAGAACTATAAGCAAAAGCTTTATCACCTTTATACATATCGGACAATGTTTCCTGAACTATTTCTCCTAAACTGTGACAGCCCACGGTCAATTCACCATCAGTGGCGTGCTGTTTACAATAAAACTACTTTTCTATTCGAAGAGCAGCTATTCACACGGGATAAAAGACACAGTGTATTTTATTTAAATACTTCGCAGTATGTATAGGTACTATTATAAAACATTCTTGCCGCAACATTTTTAATCTCCCACATCACCATTTAAAAAAAGGGAGGTTACTGCAATCACTAAAATTTTCGAATTCGAGATAAAACCGTATCTATACGTTTTAAGGTCTCAGGAACCCAAAAAAGTGATTTTGAAAATGTGTCTGTATGTACAGGGTGTTCCAACGGTGAGACATGTCCACAATAATATCGAAAATCCGTGTACGCCAACCGTTAGTGCCTGAAAATGCATAATCCAAAATTAGTATGAACTCACATTTGCGGTTCGTGTAAGGGGGGCAGCACAAAATTACATTTTGTTAAATGGAACACCCCATATATCAATGCATTTTTGGTTTCTACGTGTCATTCTGTGCAACTTTTGTCAGGTGTGCCCCATACTTAAATTCAATCGTTTTTGAGTTATTTAATAAAATGTGTAGAATTTAGCAAAAACAAGACTTCAGTCAAAAATTCATATTTTGGAAGCCTTGAAGTTTTTCGCTTCCGAATTTATGGCACATCCTAAGGGAAGGTCAGGGCTACCTGATGACACACTTTAATGTCAAATTTCATGCACAGCGTATCCCCGCTAAATTATCAAATTAACAGAAATTAAAAAGACAAAATTTCTAAAATTTTAAATGGAATGACCTTGAATTTTTTAACCTCCCCACTCCACTTCACCATTAAAAAAAAAGGGAGGTTACTGCAATCACTAAAATTTTCGAATTCGAGATAAGACCGGATCTGTACGTTTTGAGGTCTCAGGAACCCAAAAAAGTGGTTTTTAAAATGTGTCTGTATGTATGTACGTACGTACGTTCGTTCGTAAACGCGCCACAGCCCAAACTACTCGACCGATTTGACTGAAATTTGGTACGTGTGCATGTGATAACCCAACTTAGATCTGAAAAGCTTTTGGAGCCAATCGTGCAACCAAAAATGCCGTTTTGGCACATCAACCTTTAAATTTTAAATGTAAACCCCCATTTTTCACGTCACAATAAGGAAGGCCTTCAGATTCTGCTTCCAAAGATGTATTCACTGTCAGTGCCCTTTTGACCAAAAACTAAAAATATCGAGATTTTTATCGGACTTTAAAATCGCGGTACAGCCCAAGCCCCTGAACCGATTTGGCTAAAATTTTGCACATGGGGATTGTATTACACGTCGAAGAGCTGAACAAATGTTGGATTCAATCGACCCACGGAAAGTGCCGTTTTGGCACACCAATTTCCAAATTTAAAATTATTCCCTCATTTAACCATTAAAAACAAATTTTTGAAAGATTTATTGTCACCATCAGAAGGGTCTTCAAATTCTGGTTTTAAGTCTGATAAAATTTATTCGCATTTATTATCCTTTGGGTAGAAAAATCGAAATTTTGTAATAACACTGAAACCACGTTATAGCCCAAACTACTGGATGGATTTGTCTGAAATTTCGTACATGGAGGTCAGGTGACCCGTTGAAGAGCTGAAAGGCTTTTGGGAGCAAATGGGTGCCATTTAGGCATATTAACTTTAAAATCTTAAACACAAGTCACGGAAATCAAAGGCCCACGCGTTGGGGAGGTTCCAGCCGCTTCTCTGCTGCACATTTTTTCCCCACTATTAGAGAAGTAAATTCTAGGTCGACTTTCTTAACAAATACCTGTACCTAAATAGCATGTTTTTCAAATTATCACTAGATTAGGTCTGTGTTGTGGTTTTATTCGTTTCCGAGTTACTGATAAGAGTAACAGAACAAGTGAATATATTTAAAACGATAAACTCTACGGTGTATAACAACGTATAATTCAAAATAATACGGTTAACGGATGTTTGCAAAATATTTGTAACAAAAACCGGGTGAAGCACTTTGCAATAGGGAAAAACAGTGATTAATTCGGCAATGTTTTCTAAAGTCAACAAAAATGATTCAAATACCCAAGTCAATTAACAAAATCATTTCTAACCGCGATAGTGACAATAAAATCGATATTTGAATTAAAGGTGGTTATTAACTCCAGACGGATTAAACTATAAACCCAAAAATTTTAAGTAACTTGGAAAGGATGCCATTTAAGTATAGGGAGTTGTTAAGAAAGTTGACCTAGAATTTAATTCTCTATTAGACAGCGAAAAAATTTCAAGGTCATTCCATTTGAAATTTTTGAGATTTTATCTTTTCAATTTGTTAATTTGAAATTTTACAGGGGACACTCTGTGCATGAAATTTGACACCCAAATGTGTCGTCAGGTAGTCCTGACCTTCCTTTAGGATGTGCCATAAATTCGGAAGAGAAAAACTTCAAGGCTTCGAAAATATTAATTTTTAACTGAAGTCTTGTTTTTGCCAAATTCTACACATTTTATTAAATAACTCAAAAACGATTGAATTTAAGTATGGGGCACACCTGACAAAAATTGCACAGAATGACACGTAGAAACCAAAAATGCATTGATATATGGGGTGTTCCATTTCACTAAATATAATTTTGTGCTGCCACATATTATTAATGACGTGGACATAAAAGGACTTTGTCTCACCGTTGGGACAGCCTGTATGTACATACGTAAACACGCCACAGCCCAAACTACTCGACAAATTTTGCTGCAAGAATACGTTATAATACAACAAAATTTTACTAGCAGAAGTGCTACTGTGTCAGACGGCCTTTAAAAGTGCTTCATTCAACTGATGGAAGAGCATCAGGGCAATAAGTGATAAAAAAACCTTTTCCGATCTAGGTATACAAAGTTGGGAGTTTATAGGTAGGCATAAAAATTTTTCGGGAAGTTTTGCAAGTCAAAGTTAGGTAGGTATAGGTACCTACTTAATAAAAAACCGCAAAAAACTTTTTACCGCCCCTCCTTTCCCATTAAAATTAGGGAATACCCCGAAAATCCTTTAGGACTACAGCACTGGACACACTGCACACACATCCCCTTTCTCTCCGAATTATTAATAATAATATGTAGTATCAGTTATTGATATTTTGATATTGTTTCTATATTTGTCCATTTGTTTCAATTTCGTTCAATGTGGATAAAAAGATAATAGTTTTGGTGATTGCCTTCTGCAAAGATATTGATGCAGCAGTGTTTTTTTGCAATCTGTATGCAATATGGCCTGTGGATTAATAAATTGCGCTTTAAACTTAATCCAATAATAAGTAATAACAGAAACTAAATTTATTACTTCAAGTCGTCCTTATCACCAATCTTTTGACAATTTCCTAATCGGATCGATTCTTTATCTATGGAATTTTCCATCATAATTTATGTTTAGGAATTAATGATTCATGATGTTTCTAAAGTATAAAAATTAATATCTGTGATTGTAATAATATTAAGCATTTTTCTCTGGTTTGGAATTTGTTTTGATACTAAAATGAGCTCAATTTTTTTTTAAACGATTCTTGATAGCAAATGGATATTATGGACAATTCAACTTGAAATCACACTAGTGGTATATTTTCTAAACGGAAATGCCACTTGTTACCATTGAACAAAAGGCACGGAAATCAAAGACCCGCGCGATGGGGAGGTTTGAGCCGCTTTTCGGCTGCCAATTTTCACAATGTCACAACAGTTAGTATGAATCGCGAATTTTTATTAAAAATATTAATAAATAATGAAAACGAAAACCTCACAGAAAAAATTCAGGAGGCGAGGATGCCTAAATTGTTGTGCCACATTTCATTCAAATATTTTGATAAATTTCAATGAAATAGGGAGTGAACCCGGGTTTCGCTGTAGGTATAAATTCCCTAAATATTTCAGTTGTCAAATAAAAGACCACTACACCCCACACCATACGAATTTCGTGATCCAAGAGCAAGAGAAATGCAAAAAAATTATTATATCACAGCCAATAAAAACGACATTAAATCGACCCTGACAGCAATTGAATTAATTAAAAAATGTTTGAGATTATGGTTAGCTTTATTGATTTGTTTGCAAAATTGTTTTTAAGCTCCAGCTTGATGCAAGAATGTGGACCTTGTAATAGTAAATTTTGAAATGCGGAAACGGATGAGCTCTCTGAAAAATCTTATCAAAATTCCCTTTAGGGTATGTAGATAAGACAGTTTATTTAGGTCCATACCTGGACTTAGACAAATTATGTATGGTCATCAAATAATGATATTATATAATTTTTGAGGTTTTCAAATTGAAGTTGTCGTTTATTGGTATTTATAGGCGTTCATCGCTCTTAAGACAATTACATGTAAGTATCTTCTTGTTAGTAGAATTGGCTGGGTGCCCAATCATTTAATGTTCTCTCTACCCATCAGTTACTGCTTCGTGAGTTAGATGAAACTGATTTCGGTTAATTGATTGATTTTCCAACGTCATAAAGACTACATCTTGGTAGGTTAATGGGTCACTTAAGAGCAATTTAATTCACTCGCCGAAGCCGTTATTGAGATGTTCTGCCTACCTCGGGAAAACAAGGATATACAATCAAGCCCACTCATTGCAGGACAGGCCATGTGATGTTTAAGTTAAGTAGGTAGTGTTCTTTGCCTTTGTTAAGGTTCACACCTTTTCATTATTCCTCTTTTTGTTGGTTTCTTAAACCAGTGATGCATGAAAATTAGTTCAGATTAATTCTGACAAATAATACGGTGGACTAGCTATTGTTTTGCACTTTCCAATAATACAGGGTGTTTCAAAACATGGTGTCAACACTAGCCCACAGGTTCCTTAGGTGACAATAAGAGGAAAAGTAAGTATAACTTTTTGTCCTATACAGGATTCTCTGAGATCACGCCCTCTCGAAAGGGTACCCCAAAAATCAGTTTTTTAGAATTTGCTCAGGAACTACCTACCATAGGTACGTCTTTGAAATTTGGAACGTAGTTTACTTACATAACCGTCTTTATTTTGTATTTCTTTCTGATTTTCCTTATCATCAATGAAAAATCTGAATCACGATAAAAGTGGTTATGATAGGAAACTATAGTCTTTTAAATCGAAACTGGCCCCTCCTGATGCGCGTAGTAATACAGGCTGTCCGAAAATAACGATGAAATATGTCGGGGGGTAATTCTGCAGCTAAAAATATGAAAAAAAGTTCCTATAAACATGTGTCCGGAAATTGCCCTGAAGGGAGCGCTCAAAATTAATTTTTATTTAGTCAATTATTAAGATTTTTGCATACTATCTGACATCAATTAATAAGCAACGTCAACATTAGATTACATTAGTTACTAATTTTCTAAAACATGTTCAGTTTTGTAATTTAATAAAAATGAATTGATAAGCCTAGGAAATGCAAATGGTTCTTTAAATCTAATTTTCTCGAAAACGGTTGATCCTACGGTGTTATAACAAGTCAGGGAACCACATTCCGGTGAGAAATTCTCAAAAAAAAAAATTTGGGTGGGGAAAGCGGGCCCCTCCTATTTTCCACGCTCCTGGTAGATAATGAACAAAAACTCGTTGCTGTAGCTTAGACGGTTCCTGCGTTTTATTCAATAAAAACCGAATTTTAGGCGCCCTCTTAAGAGCGATTTCCGGTGGGTAATTTTTCGATGCTCACCATTGGGATCTTCTAAACGGTAAAAGTTACAGGGTCGGTTAAATTACAGAAAAGTTGGGCTATTTCTTGGCGATTAAGAATCTGAAGAGAATTCCCCGATATTGTGATTCGTTCGAGTTATCATAAAAAATCTGAAAATTGTCAATTTAAAGAAAAATTAATAAAACTTGGAACTTTTATATTTTTGACAGCTGTCAATTGAATGGCATTGACAGAAATTTTCTAGGCCTTCTAGATTTTGAATAAATTTTTTTTATGGACGGCATATTGAATTTTAACAACGCCGGATACACAGAAAAATTAGCTTTTCAAAAATGTAACCAACATGAATGTTTTTCAAAAAATAAGTGAAAGCCTGAGTTACACAACCGCAAAGCGTATTTTATTACTGTTGAATTCAATTGTTTTCACATGTTATAAGAGATTGAAGAAGTCGACGTACTTTTTTGCAATTGTTTTTCGTCTAAGTTTAAGCTGATTTTGCAAATTCCTACCAATTTTCAAATTCTGACATCTGTCAAAAAACTTCATGTTGAGTACATTTTTGAAGTCTATTTTTTTTGTGTATTTGATGTGTCAAAATTCAATATGGCCGCCGTAAAAGAATCAAAAGTTGACTGTCGTTATTCAAAATCTAGAAGGCCTAGAAAATTTCTGTCGATGCCATTCAATTGACAGTTGTCAAAATTCATTTAAATAGCATCAAACGTTGGGAAGATATTAATTTTTCTTTAAATTGGCAATTTTCAGATTTTTTGTGATAACTCGGGAACGAATGAGAATATCGGGGAACTCTCTTCAGATTCTTAATCAGCAACAAATAGCGCAACTTTTCTGTAATTTAACCGACCGCGTATCTTTTACTGTTTAGGAGATCCCGAGGGGGTATTCACTAAGAAAAATTGTGTACACCAAATGCCGATTCGGCATTTTTTCGGCATTTAATGCCAAAAATGCCAAATAATGCCAAAAATGCCAATTAATGCCAAAAATGACAATTAATGCCAAAAATGCCAATTAATGCCGGTTAAATACCAAAAATGCCACTAACAAGAAAGGCGACGAGTAAGGTCATTCAACGCAAAAAATTCGATCCCACCAACTCCTGTATACAGGGTGGTCGTTTTATCTTGAGACTGGCAAATATCTCGTAAAGGAAGCATTTTAGAAAAAAATGTTTTGTATAAAAGTTGTATGACTTCGAGGGGGAAAATAGACAGCATCCACGCCATTTTGATTCAAGGTCAATGAAGGGCAACTTCATTTTTTTAAATGGAAACCTACATCTTTTATCATAGATTCTTATTCTTCGTAAAAGAACAAACAACTCTCATCTAACCTATTTTTGAATCCTTTTCGCTTTCTCCATCAGTTATAAGATATTTAAAAGGATCAATCAGATTTCAGCTCTGAATTGCTTCATGAGGTAACTTAATGTTAGATGCACTATTTCCTAGGTAACAAGGTACATCAACAATATTAAATTTTCATGGATAGTATCCCGTAGTATCCTGTACCTAGGGACTAAGAATTTAATTCTGAATGAATACTCCACTAAAAGGTGGTGCGAGCGTTCTGAGACACTCTGTATATTGTAATGATTCGGCCAAAAATTTTAATAAAAACGAAATGTTTCTGAAACTATACTTATTGGCCAGACAATAAAATAAAAGGAAATAACGAACAATAATTATTTTTCTACAAACACTATTAAAAACAGTTGTTATAACGTTTGTTGACAATTGTTAGAAATTACATTTTCTGACACCAGTATCGAGAGGGATTAAATGTCACTTCAGTCCTCTGGTATACAGGGTGGTGAATTTTTCGTTGCCCAGCATTAGGAACTCGGAAACCATTAGAGATCAAGAGTAGGTTAAATTAGAGAAAAGCGACGATTTTTTAAGGTAATTAAGAATCTGTAAAGAATTTCCCGATATCTTGATTCGTTCCCGAGTTATTGCGAAAAAACTGAAAATTGCGATTTTAAAGAAAAAATTATGTCTCTCTAATGATTGTTGGTCTTCAAATGAAACTTGGAACTTTTATATTATTGACAGCTGGCAGCTGGGGTATTGACAGAAATTTTCTAGGCCATGCAGATTTTGATCAACGACAGTCAACTTTTATTTTTCTTATGGCCGCCATATTTGATTTTAACACCACAGGATGTGCAAAAAAATTAGTTTTTCAAAAATGTAATCAATATGGACTTCTTTGAAAAAATATGTCAAAGTTTGAGTCGCACCATGCCAAGGCTTACTTTATTACCGTTGGATTCAATTGTTTTCACCTGTCATAAGAGGCTGAAAAAAATCGGTGGTCTTTTGCGATTGTTTTTCATCTAAGTTTAGGTGGATTTTACAAACTAAAGGTGTCCCAAAAAAAACCGAACGATTTATTTTAGGTTATAACTTTATTATTATTGGAACAATTTTCCCCAATCTTTCAAAAGATGAGGCTTTTAGAATCGACAACCATTTTCCAGATGGCGCCACTCATAATTTTTTTATGGCAGTTTTCTACAAGGCCACTTTTTGATTGGCTGGAGTTGAACCATCCGTGAAGCAATTAAAATGAAAATAGCGTAAGCTTATGAATCAGGAACGGTCAGAATAAAATTTTGTAAAGTTGCTTTAGAAAAGAAAAGCATTCGCTTTCATCCTATACTAATTTCATTTTGATCGGTTCACAGATGGTTCAACTCCAGCCAATCAAAAAGTGTTCCTGTAAAAAACTGCCACAAAAAATTTATTAGTGGCGCCATCTACAAAATGGTTACAGATTCTAAAAGCCTCATCTTTTGGCTACGTCCCGTATAAAATTGTGGAAAATCGTTCCCACAATAATAAAGTTATAACCAAAAATAAATCGTTCGGTTCTTTTGGGACACCCTTTATTAATAGCAATTTTCAAAATTTGACGATCTGCCAAAAAAGTCCATGTTAGCTACATTTTTGAAAAGCTAATTTTTTGGGGCATTTAATGGTGTTAAAATCAATATGGCGGCTATAAGAAAAAGAAAAGTTGACTGTCGTTGCTCAAAATCTAGAAGGCCTAAAAAATTTCTGTTAATGCTGTCAAAAAAATAAAGGTGCCAAGTTTCATTTACTTACCACCAGTCGTTAGAAAAATATGAATTTTTGTTAAAAATCGCGATTTTCAATTTTTTCGGGATAACTCAGGAACAAATCAAGGTAAAGTAGAATTCTTTACAGATTTCTAATCACCTTGAAAAAACGCAACTTTTTTCTAATTTAAGCTACTCTCCATCTCTTATGGTTTCCGAGTTCCGAATGGTGGGCGATGAAAAATTCGCCAGCCTGTACACGCTATTTTTTGTACTCCCATTCAATTTGAACCCAAAATAGTTGAAAAATGTTAAAATGTCACGTTGACGGAGTTTAATCAGACAAAGAATCAATGGATTGTTTGTAAAATTAAATAACAACAGCACTTCAGTCCCTTGGGAGTGAATGACCCACTTGCGTGTTAAAAGCGATTTTATTTTGTTCGAAGGGATGGGCCATTCCGCTGCGCGTCGTGCCCCAAACTTTCCTTCTCACAAAATGAAATACTACTTTTAACACTTTAACTACCCTAATGGCGCCTGTACTGACGCACAGCAAAACAAGATAAAGTTTCGCCCTTATTAAAGCTCATCAGTGCGAGATATTGTCTTTACCCCACTCCACCACATATTTTGAAAGACACTCCAAAGCCTAAATGCGAGACTTCGCGCCGTACCCAAGACTTTGTTCACTTTTAATCTTGGCGAAGCCTCGCATTTAGGCTTTGGAGTGTCTTTCAAAATATGTTCCCCCGGTGGGGTAAAGACAATGTCTCGCACTGATGAGGCCTAAAAAGGGCGAAACATGTGTCTGTGGGTTTGTATTTCCCCCACCGCCACCGGGGGAGCGAGACTTTATCTTATTGTTTTGCTGTGCAGTGTGCAGACGACTGACGAGACAAGAGTGACAAGACTTCGCGACCTTTAGAGCATTAAATTCCGAAAACGCCCGATTAACGTCGGACGGAAAATGCCAAAAAATGCCGTTTAATGCTAAAAATGCCGATTAATGCCAAAAATGCCGATTAATGCCAAAAATGCCGATTAATGCCAATAATGCCAATTAATGCCATCAATGCCGGTCGAGTGTACACCAAATGCCTGTAGTGAGTAGCCCCTCGGGAGATCCATTCAATTGTGAACATCGAAAAATTACCCATCCTGTATAGCGTTCATTGGCCAGTTTCGAATTAAAAGACAATACGTTGCAAATTTCAAAAGCGAATCTACAATAGTTTTTCAGTAAACTTTAAGAAACTGATTTTTGGGGTACCCTTTTGCGGGGGCGCAACTCCTAGAGAATCTATTTTAGGACAAAAAGTTGCTTTCACTTTTCGCCTAATTTTTGCAAAAGGAATCTGTGGTTACGTGTTGGCACTTGGGGGCAAACCGCTGGAGATGTCAGGTATACAATTTAGGGGGAAGTTCGGGGATTTCAGAGGATGTCTGGTGTACAAAATACGGTAAGCGGTTAACCCCCCAGTTGGCACCATGTTTTTGAAACACCCTGTATTATCATTGCATATTCTTGGAATCTTGAATTCATAGATATGCATGGGCACTGTGCAATATATTATTTTAATGCTGCAATACTATACAAAAATCAAGGTTGAAGAGTTTTGCATTGAAATAATTAACATGTTTACGAGTCTGTTATTACCGTACAATAAGAAGTAATTACTTGTATTGTTTGGATTTGGAAGTTTTTTTTGTCTTAGTCCGGCAGATATGTTTAGTACACGTTTGCGATAGATTGTAGTTAAGTTTGCTAAACTAACAGACAATTAAAAAAAACGTACCCTAAAGATCGAAGCCATAAATTTGCTGTTTCTATAAACTATCCAAATAAACGTTCGGGGAACGAATTTTATGACTTCTTAACGATTGCTAAATAGACTTTTGAAACAAAATTAAGCGAGGAACTAAGGAATTTCGTGAGTTACATTAAGAATATCTCTGCAAAGACTTTATTTTTAGAGATTACATACATTGTATAATAAAAATAATAAAAAATAATGGCACATTGCATAAAAGCAAAATGTCATGAAAAGACTAGTTGTCTTTTCGTTTTTTAAAAATTATTACGCTTTTTATTTATAAATTAAATAAATCCCATCTATACTCTTACTTTAATAAACAATCATCTCACAAGTGAATTCATGGTAAAAAATATCTGAACTCGGAAAGTAGATTCTCTACTTTGATGGCAGTTTATGGAAAATCTAAACAATAATTTCAATCTTTTATACAATCAATCTATTGCGGGTCTCACTATTCGGAAACTATCTGCTGTATACTTCATTTAAAAAATAAATTAATACCATGAGATTTCGAAGAAAGTACCGTCCCGTCAATGTTAAAAAAGCCCCTTCTTCTTTTTCTCCTTTTTGCCATCGACGCCGTCTCGGCTGCCTTCCAAAGATCGCCTTCGCAGCTCTTCCATTGTAATTTGGTTCTCTTTCTCCCACTGTTCTTTTTCTAACTCGAACTGTCTCCTCTTTTCATCAAGTTCTTTCGCTTGTTGGTCCAACTGTTTCTTCGTCGCTTCATGTCTTCGCGTCAACTCAGCCTCGCTGTCTTTCAACTTTTGTTTCTTCTCGCGCACTTTCATCTCGAATACTTGCTCCATCTCGGCCTCCATTTTTTTCATCTTGAGATCGTGTTCGCGCTTTTCTTCGTCCATCTGGGCCAGGGGGTTCTTATTGGAAATTCGCGAAGGTTTTCCATCGACACCCAGTCCCGCCAACTTCCTACATCGATAATTCTCGTAGTGGACATTATTTGTCACGTCTTTCAAGTCTTGTAAATGGGTGCGAATAATCATGTTGCGAAGTGCAATAAAATCACAGTGTTCCAAGTTTTCAACCTCGGCTATGCCCCAAGGGTACCGCCTTCCCCTGACTTTTTTTCCTTCGACTTCTATCACCGTATTCGAACCCACTACAGCAAATGGCACTCGATCCTTCAGCGATTTGTTGAGCTTGTGATCTTCGTCGTCCTCGTTAGTTTCGGGGAATTCATAAATTTTTATTTTATGTTGTGCGATTTCGTTCAGGATTTGCTTTTTAAACAGAGCGCACTCGTCAGCTGTCAACGTGTCTGCTTTTGCAATGACTGGAATAATGTTCACTTTATCACATAAACGTTTCATGTATTCAATGTCGAGGGATTTTAAACCGTGGCCAGATGGTTGAATGAAGTATAAGCAGCAGTGGGGGCGTTGATCGGGGCTCTGCTTCCTCGTCACTCTTGCCTCCGAATTCAAGTAATCTTCGTACTTGGACTCGATATATTCAATTACGGGGGCCCAACAGTTGCTGTTATCGACAGCATCACCAAATCCGGGCGTATCTACCATTGTTAGTAACAAGTTGACTCCGTTTTCTTTGAGCATCACCCGTGTAGTTTCCACGGCTACAGTCTTTTTAAGTCTTTGAGTTGGGCCAGGATATTCGGTGGAATTATAAATTTCCGTCAAAAACATGGAATTTATTAGGGTGGACTTACCCAAGCCTGACTCACCCACCACCATTAGGGTGAACTCAAAACCCTTTTTGACAGCTTTCCTGTAAACTTGATTGGGTAAATTGGCGAAACCCACGTAACCATCGAGTTCTTTCGGTTTAGGCCTCTCTTTTATAATTTCAGGCGTCGATTCCTTGCTGTTGTCTTCTTTAGATAATTCTGGAGGTGACATTTTGGGGGGTTCTGGTGGTTTGTTATCCATTTTTATCCTGTTGGAATCCTTTGCCAAGGTCGTGGTTTCAGTGGACGTAAAAAACATTTCACGTTTGCTCTGTAAAGACGTTGTGGAGGTCTCACTGCCGTTTGTGGGTGGAGTTCCATTGGTATTTGTGGGGCTCTGCTGGTCCATAAATTTCTGTCTCATCGCTAGTCGGTCCAGACTTGAGAGCCTGTAGGATCCCCCGATGCTGCTGTCTTTATCCCGGTTCAAACCGCTTCCAGCGTTGAAACTGGACGTGTATTTTGGTAAAGTGGGTGGAGGGGTGGGTTTGTTTTCCGAATTTCGGTTTAAAAGGGCACTACTGGAGGTGTACATGTAGCTGCTGGGCATTATGTTTGGCCGCGACTTTATAGTGGCTGTGGCCTGTGTCGTGGGAGCAGGTTGAGCATTGAGATTGTTGGCACTCATTGTTGCTGTTTTTATTCACGTTAAAGCTTCATTGCACACAACACAATTTTCACGATGACAGTTTGCCGGGTATGAGTAATGTTTAACTGGTCAGCCACGCCCGTGTGGCGTCTTCTCCACTCCTAACTGAAAGTACACAATAAATTTACTAGTGGTTATCAATGAAAGTGGAAGTGGACTCACAGATAACGGCGTTTAGAAATCTTTTTATCGTTTATTATCGCAAAACAATAACATATGCGGGTCACTGTCACTCCAAACTCGACTCCGAACATGCACTTTGCTTCTGCTTGTTGAATCCAGATGGCGAGATTTGCTCGTTTGTTTTCCCCTCCCCCAATGTGGATGTGGGCATGTTGGCGGGTGAGAGGAAGGGGGGGGAGCTCCTTAGCCGACTTGGTGGGAGCAGATCACAATCGACCAGCTGAATATTGAACCGTAATTTCTGCGCAATCGTACGCGTCGAAATCGGAAACGAAATCGATAATGGAGACACGCACTTTTTTCACGAAGGCAATGTTAATTAATATTTTTGAAATGGAACACGTTTTGAATAATAAAGCACGTTATGCACGTGTGGCTTCACTGTGGGTCTCGGATTTTAAATGCGACTAACTGTTACAAGTGCGCTCGTTAGTATTTTCAACACTCATTACCTTATTATTTTGCACCTTACAATTTATATAAAAATAATAAATGAGGGTTGACTTGTTTCTTGTAATACGAGTGAATCATAGTAAATAGAAGAATGCCTTTGAGGAAACGCTACTGTGCATTAACTAGGAACTCTTATTAGAAATTAGAAAAATAATAAATGCGCTGGTCCAATGTAGCGTAAAGTTTGAGTTTGTGCGCAAAATCCACTTTTGAAAATCAAATATTTGAAAATTTGAAAAATCCTAGTTTATTTTGTTTTTGTTAGATGAATCAATAGGAGTAAAAGCAACTGGTTTAGCATGTTTATATCGTGTGATCAAAAACTGTTCCGTAATCCGTCGAACGTCAAATACATAGCCGGCCTTGCCGTGCGTAAACTATACTGAATAAATATGGGCCTTCCTAACAATTTTTGAAAATTATAAAATAATGAAGAATAATACACTCATATTTTTTATACTTAATTGTGCTAAAAGGACATACAAAACTATGTACATTTCACAGCCAAACAAGAAAAGATACCGAATATTTGATGTTAACTAGAACAAAAAAATGCCTTTGGAAAAAAGTTTTATCTGACCATACTAAATTTTTTGATATGAATTCTACATTACTACAGTACTTACACTAGCTGAAAATATACAGGTGTTCCATTTGAAAAAGTTGTACATAAAACATAACCACGTGTTCTTGTCTTCTTTTTTAACAAAGTTTTTGGCATTTTCCATGTATTTACAACTATCGGGTGTCCCAAAAAAAACCGGACAAAATAGTCTTTGAAATAAGTCAGCCATTTCTTAACCGATTTGGATAGACTTGGTCTTAAATTAAAGCTAAAGAATCAGGCTTTGGAACTTTGCAAGAAACGTCGACAGATGGGGCTGCTGTAGTAGCCTTATTGATACTTGTCTTTAAGGCTTATTTTAGGTGCGGGATTGGTCGGGCAACAACAAATGGTTATGAGACCCAAATAGCCTTGAAGATCTTTCTTTTTTCTTCAAAAATCTTTTTTCAGAAGTCCATTTGGCGTAAGCACTAATTTTCTGTGATTTTTCTAAAAAAAGTGTTTTTGCGCATTTTCATGCTTCCATAACCATGACTAAAGTAACATTGATGCACATAGGGCTTAGTTTTCAATGATAACTGTTCAGTTGCCCCCCACTGGCATCTGCGCCACCGTTTTCACCATATTCGTTCATTTATAACTGAAAATTAAGATTTATTTGCATTAGTGTTCTTTGGTCGCCATTAATGCGTGAAAATACCCAAAAACACATTTTTTAAAAAAACTACAGAAAATTAATGCTTAAGCCAAATCGACTTCTGAAAAAGGATTTTTGAACAAGAGAGAGAGATCTTCAAGGCTATTCGAGTGTCATACCGATTGGTCGTTGACTGACCAATCCCCATGCAGCTAAAATAAACCTTTAAAGCAAGTATCAATAGGACTACTACGGCAGCGCCATCTGCCGTAGTTTCTCATACAGTCAAAAGCCTGATTCTTTGGCTTTAATTTAAGACCACGTTCATCCAAATCGGTTAAGAAATGGCAGACTTATTCCCAAAAATATTTTGTCCGGTTTTTTTTGGGACACCCGATATTTCACAATCTGATCGAAAACTTTTGCTAAGTCTGTTTTCAACTCAACTATACCGGGTGGACCAACACTATTGCCCACCTCAAAAATTGCCCTTTATTTTAAAGCTGGGACTTCGAAATTTTTACAGTGTATATGGCTACCAAGGACCCTTCAAATGAGGGCAAAAGTTTATCTGTCATGCAAAAACTGTGACGTCACGAAATTTTGAAATATCGTTTTTCTAAGGAAAAAAAAATTTTTACCCATAAAATCGTTTTTTGGGCTAATACCTTTATGTTAAGCCCATTTTTTTAAATTTCCGTCATCAGATTAGCCAACTGTAGCAAGCTAAAAATGGTCCATTTTTATTCACAAGTCGGCCACGTAAACAATTGACTACTATGCGAGGGCTTTCTTGGATAACAGCGTACGCTTTTTTCATCTGTCACCAGTTGACAGCGACACGACGCCGCCATTGAACTGCGAAATTGTTTTTAATTTTAATAAACGTGGATTTTTGTAACGAATAATGTTGAAATATCGGTTTAAACTGGGCATCCACCATTTAATTCGCCAGGAGAGGTTACGAACACGGGCATTTTATCAGATGGCGTAGGCGGCGTGAAGAGGGGCTCCA
The DNA here is from genome assembly GCA_963924575.1 of Pycnomerus fuliginosus. Classification (NCBI taxonomy): domain Eukaryota; kingdom Metazoa; phylum Arthropoda; class Insecta; order Coleoptera; family Zopheridae; genus Pycnomerus; species Pycnomerus fuliginosus. The sequence goes on along the minus strand of OZ004618.1, from coordinate 25,475,162 downwards.
GTTTGTGTGAAGGGCTCCGGTTTGTGTGAGGGGGTTTTTTCAAATAGCCATTTCCATAATTCGCATTATTCCATACTTATGTAATTCCACAGGTAATTATTTTGTTGTTATGGCCTGTTTTTTAGTTGGCATTTTTAGGTTAAGTGAGTCGACTTAGTTTGCCCCGTTGAGACTAATATCGAGGACTAAGATATTCACAGCCCAGAATTTAACAGCAACTCGTGTCAAATAAGGACCAAGGAATCGTTTTGCATAACATAATTCATATTCAAAGATAAACTGTAATCGAAGGTGGTGCAAGTGTCAGTTTTCGATTGGCAAATACCTCGTAGGTACCTCCTAAACAAAATCAAGACGTTAATAATTGATGCTTTGAAGTTGGTGAAGCTCAAGTTATTATTTGAACAGCAGAAGCAAAAAGGTGCAATGTGGAATTTAATAATCATCATCATGGTGGGCAAATAAGGACTAATTAATCATTGATCACATACGACAAGCCATCCAGTGCATAAACAAGATGTGTGTGTGTGCCTGAGTTTCAATTTTTGTCATTAGAATGAACTAAGAATACTGAGATTATTCTTTCGCTTATTAAACAATAATTGCCTATTAAGTAAATTTAATAAATCAGGCTTTCATATTTTTACTTGAATTTCGCGCATTTATTTCATTACGCGCGTTAATTTCCTGCTCAAACTCTTCCAACCCCTTTTAGCTAATCATTAGTCACCCACTAGTGTGATTAGTGTGTGAATTACAATAGTGTTGCAGTGTTTAGGTTGCTAATTTTGAGAAAAATTGCTATTTTGTGAAATCTTCAGCCTCTTGAAGAGAAGTGTTTTCCAAGTTAGTTTTACATACCTACTTGTTAGCTGTTTTCACAGCTCTTATCCTGGTTTCCCTCCAGGGAAGCTTTCACGCGTTTTTCTGTGTTGTGAGTGTTAATTATAATTACGTGTAGAAGTGAATCTTGGTGAATTTCCTATACCTAGTGTTAATTAATAGTTTTATTCTATTTTAGTGGAGTGCATTTAATTTTTATCATGCCGATGCAACATCTTTCCTTTTCAGACAAGGTCGACATGATCTTGATTTTTGGAGAATGCCAGCAAAATGCAATGCAAGCAGCAGAATTGTATGCCCAACGTTACCCAGACAGACTTCAACCAGATAGACGAACATTTAAAAGAATTGTAGAGAAACTTAGAGAGACACGCAGTTTGAAGCCCAAGAAAAAGACAGTGATAAATCCCGCTGTGACTCATGAAATCAATCAAGCTATTGTTTTGAACATAGCTGAAAATAATCCCCAAGTCAGGAGTCGAGAAATGAAGCAATCAAGCGGCATAAGTAAGTCATCGATTCTAAGAATATTAAAAAAGCACAAATTCCATGCATATCACATCGAACTGCATCAGGAACTACATGGAGAGGATTTTATGAACAGGGTGAGATTTTGCACGTGGGCCCAAGAGAAACTGCAGGAAAATCAGGACTTCTTCAAGTTTGTGCTTTTCACCGATGAATGCACATTCAAATCTAATGGGCACGTAAACAGGCATAATATGCACTATTGGTCGGTGGTTAACCCACATTGGATGAGAGAAGAAAAAACACAAGACATATGGTCACTGAACGTGTGGGGAGGAATTATTGACAACCGATTAGTTGGTCCATTCTCTTTTGAAGGCCATCTGACTGGTGCGATGTATGCAGAGTTCTTAAGAAATTCATTAGATGGCTTACTAGAAGATGTGCCATTAAATGTGATCCAAAATTTGTGGTTTCAGCAAGATGGTGCGCCTCCACATTTCAGTCGAGAAGCTCGTGGTGTGGCAGATGAAAAGTTTCCAGATAAATGGATTGGTCGTGGTGGTCCAATTGCTTGGCCGGCTAGATCTCCCGATCTCACACCTATGGATTTATTCACATGGGGAGTTGTGCAAGAAATTGTGTACAGAACACAGCCAACCACGAGACAAGACATGCAGCAACGACTCGTAGATGCCTTCCAGACAATCAATGAACGAAATACAGCAGCTACAGTCCAAAATTCATTTCAGCGACGTGCTCAGATGTGCATCGAAAGAGAAGGCCACCACTTTGAGCAGTACCTGTAATCAGGTAAGTACTTTTTGTGAAGTGATCTGTGCTATAGTGGTTGCAGTGCAGTGAATTTGGTGATGATTGTGTAGTGATGGGTTGTGGTAGTGAGTAATGCATCACTTTAGGTAAGTACAAGCCGTAAGTTCCTTGTACACAATTTTGTCTATGATGATTAGTAGAGCTCTTTCACAATATTTGAAGGATCCACAATTCTGAGACATCCAAAACAGCTAAAAGACCACAGTTTATGTAACACAATCAGTCAATCAAATTCAATTTATTGTTGTTAGTTTGATCATACAGGATTTAAGTTTCAATTTATATCCTTGAAAAATTATAATTATTGTGATTGCAACTTCAACTTTACAGCAACACACTTTCGCCAGCTAAAAACACTTGGCTTTACATCACCCTACAATTTACCAAACAATTTAACCAAACTAGTTAAGAAATGGCATCGGGCTATAATTCTTCTACCTTCGGCTACAGTTTATCTCTGAATTTTAATTATGTTAGTTGAAACGATAGTTTAACAATTCCTTTGCCCTTATTTAGATCAGATGATGTTAAATTTAGAGGCTGTAAATATCAATTTTGTTATGCAAAACGATTCCTTGGTCCTTATTTGACACGAGTTGCTGTTAAATTCTGGGCTGTGAATATCTTAGTCCTCGATATTAGTCTCAACGGGGCAAACTAAGTCGACTCACTTAACCTAAAAATGCCAACTAAAAAACAGGCCATAACAACAAAATAATTACCTGTGGAATTACATAAGTATGGAATAATGCGAATTATGGAAATGGCTATTTGAAAAAACCCCCTCACATAAACCGGAGCCCTTCACACAAACTGGAGCCCCTCTTCACGCCGCCTACGCCATCTGATAAAAATGCCCGTGTTCGTAACCTCTCCTGGCACCTTGGGTGGGCGAATTAAATGGTGGATGCCCAGTTTAAACCGATATTTCAACATTATTCGTTATAAAAATCCACGTTTATTAAAATTAAAAACAATTTCGCAGTTCAATGGCCGCGTCGTGTCGCTCAGTGTCGCTGTCAACTGGTGACAGATGAAAAAAGCGTACGCTGTTATCCAAGAAAGCCCTCGCATAGTAGTCAATTGTTTACGTGGCCGACTTGTGAATAAAAATGGACCATTTTTAGCTTGCTACAGTTGGCTAATCTGATGACGGAAATTAAAAAAAATGGGCTTAACATAAAGGTATTAGCCCAAAAAACGATTTTATGGGTAAAAATTTTTTTTTCCTTGGAAAAACGATATTTCAAAATTTCGTGACGTCACAGTTTTTGCATGACAGATAAACTTTTGCCCTCATTTGAAGGGTCCTTGGTAGCCATATACACTGTAAAAATTTCGAAGTCCCAGCTTTAAAATAAAGGGCAATTTTTGAGGTGGGCAATAGTGTTGGTCCACCCGGTACAAGGGCTGCAACAGTGCGTCGGACTTCCATAGCGCCTAAACCATCCAAGTATTTCGTTCATGTGCAGGCTTAAAGTAGAAATAAGGGCACATTTCAGGAAATATTTTTAAAAGTACAGGGTGGTTTAAAAAATTTTAATAAACCAAAACTGAATTTTTTAATGGAATGTCCGATATATTTTCACATATTTATTACCCCTTTAGAAGTCTTTGTTCGTCCCTAAAATATTACGGCCCTTGAGTCCTTGGTTCGCCATTTGCGCGGGTGTAGATTTTATGAGAAAGAAAGATGAAGTCCTTGTTGTAGAGACCCTCAGGTACCTCTGATCCTATGTTAGTTGTTTTTATATTGACAGAGTGTTCAAAATTAATTTGCTGAATTTGAAAACTTTAAAGCAGTTTTTCTCGATTTTTTCAAATGTATTATTCTTATTTTCAGTCAGGTAAATCAGGTTAATGTAGAATTTATAAGCGAATATTTTTTGTCATACAAACATGTTGGCTATTTTCATCAGTTTTCGAGTTATGCGCAAATATTACAAATTTTCTTGTTTTCAGACAATTTTTACTTCTAAAATTATTACATAAGCACTCAGACTAATATTGCACAGTAAAATATATGTTCAAAATATCTTCCATTTTGGTTTCGGCTGTATCGTGTTTTTAAAGTACGCTAACAATCCCGAATATTTCTATTTTTGTCAAAACGGCACTAGTGAATACATTTTTAGAAGCAGAATTTGAAGGCCTTTCTTATGGTGACGTGAAAAATGAACTCCAAAAGCTCTTCAGGTCTAAGTTAGATTATCAGATCCCACGTACCAAATTTCAGCCAAATCGGTCTAGTAGTTTTGGCTGTGGCGTGTTTACAAACGTACGTACGAACATACACACAGACACATTTTAAAAACGAATTTTTTGGGTTCCTGAGACCTCAAAACGCATAGGTCCGGTCTTATCTCGAATTCGAAAATTTGAGTGATTGCAGTAACCTCCCATTTTTTAAAATTGTGATGGGGTTGGGGAGGTTAATAAAGATCAGTTTGAACATTTTTATTTTGATTTGGGTGTTCATTTAAATTTTTTTAAGTAAAAATTGTCTGCAAACAAGAAAATTTGTAATATTTGGGCAATTCGATAACAGATGAAATTAACCAACATGTTTGTACATAGCCTGACCAAAAATATACACGGTATAATACATTTGAAAAAATTGAGAAAAATTGGCAGGTGTCATTATAAAAATAAAATCTAATGATAGATACTTACCACATTTTGGCCATTTTTATGAAGTTCAATTTTTTTTGTTTTAATTGTATCCTCTTTTCCCATTATCATGTTAGTAAATTACGGTTACATATATCAATGCACAACAAAATAATTTATTATTTTTTATGAACGAAATTTTGAACTTCAAAATGGTCAAAATGTAGTACATATCATTAGATTCAGAATTTTATTCGGATTTGAAAAATATAGGTAAACATATACAATTTAAAAAATTTATCTTCAAACCAGTTCCAGTAATATCGGAAGTGATAAATATTATTTAATTTGTGCAAATAATAACATTTAGCCTCGCAGTTATCATCTATTCTGCATCTACCAAATTTCATTCAAATCGATTCACAAATAAAAAAAATAGGGATGCGCCTCGTTTACACCCGGTATGAGCCAAGGTTTGAATCTTAAACGAACTTCCATCTTCGTCAAAATTCAGTTATGACAGCTGTCAATATAATTATTAATATTTATGAAAAGTATACCTCCTACTATATCATTTCCATTTTCGTTCTCTAACCGAATTTTGACGATGATGGAAGCCCGCCTACTCTGGATCGAACACCTGACTCACACTGTGCTTGTGTGCATTTTAGAATATGATTTACATAATATCATGAATCATGATTGCAATTGTTAACAGCAATTTAAATGTTACATTTTTAAATATAAATATTTAGACACTATAGGTATTTCCTATTTTTAATGCCGAAGCAGATGCGCATCTGGCACTATAGTTTTAGAGAAATCGCTCGCTCGGCAGGCGGCTCGGCGGCTCTTTCGTCTACTCTGTCCGTCTCATAAGTTTTTTATTATTTTTAATTTAATACCTTCACATATTTTATGTTCTAGGTGAAAACGGCCAAGATGCATCTATTTACCATGATCCAGCTGATGTGTCTGATAATTTTATGGATCGTCAAGTCCACCAAGGCGTCGCTAGCCTTTCCGTTTTTTTTAATTTTGATGGTTCCCCTGAGAGCCAATTTGACACGGATATTCTCGACGAGGGAACTGAGGGCGGTAAGTACTTAGTGGCAAGGACAATGACTATAAAGTATAAATCATACATATTAGTCCGGGAGGCAGTGAACATTTTTGATATTTCATTTCAGCGAGTTTGGTTTAGCACTTTTATAGTTATTTTCACGCTGTAGATTACTTAAACGGAAGTCTGCCGTAAATGTTCCGGGACAGGGACTAATGGCCGACATTTTAATTTCTCAAAAATTGACAACTCGGATACCGTAACAGATACGAAATTTTATTAAATTAGAAAAAATTTGTATTTTTCAGTGTAGATTAAGAATCTGAAAAGAAATCTAAGATATCTAGATTGGTTACTCAAATATACTGCAAAGACTGAAAATTGAAATCGTGTTATAACTTGGTTACTAATCGGCAGATTATTATGAAATTTGCTTCAATTACATTACCTTGCACGAAGAATAAAATGAGGCGACGAAAACTTTTCTACCCTTCTAGATTAAAATATGACATTTTTCAGTTTTTTCGGTATATTTCAGGAGCTAAACCAGATATCTTCAATTTCTTTCCAGATTCTTAATCTACACTGAAAAACACAACTTTTTTCTAATTTAATAAAATTTCGTATCTTTTACATCATTTCTCTGAAATGACATACCAAAAATGTGCACTGCCTCCCGAACTATATGGAATGTTTTCATAAAAGATAATTTGGAGGCAAAGTTTACATTATATCTGCGACTTCTGGCGCGTCGAGCTGATTGCCTCGTAAACATTAGTCTTCAACTGTAACTGTCGTATGTAAACTGTTAAAAAACATGAACGTTTGCAATTTTATGGAGAGTAAAAAGACACTACTGGTTTACAAAATGACAAAATGTAAAGTAGTAGCAACCTGGTGCGTAGTAGTAACCTGGTGCAATGCTTCCGTTTTGCCTGCTCGACCGAACCAGAAGAAATATACTGCAAAATTGAATTTATAAGGTTATCGGCTATCGCTTCTTTCTTTTAAATTAAACAGTCCAGGAAAAAATAAATAAAATATTAAGCACTTTTCCGGGCACGGTTGTTTTATTTTGAACTTCTCATTATAAACTACTGTCTCGTTATTTTTAAATCTCAGAGAACGAGACGAAATTCATTTGTTGTAAGAGCATCGAACTTTGATAGTTCAGTTTTGTTTGGTGCATTATTTGACCCTCATTTGTTTCACTATATTTGGTTTATGGACTCCTGTTGGCACCTGAAATGAAGGGCCGAAAAGTTTCCACCCCCCTTCATTCCTTATTTGGCGAAAACCATCCCCAAACGTGACATGGCGCTAGTTTTTAGCGAAACTATCCATCTGACAAAAAATTTATTCTAATCAAAAGTATTTCTTATGAAATTCTGCATTAAAAAACTCCTTTTGATTATTTTGCTTATCCCCACCTAATTCTCGCAAACGACGTCCGAAGTTGTAGAACAGTCAAATTAGATTTATCAGTAGAACATATTTATATATTTATGAAATTTTTGCTACGGACTACTGATGGGCTCTGAAAAATATATAAATTATTTCTTCTAAAAAACTAAACTTGACTGGACTACATGTTAAGATGATATCCACAAAAGTGGCACAAACATGCAAATGCATAGGTAAAGTCCCGTCGTATATTAACGAAAGCGGGGGTTGTGTGTTTCAGGCTTTTTTTCTGCTGGTTTGTAAACGGGATTACACATCCGTCAAAACTCCCGTCACTCACTGTCAGTGTCAATAAACAGTAACAATGGAGGTTGAAAGGGGTCTTTGTTGTTAATTATTGTCAATGACAGGAATTTTTACAGAACTGAAATCCCGTTTACAAACCAACAGAAAAAAAGCCTGAGACACACAACCCCCGCTTTCGTTAATATGCGACGGGACTTTAGATATCTATACTTAGGTATAAAAAATTGAGCGCAGAGGATGATTGTCTGGACTACCATTCGTGATACATTGTTAACTGTTCATGTTACTACATTCTGACACTCAAAAAGGGAATGTAGGTGGAAGCATTATCCTGTTTATTATCGCCTCCACCATAATGTGTGACTGATTTGTGGTAGGTATGTAGGTACCTAATTACTTTTTTGTTTAAAGCGTGAGCTACATAAAATAGTTTAGCGATGAATGTTTTTGTCTTCTGAAAAAGAACTATTCCATTCCAAACATTCCTACCAATTGTCTTAACAACTTACTTTGTCCATATGTGGCGGAAGCAGTTACGCACGTGCAGAAATCCAATTATATCAGGGGTCAACGCGTGTGTTCCGGTGGCAATACTAGTTCAACGAAAAAATATCGCAATCTTTTATCAGCTATTTGGAATTTAAATTTATCATTCTATTTCCGTAACAATCTTCCCCAAATTAAACCCTATAGGCGCGAGCCAACGTTTACGATGTGCGTACGTCCTCGTACACGTGAAAAAACAAATATTCTAATACTGATTTATAACACCACACATGTGCAATGTAATTGAAACCATACTTTTGCTGTCATAGAGTAATGCACTGATGCACACTGATAAGTGCATCGAGCGAATAACCTATCCTATAAACTAGTAGTTTACTTCCGTCAACATCAATTTCTTTGAACAACACAGGACTCAATTGTCTTTAATTTAACTTGTATTGATAAAAAATGTTTAATTGCAGCTCGACGGAGACCAGCCGGATGTCGATGACGACGAACCTGACTTCTACGCGGAGGCACCACTTCCGGGATAAAAAACAAAACTTACTTTCCTAACGAGTATACATTTCCTTTATTAAAGGTAAACTTCCTATAGTTGATAAGAGATACAAAGTAAAACTTAAAAGCCACTAAGGCCTAAACGTAGTTAGGAGACAGAGGATCAAAAACAAAAATGTATTTCGTAGTAATAGTATCAGCAATCAGTATTACGCAATTAGTCTTAAATTTATTCCTGTTTTAGCCCAGCACTTAATTTATTCTTTTAATTTACATGAAGCTCACCTTATCAATTTGTTTAAAGCCCGATGGGGCACCGTCACCGAGGGCGACAACCTAATTTTTTTCTTAGTGCTAAGAAAAGTTAATATCTTCTTAATAGGATATTAGAAACCTGTGATTGGAATTTGAATGACTGGACTGTGGTGCGGTTTATTAGTTGCCTTCGTAGTTCTTATTATTACTTAATATACGTAGTTGGAATTGTACAAAAACGCTGGAACAAGATTGTTTATGAAATCTTTTGTTTACAGATCAAAATATTTTAAGAATGTTGATGATTTTAAATTTTCAAAGATTACATTTGCAGTATTTTCTTAGAGGCGTAAAGAATTCCAGATTACCTAGTTTAGTTGTTAAGAGTAACTTAATAGTATTTCTCACTGTGATTAAAAATGTCTATTCTATTTCTATAAATCAATAAGGAAAATTGATGTGTTTTATTTTTATGCCATAACTGGCAAACGAATTATTTTACAACAAATAAAATTAAGTGATTTATTGATGTCGAGAACTCGACGAGGAAGGTAAAACGGTAAGCATATTTTTAGACGGTGTTCATCGACGCTGTTTATTCTGGCATTTCTCCTCCAGGAACCAACTGCAACATAATAAGAGATAATTAGTGAGAGGATAGCAAGTGTCCCGGCAGATTTAGGCCACATTATTTTGTAACTACGTGCGAATTGCATAAAAGTGTTAATTTTGGGCTAAACATCAGGATCAGTTTATTATTACATTGCATTATCCAGAATTAATAAGAATAAAAAAGTATTATACTCAAAATACGGAAACTTCCCAATGAACAGTTTGAATTTAATAGTATATTACGTATCAAAGGAACGTAAGTGTAATTCTTGTGGTCAAGGAATGCAGTTTAGGAAATCGAGGCCCATATGGGCCTAGATTTCCTAAGCGTTCGAGATCACAAAAATAAACTACATTCCGAGGTGCGTACTTTTTGCAATACCTGAGGCAGGAAGAGAAAAATATTGGACACACCTTGCACTGTAGGAATACATACAGCCCATGGACCGTAAGTAAATATTACAACCCTGTACGTAAGCATAGAAACGACAACTGGTAATGTATTGTAAGTAAATTTTGACACTAATGGAGAACTTACAATGCAGGTATTGCTAAAAAAAACTTGGTTGTATTTTTATTATTTTTGCGAAAACGATACAGAAAGCTCCTAGAACTTGCACATAGCTTCTCTACCATGGTATTTTGTCTTATCTTTTTTCTGGCTTTCTGTAATCAACCGAACCGAGTTGATGCGGGTCAAGACCAATGAAACTGCAGCATTGTAGGTGTTCCGTTTGTATTGAAGGCGTTGCTATGCTGACATCCAATCGGTTGAGTTTGAGAGTTGACGTAAGCACGATGTCGAGTTGTCCATGTGTTTGCGCGCAACCTTCAATTTTTGCAACTTTAACGACAAATTATAATTTACGACTAACAACGTCACTGGATGTCATAACAAAATAAGTACTTTCGTTTCCATGATGCCTTTTTGTAAAACTTTTTGTCTCAGTCTCTATTGAAGCATCGAAATAATACAAAACATCAATTATGGACAGAATTCTCAGAAATAGAACATCATCCGTTTTTTTATGACATTAATAATAATAATATGGTTAATTGCTTCTAATTTTAAATTATATGATTTGTTATGAATTGATACATCAACATTCTAAATGAGACATAAGCACCTGCTCATTATTGGTTCTTATTATGATGGAATCAAATTGTAGGTCATCTTGCATACAGGGTGTTCTTAAATTCATAATCCTAACTCCGCGACGTTATTCCTTGCCTCATTCTAGGAAGAAAAGTTCCTATGAACATATGCTTCAAAATGATTGTGAATAGAGTTTTGAAGTTTGGAGCACTGGTTAATGTTATAAAGGTAGAGATGTGAGCTTGATAAGTTTCAGTTGAAAAGTTTCAAAAACTTTTCATTTCATTGAAAAGTTTCAGCCTATGTTGAAACTTTTCACTTTTTCTTGAAAAGTTGTCGAAAGTATCAATGCGGTAATAATAAACTTCCACCGACAGCGCCGCCAATTCTAGTCGTTCTAAGTAGTATCAGTATCCATTGAGCACTGGAAACAGTGAAATTAAGTGAAATACTACTTAAAAGATGGAAACAACGATGAATTTTAATGTTTAATGCTTTTATTTTGATTTATTAACTTATTTACCTATACACTTACTATTTTTTTCATTTAATATTATATTATGTTCCCTATTCAGCTGTTGTAGATTATTTAATTCTGCAGAATATTTTATACTACCGTAGGACAAATTTTCATTTTTTTTTGAAACTTTTCAAAATTTCGTGAAAAGTTTCAACAAATGTACTTTTCATGAAAACTCACATCTCTATATAAAGGGCTTTCTGTTATTTTTTTTTCATATTTTTAATAAGATCATAGGCTTGCGTTCCTCGAGGGGGCTAAACTTTTTTGCAAGTTTTTCAGTTGGAGGGAATTTCCCACGCTAAATGGTAACAAATTCTTATCGAAATTGAAAGATAAGTCAGTCGATTAATGTGCAAAAAGTGGATACCGCCTTGACTGAGAATTAAACTCGGGGCCTACGTCCACAGGAACTTTTCTTCCTACAATAATGCAAGGAATAACTTCCCGGAGTTATCGCTATGAATTTAGGAACAACCTGTATAATGTCCACCAATGAAACTGTACACTTCCCATAATTCATTGCAATTGTACAATTGTTCTTTTCTAATGTTAACAGAATAAAGAGGACATTTCCAACAATGATAAAAGTCGGAAAATGGGAATGGGAATTCTTATTACTTTTCGCCGAATTTTCTTTGTATACAGAACGAAAACGGCATCACACAACCCCTGTCTTCAAGTGTTTAGTAAGAATTCGGGATTAGGTGGCACATCTCAACCACGATATCACAACGGAATATATAGGCAACTTTCATTACACGCTCGATTAAATGGTAGCCTATACTTAAAGACTGTTGTTTCTCTTTAAAACTGCAAGCCTTGAATGCACAAAACTAATTCAGCATAACATTAGATTCTAGATCATTAGCCGGGAAAACAAAACATCCAGGATAAAAATAGAATCCACAATAATGAAATAATTTTATACAATATTTAAACGAGGTTAGTCACCTTTAGGATTTTGTTTCTCCTTGTATATAGATCAAATGAGGAAACATGATCAAAATTATTGCATACCGCTGTATCTGTATTTTCAGCAGTATAACCATTCGTTGAAAATACAGATACAGCGATATGCAATAATTTTGATCATGTGTATATATTCCAAGGACTACTACCACTCTGCAAAGTCTCGTGGAACGCAGTTTATACCAATCTATCCAGAATAAAATATAAAAAATGTAAAGTTCCGACACTCTCTAACAAACGCGGGGGCTTGTGTGTCAGGCTTTTGTTCTGTTGGTTTGTAAACGAGTTTCAGTTTCAAAATTTCTGTCAGTGTCAAAGAGTAGAAACAATGGATCGCTTCCAACCCCTTTATTTTTTTACTGTTTAAGAAACCAACAGAAAAAACCCACACAACCTCATGTTCAACTTTAAATAAATTGTAGTTACCATTGTAATATTGTTTCCATTCAATAGAATTTGGTCTAACTTAGTAATCCTGCGTCCTTCTGGTGTGGTTTCATATTCCGTTACGTCTTCCAATAACATGTTCACAAAATCATCAAACCCTAATAATGTTCCCACTATTTCCTTATCATTTTTCATAATAATATGTATTCGAGATCCTATGCACTTATCCACTAGTTCTGAAACAACATTTGTAATTACGAGAAAACTTGCAAAACGCAAACACCAACATAACCTACAAAATTCTAAAACTCTACGAATTACATACCTAAAGGTAGAAGAGTCGTTGATGTGACCGTCATGGCACTCATCTTGCTGTTTCTTATTCCCTTAGAACTTTCTTAATTTTCAATAAAATACTTTCAACCGCTTTTATTTACAAAAACCAGCAGAATCCGCTACAAATTATGACAGCTGTCATTTGTCAAACGTACGTCGTATGCTAATTGTTATGCGTGCGTCAGCTGTCAAAATTCAAATGTAATAATGCAAATACGGTAACTAAATTACTAACTAAGCAGGGTAAATAAACTAATATTCAAAGAAGTTTATTGTTATTAACGTTTCTCATTTTCGAATACCTTATTTTAGTTATTTTATTATATTAACTTATTATCCATTGAGATCTTGGAACAACGTATGTCCTCGACCCTATGTTATGAATTCTTCAGGTCATGCGCGGTCTTCTCGTGGTGGTACAGCATTTTCAGTCATTTTTCACCAAATGCCGAGATGGGAGTTCCATGTAATTCTGTAGTTGTAGTTTCTGTGTTATATTATAAGGATCAAGCTTATTTTTAAGTGAACTGGTGTCTAAAATCGTGACAATAATGCAGTTGGATTAGAAATTCTTGATTAACGGTCACCGATCAACCCAGAGGTTAGTATAATAAGTTCTTCTCTACCAAAACAATGGTTTTATTTTGGTAAATCCTATATTTATATTCTTACTCACATGCCTATGCACATTGATTTATTCCCCTCTTATCCAGAATGTTTCTAATCCAACCAGATTATTTATTTCCACTCAATCCTACTTTCAACATTTCTTCCGGTGTTTGAAAATAAAATGCACATTAGTGTAATAAAGTAAGTAAACCATGGCAAATGGCAAATTGTAGTTGCCGGTATGCTTTTCTGTGATTTGCTTTTTATGGTGTTTCACAGTTATAGTTATAATGTTGAGTTTACTATCCCCTTGATGTTTACATTTTTATTGCTTTTATATTATGTCATTTCTTCAGACAATAAGGTTATTGTTTGTTCATTGACCGCGAAGCTACCACGAGCGCGTTGAGCAGACTTTTTTTTAGCATCTAGACGCGAATTAATTGAAATTCGTCTGCAAATGCATTAATGAACAAAATATGCACTTAAGCCGTTCTTTTTAGGTATGTAAGGGTTTAATCCCAGGTTTTAAGGAATTAAGCTGGGGTAAGGTTCTATTCACACCACCATACTGTATAGTGTATAGTAGGGTGTACCGAAAAAAACAATTTTGGAAAGAACTTATTGTTCTTTCACCGAGGGGTGATCCGCAAGCCGAAATCAGTATACATTTTTCGGGAATAGATCGGAGTAGATGGTAATACCACAGAATACTGATGGAGAAAATTGCGGATTACCTACATTGGAATACCGGAATAGTTTTAAGTCGAGCTTCGGAATACTGGGAATACTTAGGTATTCCCGAAATCAGTGCACGTTTTTTAGTCTACGGATCACCCCTCGAGGAACAATCAAATTTTCTTTGTTAAATGGAAAAAATATTCTTTCTTAGCCCTTTAAAATGGAGAAACTTTCATTTTCACCTCGATTTTCACCTAGCTCGTCACCTAGACATGCTCTGCCTATGTCTAGTTTAGTTAGGCGAATTCAATTACTTATTAAAAAAAGTGGCTATGACTCCCACGAGGACTCCCACTTGGCAAACAAATCTTATTTTCAATCCACTAGAAAAAATTGGCTGTCTCGGAGACGGTAGAAACTTCAACTTTTTCACAGAATTTGTAAATGTAGCATTTAACTTTAACCTCGTAACCTCGACTTTAACGTAGGTCGGGCGTGCGGGCGGTTGTCGATCGCTGATGCTATCGTGCGCATTGCGCCCGGCGCTCATTTACTACAACCTAAAATACAAATGTTTTCACCCCTAAAATGACAGTTTCCGAAAAAATAGCACGAAGGTTTTCGATCCGGCAATGCAACAGCTATGGAATTAAAATGGAACTAAAATGACATTTTTCGAAAAAATGACTAGGGTTTTCGAATTGAAAAAAAAACTGCTATCAAAGCCGGTAATAGAAATATACAGTTATGCATAGGTTTTTCTCAGGGCACCGTTATCTTGCCCAAAAGGGCACCAAGTGAAAATACATTTTTAGAAGCAGAATTTGAAGATATGTCATTTGGTTACATGAAAAATCGTTTGCACTTAAATTTTTAAAGTAGATGTGCCAAAATGGCACTTCCTTTGGACCGATTTGGTTTGCAGCTCTTCCCAGATCCATAATATGTCCAGGTTCCAAATTTCAGCCAGATCAGCCCAGTAGTTTGGGCTGTAGAATCTCGGTACATATATTAAAGGTATACCTACAGGGTGAGTCTGAAATACACCACATCCTTTATACCACAGAATCTACTGTTCAAATGATGAAGCTTGGTGCAAAAATTATTGGTCAATTGTGATTCCTCTTGATGTTATAAGCCGCCAAAAATCTTCATTTTTAAACGTTCTTTTTAAATATCTTTCAAAAGGTGTATCGTAGGATTTTGAATTTTTGCACAGCATTGTTACAGACCAAGATGCAACTACTGATGGTACTTAAGACATTATCCAAAAAGCGGATCCCTGTTATACAGGGTGGCCCCGATGTTATTTGCCCTTGAACTTTTTTATGTTTGAAAATATTGCTAATTTGCCTATCCGGCCGTATTCCCCGTTCAATTCTAAAACTTTTTTGGCTCTCCAAATTTTTCGAAAAAACTAACCACTCAGGGGGAAAATTAAATAAACCGAAAACATGATCATCGTGATAAACCTACAATTTCAATAAAAATCGAAGTGTACGTTGATACGCATCACATTTCAACTGTTTTTTTGCATTGAAGGTGTTGTCCTACATCTGTGCCCAGAACAATTGCTCACAACTGAAGAAAAAACATTGATGATAATTTCACTTTTTTATGAGGTAGACTCATCATTGGTTTTAAGGTGATTACCAGCATCATGTTTTTGGTTTTTTCAATTTTTCTCGTGAGTGGTTAGTTTTTTCGAAAAATTTCAAGAGCCAAAAATGTTTTAGAATCGAACGAGGAATACGGCCGCATAAGCAAATTAGCAATATTTACAAACATAAAAAGGTTCAAGGGCAAATAACTTCGGGGCCACCCTGTATAACAGGGATCCGCTTTTTGGATAATGTCTTAAGTACCATCAGTAGTTGCATCTTGGTCTGTAACAATGCTGTGCAAAAACTCAAAATCCTACGATACACCTTTCGAAAGATATTTAAAAAGAACGTTTAAAAATGAAGATCTTTGGCGGCTTATAACATCAAGAGGAATCACAATTGACCAATAATTTTTGCACCAAGCTTCATCATTTGAACAGTAGATTCTGTGGTATAAAGGATGTGGAGTCTTTCAGACTCACCCTGTATATGTTATAGGTAGGATACGTTGCTGCCTAGTGCCTATATTAATTTTGACCTCGATTTTGACAAACCAACGCAAGAATTTTAAACCAATCAGACATCAGAATATAGACAGTCGACGACTTATCACCTTCGTTTTCAACTGAAAAGAAAAACACCACTATGTGTACAGATTACCGGTTCCCTCGAATTTTCCACTTGTAGTTCAGAAACATTTAGTTGAATTTCAGAATTTTGAATTTAATTTCAAATGGACGGATTCTGAAATTCAATTGACGCTTTTTGAACTATACAGCCGAAAAGGGTGTGATGAAAAGCAGCACGGTTTTCCAGCGAAAAAATGTCTGTCAACATTCGTAGCTTTTGCTTTTGGAAATTTTGTCGGCAAAAATCAGAGTACTCGTTATATTAACTCATAAAATAGAAAAATAATCACTCGTAAAGTCATCAATCTTTTTAGTTTACCACATCTTGTGACCTATGCACATTTATTAAAAAATATTATGTAATATGGTTTTTTCTCGTTTTTTTTACGCCGGTGATGTCATCAAACCCCTCGCTTTTTCCAACAATTGGATAGAATTTTAAAATTTGCACATTGAACCTGTATTTGATGAAGGGTGGTAATTCACCACTTTCCATCAGTGGATGGGCGTTGACCTTTCGACAACCCTTTCACATCCGTTTTCCCTATCGAGCACCTGCTGCATTAACAGTTTGTGACGGGGATTTCCTATTAATTTCCACCCCCTAATCAATCTTCTTTATAATTGGGATCACTTAGTTTTAAGATTATAATTCCTGTTTGCACTACTTCGCGGGATCTGTTCCTATCCTATCCAGTGTGGTCGAAGTTTAATCTGCACCATCCAGGCTTTCTACTACATGAGCCGAAACGATAATAATGCAAAATGATTACGTAAATCCCACATTCTTTGTAAAAACCGATAGTTTCGCAACATCTATGACTATAACTCCCAATTTGCTGACATTGCCCCCATCGAGAGTAAAAGTAAAAAACAATCACCGGAATTCTAAAATGATGTTGCATGAAAGCGAAACTGTTATCTACCATGAAATAACTGCCATTAACATATGTGGGCTTTTAAAATCTGTTGTCGACTGGAAAGTTTATTTTATCATTAGTCACTTTGTATATGCTGTATAGCTTTCTTTATTATATTGTATTTTTAACGGTTATGTACGAGGTTGTTGGTTGGTTGGTTGGTCTGAACTGAAGCAGGTTTGGAGTTTCTTTTGGTTTGTGAATGAAATCTACGGCCTGACCTATTGCTGAGGTTTCTCACTTATTCCGATCACTTTGTCGTCAGTTCGTTAATTTGCATACATATTTGGATCTGAAACTCAAACGACTCACCAAAAAAAATTAGCATTTGGCAATCTCGCACTCTCGCAGACGTTAGAAACTTCTATTTTTTCACAAAATTTTTAATTGTACAACAAAACCTTATAGGCTGAGGTAAGAGGTTCCTTAAAGATTCTAGATTCAAGGCGCGAAGTTTAAACTCAAATCCGAGCTTTAAACTCAAATCCGAGCTCAAATCGCAACACAAGCTTTTCGTCATTAAAATTACATCTTTCGAGAAAATGGTACTAAGGTTTTCGTCCCTGAAAGATAACAGCTATCGAATTCAATAATAACAATATACAGTTATACGCCAGATTATACGTATTGTTTTTTTTTCACAGCTCTGGAAGGGCTTTCCCGAGAGCATCCCAATTACTGGCCATATTTCGCTCAAATTTCATGAGCACCTACAAAGTGCTCACTGAATATGTGTGCCAAACTTCACCTCGACATCTTCAATAACTTAGGCTGTAGCGTCTTTCTTTTACGATATCCTCCCAAAAAGGCCGTAAAATTACATTTTCGAAAAAATGGCACTAAAGGTATCAATTTCAGCCTCGATTTCAGTAATAAAAATATATAGTTGTGTACCGGGTGTACCCGGACAGACATTTTTCAAAAACCACTTTTTCGGATTCCCGGGATATTAAAACGTAAAGATTTCATGTTTTTGGCGATTCGATTTTTCGATCGATTTCAATAACTTGCTGCGCTAAAGCGTAGAAGTTAAAATATTGTATTATTGTACACTGGAAGACGGGGGAGAAGTCTCTTTTAGCGTTCGGTGCGAGGGGCTATCCACTTCGGCAATAGGTGTACAAATTGACTAGAATGGACGGAAATCCATTACGGAATGCGTACGAATACATGGAAATACTTAGGAATACATGGGGAATACTCGGGAATTCTGATGGAGAAAATTACGGATTACCTACATTGAAATACCGGAATAGTTTCAAGTCGAGTTTCGGAATACTGGGAATACTTGGGTATTCCTGGAATCAGTGTACGTTTTTTAGTTTGCGGATCACCCCTCGCAATGAACGGGAATTTTCGGCATTTGTCAGAAATGTACTGAAATTTTAGACATTTCACGGCAATTACATAGGCAATGTGGCATTACCGAGGGAAATACCTCGGGAAATACTGACATCCTTTCCATTGTCGTAGTACTCTTAGCGATTTTTCAACCCACCACCGCCTGGGAGTCCTAGACTAAACAGAAATGTGTCACATAAGGAAAGTGATTACCCAACTATGCATAACTCTCTAATGATTGACAGTTTTGCAACATTTCTTATCGTTATCACCTACCAAGAATTTTAATTCTTGCCCAGGCAGTTTAAGAAATTCTATTCGGTTGGCAAATAAATCAATAATGGTTTCAACAACCCCATTTAAAAATTAATTACTAGCTATTGTATCTACCTATATGTAATCAAAATGCTGCATGATTTCGAGCACGGCTTCTGCTTGAGCATGTGAACTAAACCCCCGGTCATTAGTGCATACGTGACGTCATGTACTCGTACGAAACGTGCATGTAAAACAACTGGCCTGCCAGCATTCTTCTCTGTGGTCCAAGAATAATTCCTTCACCTTTTTTTGAAAGGAACTTTTTGCAGGTTCCATTCCATTGAGTTTTCGAAGTTCTTGGAAAAGTTTGCGTGCGATACCAACTTCCAATGTAATTAAAATGTTGCAACATCTATCTTACTGTGGCAGATTTTTTCTTTCGCGGTGCAATAAAAGTTTTATACAATGTAATGTAATCTGGGAAGTGTCATGTTCGTTCGATAAAACTGAACACCTGCAAACAAAAGACCTGAATGATAGTTGGTCCGAGTTAGTTGAAAAGTTTTTATCTTTTCCATTTACGAAGCTAACGTATAAGCGCGTATTCAAATACCAATTTAATTTATAACGAGTTTTATATCATTTTTGCTACTATTATTTATGGGTCAAGGACTTACCGAAAACACAGGTACGAACGTGGATTATTTCAGATCACAAAAAGCTAGTTCGAAATTGGGCTAAAGTTGAAAAATAAGCTAGCCTACTTTGTTATACCTCCTACTAAGTAGTACTCTTTACAACGGTGTAATAAAATCGAACTCTTACATAAAGTAAATTTAGAGAAAATGCCAATTGAACATGTTCCCAAAAGTATGGAACTGGCCCTTTATTTTACAAACTGATGTTCACTTTATCAGAAAATCGTTCCAGTAAAAGTTGAAAGGTAAAATTAGGTGCATCTTTTGATGCGATTCACTTTTTCTTGATATTATGTTCTTCACCGAGTCTCACTGAGTAATTACGTCATACACTTTTTTTTTTATTACAAGATTTTGTCGAGTTGATTTTTGCCTTTCAACTTTTAGTGGAACAATTTTTTTGATAAAGTGAATAGTTTGTAAAATAAAGGACCTGATCCATACTTTTGGGAACACGTTCGATTGACATTTTCTCTTTTACATTATGTAAGAATATGATTTCATTACACCGTTGTAAAGAGAATCAAAAATGCTACTTGGTACAATAAAAAAATTCCGGACTTCAGAACCATAGAGTCCTCGATAGAGTCATTCTTAAGAATGTGCTTTAGAATCATTTTTAAACTATTTTTCGTCAAAATTTCTATCTGGCCATCAAATATAGTTGTGGAAAGCCTGTTTGCATTTGCTGACGTGGTTGTTTTAGTATATAACGCTTTAGTTTAGTGGCTAAAGGCTGACAGGTTTTACGCACCGTTTTATTAAGAAAATGGAATTATGACTTAATGCTGTATGGTTCTGTAGTCGAGGTATACATCAGGGTGCCATTTAAAATATTGTCAATGAAATAGAAACGAACGAAGTTGTGGAGGGTGGCCCGCCCCGTTTCACCCATCCTGAATATACAGGGTTAGTACAAAGTCCCGGGACGGTCCGTTATCTCCGTTATTTTTTAAGACTTTACTTTGAAGCTTGGTACCGAGGCACAACTAACTACAGTGAATTTAAAACTGTTGTTAAAAATTTTCTTGGACTTCCGGTTAAACCGGAAGTGACCCTAAAAGTCGTTTTTTTAAACGGAATAATACTTTTTTCTCAACGGATTCGGAATCTACGATTTTTTTAAAGTTAAAAACATGCATCATTGACCAAAAGTCAAGTCGCGGCCACTGGATTTTCAAAAACATCGAAGAAATCGGTCAAAAAGCAAGATTTTTCAAAACCGCAAGTACACGTCAACGTTATTTTTTTAATACAAATTCAACTGCGCAATTACATTTCCTTTTATTTGTTTTTGCTTTTTTGAAATTTATTAAATGTTCACAATCAGCCAAAATAGGAAAAAGAATTTAAAAAAATGTAATTGGCCGATTAAATTTGCTTTAAAAAAATAAGGTTGACGTGTTGACGTGTACTTGCGGTTTTAAAAAATCTTGCTTTTTGACCGATTTTTTTTCGATGTTTTTGAAAATCCAGGGTGGCCGCGACTTTACTTCTGGTCAAGTATGATACATGTTTTTAACTTTAAAAAATTCGTAGGTTCTGAATCCGTTGAGAAAAGAGTATGATTCCATTTAAAAAACCGACTTTTAGGGTCACTTCCGGTTTAACCGGAAGTCCAAGAAAATTTTTAAAAACAGTTTTAAATTCCCTGTATTTAATTGTGCCTGGGTACCAAATTTCAAAGTAAAATCTCAAGAAATAACAGAGATAACTGACTGTCCAGGGACTTTGTACTAACCCTGTATATTAGCTGCTTTCCATTTACACAGTTATCTGAGAAGGCTCACTTAACTCAGCAATTTGATTGGTCAAGGCTCCTCAGATAAATGTGTAAAAGGAAAGCGCCTATTATCTCTATCATAATACAAGGTGTCCCAGAACTCGCGTAAGAGCCGGTAATGGTAGACTCCTGGGTCCAATATAAGACGAAAATTGCGAAGGAAACAATTGAAGTCCCCCAAACCCGAGGCCAAAGTAGAATTAATCTCTGAATCGAGTATTGCAGCTCAAAAATTAAAACATTGGAATAGATACTACTGGGGGGGATTTCACAGTCGGCAGTGGTGTACAAATTTTCGGCAGTGTTAGTGGGAAATGTTAGGCAGTGGTTGCAAAAATTGAGCAAATTCGACAGTCGGGGGACTTCATAGTCGGCAGTGGTGTACAAATTTACGGCAGTGCCCTGAAAATTCGGCAGTGGTGTACAAATTTTTGGGGTGTGAAATGCCCCCCAGATACTACTTTTAAAATGAGAAAAGTCGTATTTTTTTGTTTGAGGCATCATAACAAATCTTTGTGTATCTCAGCAACCGCTTGCATGTCCTTTTTATTCCTTATTTTACCTTACTATTTAATTAAGTGGTTAAGTGATGCATGGGACATCCTGTAAAAACCCATAATATTTCTAATGGTCGATTATACTAGGATATTCTTTTCTTCTAATAGAACCCCAAAGGCGTATTGACCTGATTATAGGCAATAAGGACACAGCTTGCACTTCAGTAGATATTCCTGCCAATTCTGAATAATTCGATGAAATACTCTCAAAGGCCCCAAATTAAATGCAACGCCTCTCGAGATAAACCAAACCGAATTATTCTGTCTTCTCCTGTAAATTTAATACCTAGCTAATCCACTTTAAAAGTTTATATTTAACTTTTTTCCTCTTTTTTTTCAACTCTCTAGGTAAGGGCCTCAGGGATTGAGAACCATTTCATCATTTAAATGAAATGGCAGAATAGATCTTGATTTAAAATTATTTTCTCTGCAATTTGTTCGGAAGCGATCCCGAAAACGTCAAGTCAAGATATTCTGTTGATTCTGCTATACTCGAGGCTATACTATAAAGTCGATAGATAAAATAAATTCATTTTCGGCGAACGGACAGTTAGCTTTATTGAAAAAGAACACGATCATTTTCTGCAAGAAGTCACGTACAGATTTTTTGCAGCCCGTTTCGGGAAGTTTGCCTATATCATAATATAACGGGATAAGGATTTTTCGGTTGTAGTATATTAAATTAATAGGTTTTATTAAAATAAGTAAATGAAGGACCAGCATTCATTAGACATGTCGCATATGTTATTAAGGCATTTCCGATTTGGCGCGTCTGCGCCCCAAGAATTCCAATACTGAAGGAGGCGAGCGTCACGACGCACTAGTTCTGTTTTATCCTTGGAAACCAGTCATTTTCTATTATCGCCGAATGAAGTTTTTTTTCCAAGTCGCCGTATGTACGTGTAAAGTTTCGTGTGTTACCGTTCGCCGATTTCATGTGAAAAAAATGCCTTTGAAGGTTCCTGTTACGTCATAAACACGACACGTGGTTTTCACGCATTGATCATAATTTTCACAATGTTGCATTGTTTAGTTTTTTCGCCGCAACAAATTGCCTTAAATTACATTTCATTATTAGGTGTTACGCCCATCACCAAATTATAGGTATGAAGGTATGCCATCAAAAAATTCCCTTGATTGCTTTCCGATGGGTTGTGGGATTATTGAAAAGAAAGTTATTAATGGTTTGGCAAGCCTATTAATTGACAATGTTCTTCAACCCAATAAAGCTCTTCGTTTTAGAGTATATCGATAAGACGGCCTCAAAATCCACTCGTTGTCTTGCCAGTTCACCCGACCTGTCACTTGCGGTTTTCGTTTTAATTACTTTACGTAATTGAGTGGTGGTATTTCCTTAATACTTAGGCTGTCGGGATCGGGACAAATAATGTAAATTACGAGGCTCAGGACAAGGTGATAAATACGGTGTAGCTATACATTGGGATTACTGCAGGTAAACTGGTCATTTTGTCCGGTGTTAGAAGTCGAGCGGAAAACCTCTAGAATTTAATGAAGATGCCTGAGCGTGATCTCTTAGCTTACTCGAAGCTTTGCTTTTATGCATACTGGTTTTGTTTTATTTGGTTCACTTTTGGTATTCTTTGTATCCTACACCTGTGAATGTAAATTCAACTAAGTTTACAGGAAACCTAAAGAGTGGCAAGCCTCGCATCAGGCAACTTGCTTTCTTTGTATTTCTACCCTTAACCCAACGGGCACACACACGTTTTTTTAACGTCGAAATCACGTTAAGGCGGATGCTTTCACGTTACTGGTTGAAAAACTCACGTTGAATTGTTGGTGATTCTTGACACGACATTCTCTCGACGTAAAAATTACGTTTACTTTTGGTACATTTTGAAACGTCTACGTAAATATGACGTTTTTTTGAAGTTGAAATTTATTCGTTAAAATAACGTCGATAGAATAAAATACAAAACACATTGATAATGCGTTAACAACTATATAGGTCAGTGTGATTTTGAACGTTGCATAGACGTTATAATATGAACGTGTTTTAATCGTGACTAAAATGACGTCCAAATGACGACTATGTGTAACCAACGAAGACTTTTGCATGTTGAACAAACGTTGCATTTATAACGTGATATTTAAGTTTTTACATGATTACATGGACGTCTTTATGACGTGCTGAAATGGATATATGACGTTCAACATTAAATAAATGTGTAATTTTTGACGTTATAGGCACGTTACAATACGAACATGTGTTAGTCGTGGCTAAAATGACGTCCAAATCATGACTTCTCTATAACCATCAGAGACTTTTGCACTTTGAACAAACGTTGCATTAATAACGTTATATTTGAGTTTTTATATAAGACGTATTGAAGTGGTCATAACGTTCAACATTTAATGAATGTGTAATTTTTGACGTTATAGGCACGTAACAATATGAACATGTTTTAGTCGTGGCTAAAATGACGTCCAAATCATGACTTACGTATAACCAACAGAGACTTTTGCACGTTGAACAAACGTTGCATTTATAACGTTCTATTTGAGCTTTTATATGGACGTCTTAAAGACGTGTTGAAATGGTCATGGCGAGGGTCATGGCATCTAACATTAAATAATAATTTTTCACGTTATTGGCACGTTGAATAAACGTATTTGTAACGTTATGTACCAGTTTTTGTATAGGTTTTTATGACGTGTCTTTCTTGTGTAGTTTCGTTTTAGGGTCCCGGGAACCCAAAAAAGTGTTTTTAAAAAAAATGTCTGTCTGCGTGTGTGTCTGTCTATCTGTGATCACGCTGGAGTTCAAACTACTGAGCGCATCGAGATGAAATTTGGCACACTGGGCAATTTGTAGGTGCTGATTAGATTTTGGGCCACATCGGTCCACGGAAAGTGCCTTTTTGGCACATTAACTTTAAAATTTTAAATGCAAACCCCGATTTTTCGCGTTACGATATGAATGCTTCTCCGAATTCTGTTTCTAAAAATGTATTCACACTTGTGCCCCTTTGGCCAAAAAATGGGCTTTTGCACGTGGAACAAACCAAACGTTGCATTTATAACGTTCTATTTGAGCTTTTATATGGACGTCTTAAAAACGTGTTGAAATCGAGGGGTGATCCGCAGGCCGGAATCAGTGTACATTTTTCGGGAATACACCGGGAATAGATCGGAATACATGGGAATACGTCGGAATACGTGGGAATACATCGGAATAGATGGGAATACCCGGAATACTCTGGAATAGTTGGGAATAATTGAAAATTTCCCTGCGACATATTAAAATTTATTGATTGGATGCGTGTACTTTAAAATAAATCAAAACAATTGGAGAATAATTTGTAGGAATAGGTAGAATTACCCTGAATATATCAGAATAACACGGGGTAGCTTCGGAAGCGCCTGCGCCTGTTAAGGTTAGGAAATCTCGGAATACTTGGGACTCGAGTTGGGAATACACCGGAATACATGGGAATACACCGGAATACATGGGAATACACCGGAATACATGGGAATACTAGGAATACACCGGAATACTCCGGAATATTGATAAAGAAAATTGCCGATTATCTACATCGGAATACCGGAATAGCTTTAAGTCGAGTTTCGGAATAGCTTCGGAATACTTCGGAATACTGGGAATACTTGGGTATTCCCGGAATCAGTGTACGTTTTTTAGTCTGCGGATCACCCCTCGGTTGAAATGGTTATGGCGAGGGTCATGGCGTCTAACATTAAACAATAATTTTTCAGGTTATTGGCACGTTGAATAAACGTTGTATTTGTAACGTTATGTACCAGTTTTTATATAGACGTTGAAGTAGTATAGGTGGCGCTGATGTCTATAATGAGCCGTTACTGCTTAACAAACTCTGTATAAGCCGACGCTGAAGTTGAAGGTTGCGGGCGAGGAGTCGAATTTTAAACGCAACCTTAAAAAATTATGTGTTTTTTTTCGACGTTATTTTGACGTGTCTGTGCCCGTTGGGAAGTTACTGAGCTGCATACCCTTAAGGGCAGAAATTCAGCGAAATCTAACTGAAACCCTTGTCATTGATGGTTTCTTTTTCCTTGACTTGACGTGTGTCAGGAATTTTGTAAAACAATTATGTTCTGACAGAATCATCAACATGACAGGATGACTTCATTTTGGATCACTCTATACGTACCTCAATCTACTGATATTTGATAGCATGCTACAAATCCTGAAACTTCCCCAAGAAACAATAACCAATCCAGTATCTACTATATAATTCAAACTTGACGCACAGCAGAAGCCACACCTCTCGACAATTTTCAGGCAACAGGTGCCATCATTTAATAAACTACCCAATAATGTTCGGCATCGGTCTATTTTCTTTTGTTTTATGGTAATTTGAATTCAAATCACAATTTTATATTTTCACAAGAACAAATGGTAATTTCCATCAAAATTAATTGAAAAGCCTGCAAACCCGAGTTTCTCACTGTCCAGCAGAGTCTGTGTAAAACCTCGGCAAGATCGTAAATCTTGGTCTAATTTACGACGTTATTGTGCAAAATGTGAAAACGGAAAGAAAACTCAAGGAAGTTGTTTTAAGTAAATGAATTGTTGGTAAGGAGAGGATACAATGTCAGACTTCAAATGCTACTGCTACACTACAGTATCGATTGATGCTCTCATTCATAATATCTCTGTCGATATTGGCACGTGCTACAAAGCTGCAGGGTTAGACAAAATGATCGATGATGAACTGTAAAACTTTAAGACAAAACTGTCTCTCATGAATTATTTTAAAGGTTAATAAAAAATAGACATTGCTTGAATAATAAAACACTCGATAAAACAGCATATCGTATTCTGGGGCCGATCTTTTACTATAAGATTAGGAAGATGTTATTGTCCTTAAGTTATGTTCATGGTATGTTGTAAAATTTGATCTTAAGAGTAGAGCAAAGTTTTATTACTCAAGAAGACTTCATTTTAATGGAAGTCATTATGTTTAGCAGCTCCAGCTATTCGAACTACAGAGCAATAAACCCTATGTCACTTAAAAAAAAGTTTAGATGTAAGATGGAACTGGTACAGTCGGGGACTTTGAAAATGCCCATAACACCACGACGATTCACTTGGTCGACTGCGTCGCTGCAATTTAATTGAAGTTTTTCTGGCATGTGGACAAACATTAACCACGTTGCAGCGATGCAGTCGGTCAAGTAAATCATCGCGGTGGGATGGGCATTTTAAAGTTTCCGACTGTACTAGGTTTATTAGATGGAAAAACAGGGAACCGCCTGGCCTTTTATAGGTTTAGAGGCATTCACATTCATTATTCCGATTCAAGAGCAAAGGTGTATGATTACGTTATTAATGTGAATCATATTATGTTAAGTAGCTTCATCAGAATGGACAAGAAGAAATTATTTTACCTTGACATCATCAAAGGATGCAAACTCATCTGTCTCATGACGTAGCGTAAAGTGTGGTAGAGTGAAAAGTGTGCAGGAGGTTACAACATGGCCAGCACGAGCAAGACCAGAAATCTCAGGACAAGAGATGATTTTTCCAGGGGACCTAGGCCGCGTCCGCATAGTTGGCATAGCTCCATGGGATCATCTAAGAGAATCAAACGTCTTCCCGGTAACTGCTGCATAATTATTAGTATTGATTGTATAAATGCACATTGCACAGTCATCGGGAGGTAGAATGTTTTTAAAGTCCTGCAATGTCCGTCGAAAGTTTTCTAAACCAAATTCAGCAATCATGTCATTCAATCAATGCATATTCTGTAGTGCTAATAGAATTCGGAGGGAGACTTGATTTAGTTTATTCTTTAACGTTTGTCGTTTGATAGTATCCTCTTTCAAGAGACTGAATCAAGAAACTTTTCAATAGTGTTCAATTATTAAATTAGAGACATTGTTAAGGATGAAATTATTTTGATTAGAATTCAACTAACCCTACACGACCCTTTGAATCAGGACTCTTCGACGGGGAACACAAGTACATACATTGTAAAGGGCAATGCTTACCAGCTGCTGGTCAAACAGTCCTCCTCATTTTCTATTCATCCCACGAGTCACGTGTATATTGTTACTTCATGCCGCATAAGACTCATCACACTCGTTGGCTTGCGACTTTCAATGGGTTTTAGCGGAAATCTTTTCAGGAATTGCGTGATAACGAAATCAATTTTAAAAGCTGAAAAGAAGTGTTTGAAAGAGTTTGAAATGTGAAATTTAAATAGCGTGGAAGAAATTTGTACGCATTAAACAGCCGACCTTTAAGCGAAAATTGAACAAACTCATATTGCTGTAGGTATACCTACAAACGTTGAATTCTAGGCATAGTAATATGTGTTTACTGTTTACGATAAATTCATAACAATGATCCTAATGAATGGAACTTATTCATGGTGCCCTTGTTTCAATTTATTTTACAGCTGTTGTATACCTAAAGAAAATGAAACTTTCGTCTTATGCACAGATGAAAAAATTCCCCCGTTGTCGTATTTTGAATCTTGAGTTCAATATCTACAAAAATAGTTTGAAAAATTACCTTTCGGATAGCCTTTACTGGTAACAGCTGGTATTAATTGTACCTATTAGCGATAGCAATTATTTTAGTTGTGATTTAGGACGACAGTTTCATTTCCTTTTTACGTATATCGCCGGATCAAAAAAATTAGTGAATTTTTTTAGAAAATTTCAATTTTAGGGACAAAAAGGCCCCTTTTTGATTTTTTTCTTAGCAAAAGGGCATATTATCATTAGTGCCATTTTTTTATTTTAGATTTTAGTAAATGAGCGCAGGGCGCATCAGCCATCGACAATCGCCCGCGCGCCCGACCTTGGTTAAATAAAGTTAAATGCTTCATTTACAAATTCTGTGAAAAAGTAGAAGTTTCTACCGTCTCCGAGACGGCCAATTTTTTAAATTTTGTATCAAAATGGCGTGTAAAAAATAAAAGTGAAACGGTGCTTCCTTAGGTACTAATAATCTTAGTATTAAAAAATTTTTATTAGATTCTTTGTTCTTATCTTTTATTCCCCTAATATTTAAAAATATATAATTTCCAGCTTAATAATTCTTTACAAAGTTATTATGGAAGATCCTGCAAAAATGTTTCGCTGGCTTAATTAAAACTTGTTTGTTCGTGGCGGCCAAAAACCTTTAGGGAATTTTGGACCATGCATATTATAGGGAATGCAGATTATTTATTGACTAAACTTTTACCTATGACGTCGGCTGCTAATTAATAAATTACACCCCTCTCTAAATAACGATATTTTGGAGGAGATATTCCAAGTTATAGTGTTTGAAATAAAATTAAGTAGAGGATAATAAACAAAATGTAGTTGTATATGTTATAATGGAATTCGTAATCATTAATGTGTTTTTAATTTCAAAGTAAACTTTATGCAACTGCAGGAAATTCACATTTACATAAGTTGTAGATTAAACAAGTTTATCTAAGAAAAGCAGGCCCGGTTTGAGAGGCATAATAAAGGGTGTCCCAGAAAAAACCGAACGATTAATCTTGGCTATAGCTTTGTTATTATTGAACCGATTTTGCCCAATTTTGTACCGGACGTAGCAAAAGATGAGGCTTTTAGGGTCAACCATCATTTTTCCAGATGGCGCCACCAACAAATTTTAACCTCCCCACTCCACTTCACCACTTTAAAAAAAGGGAGGTTACTGCAATCACTAAAATTTTCGAATTCGAGATAACACCAGACCTTCACGTTTTGAGATCTCAGGAGCTCAAAAAAGTGATTTTTTAAAATGTGTCTGTGTGGATGTACGTACGTACGTTTGTACGTTCGTACGTACGTTCGTTTGTAAACACGCCACAGCCAAAACTACTGGACCGATTTGGCTGAAATTTGGAACATAGGCATCTCGTAACCTAACTTTGATCTGAAAAGCTTTTGGAGCCAATCGTGCAACTGGAAATGCCATTTTGGCATATCAACTTTTAAATTTTAAATGTAACCCCCATTTTTCACGTCACCATAAGAAAGACCTTCAAATTCTGCTTCTAAAAATGTATTCATTCTTAGTGCCCTTTTGACCAAAAATATTTTTATCGGACTTTAAAATCGCGGTACAGCCCAAGCTCCTGAACCGATTTGGCTGAAATTTTGCACATGGGGATTGTATTACAGGTCGAAGAGCTGAACAAATTTTGAATTCAATCGGCTCACTAAAAGTGCCGTTTTCGCACACCAATTTCCAAATTTAAAATTATTCCTTCATTTAACCATTAAAAACAAGTTTTTGAAAGATTTATTGTCACCATCAGAAAGGTATTCAAATTCTGTTTTTAAATAGGACAAAATTAATTCGCATTTAGCGCTGTTTGGTTCAAATAAATCGAAATTTTATTATAACACTAAAAATACATTATAGCCCAAATTACTGAATCGATTTGGCTGAAATTTGGTACATGGTGACCCGTTGAAGACCTGAAAGGCTTTTGGAAGCAATTGGCCCACGGGTAGTGCCATTTAAGCATATCAACTTAAAATTTTAAATACAAGGCCTCCTTTTTTATGTCGCCATTAGAAAGACGATCAAATTGTGGTTCTAAAAATGTATTCACAGTTTCTGCCATTTCAGTGGAAAATAGAGAAAAAATTCTTTCTCATTAAAAGGGAGCGGGCTGACAGTGGCAGTTATTGTCAAAAAGGTGGCAAATGATTAACCTTAAAAGGAACCAACATATTGTCAAATGTGATGGGTGATGTCGGTATTTGTTAGAAAATTGCGAAATTAGTCACAGACGATAAAGGATAAAAAAAATTCTGTTGAATTGACTACTATCTACACAGAATACAAAGATCCACGCGATGGGGAGGTTCCAGCCGCTTCTCTGCTGCATTTTTTTGTTGGTATTTATTACAAGACCATTTTTTGATTGGCTTGCGTTGAAGCATCTGTGAATCGTTCAAAATAAAAATAGTGTAAGGTAGCTGATCGATGCTTTTCTCTTCCAAAGCAACTTTACAAAATTTTATTCTGAACGTTCTTGATTAATTTACAATTTTTTTGTATTGCTCTAGAACATGGATTTTTAAAATTGCTGTAATTACGAATTATTAAAAATAACTTTTTTCCTAGATTGGTAGCAACATAAAAAATAGACCTTAAAAAATCCGTGTTTAACAGTACCGCAAAAAAATTGTAAAAAAAAATAGAGAACGCCCAGAATAAGATTTTAGAATGTTCTCTTGGAAGAGGAAAGAGCATTAGCTTTCATCCTACACAAATTTCATTTTGATCGGTACACAAATGATTGAACACCAGCCAATCAAAAAATGGCTTTGTAAATAAACGCAAAAAAAAATTATTAGTGGCGGCATCTGGAAAATGATTGTCAATTCTGAAAGCCTCATCTTTTCGTTACGTTCTGTGCAAAATTTGGGAAAATCGGTAAAATAATAATAAAGTTACAACCAAAAATAAATCGTTCGGTTTTTTTGGGACACCCGTTATTTCGGTAAAGAAAAATAAAAATGCAAGAGTTGTTGCACTTGTGTTAAAAAACAGTGAGTTCATCTATTCTTACTTTCACACACAAATCGATTAGGTGGTTTTTAAACAGAACACCAAACGTAAAACCCTATTTTTAGCCAATTTTTATCGATAATTACGTCGTGGTAAATATAAACTTGACTTTCCATTTTGTTTCAGCTCAAACTATGGACGGCCAACGCGCTCTAGAACTCATGCCTTTACTACAAGAGCGCCTGGTGGTTTTAGCAGGAGGTCGTGACCGTCGCGGTGGACCGGTGTTAGCCTTCCCGGCGAGTCCACGGCGAGACCGCGCAAAACCAGAAGATTACAAACGGCTTTTGCAGTACCTTATGTCCATTCCTAAGTAAGTTTCCTGATATACATTTCATGTAACACGAACGTAGGTGAACTGAGCCGGTTTCTCGTGCCATTCTTGTAATGCTGTCGCTTCCGTTTTCCAGCAACAAATATTGATCCTTTCCACCCACAATAGTAAAATTTTATTTCCACAAAAATGCTTTTGATTGCTTAATTTCTCCACGTTTGCTTTTAGGCCCTCAAAGTTTCTGAGAGTGCGATCATTCCATTCTGTCGATTTCGTTGCGGACATATTGTGGGGGGTAAATACTCGACAAACCCGCATTTTCTCATTGACTTTTGTTACACTTTCTCGATAATCTGCGTATAATGTATACCGCTCTATTTCACAAGGCGTCGTCCGGTTTAAAAAACTAAAATCAGCATCCTAGGTTTATTTTCAAGGATAGTTAGCATTCATTCATTGATAAGATGTTTATCTGCTTTCTCTTCCACAACTACAATAATTTGGATTTAATAACAAACTTTGTAGCTGTACAGTAATAACATTACACGATCGTGTTAGAGAAACTGCCAGTGTGCGAGATTGCTGTTCGAATGGTGGATGTAGAATTTATGGCCATCTACGCATTCAGTTTATTTGATTAAATGAAGATAGTTTCTTTCTGGAACGTATGATTGGGCTCAGAAGCCACAATTATTCGTATGTGATACATTCCCGAGTCGCAATTCAATGGACTAAAATGTAAATTCATTTATCCAATCGAATATTAATGTTAATTCCACCCGGCGCATCCACCAAAATTGCACGGGATAGAATTTTAAATGGGGGGCTGATCAGTGAAAAAATTGTGTTCAATTAATTCCAATCATTCTACTTTAATTCCATATTAATTCGAAATAATTGCTACTAATTCCAGCTAATTCCAACTAATTCCGGCAAATTCCAGCTAATTCCAACGAATTCCATTAATTCCTTTTAAATTCCATCAATTCCAGAATAATTCCATAATTCCGGAATTAATTCCAAGTCGGATGTACAACTAATTCCATTAGTGATCCGCCCCCCCCCCCCCCCCAATTTTAAATGTTGGACTTATAAAATTCCTATCGCTGTCGTGATTTGGACTGAAGTAAGAGGAATAACAAATTGTTTTATAGAATATGTATACAATCATTACATTTTCCATCAAGCAGCGAATACTGGTTGAATAGCTGCGTTTGAGTGGATCTCAAATTCGAAGTTTTAAACATGAACCACATACGTAACAGAGCATCTAAGAACAGGATGAAACGATTTCTTTTTAATATTTTCATAAATAATTAACGAAAATGTTTTGCTTCACTTTAGGGCGATTCGAGCAATAATTATTGCTGTTTAATTTACCTAAAATGCTTGTCAATTAAGTGAATGAGAAGACCCGTGGTGATCTTTTTCAGCCTGTCCCCTTTTGGCATAATTTATTATTCAATTGTAATAGCACACTATTAAACGGAGAGCTACTTTTGTCAATTTTCCGGTCGACGATGCACAAAATAAGCGTTCATTTGGTTCCTCCTCACAGCACCATTATCTATCCATCAACCTTTCCCTCGGCTTGTTTTGGACACACTTCACAGTTATTAAATCGAGTCCTATTGAAAACTTGCAAATTGTATCAATCAGAGAACCTTTTAATGTCTCGTTGAGAAGATGAATAATTATAAAAACTCGCCCTAGAAAATCCCGAAGAAATGAGATTTATTGTCGAGATTTAATTTTGTGAAATAAAGGATGATTTATTAGATTCCATCAACGATTGCTCGTACTTTCACTTATTCGCTGTATTGTAGCATCTTTACGAACCAGATAGCTATCGAAACATGTCTTAACAAATTATTATCCTCATCATAAGTTAACAATACTTCCGAGACTTATGAAGCAACTCTCAGTTTTTTGGCAATGAAGGAAAACAGTAATTCAGAGGTTGATTCTGTCGTTTTGTGGCCGAAAGTTGAATCAATCGGGCGCCTGCCAAGGCGCCGACTTGGCACCGTTTTATTTATGGATTTGAGACGCGAATTCGCCGTTTTTATAAATCAATATGTAATTTAATTGACGATAATCTGATCGAATCTTGTATGTATGTAGTTGGTCTTTACTTGTCGCATCGCAAGCGGAAATGTAGTTCACCTAACATATTAGCATTTAAGATGTCATTTGAAGTTGGTTTGCTAGTGAATCCCACACAAACAGGTACATTGTATTAGATTTATAGTCCCACCGCTATTTTTCTAGACAATGTTGTCTTTCGAGAAAGGTTTTCGCATTGTAACAACTACCTACTCCCTTTTGAACTTTAACATTCAATCGTTTTAGTTAATAACAGTAATTAGCTAAACGCATTAGCGCGATGTTAATGTAATAAATTCAAAAACGTGCATGCATCAATCTTACCTGCACATGTTTACAATTTTGATATTGGATAATCATAAATTCGTGTATTGGGACAAACTTTTCATTCAAGAGTTTAGGTTCAAAATGAGGACGGAAGCAGTTCCGTTTTAATAACCTGCTCACATGTTTTATACTTACAAGAAAATGTCAACAACACGGTTCACACTCAATTTAGTTTTTTTCTGGATTTTGCAACGCGGAAGCCGTAGAATTATAGCCGATATCGTGTTGCCTGTGTCAATTTATTGGGATTAGTCTTCCATTAATTAATTTTAAATGGTAATAAATTTAGAAGAAAACATGAGATTCGTGATATATAATTTGTAGAGCTAACAGTAGTGAAGCGTTGCAATCTTTTTGAAAACGGGAATCTTCTCAACTCGGTTCTCAAAGGTTTTCCCAAATAAATATTTCCTTTATTCTCTATTTCTTATTTAATTGAATGAACAAAAGAAACATAGAAGCACATACTTACCCTAATCTTTATTTTGATGTTATGGTGAAATTTTTAAACGTGCTATCCTAATTCAATCCCCACCAACACTTCTTTAATACTCCAGTGTTTACGGCCTACCATATTAATCTACAGGGTGAGTCTAGTTAGGCCATAGCGCTTAAACCGTTAAAATTAGAAATTTGGTTTTAGTCGTTAGCTGAAAATCTCCTAGAAGACAGAAAGCTTCAGTTTTATTTAGGTAGAAACTATCAGCCGAGAACGAACGACGATAAAAAAATTTTGGGATTTTTTGTTTTTTGTTGTGTTAAAAAAAACTGTTGGAAAATAATTTTCTTTATATGGTAACAATGTTTGTTGCAACAAAACATTAATGCAATTGCAGAAAATAATTATTTAAATAATGAATAATTTTAACATTTAACATTACATAACCCAAATCTTGTAGGGTTTATTAACCTCCCCACAACCAATATAAAAATGGGAGGTTACTGCAATCAGTCCAAAATTCGAAATTGAGATAACACCAGATCTTTACGTTTCAAGGTCTCAGGATCACGAAAAAGTGGTTTTTAAAAAATGTCTGTGTGTATGTACGTACGTATGTACGTATGTGAGCACGATTTCTCGGAAACTACCGAACGGATTTTAGTGAAATTTGGTATGCAGGTTAGTGTTGGCCTTCTGGTGAGCCCAGTTAATTTTGTTGCGAATCCGAAGATGCCAAGTGCCTTTTAGGCATGTAAACTATGAAATTTGACTGATGAACACTAATTTTTCTTAACAGCGCATGAAAGGTCTTGAAATTCTGTATCTGAAAGTGTACCCACACTTAGCGCCTTTTAGGCATAAAATCGAAAAATTCGAAGTATTGAAGAAACATTAAATAACACGCTACAGCCCAAACTGCTGGATCGATTTGGCTGAAATTTGGTAGGTAGAGATACTGTCACCCGCCGAAGAGCTGATTTAATTCTGGTGGCAATCCGAGGGCGGCAAGTGCCATTTTGGCATATCAACTTTGAAATTTGAATAATGAACTCCTATTTTCTCTATCAGCACATGAAAAGTCTTCAAATTTTGTTTTCAAAATTGTACTCAACCTTAATGCCCTTTTGGCAAAAGATCGTAAAATTCAGAAAACTCACAGAAAACACATTTGGTTTGGTGGAGTAAAACTTAGGCATAGTAAATAGTAAAATTTAAGTGATATTAGTGATAGGATTGGATCATTCACCAAGTGGGGAGGTTCCAGCCGCTTCCGTAGCTGCCCATTTTTTTTTTATTGTTAGCAGCAGTGTCACAGATAAACGTACCTGAAGCTTTTTCGTGAATATTTTTCTTTGCCCTTTACTCAAAACTGCACGCACACAAAGGCCATTTTGGACCAATTCACAGCAATTGCAAAATTTTGACATTTGTCATGTTTTCTGACGTATTGCATTGAAATCGCTTCTACCAACTCACCTGTTAGTAAAATCATACCAACCTAGACTAGAATTCAAATTTTGACGTTCTGTCACTTCAATAGAAAATGAATGGAAAGTAGATATATGGACCTACATTAGAATTTTGATACAAATAATGTCTCAGATCAGATTTCTCCTTCTCTTCTTCTTATATGAATATGATATTTGTTTAATTCCTGACCCAAATGAAAGTGAATGAATGATACTAATCTTGTAAATAATATTTATAACTGTTTCGTTGTTCTCTTCCAAATAGAAACCGTTATTCTCGGTTTAATTAAAATAATTTGTAATTTAATTAAATATTTATGTTCCAGTTGTGTCTATTTTAGACGCTTGAACATTTTGATCGTAC
The DNA here is from genome assembly GCA_963924575.1 of Pycnomerus fuliginosus. NCBI lineage: Eukaryota > Metazoa > Arthropoda > Insecta > Coleoptera > Zopheridae > Pycnomerus > Pycnomerus fuliginosus. The sequence goes on along the minus strand of OZ004618.1, from coordinate 25,438,854 downwards.
ACAATGCATTGTAGCACGCTATCTCTCCTAAACAGCGTCAATGTTTCATTTGCTCTTCCGGCAAAAGTCGTTAAAGTACACACGATTTAGATACATTGTATATTCCAGCCTGCTTCTGGAAGACGCTTTTATACTCTCAACTATTAAAAGGTGCAAAAGCTATGATAACATTGTTACTAAAAGACGCTAAAAGTTAATAGTATTTTTTTTAATTGTTGTATTTTTCAGCGAGGAAGCCAAAGCCTTAGGTTTCACTGTATTGGTGGATATGCGTGGAGCGACCTGGTCTTCTGTTAAACCCATCTTGAAAGTATTACACGAGCACTTCCAACCGGGGACCGTTCATCAAGCTGTTATCGTTAAACCGGACAACTTTTGGCAAAAACAAAGAACTTCGCTTGGTTCACATAAGTACAAATTCGAGGTATGTCACAAGAGCAGGCCTCTCACACCCCCTAAAATTCCTAAAATGCTTTGATCCTCCTAAAATTCTCCTAAAGATGACAACGAAGTCCTAAATTTCCTAAAATAACGACGGAGCCTGAAGAATTTTATGTTAAATTTGGGGCGGAAATTTATCCCTGGCATATTTTTCTGCCTAGCTTGACTTAATTTTACAATAATTACGAATGTGATTATCACACTCACACAACCCCCGCGTTAAAGTGTCGGAACTTTATTTTATAAAAACCTCGTAAAAAATTATTTTTTGTTATTACAAGACGCTTACTATACCGGCTGTAACTTTTTATTTCGACAGAAAAATACGTATTTTATTTATTTTTTTATTTAATCACACCACCATTTTACCACACCTGGTGTAGGGTCCCAAAAAATTAACTTAAATTACAAAAATTTTATAATAGTACATCAACTTATTCTGTGTTATGTAAAAACGTTTTCCAAAGTTGTCTATCTTCCTCCATATTCTTTGCAGAAAAAATATGTATAAAACCATATTTGTAAGTTGTATGACAAAACTATTAAATGACGCGATTAAAATAATTCGTCTATTTAATGACATGTGTCAAAATTAAGTTTATGCCTTACGGATTATAAAAATTCCGAAAAAAAATTAAGATAAAACAGTTTGGCAGTTTTGTTGTTAATAAACGAAATTAGCCATGGAAAAAAATTAATAATTTTCAGTTGACTATAATGTCGCGCCCATTCTAAGAAAGGTGTTTTTCATTTTTAATTATAGGTTATTTACATTTCCAATATTAATAGGCAAATGTGGTGTTAACGCATAAAGGATAATGTTATTTTTTGAGAAATCCCATGAGAAACTATAGTGCTACAATGAGAGTGACGTTAGTTCGAAACAACTCATTTTTTGCAAGGCTAAACTACATTTATTGGTGACAAAATTGCTAAATTATTTATTTTCTTGAAATTGTTCTATTGAAAGTGTAATAGTTATTTACATATAGGGTGTTATTTTTAAAACTTGCCACCTTGAATATCTTTGGATGTAATAAAGATATTAAATTGAAATAGAAGCTGGCCAATCCCGCCCTGAGGGGCCACTTGCGCGTATATTGAGGGAATTTTTTCCACTTCCGGTTTAACCGGAAATGACCTTATCTTTGTTTTTTCAATTAGAATGACACCTTTTCTCAACGGACTTGGAATCTACGATTTTTTCTGAGTTAGAAACATGTATTATATTTGACCGGAAGTGCAGTCACGGCCACCCTAGATTTTCAAAAACATCGAAGAAATTGGTGAAATATTGAGATTTTCAAAAAACGCAAAAACACGTCAAGTTAGTTTTTTTGATGCAAATTTACCTGAGCAATTTCATTTTTTGATTTCCCTTATTTCTATCAAATTTTCTCTTACCTCACAATCTGTCAAAATCTCTAAAAGTAAATAAAAACAAAATGTCAATGGGCAGATGAATTTGCATCAAAAAATTAAAGTAGACGTGTTTTCGCTGTTTTTTAAAATCTGGGGTGGCCGTGAATGCACTTCCGGCCAAGTATGATACATGTTTCTAACTCGGAAAAAATCGTAGATTCCGAATCTATTGAGAAAAAGGTGTCATCTCATTTGAAAAAACAAAGTTAAGGCCATTTCCGGTTAAACCGGAAGTGTAAAAAATTCCATCTATTGGTCAGCGTTTATTTCAATTCAATATCTTTATTACATCCAAAGATATTCAAGGTGGAAAGTTTTAAAAATAACACCCTGTATTTGAATGTAAAAAAATATGTGTACAAGAATCCGCTAAGAAATGTACAGCGCGTCATTAAAAGTTACAGGGGGAGAATACTAAACTGGTAAAAACTCCTAAAATTTTGCTTTAAACTCTCCTAAATGCATAAAAAAAATATGAAAAATTGACGTGGGAGGCCTGCAAGAGAGTTTCGTTAAAAGACATTCATTCAAATTAACCATTTTAGACAAATATGATAAGCGTAGAGGCCTTGCCGAAAATAATAGACACGTCACAGTTAACAGCAGATCTGGATGGCACGCTGAGTTATGACCATTCTACGTGGTTGGAAATTCGATTGGCCGTTGAGGAATTTGCGTGGCAGGCTGCGGACCTTCTGGACCGCCTGGATGATTTGCAGGAGGATCTGGCTAGGAACGATTTCGCCGATGACGTCAGTGGTGCAAAACATAAGATTGATCTTCACAATGAAATGAAAAAGAAGATCTTGAAGGCACCAGTGGAAGACATCGATGTGTTGGGTAAGAGATGTTGGATTTATTATACAATTGCATTGTGAATGAATTGTGTTGGCGTGAATACAATTCCACTTGTCTTTGAGAACAAAACTCGCAACAGAACAATTGGTGATGCTTGAATCATAAGTAGTGTTGGGTAACCCGCAAGGATGCGTTGTAAGAATAATAATTATTAGGCCAAAAATTTACGCGAGATTGTTTGTTTCATCATAATTTTATGTTGGGAAAGAAATATGTGAATGTGCGTGCCCACGGATTCAGATGTATAAGTGTAATCCTTGTTCCCACCTCTGCAAAAACATTTAAAAGCAATCGTTTCCATTTGCTCAAAACGATTTATGGCCCCCATACCGGGTGACAACAAGATCATGTACAGTCGGAAAACTAAGTCATACATCCGGATCTTGAGCGTTAAGCTCAGAATTTGGAACGCTGGCCCTGGATCTCATTAGTACCGGCACCAGTTGCGGGTTGTGTTGGTGGGTGAAAAAACTTCGGACTATGTGCCAATAAAGAATTATTCGTTCGGTAAATCAGCACAAAGTGAATTGTTTAGTTTTTCGACTGTACGCTCCAATACCGTTTTCAATTATCATGGTAAAAATCTGAAAAAAATCTGAGTAAACATGCTTCCCGGACGTCATTTTTTGACATACATTACAATTTTTTATGACTTCCGGTTGCGTCGGAAATGGTTTTCATTTCAAATTCTTCAATTTGACACGCGGTGTATTTTTAAATTTTTGGAATCTAGGGGTCTTTCTGAGCATTGTGGTGTCATTTTCGAGAGTTTTTTCTTGTTTTTGGAGCAATTTTGTTGTGGATCTAGAGGGAGGGCTGCGATACACTTTTTTTGCTTTTATGAAATGAATAAAATTTCGTTTCGGCTGATTTAAGCCTTGTCCGGTGGGCTCCAAAATCTGGAAAAACGTTTTTTGCGAATAACTAATTTTTTTCAAATCTAAACCATAAAAACATATTTTTGGGCATTTTTGTCCACAAAAATTGAGTACCACAATCAAATATTCCAAAACAAAAAATTGGCAGTCTAGGAGACGGTAGAAACTTATACTTTTACGCAGAATTTGTAAATGTAGCATTTAACTTTATTTAACCAAGGTCGGGCGTGCGGGGGCGGTTGTCGATAGCTGATTGATCGAGCTCCCGATCATTTACTAAAATCTAAAATACAAATGTTTTTCACCCCTAAAATGACATTTTTCGAAAAAATGGCACTAAGGTTTTCGATCCGGCAATGCAACATTGAATTCGATAATGATAAATAATATGCCCTTTTGCCTCGCCTTTTGCTAAGAAAAATTCAAAAAGGGGCCTTTTTATCCCTAAAATGGAAATCTTCTAAAAATTGCACCAAAGTTTTTGATCCGGCAATAGAACAGTTGTCGAATCCAATAGTAAGAAAATGCTTTTTTGTAAGATAAATTGAAACAAGGACCTTTTTGCCACTTAAGTGACATTTTTCGAAAAAATGGCACAAAAGTTTTCGGCTTGAAAAAAAAATCAGCTATCAAATCCGGTAATAAAAATATACAGTTATGCATAGGTTTTTTTTAACGGCACTATTTTTTGTCCAAAAGGGCGCAATTGTGAATACATTTTTAGAAGCAGAATTCGAAGAGCATTCATATGATAACGCGAAAATGGGGGTTTGCATTAAAATTTTTAAAGTTGATGAGCCAAAAAGGCATTTTCCGTGAACCGATGTGGCCCAAATTCTAATCAGCACCTACAAATCTCCCACTGAACATGTGTGCTAAATATCATCTCGATACGTTAAGTAGTTTGAGCTGCACTGTGATCACAGACAGACACACAGACGCAGACGGACATTTTTCAAAAACCACTTTTCCGGATTCCCAGGACCCTGAAACGTAAAGATTTGATGTTTCGATTTTTCGATCGATTTTATTAACTTGCTTTGCGAAGCGTAGAAGTTAAAAACAATACAAAGTATTCAAAATAACAATGCAATAGTCAATCTACTCATAATAATGTTGTAGCAACCGTCGGTTTTGACACATATATTCGTCCTGCGGACTCGTGGTGTTCCCAAATAATACATTTCGTGTCCAATACAGTATATTCAATAATAATGAATCCACTCCTGATATTATATAAGCTTGATTGATCAGTGTAACACTGATAATACCAAATCCCGATTGCTCGTGTATTTGATACTCATAACATCGAACTACGGCCATTGTTCAAAGCAGGAATATTTCGAAACTTTTCACCCTTTGTAAACGTCACTCACAAAGCCCAAATGACCGAACGGGAAATTAGTTTCAGTGAGTTACCTCAAATTCCCTGAAATAATCATTTGTATTTGACAATCCACGTACACCGATAGAAGTATTATTAAAAGTTTTCCGCAAAATAACGTCCGCATAAAAATTTCCGTCTTGAATCGTTTCATGGCATCGTGGTAGATATGCAGAATTCCATTTAATTATCCCCTTGGGTGATGCTGTGACTGGTAAGCCATTCGTTCCTAAAAGGAGATGCATTCTTCTCGGTGCCGACTGTCTATTAATGTGGAAAGTAAAAATGATGAATGGAGCTTTGGGGGCGTAGCGGAGTAATGCACTGTTTGACCTTTAAGGTGATCCTTTATTTGATATGTCGTTTTGTTTGATGCAGTTCGCTATTAAATTTAAATCTAAGTTGACCATATCTTAAGTTATTGGGAATGGGAAGCAAGACTGCCTAGACAAACACTTGGAACTGAATGCATTTATGCATCTATACGTGGTGTCCCAACACTAATGTCTTATTTTCATTTTAATGCTTCCATTTTAAGATATTGATTGTTGTGTACAGGGTGGTTCAACGAAGTTGCCCGCCCCCCCCCCCCCCCAATTTATTTCATAACTAAACGAAAAACGGTTTATTCAAGTTTAGATCTAGGCATACAGTTGCAGGTAAAAAATTCAAAAATATTCCAATTTTTTTGCAATTCCGGTTTAGCCGGAAATGACCATAGCTCTGGTTTTTCAAACATAAATTTACCTTTTTCTCAACGAATTCTTAATCTTGGAACTTTTGAGGTCGAAAACATGTACCGATCATACTTACTTAATCGGCAGTTACGTCACGGCCATATGCTAGTTCAAAATATCGATATTTGAGGAACGCAAAAACACGTCTACTTGATTTAACTTCCCCACTCCACTTCACCACTTAAAAAAAAGGGAGGTTACCTACTGCAATCACTAAAATTTTCGAATTTGAGATAAGACCGGATCTATACGTTTTGAGATCTCAGGAACCCAAAAAAGTGGTTTTTAAAATGTGTACGTGCGTACAGTATGCGTCAGATGTTTTGTTCGATCGTTTGTTAGGCAACTGAAAACTTTGTGCGGAGTAGACTCGGTCATGATGTCTAAGGACCATAGTTACCTGAAATCTAATCATTATCATACAGGGTGTCCCGAAATTAGGGTGCAAACTTTACCAGTAGATTCTTCTATGAAAAATATGAAAAAAATTCCCATGAATATATGTCGAAAAATAAGAAGAATGTGAAAATTTGAAGTTTTTTAAGTAAAAAATGTATTCTTGTTGAACGTCGTCTCTAGAACACACTGTTTTTGAAGAAAATGGTTTTTCATTAATTCAGGGCTTCAAAATTTGTGATTGAAGACTTCAAAATACTGTAAACAAGCTCGGGGGACGGTTCCTTGCTTCATTCTTGAAAGAAAAATTCTTATGGACATGGGTCGAATTGTCCGGCGGCGAGTCGGTCGCGACGAGTTGTACCCGTCTCAAACTACTTGACCGACTACTTGACCGAATTGGCTTAAATTCGGTTCGTGGGCATCTGATAACCTAACCTAATCTAGAAAAGTTTTTGGAGCCAATCGTGCAACTTGAAGTGCCATTTTGGGACATCAACTTTGAAACTTTAAATACAAACCCCTAATTTTGACGTCAACCATTAGAAAGGCCTTCAATTTTTTTTGACAAAAATTAAAATATCCGAGATTTTTAACGCACTTTAAAAATATGATACAGCCCAAACTCTGGATCGATTTGCCCGAAAATTTTGCACATGGAGATGGTATTACACGTCGAAGAGCAGAAAAATTTTTGGAGGTAAACGACAAACGGCAAGTGCTGTTTTGGCAAATAAATTTTCAAATTAAACTTATGCCTACTCATATTTAACCATCTAAAACAAGTTTGTAAAAAATTTATTGTCACCATTAGAAAGGTCTTCAAATTCTGGTTTATAAAACTTTTAAGTTTCATTTAATATTTAAATAGTATCAATCATTAGGGAGATATTAATTTTTCTTTAAAATTGCAATTTTCAGATTTTTCTGGATGCAGAATTTGGAACGGTTTGCCAGTACATTGTCAGAGATATTTGTTGTGTAGGTATAGAGATTAAAAACAGAAAGAATCGGAGAAACGGTTTATAACAGCTTTAACGGCTCTCCATCATATCAATTTAATTCCAGGTTACGTATTTACATTACTGAAGCAATAATCATTGTTAACTCGAACGTGATCTCAATTAAAAGCTGCTACAAATTATTTCAAGTTCTCATTACTCGTTTGTTTACACTTTACATCATCTCGAATTAATTTTAATCACTGATTGAAACAGTTGTAACTTTTAGCTGCCAGTATTATTAATTTGTAGTGATGTAACCATTGGGATCTCCTCAAAGGTAAAAGATACGAGGTCGGTTAAATTAGAGAAAAGTTGCGCTAGTTTTTGGTGATTAAGAATCTGAAGAGAATTCCCCGATATTTTGATTCGTTCCTGAATTATCACAAAAAATCTGAAAATTGACAATTTAAAGAAAAATTAATATCTTCCTAACGATTGATGTTATTTAAATGAAACTTGGAAATTTTATATTTTTGGCAGCTCTCAATTGAATGGAATTAACAGAAATTTTCTAGGCCTTCTAGATTTTGAATAACAACAGTCAGGTTTTGATTCTTTTATGGCCGCCATATTCAATTTTGACACCATCAAATACACAAAAAAATTAGTTTTTCATAAATGTAGTCAACATGAACTTTTTTGACAGATGTCAGAATTTGAAAATTAGTCTGAATAATTTGTAAAATCAGCCTACTTACACAACTTACACAAAAAACAATTGCAAAAAAGTACGCCGACTTATCTCTTATAACACGGGAAAACAATTGAATTCAACAGTAATAAATTACGTCTTGCGGTCGTGTGAGTCAGGCTTTCACACATTTTTTTCAAAAACGTTAATGTTGGCTACATTTTTGAGAAGCTAATTTTTCTGTGTATCCGGCGGTGTTAAAATTCAATATGGCGCCCATAAGAAAACGAAAAGTTGACTATGTTCATTCAAAATCTAGAAGGCCTAGAAAAATTCTGTCGATGCCATACAATTGACAGCTGTCAAAAATATAAAAGTTCCAAGTTTCATTTAATTAACATCAATCGTTAGGAAGATATTAATTTTTCTTTAAATGGACAATTTTCAGATTTTTTGTGATAACTCAGGAACGAATCAAAATTTTCGGGAATTCTCTTCAGATTCTTAATCACCAAGAAATAGTGCAACTTTTCTCTAATTTAACCGACCCCGTATGTTTTACGGTTCAGGAGATCCCAATGGTGAGCATCGAAAAATTACCCACCCTGTAGCAGGAAATTTGTAAAAAAATATTTAGCTTTAACCACCATCAACGACACTTTTGTGTTGTCACTTTCTGAGCAATTTGACAGGTTATGTTACTCCAATTAATAGTGAAATGCTAAATATCTGCTATAAATGATAAATTTACCTATAGCAGATAAATATCAAAATGAGATATGGTATCATTCTGCTAAATAAAGGGCTGTCCCAAAAAAAACCGAACGATTTATTTTTGGTTATAACTTTATTATTGTTGGAGCGATTTTCCCCAATTTTATACGAGACGTAGTCAGAAGATGAGGCTTTTAGAATCGGCAACCATTTTCCAGATGGCGCCACTAATACATTTTTTATGGCAGTTTTCTACAAGGCCACTTTTTGATTGGCTGGAGTTGAACCATCTGTGAAGCGATCAAAATGAAAATAGTGTAAGCTTAAAGCCGATCCTTTTCTCTTCCAAAGCAACTTTACAAAATTTTATTCTGAACCTTCATGATTAATTTACAAATTTTTCTGTGATGCTCTAAAACGGATTTTTAAAGATTTATTTGATATTAATTCGCTACAGATCTTGACAAAATTTTCAGAATCCTTAGTAACACCATAAATCTTTCGTAAAATAACGTTAGGTACTTTGTGCAGGAATTTAACTTAAGTACTATATCGTTATACAAAATGTTAAAATAAATGAAACCCAAAAAAATTACCTAACATTGACTTGTTTGTGAACTGGACAAGTTGTTCTTCAGCTTATGACTGATATAAAGCACATATTTGGTTTATTTTAAAATCCAGAATTGTTGTTTATTCCAATCTAGCCTGTTGTCTATAGCTGCTTTTAATGCTAACATTTTTTACTAATTAGAATTTCATACCGTATTCTCGTTAATTTTTTAATCAAATGTGTTCATAAAAATTTGCTAGGGTGGCGCCATCTGCAAAGTGACATCATTTTGTGAAATATTGATGATGTTGCTTAGGATTCTGCAAATTTTGTCAAGATCGGTGGCCAAATAAAAAATAAATCTTTAAAAATCCTTGTTTTAAAGCATCACAAAAAAAATTATAAATGAATCAAGAACGGTCAGAATGAAATTTTGTAAAGTTGGTTTAGAAAAGAAAATCATTAGCTTCCATCCTACACTAAAGTCATTTTGATCGGTTCACAGATGGTTCAACTCCAGCAAATCAAAAAGTGTGCTTGTAAAAAACTGCCGCAAAAAATTTATTAGTGGCGCCATCTGGAAAATGGTTGCAGATTCTAAAAGCCTCATCTTTTGGCTACGCCCCGTATAAAATTGAGGAAAATCGGTCCCATAATAATCAAGTTATAAGCAAAAAAAATGCAGCAGAGAAGCGGCTGGAACCTCCCTATCGCGTGGGTATTCTGTGTAGATAGTAGTCAATTCAACAAACATTTTTTTATGCTTTTCGTCTGTGGCTATAATTTCGCAATTTTCTGACAAACACCGACATTACCTCGAACAGCACCCATCACATTTGACAATATGTTCCTTTTAAGGTTAACATTTTGCCACATTTTTGACAATAACTGCCACTTTGTCATCCACTGTCAGCCCGCTCCCTTTTAATGAGAAAAATTTTTTTCTCTATTTTCCACTGAAGTGGCAGAAACTGTGAATACATTTTTAGAACCAGAATTTGATCATCTTTCTAATGGCGACGTATAAAAAGAGGTCTTGTATTTAAAATTTTAAGTTGATATGCCTAAATGGCACTTCCCGTTTACCAATTGCTTCCAAAAGCCTTTCAGGTCTTCAACGGGTCACCCAATCTCCATGTACCAAATTTCAGTCAAATCGATTCAGTAGTTTGGGCCATAATGTGTTTTTAGTGTTATTACAAAATTTTTTCTACCCAAAGGGCAGTAAATGCGAATGAATGTTGTCTTACTTAGAACAAGTATTTGAAGGCCTTCCTGACGCTGGCAATAAATTTTAAAAAAAGTTGTTTAGGATGGTAAAATGGGAGTATATTTAAAATTGAAAATTGATGTGCCAAAACGGCACTTTCCGTGGGTCGATTGCCTCCAAACTTGTTTCAGCTCTTCGACGTTATAATACAGTCTCCATGTACAAAATTTCAGCCAAATCGACCCAGAGGTTTCGGCTGTATCGTGTTTTTAAAGTACCTTAACAATCCCGAATATTTCAATTTTTGTCAAAAAGGCACTAAGAGTGAATACATTTTTAGAAGCAGAATTTGAAGGCCTTTCTTATAGTGACGTGAAAAGTGGGGGTTTCTATTTAAAATTTAAAAGTTGATGTGCCAAAATGGCATTTCCGGTTGCACGATTGGCTCCAAAAGCTTTTCAGATCTAAGTTGGGTTATGAGATGCCTACGTACCAAATTTCAGCCAAATCGGTCTAGTAGTTTTGGCTGTGGCGTGTTTACAAACGTACGTACGAACGTACGTACGTACGAACATACACACAGACACATTTTAAAAACCACTTTTTTAGGTCCCTAAGACCTCAAAACGTGAAGATCTGGTGTTATTTCGAATTCGAAAATTTTAGTGATTGCAGTAACCTCCCATTTTTTTTAAATTGTGAAGTGGAGTGGGGAGGTTAATAAATCGTTCGGTTTTTTTTGGGACACCTTTATAATCATTCACAACACTATTAATTTGTATGTTTTTATTTTAGGTCAACGTCTGCTGCAAAAAGTATGTGGAAGTGATACAGGTCAAGGTGTTGGAGGTGGCGGGGGCGGCGGCGGCGGCGGTGGAGGAGGAGGAGACGGTGGTAGACGCGAAACAGAATCACCTAGCAACATGAATCCAGATACAGCAGATATCAAAAATTTAGTTTTACAAAATTTAGAAGCAATACACACTTCTCAGCAGCATCTACTTCAACTGTGGCATCAAAAGAAACTCAAGCTAGATCAGTGTTTCCAACTCAGACTATTTGAGCAAGATTGTGAAAAGGTTCTTGAAAATCCATCTTGAAAAGCATCTTCTAACTTTTTTTTTGTAGATGTTCGATTGGATTTGCCATAACCGTGATGTGTTCCTACTTAACTACGTAGAAATCGGCCATACTTACCAGTTAGCAAAGCAATTACAAGAAGAACACCAACATTTTACAATGAGTTCTATGAATGTATACGTTAATATTAACAGGATATTGACTGTAGCGAGTCGCTTAATTGACGGTGGGCATTATGCCGCAACTCATATTCGGTCCGTGGCAGGTCGGTTAGATCGGACCTGGAAAGATTTTGCCGCGGGTTTAGACGAAAGGACAGCAGTGTTAGCGTTATCGGTAATATTTCATCATAAAGCCGAACAGTATGTGGATAATGTGCCTACGTGGAAAACTGCCTGTGAAAGTTCGAATATACCGTCGGAAATCATGATGCTCGAAAATTGCATCCATCAACATCAGAATCTGTATGAATCCATGTGTCAAGCTTATACCGAGGTATTTATTTTAGTATAGTACTTACACCAACCTTTGAGTGAAGAGATTGTTGGCATTTGAAAAGAGAATTGTTCACATAATATGCAATCGCTAGATCACATCTTATAAGTAGGCAAATCGTGAGATTGCGATGGTAGTAAGATTCCTGTAATACCATCTTCCAAAAGTATCGTAAACTGTCAGGTGCATGCGTTGTAGAATTGCTGCAATGCGCTGCAGGAATCTACTGCCAACGCCATCTCATGATGTGCGCTTGTAGGAAGATTTCTGGAATCATTTCCATAAGAAAACAAGTGCCTCTTGGAGATCGTGAGGCGTGACTTTCATCACAGCGGGTGACAAAGTGACAGTTGTTGTCAAATGCGGTACCATCGAGTGATGAAAGTCACAGCTCACGTTCTTCACACTTCTTCGCAGAAAACTGAGGCCACTAAATGTATACAGGATTACAGGGTGTTTTTTTAACGTACCACCTTGAATATTTTTGGACGTTAAAAAAGATATTGTATTGAAATAAACCCTGGTCGTCCCAGCATGGAGGGGGACACCTGCGCGTATATTGAGGGAATTTTTTCCACTTCCGGTTTAACCGGAAATGACCTTAACTTTGTTTTTTTCAAATGGAATCATAGTTTTTCCTCAACGGATTGGGAAGCTAGACTTTTTCGTAGGTAATTTAACGAATGGTACTGATTTTTTCCGACAAAATTTGCGAAACAAATAAATAAGTAGCTTTTCCAAAAGCAAAAGCTATGAATGTATTTGTAAGCAAATTTTGCAGAAAAAATTAGACCACGAATTATATTCGGATGACTAACAACAACAACAAAAGAATTTTCAATGGAAACAATAAGGTTGCCATGACATTTCATTTGACAGAAATTTTTACGCTGGAAAACCGTCCTGCTTTTCACTCGTGATGTTTTTCAGTTCAAAATACCATGGTGATTGGTCGACTGTCTATAAATTCTGACGTTTGATTGGTTTAAAATTTTTGAGTTGTTTAATCTGAGTCAGAAACAAGTATCATACTTGACCGAAAGTACAGTCACGGCCACCGTAGATTTTCAAGAATTTCGAAGAAATCGGTGAAAAATTCTATAGCAGAACTAAAATTTTTCTGGAACTGTACAATCCTAATTTGTAAGGGCCTGTACTTTTTTTTGACAATTTCATCGAAATTTAGACGGAAAGCAAAAACATTACATAAACCAAATCTTCTGGGGTTTATTTTTTTTGTTAGCAGCATTGTCACAGATAAACGTACCTGAGGCTTTTTCGTGAAGGCTATTTTGGGCCATAATTCAGGGCAATTGCGAAATTTTGACATTTGTCATGTTTCCTGACGTATCGCATTGAAATGGTTTCTACCAGCTCACCTGTTAGTAAAATTCCTTGCAAAATTTCCTATACCGACCTAAAATTCAAATCTTGACGTTGTGTCACTTCAATAGAAAATAAATGGAGAGTACTCTATGGTATAGTCTGATATTTGTTCTCAGCTTCCGGGGTTCAACCGGAAATAAAGACATGAAGGAAAATGTAATTGCACAGATGAATTTGCCTCAAAAAAACTAACTTAACGTGTTATGCGTGTTATTACGTTTTTTGAAAATCTCAGTTTTTCACCGATTTCTTCGATGTCTTCCGTTCAAGTATGATACTTGTTTCTAACTCAGAAAAAATCGAAGATTCCGAATCCGTTGAGAAAAAACTATATTTCCATTAAAAAAAACAAACTTAAGGTCATTTCCGGTGAAACCGGAAGTGGAAAAAAATACCTCAATATACGCGCAAATGTCCCTCTCCGTGCTGGGACGACCAACATTTATTTCAATTCAATATCGTTTTTGCGTCCAAATATATTCAAGGTGGGAAGTTAAAAAAAAACCTGTATATTATTGTGGAAGATAAAGGACACCTCCTGGAAACGGCATCCCCAATTTGGAAGGGACGGAGATAAATTTCAATGAGAGCAAGTGAGAGACACTCTCAATTTCTCCGGCTTTAAAAGTGTGTTTACAGTTTACATTACACTATATGATTTGTCAAATGATCTTGCAAATGAAAAGTCATTATGGTAATATTTTTGTGTTTACACTGCATTATTTTTACTCCGGTCATAAGTAAATCAAAGGATCAATAATAGCAAAATATTACGAAAATTAGGGAATAGGACGGTCTATTTTGCCATGACAATTCATATGATTTTCTTGAATCGCCTGCCATTTCTCTCAAATTTGTTTCCCGGTGTACAGAGGCAACCCTGTTGTGACTTTTTTTACTTATTTTTTCATTGAAGCATGTTCTGTGCTTGTAGCGCATCTTTTTTTTGACTATATAGGTGTTCCTAAACCTCGTACCTCTCAAGCTGTTATCGCCCTGTAGATTTTAAGTCAAAAAGTTCCTATGGACATAATTACCTATGTCCGGAAATGCTTCGTAAGGGAATTACGTAAGAGGTACCCAAAATTTAATTTTTTTTTTAAATTGCTCGACAGTGCCAATGTGGACTTTTCGCTCTTTTTATTTTCACTAATTAGGCTAATTGAACAAAATTTACGCCACAAGTTTTCTCGATTTGAAGAGTTCAAAATCATTTTATTCGAAAACGGTGCGCCACAGGGACATTTAACAAGAGTACCTTTATTATGCAGAATAGACCAAAGATGATCTTGTCTTGTTACTATTTAGTGTGGAAAATGCCCGCAACTGTAAAAAGGTTCCCTCCAAGAACGTACGTCTCTTATGTTAGGAAAAATCTGAACAAAATTGAGGAAGAAAGCCTAACTAACTAACTATTGGTTCAAATTTCTAAATCCCATCATTCGTACTTTTCGAGTAATTTTAAGAAAACTAAAATTTTGGGTATCTTTTGAAAGGGCGTTTCCGGACATACGTCCATAGGAACTTTTTGACTAAAAATCAGTAGGGCAATAACACCCGAAATATCTGTAGAAAGTTTAGGAACACCCTGTATAAAAAATTTTGCACATTAACAAACGAGCTTCGTTCGTTACAAAAAAGTGCACTTGAAATAAATAACTAACCTTGACTCCAGAAACTCACACTGTACTGCATTTTAGGTGGTTTTAGGTTGCTCTTAGGTTATGTACGACGTACATTTGCCAGTAGAGTCAATTGCAAAATCATAAGCCAGTCATAGCAGTGTAAACAAATTTATGGAAACCGCATGACTTATCGCATTTTGTATTATTACCAAATGATTTCTCAAATCGAAAATCCTATGACAAATCCAGTAGTGTAAACACACTTTTAAAAAGGAATGCCTCTATTTATCTTTGTCGATTGCCGTAACTATGCAATAGCAGAAATCTAGTGACCCTACAGAAATCTTCCTGCCAGCGCCATCTCAGGATTCGTAGACCTAAGCTCATTTATGTCGTCCACTTTGAATTAAGCTCTTCACCTATAAATTATCGTTGCAATACCATGTTACAATATAATAAAAGATGGAGTGAGGGAAAGCTGGCTACCCGATAATTTACAGTTAAATCATTGAAATAAATGTATCCAAGATTATTGAAATTCTTCAAAAATTTTTATCACTTTATATTTATTGTAAACACAAACCAACAAAAACAAAATGTTGACAAATGATAGGTATTGCTTGATGCTTGATCTACTTTGCCACACTTTCGCTTGATTTTGAAACGTCATGATGTTCATTGGATAGGCAGCCAACATCACAGTTGCCGTGAAATAATGTGACAGAAGCATGACTATGACCATTAGTCACGCTGCATTTTATGAACAGGATTATGTGTCCATCATTACGTACATAACAATGAAATTATTTAATAATCGTGGATAAAAATATAAAATAGTGCACACCAATGAGGTGTGAGTTTTTTTTCGATTGGCTTGGCTTGCCATACCACACTTGATGTCCTTTCTATATGAATCACTCTGTATATGTTGTATTATGACAATTCCGTTTTTTAAGATTGTGCAGATATTTTCACCATCTGTTGTTAATGCCACTTGTGAATATAACTGCAACTGCAACTGCAGTTTCCTTCCAAATATGAATTTGTGAGCACCGCGCCACAGCATTTGAAAATTTAATATTGCTGAATGCTGCCCATCGTGAAAAGTATAGCAGGTGGCGTTAACAGTTCAGATTTCAACAATGAAGCCCATTTTTATAATTTAGGTTTACAACTCGTATCAGTCGCTTTTAAATGGACTGGATGTGATGTTACAAGTGTGCCATAACGTACCCGCCTTGATTGACGCCGAAAGGAGCCTTAGTACAAATATAATCAACGTACGAGATTATTTCTTTTAAATACAGGGAATTGGTGGCGTTTTTACCTGAACTTCTTCCATTCTGAGCACGACCGATTTGTTGTTGTGTTTATATTGTCTTGTATAAACTCTCTTAGTTTGGTTTTTGTTTAATAATGTGGTGTTGGTTGGTGACAGGTTCATAGTACCAGTAAGAAACTGCTCTATCAATTGGATCATTTGGTACAAGTCTGCAATCAGCCAGGAACTGAAAAGAAACATGTAAATATTACTTTACTTACACTAATTTTAATTTACCGTTTCTAATTTGCATGAACTTGGCTTCTAATTAAATTTAATTGAAAGATGCTGATAAAGAATACGTTTTGTTACCGCAGGGTGATGGTACAAGCAATTTCGAAAATCGTCCTGGAGGAAATCCAGCAGCCGATTACAGTGAAGGTGCTAGTCATGTCTTGGCAGTGATTCATCAAATTTTGAACCACCACAGGGCCCTGGAGCAAAAGTGGCATGCGAAGAAAATTAAACTACATCAACGGTTGGCGTTGCGATTATTTCAAGAGGACGTCAAACAGGCGAGTTGA
Organism: Pycnomerus fuliginosus; assembly: GCA_963924575.1. Lineage (NCBI taxonomy): Eukaryota > Metazoa > Arthropoda > Insecta > Coleoptera > Zopheridae > Pycnomerus > Pycnomerus fuliginosus. The sequence continues at coordinate 25,422,195 of OZ004618.1, read as the reverse complement.
ATATTTCATTAAATTCTAATCCATTTAATTACAACTTCAAGTTCTCCAGAACCTTGCTCAGTTCTGCTAATTTTCCTTCAGTTGAATAATTAATTGTTTCTATAAATGGTCTTGGCGGCAGGTCTTGCAATATTTATGAACCAATATGTTCTGCCATTTCAGGTGCTGGATTGGTTGTCGAATCACGGTGAAGTATTTATTAGGAAGAACACGGGAATTGGAAGAAATCTTCAAAAGGCGAGAGTGTATCAGAAGAGCCATGAACACTTTGAAAATGTTGCTCAGGTGAGTGTTTTTGTTAAATAGAATACATATTAGTTAAGTACCTTATTTGTTTATCAATAATTTTAATGCCAACTTGGATAAATGAGCAAGAGCCTCGCTTGGTCAATATTCAAATGAAACAATCAAATTGGAGCTCCTCAGATAAATGTGCAAATGGAAAACGCCTAATATTATCCACATGGTTTTTATTAACCTCCCCACAACCATATAAAAATGGGAGGTTACTGCAATCACTCCAAAATTCGAAATTGAGATAACACCAGATCTTTACGTTTCAAGGTCCCAGGATCACAAAAAAGTGGTTTTTAAAAAATGTCTTTGACTCTTTGTGTATGTACGGATGTATGTAGGTACGTACGTATGTGAGCACGATTTCTCGGAAACTACCGAACGGATTTTAATGAGATTTGATATGGAGGTTAGCGTTGGCCTTCCGGTGAGCCCAGTTAATTTTGTTGCGAATCCGCAGACGCCAAGTGCCTTTTTGGTACACCAACTATGAAAGGACCCCGCACACTTCTTATGGAAAATTTAGATCGATAGATTTTTTTTGTTTTTTACTATGTTGTAGCCAGGGCGCTGATTAAAACGTCTCACGGGCGCAACCTTGTGGGGCCCACAGTTTGGCCGGTAGAGCGCCCCAAAGGCAGGGCCAAACTCCATGAGGCAAATAATTAAAAAATCGATATCTCAGTTATCTTTGAAGTTACAGCCTTCGCTCAAAAAGTCTTTGGTAGATATTTTGCCAAACTCTTTTGTCATGTACATAGAAAAACAAATGACGATCTTTGATAAGAGGACTTAACTTACTTATGTACATTTTTAAAAGGGGTTATACAGGGTCCTGCAACAGTGCGTCGGGCTTCCATAGCGCCTAAACCATCCAAGTTAGGAATTTCGTTCAGGTATATACTTAAACTGTTAATGAAGGTGCATTTCAGGAAAATATTTTTAATTATACAGGGTGGTAAGAAAAATTTTGAAGAGGAAAAGTTGACTTTCTTTAAATGGAATGCCCGGTATATTTTAGCATATTTGCAACCCCCTTAGGAGCCTTTATTCATCCCTAAAATATTACCGCTTTTGAACCTCTGGTTTGGGAGTAAAAAAATATTTTCAAAAAAAATGGGAGTTTACATCATTCTGCTTAAAAATTCCCCATTTACGCAGGTCCAGTTTTCATAAGAAAATAAGATGAAGACCTTATTGCACAGGCTTGAAAACAGCTCCTACTCAATTTTAGTAGTTACGCTATGTACAGGGTGCCCAAAATTTATTTTCAAAATTTGAGAATTTTGAAGCCATTTTTCTCACCTTTTCCAAATGGAACACCCTGTATATTTTTAGCTAGCGTAATGTAGAATTCATAAAGGAACGTTTGTTGTCCTACAAACATATTGGTTATTTTCATCCGTTTTTGAGTTATTCGCAAATATTACAAATTTTAAGATTTTTCGGGATAACTCATTAACGAGTCAAGATATCGGGGAGTTCTCTTCAGATTCTTAATCACAAGAAAATAGCGCAACTTTTGTCTGATTTAACCGACTTCGTATCTCTTACCGGTTAAGAGATGCCAATGGTGAACAGTGGAAAAGGAACCACCCTGTATATGTTTGATGCATTACGCTAATAAAGGGAGGTAAATCCTGGTCTATTTGGAGTTATTCTCTGCCAAACGTCCCGCATGGAAGTATACAACGCCTTTTAAAAAATACATAAACTAAAGCTATGGCCTTTTTTTGTCAAAGACCGTCATTTGTTTTTCTATGTGCCATGGCAAGAGAGCTGGGCGAAATATCTACCAACGACTTTTTAAGCGAAGGCTCTATCTCCAAAGATAGCCGAGATATCGATTTTTCAATTATTTGGATCATGGAATTCGGCCCTGCCTTTGGGGCGCTCTAACGTCCAAACCGTGGGCCCCACAAGGTTGCGCCCGTGAGACGTTTTAATCAGCATCGCTCTGGCTACAACATAGTAAAAAACAAAAAAAATCTATCGATCTAAATTTCCCATAAGAAGTGTGCGGGGTCCTTTGACTCATGAAGACTAATTTTTCTTATCAGCACATGAAAGGTCTTGAAATTCTGCATCTGAAAGTGTATTCAAATTTAGCGCCTTTTTGGGATAAAATCGAAAAATTCGAAGTTTCCAGGAAACATTAAATAACACGCTACAGCCCAAACTGCTGGATTGATTTGGCTGAAATTTGGTAGGTAGAGATACCGTTACCCGTCGAAGAGCTGATCTAATTTTGGTGACAATCGGCGAACGGCAAGTGCCATTTTGGCATATCAACTTTGAAATTTGAATAATGAACTCCTATTTTCTCTATCAGCACATGAAAAGTCTTCAAATTTTGTTTTCAAAATTGTATTCAATCTTAGTGCCCTTTTGGCAAAAGATCGTAAAATTTAGAAAAATCACAGAAAACACCTTAGGTTTGGTGGAGTAAAACTTAGGTATAGTAAATACATAGTAAAATTTACTTGATATTGGTGATAGGATTGGATCATTCACCAAGTGGGGAGGCACTGAATTGTATGTAAAATTATACATTCATAAAAATTGGCAGCCTCGGAGACGGTAGAAACTTCTACTTTTTCGCAAAATTTGTAAATGTTTAAGTATTTAACTTTAATCAAGGTCGGGCCCGCGGGCGGCTGTCGATCGCTGATGCTGTCGTGCGCATTGCGCCCGGCGCTCATTTACTAAAATCTAAAATACAAATGTTTTTTATCCCTAAAATGACGTTTCTCGAAAAAATAGCACAAAGGTTTTCGATTCGGCAATGCAACAGCTATCGAATTCGATAATAATAAAATGCCATTTTGTAAGAAAAACTCAAAAAGGGGCCTTTTCGCCCCTAAAATAGCAATTTTCTTCTTTGGTAAAATGAATTCAAAAAAAGGACCTTGTTGCCACTAAAATGTTATTTTTCGAAAAAATGACACTATAATAAAAATATACAGTTGAGTTCTGCTTAGGTTTTTTCACGACACCGTTTTTGCACCAAGTGTGAATACATTTTTAGAAGCAGAATTTGAAGAGATTTCATTTGATGACGTGAAAAATGGGGGTTTGCATTTTAATTTTTAAAGTAGATGTGCCAAAATGGCAGTTCCATTAGGCCGACTTGGCTCAAAACCTTTTCAGCTCTTTCCAGATCCATAAGATGTCCACGTTCCAAATTTCAGCCAGATCAGCCTAGTAGTTTGGGCTATAGCGTGTTCACAGACACAGAGACATTTTTTTCAAAAACCACTTTTTTGGGTTCTCAGTATCCTAAAACGTAAAGATTTGATGTTTTTTGGCGATTCGATTTTTCTGAATTTTTCGATCGCTTCCAGTAACTGCTCCGCGTAGTGTAGATGTTAAAAAATTGACAGTCTCGAAGACAGTAGAAACTTCTACATTTTCACAGAATTTGTAAATGTAACATTTAACTTTAACCAAGGTCAGGCGTGCGGGCGGTTGTCGATCGCTGATGCTCCTTTACTAAAATCTAAAATACAAATATTTTTCATCCCTAAAATGAAATTTTTCGAAAAAATGGCACTAAGGTTTTTGATCCGGGAATACAACAGCTATCGAATCCGATAGTAAGGATATGCTTTTTTGTAAAATAAATTCAAACAAGGGCCGTTTTGCCACTAAGATGACATTTTTCGAAAAAATGGCACTTAGGTTTTCGGCTTGAAAAAAAATCAGCTATGAAATCCGATAATAAAAATACAGTTATGCATAGGTTTTTTTCACGACACCATTTTTTGGCCAAAAGGGCAGAAGTGTGAATACATTTTCAGAAGCAGAATTCGAAGAGCATTCAGATGGTAACGCGAAAAATGAGGGTTTGCATTTAAATTTTTAAAGCTGATGTTCCAAAAAGCACTTTCCTTGAACCGATGTGGCCCAAATTCTAATCAGCACCTACAAATCCCCCTAGCCCAGGCATTTTAGTCTCAAAATAGGCAAAACCTCGGAAAAAATAATGTAAATCTGAAACTTGGCAGATCAGCTCTATTTGAAGTGCTTAAACAACATACTAAAACTCCCAAAACCTCCGGTGCCGGCTTCATGGAATTCCAGTCGCTGATGGAACATCTGAACACTGAAGAAGTGCAGGTTTGCGCTGGAACTGACGCTACGGTCAAACGGTTAGTCCTATCGCCTTTCAATCGATCTTAAACCTTACTATGAGAAACGGGCTATCTTTCTAAGTGCTTTTCAATGATTTTAAACTGTATCCGGGCCTCCCGATAGTGGCAAAAGCCCTCGAAATAAAGAAAAAAATCTTTTTTTTTCTTAAACCTTACTATGAGAAACGGGCTATCTTTCTAAGTGCTTTTCAATGATTTTAAACTGTATCCGGGCCTCCCGATAGTGGCAAAAGCCCTCGAAATAAAGAAAAAAATCTTTTTTTTTCAATTTGAAATTTGACGGTTTTCTGTGAGAGATATCGCAAAAATGCACGAAACAAACATTGTAGAGGATAAAAAAAGCTTTCAAACGACACCTTCAAAATAATTCTGCGACCAATAGGAACGTAGCGGCCGACTCAGACGGCGCGCGCATTTCGGCTTGCGGCAACCAGGGTGGCAGTGTTCAAGGTCGTGAACCTCCGTTCCTATTGGTCGTAGAAATATTTTGAAGGTGTCGTTTGAAAGCTTTTTTTATCCTCTACAATGTTTGTTTCGTGCATTTTTGCGATATCTCTCACAGAAAACCGTCGAATTTCAAATTGAAAAAAAAGATTTTTTTCTTTATTTCGCGGGATTTTGCCACTTAAGGGAGGCCCGGATACAGTTTAAAATCATTGAAAAGCACTAAGAAGGATAGCCCGTTTCTCATACAGTCGTTTAAGATCGATTGGAAGCCGATAGGACTAACCGTTTGGCCGCAGCGTCAGTTCCAGCGCAAACCTGCACTTCTTCAGTGTTCAGATGTTCCAGCGACTGGAATTCCATGAAGCCGGCACCGGAGGTTGTGGGAGTTTTAATATGTTGTTAAGCGGTTCAAATAGAGCTGAACTGACAACTTTCAGATTTACATTATTTGTTTCCAGCGCAAACCTGCACTTCTTCAGTGCTCCAGAAGTTCCAGCGGCTGGAATTCCATGAATCGGAGGTTTTGGGAGTTTTAGTATGTTGTTAAGCACTTCAAATAGAGCTGATCTGCTAAGTTTCAGATTTACATTATTTTTTCCGAGGTCAAAATCTAAAACGCCTGGACTACCCACTGGATATGTGTGCCAAATTTCATCTCGATACGTTCAGTAGTTTGAGCTGCAACGTGATCACAGACAGACAGACACACGACAGACATTTTTCAAAAACCACTTTTTCGGATTTCCAGGACCCTGAAACCTGAAACGTAAATATTTTATGTTTTTGACGATTCGAGTTTTCGATCGATTTTATTAACGTAGGATTTAAAAATAAATATACGAAATTTGAGAGTTGGGATGATCTAAATAACAGTTCCATGTAGAGACGAGAACCTTTAAGTATAACCAAAAATGAATTCACAACACTCTTTTCTTTATGTACGTTTCTACAGTAACGTATGAAGGGAAGAGTAGGACCAAAATTAACGGGCCCTCTCCCAGAACATTTGCCAAGATGCAACTAACCTCCTCACTGCAGTTTGTATTTAAGTATCCACCTGATTTATGCCATTTCCTTGTAATTGTGATTGCATTACAGAGTTGGAATTCTTCCCAGACTCCATTTAACAGAGATTTATCTCCCCTTAACCCGTCATTTTATTTGGACTTTTACTATCTCCGTGACCCCAGTTTTTCACTTTTACCGACATGTTTTTCTTAAAAATTGCACAAAATTCCTTCATTCACGTTTATATAGCAGCGCTTTGTCGCTTCAGTTTCCTTATTTTTCCTCGCCATACATATTCAGGAGCAATTTCTTCGTCATAAGTGGAATAATAGCCGACATAAAAAAGGTTTTAATGGCGTCTTGTCCTTTACAATGGTTTATGCCGTCGAGGGTTACTAGGGTGAGTTGAGGCGTTCCAAAGAATGCATCACACCTTCTATTATATGACAACTTATCACCCACAGACATAATATTTTATGTAAATTGAAATTTTAAAAAGCACTCTGGTGAATTCAGCAGGGGGTTTTATAGGAAATCGTTGATTCTAAATAAATGGTTACTACAATGCCCATTGTTGTGGTTTCTCACAACTTCTGGATGTTATCCTGCGCTTTAGAGCGTGATTCCCCGCTTTGATTTCAATCACCTTAATTTGAATTTGTCATTGCCATGTTCCTAATGAATTGATCTGTTGTTTTCCAGTCATCTAACAGATAATTTCCGTGACTTATTTTAACAACGTGTACCAGGATTAACCATCATAACCGTAACAATAATTCAAATTAATGGCAGTTTTTAACATGACTGCAGTAGTAAAAGAGACAGAAATTACTTTCACACGCAATTTGATAAAAGATTTAAACTTAGATGCAACATTTTTAAAATTGTAATAATGCCTGTGTCACGCATGGGAACACCACACCATTATCAGATCCTTACATTATGAATACATTGTTATAAGTACATGAAGAATTTGTGAGCAGTCATTATAATTACAATTCATTGATTAGTCAAAATACAGTAATCTTAAACATCCGCAGCATTTAACGATATTGGAGTTTGGGTTTAATTGAATTGCAATTTCAAACAGTTTTTGTCTGATCCTGTTTAAATTGGAATTTGTCGTTTTGGGGGAGTTTTTGTGTGCCATGAGGATTTAATCTCGCACTGTTTTTTCTCTTTTACATGAAATAGTTAATAATGTTTTTTTTTGTCAATATTTATTTGCAATAAATTTTATCGCAAAACTATGACCCAGACAGATCACCACAAATATTATTTTTCTAACAGCTAGGGGCAGTAATTTGCAGATCAATTTTCGAGTACTACAGGTAAGATAAGGTCTGATCTTGATCCTTGTCAACACTGAAATACATAGGTAAACATAGGTAAAATACGGAGCGATCATATTATAAAAAAACATTAAGGGCGGCCGTGAAATTTTGAAATCACGTGCTTGATTATTATAATTAGGTACTGCTAGAGTTTGTTGAGTTCTGTTAACTGTCAGTCAACCCATAGTTTCACAAGGGACATCAAGGAAGGCAAACAAACAAGATTGTGAGATTATCAAAGACAATTTTTTAAGCCCCCATAGCCACCTTTCATCGTTTTTAAATTTGATCACTAACTGTGTAGCTATACGTATGTATGTTACACACGAAAAAATATTCTTCTTAATTTGACTAATAGAATGTTGTCAACCTTGTTCGATTACGATTTGTCATATAATGTTATGGTCGGGACGAGACATACCTTTTGAATGGTTCATCACACCCTACCTGACTGTCAAGGTTTTTGACATATGTCAAGATATGTATCAAAAAATGGATCTGCAATCGGCAATAGAAAAATTTATATCTTCCTAACTGTTGAAGGTTAAGGAACCAAACTGAAAGGGTTGAAACTAGATTTGAGCTATCTTTTGATTACTCAGTTGTTCTTGTTGAAGTCACAATATGGCGGAAATTCATTTTCAAAAATAGCGGAAAGACCCAATAAACGTTTTCAGTTTTACCTGAGCGGCGCGCGCATTTTGGTTCCGTTGCATGCTCAGTCATTGGCTGGAGGTCTGTCGCACATTTTTACCTAATGAGATCTTTTTTACCTGTGTGTTTCAATCGAAACTTGGAAACCAACCTACGCGTGCATTATATTCTTATTCATGTTGACACATTAGACGCTGTGTTAGCATCCTCTTTATTTTACAAACTGAAGACGTGTATTTTTCCAAATGCGAGCACCACAATTTTATGCAGCCAAAAGATGCAAAAGAAAATTTCCTTTAGAATGCTATTAGCATTCCCTAAACTTATTTTCAATATTTTATAAGATATTAAGAATTAACGCGTTTTAAGGTTTTAAGTTTTTCTTCACTTCTGGCAATCTTTAGAAAAGGTAAGCCCCCTTGGACACCTAATTCTTTCACAGTTGCTGAAAGTATCTACAAATAGAGAAACAAATTATAGCTGCTTATGTTGTCGATCTGTGATTCGACGCTCGTAAATTATTGAACGAATTAAATTTTTCTAAATTAGCTTAAGACAAATTTTTGAAGGTGTAAAACGAACTGTTACTAATTTTTGATCCAAAAGTTTGCTGGGATTATTTTTTTAATTCGCACAAATAAATGTATTCCAAATATTTTCAAAAGTATTGAAAATAGGTATAGGGGAATGCTAATACTGGTCTAAAGGAAATTTAATTTTGCATCTTTTGGCCACATAAAACTATGGTATTCCTCCTATTTAAAAAAATTAAGTTGCGGACGATTTCTTTGCCATTGAAAAAAAATATTTTCTGCCACATTGTTAAATCGACATGATGAAGTGAGACATCCAAAGAAAGCTCACGACTTCTAGTTTCACCCCTCCAAGCTTGGTTCTTTAATCTTCAATCGTTTGGAAGATACAAATTTTTCTATTGCGGATTGCAAATCAATTTTTAAATAAAATTTTTGACACACGACAAAAGCGGTGACAGATAGACAAAACGTTGCTGTAATAAACACAACCAAGAGACATATCCGAATTTAAAATCAAAGCGAGGGCTGTTCATTTCTTAACAAAGATTGGCGGCCATTTCCGGTAAAACCGGAAGTGACGGGGGCTTCAGAAGATTTTGGTGTGCGAACGCGATTATAGTATAATAGCAAATTTTAAAATTCTACTACAAGTGGATTTCCAAAAGTTTCTAATGGAACGGTCCTCGTGGATCACCCCTGTATATCTATAGGTTATCGGGGACCGCACGAAAAGATCCAATGCAGAAATGTCCACACGGAAAAACATCCAAAACGCAAAAGTCCATCGCGCAAATGTCCACAAGGTCAATCACGTCATCACTGTGACAGAAGGAGATCACGTACTGTACATATACCTACCTTTGTCTCTACTCTCTGTCAGTCTGTCTTTCTGTCTGAGCATAACCTAACTTAGATGCGTAATAATTCTAATGATTATTTAATATCAATAAACCATATCAGTCAATAATGGATAAAATAGTGATTGGAAAGCTAAAACAGCAAAGAGGAAACAAGATGTGTTTAGTGTGTTTAGGGTTTTTTTGATTATGAAATGGCCCTAAAATATTTTCTGAGCCCACTTCCGTCAAAAGTGTTCTAATCAACAAAAATAAGTTGCAAATTTCAATTCAATTTGACGAACTGACATCTACCACCTAGGTGAAAAAAGAAATTCCCTAGTTTGTGGATCTCTTCTCGTCTCTCTCATAATGTCTCTCTCTATTACTGAGTTAAGTATAGTCCCTAATCTTAAGTTCGTTTACTGCTGACGCGATTGACCTTGTGGACATTTGCGTTTTGGATGTTTTTCCTTGTGGACATTTCTGCAATGGACTTTTGCATAGCGCTCCGGTTATCGCTGTGAACATTGCTGGCAATAGATGTCTCATAAACACGCAGTCATCATTAATCCTGTTGCATGCCATAAAATGCTCGACAGCCCTTCTGTAATAATTGTCAGCCTATATCCAATGAGTCCTCTGGCTGGTCGTGAATTTATGATTGTCACATAAATCCCCCTTGCCTCTTCTTGGGCAATAGTACAAATATTATCCGTAGATAGCAACGTTCTTGCGGTCTCAATTCTCCAATCTTTGTAATCACTGAAATTTTCGAATTCGATTTAAGACCGAATCTATACTTTTTGAGGTCTCTCAGGGACCTAGAAAAGTGGTTTTTAGAATGTGTCTGTGTATATGTGCGTACGTTTGTAAATACGGCACAGCCCAAACAACTGGGCCGATTTGGCTGAAATTTGGGACATAAGCATTTCATAACCTTAGATAAATTTAGATCTGAAGAGCGTTTGGAGCTAATCGTGCAGTTGCACATGTCATTTTGACAAATCTACTTTGAAATTTTAAATACAAGCTAATTTTTGACGTCATCATAAGTCAGGCCTTCAAATTCTGTTGTTCTGTTTCCAAAGAGATGTATTCACTTTTAGTGCCCTTTTGACAAAAGGCTCAAAAATCGAGAATTTTTAAGGTATACCTAAAAGAAATGAAACTTTCGTCTTACGCACAGATGAAAAAAATCCCCCGTTGCCATATTTTGAATTTTGAGTTCAGTGTGAATATCTACAAAAATAGTCTGAAAAATTACCTTTCGGATAGCCTTTACTGGTAACAGCTGGTATTAATTGTATTAGCGGTAGCAATTATTTTAGTTGTGAGGTAGAACGAAAGTTTCATTTCCTTTACGTATACTTCTAAAACACGATACAGTTCAAATCCCTGGGCCGATTTGGCTGAAACTTTACACGTGGAGATTGTATTACCCGTTAAAGAGCCGAAAAGATTTTGGAAGCAATCGACCCAAGTGCCTTTTTGGCAAAGCAATTTTCAAAATTTTGAGTTAAACTCTCATTTAACCAACCGAGACAAGTTTTTGAAAAATAGTGTCACCATCAGAAAGGTCTTCAAATTCCGGTTTTAAATAACACAAAATGCGTTCACATTTAGTGCTCGTCGGCTAAAAAAAACTAAATTTTGTGCAAACATTAAAAACACACTACAGCCCAAACTACTCGATCGATTGGGCTGACTGTTAGTTCCAGAGGAGAATAAAATTGCACCTGTATAATACACCTATACTGCTTGCGCTAAATTTAATATTCAATGGATGACCCGAATAGTAGATCTTACACTTATTTCATAACCAAAATCGTTTTCCATTTCAAGCAGAACATGGGAAATGCAGTATGGGTGTTAAAATTATAATCAATTTCGTAAAGTTATGTGGGCACCTGTTTATTATCTAATTACGCTTTCCAACTAGTTATCAGCTGAGGTCACGAAAATTCCCCGGCAAAGCATTGCATTCTAGAAGGAATTTTCACTACAAAAATATGCCACAGTTATGTTAGTTTTGCATTTTCGTTGGTTGAAAAACGAGGATATTTAACTTGGAAATTTGAGTAATGTGAACGATGATTGAAGAGGAGGAACGAATCTATACAAAGTTAATATTTAGGTAGCTATTAATTAGAACATTGACGTGTCATTAATCATTCTCGAGGCATAATGGGGTTTTGTCTCATTACTTTCAATCAGTGTATGGGCGATACGTCGCTTTTGTGTAAGTACTGCAGCTCTATTTGAAAGTGTACTTTTTATGGAAACCATCGATATTATTCGGATTACATATTTAAATCGTTGAAACAATTCAATGCTTTTGAGGTTATCCTAACGACACGATATTAATTATCCGTAAGCATATACAGGATGTCAGGATTCGCTGGACCGTTAATGACAAACGTGTCCTCTTCACTTGGGGTTACCTACCATGCAAAAGTCGCTATTTCCAAGTGCTAGTCGCAGCAATTGAAAGTGTCGTTTTAATTATGCGTAGCGCTCTTACGGGTTCCGCTTCATTATGTAGCGCATGTGTATCTAACATTTCTACATGAAATGAACCACATCTGTGCAGTGCAGTTTTGGAAATTACCCACTACCGGAAATTAAATTTCCAATTCTCAAATGTCATCCTTGATTCAATTTCGGTTCCCCAATTTTGGCTATCTGATATAATTTTGTCCGTCATCTTCGTGATGAAAGCGATTCGAACCGTTAACCGACAAAAATCCCTGGGAGTGTAAGAAAAACAGCAGGAAACGGGGGTTGCTGTGCTATCTGACAGACAGCCTCCTGCTGAAGCTTGCGCGCGCATTTCTTCTGCTGAAGCATCAGCCACTAGCGAGTCCTCAACAGTTGCCGAATAACTTTCCTGCTGTTAGTTATTCAAAATAACGAACTCATTCACGTGGATTGGCATAGTTTCTTTACCGTTGATTTGCGTGCTGTGTTTGTGTATAAAAATGCTTGTTCGTGTCTGAACGAAATCCGTTCTGAAAGGACCGAGTTTGAAATGTTAATGAAAATTTACATTACTAATCTAATGATCTGGTAAGAACATTTATTGACTTTTTTTTACTGTTTCATGTAATATTAACTAGTAATGCAAATGAATTGCATATTCAGTGCTGAATTTTTGGCCCATGCGAGCCGCATTATGTTGTCCTATGCAGAAATTCCGTCAATCTATCCTACCTGAATAAATAGTACTCAATTCTGTTTGTCGAAATTCGACGAAGCATAACCAAGCCCCTTTTAAGAAATTAAAGATCGTCAGTGTTATTTTTTTTGGTTGCTATCGTTCCATCAGAATGTGGAGTGGCTTTATTATACGACAAACGCCCGTGTATTATTATATGAGCTCTTTTATGTACCTCTTGTTCTAAAGGACAATAAAAAATTCATGATTTGTATTCTTACGTGTGACAGGCCGTCATTAATATAATGGGCGAGGTACGCCTAATCTGTTAGAAGGGCCTGGTATTTTTGGAACAACTGGCGTTCCCTGTTTAAAATTTGCAACCCTGCTTATGTAGACAGAGATATGTAGTGTAATTGGTAGGGAAGTAGGGTGTGACTTTCATGAAAAAACAAGAAAAAATAATACATTTCTGAATTTCGAAGAAGCCAACCTTTCGTTTTTCAGCCTAAAACCTGCCTAATCAAGCTTCGCATACGGTGATTTGTCAAAAATTTGAAATTACCTTGTTACGAACAGGTCTCTGTTTTTATCCAACTTCCAAAATATAAAGCTAACACTTGACTGAACGTAATCTTTCTTTTGACAGTCCATTTTTCTTGTTGCGGAATTACTTTATACCCCCTAATACGTGAAATGCATAAAAATCGCTCGTATGCTTGGGATCTAATTAAAAGAGAAGAGTGGTTTTATGCGAGTTAGCTCTTTAATCTCCTGCTCAACGTCATTATGAAATATACAAGATCGATAGTCTTGTTTGATCCGGACTCTTCTTCAATGCCTTATCCGTATGTCAGCTGCATCACGCTGCAAATCAAACAATAATTCAATAATCTCGCTACCCCTTATATTCGATTATATTGCGTTCGATCCTCTCTTTTCGACACCCTACGTTTCATTCGCAGGGGAAAATGTGCAGTTTCTTTATAATCCTTCCCAAAATGCCTAATGAGTGGTTTCAATGGCCCATTCAGACAATACAATCAAAGTAACCACGACATTTCTCAGGATTAGGTGAGGATTTCGCATTAAAACCGTTTCAACAATGAACCCTAATGCCGAGAGACACCCCTCATGAATTTATAGTGGCACCCATGTGGAAGTTCTAGTTTTGCAGACATTAAAACGAATTAAGTAATTATTTTGAGGGATAATGTTTGTTCGGATTTGCTCTTATTTACAGATGTCGTGAGGTATGTAATTGTATGGTGCATTAACTATGGATTAGCTCCAATCCAGTTTTGATGTGATTGATATTTAATTGAAACTGGTAGGTTTTCTTATAAATTATTTATGAAGTGATCTGGTCAACTTTGGTAGTTGCCAACTACCTACCTGAAAATAAAAGTTTGTGTGCAGCATGCAAGTCAATATCCAGTTTTAGTTAGTATAAGTTTTTATAAGTCGATTTCTTTTAGGAAAGTACATTACGTTACTTACGAGGGTTACTTACATGAAGCAGAACTCCCTTAAGTAGATGCATAATAAATAAGAATGACCCTCTTCGTAGATTTATTTTGGTTTTCGTAGTCAACTACGTGTCATATTATCCAAATGTACTAAATAAATGTACATCTTCCCATTAGTCACAAGCTTCTTTTACACATTTTATTATGTGGGATTGTTACAAATAATTGCATCGTCTTGGATGGCTTAAAAGCAAAAGAATTGATAGTCGGAATGAATGCTATAGCTTATGCAAATAAAGAAAGAATGCCGTATCTCAATATTATCAATCAGTAAATAAGTAGTAAATAAGTTGGTTGACATTAATTATTCATCATATGAATACAACTGATAAGTTTTAAAAACAAAATCATTTTGCTTGAATTCAAAATTCTTACATTAATACTGTTATTGTGATATCCAAAATTGCATTCACCTTTAAGATCAGTTCAATGCCAAGTAATTTCGGAGCTAACTTGAAAAATAAACTTGGATCGCAGATGAATATCTTCAATTAAATAGTTTGCAGAAGTCGTCCAATAAAATGTACATTTAGACCAATCCCGTATTTGCAAACATATAGTGCATATAGATCTTTGAATTTGAAGCAGGCTGACAGTATCGTAGAATTGAGTAGTGATCGTAGATATACAGGGTGGGTAATTTTCTGATGCTCGCCATTGGAAGATCCTAAACTGTAAAATATACGGGGTCGGTTAAATTAGAGAAAAGTTGCTATATTTCTTCTGAAGAGAAATCCCAAATATTTTGATTCGTACCTGAGTTATCACAGAAAATAGGAAAATTGCCAATTTAAAGAAAAATTAATGTCTTCCTAGCGATGGATGTTATACTTTTTTTTTATACTTTTATATTTTTGACAGCTGTCTGTGTTCTTGTTTGGGCTGATTTTACAAATTACTCATACCAATTTTGAAATACTGACACCTGTCAAAAAAGTTCATGTTGACTAAATTTTTGAAAATCTAATTTTTTTGTGCATTTAATGGTGCCAAAATTCAATATAGTGGCCATAAAAGAATCAAAAGTTGACTGTCGTTATTCAAAATCTAGAAAGTCTAGAAAATTTCTGTCAATGCCATTCAATTGACAGGTGTCAATTAAATTGGCAATTTTCAGATTTTTTGTGATAGCTAGGGATGGCAATCCCGAACGGGATTGGAGTTTTCCGGATTTCGTGATTAGAATCCCGCACGGGATTGGAACTTTCGGGATTTCGGGATTCGATAAATTCAATCCCGGGATTTTTTGGGATCCCGGGATTGCTCACGGCAAAATTATTGAGCGGTGGATTCTGTTTTCAAATTATGCCAATACAAATAAAATGGAAATGCAGGAATAGAAAATTTTATATAATTAGAATAATGAACATAAATGATATAAAAATACAAGCAATCGGCTTGAATGCCTAAATATAAATGTCAAAATGGATAAGTTAGTATTGCCTTTGCACAAAATGCCATGCAAAACCCTATAAATTCTTTACCAGGAACTATTATTTTTGTGTAGAATATAGGAAAAGTGAAGCCCAATAGTTTGTATGGCTAACGCGCACTCATTAGCGTATCTCAATGGGCCCGAAAATGGTTCCACAAATATCAATTTACACCAATGCGTTTTATTAATTATTTCCTGTCAGGATTTTGCAGTTATTGCAGCAGCTGACTTTTGTTCCGAAATCCCGAAAATCCCGGGATTGACTTGTCGGGATTTTCGGGACTGCGAAAATTCCGCGATTTGACTTTTCGGGATTTTCGGGATTGAATTTAGTCCGGGATTCCGGGATTGCCATCCCTAGTGATAACTCAGGATCGAATCAGAATATCGAGAAATTCTCTTCAGAATCTTAATCACCAAGAAATTGCGCAACTTTTCTCCAATTTAAACTACACTCTATCTATTATGGTTTCCGAGATACTAATGGTGAGCATCAAAAAATTAACTACCCTGTAGACGTTAGAAATATAGACCATCACTTCAAATACCAAATAGGTCTAAAGCCCAAAATGTTTTTAAACTTCTACGCTCGTGGAGCATTACTAAAATCGATCGCAAAATCGAATCACCGAAGACCTCAAATCCTTACGTTTTAGGGTCCTCTGGGAATCCGAAAAAGTAGTTTTAGAGAAAAAATTTGTCTGTCTGTGATCACGCTGCAGCTAAAACTATTGAACGTATCGAGATGAAATTTGGCACAATCTGTGGGCATTCTTTAGGTGTTGATTAGATTTTGGGCCACATTGGTCCACGAAAAGTGCCTTTTTGGCACGTCAACTTTAAAATTTTAATGCAAACCTCCACTTTTCGCATCACCTTAGGAAAGCTCTTCAAATTCTGCTTCTAAAAATGTATTCACAGGCAGTGCCCTTTTGTCAAAAAATCGGTGATGTGAAGAAACCATATAAATAATTATATATTATTTTAATTACCGGATTTGATAGCTGATTTTTTTCAGGTCGAAAACCTTAGTGACATTCTTTCGAAAAATGCCATTCTAGTGGCAAAGAGGCCCTTTTTAGAATTGTTCTTAGCAAATAGCATTTTCTTACTATTGGATTGGATAGCTGTTGCATTGATGGATTAAAAAACCTTAGTGCCATTTTTGGCAAGAGATCGTAAAAGAAAGACGCTACAGCCGAAGTTACTGAAACTATTGAAATGACATTTGACATACATATTCAGTGGGCTCTATGTGGTGCTCATTAAATGTTGAGCAAAATACGACATGTGCCCTGTTCTTTTTCTGTGACTAAATAGGGTGGAAAATACCCATAGTAACCCATTGTTGCAACAATGGATTGCCATGAATTTTTTGCACCTTTACTCACATAGAAAAAGAACAGGGTGTATTTCGAAAATTCGAAAAAACAATATGTATAACTTTTATATTTCTATTATTCAATTCGGTAGCTGTTATCTTTCAGGGCCGAAAACCTTAGTACCATTTTTTCGAAAAATTGTATTATTTTAATGGCGGAAAACCTCCTTGTAAGCCTGTTGCGATTTACTTTTAGCGATATCCTGACCATAATTTAATTAATAGTTTGATTGCTACTAAATATTCAAATGTTCATGAACTTATCCTTGTTTATTTGACTTCAGTCAATTTCTTACTTTAACTTGGATTAATATAAAAACCAACATCTGACCCGTTCACACTTTCAGGGTGTTCCTTCTAAACTAGTTTCAATTTATTTTATTTATTCAACAGATAACTCCAAAGCTTTTAAGTAAATAAAATGAACAGTGTACACACAGGGTGGCAACATGTCGATGTCCACAATTGTTGCAGGAACTGCAAGATATACAAATGTGATTTTACAAAAGGTTGTTTTTTTATGGTCTACTTATGTATTCTATTCAATTTTGCGAATTTTAGCTAAGTACAAAGCTTCTGGATTACACTGGAACCACTACCCGATACTGCCCTACGGTATTGTCCCTACACGTATGATAGGTACATATTGACAATTTGTGATTTACAAATGTGTCATACAAATTACAAGTTTTTTGTTGTTTAATAATTTACAAGAATTCTTGTACCTAATTGTTTTATTGCTGTCGCGCAAAATTATCTAGCAATTAACTTAATAAATTGTAGTGGCGCAACCGAGCAGCAGTTCGTACAAATTCATACTGTGTAATTGTACAATAAAGCGGTCCTGAGAGCACTTGTGCAACTTTGGTTAATGTCACCCGGGTTATTTACATCAAGACAATATCAAAATGTATGCTCTCATGGAAAAGACAAAGTTTTAACTATAGCCATTAAGCCTTCTAACGGAAACAAGTTAGTTCTGCGGCTTCTTTAAAATGTAAAAATAGGCAATATGGGCCGGAACTGCATTCAACGAGATGAGATCCTGAGCTAACACGGATTTCACTGATCCCTGATTTGAAACGTCAAGAATTGGGAGCGAAAATGTTACGGAAACGGGAGTGAAATATACACAGCAGTTAGCAATATTGATTGTGCGCGAGTAGGAGAGCGTCAGTTCCCCCAGGAGAGTTAGATCTGGATGAGAACTGTTGTCCAAGGTCAACGGCCAACAACAATAATTCCTCCACGCAATTTTGGGTTGTTTTCGTCAGATAGCCTTCATAGCTCTTTAATAAGAGCTAAAATTCAGAAATGTAACAGCAGCGGAAAAAACGGCTTTCATTATCCACTTCATGAATACAAAATGTCACTTTCGAATTCATCTTCACTTTTCATCTCCAGTCTTTGATATCACCATTTCTCGTAAATGAGAAAGTGAATACCTTAAAAGACCCTATTTTATTCTCAGTGAGGCAAGAGAAGAAAAATTTCATGAAGGACAATAAAAATAATACAAGCAAATTCTTGACAACACGCGCGTTTATTCTACGAATGCCTTCAAAGCAGTTTGTTTTGATCGCGTTTATAGCCAATAATCGGTTTCTTTGCGGACGTCATTAGGGATGGAAAAGAAAATTACGGAACCTTTTACGAGAGCCAATAACCACAAAGTATAGCTATGATCGTTACATTCTCAAACATTTCCTTTATTCCACGGCATCATAACTGAAGTGCAGCGAATTTATTATGGGATAAATTAATTCCAACCGAGTAATATAATTTAATTATTTTCTGTCGTCCGTCTGTTTGCATCGGTTGCAATTTGCAGCAAATGAATAATCCTCAAAAGCCGGGAAGCGAAACGAAAAATGAGTAGCTTGTATTTGCTCTGAGGGGTTGGAATGGCAGGCGTGGAAGGTAGGAACGAGACGTTAAATTGCAGAAATGACAAGAGGGTTAGATGAGATATGTTCTAGTAAAGGTTTGGACTCTCACTTTCGGAACTAATTAGTGAGAGTATTTCCGTCCCACAAGAGTCTCCAAACCACTAATACATCACATGGATGACTTTTATCGTCTGCAAAATTACAGGGGAATTAGTAGTATTCATTGCTTCCTTTTTCCGACTGAAGAGTACACTACTCAAAGAGGGGAGTTACTGGTTGCTTCAAGTATTCGCAAGTAATAAAGTTACTGCATCAGCGAATGTTATATTAGACATAAATTATGGCTTATTATCATAAAAGTAACGAGGAAGCAATCGTATAAAGTTTTACTCATCAAACACAAGATACATTTGCGGTAGTAAAATTTTGCTAAAGTTCACACTAGGCGACGACGCGACGACTAAAAACGAATATGTACAAAAATAAGACAAACGTGAATCCCATATGCATAACTATTAATCGAGACATGCTTCAAAATGACCTGTAAAAGCAAAAACGTTTGTCACCAGCTTCAATTGAACTGTAACTATCATGAACTATTAATGGTCAATTTCTTATCTCTTTAACGATTTCGTTATTCTTACGATTCAAGCGATTCAAAAAAAACTCTATTCTCGGTGGGCTGTGGAATTAAAAAGACATGTGTTTGATTCTTTTTCTTTGACATATGACGATAAATTGGCAGAATAAAGCACAGTGTTGTTTTTTATTGCGCGAATGTCTTCTCTCTCATCATGCTATCAAGTAACTTTGCTCAACTAGGTCATAAATCAAAAATAAATACATAATGAAACTTATTCTTTCATCCCTGTTTATATCTTAACTCAAAGTTTTCAGTAAAAAAATCGGCAATCTCGGAGGCGGTTGAAACTTCTACTTTTTTCACAGAATTTGTACATACTCTGCCACTGGAATTAACGTTAACCGGCTGTCATAAAAATAATTAAACAGAAATATAAATCCAACTGTTCGGTCCTTTCAATGTGATGGTGATGGAGCATAGAAAATGTGGCTTTATTAATACAATGAACGAATAACAAAAACTGTTGTTTAAAACATGTCGACGGCCGCAGCGCCGTTCGTGGTATTTATTGCGTTGCCGGGGAGTGAAATCGTGCATGGTATTGCGAGCCGCTCGGCGTTCATTCACTAAAAATAAATATAAAAAGCCCTAAAATCATTTTTCGAATAAACGGCACTAAGGTTTTCAATCTGAAAAAAAATCAGCTTTCAAATCCGGTAATAAAAAATCCTAAAGATTTGAGGTTTTTGGCGAATCGATTTTTCGACCGAGTATAGTTTGTCAAGAAATAATTGAACAGCCATAAAGACAAACCTTTTAACTTAAGCCGACCGCCCGTTGAGGTTGACAATGCAGGGGAATTCCCTCCATAAATCTTTCTACACAAGCCCAAGTGTTTAACTAAGAGAGCGCCGTACAAGATTTTATAAGGGAATTCCCCTGCATTGTCAACCTCAACGGGCGGTCGACTTAAGTTAAAAGGTTTGTCTTTATGGCTGTTCAATTATTTCTTGGCAAAGTATACCTGCTCAACAGTATATTTAGCGGGTTGAGATCTTTGAAACTCTACATAAAGTGGCGAAGTTGGAAACTTCTCTGTGTGCCATTAGTTTATGTTCAAAACAATATTGCATTAAAGTGTTAAGTTAGAATAGATCCGTATAAAATATTTACGTTTTAAAAGAATTGTTTAAGAGGGGTGAAGTGAAAAATTGAATAAAACAGGTAATTTCGTTTCAAACTTTTAATATTGCTTAAGTTTTTGTGAGTTTTCTTTCAAGAATAGGTACCGCTATTTTTAGCATCACCCCTCAACATGAAAATTGAAGACCTAAATTACTTCTTCTCGGATGCTAAATCAATAACCTACTTAATTTTTTCGTAATCTTGCAAATATGTAATAATGGTCATGAATAAATTAGCATAATCGCTATATTAAATGAGTGGATTTGTAAGGCCTGAGGTTACGTTCCCAGGAGAGGCTGGAACTGGCGAATGTAATGAGTAACATTAAGTCAACTTCCCGAGTTTTATCGATCAGAAGGTTTGCTGCTTATATCAACTAGCTCCGTTGTCTGTCAGGCTCATATTGTTCTTACGTCTGAGGGTTTAATTAGTGGAGGAAACAACAGGAAAATTAATGAAAGTTGCTAGCAATGTATGCTTCTACTTGTGATTACGGCTTTATAGTTAGAACTTGAAGCAAAACGCGAGGGAGTTAACTTAACGTTGGCTTAAACTCGATTTTGTAAATCAAGTGAGTGGGCATGATATATTTAGTTTGGAAATGGTTGTTTGCACAAATTCTTTCCTTATTTCGGGGGACTTTAGAAACTTTCCCTCGAGGTGATATTTTAAAAACAGGGTTTCCGTGGTTAGATCCACCTCATAAATCTGAAGCTGCTCTAAGCCATATGCGACCATTTAGATATATCGCAAGAATCAGTTACATGTGATGGAGTGAATTTGATAAGGGTGGTGTTTTATTTTTAGGGCTCAACGCTTGATTTATGGACTTAAAAATGATTTTTATGCCTTTTTTCGAGCTCAAATATCTTGACATTCAAATCCTACCGCTGTAAAAAACGCATTAAAGCATTGAGTGGTGAACCTTGTCTAGCGTTTTTTTTTTGCACGTACGATGTCTAGAGCGACGCGTACTGATTCACCTGTATTTTCTGACATGGGTCCTCTTTTGTTACAGAACACTTACACGAACGCGGATAAACTCCTGGCAGCTGCAGAAGAGTTGGCTCATACCGGAGAATGCGATCCGGATGAGATCTACTCCGTAGCTCACGAGCTGGAAGCTCATGTAACCTCGTTCGCTGCGAGGGTCGAACAAAGACGTCGTCGATTAGATTTAGCGGTGTTGTTTTACACCCACGAAAAGGAACTGAGCAATTGGGTCGACGACCTTCGTCAAGAACTGCAAAATGACGAGAGCATCGCCGAAAGCTTAGAAGCCACAGAGCGACTTCTAGAACAAACAGCACAGCACAGAGATCAAAGCTTGGATGCCTGCACCTCGACTATTGCCCAAGGAGAAGCTTTATTGCAAGAACTGAGGTAGGATAGTAATTTAGTTGGCCAACGTGACATTTTATGGTGATTGTGGTATTTGCCCAAAACAGACGTTAGAATGGCGCCTGCATTGTGACATTATATTCGCTAAATGGCAGGAATAGTTACGTAAAATATATGTATATTAACTTCGCGATACATTTTCTGGATGGCTTTTAATTGCAAAATAAGTCTCTGTCAAGTAAGAAAATTTAGTATTACACTTTGTTTTAATAGTAGTAACTATCGAGGTAACCATACACACGCGGTCAAAAATAATGGTTGGAATGAATAAACGGTAACAAAGCTTTCTTTTGCTTATAAATAGTTGTATCCTTTTCCTTTGCAAGAAAACTTCTATTTTTATCCTTTATTGATTTAAGATTTTGTGACACTTCATATCACCCAATGGCACGCTTCTAGGGCTTTAATATCCATGAGGGAATAAAAAACAGTTTAGTCCTGTGTTACTTATACTATTTTTTCCAATATCGACAGACTTACACTAAATTCAGTTCTGAAAATAATGTCACCTACAACATTATATTTATGCAATAACCAAAACGCAGCTGTTTATTGTGATGGTAACCTTAGTTTAATGAGGCATTAAAAAGTTTTACTTCCTGATTTTGGTAGTGAGGGGGGATTACAATCAAATTTTAGCATACGAAAATCAGATATTAGAAAATCAGGTATTAAAATCAAAAGGAAATGGGTCGATATTAGAAATAGTTATTTTCGCCCAATTGTGTGTAATATCTCTCTTACCGGCGTAGTTAAAATAAGGTGTAAGTTCTATTTACCAAACGCGGTTTGGTTTCCAAGGCAACGAAAAATAACAATGCTGTTATGAACATAACAGCACGCATTTAGCCAGAACATGCACGGTAAGTAAAACAATTGGACTGGCAAAGGTGTCGAGAGTATTTGGAAAATTCAGCGATCTGTCAAACAGGATTTGTTTAATGGCCGACGAAACGTGTTCAATAATTTAATTTCAATTGTGCGAAAAATCATATACGATACACGGTTGTTAAGTACATCTAACATAATCTCGGAAATTGCAAAAACTCGTCTTCGACTCGTTTTTGCAAACCTTTCCTCGATTCTGTTATACTGTACTTACCAACCTAATATCGTAATATACTATTACAATATTAGTGCGGTAAATTGCATTTCACAGCGCGAGGTTTTTTTGAAGCACAACGCGCAGTCACAATTTAAACAATGTTGATCAATTCAAAAGTTAAGTAAAGTGAAATTTCTATAAATGAGATTATTGTTGTAGCGTTACTTTAATTTTTGAGTTAGCCTATTAGCCAGTGTTTCTTCGAAATTTTACCGCACCGGGATGTTGTAAATTGGTGACATACCGTAAAATCGAAGTTACCGCGGACGTCAATAGTGTGTAAAACTGTCATCTACAGCCCCGTCGCATATTAACGAAAGCTAGGGTTGTGTGTCTCAGGCTTTTTTTATGTTGGTTTGTAAACGGGATTTCAGTTCTGTCAAAATTCCTGTCACGGACAATAATTAACAACAAAGACCCCTTTCAACCTCCATTGTTACTGTTTATTGACACTGACAGTGAGTGACGGGAGTTTTGACGGATGTGAAATCCCGCTTACAAACCAACAGAAAAAAAGCCTGAGACACACAACCCCCGCTTTCGTTAATATGCGACGGGACTTTAGATGTCAGGAGGCCAAAAAATATATTTAGTTCCTCATTTCACAATTCATTCTTGTACCCCATTCGAAAAAACAACATAACATTCACTTTCTGCATTCGTCCTCTTTAAAAGCCACCCGAAGGTGTACATCAAATGCGATGTGTATCCCTGTAGATGATAATCAAAATCATATACAGGGTGATTCAGGTATGCAGTCATTAATTTTCAGGGGTGATTCTACATCGAAAAATATGAAGAAAAGTTCTTATAAACATGTGTCCAGAAATCGCTCCGAAGGGTGCTACGGTCCTCGGAAGGGGGCACCCAAACTTCGGTTATTATTGAATAAATCAGGAACCGGTTGGGCTAAAGCGATGAGTTTTTGCACACTCTCTGATATTAATAAGCTCCATCAGATTATGTTATCAGCAAAAAGCGGATTTTACCAGGGACGTTCGGAACAGGGGGGGGCTGTGGATTTTTTCACCCAATTTTTTTGATGAGCCATTATTTGACTTTTCCTCACCGGAATATGGTTGTCTGACTAAAACTACATAAAAAAGCTCCTCTTATTGTTACTCCATAGGACTAACCGTTTTCGAGAAAAGTGGAATCAAAAATTTATCTGCGTTGACCGGGCTGATCAAGAAGGGACAATTTATTTTTATTAAATTACAAAACTGAACGGATTCTAAAAATTAGTAACTAAAGTAATCTGGTGATGCTTAATAATGTCAGATAGTATGCAAAAACTTAATACGTGACTAAAAATAAATCGAATTTTAGACGCCCCCTTCAGGGGGCCGTAGCACCCTTAGGAGCGATTTTCGGACACTTGTTTATAGGAACTTTTCTTCATATTTTTCGATGTAGAATCACCCCTGAAAATTAATGACTGCATACCTGAAACACCCTGTATAATACAACAAGTGGAATCGTGATTATTGATAGTCAACCACACTAAACATGTTATCAAACATTAATTCCACGACTCCTATGTATAATACAACGAGTGGAATCGTGATTATTGGTAATCAACCACAAGAAACATGTTGCCAAACATTAATTCCACGACTCCGGAGAAGGAGTGGAATTATTTGGCAACATGTTGAGTGTGTGATTCTTATTAAATTATGATTTTACGAGCCGTATTAGATTGTACCACGAATTAAACAAATATTATAGCAACAATGTATAAGTTGACATTTTAAAATACAAACTGGCAAGGGCCTGATTTCTAATTGTTTACGTAGCACAATTGTTATTGGTCCAAATCAGTACGTTGTGATGGAGAATCAACAAATTTGATTTCCACTTGTTAATCAAAATAAATGTATGGTTCTCGCTTATCACTTAATTAATAAATCGACCATTTTCATAGGGGCTTGAATTCGGCGAATTTTGCAAAATTAACGCTCAGCGGGTTGAAAAATTGCTAAGGGGGATGAAAAATCAAGAAAGGTGAAAACTGAATGTGGTTAAGTAGAATTACAAAATATAACAAATTGGAAGTTTTGGGGAGGTTGAAATGCTTATACCTCTTGCGAAGAGGGCCGAGAAATTGTAAATGCAAAATTCGAACAATATTTACCTATTAAGCGGAATTTCGAGTTGCAACCCCTAATTTCCACCCCATCTGTCTGATTTTGCCGAAAACGCATCTGCCGCAAGATTTCATCGAAATGTGTGCGCATGTGGAATTTCAAACTTCTGCGTGCAACCCTTCTGGAGTTATCATGTTTTTTGCGGTTTTCGTCCCCCAAATTGACACCCCCTTACGTTTAACAGGCTTGAAGATCGAACACGTATACCAAGTTTCAGTAAAATACCTCCGCTAATTCTCGAGTTATTGCAATTAATAATTTTTGGGTTTTTCGCCCCTAACGTCTGCCCTCTGGGTCCGATATGGCCCAAAAGCAATCCCCGTCGAGTATTTAGGGATCAACAACTGTATACCAAGTTTCAGCTCGATATCTCAGTAGCATTCTGCTACTGCACTAAAACCCTCATGGAATTACTAGAAAATTGACTTTTGTAGCTTCCTCTTTTACCTTTTTTAACAAGATGTCACATGTTGCAAAAATTGATGTCGCTGGTGTTTTAAATATGCTCAATTTGGCCCGAAAAGTAGGTACCAAGAGCAGAGGTTTTAAAAATTGTCATATATTGTTGACCCAACAAGTGATAGCCTGAAGATACTACCATACTACCTATAAACACAGCAGGACGTAAAATAACTTTCAACCGCTTTAATGGAACCTAGAACATAATAACATAAAAGCATCTCGAACTCTTAAGGATATGTCAACATTTTGGCGGCAATATCCCTCATCGACTTTCCTCCAAAGTCAGAACACGTACGTGCAACAAAGCATGCTGATTGATGTATCCTTAAAAATGCAAATGGTGTTTGGCGCTTGTGATCGGCGTTGCGTGTCCCTTTCAAACTTATTTCTATGGCGCGACAAATAATATCGCAATATAATATCCTCCATCTTATAAACCAAAATTAGTGGTATACAGGGTGTCAGGGAATAACGTCGCCATATTTTGGGAGGTGATTCCTGGGCTAAAAATATGAAAAAAAGTTCATATGAACAGATATCCGAAGGGGCCTCCTGGGGGCGCTACATTGCTTTGAAGATGTCTCTCAAAAACAGGTATTTATTAATTATTTTTGAAACGGTTGGAGCTAGAATGACGAAATTTGGGTTCTGATGTAATTTTGGGGTGGCAAATTATCTGGTGGAAACAGGACAGGTGATTGACGACCATCGGTGTGCGAAACAGGGGGGGCTTAGGAAAAAGATTCCCACAACTTTTTTTTCTCTAGCTTTCTTGAATTTTTGACTTCAGATAACAATTCTCCAAACGATTGTACATAAAAAAGGTACTCTTGATACTAAGTCATAGGATCAACCGTTCTCAAGAAAAACGCGATTAAAACATGTCATGCCTATGGTAACAAATTTATAAATGCAAAAAAACAAGTTGGCTTGCTTCACAAATGTCGTTTCAAAAATAATTAATAAATACCTGTTTTTGAGAGACATCTACCTAAAGTCTGTAGCGCCCCCTGGGGGCACTTTCGAACATTTGTTCATATGGACTTTTTTTCCTATTTTAACCTCCCCACAACCATATAAAAATGGGAGGTTACTGCAATCACTCCAAAATTCGAAATTGAGATAACACCAGATCTTTACGTTTCAAGGTCCCAGGATCACAAAAAAGTGGTTTTTAAAAAATGTCTGTGTGTATGTACGTATGTACGTACGTACGTACGTACGTATGTACGTACGTATGTGAGCAAGATTCCTCTAAAACTACCGAACAGATTTTCACGAAATTTGGTATGGAGATTAGTGTTGGCTTTCTGGTGAGCCCAGTTAATTTTGTTGCCAATCTACAAAGGCCAAGTGCCTTTT
Source organism: Pycnomerus fuliginosus (assembly GCA_963924575.1). NCBI lineage: Eukaryota > Metazoa > Arthropoda > Insecta > Coleoptera > Zopheridae > Pycnomerus > Pycnomerus fuliginosus. The sequence continues at coordinate 25,395,296 of OZ004618.1, read as the reverse complement.
TGGCGTATCAACTAAGAAATTTGACTGATGAACACCAATTTTTCTTATCAGCATGTGAAAGGTCTTCAAATTCTGTGTCTAAAAATGTATTCACACTTGGCGCCTTTTTGGCATAAAATCAAAAAATTCGAAATTAAGAAGCAACATTAGATAATACGCTACAGCCCAAACTGCTTAATCGATTTGGCTGAAGTTTGGTAGGTAGGGACACACAGTACCCCCCTAAGAGCTGATTTAATTTTGGTGGTCATCGGCCAACGGCAAGTGCCAATTTGGCATATCAACTTTGAAATTTGACTAGTAAACTCCCATTTTCTTTATTAGAACATGAAATGTCTTCAAATTTCGTTTCCAAAAATGTCCTCAAACTTAGTGCCTTTTTGTCAAAAAATCATAAAATTTTGAAAAATACCAGTAGTAATATTTAGGTATAGCAAGTAAGAAAATTTACTTAATTTTGGTGGCAAACGACCCATAACAAGTGCCTTTTTGGCATGGTGTCTATGAAATTTGAGATATGACCACCATTTGTTTTATCAGCACATGAAAAGTCTTCGAATTTTGTTTTCAAAAATTCAATTAAATTTAGTGCCCTTTTGGTAATAAGTAATAAAAATTTTTAAAAATTACCAAAACACTTAGGTAGAGACTGAATTGAAATTTATGGGTGGTAGGATTGAATCATTCACCAAGTGGGGAGGTTCTAGCCGCTTCCGTAGCTGCCCATTTTTTAGGTGTAGAATCAGCCCCCAAAATATGGCGACGTTATTCCCGGACACCCTGTATGTTTGGGTATAATGCGTCAGAGGTAACATATGTATTCAAATCACCTACTTTCATACTGACGAATATTCAAAAAAAGCAATTAGTTGTTTTGTGTTTATTACCTTAACTTTCTTCGTTCTCGATGCATAACAAGTGTAAGTAGGTTAGAAGATCGTGTTAATAACGAACGATATAGATGTTAAGACGCCTTAATTTAAATTATATTTGTCATGTATGATTTAATTGGAACAGATACGAGCATTCATCACGCCTTACTTTGCTTGAGCTGTTTAATCACCGTAATAAATTACTGAATTATTTTGAAACTCATATTTTCAATTAGGTGTGGAAACATGTTTGCAGGAAATTGGCTTTTAATGCCCTCCTTAGGGAAGTATCACAACATTCCGAGCTACACCAAAACCAGAGCAAACCCATTTCTAAATATCTTTAGCATTGAAGCATCACAATCTAATACATAGCAAATTGCGCCATCATCCGATTAAAATTGGATTGTTTCCCGATCTGGTTATTATTGTTCTAGAAGCAGCGATAAGATCTAGTAAGATTTGCGAAGCATAACATTATTGGTTCGATCGGAGGGAGACTGTAAAACGTTATGACGGCGGCGGGCCTAATTAGGATTTACCGCTTACTTTATGGACGATTGATGCATAAGAATGATCGAGGAAGTACCGTCACAGTTCACCTGCCTCCATCTCGACCAACTGAACACAAAACAAATGCGTACACGAGACTCATAATAATGTCATAATTATTATTATTATCCAAATTTTGCATGATTTTTTTGAAAAGCGAAAGCGTATCAACGCGCTTGAATAAAAACAATGAAGAACATCACCCTGTTTTTTATGTAACAGGATACGGAGACATTTTTTATACGGAACTGATGTCTGTTAACTATAGATATTCTTGGAATCTCCAACTTTCTGCAACACAGCAAGCGAATTACCTGACATTGCTATTAACATTTAATTTAATTGTTCTTGGAACCTGTGACTATTATTTTAGTACAGTAGGTAGGCGGAAACTAATTTCACCATATTCCAAGTTTCTGCGGAAATCTACTACATAAAATTACCAATCAGAAAGTTTATGATCTTGCTTCACTATAGCTGCGAACAACCATACCACAGTACTTTTGGTCCGACCATCTAATCTATCACTCTATGAACTTGGCTTCGAGTTCCTTATTGGAATTTTCAACTCCCCATTTCCTAAAATAGGCCAAATCGAGAATCAAAATAGAGGCATATCTTTCTTTTCTTTACCGCAAAACATGAAAAATTTAGACAAAAGGTAGTGGTAGAGGTGGCCTCTTAATGTCTGGAGAGCTGAAATACTTTTGGTAAAGGTCGGATGATATTTAGTGCCTTTTGTCTGATCTTTTTCTGTTTGAAAGGCCTAAGACGCTCAGTTAAACGATATAAAAGGTGAGTCAATAGGAAGCGCCGCCACCCATTACAACTTCTTTCATTTCCGATATACAGTGTGTCTCATTTTAACTGGAACCACCCAAATATTTCGGGTAATTTTAACCGAATCAACGCGTTCTTTTTTCTGCATGTAGAGCTCCAAAATCTGCACCTGCGTGATACTTCACTTTTTTTATAGACCAAAATCCCAGCCTACTGCGATTTAATAAAGAGGTCAAAAATGACGAAATCGTATTAAGCATTTTTTTATCGAAAAATTTTATAAGGAAAAGTTGCTCAGGATAGCTCCTAATGGCTAAATCCGAAATTTCAGGAAAAAATCAAAATGTTGAATTTCTTGAGGAAGAATCACAAAATAACGAAAAGTTCAATATTTTTGCAACATAATGGGTGCTGTGAAATAAAAAACAATTGAAATGAATTGATTTGACATTTGCTATCGGCTATGGATGGATAAAACTTAACAATCGCAGAAAAAGTTGAAATTACTAAAATAGTGTAAGATTTTCGTTTTTCTTAACAATTTCAAGGGACACCACAACTAATCTGTTGCAATGTGCCACAAACACCAAACATATGCGCTTCCATTGGTTTTTTATTTCACATCACCCGTTATGTTGCAAAAATATTGACGTCTTCGTTATTTTATGATTCTTCCTCAAGAAATTCAACATTTTTATTTTTTCCTGAAACTTCGGATTTAGCCATTCTGAGCAACTTTTCTTTATAAAATTTTTCCATAAAAAAATGCCTAATACGATTTCGTCATTTTTGGCCTCTTTATTAAATCGCAGTAGGCTGGGGTTTCGATTAATCAAAAAAGTTGAGCATTACACAGGTGCAGATTTTGGAGCTCTACATGCAGAAAAAAAGAACGCATTGATTCTGTAAAAATTAACTGAAATATTTGGGTGGTTCCAGTGAAAATGAGACACACTGTATGAAAACCGTATGCTCAGGCCGAAAAACATTAAATCTTTACGTTTTATAGTCACGAGAACCCAAACAAGTGGTTTTTGAAAAGTGTCCTGTAAACACGCTACAGTCCAAACTACTGTACCTATCTGGCTAAAAATTTGGTAAGTATGTGTAGCTTGTGCACAGTCCTTGAGGCCAGTGAACATTTGGGTATGTCATTTCAGCGAGTTTGGTTTAGCACTTTTATAGTTATTTTCATGCTGGAGATTACTAAAACGGAAGTCTGCCATAAATTTTGTGGAGACAGGGGCTAATGGCGGCTATTTTAATTTTTCAAAAATTGACATCTCGAAAACGGTAACGGATACGAAATTTTATTTAATTAGAAAAAAGTTGTATATTTCAGTGTAGATTAAGGATCTGAAAAGAAATCTAAGATGTCTAGATTGGTTACTGAAAACACTGAAAATTGACAACGTGTTATAACTTGGTTAATATTCGACAGATCATTATTACTTTGCACGAAGAATCAAATGAGGCGACGAAAACTTTTCTAAGCCTTCTAGATAGTATAAGTACCTAAAGTCCGTTCATTTTCTATAGCAAAACTAAAATTCTTCTGGAACTGTACAACCCTAATTTGTAAGGGCCTCTACTTTTGACAATTTGATCGAAATCTTCTACGGTTTATTTTAACCTCCCCAACCCCATCGCAATTTAAAAAAAATGGGAGGTTACTGCAATCACTAAAATTTTCGAATTTGAGATAGCACCAGATCTTCACGTTTTGAGGTCTCAGGAACCCAAAAAAGCGGTTTTCAAAATGTGTCTGTGTGTATGTGCGTACGTACGTACGTGCGTACGTTTGAAACACGCCACAGCCAAAACTACTAGACCGATTTAGCTGAAATTTGGTGCGTAGGCATCTCATAACCCAACTTAGATCTGAAAAGCTTTTGGAGCCAATCGTGCAACTAGAAATGCCATTTTGGCACATCAACTTTTAAATTTCAAATGCAAACCCCCATTTTTCACGTCACGATAGGAAAGGCCTTCAAATTCTGGTTCTTAAAATGTATTCATTCTTAGTGCCCTTTTGACCAAAAATTAAGAAAAAAATGATTCTTATCGGACTTTAAAATCGCGGTACAGCCCAAGCCCCTGAACCGATTTCGCTGAAATTTTGCACATGGGGATTGTATTGCACGTCGAAGAGGTGAACAAATTTTGGATTCAATCGGCCCACGGAAAATGCCGTTTTGGCACACCAATTTCCAACTTTAAAATTATTCACTCATTTAACCATCCAAAACAAGTTTTTGAAAGATTTACTGTCATCATCAGAAAGGTCTTCAAATTCTGGTTTTAAATAAGACAAAATTCGTTCGCATTTAGTGCCCTTTGGGTCAAAAAATCTAAAATTTTTAATAACACTAAAAATACATTATAGCCCAAATTAGTGAATCGGTTTGGCTGAAATTTGATACATGGAGATTGGGTGACCCGTTGAAGACCTGAAGCAATTGGTCCACGGAAAGTGCCATTGAAGCATATAAACTTTAAATTTTAAATACAAGGCTTCCTTTTTTACGTCGCCATTAGAAAGACGATCAAATTCTGGTTCTAAAAATGTATTCATAGTTTCTGCCATTTCAGTTGAAAATAGAGAAAAAATCCTTTTTCATTAAAATGGAGCGGGCTGACAGTGGATGACATAACGTATCAGTTATTGTCAAAGGGTGCAAACTGTTAACCTTAAAAGGAACATATTGTCAAATGTGATGGGTGATGTCGGCATTTGTCTGAAAATTGCGAAATAAGTCACAGACGATAAGCATAAAAAAAATTCTGTTGAATTGACTACTACACAGAATACAAAGATCCACGCGATGGGGAGGTTCCAGCCGCTTCTCTGCTGCATTTTTTTATTGTTAGCAACAGTGTCACAGATAAACATACCTGAGGCTTTTTCGTGAATATTTTTATTTGCACTTTACTCAAAACTGCACGCACACAAAGGCCATTTTGGGCCAATTCGGTGCAATTGCAAAATTTTGACATTTGTCATGTTTTCTGACGTATCGCATTGAAATCGCTTCTACCAACTCACCTGTTAGTAAAATTTATTGCAAAATTTCCTCATACTAACCTAAAATTCAAATTTTGACTTCAATAGAAAATGAATGGAGAGTGCATAGGTTTTTTTCACGGCACCGATTTTTGACCAAAAGGTCACCAAGTGTGAACACATTTTTAGAAGCAGAATTCGAAGAGCTTTCATTATGGTAACGCAAAAACTGGGGGTTTGTATTTAAATTTTTAAAGTTGATGTGCCAAAATGGCATTTTCGGCGAACCGATGTGGCCGAAAATCTACTCAGCCCCTACAAATAGCCCACTGAACATGTGTGCCAAATTTTATCTCGATACGTTCAGTAGTTTGAACTGCAGCGTGATCACAGACAGACCCACAGACAGACATATTCCAAAAACTACTTTTTCGGATTCCCAGGACCTTCGCCAGGACCCTAAAACGTAAAGATTTGGCGTTTTTGGTAATTCGATTTTTCGATCGAATTTATTAACTTGCTGCGCTGAAGCGTAGAAGTTAAAAACATTTAAAGAAACAGAAAGTGTAACGTGTTTAGGCGCGCGGACTACAATTGTATACCAGTCGTATTTCGACTCCAATACCCTATTTTGATGCCCAAAATATTCTAGCTGGGTCTAGGGATGCATTAATGACAGCTATGTACTAAAAAGGACAGACGTGTCATTGTAACGAATAAATCAAACACCACTGATTGAAAAGTCGTAGTCAACAACCGCGCGCCTAACGAAGAGTTAAATTTTAATCCGGGACAATGCGCACGACAGCATCAGCGATCGACACAAGGCCGACGCGCCCGACTTGTGACTCACCGATTCTGACTTGGTTAAAGTTAATTTACATTTGCAAATTCTGTGAAAAAGTAGAAGTTTCTACCGTCTCTGAAACTGCCATTTTTTAAATTAATGCCCATAGACTCAGCGTCGATATAGTTTTCGGGAAATAAGAATTTGTGACACGTAATTAACTAAACAGAAATCTATAAATTAATTGGCCTTTAAGCTTAGCCGTTTAAGGACATGGCAAGATTTCTTTGCACATATCTAAAAAACTAGGCGGATTAGGGGCTCCCAGTAACAAACGTAGTGACTCATCTGCACAGCATACGACCGGTTTCACGAGATTAAAAAGCAACAGATTAGAGTAGAGCTCGTGGGCTGCAGTTTTTTGTCTGCTTTAACACCTCTACTCCCCGCGCAATTTTATCGATTCCTATTATGCACTTTTATCCCACTTGTTTTCACTATAAACTAAGCAGAGTTCAAAAGACCTGCGTTAAATATACCCGACCGAGAATACATTTTTTCTTTTAAGTCTTTGTAAGAGGGATTTGGGGTTCCACGAATTCAATCTTAAACAAACAGAAGGATTGGTGCGGCGCTTCCTGTTATTTTTTCGGAATGGTTTTTGAATATCATTTCGGTAATTGGATAGTAATTGCCGACAACCGTTTCTATCTCATCCAAGTATGTAAATAAATGTTAAAATCTGGGGAGAATAAGAGAAGCGTGACTGAAACAACAAAACTTGTAAAAATAGAAATCTAGCGTACTATTTGATGAATGATTGTACAAATAATCATTTCTTGCAGGTCAATTGGTGAAATGGACTCGACCGGCTCCATCTCGGCTGTTGAATCCGCACTTGATAGACTGGCAAAACAAAGAAGCGATCTCGAAGAACTTTGGGCAGCTCGCAAATTACGTTTGGATCTTTGTTTAAGGCTGAGATTATTTGAAAGAGATGCCCTCGAGGTAGAATACTAATACGGTTGCCCCTCCAGTTTTTTTTTAATTTGTTGTTACAGGTGTCTTCGCAACTTGAAATGTGGTCTGAGGAACTCCAACACAGCGAGTTAACGAGAGATATCGCGAAAGCTGAGCAGTTTTTGCGCTTACACAACGAAAGTGTCAGCCAAATGCAGAACACGACTTATCAGGTGCTACAACAGGGCCAAGATTTGATACAAGTATTCGAGAATTCGGGTATTTGCGTCATGGCTGATGCACAGTACAACGCTCAGACTCGGGTACAGGTCCTGTTGGAATTCTTGCACGACCGTGAAGTGGATTTGGAAGATTTGGCGGAAGTTAAGCGGGTTAAGTTGGAGCAGTGTATACAGCTCGGACAATTTCAAAACGATGCTAATCAAGTCATCAGTTGGATTAGGAATGGCGAGTCGATGTTGATGGCCAGTTTTACAATTCCCAATAGTTTACCTGATGCAGAGCTACTGAAGAAGGAACATGAACAGTTTCAGGTAAAGTCCCTGACCATTTTAGCTTAACTATACTAGTGAACATAAGTATTGCAATAAAAAAGTTTATTTTGTGAACGTAGCTTGATAATTAATGGTCAAACCTTCACCAGTAGATTCTTCTATGAAAAAGAGTTTCAATAAACATATGTCGAAAAATAGGTCCTAAGGGAGCTAAGGCCCCATAAAGGGACGACTTTGAAAGTGTTTTTTTCTAAATATCTTCAAAACGATTAAAGATAGCAACGTGATATTTGGTATCTTGACCTAGTCTTTGATGCTGAATTTACTACTGTGGAGAAAATTTTAAAATGTTGATCATAAGCGTCCCGTACAGGAGGGGCTTAGGACTAAATTTAAAATTTAAAAGTTCTTGTGGGTATGGGTCGAAACATGCCTCCTAATGTAGCTATGGTCTTTCAAATGTGGTCTTGAAAAGCATGTTGTTTGAAGAACTCTAGCTCCCTTAGGAAGCATTTATCGACCCATACCCACAAGAACTTTTCCTTCTAGAATGAAGTAAGGAACCGTCCCATGAACTTGTTTACGATATTTTGACGTCTTTTGTCACAAATTTTGGAGCCCTGAACCAATGAAAATCATTTTTTTCGAAAAGGACGCATTCTATCGATGTCAAACAAGTGTACCATTTTTACTTAAAAAACCTCAAATTTTCAGATTCTGGAATCTAATTTGAGAAAAAACTACTTACAAAAATGTTTCAGTAAATTTAGTCCTAAGCCCCTCCTGTACGAAACGCTTATGATCAAAATTTTAAAATTTTCTCCCCAGTAGTAAATTCAGCTTCAAAGTCTTTGTAAAGATGCCAAATTTCACCTTCCTATCTTTATCCGTTTTGAAAATATTTAGAAAAAACACTTTCAAAGTGGTCCCTTTAAGGGGCCCAAGCTCCCTTAAGACTTATTTTTCGACATATGTTCATAGGGACTTTTTTTCATAGAAGAATCTACTGGTAATGTTTTGACCATTAATTTCCGACGTTATTAATCCCACAATTTAAAGAAAATAGGAGGTTATTGCAATCACTAAAATTTTAGAATTCCAGATAAGACCAGTTCTATACGTTCGCCTTTACGCCTAGACCCTGACCTATCTAACCATTTGACAACATTTATATTTTATCATTTAAAGTTTTTCTTGAAACGTCAAAAAATCTGCACTTCAACGACATTTTTGGCAATGTTAAAGTAGAATTTCCATGCCATGGCGATGAAGTACATTACTTTTACTCCGGCGGCGATGAAGTACATTATTTTTACTCTGGCGGCGGAGTAAGTAGTGACGTTCTTCCTTCCAAACCACTTTGTGAATTTTCGGTAACCGCATCCCATAGCAAAACTAAGGTTATTCTTAAAGATTTGCGTAATAATTTAATCAAAAATATCCACTTTTAGTGAATTTTCTGCGTTTGAAGAAATCATATCATATGTCATTCGGAGTAAAAGTGCTTTTGTCTGGCTCAGCTGGATTCAGCTTTGCCACACAAAGTATCACTTTTACTCCTAATAACATAATATACTATTTATTATTGCCATTAATCTCCCATATGGTATAATAATTACGTTTCGTTGGTTTTTATTGATTCAGTGAAAAATCTATGCTATTTTGGATAATAGAAGAACGAATGAAGGTCTCAAAAATGATAAAAAAAGTTCACCAAAACAAAATAAGCAAACGCAAATAAGTTCTTAACACAAACGCTCGGCGAATAGGTTAAATAAGGTCCGATATGGCAAAGATCGTTTTAAAATATTCAACAGGAACTTTAAAGGGACAGTATCGAGGAAACGCGTCAAAGTCTACGTTCAACAATTAATAGGGGGAAAGTAGTATCATTGAAGAGCTGATAAGACAGTCTTTTTTTGCAGGAAGCGACCATTTTGTTTGTACAGCGGTCTATTTTATCGGAAAACTGCAGCGAACAAATGTTACTAAACATCGCCAAATAATAATCGATTGGTAATTAAAAGTTTCACTTTGTCTCTTACAAAGTTTCTTTTTATTTTACGAAAAATTGTTGACATAAAGTTGGAACTATATACTTTTTACTTTATTGGAACTGTTTTAAATAAAAAATATGAAATCGACTCGACGAAACTTTAACCACATTCGAATTCGGGGTGAGACTTGGTCGATCTTGCTGTTTTCGCGAAATTATCCCTTTAAAGCAATGAAATTAATTATATCCAACCAAAGAAACAAGTCGAAATTAATTAATTTTTTTTTTTTGATGAATTCGGTGAGTATGCACTTATGGATAAAGATGAGTAAAGTCCCGTCGCATATTAACGAAAGTGGGGGTTGTGTGTCTCAGGTTTTTTTTCTGTTGGTTTGTAAACGGGGTTTCAGTTCTGTCAAAATTCCTGTCATGGACAATAATTGACAACAAAGACCCCTTTCTATCTCCATTGTTACTGTTTATTGACACTGACAGTGAGTGACGGGAGTTTTGACGGATGTGAAATCCCGTTTACAAACCAACAGAAAAAAAGCCTGAGACACACAACCCCCGCTTTCGTTAATATGCGACCGGACTTTAATAATTTTAGTGGTTGTAGTGCATAATAATTGTCGTTTTTTTATTAATCTTTATTCGATTCCGACATGTTTCGCCGTTAAGGCATCATCAGGGAACAGATTCCAACAAAAGAATTAAATTTGTAAGGACTAATTAATACTAATGACTAATTGACTAATGATTAATTGTTCATGATGGTTATAGCAAAAATGCTTGTTTGTCAACATACAGAAAATTGCGACGTTGCCATTTACGACCGACAGCTAACGGCCAAGCTCTATGAATTGTTAAGGCCGGTTTATAGATACTCAGTGATCCCAAACTGAAGGCCAATTAACGCTCTGATTGGCCACAATCTCTCAGTTTGTCATTAACTGAACGTCGATAAGCCGGGCTTAAGAATCTTTTGCAGTTTTGCCAAATGGTCGCTAACAGAGCTTCTGTGTCCCGAAATTAGTGGTCAAAACTTTACCAGTAGATTCTTCTATGGAAAATATGAAAAAAAGTCCCTATGAACATATGTCGAAAAATAAGTCCTAAGGGAGGGAGCTAAGGCCCCTTAAAGGGGCCACTTTGAAAGTGTTTTTTCTAAATATCTTCAAAACGGTTAAAGATAGCAGCGTGAAATTTGGCGTCTTTATTAAGTTTTTGATGTTGAATTTACTGCTGTGGAGAAAATTTTAAAATTTTGATCATAAGCGTCTCGTACAGAAGGGACTTAGGACTAAATTTACTCAAACATTTTTGTAAGTAGTTTTTTGTTAAATTTGATTCCAAAATCTGAAAAATTGAGGTCTTTTACTTAAAAATGTTAGTACCCTTGTTTGATATCGACAGGAATGTTCCTTTTCGAAAAAAAAATGGCTTTTCGTTGTTTCAGGGCTCCAAAAATTTGTGACAGAAGACAGAAAAATATCGTAAACAAGTTCATGGGACGGTTCTCCACTTCATTCTAGAAAGAAAAGTTCTCTTGGGTATGGGTCGAAAAATGCTTCCTACGGGAGCTATGGTCTTTCAAATGGGGTCTTGGAAAGCATTTTCTTTGAACGACTCTAGCTCCCTTAGGAAACATTTTTCGACCCATACCCATAAGAACTTTTCTTTCTAAATTTTGGAGCCCTGAACCAATGAAAAGCCGTTTTTTTTCGAAAGGGGCGCATTCTATCGATGTCAAACAAGAGTACCATTTTTACTTTAAAAAACTCAAATTTTCAGATTCTGGAATCAACTTTGAGAAAAAACTACTTACAAAAATGGTTGAGTAAATTTAGTCCTAAGCCCCTCCTGTACGAGACGCTTATGATCTAAATTTTAAAATTTTCTCCACAGTAGTACATTCAGCATCAAAAACGAAATACCAAAGCAAATACCAAATTTCACGTTGCTATCTTTAACCGTTTTAAAGATATAGGTACAATAGAAAAAAAAAACACTTTCAAAGTGACCCTCCAAAGGGGCCTTAGCTCCCGTAGGACTTATTTTTCGACATATGCTCATATGGACTGTTTGTCATATTTTTCATAGAAGAATCGGCTGGTAAAGTTTTGACCACTAATTTCGGGACACCTGTATAGCTAATCGTATGCCATATACGCTTAGCTAAAATTGCAAATATTAAAATTGGATATTGGCTTACTATTTTCAAAAATATAAAATGTTTCTATTCCATCCCTAGGTGGCCATCGAAAAAACCCACACCTCAGCTGTTCAGGTAAAATACAGAGCCGACGCCCTCATTAATGCCAACCACTACGACCCACAAAGCATCCGTGAGATCTCAGAAGAAGTGACAAAACGTTGGCAGCAATTAGTAACGTGCGCCGAAGAACGCCACAAGCTCGTGACAGCAAGTTTAAATTTCTACAAAACAGCGGAACAGGTTTGCTCTGTGTTGGACAGCCTTGAAAGGGAATACAGAAGAGATGAAGACTGGTGCGCCACGGGCCAACCCAACGTTGATAAGGCCACAGCCATTTCACAGCTAATTAACAAGCATCAAGAACAAAAAGAGGCGTTCCTGAAAGCCTGCACTCTGGCAAGAAGAACGGCTGAAACTTTCCTGAAATACACCACCCGTAGTTTACAGTTTTATAATTGTTCAAATACCACAAGCAATCACGAAAGCCGAGTCAAAGGGATCTTGGAAAAGCTGCTCAGTCAGGAGAACAAAGTTCTGGAACACTGGACACAAAGAAAGAAGCGTCTCGATCAGTGTCAACAATTCGTGCTTTTCGAGAGGTCGGCCAAACAAGCCATAGAATGGATCCACGACACTGGAGAGTGCTATTTAACAACCCACGCAACGAATTTAGGCAACAACATCGAAGAAACCGAAAGTCTGTTGAGAGAACACAACGAATTTAAGGGAACGGCTAAGGAGACGAGGGAAAGAGTTAAACTTTTGATACAACTAGCCGATAGTTTGGTCGAGAAAGGCCATGCCCATGCGAGTTCCATTAAACAGTGGGTGGCGGCTGTCGATAACAGATATAAAGATTTTAGTTCGCGTATGGAGCAATATAGACAGCAGTTGGAGGATACGCTGGGAATACAAGCTGAGGAGAGTGAAAAGAAGGAACTGGCTATTGATAGAAATTCTGATCCTAGTCTGGAAGCGAAAGTTAAAGAAGCTGCCGCAAAGGACTTGAAAGAACTTAACGAGGAGAAGAGGCGTTCAGCTAGGAGAAAAGAGTACGTATACTTTTATTTCAATTTCGTAGGAATTACGTCTTAATTAGCGGCTGTGTTACACAATATCAGTTTAGTATAAACAACATTTACAGCAAACAAAACCGTTTGTATTAGAAGGGTATGCGATGGAAAGTTTCCAAAATGAGAATATCCCAGGGAAGAAATAAGTAATGTTCAGGAAATATTCCCCGATTTTTGAATTTGTCGCCAAATTAACGTTTTATCAAACTAAGAACGCTCTGCCCTAAGTAAAATGTGGTTAATTCTTGTTGTGACACGCATAATATCCCAGTCAATAGGGTTACAAAAAGAGGGTTACCTGGAAAAAAAATACCGGATTGTTCAAATTTGGCATATCGGTAGTTTTATGTCCTTTACAACATATTATTTTTGCGACTTCGTGGGGTTCGTTCTCGCGCCCCCACATTGGAAAAATGAGGCCCACAATCAGTATTTTGCAAATATCTCCTGTCTAGTACTCCGAAGGTAGAAAATATCTATTACATGTATTGTTCAGAATTAAATTCTTGACAAATTCGGTATAAAACTTTTTTCTTTAAGGGCAATTGTTTCATCGTTATGCTCAAATAAATCGAACTATATTTCTTAAAATCACATAACCAAAAGGTAGAAACTATAGGATTAAGAACACGTACAAACTCATTGCCATAGTAATTTAGAACAGGGTGCATACGCTTCTGCAAAATCTCGAAAACCTGGAATTGTCAAGGAATTTCGGGATTTTCATTGTTTTTCTGGAATTTTTTATAAGTACGGTCAATCAATCATCAATAAAATTAATTACGACACAAAATTCTCGAAGAAAAATATGTCTTTCTTACACGAAAAATTACTTTCAACACCCCTCGAAATCATCTTTGGTTTGTTGGGGTTAATTTTAGTGTTTACGATTGAATTGGCATTAATAAATAATAAATAACTTGGCAACAATAGGAACATGGACGTCCGTCCACCTAATGGGGATTGCGGTACTTTAGAATAATTGTTCTGATTGAAAGATCTTTTAAAATGAGCTCTGAGGTGTTTTGCATTTTCGAATATAACCAGTACTAAGGCCATAAAGCGAAATTTTAATTTTGATGACGTATGAGCTACGTCCTCAAAAATCCATTTCTTTCTTGTTTTAATTTTGTCAATGTCAAATCTAATTTTGTAATGGAAACAATTGACAGAACTGTCATACATATGTGTCATCTGTGTTCTTACGCCTGAAGGGGAATACTTAATAAAATCTAAAACAAAAACGATTAATCAAATTTGATTATTTTTTGAATTGTAATACTGATAAAGACATTTGTGACATTACCTATTGTACTGTACTGAACTTGCGAAGTTTTGTCCAAAAATCAAAATTAATATCGTTAAATAAACTAAAAATTCTCACTTTCAGTAGAAAATTAAGAATTAACGTAGCAGATTGTAGGTACTGGAAAATTTTGCAACACGGTCTGGAAAACCTGGAAAAGTCAGGGAATTTTGCCCAGAAAATTGCATCGGATTATTCGTCTTTTTCAACATTGGTTGTTTTATTTCAGTTATTTTTGAATAGGACTGTCCGTTGCAGCAAATGGACACTAGATGCAATTATCGACGGACTTCTAAATCACTACAATGGCAATTAGTTTGTACGTGTTCTTAATCCTATAGTTTCTACCTTGTAGTTATGTGATTTTAAGAAATACCGGGTGATTCAGTTTGGTATTCGCCCCCCTGTAACTTTTTTTGTATAGAAAAATGTATAAAACCATATTGTATTTGTAAATCGCATGAGAAACTCTATTAAGGGGAGGCACGAAACGGTTTTAGGCAACTTTACATACACTTTTTACGGAAACTTGACTACAGGCTTTATTGTTTTACAATACGATCTGAAATTTTTGTGGCATATCCAGAATTACATTCTGCGCAACATGAGGTCAATTGTTTTATAAAGAAACACCAACTTACCAAGACAAAAATTAATTTAATGTTCTGACATTGGAATCCATTTGTAAATTATGCTGCCTACAGTCGGTTCGCGCGACTTAGCCCCATGAACGAGCGGCTGCAGTTATCAACGCAGTGACCGCCGTCTGTAACAAGCGATGCTTGGTATTTCCACCAAGGCTAGCAAAGCCAGGCGGGAGTGTGCACAAAAATCTACTTTTATTAACCTCCCCACAACCAATATAAAAATGGGAGGTTACTGCAATCAGTCCAAAATTCGAAATTGAGATAACACCAGATCTTTACGTTTCAAGGTCTCAGGATCACGAAAAAGTGGTTTTTAAAAAATGTCTGTGTGTATGTACGTACGTATGTACGTATGTGAGCACGATTTCTCGGAAACTACCGAACGGATTTTAGTGAAATTTGGTATGCAGGTTAGTGTTGGCCTTCTGGTGAGCCCAGTTAATTTTGTTGCGAATCCGAAGATGCCAAGTGCCTTTTAGGCATGTAAACTATGAAATTTGACTGATGAACACTAATTTTTCTTAACAGCGCATGAAAGGTCTTGAAATTCTGTATCTGAAAGTGTACCCACACTTAGCGCCTTTTTGGCATAAAATCGAGAAATTCGAAGTATTGAGGAAACATTAAATAACACGCTACAGCCCAAACTGCTGGATTGATTTGGCTGAAATTTGGTAGGTAGAGATACCGTCACCCGCCGAAGAGCTGATTTAATTCTGGTGGCAATCCGAGGGCGGCAAGTGCCATTTTGGCAAAGCAACTTTGAAATTTGAATAATGAACTCCTATTTTCTCTATCAGCACATGAAAAGTCTTCAAATTTTGTTTTCAAAATTGTACTCAACCTTAATGCCCTTTTGGCAAAAGATCGTAAAATTCAGAAAACTCACAGAAAACACATTTGGTTTGGTGGAGTAAAACTTAGGCATAGTAAATAGTAAAATTTAAGTGATATTAGTGATAGGATTGGATCATTCACCAAGTGGGGAGGTTCCAGCCGCTTCCGTAGCTGCCCATTTTTTTTTACTTACATGAACCCACCGTTACAAAATTCGTTTTTAAAATTAAGATTGAATGAATTTATTTATCTCGAACCGGATTAAAAAGGCGTTTTTTCTCGGTTTTACGTATTCAAATACAAACTTGCATTTGGAAGCATAGGAGATAATCTTGTCTTGCATTGAAATACCTTCAAAATAATGATAGATTTGAATCGTTGTTCCGAAAAAAATTTGAAAACTGACAGCAAAAGTGACAGTATTTTAATACAAATTTTAAAAAATATTAAACTGACCAATTACGAGAGCCCATTTGTGTTAATTTGTATTAGAATCTAGAATACATAAAACCGAGAAAAAACGCCTTATGTCATTTATTAATAATTAAAATAATTAAATTGTTTAATAATTGTGTTTAAATTCGAAGTGGAGAGAACAACCGTGCCTCAATGACGCGTCAAGGAACGTCGAACGTTCAGTTTACTTTCTTCCTCAGATAAACGAGTCTGAGTGAGACACAGCGCGCGACATTATTAGGGCGCTACGCTCACACTTTCTAGGTCGTACGTGCAACAATGCGGAGAGAGACGGCTTTTAAAACGTACGTGTTTTATAACCGTGTACGATGGGGCTAAGTCTCGCGAACCGAGTGTACACTCAGAAATTTGGCATTTAAATTTTGTCCGTTAGTTCAGCCTCTGCAATGCAGATGACAGTGCCCAAATTGTAGTTTATTTGATTTATCTTGAAATATAAATGTCAACTCGCCATTTAATTAGATTTCCGCTTAATAAATATCTTGGAAGAAATAATTTGAGGTGCACGTCTTCGAAATTTTGTTGTTGCTGTTTCTTGAGATCAACATCTGTATACAATGAAAGATAAACCGTAGCTGAGCGGCAAATTTGTTTTTCTCCCATTCTTCGACTTTCGTACATGGGTTCAAATCTTGAAAATTGACCTATAATTTTTTTGTTTTTTTTATTCTCCAAATCATTATTGATTATTGACGAGAATTATAGCACTTAAAATCTTAAATTAAAGATAAAGGCATATTATTAAACAATGGCGATAAATAACTGCAATATATTTTATTTTCTCAAGGGGTGCGGCGATGCAGTGGCGGCTTTCCTCAGGCGGCACGTAAGAATAAGATCAAACAGTAAGACTATTATGCCACATCATAATGTGATACCGGGTGTATCACAGACCCCGCCGTATAGGGAATTAACATGGGAAAATGAATTTAATTTTTTTCCTGCTCCGGAGGATTTTCTCGAAAAGTTTTATCGTGTTTGGAGGATAGTCCATACTAGTCTGATACCTCTTGAGATTTTTTTCGTTCGTCAGCTCCTGTTAGGTACTTAACAATGATTTTTTGAAAATTGAAATTTCGACGAAATAGCAACACGAAATAGCAACACAATACGAAATAAATGGATGCTTCGAAACGGGTCGATTGTGCACGAAAAAATGTTCCGTAGAAGCAAGACGCAACATTTTTTCGTGCACAATCGACCCGCTTGGAAGTATCCATTTATTTTGCGTTGTGTTGCAATCCACAAAGGCAGCAAACTAAGTAAACATTCGAAGCGGGTCGATTGGGCACGAAAAATTTTTTCGTTTTCGTCGAAATTTCAATTTTCAAAAAATCATTGTTAAGTACCTAAGAGGAGCTGACGAACGAAAAAAAAATCTCAAGAGGTACAGACTAGTATGGACTATCCTCCAAACACGATAAAACTTTTCGAGAAAATCCTCCGGAGCAGGAAAAAAATAAAATTCATTTTCCCATGTTAATTCCCTATACGGCGGGGTCTGTGATACACCCGGTATATGCCATAAATAATTTTTCGTCTAATGATGGCCGGGAGGGAGGCAGAAGGGGTGGTTCAAAATGTGATTTTAGGCGAACTTGAGCAACCAAAAAAATTTAGAATTTTTTTTTTAAGAATCGGGGGTGCACTATCTCTATCACTAGTGATAGTGCATTTTTCCACCGAAGTTGTCCAGTGTTTTTATAGTGAATCGGGGGTGGTTTAAATTTTCGCGACTTTGCAGTACCCGACTCTGACGCCCTGTATATCAAATAAGGGGGACCTGCTTAAAACGCCAATGAAATGGGCTTTCCGTGGAAAAAAGGCTCCTTCAAATCGATCAACTCTTTGAGGAGTTACGGCATTTTAAATTCGACTCAAATTTCCGGGTGGACCAATTAAATTGTTGGAAAGTTTATTGGTATTCAATCTTGTAAGAACACTTTATTAAATACATACCTCCACGCTAAAAATCAAAGTTTAGTGTCGCCTTGATCCTGATTTTCAATTTATTTCCTGGGCCACTATCGTATAGGATCCTTTAGTGTTTGAATCTAAATGATTTCAAATTATTATAACGAAGAAAAACAAAATTACGCAAATTGTGCCAAATTAACACTTAGGGGGTTAAAAGATCGTAAAGGGGGACGAAAAATCCAAGGGAATGAAAATTTATCGTAATTAAGCAGAATTACAGTAAATGACACGAAATAAGCCAATTATGCAAATTTGGCTTTTGGGGGTGTTAAATTACAGGGCTTCATGAAAGTTTCAACCCCTAAACTCCAATCCCCTATTTCGCCACCCCCACATGCTTTAAAGAGACTTGTGTTTTCAATTTGACCACCCCGATCCATTTCGTTAAAAAATTGCGGCGATTTATTTATTATGGTTTACAGGGATGAGTTTATTTCTCCGGTGTTATATAAGTCCTTGCTGATTTACTGACTTCGGTTGTTCATAGATAAATCAATAGGATCTCAGAAAAAATAAAAATGAAATGTATGTATTTATCCGCTAGCTAACGGTTAGGGGTTATTAGTGGCCTAGGTTTTGGTTTTAATTGAAGACTCATAAGACTTTTTTTAATGGTTTACCGAAACCTATCGAACCCCCGTAGTTTTATGCCACCATTTAGGTACTTGAAGAAATTTCCAATTTCAACCCTTAAATTTCATCCCCTTTGTGAAATCTCAGCGAAATTTTGTCCATCCGTCTACAATGTCACTGGAAATTACCACACCAAATTCTGCCTTGATATGTTGAGTAGTTTTTGAGTTCTTGTATTTTTGTGCTTCTACATGTTAAGGGTTGTAGCGCCTTTAAGGGTGGCTTTTCGCAAAATATGAATGACCCCTTTATAATGGAAAGCTAGCGAACGACGCCAATATCGACTAGTACTTATTAAGAGGAATTTCGAGTTGCAACCCCTAATTTTCATCCCATAATTCCCATATGTCCGAGTTTGGAGAAAATGCATACCCCATACAATACTTCATCGAAATATGTGTGAGTTGGGTTTCAAATAGCTGCGTGCAACCCTTGCGGAGTTATTATATTTTTTGTTGATTTCATCCCCCGAAATTGACACCGCTTCATCTTCAACAGACTTGAAAGTCGAACGTGCATACCAAGTTTCAGAAGGATGATGCCTCCACTTGTTCTCGAGTTATTGCAATTAATAGTTTTTCGGTTTCTCCCCCCAACTCCCACCCCATGGGTCCGATATGGCCCAAGAGCAATCCCCGCCTTTCTTTTCGGGAGCCAAAGCTGCATTCCAAATTTTAGCTCGATATCTCAATGCGTTCTCAAATTATGCGACGGACAGACTCGACGAGCGAGTGAATAATCAAAGACAAATCAGGTTGCGTATTAATAAAGAGCGACTCCATACTCTAATTTTTGTGGATTTATGTTACGCCACCCTTATTAACTATTTATTATCCGACTCGCCTTTACGGAACGAAATTTCGTCAGAAAATCTCGGACCTCCCTCTTTCCGATCAATTCTATTTTTAGAAAGCCCGGCGCGGTATCATTGCTAATCGCAACCCCATCCTGTGCCCCATCTATAACTAAGGTGCAAAATTAAGATCAGTTTTGTTCGCAACCTGCTGCAAGCGAATCTTATGTTTCAAAACCGACTTTTATGCCTCGCCTTAAATGGCGATATTAAATCCAAATCGTCTCTATGATGACATAATGTCAAAAAGACGATATTCAACTTTTTTTTTCAAGTGACAATCTGTACATTTCTTAGCGTATTCTTGTAGACATATTTTTTCTACATTCAAAAATTTCGAGAAAAAAATCAATTTTGTTAGTTAGCCATGGAAAAAGTTTGTGGTGTTGACTAATGTCGCCTCACTCCATGGATCGTGTTTTTTTAAAATTGTAATTCATTTACCTTTAAAAACGTTGATAATTAATAATGTTATGTTATTAAAAAGTGTAAGCAAGTGGGTATTATTGTTATTATTGAATAAAAGTGCAAATAATAATTACTGTTTGTGAAACTAAGGTCCTTGTGATGTGACATCAGGGCTAACTACGTTTATTGACAAGAAATTTTAAAATTGTGCCTAATCCAATTATTTCTTTTTTCTTGGATTTTTTCTAGTGAAAGTGTGAACTTTTTTTACATAATTGAATGAAAAAAAATATCGTCTACAAGAATCCGTTAAAAAATGTTAAAAAAAAAAACAGTTGACAATGTTTATTTTGACATGTCATCATAGAGACGACTTAATGATGTCGCCATTTAATAGAGCTTATCATGCGATTTACAAATATAGATGATTTTATATAGTTGTCTCTTCAGATCAAAAAGTTACAAGGGCCGAATAACAAACTGAATCATGCGGTATAGTTTGCTTTACTTGAGCATAACTCTGAGACAATTGCCTTTATAGAAAAAAGTTATATACCGAATTTGTCAAGAATTTAATTCTGAATAATTAATACATGTAATAGGTATTTTCCACCTACGGAGTGCTAGACAGGAGATATTTGCAAAAGACTGATTGTGGGCCCCATTTTTCCAATGTGGGGGCGCGAGCTCGAACCCCACGATGTCGCAAAATCAGTATGTTACACAGGTATACTTTGCCAAGAAATAATTGAACAGCCATAAAGACAAACCTTTTAACTTAAGTCGACCGCCCGTTGAGGTTGACAATGCAGGGGAATTCCCTCATAAAATCTTGTACGGCGCTCTCGTAGTTAAACACTTGGGCTGTGTAGAAAGATTTATGGAGGGAATTCCCCTGCATTGTCAACCTCAACGGGCGGTCGGCTTAAGTTAAAATGTTTGTCTTTATGGCTGTTCAATTATTTCTTGACAAACTATACATAAAACTCTACCGATACACTAAATTTCAAAAATCCGGTATTTTTTTCCAGGCAAAACTACCCATTGACTGGCTATTTAATAAGACTTAATGTATGTTAAAATGTCAATTTCAGTTTTATTCAGGCAATTTTGAATGAAAACTTTCCGGGAATTTGCCCATAACTAGAATTATTCATATCATGGAATTTATGAAAAACGAATTAGAGTGGGCCAAGGAATAGTCAATTAAGTTGGCTAAACTAACTCAATAATCGAAATCAAGAGTGTTAGTTTCTGTAATCTGTGGCTTCATTGTCAAATAGTGACAGATCGAAATTATTTGTTCTTTCACATGAGCGCATCTCTCAGTTTAGCCACCGTAACGGTCTACTGATGATTTTAATAAAAGAAGGACATCTATGAATACTTACTCGAATCAACGTGATTAAATGGAAATAACGGACGTCAGTCTAAGGGTTGCCAGTTTTGGTGCTTAATGCACTGGAAATGGTGTTTTTGGGCGCTTTCATCTTATGACATTTTGTGACAAATTATTTATTTGTTAGGCGTTATTTGTCATTCTTGTGTCACAGCAATCTCAAAACTGGCAGAGCCGATAATACAGCCGGACTGTTTTACCTACTGCGTAGACTGAATCCCTTCACGTACTGGAATTATTGAAATAATCAATTCCATCGCCAACTGTAATTCGTTTTTTATTCGATCTCACGGTATAAAACAACAGTGTACAACAGTACAAACGTGAGCAGAATCAGAAATAGTCCGCAAACAGTCCAAGTTATTAGTGTTAAATTTCTTTGATGACCATTATCCGCATTTTATTTTTGAAACATTTCATTTCAGGTTTATTATGGCCGAGCTCCTTCAAACTGAACGCACTTACGTGAAGGACCTAGAGACATGCATTAAAAGTTTCCTAAACGACATGAGATCCGCGAACAACTGCCCCCTACCCATTCAAGGCAAGGAAGAAATAATTTTTGGTAACATCGAAGAAATCCACAATTTCCACAACTCAATATTCCTGAAAGAGTTGGAAAAGTACGAGACAATGCCCGAAGACGTTGGTCATTGTTTCGTGACTTGGGCTCAGAAGTTTGACATGTACGTGCATTACTGCAAAAACAAGCCAGAATCAAACAGCTTATTGGTGCAACACGGCGGCGCCTATTTTGAGGAATTGCAGAAAAAGCACAAGGTGGAACATCCAATAGCTGCGTACTTGATCAAGCCCGTGCAAAGAATTACAAAGTATCAATTGTTGCTCAAGGATCTGCAGTCGTGCTGTCAGGAGGGGCAAGGGGAGATCAAGGACGGATTGGAAGTAATGTTGAACGTACCAAAGAAAGCCAATGATGCTATGCATCTGTCGCTAGTGGAAGGCTGTGATGTACCTGTAAATAAACTTGGTGAGGTGGTTCTGCAGGATGCTTTCAGTGTGTGGGATCCAAAGCAACTGATTAGAAAAGGAAGAGAAAGACACATTTTCTTATTCGAACTCTATCTGTTGTTCACAAAGGAAGTCAAAGATTCTGCCGGAAAAGTCAAATATATTTACAAAAACAAACTGATGGTAAGAAAAATTTCACGAGTGATGAACACGTATAAATATAACAAGTCCTCCCTAAAGTAGCGTAAACAGAGGTGAATATGCGATCGGGCCGGTATCAGCATTCATTCTAAACTTATAAATTACGATACTTTCCATCGCATCTGCACCTTGTAAACGCTACAAATTAACTTTATATTATTACTTATTCTATGGTCATAAAGCATGTAGGGCAACGCTGGATTTCGCAGTTCTGCTCCTTAAATCTGGTGTTGAGAGATCTTCGTGTTTGACCTACATACTTTAGATCACAATTTTGACAATTGATTTCGTATATGCCAGATTTTTCGCTATTCACTACTTTATCTTTCGGGTTGCCTAAAAGGTTTTTCAGTTTGAAACCTGTCCTTAAATTTTTTTGGGCAGAAAACATTGTCAAACGTCTTGTCAACTGAAGTTCAAAAGGTAATGCGACAAATTTTAAGTCCTCTTTTTGTTCTTCAGAGCGAAAGTTCGTGGCATTTAATGATTTAACACTTGCTGTTTGAATTTTAACTTCCTAATAATGTTATCAACTATGATAGGTTCAAATCCACAGGGTCTCAGAATTATGGGGACAGCAGCTAATGACAGCTTCCTGACGTGAAAATAAGACAAAAAAAATGCAGCAGAGAAGCGGCTGGAACCTCCCCATCGCGTGGATCTTTGTATTCTGTATAGATAGTAGTCAATTCCACAGAATTTTTTTTATGCTTATTGTCTGTGACTAATTTCGCAATTTTCTGACAAATACCGACATCACCCATCACATTTGACAATATGTTCCTTTTAAGGTTAACAGTTTGCCACCCTTTTGACAATAACTGATACTTTATGTCATCCACTGTCAGCCTGCTCCCTTTTAATGAAAAATATTTTTTTCTCTATTTTCCACTGAAATAGCAGAAACTGTGAATACATTTTTAGAACGAGAGTTTGATCGTCTTTCTAATGGCGACATAAAAAGGAGACCTTTGTATTTAAAATTTAAAGTTGATTTGCCTAAATGGCACTTCCCGTGGACCAATTGCTTCCAAAAGCCTTTCAGGTCTTCAACGGGTCACCCAATCTCCATGTACCAAATTTCAGCCAAATCGATTCGCTAATTTGGGCTATAATGTATTTTTAGTGTTATTATGAAATTTCGATTTTTTGACCCAAAGAGCACTAAATGCGAACGAATTTTGTCTTACTTAAAACCAGAATTTGAAGACCTTTCTGATGGTGACAATAAATGTTTCAAAAACTTGTTTTGGATGGTTAAATGAGTGAATAATTTTAAAGTTACAAATTGGTGTGCCAAAACGGCAGTTTCCGTGGGCCGATTGATTCCAAAATTTGTTCAGCTCTTCGACGTGCAATACAATCCACATGTGCAAAATTTCAGCGAAATCGATTCAGGGGCTTGGGCTGTACCGCGATTTTAAAGTCGGATAAAAATAATTTTTTTTTCAATTTTTGATCAAAAGGGCACTAAAAATTAATACATTTTTAGAAGCAGAATTTGAAGGCCTTTTCTATCGTGAGGTGAAAAATGGGGGTTTGCATTTAAAATTTAAAAGTTGATGTGCCAAAATGGCATTTCTAGTTTCACGATTGGCTCCAAAAGCTTTTCAGATCTAAGTTGGGTTATCACATGCACACGTACCAAATTTCAGCTAAATCTGTCGAGTAGTTTGGGCTGTGGCGTGTTTACGAACGTACGTACGAACGTACGAACGTACGAACGTACGTACGAACGTACGTACATACATACAGACACATTTTAAAAACCACTTTTTTGGGCTCCTGAGACCTCAAAACGTATAGATCCGGTCTTATCTCGAATTCGAAAATTTTAGTGATTGCAGTAACCTCCCTTTTTTTTAAATGGTGAAGTGGAGTGGGGAGGTTAAAATAAGAATAAGTTTTTGTCCTAGAATGGATTGTGTGGAAGCCAAAAGGACACCCCAAAAATCAGTTCTCTCGAATATGCTCAAAAATTATAACTAATATCAGTTTGAAATTTGGAGCATAACTTGGCGGCATAAAGTTCTTCATTGTGAATTTTTTTCAGGTTTTCAGTATCATCAGAGGCGTGCGTTCTTGGGGGGCTAACACATTTTTTGATTTTTTTTCTGTAATCGTTTTTTAACCTCCCCAACTCGAACAAAATTTTAAAAAAATGGGAGGTTACTGCAATCACTAAAATTTTCGAAATCGAGATAAGACCGAATCTATACGTTTTGAGGTCTCAGGAACCCAGAAAAGTAGTTTTTAAAATTTGTCTGTATGTATGTACGTACGTACGTGCGTACGTACGTGCGTGCGTTTGTAAACGCTCTACAGCCCAAACTACTGGAGCGATTTGGCTGGAATTTGGTACATAGGCATCTCATAGCCTAACTTAGATCTGAAAAGCTTTTGGAGCCAATCGTGCAACTGGAAATGCCATTTTGGCACATCAACTTTTAAATGTTAAATGCAAACCCCCATTTTTCACGTCACCATAAGAAAGACCTTCAAATTCTGCGTCTAAAAATGTATTCATTCTTAGTGCCCTTTTGACCAAAAATTTAAAAAAAAATGATTTTTATCGGACATTAAAATCGCGGTAAAGCCCAAGCCCCTCAACCGATTTGTCTGAAATTTTGCACATGGGGATTGCATTACACGTCAAAGAGCTGAGCAAATTTTGGATTCAATCGGCCCACGGAAAGTGCCGTTTTGGCACACCAATTTCCAAATTTAAAATTATTCTCTCATTTAACCATTAAAAACAAGTTTTTGAAAGATTTATTGTCACCAATGGAAAGGTCTTCAAATTCTGGTTTTCAATAAGATAAAATTAATTAACATTTAGTGCTGTTTGGTTCAAAAAATCGAAATTTTATAATAACACTAAAAATACATTATAGCCCAAATTACTGAATCGATTTGGCTGAAATTTGGTACATGGAGATTGGTTGACCCGTTGAAGACCTGAAGGACTTTTGAAAGCAATTCGTCGAAGGGAAGTGCCATTTAAGCATATCAACTTAAAATTTTAAATACAAACGATCATATTCTGGTTCTAAAAATGTATTCACAGTTTCTGCCATTTCAGTGGAAAATTGAGAAAAAAAATCTTTCTCATTAAAAGGGAGCGGGCTGACAGTGGATGACATAAAGTGGCAGTTATTGTCAAAAAGGTGGCAAAAGATTAACCTTAAAAGGAACATATTGTCAAATGTGATGGATGATGTCCGAGGCGATGTTGGTATTTGTCAGAAAATTGCGAGATTAGTCACAGACGATAAGGATAGAAAAAAATCTGTTGAATTGACTACTATCTACACAGAATACAAAGATCCACGCGATGGGGAGGTTCCAGCCGCTTCTCTGCTGCCTTTTTTTTGACAAAGTGATAAGACTATCATCGCCAGTCCACAATTCACCAAAAAGTGCTCTTGTTGTATGTGGTTAATATGCACCGTTTTCGAGTTAAATGCTCTTCATTAATTAATTTACTGCAGGAGAATTACAAAATAAATCCAACTGAAAACTTTAATTGTTCTACATGGAATCAACTTTAGATAATCTAGCATCCTCTTAAATCTTAAAATAAAGCCCTGAGAATGCATTGCATCTTTTTGAACTGAAATTTTTGATTTTGGGGATAATTCAATTTTAGCCTTATTTTATCAAACGTAAATGCGATCTAAGGGTCTAGAGTGCCGTCATAAATTCCGACCGAGTGTTTATTGTATCTAAGGGTTGGACATTCCATTTAAGTTTGATTCCAAGTAAAAAAAAATTTAATTGCAAAAAATTCTTTTGCCCCAAATTAATGAAGGCCAGTTAACTCTAAGACCATGCATTCTAGCGATATTTAGCGAGAGTACTTTTTAGTGTATTGTGAAACGCCGATGACATTATTATTGTTGCTTTGCAAAAAAAAGCGCGCACAGAAACAATTGTACAAAAAATGTGTAAGACCAAGAACGCACGTCTTTGCTGAAAACCTGAAAAAAAATCGGAATGAAGAACTTTATGCCGCCAAGTTATGTTAATTTTTGAGGAAATTCGACGAAACTGATTTTTAGGGTACCCTTTTGGGGGGGCATAGCTCCCACATAATCCATTTTAGGACAAAAACTTATTCTTACTTTTTGTCTTATTTTCACGTAAGGAACCTGTGATTAACCGTTGTCCCTATAATTCTGAGACACCCCGTAAAACAAGTTTATAGTCGATTCATAACATTTTAGACTTCTGAGTTGGGTGTCACGGAACATATGGAAGGGGATGAGTGTAAATTTGCAGTGTGGACTGGGAGAGCGCCAATCTCCGATTATAGAATTGTTCTGAGAGCGTCTTCCTTAGAAACTAAGCAACTGTGGGTGAAAAAATTGAGGGAGGTTATCCAAGAGACTTACTTCAGTGGTGCTTTACCTTTGTCATTGCCTAAAAGTCCGGCCAAGCTGAAACCACATAGTCAGAGGTCTAGCAGGTAAATTGGTGTTACATGAAGTTGCTCGATTTCACTGAATTTAATCTTATTTAGGGATATGGAGGATTGCAATTCTTTGGATGAAAGTGTTGAAAATCTTGATAGAAATTCTCTCACTTCGTTTGGGTCTGGAAACACCACAGATTCTGATAAGGTAAGTTCAGTTTTACGCGTCCAATAAACTTTATGCATAGGTTACATACAGGGTGTCCGGAAGTTAATGCAATAAAATTTGGTCACAGATTCTTAAGACAAAATTATGGGACCCCTATTTTTTATTTTTACCAAGCGGCCCCCTCCGTCGGAGTTACAGCCCCCTGAAATTCGTTCCTAATAATAGTCTTTTTTTTATATCTCAGAACCGTGTTGAACGAAAATCACTAAATTTGGTACACAGGGGTCTTATGACATGTAGAATCTGATAGTGCTACGATTTTGGCTGTATAGCAATGAAGTCTTTTATTTGTAAAAACCTGTGAAACATAAATATGCTGTTAAGATCACCAGAACCTGAAGACCTTCCCTTCTTTAGTTTAGTTAGGAAGAAATATGAGGTTGAGGAAATGTTTCTTTAAAAATTAGTGATTACTCGGTTTGGCGCTTAAATTTAATGTTTTATTGACCTAAAAAACTCTGTCCCAAGTAGATTTTGACTTTGAAATATAAAAGCATTTGAAACTTGAAAATTTTGAACACTGGTTTGTTGCTTTTGTACTCTATTTGACCTCAAATATGAATTCATATTTCATGTTTTGTTTTTTTCTGATACCTATATGGCATTCACGTATAGCTTTTTATTATTCATCATATACGTCCAATATTCACTACTTTTGTGATTTAGTTTTGTTGTTGAGCCTAGGTTAGTCGTGTGAGAGTTTATTTTTGTTAATAAGGGTGCATTCTTAACGAGTTGTTACAATACATTCATCTTTGTATGTATTTCAATTGGGGAGCTGTAATGTTCACCTCAATTATCTATCTATCCTATATAGTTAGTGTAAGGTTCATTACACTTATTATTTATTTTCGTCAATAGCTACAGAAATATCGTGTGAACAAAAACTTTTCCGAAATCTGACAGTGACGTTACTATTTAATTTCCGCAGTTTACGCCTTACGTCTCTCACGTCAAGGGCTACTAGATCGGAAGAGTTTTTGATCACTCTTTATATGCTAAATATTAACGCCCTTATCAAGATATTCTAAATTTAGTTTTCGTGTCGCTTCGGTTGCTTTCCTAGTTATTTCTTTCGTGCATATACCTTCCTAAAATACCTTCGAAAAACCACTTTTGCTTTCGATAAGCTTATTTTTAATACCACTCAATTTTGGGTACTATTTGGTAGTCTCTCGAATCTTGATCATTTCGAAAACTTTCCGGGAATTTACCCACCACTACCCTAGGCCAGTCTGAAGAAGTAACCAAAATTGGACGCCTTAAATGATGGAGGAAAGAAAAAGAAAATTGGAGAGGGAAACGGTAGAAACTTCTACTTTTTCGCAGAATTGGTAAATGTACAGATCATGAACCATAAAAGTAGGCTCTATAGATTGAAGGCGCGAATTTTAAGTTCAAATCGCAACAAGATTTGCAAGGTCAAGGCGGTTTTTCGCCATTAAGATAACATTTTTCGAAAAAATGGCACTAAAGTTTTCAACCCTGAACAATACCAATTATCGAATTCAATAATAGTAATGTACCATATATACCTACCATATGTTGTTTTTTCGAATTACTTGCCCTATTCGGTGCAAAATTTAATAAGCACCTACAGATTGTCCACTGAAAATGTGTGCTAAATTTTCTTACGAAACAATTTTTTTTAGTCACTGTTGTGAAATTAACGATTAGAGTACCAAGCCATAAAATGGGCAAATATATTGAAATAGTAAGTATACATACAATATTAATGAGTTTATATACTATACATAAATATAACCTTATTAAAATTAGATAAAATAAAATGATGAGATTAAAAATGAGGCCCTATGTTGACAATTTTAAAGTTGATATGCCTAAATGGCACTTCCCGTGCTTGCAAAAGCCTTGCAGCTCTTCAATGGGTCTCCCTATTTCAGCCAAATCGATCCAGTTGTTTGGGCTACAATGGCTTTTTAGTGTTATTACAAAACTTCTATTTTTTTCCACACAAAGGGCACTAAATGCAGGTAAATTTTGTCTAATTAACTTCTACGCTCCGCGGAGGAGTTACTGCAATCGATCGAAAGATTCAGAAAAATCGATTTGGGAACCCAAAGAAGTGGTTTAAAAAAATTTCTGTGTGTCTGTAAACACGCTACAGCCCAAACTGCTGGACCGATCTGGCTGAAATTTGGAACGTGGACATCTTATGGATTTCGGAAGAGCTGAATAGATTTTGGGCTAAATCAGTTCACAAGAAGTGCCATTTTGGCACATCATCTTCAAAAATTTAAATGCCCTATTTTTCACGTCCCCATATGAAAGCTCTTCCAATTCTGCTTCTAGAAATGTATTCACACTTGGTGCCCTTTGAGCCAAAAATCGGTGCCGCGATCTTTCTGATGGTGACAACAATTTTTTAAAAAACTTCTTTTGGATGGTTAATCAGAGTATAATTTTAAATTTGAAAACGTGCCAGAACCGGACTTGCCGTGGGTCGCTTGCCTCCAGAAAGCCTACA
Organism: Pycnomerus fuliginosus; assembly: GCA_963924575.1. Classification (NCBI taxonomy): domain Eukaryota; kingdom Metazoa; phylum Arthropoda; class Insecta; order Coleoptera; family Zopheridae; genus Pycnomerus; species Pycnomerus fuliginosus. Next base: position 25,365,698 of record OZ004618.1, on the reverse strand, counting down.
GAAATTTTTCAGCTCTTCGACCTGTAATACAAACTCCATGTGCGAAATTTGCACCAAATCGTTTCAAGGGTTTGAGCTCTAACGTGCGTTGAAAATCCCTGATTTTTAATTTTCTGCAAAAAGGGCACTATTAGTGAATACATCTTTGGAAGCAGAATTTTAAGCCCTCATGCCAAAAATAGGGGTTTGTGTTTCAATTTTCAAAGTAGGTGGCACGATTTGCGCCAAAAGCTTTTCAGTACTATTCCGGGTTATGAAATGCTTATAGGTATACCAAATTTCAATCAAATCGGTCCAGCAGTTTGAGCTGTAGTGTGTTTACAAACGTACGTACGTACAGCCGAAGTAATTGAAAATGAACAGGGGCTGAAATTCCGACCCTGCACGGTAACATTCTAAGATACCGGATTTTTTGCGGCCGAGTGTTCGGCAGCGGTTTGAGTGGAGTTTTCTACCTGAATTGAAATGAACTAATGGAAAGGGTGGCTACATTTATGAAACATACGCGAAAACATTTCAATGAAACAAATTAACCGTAATCGTTATTAATGTGCGAATTCGTTATTCATTAATCGTTAGTTTCATTAACTAATTACGGATTTTTAAGACTTATTTTAATGTCCTTTTTATTTAAATTAAAATTATATCGCTACAATGGGCCACTCCAAAGAAAAAAAAATCGCTTTTTTTGTTATACTTGCAAAGTTCAACCAATTTCGATGTTATTTATTGATTATTGTTCAATTAGTCTGCAACGTAAATGTTTCTACATTATTTAAAAAAATAAAAATAGATTGTAAATGTGATTTGTGCGGTAAAAGTTTAAATCAAATTCAGCCAGCTACACGAGGATATGCGGGACACTCCGCCCACTAACTACACACCGACTATGACGTCATATATGCTTACCCGGAATTTTAAAGATTTTTTATTAAAAGACTACGAGCTTTGAAATATTTTATTTGCTGAGAAGGTCTTGACGAAGTGTATTCTTTATAATTCTATCATTTTAAAAAATTGGTGTAAAGGCCCATTTTCTAAATCCATTAACCGCTGATAAGATGCTAATATTCTAGTCCGGGTAGCAATGAACAGCTTCGGTTTAGTAATTTTATAGTAATTTTTATACTGGAGGTAACTAAAGTCTTACTACTTAAAGATTACTCAAATCTTACGGGATAGTGGCTAATGGCGGCAATTTTAATTTTTCAAAAATTCACATCTCACAAACGGTAATAGATACGAAATTTTATTAAATTAGAAAAAAGTAGTTTTTCAGTGTAGATTAAGAATCTGAAAAAAAATCTGATATCTAGACTAGTTACTGAAATATCTCGTGAAATATATACTGAAAAGACTAAAAATTAACGTGTTATAACTTGGTTATTAATCGGCATATCATTATGAAATTTGGTTCAATTACATTCCCTTGCACGATAAGCAAAGCGGGACGACGAAAACTTATAAGCTTTCTAGATTAAAATTCGAAATATTTCAGTTTTTTCAGTATATTTCAGAAAATAAACCAGATATCTCGAAAACAAGCTTGCTGAACTGACATACCAAAAATACTCACTGCCTCCCGGACTATTCCTTGGGATTGGTCAATTTGAATCATTGTGAAATTAGTTATTGCTCGGTAAGAGATAATGGAAATAATCGCTTATATTGGGGACACCCTGTATAAGTCATGGTTAAATAACGACAGCTGTTGTTGCTAGTGTAGGAAGTTTCTGATTGTTTATATTTTTTATAAGAAAAGAAAAAGTTTCCACTAATTCATTTTCGACTTCTGAGTCTTGCTGTTTGGATGTTACCCTTATTTAATCCTTAATTAATTAATGAAACTAACAATGATGATTAACCAATTCGCACATTAATGACGAATACGGTTAATTTGTTGAAAGCTTGGTCCATTTTTCAAAGAGGAACTGATGTTTGATTACACAAGGTAGTTTCACAGTCTCGTAAGTAAGTAAAATTTTGTGGAACGAGACTGTGAAACTACCTTGTGTAATCACGGTTAATTTGGTTCAATCAAATCCAGCAATGTTTCCGATTACGTTCCAAAATTGTAGCCATCCTTTCCATTAGTTCATTTCAATAAGTAAGATTACATTATTTTGTTAGGTGAGAGGGTAGGTATTCAATTCAGGTAGAACAGTCTACTCAAACCGCTACCGAACACCTGGCCGTAAATCCGGTATCTTAGAATGTTACCGTGCACCCTCCTAGGCTCAGCCCCTGTTCTTTTTTAATTACTTCGGCTGTACATACATACAGACAGATTTTAAAATACACTTTCTTGGGTTCTTAGGACCTCAAAACGTTATACATTTGGACCATCTGGTGTTACCTCAAATTCGAAAATTTGCAGTAGGTTGATGAGGTTTAAACCTTGACATCACCGTCTTAAGATTTCATGTACTTGTAGAAAACATGAAACGCGTCATTATCTCCATCTCAATGTATAATACTATTACCGTTTTTCTTGCAAACATTTCCACACATTAACTGAAGCCGCTGCTTGAAAAAGTCACGCTACATATTTTTCACGGTGAACCGCGAAATGCGAGTGGGCTTCCGGATTTTAATTCAATTAAAGGTCAGACTGAAGTTATGCAAATACCTGTTCGAGATGAAAGGGCGCTAACTACGAAGTAGGTGTATTATGCCCAAAGTGAATTTAATTTATGCATTCTGCGCGTCCTACTCGCGTATGCAGGGCTGTGTGTACCTACGTGCATTGTGCCCCAATAACCGCATCTTCTGGAACATGGTCCTAAAGTATAAGCGGGTCACGACCCGGTGACATTAAACCCGAGCTGAGACGCCCCCACAGCCAGCTTGCCGCCACCACTTCGACTGCTCACATTCCACCGCCTGTTTGCTTTGAACACGCCAATTAATTTATGGTTGGGGTGTAGCATCAAGTCCATTACGTGGGTCTTCGACGCCTGCACTTCATTAAAGACTTAACCCTGTAATTAACTCGTCTTAATTGTTCCAAATTTGCGGAAGCTACTTACATCCTAAATGTCGGATTTTTGCTTACCCTTATCTTATCCTAGCCCCACCACTACTGATCACTTAATCCTTCGTGAGATCAAGCCAAACCAATTCAATCGAAATGTGCACAATCTAAATGAAAGAGCAACTGTTTCTTTTAATCAATTTTTCCATTTTTGTATTTCCACTAACTAATTAACTTATAACACCAGCAGCGTCGATATCTAAATGGTTTCGAACCGAACTACGTTAGATAGGTTCATAAAGCGATAAGGTTTGCTATTTCTGGATTCTGCCATGACTTTTTTCGCTTTGCCAGCTTCAAATCTGTTATAATTATTTTCTTAGACGCTAAGGCTCTTTGATTATAAATCAAAGGCAAGCTCATAAATATTTTGCCATCGTTTCTGTTTGTTTCCATTTATTTATTGTGAATAAGTCGCGTAGGTAAATCATACAGGGTGTCTCAGAACACTCGCTCCACCTTCTGGAAGCTTTGAAAGCGCATAATTTTCTTAATCTCAAGCTGGGAATACATAATACATACAAATTTGCTAACGTTTTTTTATTTTGTTTAGAGATTGATTTGTTTTTTCAGCAATAATCTAAATGTAGTGAGATTAGGAATTCACAATAATTTGATGGAAATGAAAATGGGTCATTACTCATTACGGTATAAAAGTCCTTTCATGTTCAGTAAGTGTAAAGGTTTTGGCACACTAAGGAGGCGCAACGCGGCGCCCTTAAAAAGAATAGGGGAGATCCACGGCAGCCTCTGCGCATGCGCAGAAGACGTGATGTATGCACCATGGCATCCCTATCCTTTCCCTTGTAAATTTGGAGTTTTCAATAAATTATTAAAAAATTTAGAAAAGCGCCTCATGTTCTGAAATTGCGTTTAAAAAAAAGCAATATTTTTTTCTTCAAATGACGGTTATTATTATGCTTCAAGGTAACTGACTAAAAGTAACACAAATTTGATTTGCAATTTCAATGCGTGATTTTAAAATTACGGTCAATAGTTTAATTTGATGCGTCAAGGTCGACACACGACTTATAAGGCTATCTTTCTCTAACGCATATCAATAAGGGATACGCAAAAATGAGGCGTATTTCGGAAGTCCTACCAGCTAGATATCAGCTGTTCACCTCAGATTCTTCCGCAAATACGTCTTAATACGCATGCGTGAGCGATGAATATCGTCAATTGCATGTGACATGTGATCAAATGGGACGCCACACACTGAAGGGATGCGGTGCGGCAATGCAATGCAATTGCGAAAGTCTCACCGCGCAGTGTATCAGAACTTTAAGAGTAATTTTTTGATTGTTATATTGGCAGTGACTTGGAATGAGGGCTATACTGTAAATTTAATTTTATAGCGTTTTTATAACGTCACAAACTAAACGAGTTTCGCCCTAGTGCACATGTCACTCGACAACGAGTGCAGCCCAGCCCGGTGGCAATTACATGACAGGTGACAACAGTCAAATATGTGTCAAGTTTCATGCTTCTTAATTAGATGAGGCGCTTTCCTTTTGCACATTTATCTGAGGAGCCTCAGTTAATTTCACCAATTTGATTGGTTAATTTGAATACTGGCGCCTCAGATAGAAGTGTAAAAGGAAAGCGCCTATAGTTACAACTTTGGCAGTTCATGACGTTTTCGTGGTTGATGTATTAACTTCAAACCATTGAGTAAATCAAGAGGAGTTATTTAAAAGGCGAAACCCTTGTGTGGAGATCACTTTCATGTTCAGGTGTCGCTACTAAAAATCGTTAAGAATTCAACTAGCGCCACCTGAGAATCATAGTTGTTACTAACACAGCTGGCCCTTGCACCAGAGCCACCTATCGTATAGTAGATGCAGCTGTAGGGGCGTAAATCGTGACGTCATCGTTAAGCGAACCTTGGAACAATAGAAGTTATTTGGGTTGGGGAAGGTTAGGAACGCCGAAGGTCAAGTTGCAGCTGCAGCTTGCAAACCTGTTCCCTATTGCAAACCGAGGATCGGAATGATCGGATCGGATATTTTTGCTCATTGATATCCTGAAATGTGTGACGACGGAACATTGTCGCTTCGCTTGCAATAATTTTATCGGACTGCTTTTTTACATTTTATTATTAGATTCACCCAATGGTACACGGTATTTTTTCATTATTGTCCCACTTTTAAATTGGAAAATCTTCTTTCCTTTATTACTTAAGATATTCGCCTGAACTAAACACAGGATAGCTAGTAGACCGTAGACCGTACTCCCAAGTTTTGTTCTGGACCTTACTCTCCTCTCAGCGATCACCGTCGGATCTTAAACGCTGTGGATGCAACTTGCTATTTTTAACTTCTAAGCTTCGCAAAGCAAGTTAAAGGAACAGTAAACTTAAAAATATTAATTTTTCAAAAATTAGTTAATTGATAGTTTATATAGCATTTTATAAATGTTGCCGTAAATAAAATTGCCCCAAAGAACTTCAATTCGTTGCTAGGCCTTCAGACTCTGCTTCAAAAGATGTATTCACTGTCAGTGCCCTTTTGACCAAAAACAAAAAAATCGAGATTTTTGTCGGACTTTATAATTTGGCTGAAATTTTGCACATGGGGGTCGACGAGCTGAAAACAAGTTTTTGAAAGATTTATTGTCACCATCAGAAAGGTCTTCAAATTCTGCTTTTACATAAGACAAAATTTATTTATTTAGACACATTTTTAAAACTCCTTTTTTGGGTCCCTGAGCTGAGACCTCAAAACGTGAAGATTTGCTGTTATCACAAATTCGAAAATTTAAGTGATTGCAGTAATGCAGTAACCTCCCTTTTTTTAAAGTGAAGTGAAGTGGGGAGGTTAAAATATACAGTTATACATGTTTTTTTCACGGCAACGATTTTTGGCAAAAGACGCACCAAGTGTGAATACATTTTTAGAAGCAGAGTTCGAAGAGCTTTCATATTATAGTGTCGCGAAAATGGAAGTTTGCACTAAAATTTTTTAAGTTGATGTGTCAAAATGGCACTTTCCGTGGATTTGAGCTGCGCATGCCAATTTTCGGCCAGATAGGTCCAGTAGCGGCCTGTAGCGTGTAGCGTGACATATTTCAAAAACCACTTTTTTGGGTTTATAAGACCCTGAAACTTAAAGGAACAGTAAACTCAAAAATATTAATTTTTCAAAAATTATTCCAATTGATAGATTATATTTTTTTATTTAATCATAGTGCCTTTCCTGTTACCACACCGTGGTGTAGGGCATTTTATAAATGTTGCCGTAAATAAAATTATCCCAAAGAACTCCAATTCGTTGTTTGGGTGAGGCGCGTGACGTAATTTGAGATACCGCCATGATACACCTGCCCGCTCGTGCTTGTCAGCCGGCAGTGATCTTATGGATCTCGCGCCGTAGAAATAATTATTGTTTCTTCTGCAACTTTTGAACGAGTGGATGGATTTCAAAAATTGTTGCATTGATTTACAGAGGATTTCATACTCTTTAAAATGATGCATCACAAAAGGTCAAATGTAATTTAAAATTTTACTGTTGAACGGGTTCAAATGATGTATTGCAATAGTGAGAGGTTGCCGCTTGAAATTAGGAAATGCTTTCCAAGTGCAAGCACACGCGGCTTATCACATATGGCGTCATGACGGATCTTTGCGGCGCTGTTTCGAGTTGAAAATAAAATAATTCTCTTTTTGCGGCATGCTAGCGCTCGTTTCCAGCAATCTAGTGGTTTTTGAAAAATGTCTGTCTGTGTGTCTGCCTGCCTGTCTGTCTGTCTGTGATCACGCTGCAGCTCAAACTACTCAACGTATCGAGATGAAATTTGGCACACATATTCAGTGGGAGATTTGTAGGTGCTGAGTAGAATTTGAGCCAGATGGGTTCACGGAAAGTGCTTTTTGGCACATCAACTTTAAAAATTTAAATGCCAACTCTCATTTTTCGCGTTACCATATGAATGCTCTTCGAATTCAGTTTCTAAAAATGTATTCACACTGGTCTTCTTTTGGCCAGAAAATGGTGCCGTGAAAAAAACCTATATAACTGTATATTTTTATTACCGGATTTGATAGTTGATTTTTTTTCAAGCCGAAGACCTTAGTGCCATTTTTTCAAAAAATGTCATTTTAGTGGTAAAAGGGCCCTTGTTTCAATTTATTTTGTAAAGAAGCATATTCTTACTATCGGATTCGACAGCTGTTGTATTGCCGGATCAAAAACCTTAGTGCAATTTTCTAGAAAATTTCCACTATATTATTGTTATTGAGTTCAATAGCTGTCGGATCAAAAACTTTAATGCCATTTTTTTAGAAAATGTCATTTTAGGGGTGAAAAATATCGACACAAGTTAATTTATTCCTACTCTACATTTTCAAATTCTGTGAAAAAGTAGAAGTCTCTACCGTCTCCGAGACTGCCAATTTTTTTCAAATGGAAGGGAATTATAGTTTTTTCTCAATGGATTTAGACCCTACGATTTTTTCTGAGTTAGAAACATGTGTGACCGGAAGTGCAGTCACCGCCGCCCCAGATTTTCAAAAACATTTTGTCCTCTGAATTCATCTGTGCAATTACATTTTGCTTTATGTCTTTATTTCATTAATTTATAAGAAACGAGTTCTATCGGAGGCTTCAATTTCCGGTTAAACCACCGGAAGCTGAAAACAAATGTCAGACAATTATACCATCAGATACGTCTCTAAAAAGTAAAGTATACACCAGTTTTTGGGATTTTCAAAAATCTTTATTTTTTACCCATCTCTTCGACATTTGTGAAAATCAAGAGTGGCCGTGATTATGTACTTCCGGTCAAGTATAATGCATGCTTTTAACTCAGAAAAAATTGTAGGTCCCGAATTCGTACACGCGCAGGGGTCCCCCTCCGTGATGTCCAGACGACCAGCGTTTATTTCAATTAAATCTCTTTTTTATGTCCAAAAATATTCAAGGCGGAAAGTTTTAAAAATAATACCCCTGTAGGTATATTATGTATAAAGCTAAGCCCAGATTTTTGGTGCGTGTCCGGAAAAGAAATACGACTTCCTGATGAGGTGGCAAGCTGAAATTTGGCATGTGGATAGATAGTGCCGGCGATAAAATGAGAAAAAATTTGAAACCTGCAAAATGGTGTTTCGTAAGCTTTTTGTGACCACCATTAGGTTTTCACCTCCATTTCCACGGTTTAATTGCGAACGCTGCCTAAACGCTTGCAGGTAGATGGAAATTATGAATGGAGATTGTTGGCAATGAAAAAGATCTAAATAAAAGTCCGCGACGGCATATTTGGTTACCACAGCAGGTCATGATACGATACCATTATTGATACCTCTCTTTAAATAACAATCATTATAAATATTGTATAATCTCCTTAGTGCATTGATTGTTATCGGTAAATTTTTAGAATTTATTTCAATCGTAATAATTAGGCCGACTTATTGCATGCCCCCCGCGGTATTTGTTACCGCCGCTCCCTAGAAAAATTTTTTGACAATCACAAACGTTAAACAAAGGATGATAATGCTTGTGAAGAGGAAAACTGAAAACATTTCTTATATGAAAGAACCGCAGAGAAAATTGAGAAAGGTAGGATCAATTGTTAAAACTAATTTGTTGGAGATACCGCTAAGAGGACTGACTGAATAAGCTGGACGAAGAAAAACAGTCGTAAATTAATTATAAAACAATGAGTATTGTAGTAGCTTTCGCCCAAATATAAACACGAAACACGTGTCATGTCTCTTTCGTTGCAAAAAAAATTGGCAGTCTCGGTAGGGTTACCAGATTTGTAGGAAAGGAATAGAGGACAGGTCAATTTCTTGAAACCGGGGGGGGGGGTCGTAAATTTGAAAGCGCGCCGCAGGCGAAAATTTTTGAAAATTTCAAGGTCACTCATTTTCTAAGCACTTCAAAATGTTAACGTGAGGATAAAATTATGTGCAAAATTTCAATAAGGACATTTTTCGCAGGCGCATTTATTACAAAAAGCTTCTCAAACTTTTGAGTCACAGGCACAGCCTTAGGCTTTTTATGTTGCTTCCGAAATAAAACAAAAATGCTACGAAAAATTTTTAATACATAACATTAAGTTTATATACACGTACAACTCTTAAATAATGATAATGGATAACGGACAATAAAGTAAAATTAATTTTTTAAACAAATAAGCTGTTCGATATGGAGCTCACAATTTGTTTTCATATTTTTGTGAGCTGCTTATTTGTTTTAAAAGTTCCTTTTGCGTCTTCAAATATTCATAAAATTCTTCGCAAGAATATTGTTTCAAATTAAATTGCGTCATAAGAATCGCTCTAACTGTGGATACACCTAGTCGATTTCGTTCATCAGACCACTGAGTATTCATTAAAGAGAATACTCTTTCCACATTTGCATTGTGCGCCGGAATTGAAAAAAAAAAAAATTGGCACATTTTTAGAAATTCACAATTTGCTTCATCCTCAGTAACTGTCTGAAAGTATTTCGACCATTTCTGATTAGAAAGCAAAGTATGGAAATCGTCATTCTGCGCGAAAGATTTAAGAAATTCTTTTAAATTACAATATTGATTAAAGAGTCTATCTTCATTAATAGTAACCCCGCGGTCTACAAAAAAGCTCATTGAATTTTGAATGGTAACCCAATCCAGTGGATTTCTCAAGTTCATCCAAACAAGCGCATTAAAATCCTTCAAAGGTTCAGTCCAAATATTTAAATACTCTAAACATTTTTCATAGACATAAAGAAAATTTTTCTTCATTATTTCAACTTCCACCACCATGCCGTCCTCAGAAAGTTTTTTAAAAATGTCTCTTACCTTTAATGATAAAAACTGTTCTTCGATTCTCTGCGTTAAAGACGAGCGAACAGTCTCTATACAATCTAAGACTTCAAGTACCGAATTATTTTCTTTCTCAATCGATTTTATTTTCTCGTGAAACACATACATTAAAGAATGTAAAAACCAGAAATATGATTCATTCAATTTGTTGCTAAAAAAGTTTCTGAGAACGGTTGGAGTTGATGGCTCCGATAAAAAATATGATTCCAAACCTTCATAAATCTCCAATATTCTGTTTAAACACGGAAATAGAGAAAGCCATCTCGTTTTACTATGAAATAAAAGTTTTTTATAATCCACATCAACAAATTCGCAAAATTTTTTTAATGATTCAGTGCGAACAGTATACAGGGTGAGTCAACAAGGCGACGGCGGTCCATAACTTCTGAACCCTTCCAGATAGGGAATCAATTCAAACGCCATTATGTACAACACCGCCAATTCTACTTCCTAAAAATACTTTCAACTATACAGGCTGTCCCAAAACACTTGCAACGCATGGCAACTTGATTTTTTTAAATGGAACACCACCATTTTGATGCCATATTCTGGATCACCTATAACATAGCTTTACATCGACATAAGACATTCGATGGTTTAAGGCTCTGTTCTCAAGTAATTAATTCTTTTTGAAAAATTTCGACTATTGCGGGTGCTTCTTAAAAAAATTCCTGAGAACTCAATTTTGTATCTAGAGAGCTGAGGTTCGGTACGAGTATAAAGGAAGGTCTATTCAAGCTATCTGACATGATAACTATCATGATCACTATACAGGGTGTTAAAAATTCTGTGTCAAGTTTGGAAAATTTCAAATATGCAAAACTCCATTTTTTCAAATGGCACCCCCTGCTATTATTGTGCCATGGGGTTCGGCTGTTGAAGTACTTTATTTTTTATTAAGTATGTCCTATACCTAAAGTCAATACTTCAAAAGATATTCTTTGTCTTATTTATTTTATTGAAGATTATTACGATCTCAATTAAAGCATGCCATGGACTGTATGACAGTTATGATTAACATTGTTTATTTACATAGTTACCAGACAGTTTGTCACATTTATTGACATACACAATGAATTTCAACCATAAGCAATAAACCATGTCAATGAATTCTTTCTGGTTGTGTATGTCAATAAATGTGACAAACTGTCTGGTAACTATGTAAATAAACAAGGTTAATCGTAACTGTCATACAATCCATGGCATTCTTTAATTGAGATCGTAATATTCTTCAATAAAATAATTAAGACAAAGAATATCTTTTGAAGTATTGACTTTAGGTATAGGACATACTTAATAAAAAATAAAGTAATTCAACATCCCAACCCCATGGCACAATAATAGCAGGGGGTGCCATTTGAAAAAATGGAGTTTTGCATATTTGAAATTTTCCAAACTTGACACAGAATTTCTGACACCCTGTATAGTGATAATGATAGTTATCATGTTAGATAGATAGAATGGACCTTCCTTCATGTTCGTACCGAATCTCAGCTCTCTAGATACAAAATTGAGTTCTCAGGATTTTTTTTAAGAAGCACCCGCAATGGTCGAAATTTTTCAAAAAGAATTAATTACTTTAGAACAGAGCCTTAAAACATGGAATGTCTTATGTCGATGTAAAGCTATGTTATAGGTGATCCAGAATATGTCATCAAAATGGTGGTGTTCCATTTAAAAAAATGAAGTTGCCATGCATTGCAAGTGTTTTGGGACAGCCTGTATAGTTGAAAGTATTTTTAGGATGTAGAATTGGCGGTGTTGTACATAATGGCGTTTGAATTGATTTCCTATCTGGAAGGGTTCAGAAGTTATGGACCGCCGCCACCTTGTTGACTCACCCTGTATATTGAAAAATGATTGTATATTTTTAAAATAAGTGATTCAATATCGATTGGCAACGTATCGGCAGTCGGCACCACTTTGCACACAATTATTTAGTACATGAGCAGGACAACCAGTGCCGACGATATTTTGGTTTACATTTTGTTTCAAAGTGGCAAATACATTCTTCTTTCCGGCTCTTTTTGCACCCCCGAAATTGGTATTACAGTTATCACCAGAAAAGGCTGTACAATTTCCTGTTAATTCATATTTTTGTAAGACTTCAGTTAAATAATTTGCTATTGTTTCGGACCTTTCGTCATTAAGATTTTTAATTTCGATTATTTTTACTGTAAGACCCTGTTTTTTGTCAAAATACTGAAGAAGTATCGGAAATATTTTTAAACTGCCGTGGTTACTGGCATCGGTACTCACACCAACAAAGTTGCAATTTTTCGCTTGGTTAACCACAGAAGCAATAGAATGTGGTGCTAGAACGGCAGTAACAATAGCTTCTGTTTTGGTTCGCGCGCAAGCCAATTTTTTTGCTAAATTCGAATCCGGTAGTATCTTTTTAATTAAATTCGTGGAACAATCACATGAATTAAAACTAAAATGGTGCTTCACCGTATGGAAAGCCAATGTTCCCTCCGCTGCGCTGACTAGTTCTTCTTCCTTTGTAAATTTTGTTGGAAAAAATGCAGTCACTTTGGAGGACGACGCTGCCGATTGAATCTTTTGTTGATGTTTTCTCGTAGCAAGATGTTGTTCTAAATCCATTTTTCCCTTATTAGCAATAGAGAAATTATTGTTACATACGGAGCAATAAACTTCATAACCAATTTTTGTTTCTTTGAACATCGCATACTGCTTCTGCAACTCTCGTGAGAACTTGCATTTTCGTTTCGGCATATTTATATTTTGATCTACAACTACAATACAACCACAATCATTCATACGGTACCTCAGAAGAATATTTCATACCTTTTTCTCCTCATTACAAACTGCAACTTACCCTGCTCTGCCGAGGTGTGAGATTGCACTAATCAGTGATCACTGATTCTGCTGTGATCGTCTGCGAATACTTGCACCACTTGATCAAGGTCAAGCTTCAAGGCCCGACGTTCCAATGAACACGTGCGGGATTCCCGGATTTTAAAGGGGAACTGTTTATCTTTGGTAGTTTTAATTATAGTCAGGTATCAATTCGTAAATTTATATTTTCAACTGGAAAGTGGAAAAGAGGACTTTTTTCATGAAAACTGCAGATATATACCGGACAGATAATTTACCCTCAAAAAGAAGACATGTCCGGTAAAAACCGGACGTCTGGTAACCCTAAGTCTCGGAGACGGTAAACTTCTACTTTTTCACAGAATTTGTAAATGTAGCATTTAACTTTATTTAACCAAGGTCGGGCGTGCGGAGCGGTTGGATGGCTGATGCACCCGGCGCTCATTTACTATAATCTAAAATACAAATGTTTTTCACTCCTAAAATGGACATTTTTCGAAAAAATGGCACTAAGGTTTTCGATCCGGCAATGCAACAGCTATCGAATTCGATAATGATAATATGCCCTTTTGCTAAGAAGAACTCAAAAAGGGGCCTTTTTGTCCCTAAAATGGCAATTTTCTAAAAAATTGCAATAAGGTTTTTGATCCGGCAATATAACATCTGTCGAATCTGATAGTAAGAATATTTTTTTTTTGTAAAATAAATTGAGACAATGGCCCTTTTGCCACTAAAATGACATTTTTCGAAAAAATGGCAAAAAGGTTTTCGGCTTGAAAAAAAATCAGCTATCAAATCTGGTTATAAAAATATACAGTTATGCATTTTTTTTGGCCAAAAAGGCACAAGTGTGAATACATTTTTAGAAGCAGAATTCGAAGAGCATTCATATGGTAACGCGAAAAATGGTGGTTTGCATTTAAATTTTTAAAGTTGATGTGACAAAAAGGCACTTTCCGCGAACCGATGTGGCCCAGATTCTAATCAGCCACCTACAAATCTCCCACTGAATATGTGTGCCAAATTTCATCTCGATACGTTCAGTAGTTTGAGCTGCAGCGTGATCACAGACAGACAGACACACAGACATTTTTCAAAAACCACTTTTCCGGATTCCCAGTACCCTGAAACGTAAAGATTTGATATTTTTGGCGATTCGATTTTTTAATCGATTTTATTAACTTGTTTCGCTAAGCGAAGAAGTTAAAAAGTACTAGAAGAGTACTAAAGTACTAACTCTGGCAACATTGATTGAGAAAGGTAAGGATATCAATTGTTAAAACTAATTTGTTGGGCGATACCGCTAAGAGGACTGACTGAATAAGCTGGACGAAGAAAAACAGTCGTAAATTAATTATAAAACAATGAGTATTGTAGTAGCTTTCGCCCAAATATAAACACGAAACACGTGTCTCTTTCATTGCAAAAAAAAGTAGATGTGTGCATTATGGGATATTTACTTTGAACATGCGTAATGCGTTACAACTTTATTGTTAATTCCTGAAACCTGAGGGAATATTTAGAGTTCTGTGCTATGGGCCTGGGCCCCAAAAAGTCAAGGATAGAAAATGCAGATTTTTGAAAGGACGCTGTGACTGGTGTAATTTAGAATTTTGTTCGTATAGGTATATAATAAAATATTGGTAACGAAATCGGCTTAGGGGCCCAAAGTGATGTGCGTACCTACTGCGTTGTTCAATTTTTCTTCGTGAGTTAGTCGAGTTTGGAGTTATTATAATAATCACCGACGATGCCACGGCGGCGGCGGCGCGGCGTGAGCCCATCAATCACATCAGCCCAAAGGTTAGGTACTATTTTATTTTTATTTTGCCCCCTCCTCAAATAACTCGTGCGACAAAGCCAACAATGACGTCATAGAAACACTATGACGTCATTGTTGGCTTTGACGTCGCGCTGCTAACAGGTTTTGCGTTTGGTACAGAGAGGGGGCTCAGCTGTATTACAGGTTTCTTCACCATATGATAATTAGAATTGGACGCGAATAGACCAAAGTAACATGGTGTTTTATGTGTTGCCTATTAATGAATAAAAATAGCTTATGGGCAAGCACACGCTTCCATACTATTGTATGACTCCTCTTGATTTACTCAATGCTTCAAACGGAAGTTCGGCAATATTGTTTATCCGTCACGTTCTAACGTTGATCGAGACCAATTATACCTATAGGTAGAACAGTCACTTTGAAAATTGTGGTAGTGAGTAAGTTATGAATAACTATGACGGACGCTCAGCGTTTTCGATCACCATCTTATAACTTTGCACAGAGTGTCAAACTGTAACTTTCATGTTAAAACCCCATATTTTAACTTTGTAAACAGGAAAACTCGACTTATTATACATACTTATACGAAAGAAAAGAAACAAGAAATATCTAAAACAATTACGAAAATCATTGGGAAAGTGGTCAAAATGAAAAACGAACGGATTTTGTACCGTGTGAACCAAAAACTACCTTGTGTAATCAAAAACTTTTCCGATCTAGTAGCCCTTGCCGTGAGAAACGTAGGGCGTAGATTGCTGAAATTATCATTCAAAGCGAAATCTGACAGTGAGGTTATCATATAATTTCCGCAGTCTGCGCCCTACGTCTGTCACGTCAAGGGATACTAGATCTGAAGAGTTTTTGATCACTCTTTATATTTTGTGGTCAAAAAAGTTTGTTTCGACTTGAAATGTACGAACAGTCGATTACACAGCTAAAATAAAAAAGTTACCAAATCTAGTAACACTTACCGAACGTAAATGGGCTTTATGTTACAAATTTCTTAATTATAGGTGTAATTCGAAAAATTATCATATTTGATAGAGGTTCATTGTGTTTGTTTTAAATTTTAATATCCTACAAGCCAGCAGATTTATGAAACCTTTCAAAATATCTCCTTTCTGTGCAATTTGACTGTGGTGTATTTGCGAAACTCGAGCGTCAAAATCTGACAAAATGAGTTCAGATCACGTGTTTAGATTCACCACTCACAAGTTTATTCTTTATTTACAAGAATTTTCAAGCAAATAATCCCAAAGAAATAGATTCTATACAAAATTGGAACCCAAATAATATATTTTTTTTAAATCGTCATCATAAAATACGAGAAATAGGCAGTAAAGTGGTCCATTATAGTACGATTCGAGGTTGGATTGTTTCACGTAACCGGGTAGCCGATAAAAGTCAACGTGTACGTCTGACACAATTGTCTTCATTTTGTTGAACCAAAATTAAAGCAATTTCTTTATTTCTCGATTTAAAAAACACCTAATGTGTACCTCGGCACTGAAACTTCTTTTTATTATTCGTGTGGTTTATTTGCCTCGGCCCTACGAGCCTCTGCAACTAAATTCCACATTCGTAAAAAAAGTTCAACTTCAGGGCCTTGATACACAAATAACAATTTTAATGCTCCAATATGTATTAAAAATGGCAGCAGAGAAGCGGCTGGAACCTCCCCAACGCGTGGGTCTTTGATTTCAGGGACTTCTGTTTAAAATTCTAAAGTTGATATGCCTAAATGGCACTTCCCGTTGACCAATTGCTCCCAAAAGCCTTTCAGCTCTTCAACGGGTCACCTCACCTCCATTTACCAAATTTCGGGCAAATCGATCCACTAGTTTGGGCTATAAAGTGGTTTCAGTGATATTACAGAATTTCGATTTTTCATTGAAGACCTTTCTGATGGTGACCTCGATAGTGACAATAAATCTTTCAAAAACTTGTTTTGGATGGGTAAATTAGAGAATAATTTTAAATTTCGAAATTGGTGTGCCAAAACGGCACTTTCCGTGGGCCGATTGAATCCAAAATATGTTCACCTCTTCGACGTGTAATACAATCCCCTTGTGCAAAATTTCAGCCAAATCGGTTCAGGGGCTTGGGCTGTACCGCGATTTTAAAGTCCGATAAAAATCTTTTTTTTTTATTTTTGGTCAAAAGGGCACTAAGAATGAATGCATTTTTAGAAGCAGAATTTGAAGGCTTTTCCTATCGTGACGTGAAAAATGGGGGTTTGCATTTAAAATTTAAAAGTTGATGTGCCAAAATGGCATTTCTGGTTGCACGATTGGCTCCAAAAGCTTTTCAGATCTAAGTTGGGTTATCACATGCACACGTACCAAATTTCAGCTAAATCTGTCGAGTGGTTTGGGCTGTGGCGTGTTTACGAACGTACGTACGTACGTACAAACGTACGAACGTACGTACATACATACAGACACATTTTAGAAACCACTTTTTTGGGCTCCTGAGACCTCAAAACGTATAGATCCGGTCTTATCTCGAATTCGAAAATTTTAGTGATTGCAGTAACCTCCCTTTTTTTTAAATGGTGAAGTGGAGTGGGGAGGTTAAAAAGGATTGTCAAAAATTTTAATGTGGGGTGAAACTTATGGCTATGGAAACTGGGTGGTATAATGATGGTATCAAGTATGATGGTATCGCTGTAAGTATACAGCGAAAATTCCCTTTGATTACTTTACTTTCAAGATTGTATTAAATGTTTTGACAAAATCAAAGAGCTTAAGAGTACCCCGAGATATAATAAAAAGCGAATTAGAGTTGACCACCAGAGAGAACACGTTTGGGTGCTATAAAGAAAATAGTATATTAAAAAAATGCAGCAGAGAAGCGGCTGGAACCTCCCCATCGCGTGGATCTTTGTATTCTGTGTATAGATAGTAGTCAATTCAACAGATTTTTTTTTATCCTTATCGTCTGACGTCTGTGACTAATTTCGCAATTTTCTGACAAATACCGACATCACCTCGTACATCACCCATCACATTTGACAATATGTTCCTTTTAAGGTTAATCTTTTGCCAACTTTTTGACAATAACTGCCACTTTATGTCATCCACTGTCAGCCTGCTCCCTTTTAATGAGAAAGAATTTTTTCAATATTTTCCACTGAAATGGCAGAAACTGTGAATACATTTTTAGAACCAGAATTTGATCGTCTTTCTAATGGCGACATAAAAAAGAGGCCTTGTATTTAAAATTTTAAGTTGATATGCTTAAATGGCAGTTCGCGTGGGCCAATTGCTCCCAAAAGCCTTTCAGGTCTTCAACGGGTCACCTAATCTCCATGTACCAAATTTCAGCCAAATCGATTCAGTAATTTGGGCTATAATAATGTGTTTTTACTGTTATTATAAAATTTCGATTTTTTGAACCAAACAGCGCTAAATGCGAATTAATTTTGTCCTATTTAAAACCGAGATTTGAAGACCCTTCTGATGGTGACAATAAATCTTTCAAAAACTTGTTTTTAATGGTTTAATGATTGAATAATTTTAAATTTGGAAATTGGTGTGCCAAAAGGACACTTTCCGTGAGTCGATGGAATTCAAAATTTGTTCAGCTTTTCGAGGTGTAATACAATCCCTATGTGCAAAATTTCAGCCAAATCGATTCAGGGGCTTGGGCTGTACCGCGATTTTAAAGTTTGATAAAAATCAATTTTTTTTTAAATTTTTGGTCAAAAGGGCACTAAGAATGAATACATTTTTAGAAGCAGAATTTGAAGGTCTTTCTTATGGTGACGTGAAAAATGGGGGTTTGCATTTAAAATTTAAAAGTTGATGTGCCAAAATGGCATTTCCGGTTGCACGATTGGCTCCAAAAGCTTTTCAGATCTAAGTTGGGTTATGAGATGCCTACGTACCAAATTGCAGCCAAATCGGCCCAGTAGTTTTGGCTGTGGCGTGTTTACAAACGTACGTACGAACGTACGTACGAACATACACACAGACACATTTTATAAACCACTTTTCTGGGTTCCTGAGACCTCAAAACGTGGAGATCTGGTGCTATCTCAAATTCGAAAATTTTAGTGATTGCAGTAACCTCCCATTTTTTTAAAATTGTGACGGGGTTGGGGAGGTTAAAACACGTTTCATAAGGCTAAATATTGCCGCACAAGGATTTTTGGACAACGAGGGCGAAAAGCCCGAGTTTTACAAAATCCGAGTGCGATAAGAGCCTTATGAAACACGTTTTTTATACAATTTTTTCTATTTCGGTTTCCTAATGAACAATTTATAGCACCCAAACGCGTTCTCTAATGTGCTCTATTAGAGTACGGCTTTTATTTACATCGTAACCTAGACAACGATTGTGTCCAACAATCGCCATCTGTCAAGCGAGCATTGACCTCTGTCTTTGAAAATAGAAAACCAATTTTTTTCTAACAAGTTGGGGAACCGAAATAGAAAAAATTGTATAAAAAACGTGTTTCATAAGGCTCTTATCGCACTCGGATTTTGTAAAACTCGGGCTTTTCGCCCTCGTTGTCCAAACATCCTCGTGCGATAATAATTGGCCTTATGAAACGTGTTTTTTAATATACTATTAGAAATAAATCGGTTTTCCATTTTCATAGACAGGTCAATGTTCGCTTGACAGTTGGCGATTGTTGGACACAATCGTTGTTTAGGTTACGATGTAAACAAAAGCCGTGCTCTAATAGAGCACATTAGAAAACGCGTTTGGGTGCTATAAAGTGTTCATTAGGAAACCGAAATAGAAAATAGTATATTAAAAAACACGTTTCATAAGGCCAATTATTATCGCACGAGGATATTTGGACAACGAGGGCGAAAAGCCCGAGTTTTACAAAATCCGAGTGCGAAAAGAGCCTTATGAAACACGTTTTTTATACAATTTTTTCTATTTCGGATACCCATAATCTGTTAGAAAAAAATTGGTTTTCCATTTTCATGTTCGTTTGACAGTTGGCGATTGTTGGACACAATCGTTGTCTAGGTACGATGTAAACAAAAGCCGTACTCTAATAGAGCATATTAGAGAACGCGTTTGGGTGCTATAAAGTGTTCATTAGGAAACCGAAATAGAAAAAAATTATTTCGATCCATCACTTTTTGACAACGACGCCATGGAGAACAGAAACTAACTCTTGGTTTTGATTATTGAATCAGATTAGCCAACTTAACTGACTATTCCATGACCCAACCCGCTAGGACAAAGCCGGAAATTTTTTTTTATCACTTCGTTTGAGTACCAGTAATGACATACTAAGTTTCTGACCTCCTCCAAGAGGTGCTATTTTTACCAAAACAAAACACCAGTAAATATTATATTAAACAGAGTAAGGCTCGGCTTTTTTAATCCAGGCGCACTCTGCCATTTACCTGGAAGAGTGTTAATCGATGAATGTGTGTTAAGTGATATGGATGTTAATTTTTAAAAACCACCCCCGCCGTCGCGTTATCGGTACAATGAGTTTTGATCATGCGTATCCAATTTTTAGATAGTACACTGATACACCTTATCTAGTTAATGACAGATGATTAGGTTCCGCTTACTTCTATCTGTGCCCCGAAATACTCCGGACCGGCGCTTTTCTCTCCCGGGCTGCCGGAGCTGCGATGCCGTTAGTTCGCTGCCGGGACCGTCCCCGAGCGCAGACTAACATTGCTCAAACTCGCACAGAAAAAAAAAAGTTTTAATTCGCATCCGAAAGCATTCCGTCTATAGTGCCGGACTTCCGCAGCCTCGGTTCCGGATATATCGCGTACACTTTCAGAAATGGTGCAATTTGTAAAATTCGTTCCCGAGTCCAACCGCTGAATAATTTATTAAGCTTTTAGTGCTTTGATGTGCAATGGCTTTCCATGTGATATCCGTTGGCGGTTAATAGTTGTGTTCCATTCGAAATGAGCGCTTCATATTCGCTGTATCCCTGTCAGCCTTGGCGGAAAAAAATTGCAGGACTTTAGTTGAATCAAGCCGAAACGCTAACTCGGTGTTTATGCCACAATTGAAAAATGTCTTTCGAATATCGCTCTGTGATTTCGCATCATAGATTTTAGTATTGTAAAAACTCCTCGAGTTAGTTAGCTTCAAAGAAAATATATTGGTGCTTCAGCAATGCACTTGTATAGATTTATAAACGCACCTATCTACGGGTATTTAATACGAAAGTAATTAAAATTTAAAAGTTTACGTTTTCATACCTTGAAGGCAAGACTTTTCAAAGTGATCAATATCTACGATGGACACTTACTGTTTTTAAGCGAGGAATATGTCAAGTCCGAGCGGAAGTTCCACCGGGAGTGTGCCCAAGACACAAAAGGCCAAAAGGAAAATATCCTTACCCTGGTTTAGGCAAGGGTCGGTAGCCCAATCGCATCCCACGCTCACCAGGCAGCACACTATCGATACTCCCAGCTCTTTCCAAGCCCGGCTTCTCAGAAGGCAGCCCAGCCAATCTGCTCTGGTCAATATATTTTATTTTTTTATTATTTAGCTGACATTTATTTGTATTTTATCATTTACTGTTTTAATTATTCAAATGAAGCTTATAATCATTATTATTATTATGAATTTTTATGAGACAAGAAGAAAGTAGAGTTAACCTAATTCTCAACCACGTAGCATTATGTGTGATGAGAGTTTAAATCGAGATATATGAAAAATAACTATAGATACATAAAGTCAATTTACCGGTGGCAGAGATGTTTGGAGTCTAAGCGAAGCGAAAAAGAATGCAATAAATTGATACATACTCTTGGAAGTTGCAAAAGTGCTACGAATCCAAGTATTTGATGCATCCTTTTTCCGCTTACTGAAAAATGAAATGAAGATGCTCTTGAAGCCAAGTCAGACGAAAATTCTTATTATTTTTGTACTTGTAGATTATATAAAACTGTCTGGAACATTGCGAAACTGCAGTGGACACCACGAGAAGAATACTTATATACAGGTGTCCCAATTGGGTGTATTCGGTCGATATCTTTATTACTATTAGAGATAGCGAAAAATTGTTAAATACAAAGTTGCAAACGGTCAAACAAGGCACACTTTAAAAATACAATCCTGTATATAGGCTGTCCCACTACGGAATAACAATACGAACAAAGTTTTTTAAAATGGAACACCCCGTATTTTATTGGATTCTATGATGAATTCCAAGTAACATTCATTAATCATGTTTTCATCTGAAGCGAATGGTTTAGAAGATATTGGCAATTTTGCGGGAAAAATTACTTTTGCACTACTTATTTTGAAAAATCACCCCACAACCAATTTTCAACCTTTGGTTTTGTAAATTTAGCATGGCATTAAGGTAGCTTTGGTCTATACTTGAAACTCTTGAAAACGGTCTTAGCTTCTCAAGTTCGTCCCCAGTAACAACATTATGAACCTTAAAAATGTAAAGGTTAACATTTCGAAATTTTTAAATGGCACCACTATCAAATGTTATAGCCATAGACTGTAAAATTAAATTTGGTTTCGTTTAATATAAAGTGTTCATATATCCAAGTTTACTATTTTTTGATTTATTCAGTAAAACTCAATTTTCATCTTTTTCTTCCTGATATTTTTAGACGGTTGGCTTTGACTACATTTCATTGTAGGTGTCAAATGTGTTATCAGTCGAATTAGAATTTCTGTATATTTAAGGTTGCGTTTCATAATATGGCCAATTGTCTTTGGGCTACACACAGGACCTGCAATAAATTCTGTGTCTGTAAAAACAAAGCGTAATTATTATAAATACCGAAAAGGTTTATTTCAACAGCTAACATGTTTCGAACACAAACTGCTCATCATCAAAGCCAAATCATTGGTATTATAATCACTTTATTTTAACAGAGTACCTGCCTGTTGTTTTTTAAGTAACAGAAAATAAAAAAAAATTAAGTCGGTAAGTAAATAATTAAAAAAGTACCTACCTATTCTACAAAGTGCAATTGTTATCTATTTATTTCATTTTGGTAAGTACAGTACTATTTCGGTTTTCTAATGAACACTTTATAGCACTCAAACGCGTTCTCTAATGTGCTCTATTAGAGCACGGCTTTTGTTTACATCCTAATCTAGATAACGATTGTGTCCAACAATGGCCAACTATAAAGCGAACATAGACCTCTGTCTTTGAAAATGAAAAACCAATTTTGTTCAAACAAGTTGCGCATCCGAAATAGAAAAAATTGTATAAAAAAACGTGTTTCATAAGGCTCTTATCGCACTCGGATTTTGTAAAACTCGGGCTTTTCGCCCTCGTTGTCCAAACATCCTCGTGCGATAATAATTGGCCTTATGAAACGTGTTTTTTAATATACTATTTACTGAATACTGAATTTTATATCAAACGAAAGCAAATTTAATGTTACAGCTTATGGCTGTTTAAACCTCTACATTTTTGAAGGTTCATAATGTTACTGCAGACGAACTTAAGAAGCTAAGACCGTTTTCAAGCCCTTGAAAGATAGCCCAAAGCTACCTTAATGACATGCTAAATTTACAAAACCAAAGGTTGAAAATTGGTTGTGGGGTGACTTTTCAAAATAAGTACTGCAAAAGTAATTTTTCCCACAAAATTACCAATATCTTCTAAACCATTCGCTTCAGATGAAAACATGATTAATGAATGTTGCTTGGAATTCATCACAGAATCCAATAAAAAATTAAAATACAGGGTGTTCTATTTTTAAAAAACCTATGTTTGTGTTCTTATTCCTTAGTGGGACAGCCTGTATACAGGGTTGTATTTTTAAAATGTGCCTTGTTTGACCCTCTGCAACTTTGTATTTAACATTTTTTCGCTATCTCTAACAGCAATGCAGTTATCGACCGAATACAGAGTATTGGGACATCCTGTATTTCTGTCCATATGTATATTCATCCATCCATCTAGAAACGCCCTAAGCATTGACGTAAAGTTTTCGTGGAATATTGTGTTTTTCTTCTATCAGTCTAAGGTAATCAATCGCTTCAATTAATTTTGCAAACATCATCTATAATTATCTTTGCTATTACTTGCTTTGCAAATTTTTCTGGAGTAACCGTCTAACGAGTTCCACAGTTGCCTGCCACACATGTTCGTTTTGATTATTATTTTAATTGCTGATGAATTAATCATGAAAAAATTCCGTAACCGCATGTTTTCGTAATTACTGCACGTTGATTGTTTTCCGAGAGCCACAATCCCGCAATGCAACAATTCTGTAATGATTTATAACATAGTCCATAATAATTAATTAGGATATCATGCAGTCGTGTTCTGCAGACGACGGATAGTAAGGACTCGAAGCCGGCATCCGTCAATATTGAGTGTGTCAACGGACGCGCCGATATTTATAGAGGATCGATGGCCTGTATCGGCTCTAAACGCCATCATCCACATAATTCGTTCAGAATTGACATCATTTCATACGGCCAGATATTAATGGAACGTTCATTTCAATATTTACTTCGAAGCTATGTAGCATATAACTGGCTTAAGTCTCTATTGTCCTGTAATTGCCAATTAGAGCGCAACTTCGTGCCCACTCCAACACAACCCCTCTTTTATGTGTTCTAATTTCTATATGAGCTCTGTTTACTGGGGGCTTACGTGCGACAACGTTGGGAATTAAGTTGCTTTCAGGTTGCAGAAAACCTATTTCATCTAGATTATTGCAGACTGTAAACGGGCTGTTGTGAAGTTTCTTATCAACAGTTCATTTATTAACCCCCCCAAGATCCCAGATAGGGTTCAGTAGATTACGACAATTTGCTCCAAATAAGGAGGAAGAAATCTGATTTACAAAAAGGCCCGGTTGGCACCTGTAACCTACCTGATCCTTAAGATAACGATTATGACCCCAATGTGGGGGGTAAGTCGCTCCGCGGCCTAGAATGCTTTTTCGTGTATTTTGTACATACTGTAGGTACTGGTGGATTTTTTTTAACATTTTTTACTGTAAAATAAAACACGCTTTTTGATGTAAAATCGGAACACTTTCTAACGAACGGTTTGTTAAAGGGACTTTCAGTTTCGTCAAAATTCCTGTCAGTGTCAATAAACTGTATTGGAAGGAATCATTGTCACTAATTATTTTAAATTGTTTCTTCTTTTTGCCACTGACAGGAATTTTAACGGAACTGGAAGCCCGTTTTAAGAAACCAACAGAAAAAAACTCACATAACCCCTGTGTTCCTACTTCGTATGTAAAGGGTGGCCCATAAAAAACCGGACAGTTTTCTTTTTTGTATATCTTTGTTAATAAGAATAAAAATTCTCAAAGTCTTGCCACATAACGTGGCAAGACTTTGAGAATTTTTATTCTTATTATCTAACCAAGCCACTTCGAGAAAATGTTGGAATTTTACTTCTTTGTAATATCTTTGTTAGTTTTTGTGCGATCCTTTTTAGTTTTATATTCGACGTAGCTGAAGGTTGAGGTCGTCGATACCACTCATTAGATTTGAATTCGCATCATCAGTGTCGTTCCTAAGGACTTTTCATTTAACACTATTTAGGCCAATGGGGTTTCGTTACCCTTTCACACATGACAGTGGCGTTTAGACAGGATTGAAAGTCGTTCTTTCCTCTTTCCAAAATGTCCTTCAAAATGAATTGTGAATTTTCTTCCAAAGCTCTAAATCGCATAATTTTCAAGAAAAAGTACAGAGACGATGAAAACTCTGTAGGCATTTTTGATTAAAGTTGTAAATTGAGCTAATAATCTGCATAATTTACAACTTAAACAAAAATGGCTACCGAGTTTTCATCGTCTCTGTACTTTTTTTTGCAAATTATGCGATTTATAGCCTTGGAAGAAAATTCACAAAAAATTTAGAGATGGATTAATTTTGATTTTGAAGGACATTTTGGAAAGACGAAAGAAGCGCCACTGTCATGTCAATGGGTGACGAAACCCCATTGACCTAAATAATGGTGTTAAATGAAAGTCCTTAGGAAGGACAGTGATGGTGCGAATTCAAATCCAATGAGTGGTATCGACCACCTCAACCTTCAGCTACGTCGAGTATAAAACTAAAAAACATTGCACAAAACCTAACGAAAAAAAGAAAACTGTCCGGTTTTTTATGGGCCAGCCTTTGTAATACAGGTAGAAAATAGTCATATACAGGTTGTTCCTTATGTACACCGACTTTAGAGGGTGGTTCTTCGCCGTATACTAAAGACGATATCTTTTTGAAACATTTCCAAATTTTACTTTTGTTTTTTTTAGGTATTGCTTCACCTCTTTCTCAAAAACGGCTGAAGGCTGAACCAGTAAATAATCGATACGACTCACATTTTCAAAAAGCCACCGGCGCACCAACTTGAATTCATCTGTCATGCAGCTGTGTAATAGGGACTTTCATTTAGGTTAGAAATCCGTTAAATGTTTGTCAAAGGGGTTGAGGCGTAATTTTTTTGTAAAGTTACAAATTATAATTAATTTCTTTTTGCGATCTTACTTTAATCAAATCACCAGCAAAACGTTCTTACACCATTATTCTGATGAAACGAATTGAAATTACTCTCTATTTCTCTGAAAAACTTTAACGTTTGGCACACACATTATTTGACATTATCAAATTTGAAGTCTAAAATTTATATTACGCAGGTGGAAATTAGGAGCTTGTCAGATTTGAGAGGTTTTATAGAACGGGTTCCGACTGTACTTTAATCAATACGTTGATAAATTATCGTTGTTTAGTAGCTTTTATGTAAATTCGTTCCCTCATTATAGTTCATCCAATTTGTCATTTATAATGACAATTTCTTTTTAGAAATATTGACCAACGGCAAAGTTCGATTTTGACGAAAATCGCACGATACTAATCATTAGCCAATAGAAAAATTGATTTCTGTGTGTTTACCATGGCAACTCAAGGATTTCCTGGAAATTTTTGATACCTATCTAGACCAACCTAAACGAAATTAATAAGTGGAAATTTTTATGTCAAATGAAATGTCAAAAATCATTTCTATTCAATTTCTGTGGCTGTATCGTTGCTATTTTCTTACCGAATCTGCATTCGAGCATTAATTCATTTCCTGGAAATTTTAGTCGTGCATCCCAACAACGTAATCGGGCCCTCGTGTTCCACTCGGGCCGATTAATACGTTGTTGGAATGCACTCCAAAAATTTCCGGAAAGAATTAATGCTCTTATGAGATTATAAGTGAAAACTTGGAAGTAGTTCAAATGAGTCAAAACCTGACCTTGGCGAAAAACCCATACTATAGCATAAAAAACCTCTGTCATATGGTAAAAAAATCCCTGTCACTTTTGACACTGGATCTCGCATTTTCCAAAAAATTTCAAAACACTTTGAATTTAGCTTCATACAAGTTCTCTCTCAAGCATCCATGTTTGTCCATACTTTAAAATACTAAGGTGGTTACGGGAACTAAGGCGATAACAGTTCACTCGACAATTAATTATGTCATTTGGCAACGGCCGTTAAAATAATTTTGCGGCCGCTACTACTAGCAACGGCACCGAAATCGAACTTCGCGTCTGGAATTGCGTCCGTAATTAAAGCCTTCTTGAGTTTTTTCAGAGTTAGAAACATGTATCATATTTGACCGGAAGTGCAGTCACGGTCACCGTAGATTTTCAAAAACATCAAAGAAATTGATGAAAAATTGAGATTTTGAAAAGCGCAAAAACACCTCAACTGTATTTTTTTGATTCAACGAAGGTTACCAATCTTGTACATCTCTCTATTTCGTAACGTCATTTTTGACAACGACAGACTTTTGCATACCGGGCTCTTGACAAATTTTGTCTAAAAACCACACAATTAAATTTTGTTGAATTCTTTTTCATTGTTTCTAATTTCTTTAATGTTCCAATGGTGTTATCAGAATTTAAAAATTCTTTCCCGTTTTGAAGGTATTCATAAAAACAGCGGGAAAGATGACGCAATCTTTCTATTTCTTGGCCACCTTATCCATCTGGTTTGCCCTAATTCCATAGGAAACATGTAGGAGGTAGGACAAACCATACTCAGCCGAAGTCTAGAAATAGCCTCAAGATGGTCAAGAAATCGTTCAAAGATGACGTCATCTTTCCCGCTTTATCAATATCTTCAAAACGGTAAAGAATTTTTAAATTCTGATAACACCATTGGACTCAAGCGCTCCTTTCTCACTCGAATCAGCCTTAACCTCAATATCGATTTATTCTTTAATTAAATCCTCCCTTAAGTCCCGAGATATCAATACTGGTCCATATTCGTAAGACACCCTGTATAGTGTATAGTTCTAGTTTCCGTGTTATTTACAATATTGTGACGTCTTCCACTTCGAAACGTTTCCGATGCGCAGATTTTGGAAATAAAGATTTGCAAAAAATGAAAGTATTCCAGAAACGCAGACCAATATGAATCTCCAAGTTCATAAAAGAATCTAAATATAGCTTTTATTATTTTCATGTGTTAATTTTTGAGTTGGGTATGTTTATTTTCGTATTTTATGGCGGTTAATTTTGATAGATGCACGTCCCGGAAAATGAACGATGAACTTTGCAACTTTGTCTTTTCAGGCCGGAGTTTTGGAGATGACGTGGGTCGTGAGCGATTTCACGGCAGCGTGTCCTCAAGAATTGAGTGTGACAAAGGGCCAGCAGGTTGAAGTGGTCGAAGTGTGTTCGTCCAAACCGGATTATTGTTTAGTGAGAATGCCAACGAGAGGAACTGATCACGATTCGTCAGTCCCTGAAGGACTCGTACCTCTTGCCGTCCTCAAACAGCCTCCAGCTCCAAGGAGCTCTCCATCGAGAAGGACGCCGGCCGAACACGACCTCGGTAAGCCGCTTTTGTTTTCCCTTTAACCGTAAAACAATACGAATTCGAGCCTCGAAGACTCATTGTTGATAATGAGTAATTGTTACAATTAGTTGCGGAAACGTCTTTCCGATAACCCACAATAGGTGTCTTGCACATTTCCTAATTTCGGGTCATTTTAATGTAAATGCATGAATAAAGATCAAGGGATCGTCCGCGAACATCAATTTTATTTTAAAAAATGCAGCAGAGAAGCGGCTGGAACCTCCCCAACGCGTGGGTCTTTGATTTCCGTGACTTGTGTTTAAGATTTTAAATTTAATATGCCTAAATGGCACCCATTTGCTCCCAAAAGCCTTTCAGCTCTTCAACGGGTCACCTGACCTCCATATACCAAATTTCAGACAAATCCATCCAGTAGTTTGGGCTATAACGTGGTTTCAGTGTTATTACAAAATTTCGATTTTTCTACCCAAAGGGTAATAAATGCGAATAAATTTTATCTCATTTAAAACCAGAATTTGAAGACCCTTCTGATGGTGACAATAAATTTTTCAAAAATTTGTTTTGGATGGGTAAATGAGAGAATAACTTTAAATTTGGAAATTGGTGTGCCAAAACGGCACTTTCCGTGGGTCGATTGAATCCAACATTTGTTCAGCCCTTCGACGTGTAATACAATCCCCATGTGCAAAATTTTAGCCAAATCGGTTCAGGGGCTTGGGCTGTACCGCGATTTTAAAGTCCGATAAAAATCTCGATATTTTTAGTTTTTGGTCAAAAGGGCACTGACAGTGAATACATCTTTGGAAGCAGAATCTGAAGGCCTTCCTTATTGTGACGTGAAAAATGGGGGTTTACATTTAAAATTTAAAAGTTGATGTGCCAAAACGGCATTTCTGGTTGCACGATTGGCTCCAAAAGCTTTCCAGATCTAAGTTGGGTTATCGCATGCACACGTACCAAATTTCAGCCAAATCGGTCGAGTAGTTTGGGCTGTGGCGCGTTTACGAACGAACGAACGTACGTACATACGTACATACATACAGACACATTTTAAAAACCACTTTTTTGGGTTCCTGAGACCCCAAAACGTACAGATCCGGTCTTATCTCGAATTCGAAAATTTTAGTGATTGCAGTAACCTCCCTTTTTTAACCTCCCCAACCCCATCACAATTTAAAAAAAAAATGGGAGGTTACTGCAATCACTAAAATTTTCGAATTTGAGATACCACCAGATCTTTACGTTTTGAGGTCTCAGGAACCCAAAAAAGGGGTTTTTAAAATGTGTCTGTGTGTATGTACGTACGTACGTTCGTACGTTCGTTTGTAATCACGCCACAGCCAAAACTACTAGACCGATTTGGCTCAAATTTGGAACATAGGCATCTCGTAACCTAACTTAGATCTGAAAAGCTTTTGGAGCCAATCGTGCAACCGGAAATGCCATTTTGGCACATCAACTTTTAAATTTTAAATGCAAACCCCCATTTTTCACGTCACCATTAGGAAGACCTTCAAATTCTGCTTCTAAAAGTGTATTCATTCTTAGTGCCTTTTTGACCAAAAATTTAAAAAAATTTTTTTATCGGACTTTATAATCTCGGTACAGCCCAAGCCCCTGAACCGATTTGGCTGAAATTTTGCACATGGGGATTGTATTACACGTCGAAGAGCTGAACAAATTTTGGATTCAATCGGCCCACGGAAAGTGCCGTTTTGGCACACCAATTTTCAACTTTAAAATTATTCACTCATTTAACCATCCAAAACAAGTTTTTGAAAGATTTATTGTCACCATCAGATCAGAAAGGTCTTCAAATTCTGGTTTTAAATAAGACAAAATTAATTCGCATTTAGCGCTGTTTGGTTCAAAAAATCGAAATTTCATAATAACAGTAAAAATATATTATAGCCCAAATTACTGAATCGATTTGGCTGAAATTTGGTACATGAAGATTGGGTGACCCGTTGAAGACCTAAAAGGCTTTTGAAAGCAATTGGCCCACGGGAAGTCCCATTTAAGCATATCAACTTAAAATTTTAAATACAAGACCTCCTTTTTTATGTCGCCATTAGAAAGGCGATCAAATTCTGGTTCTAAAAATGTGTTCACAGTTTCTGCCATTAGAGAAAAAAATCTTTCTCATTAAAAGGGAGCGGGCTGACAGTAGATAACATAAAGTGGCAGTTATTGTCAAAAAGGTGGCAAAAGATTAACCTTAAAAGAAACATATTGTCAAACGTGATGGGTGATGTCCGAGGTGACGTCGGTATTTGTCAGAAAATTGCGAAATTAGTCAAGGATTAAAAGAATTCTGTTGAATGAACTACTATCTACACAGAATACAAAGATCCACGCGATGGGGAGGTTCCAGCCGCTTCTCTGCTGCATTTTTTTTAAATGGTGAAGTGGAGTGGGGAGGTTAAAACGTTTGCTTATTTGTAAATAAATAATAATTCGGAAACGCCGTTGTGCGACTTGTGACTTCATAGATCGTACAGCCGATGCGATCTGGCAACTGTTTATTTGAGGGTGACGTTTAATAATTAATTTGAAACGTCAAGCTTGACAGTTGACAATAAGAGGGGTCAAAAGTAACCTCTAACGTTGAAAAAGGCGGTAAATAGAATGTTATTAGTTGCTTGGGCTGGCATCTTGTACCTTTGTATCTACTGGCAAAGAGTACTGGTGGCCACTATAAAATATTTAAGATTTATGAATGAAAGACCTCGGGTCTGGTTAGACAGCGACGTTGTCACATGTAAGAAAATTGAGTTTGAATGGCTGTGGGGGTTTTTTGGCGCGAAGTTTGAGAATGCTACTTTCTCATTTTTTGTTGAGCTCCACGGACAAGATATTGTAACTTAAAGTATCTGGAAAGATTAAATATACCCCGAACATCAATTTAACATCAAAAGCAAAGTTGATGCAAGATGCCTATTAAAAGCTTTTCATGCTAAATGTTGAGCTAACTAACAGCTGCTGAAGCCGGTGTCAGTCTTGCGAGAGACTTGCAGACCACGTGAGAGCGGTGTGAACACCACGGCGGCGGTTGGCGGTGGTGGCGTCGTCGCCCGGGATCAATAGATTGGCCGCTGTCGACCTTGACCCAACCTTCCGCAGCATCCGCTCCTTTCCCCAATACCCGCCCGGTCCTGCCAAAAGTTTAGTAGAACGCTAGAAGATGTGAATTCGTCCTTTAAACTTTCCGGAACATTTTTCATCACGTGATAAAAAGTCGTCCGACAATCCGAAGGGAACGTCCAGGGGCCCATAACAAATTTTTCGGGATCATAGTATTTAGTTGGAGAACTTTACATTTTCAGGCATAATGGTAGCAGAGGACCAATTGGCATAGATGTACAGTGGACGCTTGTTACGGGCAATTTTTTAAATCATCATTTTGGTTACCTACTTATACCTTACTGTTTAAAAAAAATGGGCAGCAGGGAAGCAGCTAGACCCTCCCCATCGCGTGGTCAAAGACCCGTGTATACAGGGTGGGAACTATGTCCACGCTCACTATTGGGATCTCGGAAACTATAAGAGATAGAAGTTCTGTTAAATTACAGAAAAGTTGCTCTATTTATAGGGGATTAAGAGTCTGTAAAGAATTCTTCGATATCTCGATTCGTTCCTGAGTTATTTAGAAAAAATTGAAAACTAACATTTTTAAGAAAATAATAATAATAATAATAATTTTATTTTCCTTTCCGATATACAAATGTGTATACATACAGGTACGTCAATATAAAAATAGCATTACTTGTAACAATAACAGACAACACAAGATATAAAATACATTAAGTAAATTTGAATTTATATTACTACTTTCACTTAGGTACATACTTATCACATATTTTTACAGCGAGCAATGAAATCGTCGAAGTTATAGAAAGCTTCTGCGAGCAAGTAGTCCTTTATATATTTTTTGAACTGTTTGAAGTCTAATTCTTTTATATTGCTCGGAAGCGCATTATAAAATTGTATCCCGCAATATTCGCGAAAATCAGCTGCTAATAGATGGCATTGCTAAACCACAAAATGGCGATCTCACCCCACTGGGGAGTCGGAGGTGAGAATTCTAGCGTGACGTGCCTGACAGTGTCAGTTGGTGACATCGATACGTGGATTTTTTAAAAGCCAAGTTTTCCTGGATTTACAATGTTTCCACTTAAGTACACAAAACGTAAAATTCCATAGAATTATTCCCAAAATTTCGAGTCAGCGAGAAGATGTCTCCGAACAAAACTACTACCTAACCTCGCAACTGACAACTGACTGACGTAAGTCGAAATTATGATGACGGACGTTTAAAAGTATTTCCGTATCCTGTCTCTCAGTGTAATTAAAGTATTGCCACCAGATGTCAGACACTTTGCTGATTTTCGCGAATTCGTTGCTCATAGATTTGGATAATCTGATTTTTTTGCAACATCGGTCGTTTTTGTTTCTTGTGTCATAAGTGTGGATGTCTCTATGTGCCTCAAAATTGCTTATGTTAGCTTTTATAGAAAGTAGAGCCAGAAGTATATAGTGTGAAGGTATACGGTTAAGATCTTCTGTTGTACATATTCTTGTTGACAATCAACCCGAAAATTTAGTTGCCCCAATATTCTAATTGCTTTTCGCTGGAGTTTGAAAATCCTTTTCGTGATACTCGAATGTCCCCACAACAGCAGGCCATAGTTTATATGTGTTTCTATTAGTGCAAAATATGCATTTCTCAATGAGGATTTTGGTACTTTGTTGGCTAGATTTCTAAACAAATACAGGTTTTTGCATAGCTTTTTCGCTAGTGCATCTCCGTGTACTTGCCAGGTTAGTGCATAGTCTAAATGTATTCCCAAAAACTTCACTGACGAAACACAATCTCTGGGAAGATCAACGTTTTTTAAAGTACATAACATTTTTGTACTTTTGTTTGAATTTAAAGTAAGCCGATTCGCCGCACACCACTGGAAGGCCTTCGACTGTGCTTCTGCATTATTAATTAGGACGTCCGACAGTGCTCCACTTCTACAGAGGAGGGTTGTGTCATCAGCGAACTGAACACATCTTCCTCCCATGTAATCGGAAAAGTCATTTATATAAGCTAGAAATAAAAAGGGCCCCAGGACAGAGCCTTGGGGTACACCATAGTTCAAGGGCAGACTGTCGGATACCGCGCATCCTACCCTTACTATCTGATTTCGATTTATCAAGAAAGATGAAATAAGTTTAGTCGCATTAGGATGAATATTGAAAGTATAAAGTTTTCTTAATAGTATGGTATGAGAAACACAGTCGAAGGCCTTCGATAGGTCCAGGAAGGAGCAGACCGCATACTGAGCTTCCTCAAAAGCAGCCCTTATTTCATCAACTAGGGCTAATATGGCAGTTGTGGTGTTTAGATTGACTCTGAAGCCAAACTGGCTTTCGGCAAATAAATCGTTAGTTTCAAAGTGATTGTTTAATTGATTAACTAAGATTTTTTTTCCAGAATTTTTGAGAATATGGGTAAAAGAGCTATTGGCCTGTAGTTGCTAAGGTCATCCCTTTCTCCACTTTTAAATATAGGGACTACAGCAGCTTTTTTCAAACAGTCGGGGAACTGGCAACTATTTATGCATCTATTTAATAATTTAGTTAAAGGCGTCAGGAGAACATTCTTGACTGATTTTACTATGTTCACATTAAGGTTATAAATATCACAGCAGATCATATCTTCCTAACTGTGGATGCTATTTAAATGAAACTTGGAACTTCTATATTTTTGACAGCTGGCAAGTCAATGACATTTTCAGAAACCTAGACCACCCTAGACCTTTGAAGTATAAGAACAGTCAATTTTAATTTTTCTTATGGCCGCCATATTGGATTTTAACACCAGTGGATACACAAAAAAATTAGCTTTTCAAAAATGTAAGCAACTTATACTTTTTTGACAGAAAAGAGAGAGTATTGAAAAAGGTACCTAAATTGACTTCATTTCAAGCATACTTCGGAAAACACCCCTAGAAATAACCAAGATGAAGTTTTTTAGTCACAAGCTTCACCAGTCGAGTCTCCAGTTTCACAATCTGGTCCTAATGCTGAAATCTGGAATCATTCTAGTAGTACTATGTACCATTAGTTTAGACAATCAGAATGTATTACATTCCGAAACTGGAGCAACTGATGCCGTAAACATTAGCAGAAGCACCAATTCTGGTGTGGAATAATATATCCTCTGATGATATAAGTTTTTGGATAGATAAAGCGCCAGATAGTTACTTTTGGGTTCTTGAGACCTGAGAAAAACGGATAGATCCGGTCTTATCTTGAATTCGAAAATTTTGATTGCAATAACCTCCCATTTTTAACTTCTACGCAGCGATCGGAAAATTCAAAAAAATCGAATTGCCAAAAACATGAAATCTTTACGGTTCAGGGTCCTGGGAACCCAAAAAAGTGGTTTCTGAACACGCTGCAGCTCAAACTACTGAACGTATCGAGATGAAATTTGGCACACATATTCAGCGGGATATTTGTAGGTGCTGATTAGAATTTCGGCCACATCGGATCACGGAAAGTGCCTTTTTGGCACATCAACTTTAAAAATTCAAATACAAACTCCCATTTTCGCGAAGTTCCATCAAAATTAAGATCTTGTAGGTCAAAGCTCACTTCTGTCTAGAACAAAATTGTTTATAGCATTATTGCTGAAAAATCTCCTATAGCATACTCTATGCTTATTCACATTTGGCAAGAAACCCATGTTAACAAGAACAGTTTCATGGTCGGATAAAATGTTTCCTATAACATTCGCTTCTTTTACAATTATTGAGATTGGTAAATATTAGGTCCAATTCGAGTAGGTAGATGTACTTTATTATTTAGACCATAACTTAAAGATTAGGTCATTTAGATTCATTACCTCAGATACCGATTGAGATAAAATTAAGTTCAGTCTACTTAAAAATACATTAAAATTGCTTGCAGGCCCCCTATAACAATTAAGGATTACCACACTAACAAGACTAGTTACTTTCCAGAATATTCCACATATTTCAATATTTTTGTTTTCACGGCGAATTCAATTTTAAATCAATTTCCAGTAAGACAAATTTTAATTGAGCTTTAATTTTTTCGAGGATTTTTTAAGAACATTCGGCCCATTTCCAATTTTTAACTTGTACGTCATCATAACTTTGACATTTCAAGGTCACGACGCATTATGTAAATGGCAATCAGCATAATTTCTTGACTAATATAGCCCCATTCCAAATTTGAAAACTTCAGCTAAACCGGTTGCAGAGATACAGGGGGGGAGCGGACTTTTGGTTTGGTCCTTACCGTATAATGGGTTACATCCAATTATAATTACCTGTAATACTACTATAATTACTTGGAATTAGGAAAATTAGTCGAAAACAATTATTCAAATGAACAATCTTCGTAAAGAAGACTATTTTAGCCCTCGCGTCTTGTAACCCTCGGTGCTTCGCACTTCGGGGTTACAATCTTGCCGCTTGGGCTAAAATAGTCTTCTCTACCGTGGTGAATAAAGTACATTTTTCACTGACTAGCAAAAATAACCGAATTCTCAGTTTAAAGATAAGTCAATAATAGTACGTGTTAAAGCTAGTAGTGAAAAAAATCTGTTATGAGCCCCTGGACTATACGTTAGAATAAAATTTTGAAAGTCAAGAATTTCAATACATATTTTAGCTCCAGAGTTATGCTTGTTAGTACTGGGTTTTTTAATTTAACAATATAACGTAACAAAATATTGTGCAAGAATAATGATGGAACTCCCCTCACCGATCATGCAAAACTTATCTTTTGTATTTGCTGAACCAATGCGACATAGGTGCTCAGATATTTACTTTGATATCCTGATTATTG
This sequence comes from Pycnomerus fuliginosus, assembly GCA_963924575.1. Classification (NCBI taxonomy): domain Eukaryota; kingdom Metazoa; phylum Arthropoda; class Insecta; order Coleoptera; family Zopheridae; genus Pycnomerus; species Pycnomerus fuliginosus. The sequence goes on along the minus strand of OZ004618.1, from coordinate 25,329,600 downwards.
CCTTTATTGATTAGATAGCGCTTAATATGATAAATAAAACACCATTATAGAGTAGTTTATGGTCGAGTTACAAGCAATTATAATTTCGTAGATGGTTTTCTAAAAATGTTCAAATTATTTAAACATGGTGAGTGATGATTGCTTACGTATTTTGTATGTACGTCGCAGTGTACCGAGCAAGTGATACATTTAACCGGGATTCTATTTAGGTTGTGCTCAGTTTGCTTAGCCTTTGTTGTTATCTCAAGCTGAAGACGGCAATTTTTTAATTGAAGCAGGTCAGTGCGCTCGGTTGTATAATATTTCTGTGTTTTTACTCTGCTGCAATTATAACCCCTCTGTGTATACAACCTGGGTCGAAAGCAATTTCGTCATTTTTAGGTCTTAAAAATGTCAATGTGGAAATTTTGAAAATTTTGATATTACCCGTTTCAACTTTTCTAGTACATACATACCCTCTCGAGAAGTAAACCAAATGTGAACTAGGGCTGAGACAATAATGTTTTTCTATGCGCCCGTTCAATTTTCTTTACAAATTAAGCCGCAAATCTATTTAAGTCCATCTATAGTCTATACTCATTCCGTCTGTAGACTATAATAATGTGACTGTCAGCAAACCGCCTTTAGCTAACAAACAAAGCAACCCCACTTATGATGTCACGTCACCAGAGAAGACGTATCGCTTATCACTTAAGATCGAGAATATTTACTATCATGCTTCTTTGTAATTTTTAAAAATGGGCAGCTAGGGAAGCGGCATGGCAGGAACCTCGCCATTCAACAAATAATTCAATCTAGAATTTGAAATAATAGTTTTCTGGGTTTTTCAAAATGTTTAATTTTTCTCCAAAAGGACTACTTGGCTACACTTTTGAAAGCAGCTTTTAAGGACGTTTCATGCGTTGGTGCTCGTCTTTCAAATTTTAAACTGAAGTTTTCCATTTTTTCGAAGTGGCTTACGAAGACAATAATAATAATACATTTTTAAATTCTACAAGTTTCCTCAGTTTGTGGCAAGACTTTGAGTCGAACCCCTCTCCGATACATCTTTCAAAGTTCATAGTTGATATGCCAGAAAGGCCGTTAGCAGATTGTCAACAAATTGAACCGGGCCCATCCGCAGGCCAACCACCGTATCAAATTTCACGAAAATCCGTTTAGTAGTTTTCGCGAAATACATATCACACATACACACAGAGAGAGATTTATCAAAAACCACATTTTTGTGATCCTGGGACTTCGAAACATGGTATTATCTCAATTTAGAATTTTAGAGTGATTGCAGTAACCTCCCATTTTTATATCGCTTGTGGGGAGATTAACTAGAGGAATTCTGGTATCCAATTAAAAGAGACAAGGCCCGGTATGCAAAAGCAAAGCAAAAGTCTGTCAGTGTCAAAAATGACGTCACAAAATAGTGAGAGACCTACAAGATTGAAAACCTTCATTCTCACTGCACCATGCGTCTTTTTTTAAGCCTACGTATTGCTGGTTGCCTGTATTGTTCCCCAAGTTGTCAAGCAGCGGGATCTACCTGAGGCGCAGCTGATACCTACCTCTATGTAATGCTTATCCGTCACACTATTTCATCAATCGAAACGTTTTCTCTTTCAAATAGCGATGTTCCAATTATCCCTTTTATGGTATAAGCTATTGTGTCATTAAACCTTAGCAATCAGGCAACAACCTCTAGATCTTGTGAAATTGGCAAATCTACCGACTTGAAAAACAAACAGATTCACTTTATTTCTTACTAATAGCGCGAATCTAAACTTGGCAGAAGATTTAACAGATTCTACCGAAAGACAACAGGTCAGAGTGACTCAAACTTTCACACCTTAGAGTTTTGCGACGCCCTTGTTTAAATTCTTTTCTCCTAGACCAATCAATGGACAATGTTTTATTTACAGTGCACTATTTTCTCACACGCGGTTTGTTGCATACACCTTACCTTGCATACGCCTTTCAAATGTGCTGGGTTGGGGTTTTGCACGAAGGCAACGATATAGATAGGATTTATTATATGTATTTCGAGATTGTAGTGAATTAAAATATTTTTTTTGCATAATTACGATGAAACTCGTCTTTTTTTAATGAAAGATCGTAATGAAAGTACCACTTTTTTTAACGAAAAAATCGTAATGAAACTGTCACTTTTTTTAACGATTTTAACATTTTTTCATTTTTACATCTTAAATCTTTACATCTTAAATCTTTACATTGTTACATTATATTATCACACCAAGGAAGTAAAGGGCTACCCAGTGTTGCCAATCATTACTCCTCCATATAGAAAAAAAAATTCTTTTCCACTTTTTCGCGTGGGGGGGAATATACAAAAAAATTACGTGTACAACACGTAATGAAAGTATCTTTTTTTCACTCGTTTCAAGCTCATGAAAAAGTATTACTTTCATTACTAGTTGTACAAATAACAAATAACCATATAGCAATATTTTCATTTTCACCTATTCGATTTAAATGTTATCGCTTTTCAAAGACTTCTAACAATTTCTTGAAAGTTTATAGGTAGGTAAAACCCAAATCAGCTAATAAACATAAAAACATAAAAATGAGCAGCCAAGGAAGCGGCTGGAACTCAATTTAACACGAAAGTCATTTAAATGGAACTTCCGGTGGCACGATTGGCTTCAAAAGCTTTTCAGTTTAGCTCTATTTCCGGTTCGGATCAGTGATTGTAACGCGTTTTCAATGGTTCTTGAAATTTTCGAATATTTTTTTTTGAGGAAAGGCTGATCACCAGCATTTGAAGACCTTTCTTAAGGTGATGTGAAAATAGGGGGTTCGCAAATTAAAATAGCATTTCCAGTAGCACAATTGGCTCCAAAGGTTTTTCAGCTATAAGTTAGGTTACCAGTTGTCAACATACCGAGCCAAATCGGAGGTTACGAGTTGTCTACACATACCAAATTTCAACCAACGTATTTTAAAAAACACTTTTTTGGGTACCTAGGACCTCAAAACGTAAAGATCTGGTGTTACCTCATATTCGAAAATTTTACTCATTGTAACCTCCTATCCTATCCCGTTTTGTGTGGGGAAGTTAAAAAAAATAATTTTTGAAATAGAATAGAGGTCCACTAGTGGACAGCTGTCTGGAAGTGGCATTCAAGTTGTTGAGGAAGGAGCAGTAACACTGTCTTGCCACCACAATATTCTAATTTTAAGAACATAACCTTCCCCTACTTCGACCATTAAATTTTAAGATTGGTAGCAAGACTTGTGTTACTACCCTTTTCTCACCGAGTTGTGTTGGTTATTAAAAATCTAAATTCTTCTTTCTGTCCCTATTACTTATAGCACAACATCATATTCAGGAACCTCCCTTTTGTGAGGAGGTTAAAAATATGTATTTCTGTTGTCCCTATCCAAAATAAATTATAGTGCGCCGTTTTGGATCCATTCCAATAAGCCTAAATAAACAAAAACTGGAGTGTCGCTGATTTAATTGAGTTTTGTGGTACCATATCAAAGCGAGAAATCTAAAATTATCTTTTTACGCAGAGTACAGTCTACGTCAGTCATTATGCGGAACTTGGAAACATTTTTCTACTACCACGAATTATTTCTGTTCTATGGAGTGACGCGTATGCGGGTTTGCTTTCATGAATGAAATTTTATTGCAAAGTGTGGTCTATTTAAAGATTCAAACTCCTCGTACATGTAACTTCTAAGATGTAAATAAATTATGGTTCACACCTTGAATATCATCTCGTCTCTTCGTAATCCTGACACTATATTTTCTTATAATCCATAAAATGAAGACGAATCTTCCAGATTCCTCCAAACTTGCCTTTATTCTTACTTCGAATTGAAGTGACTCGAGTGTCCGATTTTTCTCCTAAAACAACTAAATAAATTCAGCGTGGCTTTTGATACAAAACGTCACAATATGCAGAGATCTGGCACGCTGATTTGACCGAAGCAATTCCCCCCCAGTTGTTTCGCCAACTTTGATGCCACTTCTAGGACACAAGTTAGTTACTGTTCGAATGTTCTGAGTGCACTTTATTTAATACCGTGATTCGGTTATGATTCCTAGCGGGTATTGTGTAAGTAGATTTTTTGCCAAATTCAGTGCACCACATGTTAAGACAACAGCATTTTTGCTTCAAGTTTGTTTATATTCTTGATTCCAAATCCTTGATTCGAGACGAATTTTATTTTATTTTTTGGAGGTGAAAATTTAACTAAAGTTATGTCCGGCAGTAAAAATTCTGCCAAAGTGTGAACGTAAAATCCGGATATATGAAATGTATGTTCCTCCATAAAAGGAGTTGTTTTTATCGCTTCAGGAGGTCGCTTATTATTACGCTCTAGAATATCGCTAGGAAGTGAAATTTAAATCACCCCTGTGGAGCGATAGAAATGATTATCTAAGACTTTAACCTTGGCCATTTTAATTTCAAAAATTGTATACTTCCGTCCTGTGAATTATTGTCTTCTTTCTTTTCTAAGGGGCTAATAAGTTCAATAATCAAACAAGCAGACAGTTGAGTGTGGGACGACTTGAAATTCTCATCCCACCAGATTGCCAAATTATAAAAACCATTTTGCAAATTAACCGTAACGTGGATAGCACTTAATTTGACGAAAAACTTTGTGTTTAGTGCGTAAGAACTTTATGGATGTGAATATCTTATACATGGAGACCCTACACATTCCAAAGAGGAAATCCAGTTTTAGGAGGGTGTACGAGGTTTATGATCGAGTGGTACAACAATATTTCACGGAAGGTAGGAAAGATTATCATGATTTTATAAAGTAACAGTACTTGACCTACCATAAAATCACGACCATATGGCGTACGCACCTACAACATGCAAATTGTTATGCATCGGTCCCTGATTAACATATGGTTTCTGCAATTTATATTATATTCCCATCATAACAATACAGCCTGTATAAATATTGTGAAAGTAGCTTTCAGATCCGATCATAAATCAAACGCATTCGTTAAATCTTTTTGTAAGTCGTTGTCAGTTAATGTACGGTTCATAAACATTTCATTGTTGTAGGGTCTCAGTGATTATTGATTAAAGTCATCGCCGGCGATTATTTTCAGGGACCTGCAATATTAAAAATACATGACATACAGTTGTTTCCACATCAGCATTTTTGAAGCTATTTTCAAAAGCGCCTCTAATTAACCTTGACTCTGACGCTTCGAACACTTGTTTCGAATTTTTCTAACCGCATGTGCGGCGGAAATAATTTCAGGACAATATGCTATTAGCTCGTCGTTGAAATCTAATTACTCGGCGGTTGTTTTCGGGAAAATTCGGTCGATTTTGATTAATTACGGCTTTATTGGGAGCGGATCATTTTTACAGTCTGTTTTTTTTACCAATATTTCCCAGCGGAACGGAATCAATACTCTTATCGACGTACTTGTGAATTCGGAATAATTGTTATTGGCATTTCGATCCAATGCAGCTTTAGTGCTGCAACTAAACACTTAATTGAATTTTATTAGAATAGGCCAATCGTTAATGTAGTTATGAAGTTGATGATGTTATGATGTAATGGAAGTACTCAATTAATCGATAATTTGATCCGAAACTGCATTCGTGTTTCACATTAGCCTGGGAGCATTATTATCCCGGCGCATCCACCATTCTTCAAACGTAGCTTCATATTCCCGGGACCTTTGAGGCTTGTGGGGAACTGAAGGCCAATCCTTTTACAAAGTTGCCGATCTTTTCGTTGGCTTTATTTGTTCTCAACTGAATTAATCCCTGTTATAAGGCGCTATAGTGGTTTCGTTAAGTTGACTGCAGGATCAAATTAAAGCACAAATAAATTTGTTAAAAGTTTCGAGGCAATAGGAACCGCTTGTGGATCCTCCCAGTCAGTAAAATATTAATACCCTACCCATACCAGGTGTTTCATCGAACCCAGACCATAGGCAAATAACATGGAGAGCTTGATTAAATTTTTTTCCAATTTGCTCCAAAACTTTTAGCGAGTGTGGAGAGTATGGACTAACCTGAACCTCTTGAGATTTTTTTGGTTCATCAGCTCCTCTTATTTACTTAACAATGATTGATTTCTACTGAAGAAATCAGGATTCTTTCGAATTTTAAGGATACCTAATTATCGAACAAATTTTTTTGATCCTGAAGTTGAAAACTGCCGAAGCGTGTCGATTGTACCCGAAAATTTTCCAGCCACTGTTTAAAATTCTTTTTTCAAAAAATAATTGTTAGGTTCCTAAGAGGAGCTGATGAACAAAAAAAAATCTTAAGGTACATACTATTCTCCACAAACGCTAAAACTTTTGGAGTAAATTCTCGGGAGCAGGGAAAAAATATAATTTATTTTTCCATGTTAATTGCCTATGGTCTCGCTCCGGTGAAACACCTGGTATAAATAAGTTGCGGTCAAAAACGTTTCCAATCTAGTAGCCCTTGCCCTGTGGGGCGTTATTCTGCGAAAATTATATGTTAACGTCACTGTCAGATTTTCTTTTGAGTAAGCAATCCACGCCCTACGTCTCGCAGGGCAGTGGCAGTGGCGCACCCAGAAAAAATGTTTGGGAGGGCCCAACGAGAAAAAGAGGGCATCCCTCGCGTTAAGGCCCGATTTAGCTTTGCTGCCGCCTTTTTGACTAATCTGCAGAATATAATGCACATTCGACAATTTTGAATAATTTCAAGGTCACGCATTTTCCAAGCACTTCAGAACGCTCATGTAAGGGTGAAAATGAAAAACTTTAAGAGCCTTTTTACACCGTACTGGTGATTATTTTTATAAACAGACTGATTCCTGGACAGGATTCCTGGAAGGAAGAGCACATTTAATGAAGATTTTTAACAACAACTAAGTCCCCGGCCTGTCAGGCCGGCTATGGAGTATTTTATAACACTTTGGAGTTCAATTTCGAAAAAAACTATCTTGTATTAGTATTAATAAAATATTTACAAGGACCGTTACAAGACGAAAGCTTCAAATAATAAACGTCAAAAAATATCACCTAAAAATTTGCCGCCCTGCTCCGCGGAAAAGCAAAACTTGGAGGGGGTGCAATTTTTTTTAATCCTCCCCTTCGCGATTAGGTCAGACAATTTAAAAATTTTTCATTGAATTGTCAGGGAAAATTAATTGCGTCACGTACATTCAATTAATGCAATTCAGAAACACGCAGACGAAACACTAACGAACGCGGGGGTTGTGTGAGTCAGGCTTTTTTATGTTGCTTTGTTAAATGGGCTTTCAGTTTTGTCAAAATCCCTGTCAGTGTCGGAGAGGGGGGCACATTCGGACAGTTCATTCATTTTCCCTTCTATACCTAAAGGAAATGAAACTTTCGTCTTACGCAGAGAAGAAAAAATTCCCCCATTGTCGTATTTTGAATTTTGAGTTCAATGTGAATAGCTACAAAAATAGTTGAAAAAATGCAGCAGAGAAGCGGCTGGAACCTCCCCATCGCGTGGATCTTTGTATTCTGTGTAGATAGTAGTCAATTCAACAGAATTTTTTTTATCCTTATCGTCTGTGACTATTTTCGTAATTTTCTGACAAATACCGACATCACCCATCACATTTGACAATATGTTCCTTTTAAGGTTAATCTTTTGCCACCTTTTTCACAATAACTGCCACTTTATGTCATCCACTGTCAGCCTGCTCCCTTTTAATGAGAAAGAATTTTTTCTCTATTTTCCACTGAAATGGCAGAAACTGTGAATACATTTTTAGAACCAGAATATGATCGTCTTTAAAATGGCGACATAAAAAAGGAGGCCTTGTATTTAAAATTTAAAGTTGATATGCTTAAATGGCACTTCCCGTGGACCAATTGCTTCCAAAAGCCTTTCAGGTCTTCAACGGGTCACCCAATCTCCATGTACTAAATTTCAGCCAAATCGATTCAGTAATTTGGGCTATAATGTATTTTTACTGTTATTATAAAATTTAAATTTTTTGAACCAAACAGCGCTAAATGCGAATTAATTTTGTCCTATTTAAAACCAAAATTTGAAGACCTTTCTGATGGTGACAATAAATCTTTCAAAAACTTGTTTTTAATGGTTAAATGAGGGAATAATTTTAAATTTGGAAATTGGTGTGCCAAAAGGACACTTTCCGTGAGTCGATTGAATTCAAAGTTTGTTCAGCTTTTCGACTTGTAATACAATCCCCATGTGCAAAATTTCAGCCAAATCGATTCAGGGGCTTGGGCTGTACCGCGATTTTAAAGTCTGATAAAAATAATTTTTTTTTTAATTTTTGGTCAAAAGGGCACTGAGAATGAATACATTTTTAGAAGCAGAATTTGAAGGTCTTTCTTATGGTGACGTGAAAAATGGGGGTTTGCATTTAAAATTTAAAAGTTGATGTGCCAAAATGGCATTTCCGGTTGCACGATTGGCTCCAAAAGCTTTTCAGATCTAAGTTGGGTTATGAGATGCCTACGTACCAAATTGCAGCCAAATCGGCCTAGTAGTTTTGGCTGTGGCGTGTTTACAAACGAACGTACGAACATACACACGGACACATTTTAAAAACCACTTTTCTGGGTTCCTGAGACCTCAAAACGTGGAGATCTGGTGCTATCTCAAATTCGAAAATTTTAGTGATTGCAGTAACCTCCCATTTTTTTAAAATTGTGATGGGGTTGGGGAGGTTAAAATTACCTTTCGGATAGCCTTTACTGGTAACAGCTGGTATTAATTGTATTAGCGGTAGCAATTATTTTAGTTGTGATGTAGGACGAAAGTTTCATTTCCTTTACGTATATTACTGATATTTTGTAGATTTTGAAGCTTTAATACCACCAGTTTTCGCACCTCAAAAAAAAAATTGAACTTCGTCCGAAAGTGCCCCTGGCAGGGGCACAATCGGACTGCATAAAAAACTGATTATATGCACCAATAAAAATTGCAAATAAATAAAATAAACTCGAAACTGTATTTATTGAAACATTAGAAGCGTTATAAGCATAAAGTAAACTTAAGAATAAAAAAACTTAATAATTCTGCAAGATGACTGCACAGCACACATTGTAGTTCCAGTTATAAACATTTATTTCAGATTTTATAGCGACTGCTCTTTTGGAAGTTGTACCAATTAAAAAATTGGGGGTTTTGGAAATTTTCGCAATTTAAAAAAAATCAATATTTTTTAGCATTAAAAAATCCCAGTCCGAAAGTGTCCCTCTTAGATTGGCCGAATGTACCCCGGACTGCAATATTGTGAACATATTTTTTGATCAATTTATAGGTTAGGCTTCTGCTTCAATCTCGTTGCAAATACCCCCCTATAGTATCTCAATGATGTAACATAATTGACAAGAACAAAACATCGACTGGACAAAGTCCTTACACATAAATACAAAATATTACACACCCGAAAAACGAAAACACACTTTTTCTTAAAAATCGAACACGTTCGCATTGATGTGATTCAGAATTTACGAGGCAAATTGGACATATGGCACTCCCGAGCTGTGAAAATTTCAAAACTGGGTGAAATACTGAAATCCTATAAGCGGCAAATTCGAATTGTCCGTATGTGCCCCCTGTCCGAACGTGCCCCCCTCCCCTAAACGGTAACAATGGGCAATACTTAACACCAATAGTTCCGTTCGATGGGGCAATCGATTTCAAACGATGCGAACCAATCGCATTCAACGCGATTTAAATCGATTAGAAAGATTTCTGTCATACACTTTCTGTCACTGTGACAGTTAATGGTGGTAAACTCTGACACAACTTCACTTTTTCTAATATAAAAGTATTTCTGAGAGCAGCTTAGAGTATAAACAGACGTAAAAACTGAATGGTCAAGCCACGGGTTTGACACTAACCAAAAAGATAGGTTAAGTTTAGCGTTCAATGAAACTTGATTGAATTTACGCATTAGGCGCGTTCTTTTTACACATTTATCTGAGGAGCCTCAGTTAATCTCAGCAATTTGATTGGTCAATATTCAAATGAACCAATCGAATTGCTGAAATTAACTGAGGCTCCTCAGAAAAATGTGTAAAAGGAACGCACCTATTGAATGGCCCTATCACATCCAACCTCCACTGACAGGAATTTTGACAGAACTGAAAGCCCGTTTAACAAATCAATAGGAAAAGAGCCTGACTCACACAACCTCCGAGTTCGTTAGAATGTGTTTCGACTTTATAACTTTCTTATTATCTGTAGCTGACATACAAAAATTAGATAATGCCACTTGGAGTTTGGAGTTTGGACGATCATATTTAAATTTAGGGCCGATTTCATAATGAAAGTTAAATGTCCCTTAAACCTCATTCACAACCATTTTACGTACGTGACATAACAAGGTTTAACAATCGTCAACAAAAGCTAGAAATGAATAATTGTTGACCATTTTTATTCAAGTAGTTGAGAATAAGCTTTAAAGAGGATTTTAACCAATCAGGACAGCTATTTTGAAGTGCTGCTTGGCAAATATTTAAAGTGTACCGACCTGACCTGTATTTCTTTCAAAATTCCGTGCGCAAAGGGACCACCTACGGTACTAGTTTTTTGAAAGAAGTTGCTGAAAAACCGGGAAAAGTCATGAAAATTATTCCGTCTACGATTTGCTATGCACCCTGAATACGGTCCTGTCTCTCGGAATCTATATTATTTATTTACAAATCGGTTATGTAAATCTCGCCAGCGGATTCCATTAAAAAGACTGTATTAATATGGAAGAAACTTAATACGGCGTCTGTCTCTTTCTATCTTCCTGAGAAGTAGACGTCGGTCGATGTGCAAACTTCAGTTGTTTGACAAGTAGCGTGAATGTTATCGGATGTTGGGAACCACTCCGGATCTCACAGGCGAGGTAATATTTATTTTACAAGTCATTGTGTGATTCCCGGCGTTTTCCTGTAATTAACAGTTGACTCTACTAATTATGTCAGACCCGCTGTATAGAATTATTCGGGAATAATGGTCAGTTACACTCCGCCATCGGTGAAAGATGATTTTGTTTGAACGTAAGTATTTTTTATACACCGATTCGAATTTCAGGCAAGTTGCCCTTGAAAGTCATAATGTTGTTCTATGGTGATGCCATAGAAAATAATAACAAATTATAATTATTGTCTTAAAATTTTTAGTCATCCGCGACTCGTGCGAAAAATTTAATTAGATCGAGCATTATTCGTCCCACTTCAATTCTAAATAGAGATTTTTATTTGCTCCATATGCCTGCTTTCGTCACCCTGAAATAAATACCCAAAATTTATTAATAATTATAAAGCAATTTATGAATAAACTTTGTCTGGTTGCAACCAATAAGCAAGAACATACCTAGCTGGTAAACAGTTGTAATTTACGGCTATTTGGATCGCAGCTCTTCCAAAACATGATAAGAAAAGAGTTATCATAAATTGCATGCAAATTTTTGCATTGGGGTCGCCTTTAATTGAGCGGTTTATGGAAAACGTCTGTTGGTACCATCAGCACTGCGGTAGACAAGACCACCGGCACACATGATTATCGTTTTTGCAATTCGCACAAAAATATAATTTATGTCGGATGGCGAAGATCTGCTAAGGTACCAAAATACCGCGCTCATAATATATTTATTTTATCGCCTCTTAAGTTGCGAACTGTGGCAGGGCGGATAAAAACGGTTGTAATATTTCATTGTTTCCATTTTTGGTCAACTTTATTAGTATTCATTTTGTTGCAGACGCTACCGCTAATGACACTTCAGGAACAGTGAATACATCCTCGCCCGTCAACAAAAGAAGGGGATTCAGCGGGTAAGTCTTCAATGTTTAAATTATCTCACGTGAAAATCGTGAAATCACACGGCAAGGGTGCATTGATGAACCTTACTTGTAGCCATGACTTTTCTTGAAGAATTAACTTATTTACAAACTTGACTATATTGACTTGTTTTGCCTTTGAACATAAAAGTGAGAATTTTATGTGTTTTTTATTGGACATTTCTGCGCACTTGAATGGCAAGGTTTATAGACCGTTGGGGTTATCCCGGCGCCTCCGCCAATTTCAAATTGTACTTGCTACTAACGTTTCATAACATGAAATCGGAGGAGTTGCGTTATATTTTATTTCAGAACGAAGCCGTAGAAATAAATGGTGGCCCATAAAAAACTGGACAGTTTTCTTTTTTGTATATCTTCGTTAGTTTTTGTGCGATATTTTTTAGTTTTATACTCGACGTAGCTGAAGGTTGAGGTCGTCGATACCACTCACTGGATTTGAGTTTGCACCATCCATCAGTGTCCTTCCTATGGACTTTCATTTAACACCATTATTTAGGCCCAAGGGGTTTCGTTGCCCTTTGACACATAACAGTGGCGTTTAGACAGAATTGAAAGTCGTTCTTTCCTCTCCAAAATGTCCTTTAAAATGAAAATTAGTCCATCCCTAAGTTTTTTGTGAGTTTTCTTCCAAAGCTCTAAATGGCATAATTTGCATGAAAGCGTACAGAGACGATGAAAACTTTGTAGGCATTTTTGATTTAAGTTGTAAATTGAGCAGATTAATCTGCATTTTTAATTTAAGTTGTAAATTAAGCTAATAATTGCATAATTTACAACTTAAACAAAAATGGCTACCGAGTTTTCTATTATGCGATTTAGAGCTTTGGAAGAAAAATCACAAAATATTTAGGGATGGATTGATTTTCATTTTGAGGGACATTTTGGAAAGAGGAAAGAACGACCTTCAATCCTGTCTAAACGCCAATGTTATATGTCAATGGGTAACGGAACCCCATTGGCCTAAATAATGGTGTTAAATTAGAGTCCTTAGGAAGGACACTGATTGTGCGAATTAAAATCACATGAATGGTATCGACCACCTCAACCTTCAGCTACGTCGAGTATAAAATTAAAAAACATTGCACAAAACCTAACGACGATATACAAAAAAGAAAACTGTCCTGTTTTTTATGAGCCACCCTTTAGATTTGAGGAAAATTCTGATTGCTTTCAATGCTTTCTATCTCTTCTCAATGAATTTGTGTCATGTGTCTTTGAATTAGTCACCGTTTAACAATGGTTGTCAAAATTTGTCTTTGAGATAACATCTTACAGCCGCTTTTGAAATACCGCCTCCTAATAACGGTAAAATGTTTGGTAATGTCTTCTCAGTGGGGTTCAATCGCTATTACTTCAATGAACTTTCCAACTTTTATAACTTTTCCGGGAGGTGTGCTAGTAATGTCGTCTCCATAACACAAACATCCATACGTCCATATCATTGTTTTATCTTCATCGCTTCTCGAAGAAGATTATTATTAATTAAAATACGCCTTTGTAAAATCCTCATAATCCCCGTTGTCATAATTTCAGAAACTTGTTGTTTACTCCGATATTTTCGCCAGTTTGAACTAAACCAGTTTTGGTTGCAAAGCGTCAACTAATTGGAACGCTGCTTACTTCTTACGCATCCTCATATGTCACGTAATGTTTCATACATATCTGATATTTTGTGTTATAGTAGTTTATAACCCAAAGCGTGAAAGTGATGTTTTACGCGGCGAAGGAAAATATGGACAGTCGAGGCGTAGGCGAGACTGGCCATTTCCTGAGACGCGTAAAACCACTTTTTCGCTGTGGTTTATACAACATTTTTCTTCCTACACCAGTTAAAAATAAATAAATAATTAATTTTGAAATTTGAGAACCCAAGTGACAGATCAAGAAAATCTAGACGTCAAGTGCTACAATTTAAATTTGGCAAAATCGCGAGTGCTGTGTTCCTTCATACGCCAATCGCCGTCGCCATATTGTCCATTTTACACACCTAGCCGTTAGTACAATTTTTACACGACTAGCCGTGAGAAGCGGTCCTTTCACAGCCCTCCTGAGTCCCGAAAATGTCATTTTCAGTTAGTGTAGGAAGAAAAATTATTTACAAAATTACAAAGTCGGATTTCTATTGAAAGTTCCTAATTAAAATTTTTCACGTGATTTTCCCTTTATACGGCACCAGTGTAATCCAGAAATCTTATGCCAGCGATAACGTGCAAAACTATCACCCGAATCTCTTCTTCCCCAACCGTGATCTCCATCATACTCCATCAAAGTTTATTGGCTATCCAGTTAAGAAACAATGACCAAGGAGATTTTCTACATTACAAATTTGCGTTAATTTATTATTGGTGCTTCCTTTATTGCCTGTTATATGAATGAGGGTTGATTTTTAATCGGCTTGGCATGTCATCCAGAGGATGATGAAACTCATCGCTTGGTAAATACAACTATTTATTGAAGTTAATGACAATTGAACCGTTGAAGTAAATTTGAAAATTTGGCTAAATTTTTTGCAAACAGGGTTATTACCTTATCGAAAATAATCCAATAATACCTAATGTTACCTGCTTTGATTTCAACATTGTATTGAGTGCATAAAAACCTTCGATAAATGTAAACCACTCTAAACATAACCTACAAAAATGGTTGACAGCGCACAGCATTTTGGGAAATGTCATCACGCTGTATTGCCAACATGAGAAATATTTATGTTATAATTGAAGCGATTTTAAGATCTAGATGCCTGGAATTTGGAAATTCTTAATTTCCAGATTATTCGAAAAATAAAGATTTTCTAAAAATTTTAATGCGACCATTAGATGCAGAAGACTGAAATTGACTGCGGTAAGTCAAAAGTCAAATTCTTGAGTTGAATCCTCCTTTAAATTCGAGTATTCTAATTAGAATTTTATTCGTGTTACCTGTGGCTCTGGAAATAATCAGCTTCGGGGATCATAATTCATGCTTAGATATGCAAAAGAGGGTGGTGTTTTTGAGCACGCGACTCGTGATGACCTTTTTGCGATACTTCCACCAGTAAATACACTTGAAAGCCGGGGCTGAACTGCATAATGTATTTCCTCTTTGACTATGTCGCGTTGGTGGTGTTGAAGTTATTTACGGGACGGCAATGCCAGGCGATGAAGAAGGTAATTAATTGCCTTTACCCCTGATACATAAATTTTAAGAGTTTTTTGCGCATGCTCGAATGGCGACGGGTTTGATTTAATTTGCGAGGAGACGGTCTCACCTATCTTATCTTTATCAGTACTATTATGATGGAGATTATGAGTTTCTATTTAAAAATTGTTGAACGTCCTGTCTTATAGCAGTTAGTGTTTTACAATTATTATGTATTTGTGACAACGATGGGGAAATTTCGCAAGTTTTTCCAAAGTATTTGTTCTGACTGCAAACCAAAGTAAGCCTTTATTTCTACGTTAGTTTCTTAAAGAAAATAAATTATCACCGATATTCGATACAATAATAGACCCAGAAAATCTAGAATACACTACTTTCCTGTTTCTGCCTTTCATCATTTTATTCTGAGAAATTCGGTGTAGTTAATATTAGCAGATGATATTATAGCAATAAAATGACTCATGTATGGTTGAATTGTACTAAGGAATTCAGTTTCCTCAAATTTTATTTCGAAACACACGTAACGTATCAGTTTGTTTATTACACAATTTGCTAATTTTTTCTTTGTTTCGTTCCAGCAGGAATTATGTATGTATGTATATCAAAATGCAATTTCTAGAATATCCATTAGTTTCAGTTTTCATCTGCTCCAATTTTGATTCACTCATACTGGACAATTTTCACGAATGAATGAAGCATTTCAACTATTGATAATTAATCGACAGGATGCAGCAAATTAAACCGCCAGCATCATGCAGCAGATTCTATTTTATTAAAATCACTTTGCCAAAAGGGAATGTCATTAGCAACTGCACGTGCACTGAAATCATTAATTTTCATACTGGCGCATGCACATACATGGCTAGGTTTTATGTTGTCTCCACCATATAAAAGGTTTATGCAGCATTATTACTGAACCAAGTTCTATATTATTATTCTGCTTTTATTGTATACAGGGTGTATAATTTTTCGATGCTCACCATTGGGATCTTCTAAGCGGTAAAAGGTCCGGGGTCGATTAAGAATCTGTAGAGAATTTCCCGATATTTTGATTCGTTCCTGAGTTAACACAAAAAATCTGAAAATTGCCAATTTAAAGGAAAATTGATATCTTCCTAACGATTGATGTTATTTAAATAAAACTTGTAACTTTTATATTTTTGACAGCTGCCAATTGAATGGCATTGATAAGAATTTTTCTTATGGGCGCCATATTGGATTTTAACACCGCCGGATACACTGAGAAATTAGCTTCTCAAAAATGTAACCAACATGGACGTTTTTAAAGAAATATGTGAAAGCCTGAATCACACGACTGCAAGACGTAATTTATTACTATTGAATTCAATTGTTTTTGATCTAAGTTTAGCCTGATTTTACAAATTATTAATATGTACCAATTTTCAAATTCTGACGTCTGTCAAAAAAGTTCATGTTGACTCATTTTTTAAAGCCAATTTTTTTGTGTATTTGATGGTGTCAAAATTCAATATGGCGGCTATAAAAAAATCAAAAGTTGACTGTCGTTATTTAAAATCTAGTAGGCCTAGAAAATGTATGTCAATGGCATTCAATTGACAGTTGTCAAAAATATAAAAGTTCCAAGTTTCATTTAAATAACATCAAACGTTAGGAAGATATTAATTTTTCTTTACAATTTTCAGATATTTTGTGATAACTCAGGAACGAATCAAAATATCGGGGAATTCTCTTCAGAATCTTAACTATCAAGAAATAGCGCAACTTTTCTCCAATTTAAACTACCCTCCATCTATAATGGTTTCCGAGATACTAATGGTGAGCATCGAAAAATTACCCACCCTGGACTCTGGACGCTTGCACTTACTTTTTTTGGAATAATAAGACCAATATAGTTTAATTTATTAACGATTTAAGAGGACCAATCAGATTTTGTTTCTGGATTACATAGGGAAATTTATTGTTAGATAAACTATTTCCTAGGTAGCAATACAGGGTGCTGCTTATTTCCTTACCCACCATTGAGATCTTAGAACCACAGAACTCCTGTGAAAATCGGTTAAATTAGAAAAAAGCTGCGCTTTTTGAAAGTGATTAAAAATCTATAAAGAATTCTCCGATTTCTTGATTCGTTCCTAAATCTGTAGCATTTAAATTCAAAGTAATGTCATGAAATTGTCAAAAACAAAATTACTGTACCTTGCGGTTTTGCGATATTTTGATGGTTTACAATTTCGATACATAAAGGACACCGCACAAATCTTATGGAAAGGGGCTTGAATTTTTAATATGTTGTAGTTAGTCCTCATGATTCTGAGCAGAAGTTATCATTGCGCCAAACTACAAAAATGAACAGTTTTTGATGCAGAGCGTCCCGAAGAATTTTCCCATAAGAACTACATGTAAGGAAAAATTATTAAGCCGTATTGCTATCATAATTACAATGATAAATCCAGGGGCACCTTTTTTTCACATATAATTGACATTTTTATGGGAGTTTTTTGGGTGTATTATGTCGGAAAGGGCGTTCTCAAAAATGTGTATAACGTTATGGGAAAATTTTGTCTTCGGGACACTCGCAGCAAAATCTGTCAATTTTTGGAGGTTGGCGAAATGATAACTTTTGTTCAGAATCGTTAGTACGAACGTACGTACGTACATACACACAGACACATTGTAAAAACCACTTTTTTGAGTTCCTGAGACCTCAAAACGTGAAGATCTGGTGTTATCTCGAATTCGAAAATTTTAGTGATTGCGGTAACCTCCCTTTTTTTAAGTGGTGAAGTGGCGAGGTTAAAATAGGTACATTACGTTTTTGTCCCTTAACATGAAAAGGGTTCAGTTAGCATGTCCCCCTCAAGGTTAAAGAACTTGTTGAAAACCGCAAGTCGATATCTTAATCGGTTAAAAAGTTATTAAGAAATGGATCGTCTTGAATGCGCCACCCGGTATAATACTCTTAGTAAGTATTCCGTGATGCTTACTGCGACGAGAATTGAACGAGAACGTAGGTTCAGTCCAATGCTCTAGTCAGAACTATAGGATTGCCGCTGAAATGTATAGGTGCAAATTGTTGTGGTTGGTCAGAAATTCGTCATTTGCTCTCTCTCATTGGTCAATTTCAAATGAGTCGAATTGTCTCCAAAATACGGCCCTGCATATTAAGATATTCCTTGCTTTTGAAACGCACTCTATAATGACAAATAGACTTAATCAATATCAAATGAGTTCATACAGACTAAATAGTCGTGCAAAATTTGATTGTGCTGTTAAATTCACCCACGAATTGTGATGGAAAAAAGCTATTAACCAGATGCATGCCGCTGTTCTGTTTACAAACATCTCCGCCAATTAAATTTTAATTAACTAAACCATCGCTGGAACCGACCCCATTCTGAGCAGTTTAGGTTTAGGTATAATGAGAAATTGCAAAAGGAAAGACGGTCGTTAGAGATTCAAAGCGATCAAGGTCGCCTTCTATAGAATGATGCAGAATGCAGTGAATGCAGTTGTAGAAGTTGTTGCCTACTTCAGTGCACCCCTGTCAGTTAGTGCCGCATCCAAATTCCTATTCCGAAACATGAGAAGGACGTTCATTTGAAATCATTATCAAAGCTATGGTCGAGTGCTTCTAAAAAAATATGTTTACCCTTTGTTCTTGCACACAGGCGGAAATGGTTGCCACCACCACTCAGAAAATTGTCACAGGGAAAAGTGGATAAAACACAATCGCCGGCATTAGAACGGCCGCCGCTGAAGAAGACTGGCTCCGATAAAAGAATCAAGGTAAGTTAAGTACTGCTTATTTAATTTATAGATTGGTCGCGTTTATTATGTTTTAATGCGTTTAACGCCCACCTCGCGGTTTATAAATAACCGCGGCTCGACGATCTGTATTAACCACGTTTTCCGCATTAATTCCAGAAAAAAAATTGAGTTACTTACTACATACGATAGCCTACTTTGGTTGGCATTGCCGAGATAAACAAACAAAATTTGTGGAATGGCTGGAATTCTAGTCTGCGGTGGGTTTTCGTTTAGAGAGCGCGGGGTCAGAGACGGACTGGGTGCAGTTTCGTGGTGGGTGATGAAACAGTGGGACGCCCTTGTTAGAACATAGATTTTCCCAACAGGTTTCACAACTTCAGGTTACGCGAGTTCATAAAACGCAACATGCCTACATCATGTTTGCAAATTCGGAACTACAGCTTTTTTAACCTCGCCAACCCTCAATTTAAAAAAAAATGGGAGATTGCTGCAATCAGTAAAATTTTCGAGTTCGAGATAAGACCGGATCTATACGTTTTGAGGTCTCACGAACCCAAGAAGTTGTTTTTAAAACTTGTCGTGTGTATGTGCGTGCGTACGTTTACGTAAACACGCCACAGCCCAAACTACTTGACCGATTTGGCTGAATTTGGCCCATAGGCATCTTAGATCTGAAAAGCTTGTGGAACCAATCGTGCAACCGGAAATGCCATTTTGACACATCCAACTTTTAAATTTTAAATGCAAAATCAATATTTCACGTCACCATAAGAAAGGCGTTCAAATTCGGGCTTTTTGACAAAAATTCAAATATATTAAAAACACGATACACCCCAAACCTCTGGACCGATTTGAAATTTTGCACGATTACACGACAAGTGCCGTTTTCGCACATTCATTTTCAAATTTAATTCAGGTGAAGTAAATCGAAATTTTGTAGTAACACTAAAAACACATACCATAGCTCAAACTACTGGATCGATTTGACTGAAATTTAATAAAGGAGATTGGGTGTCGTTGAAGAGCTGAAAGGCTTTTGGAAGCAATTTTTCTACGAGAAGTGCCATTTGAAGATATCAATTTTAAAATTTTAACTACAAGGCCTCATTTTTATATATTTTAATATAGGTTTCCATTTAAAAAAATTAAGTTGACCTTATTTGAGCTAGAAAATGACCTTGAATCAAAATGGCGATTTTGCCATCTATTTTCCCCCTCGAAGTCATAAAACTTTTATACAGAACATTTTTTTCTAAAATGTTTCCTTTCCGAGACATTTGCCAGTCTCAAGATAAAACGACCACCCGGTATATGCATCGAAAATAAACAACATATGCACATGTATGCATAAGATATGAAATGTGCCGATATCTTAACACCAATTTTTTTGTAGCAATTGAAAAAGTTTCAATTTTAAGAACTGCAATTCGCATTTTGTAGAAAAATGTTTTTTTCTAGTACCAACGTCATACTGTTTCTATGGTGCTTTCGAATTAACTTCTTATGTTTGCTATAAAACACGCCATTCTATGAAAGCGCGTCGCACATGACAATGTGTTTTAAGGCTAATAAAATCAAAATTCTTAACGTTTATCGTGTGAATTGACAAGAAAACTAAAAAAATGTCCTGTTAGAATGAGTGGTATTAGAAAAAATCATGAAGGCAACACGTGTTTTATAGTTGAAAAATCTTGGTCTAGGTATCAAGTAATATAAACTACGACCTCGATTTTTAAACTGTCTATAAAACACATGTTTTTACATTTTTTCACAAAATGTGACTTGCAGAATTAGAATATGTTGAGAAGAAATATAAACAAAATGTAAATATATGTATAAGAAATCTTCACAATACCCAATACCTACTGCACAGAAGGGAAAAACTGAAGATGTGACCCATACTAGGACGTATGAAGGTACCTATCTACAAATTGTCGTAATCTATCACCAACAAATGGGGAAATATAACGACTAATGAGGATTGAAATTCAAGGAATTGGGATTAACGAATAAAAACGAAATACTATCGTGCACTCATAGGTATCGATTTTGGAACACAAAATATTCGAAAAAATAAATCGGAAATTGGGAAATTGACCTCGAAATTGGCTAAATATGCAAGAATATGCACATTTTTTAAAAATATGCTCCGTGCACTAAAATATGCTCTAGATTTCAAAATATGCAAAATATATTTTAAATTACGTCAAATGATTCCTTTTAGTGAGATTCGTGTACATCTCGAAGATTTCTCTTGAAACTTTGTCCGTTTCCAATATGCATTTTGCATAAAATTCGTGCTCAAGTGATGATCAATAAAAACAGGCGATTTGAGTTGGGCCACAATTTTGCACCGACGCAACCCAACTTGAAATTGGCCCCTGACAGAGAATGGCAATAAATGTGGCAAGATATTGGACCTATTTAACAGAAAGTGTGAAATTAGTTACAATGACCAACGGGTCTAAAAATTTTCGTGTTCAATTGGCTTCTACTTACACGGAAATCAAAAACCCACCCGAAGGGAAGGTTCCAGCCGCTTCTCTGCTGTCCGTTTTTTTTGTGTGAAAAATGCAATCAGTACTTCATATACAAACCGTTTGTAACTGTTTGTTGCATCCCAGTTGACTTTGACGTCAAACGACTTCTGCCAAAAATGCATTCAACACTAACAAACACCTACAAATTGCCCACTGAATATGTGTGCCAAATTTCATCTCGATACGTTCAGTAGTTTGAGCTCCAGCGCGATCACACAGACAGACATTTTTTCAAAAACCACTTTTTTGGGTTCCCAGGACCCTAAAAAGTAAAAATTTCATGTTTTTGGCGATTCGATTTTTTTGAATTTTTCGATCGATTCCAGTAACTTCGCGCTGCGTAGTAGTTAAAAAGCAATAATGTTAAAAACTTAAAAATGTGGCCCCTCTACGCCTTCGTAGAACGCGAATTTATAGGCACAGGTGGGCCAGCTGTGACCACAGTTTACCGGTCACGACACGTCACGTCAGTGGTCATCCTATTACATAAATTTTGGTGTTTTGGACATCCCTGGCTGTTGTCTTTCGTTTCGTTGCCTTGTCAACGAGAACGGAATGTCAACAAAGACGTTTAAACTAACCTCAAACTCAAACACCATCATACGAAAATTGTACAAAGTATAGTTTGTCAAGAAATAATTGAACAGCCATAAAGACAAACCTTTTAACTTAAGTCGGCCGCCCGTTGAGGTTGACAATGCAGGGGAATTTCCTCATAAAATCTTGTACGGCGCTCTCGTAGTTGAACACTTCGCTGTGTAGAAAGTTTTATGGAGGGAATTCCCCTGCATTGTCAACCTCAACAGGCGGTCGGCTTAAGTTAAAAGGTTTGTCTTTATGGCTGTTCAATTATTTCTTGACAAACTTTATTATTTAACTCATCTGGTGAACCAGATCTCAAGCATTAATAATTTTGTGAAAATTAGCTCCAAATAAGTGTAAAAGAACCTGTGCAGTTACTTCTGTCAAGAAATGAGCTTAAAGTTGACTCGAGAGGACCTTTACAAGAAACTTTTTGATTTGAAAACGCAGCACCGTGATGGGTAACAACAATTCAGCAATTATTATGCGTTCATTGTTTATTAAATTTTTATTGTTGTATTAAGCACTAAAGTTGCACTGCAGGTTGCAGTGCGGTTTTGCCTAATTTCCGTTTGTGCTGCCACCATTGGCGTAAGAGGGGGCTGGGGGGGCACGCCCACCCCCTAGAATGTTCGATTCCCACTTGGAGCGGAAAATCAGAAATCGTCACTTCACAAAATATTTTTTCAAGCACTGTCAAAAAGGTTCAATGCTCAAACTGCGTGCCCGAAAGACACTAGGTACTGAATTTTGAATTTTTTATTTGTCGCTATGGTAAGGACATAATTTACAATTATTAGTACTGACAACATGCAGAATTTTATGTCGAAATGTCTATTAACTGGTCTAGGATGTTATTGTTCTCTTTTGATTTTCTAGTGTAGCACTGACAAAAAATTTGAAATAATTTTTTCGCGAAAGGCATGATGGGGGGGGGGCAAGCGGGGCCGTAGTTCAGGGGAATCTGTATTAGTAATTTAAGTTTTTCGTTGTTTTCCTTGCGACTGTACACGAACGTATGTATTATTCGGAAGTGCTGGGAAAATGCGTGACCTTCAAATTTTAAAAAAATTTCGCCTACGGCGCTTCATTGCCTTTTCAGTTGAAAAATTCAATCGTTTTTAGTCGAGAAATTTTTATGCACACCCCACCCAAACTCATACAGGGAGGAGCCCTGGGGCCAGGCCCACCCCAGAAAATAATTTTAGTTACGCCAATGGCTGCCACGTGCTAGTTGGAAAAAAATATTGTTAGAACCATACCACAGTCGACAGTTAGTTAAGTCTATCTACAGTGCCGGAAAAACATTTTAATGAGATACACCTATACCGGGTTTTTGAGTTCGTTATCGCGGATAAGTTTCCGTTTTGTGATTCACGTATTTTATCGCGCTTTAAACTTAGTCTATGTATATTATTATGGAGCTGAAACCGCATAATGACTAAGTTACCTCAGCTGTTTACTTTAAATACATACATACGCCCATACAACGCCAACTATTCAACAAGTGACTGCTATGAAGAAAAGAAAATTTTTGCGCAGATTATCCTCGTTGTTATTGCAAAATGTGAGTGTTGTTTATAATTGAATTGACGGTTTGACCCGTTTTCAGGTACCGTCTGAGATGGGCAATAAGCCCTCTGTATCAGAGGGCGAAGATGACGAAGAGAGACCTCCGTTGTCCTTGAAAGGGGTGAAATTAATAGGTTCGGAATTAGCTAATGGCGGTGGAGAGGATGTCGACGAAGAAGTGGAATTACCACCTCCAATGAAACCCATCCAAGAGCCGATTCTAGTGACGTCACCACCACCAGGAGTCCCCGATATTGAGGAGAATCCCTGCAAAAGAGTAAGTTATTTTCACATCGACGAATATTTCCTCATCTTCATTGATAACCTTCATGCTGTTCTTACCTCTACAGGTTTCTAGTCTAACTTTAAAATCACTAGAGGGTGCGACGTCCGCTGATTTGGCTGAAATTGAACAGATAGTTAAGGAGAGAATGGTGCGGACCTTGTTTTCTGATAGCACCCCTTTAGATTTTTTCTCATTTTGTTTGTCTGCATGTTTATTTTGATGGTGAAATCATGCGAATGCGTATTTTATTTTTGGAGAAGTCCAATTTTTGCACATTGTCGTTACTATCGTAGTGCATCCTGTTTTTCATCCTTATTTTAGTGAATAACCATAGCCTCAATTACTCATTAAAATAACTTTTGCACCATTCTTGAACGTACGTCGAGCGAAAATAGAAACTCTGGAAGTTAAAGTGAAATCTCTAAATAGGATAAGTTCTTTTCATTGGCAACTCCATTAAATTCCAATCAAAATATTTGGTTTTCAAATAACCATACTGCAAGATGCGATCACGTCTTAATCTGCCGTTATTAGTATATTTTTCGTGGCCGGAAGCTTTAGACTGCGCGACTAATTTCTTACACACGTATCGACTCATTATTGGTTTACTTTCCAAAGTGTTTCTGCGCCATTAATGTTTATACCCATGAGGTTAGCAATTGAAGTGATTTCTTCGTTGCAGCTAACAGCGATAGTAATGCTACGAAAATAAATAGTGATATTGCGGTCATGTTTTCATCAAGAGATTATCCTAAGGTAACATTAGTGGTATAAGGAGGTTTAAGCGGATTTAAAACACTCGATGGAAATCTTGATTAAAATAATAAAACTCAAGTAATTTATAAAAATTAACTTCAATAAGTTGATTACGGGGGTTGTCATGGATGCAAATTAGACAGGACCATGTTCAAAGACAACTAAAAACGCATCCTTAATTTGCTTTGGAATTTTGGAATTTTTTTTATCTCTGTAGGGCCGGTTTTTCCTTTTTCTCATGTTAATTTTAAAAACATGAGGTTTATTTTTACCCTAGTTTCCATTGTGACAACAATTGTTTCTATGGAAATAACATCATGGTAAAGTTACGTACACCGATTTACATCTGAAAGCAAAAGACAGGCTCCTATTTTTTGTATTAAAAAGAATTTGAAATTTACAATAAAATGACACTATTGGTATTTTAGTACTCATTTAGATAGACACACTAATAAATTAATAAATAAAATCACGAAGGCCAATTTGAATTAATTTGTGTTCAAAAAGGCACGATCAAGAAAAAATAGTTATTTATTTGACAAGTGAATAAAGTACCCACGAGTCGATAATGCTTTATTCACGTGTCAAAAACAAAACTCTATTCAAGAGACACCACTAAATTCTACGATTTAAAGAAATAAACTTACAAAGTGTCCCGAAATTAGTGGTCAAAATTTTACCAGTAGATTCTTCTATGAATAATATGAAAAAAAGTCCCTATGAACATATGTCGAAAAATAAGGCCTAAGAGAGCTAAGGCCCCTTAAAGGGGCCACTTTGAAAGTGTTTTTTCTAAATATCTTCAAAACGGTTAAAGATAGCAACGTGAAATTTGGTATCTTTACTAAGTCTTTCATCCTACAAGACTGGAGAAAATTTTCAAAATTTTGATCATAAGTTTCTCGTACAGGAGGGGGACTTAATACTAAATTTACTCAAACATGTTTGTAAGTAGTTTTTTCTCAAATTTGATTCCAGAATCTGAAAATTTTAGGTTTTTTAAGTAAAAATGGTACTCTTGTTTGACATCGATAAAATGCGCCCTTTTCGAAAAAAAAATGGCTTTTCATTGGTTCAGAGCTCAAAAATTTGACAGAAGACATCAAAATATTGTAAACAAGTTCATGGGACCGTTCCTTACTTCATTCTACAAAGAAAAGTTGTTATGGGTATGGGTCGAAAAATGCTTCCCTAAGGGAGCCATATGGTCTTTCAAATGGGGTCTTGGAAAGGATGTCGTTTGAAGAACTCTAGCTCCCTTAGAAAGCATTTTTCGACCCATACCCATAAAACTTTTCTTTCTAGAATGCAGTAAGGAACCGCCACATGAACTTGTTTACGATATTTTGATGTCTTCTGTCACAAATTTTGGAGCCCTGAACCAATGAAAAGCCATTTTTTTCGAAAAGGGCGCATTCTGTAGATGTCAAAGGAGAGTACCCATTTTTACTCGAAGAACCTCAAATTTTCAGATTCTGGAATCAGATTTGAGAAAAAACTACTTGGAAAAATGTTTGAGTAAATTTAGTCCTAGCCTCTCCTGTACAAGACGCTTATGATCAAAAATTTTCTCCGCAGCATCAAAAACTTAG
Source organism: Pycnomerus fuliginosus (assembly GCA_963924575.1). NCBI lineage: Eukaryota > Metazoa > Arthropoda > Insecta > Coleoptera > Zopheridae > Pycnomerus > Pycnomerus fuliginosus. The sequence continues at coordinate 25,303,602 of OZ004618.1, read as the reverse complement.
TAAAGATTCCAAATTTCACGTGCTTTTTTAACCGTTTTGAAGATATTTAGAAAAAAACACTTTCAAAGTGTCCTCTTTAAGAGGCCTTAGCTCCCTTAGGACTTATTTTTCGACATATGTTCATAGGGAATTTTTTTCATAGAAGAATCTACTGGTAAAGTTTTGACCACTTAATTTCGGGACAGCCCTGTATAATTATACAAAATTTCAAACGAGGTTGGCAATAACGGAGAATTTGGGTTACATACTAAAGTAAAATATTATTACATAATAAAAAAAGTTCTGAGTGTGGTTCCCCTTTTCCACATTTTTTTATAATGGACAATTTACAACAGTAAATGGTTGAAATGGTGATTCATCTGTCCCAGAAAATATTTTGCCGACTTCGAAAGCTTCAACAAATAAATTTATTGTAATCAGAAAAATCAAAGAAACTTTACGAATTATTTGATACTTGGTAAAAGACAATCAAAAACATGACTTTCAATTCCAAAGCCCCCTGAGTATAAGATAAAAAATAGTATTTCTCGAATAAATACCGTTTGTTTTCGCCTTAAAATTCAAGATTTCTTTGTATGCCCATGCCATGGTACATAAATAACTAGCTTTGGAAATGCCAATGCAACTTTGTTACAAAAACTTCCACGGTTTCCCCGCATTTTCTTTATTTGCTTGTTTTGTCTTCTGTTTGTTTTGATTTTGAAATCCCCGTTTTCCTTGAACGTGGATGATATTACTAATTTTTCAGGAACAACACTCCGAAAACCATTCCTTACTGCGAGACACCAAATCGTCGGACGCCCTCTCCGACTATGGTGAGCACATCCACCGCGACCTGTCCGCGCAGGGCTCTTCCAATGAAGCCACAGCTTTAGCATTTAGCGGCGATGAAAGCGACAAACTCGCGGAGGACGCCGTGAGTGAAGCGAAGAAAATCGAGACTTGGCTAAAGAAAAGACAATTCGTTTTACAAGAACTTGTAGACACCGAAGAAGCGTACGTCCGTGATTTGTCGCTGATTGTGGAGGGCTACATTACCACGATGAAGGACCCCGAGTGCGAAATTCCGATTCCGGAAGATTTGAAAGATGGAAGAGACAAAATGGTTTTTGGGAATATCGAAGCGATCTACAGTTGGCATAAAGAGTAAGCTATTATAAATATTTGCAGTGTCGTAAAAATGTTGTTTTAGTACATTTTTGAAATCTCTGAAAAAGGCCGTAGAAAATCCTGCAGAACTAGGTCAGCTATTTAAGAAATATGAAAGAAAACTGCACATGTACGTCGTATATTGCAAGAACAAACCAGTTTCTGAGTACATCGTGTCGGAATATTTAGACACGTATTTTGAGGAAATGCGAGTAAAATTGGTTCACAAGTTGCAATTGTGTGATCTACTCATCAAGCCCGTTCAGAGGATCATGAAATATCAGTTGATGTTGAAAGATATATTGAAGTATACCGAGAGAGCTGGGTTGACAGCTGAAGTTGAACCACTTAGAGCCGCTTTGGAAGTTATGGTGATAGTACCAAAAGCAGCCAACGACATGATGGATGTTGGCAGGCTACAAGGTTACGACGTAAGTATGTCGGTTATGCACTATTATTGACTTTTATGATAGATTTTGGGCGTTCTTCTATTAGTCTATTTACGTAACGAGAGTTGTAAGAAGCATATTACGCACGTGTGGAAGACGTTGTACAAGAGCCGCGTAGCGGCGAGTGTATAATTCCACAGTGCATAATTGCCTTACACAACTCCAGTTGCTTTTCTACGACCACACAATAGGTACTTAACTTTTCAAAAGACGGTAATAAATTCAAAAAATTTTTCGAGATTATTTCCAAATCTCCTTTTAAACGAATGAATTAGACTCATTTTTAAATTTCTACCCAATCAAGAGTGATCAATGCATTTTATCGGAGTTTGCACGAGTCATTAATCGTTTCCGCTGACGACTTGATTTTAAACACAATTTTTTCACTGCTGAAAATCACAACGTAAACAAAATTATGGAAAATAAAGGTCCGCAAATACGACCACCACACACAAATCCTTCCACAAACCATATTCTAGGTGTTTTTGGGCATAAAGGACGGTGAAAATTCAACAACATTTTGTTTACATGCTTCCTAACCTCAAACGTCATTAACGACAATGAACTATGGTCTGTCCGGGATCCACACGCCCGGGATTCACCCTATTTCCATGGCGAATCATTGTTGTCAACAATGAATCGCCATGGAAATCGGGTGAATCTCGGTCGTGTGGATCGCGGACAGATTATATAACGGCTCGTTCGCAAAAATCATAATTTTATCAAAATAAGAGTTTAATTTGCGAAATAATCTTACCGTATACGAAGCTGTTGCAATCGGTTAAATTTTAGAAATAATTACTCAAGCTTTGTTGCCTTATAGGTAAAACAGTTCAAACTAAATTGTTATTTATTATCTGATTAAAGCCCGAGGGCTTTAATTTTTATTATTTTACCACCGGCAACAAGCTTTCATAATCATTTTCAAAATTTAACCGATTAAATAGCATGCACTTGTGGTATTATAAGCGAGAAATATTTAGAAAATATCCTCGGACAGGTCAACCTTATTTTTTTGATGTGAATCCAATGGTATAATCAGACATTTTTAGCATTCCATTCCCGGTTCAACCGGAAATTACCATAATTTTTATTTTTTAAATGGAATCTTACTTTTAACTTAACAAAGAAGGTTACGCAAATTTACTCTGCATTATTTGTTTCCTGAAACGTAACATCCTCGTGCGATAATAATTGGCCTTATGAAACTTGTTTTTTAATATACTATTGTACCTACTTTGCAGTTTTTCTGCACTTGAAATTTCTTGCATTTGTCGGCGAAACGGAACAAAATCACTTTGTGTCATGAAAATTTAACAGAATTTCAAATTTAACATGTCTTTAACACTCATCTAAGCCAGAAACACATCAAAAAGTTCGAAAATCGCTCCTAAGGGTGCTACGGCCCCCTGAAGGGGGCGTCGAAAATTCGATTTTGATTTAGTCACTCATTAAGTCTTTGCATACTATCTGACATTATTAAGCATCACCAGATTACTTTAGTTACTATTTTTAGAATCCGTTCAGTTTCGTAATTTAATAAAAATAAGTTGTTCCTTCTTGATCAGCCCGGTCAATACAGATAAATTTTTGATTCGACTTTTCTCGAAAACGGTTAGTCCTATGGAGCAACAATAAGAGGAGCTTTTTTATGTCGTTTTAGTCAGACAACCCTATGCCGGTGAGGAAATGTCAAAAAATGGCTCATCAAAATAATTGGGTGAAAAAATCCACAGCCCCCCCCCCCTGTTTCGAACGCCCCTGGTAAAATTCGCTTTTTGCTGATAACATAATTTGATGGAGCTTATTGATATCAGACAGTGTGCAAAAACTCATCGCTTTAACCTAAACGGTTCCTGATTTATTAAATAATAACCGAAGGGTGCCTCCTTCCGAGGACCGTAGCCCCCTTAGGAGCGATTTCCGGGCATATGTTTATAAGAACTTTTCTTCATATTTTTCGATGTAGAATCACCCCTGAAAATTAATGACTGCATACCTGAATCACTCTGTATATCAGCTAAAAAGGTTTTTAACATAGCAGATACTTATGTTGTTTTCGATATATATCATTTTTAATAATAACTAACTCCACATCACTACAATAATCAATCACAAACTTTCGGTAATATCAATCACTTGCGGAGTCATTCATGCACGTGAACGCATATTGAAATAAAGTGTACATTTTTGGTTTATGCAGGGAAAAATCACGTCACAAGGACAACTGCTCCTTCACGGGATCCTGAACTGTTCCGACGTCCAAGGTACTGTGATTGGAAAAAACAAAGATATGCAAGTATTCTTTTTCGAACAAACCATTATACTATCAGATGTTGTGGGCAAGAAAACCCTGTTTACAAACCCCCAATACTTCTACAAAACTCAAATTTCTGTAAGTATTTTGTGAGCAATGCCTGCAACTGAGTCATAATGATTACAGGTGAACAAAATGAGTCTAGATGTGACAGAAGATGGCTTTATTCTAACGTCGACAGATCCAAACAGACCACCTCTAGCCCTGGCTTGCCAAACTGGCTCACCTGAACTGCAGGAGCAGTGGGTTTCATCGTTAAAAAACATCTTACAGACGCAAAAAGACTTTCTTAAGGCCATCCAAAGCCCGATCGCTTATCAAAAAGAACTTACAAAAGAAGCGTGAGTATTGCACAAAAAGCTTGCATATTTGGATTTGGGCTCGTTAAGTTTGAACTAACTGGTTGTGATTTAATTTATGAAATGCTTGGAAAGTAATCCATCTCTTTTCCAATGGTTTCTCGATAATTTTTCAAACTTATGTATGGTGAAGGGACTACAAATTTTCTTTATAGTTTTCTTGTGTTCATTCAAATTGAATGATTTACTGATTTACTGTTGAAATGTTACACTGTGACTTGCTTTGATAATCATGTGATCCTGTTTTGAATCAATCAGATATGTGTACGATCACTGACTAGTCATTTGGTCATTTGTCAAGTAGGCACTTTATTAATTTCTTCTCGGGTATTTTTCACATCCCTCACGTGCTCTGCTCCGTACATTCATCAAATTACTTTAAATTCTCTTTTCTTGCTCAATATAAATAGATGCTCATCACTCAGTAGGTTTCTGTCAATTTTTTTGCTTATTGATGAATACGCGTTAAATCAAAACAAAAAGAAAACTGGAGTTTGAGCATAATTATTCTATTTATCACATCAATACGATTTTCAAGATGCTTTAGTACGAAAACCCAACCAATACTCTCGTACACATCTACACATGAAAGTGAAATATGTGTAATGTTTATTGTATTATTATTAATTGTATTTATTTTAAGTTGAAAATGTACATAGAATATATGTTTGTACATAATATATTCATTCATAAGCGATGATGGAATACAAATTTTCAATAGAATAAAATATGAAACTGAGTCTGTCATTTATTTAACCCAGGGCCTACAACCACTTAACTTTTTTTTAGTTTATTAACTTTATTTTTCATAGTTCGGCTAACCAGTTTGTTTTTTTTCTTTTTTTATTTGAATTATCTTTTAACTCGCCCACATTGCTCGCACATAAAAATGGTTATTAACGTCGGACAATGATTTCAAAATTGATGTGTATTCGATGCTTGTTTGATGCTAAATTTTACTTTCTTTACCTCGAAACATGTTGCTAAAGTAACCCTTTTATCACATAGATAAAGTAAATTACGCACTACCACTAGAAACACCCCACTACGCCAAAACACTTGATTTTCACTGCTGACGCGTTTCGAGCACAATGTGCTCATTATCAAAGCCGAAGGTAAACAACCTACCTGCCAGAAAACTGAAATATTTTTTGGGCCACCTGCGTAGCTCTAGACTTATAAATTACGATACTTTCCATTGCATCTAGCATTTGCACCTTGTTAACGCTACAAACTAACTTAATATTATCACTTATTCTATGATAATTTCTTAGTTCTGCAGTATTTAAGGTGGGCTAAGTGCTATTTAAATCTGGTGTTGAGAGACCTTCGTGCCTGACCTACATACTTTAGATCACAATTTTGTGAATTGATCTCGTATATACCAGATTTTTCGCTATGCCCTACTTTATCTTTCGGGTTGCCTAAAAGGTTTTTCAGTTTGTTTTCATTCAAGGTTTTTTGTCCAACACGATTTAAGGACAGTTTTCAGATCTGAAAACAAACTGAAAAACCTTTTAGGCAACCCGAAAGATAAAGTAGGGAATAGCGAAAAATCTGGCATATACGCAATCAATTGTCAAAAAGTGTGTAGGTCAAACACGAAGGTCTCTCAACACCAGATTTAGGGAGCACTTAGCCCATCTTAAATATGGCAGAACTGAGAAATCCAGTGTTGCCCTACATGCCTTACACAATGACGATAGAATAAGTGATAATATCAAGTTAGTTTGTAGCGTTAGCAAGGTGCAGATGCTAGATGCAATGGAAAGTATCGTCATTTATAAGTCTAGAGATAGGCTTATGAACGCTGATACAGGCCCGATCGCATATTCATCTCTGTTTACGCTAGTTTAGGGAGGATTTGTTATATTTACACGTGTTCACCCATGCGTGACCATCTCTCGTCCTGTGATTGGTCTAACTTTCACAGCCGAGGGGTGGAGCTACGCGGGTGGGCCTATAAATATTTAACTTTTCTGGCGGGTAGGTTATTTAACTTCGGCTTGATAATGAGCACATTGTGTTCGAAACGCGTCAGCAGTGAAAATCAAGTGTTTCGGTGTAGTGGGGTGTTTCTAGTGCATTTTTCCACCAAAGTTGTCCAGTGGTTCCAAAATAAATTATGTTGACAAATACATTAGAACAACCATGGCCAATTAATATGTTTTTATTATTATCTGTTGTAAAATAAAGTAGGTCAAAAAACGCCTTTTAACTCTTTGATGGAATGTTTCTACCTATCGTAATATATAATTTATTTTGGTTACTGCCATTTTTATAAAATGCGAGTCGAAAACAATGGTTAAAGTTCAAATTTTTTATGTATTTATTTTTTATCGTTATTTTTTTGCTTTCTTGAGTTATTATTTTTCTGATTTCCACACAGCTCCCACTCAGGCTCATCGCTATGGGATCCTAGTGTCCTGAGGAAATCTACAATTCCAATCTCCCCAAACACAGATTCCAGTAAACCACACCGAAAAAACTTGCCATATTTCCACAAAGCCAACACGATAGGAATTCCCTCAGACACAGATTTACCAGATTCCGGTGAAAATAAGTCCCACAAAACAAGACTGACCTTTTTTGAAGGATTCAGAAACACACTCAGGTCAAAACATAAAAGTGACCCAACTGTGCTAGAATCGCAAAAGGACGCCGATAAAAGCGATATTCAAAGAAGATGGTCGGAGGCTCCCCACCAAACAACGGTAATTGCATTGAAACTTTTTTTCGTTTGAAAATTCAGGTTTTGGAATTTTTGCGAAGAGCTTTTCGATTGTGTTAACTGAATGCATGTTCTCATTGACCTTCTCTTCTCTAGGTGTTATAACAGAGAGCTTCACCAATAAAACTAACCAATAGATGAAAAGGCTGTGATACAAATTAGTCTAGTTATTTATCAACAAAGTTAGTGTATTTATGAATTGACATGGAAATTAAGGAACGCCACTCTTGCAAGATATGGTGAGCATGATACAAGCTTTGCGTTTTTATTTCGATCATTCATTCTTCACCCTTCATCAGATTCGTTTTATGTACGATCATTTAGTAAAGTGTATATTTGAGCAATTGTGGGCGTCAAGTACGTTTTTGTCGCCCAAGGTTCAAAATAGTATATTAAAAAACATGTTTCATAAGGCCAATTATTATCGCACGAGGATGTTTGGACAACGAGGGCGAAAAGCCCGAGTTTTGCAAAATGCGAGTGCGATAAGAGCCTTAGGAAACACGTTTTTTATACAATTTTTTCTATTTCGGATGCCCAGCTTGTTAATATTTTCAAGAAAAATTTAGATTATCATTTTCGAAGACAGGCTTGGCAGTTAATTCGATTGTTAGACAGAATAGTTTTCTAGGTTACGAGGTAAACAAAAGCAGTGCTCTAATAGAGCACATTAGAGCACGTGTTTGGGTGCTATAAAGTGTTCATTAGGAAACCGAAATAGAAAAAGTGCTTTTTTGACTTCTCGGCACTAAATCTCTCTTTCAGGCGCTGTTTTGCGCCACTGAAATCGACAATTTTCACTTCCCAAGGAACTGAAATGCTGTTGCTAGGCAGTTTTATAGAGATTCCCTTATAAATCTTGCTTTGATTTTAACGCATACTTTAACGGTTTAATTATTTTTCGCCGGTAGTCATTAAAAGTTAATTTTTACTGCTTCTTTTGCGGCAGTAAAAGCACATGTGGCAGTAAAAATGCACGTTTTTAATGACAATCGGCGAAAAAATTATGTGTTAAACATGGCTGGATTCTTAACCTCGGCTATGAAACTTCAGTTGCGGCAGTAAATCTGCAATTTTTTTGCTTTGTTAAACAAATAACTATTTCGGCGGTCCAAAAAAATATTTGCATGTTTTGGATTCAAACTAAATGGGAGTGTAAAAAGGGCGTTTATACCGCAGCACTGAAATGTTTGTTATTCATAACAGGGGGTAAAATGAAACTTAATTTTTAATTTTAATATGTAATGTTGACTATCATTATTACCGACAGTGACTTGTTTTTAATATGTAATGCTGATTACTCTTACGGGAGTAATGGATTCAATCTTTCCCCAGGGATTAAAGTGAGATTTGACCTTCACAATACCTAATTTTAGAAATTATTTGCATTAAACATTCGATTAACAAGGCGGTTTGGTGTGTTTAATTAAAGTGTGTAATATTCTGGTAATATAAAATTTGTATTTCACGTGTATGCAACTCAAAAGTAAAGTTCCCTCATCCGCTTGCTGGTGTATAAACTTTAGCTTCGAGATTTAAATAATTGTACTTTACTCTCTTGATACATTAATAATTAATAATCAATCTCTCAAGTAATAATTTCCCTCGGCTAATCTTTACTTACTTTCAGGATTAAAAGATGCATTTGAGTCCCCTGGTATACAGGGTGTTATTTTTAAAACTTCCCACCTTGAATGTCTTTGGATGTAACAAAGATATTGAATTGAAATAAACGCTGACCAATCCCCCACGGAGGACACTTGCGCATACAAAGAGGGAATTGTTTCCACTTCCGGTTTAACCGGAAATGAACTTAACTCAACGGATTCGGAATCTACGATTTTTTCTGAGTTAGAAACATGTATGTTGACCGGAAGTGCATTCACGGCCACCCTAGATTTTCAAAAACAACGACGAAATCGGTGAAAAATTGAGATTTTCGAAAAACGTAAAAACACGTCTACTTTAATTTTTTGATGCAAATTCATCTGTCAATTAATATTTCCTTTTTATTTACTTTTGAGATTTGGACAGATTGTGAGGTAAGAGAAAATTTTATAGAAATTTAAGAGAAATCAAAAAATGAAATTGCTCAGGTAAATTTGCATTAAAAAAACTAACTTGACGTGTTTTTGCGTTTTTCTAAAATCTCAATTTTTCACCGATTTCTTCGATGTTTTTGAAAGTCTAGGGTGGCCGTGACTGCACTTCCGGTCAGGTATGGTACATGTTTCTAACTCAAAAAAAAATCGCATATTCCGAATCCGTTGAGAAAAAGGTGTCATTCCATTTGAAAAAACAAAGTTAAGGTAATTTCCGGTTAAACCGGAAGTGGAAAAAATTCCCTCAATATACGCGGGATTGGCCAGCTTTTATTTCAATTCAATATCTTTATTACATCCAAAGATATTCAAAGCGGAAAGTTTTAAAAATAACACCCTGTATATGTATAATATACTATAATCAACCTAGTATGGAAATATATTATTGACGCCCACTTGAACTCTTGAACATAATTTTGTTTTGTTAGAGATAAAGAAACACAGTGTTAATGGTTTGAGTAAGATTTCCGTTATATTTTTATTTTTGAGAATTCTACGATCGTACATAAAATTTTGTATGCTTAAGACGGCGATCGTGGCTCTCAACACAAGCCGTCCCCTTTCGCGCCTGGGGCATATCATTTTTGCGCCCCTGCACCTACATTATAAATAGCTATTTTCGTTATTGAAACTAACAACGTTCAGCTTTGCTTTTTGTTTTGTTGCACTTTTCTTCGCATGAGGTCATACAATCAAAAATAATAAATTGTTATTGCGGACAAGTGTATGAAATTCTAGCGGGGCCATGATCGTGTGAACGTTACCTACCCGTCTAATGTTCAACTGACAACCATCTGTCCGAAAATGACATTGTATACGATCAAAAATTATTTTCATGAGATGAAAAAATTTTAAAATAAAGTGTAGAATAAACTAGGTCGCGTAAATTATTATTAGTGAGATGTAGCTATATGAGTCTAGCATCAGTAAAGTGCCTTTAAGCTTTCGCGGCCATCTTAAATTTTGTTCATATCCCTCGACGAGCGTCAGTTAGCCGTTTCTGGAGAACTGTTTCTAGCATCGTCATGAAAATTTGTACACAGGGGTTTCAATTAATTTTGAATCGACGTAAAATATTTTCATCAATGACGCACTTCCGGTTATACCGGAAATAGGTACTAACTTCCTTATTTTAAATGGAACACCCTGTATATTATGATATTTTTGGATTCTACGTTTAATTCTAGATGAACTGTTACTAAGAATTTCTATGCCAAAAATTTACCGCTTTTGAGAAAATCAAGAATTTCGCTTTTTTATGTTGAAAGTGCAGGCCTAATTTCAAAAAGCTGTAACATCCTTACAGTATGAAATGAGAAAATGATATTAATTTGGCATGAGGTCTCATGTAGGGTGTATCCGCCCCTGGACTCAAATTGGGTCAAATACATACAGGGTGTTCTCTGCAAATTTTTAGACAACGTCAACTTCATTGGTCAAAAACTCACCTGCACTTGACATAAAAAAGCGAAATTCTTGATTTTCTCAAAAACTGTTGATTTTTGGCAGAGCAATTCTTAGTTAAAGTTCGCCTACAATTAAACGTAGAATCCAAAAATATCCCAATATACGGGGCGTTCCATTTAAAATAAGGAAGGTAGTACTTAAAACCCCTGTGTACAAATTTTCATGACAATGCTAGAAACAGTTCTCCAGATACGGCAAATTGACGCTCGTCGAAGGATACCCTGTATTGTGATACTTTTACATACTCATAGCTGAATTTTTGTATTTATTTTTTACAACTAACTCGTTATTTCATACGTAAAGTGACATTCTTTAAATTGCTAATCGGAGCAGGCACTTCCTGGAATGACCCATGTTTCAGTTTAGTGCAGATACCAAAAGTATGTGACTAAGTTTCGACATGAGGACATGAGTCACCACGGGCCCGGCCAACTCCAATTGTAAATTTAAAAAATGTCACGTTATTCAAATTCCGCCCCTGATGATAATAATTTTTGATCACATTTTACTTGAAAAATCGAAATTCATGCCCTTGTTATAAGAAGCTACATCATTTTTTCACATACTTGCTCATTACTCAGCAATTATCTCAAGTGAAAATACGAAAATTGCAGCCGGAAAATCACGTAATGGCGCCAGGAACGCAAGCCCGCCTTGTATGCGAATGGCCCGATTTGACATTGGGTGAAGTAGTAACGATCATCCGCTACGACGCCACCCAAGGTTATCTCGTGCATACAAATCTTGAAGAAATTTGGCTACCAGCCCACGTCCTCTCAAATTACAATCGGAAGCCCTGGTCGTTCCGTTTCAAAAAAACTCCAAGAAAATCGATCGATATCAACGGCAGGGAGAATGTTATTCCCGAAGCACCCCTTCCAGAATTCCGTGACAAACTCCAAGACATTTCTGTCCAGTGTGGCACCAGAGTCGTACTTAAATGTCGCACGAAGAATTGTGGGCGTAACACCAAAACGAGCTGGAAAAAACTCGAACCGAACTTGTGTATTTTGAGGAATGGCAGATTTGTTTTGGGACCGGACGATGAAGGCGTTGCGATGTTGACGATAGAAAATGTTAAAAAATCAGACACGGGGACATATTCTGTCACTATAGGAAATGAAACGGGTTCTATACAATGCTCTGCTGCATTAACGGTTACTGAGTCCTACCCTGCGTTGCAGGAACCAAAGATACAAGTGCTTTCGAGTTCCAGCGTCCTTCTCGAGTGGGAAAGCACGTCCTATCATCAATTTTGGGTGGAATGCTGCCAATTGGGCACCGGAGAGTGGCTGTCTCCTAACAATAACAAAATAATCAACTCTCAAACCTACACCGTGGACAATTTAATTCCGGGTCAAACGTACAGTTTTCGTTTAGTAGCCGTGCAAAATAAACTCGTCAGTTTACCGAGCGTAGCGGTCACGCTTCCGGTTGCCGCTAATTTAAGATGGCAACAAGAGCAGTTTAAAAACCGCTACATCGAGTTGGAGGAGATTAACAGGGGGCGATTTTCTCTGGTGCGGCTCGCTAGAGATAGAGGTACGGAGCTAGAAGTGGCCCTCAAGCAAATTACCAGAAGGAAGCAGTCGCATCATGTGACCCAGGCAGAATACGCTCTGCTGGCTGGAATGCAACATATTAACATCATCAGATCGTTGGCTCTTTTTGACAACGCGCCTTTGCCCGGAATGGACACCATTGTTCTAGAATTGTTAGTAAATTTGCTTTTTTTTCTTGTTTAAAAAAAATGTTACAGGGTGAGAGGGCCGCTCTTATTCACCTTCATTTGCGAAGGAGAGGAATACACAGAAGCTGCAGCTAAAACATTCACCACCCAGTTACTGTCAGCCCTCTCGTGGCTCCACCAAAGAGATATAGCCCACTTGGATATAAAGGTAATATTACTGCAGTCCAAAATTAACGTTTAACTGTTGTTAAGAAACAAGAAGAGGCAATACACAGATTAGTATCAACCGGCCTTCATGACATTAATTTTGACATTACCAGTAATTGACCATTTTAAATTAAGTTAAAAATTCCGCAGCGCCACTAACGGTATCAAATGTAATTAAGAATTTTTTAAGTTTTCGACGGCCGAAATGACAAAGTGATGACAAAAGGCGATTTCCGTTTAACCTTACCATAGGTTACTAACATACAGAATTGAATTCTCTTTACATCTTTACACATACCTTGACATCACAGCTTACTATAGGTATGTACATTTCACGTGAACTCAGCCACCTTTTGGCAGCCAATTTTATTTTCTATCCGATTGTAATCAGCATGCGATATGCGTTTTTTTCAAAAATTTTCTAAGACAAAGGAACTATCTTTTAGGTGATTCTTATAAAATAATAGATGCTCTTTTCGACTAGTGTAAGCATTTTTTGGTAACTCTTTGAATAATACTTGAAAATGTTGTTTTTTTTTTTCAATTATTGCGATTTTTCACAAAGTACATCGTTTTAGTCCGGGAGATTGCTTGACTCATTTCATTAACTTTCTAAAGTCATTTTTCCTATTACGCATGTCGCTGTGATTCGAAAAAGTCGAGTCTGCCATGCAAGTAGCGGGACAACGCTCCATGGGGGCTCAAGTATGCCAAAAAAAACTAGTCTCATTGATGGAAATTATTAACGCTGAAATCCTTTATATAAATTACGGACACCTCGAAGTGTCCAAAAAAACGGCCTGCCTCTTCGCCTGCGGGACAAAATGTGTCTGCCAACAACATTTCTTAGAAATTTGATTAATAAAATTGTAAAACTATACTGTCATATTTAAATTATCTACCCGTAGCAGGTGTAAAACAGGTGGCATAATAGTGTCCTTAGGCAACAATCTGTCTATTCTACACCTCCTACAGTAGATAATTTGAAGCTCCGGAGTAGCTTGACAATTTTATTAATCAAATATCTAGGAAATGTGCCAGACACATTTTGTCCCTCAGGCGAAGTGGAAGAATGTTTTGGACACTTGGAGGCATCTGTAATTCATATAAAGGATTTCAGCGTTAATAATTTCACTTTTTTTTTTCCATACTTGAACCCCCTTGCGGGGTCCTGTCCCGCAGGTACCCTGGCAGACCGCCAATTTCTGTATTTATGACACGTTAATTAACGAACAATGTGGAAATAGTTATTAACGATACTAGGTTGGTAAGTGCATGTTAAAACGCACTTAACAACCGTGTATCGTAGATAATTTTTCGCACAATCGAATTTTACCATTAGGTAATGACAAATTTGGACAAACTTTTTGAAGCCGACCACACGAGAAATTTGAAGCAAAATGGCAGTCCGCAACCACAGGAAACCTAAGCTTCATTAAATTAAAACATTTTTGATACCTATTTGACATCTCACGCGCTATTTGCGATTTTCATTTGTTTAACTTCCCGCACTGTTATTTTTTGTTTCTATGGAAACTAAACAGTTTTTGGTAATGTCAACTTTCCGCTCATTATGGTAAGTTGGAATATCGAAACGATTGTGTGAAAAGAATGTTAATGAAATCGGCCGAATATTTTCTGTCGCTACCTCCCCGACTATTAACCTCCCCAACCCCAACACAATTTTAAAAAAATGGGAGGTTACTGCAATCACTAAAATTTTCGAATTCGAGATAAGACCGGATCTATGCGTTTTGAGGTCTCAGGAACCCAAAAAAGTGGTTTTAAAAATGTGTCTGTGTGTATGTACGTACGTACGTTCGTACGTACGTACGTTCGTACGTACGTACGTTCGTTTGTAATCACGCCACAGCCAAAACTACTAGACCGATTGGGCTGAAATTTGGAACATAGGCATCTCGTAACCCAACTTAGATCTGAAAAGCTTTTGGAGCCAATCGTGCAACCACAAATGCCATTTTGGCACATCAACTTTTAAATTTTAAATGCAAACCCCCATTTTTCACGTCACCATAAGAAAGATCTTCAAATTCTGCTTCTAAAAATGTATTAACTCTTAGTGCCCTTTTGACCAAAAATTAAAAAAAAATTGATTTTTATCGGACTTTAAAATCGGGGTGCAGCCCAAGCCCCTGAACCGATTTGGCTGAAATTTTGCACATGGGGATTGTATTACACGTCGAAGAGCTGAACAAATTTTGAATTCAATCGACTCACGGAAAGTGCCGTTATGGCACACCAATTTCCAAATTTAAAATTATTCTCTCATTTGACCATTAAAAACAAGTTTTTGAAAGATTTATTGTCACCATCAGAAAGTTCTTCAAATTCTGGTTTTAAATGGACAAAATTAATTCGCATTTAGCGCCGTTTGGTTCAAAAAATCGAAATTTTATAATAACAGTAAAAATACATTATAGCCCAAATTACTGAATCGATTTGGCTGAAATTTGGTACATGGAGATTGGGTGACCCGTTGAAGACCTGAAAGCAATTGGCCCACGGAAGTCCCATTTAAGCATATCAACTTAAATTTTAAATACAAGACCTCCTTTTTTATGTCGCCATTAGAAAGGCGATCAAATTCAGGTTGTAGAAATGTGTTCACTGTTTCTGCCATTTCAGTGGAAAATAGAGAAAAAATTCTTTCTCATTAAAAGGGAGCGGGCTGACAGTGGATGACAAAGTGGCAGTTATTGTCAAAAAGGTGGAAAAAGATTAACCTTAAAAGAAACATACTGTCAAACGTGATGGGTGATGTCCGAGGTGACGTCGGTATTTGTCAGAAAATTGCGAAATTAGTCAAGGATTAAAAAAATTCTGTTCAATTGACTACTATCTACACAGAATACAAAGATCCACGCGATGGGGAGGTTCCAGCCGCTTCTCTGCTGCATTTTTTTTTTATTCGATTTAAAAATTACTCAAAATTAAGCTTATTTTATCTAAATTTAACCCCCTATTGCTTTACGTTTGGGCAAACGTTTCATAAGAGAGCTGCAATTTCTTTTCTATTGTCATGTTATAGGTACTGATCTTTAAGAAGATCGAGATATGACAACAATATGTAGTTGTAATTTTTCATAATCTGAAGTAAAATTTGATTCAAACTATTGATTTAAATAATTGGATTAATTTTGGAAAAATGTTGTCATACGCATTTTGACGCGATTTCGTTTGCTGTTGCATTGTTTTCGTCAATTCTTTTGAAAGAGGTAATGACGCAAGTGGCTGAAGCAATCGCTTTTTATGTGACATGTACCTACTTGTTCCGGAAGGTTCAAAGAAGGTAATGTATGTTCATAAACTCTTCACATTATGCTCACATCTATGTAGAATTTAGAATTAGTAAATGCGAAAACGAATTGACGACATAGGCCAGTCATTTCAGCCAGTAAAAAATGGCAAATTTTAACATTAACTGCAAAAGTGCTGACTTTTTTATGTATGCTAAAGAAGGGTGTGAAAGTGATAGATATCTCATCTTGCAACCTCCTCCGAGGTCCGCAACATTACCAAAAATGCAGAAAACGCGTAACTTCCTTATAGCTTACAGAGAAAAAGTACAAAAGAGTTGCAAAATTGGGATAACATGCTTTCATATTAACTGCAGCATGTGTTTTATTCCAATTTTAAAGCAGCAGATTACCAAGAATGTTGCTTTGACATCTGCAACAAAGCAATCAGTTTCAATCGTTCAATCGTAGTTTTTTAAGTAAAAAAACATGTTGATAGAAAAGGTTGCAAATTTATGCAGACCTTCAGAACAATGGTAAAAGCTCCTTCGCCAGTTTGCAACCCTTTTGTATTTTTTCAAAGCAAGTTATAAGGAAATTACGTTTTATACATTTTTGGTAATATTGCGGACTTCGAAAGAAATTGCAAAATGACACTTATCGTTTTCATACCTTGCCCTAGCATACCCCAAAAATTCTGGACTTTTACAATTATTGTGTATTGATTTGCGCAAATGACTGGCCTAACAACAATGCAACGACAAACGAAATACATACGTCAAAATGCCTTGAGAGCCAAGAGCGAATAAGAGTAGATGTCAAACTCGTTTTTGTTTTCATGGTATACCTTGGGTGAAATTGTAAAGGACTGTTACTTTTCGAGCACAATGCGTTTTAAAGAAAAACATGGTCAAAGAGATTGAAATTTGGTTCACACTCACTATAGTACAGTGACAGTGCATTTAGACGAAATACGGGTGAAACCCGGGCATTCAAAAAACCAAGATGAAACTTTCTCTAAACTGATCAGGACACTCTATTTAACATGTCATAGAAAATCCCCAAGAATTCCGCGACTGGTTTAGCCGTAATGGCCAAAGAACCGGGGAGGTTATGAAAATTTTCAAATTTACGCTATTTAACATGTTAGGAACATTTTAAGACATATTTAATTTAGCTCTCACAAAAAAATTGAAGCGGAATGCGCCCGAGCGACCGACCGAAGAAAAAGGTTCTTCATTATAACGTCGACGTAGGTCCATTTGGGGGTGATGCCTACTGATCTGGAGGCCGAACGGAAAACAAAGTATCTGGAAATGCAGAAATGTCAAAAACTTTGAGTGACACAGATCTCAGTTGTTATTCGACTTAGCCAAAATTGATTTTTCGAAAATGTA
The DNA here is from genome assembly GCA_963924575.1 of Pycnomerus fuliginosus. Classification (NCBI taxonomy): domain Eukaryota; kingdom Metazoa; phylum Arthropoda; class Insecta; order Coleoptera; family Zopheridae; genus Pycnomerus; species Pycnomerus fuliginosus. The sequence continues at coordinate 25,286,477 of OZ004618.1, read as the reverse complement.
GCCCATCTGGACTTTTTTGAAAAATCGTCAAAATTCTTAAATTGGTATGAACAATTTGTAAAATTAATGTAAAACTTTTTGAAAAAAACTGAAAAACTTTTTAAATCCCTTTTAATGTTTAAAATAATTGAATTGAAAATTCAATAAAATAGATTTTGATGTCGTGTGATTCAATTTTTTCACGCATTGTACTACCAACTATAATTTTCAGCCCGAAAACGTTATGGTGGATTTATCGGGACCCTCCCCGTTAGTGAAACTGATCGATTTTGGTGATTCAGTGAATACTTCCAAGAACGTTATTCTGCCGCCCGCTTGCCTTGAATTCGCCTCCCCTGAACTTGTACTGGGACAGCCCGTAGGAAAACATACGGACTATTGGGCAACCGGCGTATTTCTTTACGTCTTACTCAGTGGAGTTTCTCCGTTCCTAGATGATTCAGTGGAAGAAACAACAGCGAATATTTTAAAATGCGACTATTGCTTCCCTGAAGACTACTTTAGTAAAATTTCCCCTGAAGCCAAAGAACTCATTTCCAAGCTGCTCAAACACGTGCCATCTGAAAGAATTACAATGGATGAATGTCTTCAATCGGTGTGGATAAATCAAGTACGTAAACCCAAAACTTTTCTCTTCTTTCTCTAATTTCATTTTTCAGGATCAAGATAGGGTCGAAATACCCTCAAGTAAGCTGAGAACTTTCATGTCACGCAGACATCCTATGAATGTCCCCACAACGCCAACTAGTCCGGTTTATTTCAGTGAATACAACTCATTGTAGACTTTTTATAATTCGAATATTTTGTGATACCGCGTTTGTCAATTTTTTATTCATGTCATTTTCCTAGTATTTTGTAAGTTTTAATTAGATTTAATCAATTGTGTGATCATTAACTTATTATGAGAATTTGTAAATATCGATTTTAATGTTGCTGCAATTATTTTAGTTATTTTATTTGTAAATAAAATTCAATATATAATTTTTATTTGAAATATTGGCTTTAACTTTCGTATAAAAGGTGCTATTGTCATTATCCCATATTATAGATACAAAACTGAAATAATTATGCAACAAATGCATCAATAACAACAAATGAATGGTTTATCAGCGGATATACGCTTCCAGTGCAGTTAAATTTTTGCCCAAATACATCTGCAAGAAAACCTTGAACCGTAATTCCTTAAATATTTAAGTAGGTAGATGTATAAAAAGCTTCATAAAAAAATATTGATTGATTTCACTCTTTAGATATTCAAATTTAGTCAAATAAGTTTCATAAATATTCCTGGTAGATAAACTTTGGATGTGCATTTTTTTCCTGACAAAACGTTATATCCACGCCTAAATACTTGTAAAATATAGGTGAATTTTGTATTATCGCGGAGATGGTGGTTCGCAATTCAATGTTAATTAATCAGCCCATATAGGGACCTACAGCTTATGTGTCAGTGGAATGTCACCATCCGTCGTACGAAATTCCATGTCCACGACTGTATTAAAGACGCATTTTGAACTGCAAATGCTTAAATAAATGTGATTGGTGTATTTGTCCATTTTCTAATGACAATGTCACAGCGCTGTTTGTTTCAAAAGTACAGGCGAAGGACATTTTAAAAACTGACACGAGTTTGATGGTTTTATTAAACAAATTCGGAAAAGGGACCAATCACAGCTGGGTATTTGTGTTTCAAACCGCTAAATCGCAAAAGAAACGGCTGAGGTATACAGGGTGAGTCTGAAAGACTCCACATCCTTCATACCACAGAATCTACTGTTCAAATGATGAAGCTTGGTGCAAAAATTATTGCTCAATTGTGATTCCTCTAGATGTTATAAGCCGCCAAAGATCTTCATTTTTACACGTTCTTTTTAAATATCTTTCGAAAGGTGTATCGTAGGATTTTGAATTTTTGCACAGCATTGTTACAGACCAAGATGCAACTACTGATGGTACTTAAGACATTATCCAAAAAGCGGATCCCTGTTATACAGGGTGGCCCCGATGTTATTTGCCCTTGAACTTTTTTATGTTTGAAAATGTTGCTAATTTGCCTATGCGGCCGTATTCCCTGTTCAATTGTAGAACTTTTTTGGCTCTTAAAGTTTTTCGAAAAAACTAACCACTCACGAGGAAAATTGAAAAAACCGAAAACATGATCATCGTGATAAACCTACAATTTCAATAAAAATCAAAGTGTACGTTGACACGCACAATACACCCATTACATTTCAACTGTTTTTTTGCATTGAAGGTGTTTCCTACATCTGTGCCCAGAACCATTGGTCACAACTGAAGAAAAAACATTGATGGCAATTTTACCTTTTTAAGAGGTGGACCATGGGGTGGACTCATCATTGGTTTTAAGGTGAGTGGTTAGTTTTTTCGAAAAAATTTAAGAGCCAAAAAAGTTTTAAAATCGAACGGGAAATACGGCCGCACAGGCAAATTAGCAATATTTTCAAACATAAAAAAGTTCCAAGGGCAAATAACATCGGGGCCACCCCTGTATAACAGAGATCCGCTTTTTGGATAATGTTTTAAGTACCATCAGCAGTTGCTTCTTGGTCTGTAACAATGATGTGCAAAAATTCAAAATCCTAAGACACACCTTTCGAAAGATATTTAAAAAGAATGTTTAAAAATGAAGATCTTTTGCGGCTTATAACATCAAGAGGAATCACAATTGACCAATAGTTTTTGCACCAAGCTTCATCATTTGAAAAGTAGATTCTGTGGTATAAAGGATGTGGAATCTTTCAGACTCACCCTGTATATACTGTGGAAGTATTTGCAAAGTTAAAGAAACAAAGTAGGTATTCACTTCTTAATAAATGAGTTCAAAATCAAAAATGTCCAATACGGGGTTTCCAGGCGTTGTTTAACAACCTTCAAACTGGTTTAGTGACAAAAATATAACTGAAAGGCGAAATGCAGCCTCATATACAACTTAATTGCTTTAATGTAATTCTTTTAGAGATCCGTTTTCTGTGGATTACTTGAAAAGAAATGGTAATCTCGCTATACATTTTTACAAACAAAATGTAGGTAAGTTCCGACATTTTCTAACGAACGCTGGGGTTGTATGAGTCAGACTTTTTTTTGTTGGTTTGTAAACTGGTCTGCAGTTTCGTCAAAGTTCCTGCCAGTGTCAACAAATAGAAACAGTGGGCAATAATTAACAACAATGATCCCTTTCAACTTATCTATATTGGTACTTACTACTCAGTGACGCTGACAGAAATATGCAGCCTTACTGTACCTAACTTGGTGTGGGTCTTTGATTTCCGTATCTTGTGTTTAAAATTTTAAAGTTGATATGCCGCAATGGCACTTCCCGTGGACCAATTGCTTCCAAAAGCCTTTCAGCTCTTCAGCGGGTCATTTTTGATTTTTCTACCCAAAGGGTACAGAATGCCAATAAATTTTGTCTTATTTAAAACCAGAATTTGAAGACCTTTCTAATGGTGACAATAAATCTTTCAAAAACTTGCTTTGGATGGTTAAACGAGAAAAAAATTTGAAATTTGGAAATTGGTGTGCCAAAACGGAACTTTTCGTGGGTCGATTGAATTCAAACATTTTTCAGCTCTTCGACGTGTAATACAATCTCCATGTGCAAAATTTCAGCTAAATCGGTTCGGGGGCTTGGGCTGTACCGCGATTTTAAAGCCCGATAAAAATCTCGAATTTTTTAGTTTTTGGTCAAAATGTCACTGAGAGTGAAGCAGAATTTGAAGGCCTTTCTTATGGTGATGTAGTCGCAAAACCAATAAATTCAAGTGCTTCAGTGTAACTTATGAATGATTTGAACAATTTTTGCATCAGTTTACAGAGGATTTCTTGTGCTTTAAATTGATACATCACATAGACCTTCGCGCCATCTGCAATTTTAAAGTTGAGATTTGTGAGGGTTAGGGAGGGGATGCGTTTTGAAAAATCACCACACACGGATCTAAGTGTCCCCCTCGTAATAAAATTGACCTGTCACAGCGAATTTTCATATCTCAGTTCGTTTAGGAGACATTCAGGATGGCTAATTTTCAAATGAATAACCCTGTATATAATTATATAGAGTTGAAGTGTTGAGGACCTCCTTAGAGCTAGATTAGATATTGCATCATCCATATACATTTATACTTATTCTAATCGCCACAGGCTAGGGTTCAGATATGAAAAGCATAAAAGTAAATCTCATTCATTTTCTATACAGGGTGAGTCAAACGATCACATCATATAACTTCTTTCGTTTCCAACATATCTGAACCTTTTTTTCTTTTTTGGAGAAGTCAAATGGATATCTATGGACTACATTTTGACAATATCAGTGGTCCTAAAATGTTTTTATTTCATTATTGGCTAACGGCATGTGACATGTCACTTTTCTATTTTAAATAATGGCACCGTATTATTGTAGCTATTAGCATTTTTGTATTTATTACAACAGTGTAATAAAGTCATACTATTTCATAATAGAAATTTCGAGAAAAGTATTCATTTTATCAAAAAGTTGTTCCAAAGTTGAAAGGTAAATTTAGGCGCATCTGTTGATGTAATTAACTCGACATAATCTTGCAATAAAAGAAGTGTGTATGACGTAATTACTCAGATCCATAAATTTTGGGAACATTTTCTTGAAATTTCTACTATACATACATAAGAGTATGATTTTATTATGCCGTTGTAAACAGAATGAAAAATGCCACTCGATGCAATAAAGAAATATACAGGGTGCCATATTTAAAATAACAAAGTGGCATGTCGTTATTCAATGAAATAAAAACAATTTTGGGACGACCTTGGTCGATATGTATGTATAGTTGAGTGGCAGTCATATGATGGCATTACCAAAAATGGTTCTGATTCACGGGATACGAAAGAAGTTACAGAGGCTGGCCTCTTCCGTTTGACTCACACTGTATTAACGTAACAGGTCGTATCAGGTTTCTTGACTGAAAAAGCAAATTTTGCAAGATATTGAACTACAAGAGTGCCTCGGTGAAACGGATTGTGAAGAGAATAATTGTCGTACTCAAAGGGTACTAAATGCGAATGAATTTTGTCTTATTTAAGACCAGAATTTGAAGACCTTTCTGATGGTGACAATAAATCTTTCAAAAATTTGTTCTGTATGGTTAAATGAGAGAATAATTTTAAATTTGGAAATTGGTGTGCCAAAACGGCACTTTCCGTGGGTCGATTGAATCCAAAAAAAATTCGGCACTTCGACGTGTAATACAATCCCCATGTGCAAAATTTCAGCCAAATCGGTTCAGGGCCCTGGGCTGTACCGCGATTTTAAAGTCCGATAAAAATCTCAATTTTTTTAATTTTTTGTCTAAAGAAGGCTTTTCCTATAGTGACGTGAAAAATGGGGGTTTCCATTTAAAATTTAAAAGTTGATGTGCCAAAATGGCCTTTCACGTATCAAATTTCAGCCAAATCGGTCTGGTTGTTTTGGCTCTTGCGTGTTTACGAACGTACGTACACACAGAGAGAGACACATTTTTAAAACCACTTATTTAGGTTCCTGAGGCCTCAAAACGTGAAGATCTGATTTTATCTCAAATTCGAAAATTTTAGTGATTGCAGTAACCTCCCATTTTTTAAGTGGTGAAGTGAAGTGGGGAGGTTAAAACTTTGTTTTTAAAATTTTAGTAAATGTGATGAGCGCCAGGCGCAATGCGCACGATAACAACAGCGATCGACAACCGCCCGCACGCACCCCCTCTGACTCAAAGATTCTGACTTGGTTAAAGATAAGTGCCGCATTTTTTACAAATTCTGTGAAAAAGTAGAAGTTTCTACCGTCTCCGAGACTATGCCAATTTTTTTTAAAGAACGTGCGTTACCGTGCTTCGACGGCATTTTTCAGTAAAAAAATACAAATAATTGTACTCCTGGTATGATTGTTATGAAGGACACAAAGAGATGTTTTCGTTAATCTGTTCAAGGTCGTTACGGTATTCCCGCCTTTTGGTAGAAAGGGAGTCCGGGTTTGGTTTTAACCCCAACAGAGAGAAAAGCTTGGGTCGAGGGATCGATACAGCCCGAAAATAGGCCGGGCTAAGCGCGCCTGTTGCCAGGCAACCCGTTTTACTGACGTGACACACTGACACCCTAAATTATATAAACTCATTGGGTTGTATACCAACATATAGGTACCTTACCTACTGAATATTTTGACCGCATTCTTATATTAGGTATAACATTATGTCCATAATTTGGCAATAAAATTAAGTTAATTCAAGGAATTAAGGCCCTACCGCCCTTACATATTTTATGTAAGTTAAGAATAAGAAGCCCAAACTTGAAAAGTACAAAAATACAAACTAAACTTTATAATTATACTATCTTCGCTTTATATTGTAATAAATAATGCACCCTTATGGCCGATTGCACTGTAATTTTTGAGCTTAAAGTCCTTGGAAACCATAGTTTCAACAAACAAACGTATCCACGGAATTTAAACGTCACTTATCTTTAAGGAACCCCTTAAAATTACAGTGCAATCGGCCATCATTATATTTATTATTATCCTATACAAATAGGTACATATGTGTTTCTTTCTTGTTTCTTCTATTTTCTTTTCATTAGATAGGTATCCTCATTAAGTCAAGAGTCAGTACTTATTGTTTACAAATGTACCTAGAGTGAATTCCTATAGTAATAGATACCTGTGTACCTAAGTATCTACATATATTTAGAAATATTATCATTACAGTAGCGTCATTAGCATTTACAAATTCGAATGTTAAAAAAAAATTGAATGTAAGTACATATACAACTCCGTAACTCGGTAAATATAGTTAAGAATTTGTATTATAGAGGTGGCCCATAAAAAAACCGAACAGTTTTCTTTTTTGTAACATATCGCTTCGTTAGTTTTTCTGCAATGTTTTTTAATTTTATACTCGACGTAGCTGAATGAAGGTTGAGGTCGTCGATACCACTCATCGGATCTGAATTCGCACCATCCAGTGTCCTTCCTAAAGACTTTCATTTAAAACTATTATTTGGACCAATGGGGTTTCGTTACTCGTTGACATATGACAGTGGCGTTTAGACAGGATTAAAGGCCGCCCTTTTTCCTTTCCAAAATGACCTTCAAATTGAAAATTAATCGATCCCTAATTTTTTTGTGAATTTTCTTCCAACATAATAAACCGCATAAGTTACGACAAAAAGCACAGAGACGTTGAAAACTCGGTAGGCATTTTTGTTTAAGTTGTAAATTAAGCAGATTAGGATTGCTTAATTTACAATTTAAATCAAAAATACCTACCGAGTTTCCATTGCCTCTCTGCATTTAGCTGTAGATTATGCGATTTATTGGGTTAGAAGAAAATTCACAAACAAATTAGGGACGGATAAATTTTCATTTTGAAGGTCATTTTGGAAAGAAAAAAGGATGGCCTTCAATCTTGTCAAAACGTAACTGCCATATGTCAACGGGTAACGAAACCCCATTGGCCTAAATAAAGGTGTTAAATGAAAGTCCTTAGAAAGGACACTGATTGTGCGAATTCAAATCCAATGAGTGGTATCGACGACCTCAACCTTCAGCTACGTCGAGTATAAAACTAAACATTGCACAAAAACTAACGAAGATATACAAAAAAGAAAACTGTCCGATTTTTTATGGGTAGGTTAGGTATACATGAGGTACAGGCCGTGCATTATATCTTGGCGAAAATTTTGAATGCAAATTGCGACTTATTTTATTAAAACCCCTTTTTTCAAATGCAACCTGCTTAATAGCTGCAATTGTTGACTGGCAACTGAAAATGGGTGATTGCACTTTCAAATCGCTGTATTTAACAAAATAAATCCCCATCCCGTTCAAAATTCTCGCCAAGAATCAAGATATACCTAATACCCGCCAGAATGTACCTTCCTACCTACTTATTCATGAATAAAAGAAAATAATAATCAATGAAAATCACATGACAAAAATGATTTTCCATATCAAGTCATGAAAGTTATTGATCACTGGACGAAGGAGCATTGAAAGTACGAGGCGCAAGCCGAGTAGATATTTTTAAGCTCCTGAGTCCAGTAATGACTTTCATGACGTGATATATACGGAATTTTTCCTGAAACCGCATTCATTGTTTAATAATTAGGTACCCATAAATTCGGAATTTTTAAAGTCATTTTCAATAGGCTTGTAATTGTAAAGAACATCAGATTCATTGTGTATCCATCATGACGAAATTTAAATGTATTACATTACTAGGACTGTAATAGGAGTCAGGTAAAGACTTTACATGACTAATCAGGAATTAATTCACTGTCAAGAATCAAGATAACGGTTTCAGGAAAAGCAATTGTTTCGCCTATGGCAAGGGAAAGTAGGTATCTACTGAGGGTGAGATAACTGTTACAAAGATGATATGCTATAAGCTAAAAGATGACTCAACTCGACACAAAATGGCAGAATTTGGATTTTACCTACTATAGACACCTCTCCCTTCGACGATTTTGGTTCGCCCTCGTGGTTTCTTGCATATTGATTGATGGGCCGGGGCTGGGCCTTATAGCCATCTTGAAACTATTTCACCCAGCCATCATCCGACCATTCTCACCATCTTCTCAAATTAACACTATTTTAGGTATCTACACAGAAAAAAGAAAACCCTTCAGTCAAGTAAAATTTGCTTTACTCAAGTAAATTATGTGCTTGTATATGGGGAAGTAAATGATTTCTTGATTTAAAACATTCACTTATTTCGTACAATATCTTAAGTCAAGTATTTCATAATATTAATTTAAATCACATATTTACTTCTCCCAAAGCAATGGATTTGCTGTTTGAAAGAAACGGTATCTTTAACTCAAGTCGGTAATTTTCTTGGTAGAAGCGATCATACTTTTGACGCAAGTTTTTGGCTATATCACAGTAAAGAGTTTGGTTACTTAGGACTCGATGGACGAAATTCAATCAAGCAAATAATTATTCGGTTTAATCTAATTGGTTTTTAATTTGATTTGACAATATCTTAAACTTAAGTTATATATATATATTCCTTGATTAAAAGATGTATCATCATTGACATTGACCTAGCTGTTGAGAGTGGCTGTAGAAGGCAGAGACGAAGTTGACCCTGATGATGCTGCATCAAAAGGCACCACATACAAAACTGAAGTTGTTGCCGAATTCACGGATCCCTCTCTTTGTAATTCTGTAATTCCTTGTTCGGAGGGTTCATCTCTCAGTACTTCAAGCTTATTGTCTGACGTGAGCTTAAAAATAATTCTTTTTAGAAAACGATAGCAAGCCTAATATGATGTTTACCTCTTTAATTAGTTTTCCAAATTTAAGCTGATCTCCTAGGAGAGGAAAAAAATGCAGAATTTGTTCTTGATTCACTAGAGGCAGTAGGTCCAGAGTAACATCTTGAGCTAAAAAGAAGACTAAAAATGAGGATTGGGGAAATTATGGTGTCATTAATGGCTATTTCAAAGTTTGATAAACGTCTACAAAGTGATCAGGTATTACCTATGCCCTCAAACAATGAGTAGGTACTTACCTAAGACTATCCAAAAAAACAAACAATGACACACAGCAATGGCGTCTATGCCAAATTTTCGTGCAGAATGGGTTGTAACAGGGCGAAATAATGAAAGATGACACTGTTTACATACCCACAAATGCTGGAAGATGTTTCTGGAGACCAAAAATGTCGAAAAGTTCTTCCAGGCTGATCCAGGCGCATATATTGCACAATTTAACAAGGCACTAACAACAACGACGCCGCACACCACGTTTAACAATTAACAAACAACACGTGTTTTTACTTTTTGTTCCTCACGAAGAAGGGCTGCGCGGGTTGGAATCTTATTGGACCCCACAGATCACGTGATCGGCACGAGCTTGAGATAAACAAATGGACGACTGGAATCAAGGAAATATATTGTTGCACTCAGTGCACATTTATTTGAAACAATTTCTTTGTTCTTTAAATCCACATACTTCAATTAAGAGTCTTCACACCTTCATTGAAGTGAAAAGTTGCTTGGGAGATACGATTTGAGCTTTCGTTATTTAAATGGAACAAATGCATCCTTCAAATAAGAAATTCATTTCAAATACATGTAGCAACATAATCAAGTATTGTTATTTACTTAAAGCAAGGAAAAACTTATTGATTCAAAACAAAATTTTTCAAAAGGAGTAAATTCCATTGAAGTAAATTAAATTGTTAACTTTAAGAATTTCTTTTTTTCTGTGTACGAGGGTATAATATATTAATTTTTAAATTTTGTTTTCATGTTTGTAAGGAAAGACATATACTTTTACCTACATCAGAGTCTACTCTAGGTTCCTATAGGTACATACTTAGGATAGGACCTATATTATTATAGCTATAAGTATAATTACATCACACATTAGCACGTACCTATAGTCTCTTCACGTGTTTTACGCGTCGGTAACGTGAAGAAAAACTTTTCCGATCTAGTACAGCCGGCTGCAATTGACACTCAAAAAGAAATCTGACAGTGACGTTATCATTTAATTCCCGCAGTCATGTACAGTGCGAACACGCCCTATACGTCTCACGTAAAAAGCTACTATAGATCGGAAGAGTTTTCGATCACTCTTTATACGTAAAGGTATAAGTACAAATCAAATTTAAGAGTACCTATACTATACAGAGTGATTCACGAAGACCGTTGATTAGAAACTTTTGGGGGTCCATACTTGTAGTAGAATTTTGAAATTTTGTACTACCATAATCGCCCACGCACACCAAAAATAAAATATACCCAACCCCCCAGCACTTCCGGTTTTACCGGAAGTGGCCGCCAAATTTGTTATTTTAATTGGAAGACCCTCGTTTTGATTTTGGTTTCGGATTCGTCTCCCAATTGCGAGTTTATCACACCCAACTTTTGTCTACCTGTCACCGTTTTTGATATTATGTCAAAATATGTATCAAGAAATTGTTTTGCAATCCGCAATAGAAAAATTTATATCTTCTGAACTTCCGAACCGTTGAAGATTAAGTTAAGTAACCAAACAGCCTCTCTTCAACCCTCTGTTGAAACTAGAAGGTTTGAGCTTTCTTTTGATTACCCAAGTAACACGAACGTATTTATAAAAGCTGCAAGAACATCTACACAGGTAATTTATAAAGGTTTAGGTTTTATAAGAAAGCTGTAAGAGCAATTACTCAGTACTTATAAAGCACTTATATACCCAAAATAGGCGCAGCTTATAAAGCAAGTTTATAAGAGTTGCACCTACAACACTTAAACAACTTAAAGACTCGGTGGTTACGTTTTTACAGCATCTATACAGGTGTTACAAAGTATTTATACAGTAAAATACCTGTATTATAGCGAACTTTAATACAGCAAAAATGTGTCAATTGGACAGTAATATAAAACATTTTAGCTGTATATCTACTGTACAAAGATACCTATTTGTTTTATTAATAAGTATTCATCAATATGGGCTTCCATCTTTAACAGGGAGCTTTTGTTATAGTACAAATAAATTTTAATATACACTGATTGTCAAAATTTGCATCAGAAGGCAAAATCTAGGTGCGAAGAAAATTTTACTGTACAAATATACTTCAATACTCGTAAATCTAACAATGCCCCTCGAAAATTATGCGGATTACGTGGTCTTTTAAAAAAAAATAAAAAAAATTAAATCAGCAGGCGAAGACCAAAATAAAACTGACAATTAATATAGTATGTCCTTGTTATCAGAAAAAAGTATATTAAGCGAATTCACCGAATTTACGACAATATTTTTAAATAATTTGCTTGATTTTACTGCAATAGCAAAATGGCCGTCACCATATTCCACTCGTTGACTCCAGAAAATATGGCCGTTGAGAGCGCAGGTAAATTAATTTATAAAGGCATTGAATACAGGTAAAAACCTAAAACAGAGCCATTATACCTTTTTAAGACATTTTTAAAGTATGCGCCTTACTGGTGTAATACAACATTTATAAAGATTCTTTTTAAAGCCTACTGCAAAGTGTATATAGCTTAAGGAGCCTAAAAGCTGCAAAATTAAGTTGTAAGAATATTCTTATACGACTCTATTATACAGCTTTTATACGGATAATAATAACCTCTATAAAAGGTTTATTAAATAGCATATAAGAGCTTATACAGGCACTATAAATCTAAAATGCTAACGTGGAAGGCTAAGACTGTATAAGCATAGTTTATAAAACTGTAATAAAGGCTTTATAAAGTTACTTTATATTTTTACTCGGAGAATGTTCTAACAGCTAGTACACAACACCAAATTGTTGTTGGCAGTAAATTGCCTCCGAAATAAGCTTTAATACAACCAATAAGAGACTTCTGCAGTTATTATAAAATAGCTATACAGCTTTAAGTGTTGTGGTTGTAGCATCTGTGTTACTTGGGTACTCAATTGCTCTTGTTGACCTAGCAATATGGCGGAAATTAATTTTCAAAAATGGTGAAAAAAAATTGCCCACAACTCCATTTTTCCAAATGCGAGTACCACAATTTTATGCAGTTAAAAGATACAAAATTAAATTTCCTTTAGCCTACTATTAACATTCCCTATACCTATTTTCAAAGATATTAGAAATTAAGGCGGTTTTCAGGTTTAAGCAATGTAACTTTAGGAACCCTCTGGGCTGGAAAAGACGAAATGTTCAAAAATACTTTCCCATCTTTCAAAAATTAATTTTTCTTCACTTCTGGCAATTTTTAGGATAGGTAAGCCCCCCTGGGACACCTAATTCTCTCAAAGTATAGCTGAACGAAGTACAAATAGAAAAACAAATTATAGCTTATGTGGTCGATCTGTGATTCGACTTGTAAATTATTCAACAAATTTAATTTTTCAAAATTAGCTTAGGATAAATTTTTGAAGGCGTAGAAGGAACTGTTACTAATTTTTGATTCAAAAGCTAAAGCTTGCTGGGAATATTTTCTTTAAATCACAAATAAATTATTCTAAATATTTTCAAAAATTAAGTTTTTCATCTCTTGGCCACAAAATTATGGTATTCCTATTAAAAAACAATAAGTTGTGGACAATTTCTCTTTGCCATTCAAAAAAAAATATTTTCCGCCATATTGTTAAATCAACATGATCGAGTTAGATATCCAGTTTCCATCCTCCAAGTTTAGTTCCTTAATCTTCAATCGTTTGGAAGATACAGGTTTTTCTATTAGGTAGGTACGCATTGCAAATCAATTTTTGGATACAAAATTGTGACATATTTCAAAAACGGTGTCAGTTAGGTAGGCACGACACACGTGCGATAAACTCACAATTAAGAGACGAATCCGAATTTAAAGTCAAAACGATGGCTGTCTATTTAAAATAACAAAGATGACGGCCACTTCCGGTCAAACCAGATGTGCTGGAGGCTTGGGAATATTTTATTCTATGTGTGCGTGGACGATTATGGTATAGTACCAAATTTCAAAATTCTAGTACAAAAGTTTCTAATGAGAGCGGTTTTCGTGAATCACCCTGTATACTTACCACCTACTAAAAATAATTCTGGAATATTATCAAGTCATCAAAAGGATATGGACGACTAACGCAATGCAATTATTATGTTTATGTCAATAAGGATAGGAAGGATGTGATGATGATGGAGCTGGTTGGGCTTCAGCACCTACACCCCCACCCTCCGCAGAGAAATTTATGTAAGTATTATATTACCACCTACACATTTTATTTCAAATTCGAATTTTGACGACACCAAAGATTAACGGCATGGCAAAACAAACTGGAACATCATCAAGAAGCCGAGTGCACTTGCCATACGACGTGCACACATGAAGTAACTAATGTCTGTCCGGGATCCACACGACCGAGATTCACCCGATTTCCATGGCGATTCATTGTTGACAACAATGATTCGCCATGGAAATAGGGTGAATCTCGGTCGTGTGGATCCCGGACAGACTATAGGTAATGAAAAATCTGGAAAATATATGTAGCTACCCTGTTGCAAATCACAGTAGAAACCATTGAAAAAAATTTCTAGTGGATTCTACTGGTTTCAATGTGTGTATTTGCACGGGTAATTCGAATTCCCAGTACAATGCAATAGAAAACTGCCCTGGTTTACACTGGGCAGTTCCAACAAAAACCAATGGAAACCAGTAGAATCCACAAAAGATTCCCATAAAAACACTGTAGGATTCAACAAAAAATTTTTTCACTGGAAATCCACAATACAAATACAATGGAACGCTATTGGCTCTACGTATGATGGCGTGACTTTCTTTTCTCGCCAAGTCCATTTCCTGCCGCCAATGTTGAATGATCTGTAACTTAAAAGTTTGGTTGTCAGAGTGGAAAGTACAACGAAGAGTTTGATAGTAAGTTTTAGAGATAGCAGTCTAATACAAAAATTTTCAAAATTGGAAGTTCAAAGCATATAAAACATGACTTCAGGATCGAAATATTTTAGCTTACCCGCTAGGTACCTAGTGAGGAGGATTTTTCGCTTCCACGCATTCACTCGATCATTTGAGTTTCAAGCAATTTGAAGAATTTGAGGGTTACCAAATAAACGTAAGTACCTAACTTTTACTTCAGAACTCTTGTCAAAGCAAGATGGTGATTTTCTGTTGACTTCTCTGACGGGCTGACGCTCATCCTGAATCCTAAACACTCTAAACTGTTCCAAATTGTCCTCAACGATACATTGTCCACACTTATTCATCAAAATCTGATGAACGGAATCAGAAACTCACGAAAATCTTGCAAGAAAAACATTGCCAATGACTAACACCAACCGCATCAAAAATGGCTACCTACTAATATGAAGGATGATCAGAATTGTAAACAGGCAGGACTTGCTTGATTCCTATTGGTTTAAATTCTGCAACTGGCGTCATCTACTCTAATTCTAATGGATTTTCCCAGTACGAATACAAAGCCAGTATAATCCATCAGATTTTAGAAGAAATACTTTTCTCATTTCTACTGGTATTTCCAAGATAGTCTACTGGGCCAGTAGCATCCATTAGAAATCATTATAAAAATCAATTCGTGGGGTATTCCAAGTACATTCCAGTTGTATCGTTCCAGTACAGACTAAGGCTCGGAATTTATTTCGACTAATCGACTAGTCGATTAGTCGACTAGTCGATAACCGCGGTTATTGAAAAATTATTAACCGACTAACCGATTAGTCGAATATTCGACTAGTCGACTAGTCGAAATGGTCGACTATTCGACTAGTCGAAATGTTCGAATAGTCGACTAGTCGAAATGTCCGAATATTCGACTAATCGCATTTATTCGACTAGCCGAATATTTGATTAGCCTGCACGGTAATTGCACGGTAATTTTAAGGGATTCCTTAAAGATAAGTGACGTTTAATTCCGTAGATAGGTACGTTTGTTGACACAATAGTTTTAAAGGACTTTAAGGATCACTTAAGGAACCCCTTAAAATTACGGTGCAATCGGCCATAAATCATTGGATTATTATTTGTCACTATGGGCACATGGGACTTGTCAACTTAAACACTCAACTAATTCATCGGTCGACTAATCGATTAACCGACTAGTCGACTAACAGGCTAATCGACTAGTCGACTAACAGTCTAATCGACTAATCGGTTTATTCGACTATCGGATATTTTACTAGTCGACTAGTCGACTAACGGTTTTGGCAAAAATTCCGAGCCTTAGTACAGACCAGTATACACATTAAACACCAACACAAACCAGTGGCAGTTTCTAATGGTTTCTATAGCACTCCTACTGGTCATTTGCAACAGGGTAGGAGGGCCTATTTCATAATAAATGCTAAAGTCGACTTTAACAGGTATTTTGACCAATCAAGAATCAAGATTCGGAAACAGCCGCTTTGAAAATATTGCTATAGTCAAATAATATTCCCAGGAAACTTTCATTTTGATTATGGAATCAGTCCTCTATCTAACTATCTAAGAGGCTTTACGATACGTAAAGGAGTAACGAACGTTAGGTACCATTGAACGTTACAAATCATTGCGCAACGAGTCCAGCGTGGGTTCAATAAATAATAATTCAACTGAAAATCTTCATTCTGGTTTCGCGGCTTCTTGTTGACAAAACTAACTTCCTCAGCAAGGTCATTTTATAAAAAAAACAATGGACTCTTTATGTAACGAGCAGATCCAGTATAATCTCCGTCACCTTGTTTTTGGCGGGAAGTCCCAGTTTCATTTGATATACCTACCAGAACATCATATTTCTAAAGCAAGTAAGTCTTCTTTGACTTATTGCGCTTAATGCAACGGATGCATTTATTTGTTATAAATTATTGTGGCATTTGCTGGCTCTTCCGTTGGCGTACCAACTTTTGCTGATGAATTGTGGTTTCTGAATGACGAAGCGATTTTATGGTTTTTCTATATTGCAACACGCCGCCGTTTCTAGCAAGTATATTTCCGTGAATTTTCCCACTTCGCCGCGCGGTATAAAATTAGTGTGAATCGGATGACGTCATGTTGCGGGGTGAGGTGACATCATTGGCATTGCCGGTTTGTGGGCGGCCATGCTGAAATTAATCAACATGTGCTCCCCAAAAGACAGCAACCAGCGACTGAAAAAATTTAAAAGCCACGAGTTGCCAAAATCTGCAGCTGTGTGACTCATGAATAGTTATTTTTAATGTATTTTGTACCCGACCATATGCATTTATTATTTTATTCCTTTTAATGTGGAGCCGATCTAAACTTTTTTGGCGTTGGCGACTTTAACTTATTATTTAACAATAAGTAGGTATTGGTAGGTAACTTGCTAATTTAAGGTAAAATGTTTTAAGTAATAATAGTTTTGTTTGCTGATGATTGCGATGTGTCTTGTTTATTGGATGACGAAGCTTTTTATGGGTTTGTAATAAGTACCTATATATAGGATGTCGATATGCTTCTATACAGACGCGGAAATTTAGTAGGTACATAATGTGTACAGTCGGGGACTCTGAAAATGCCCATCCCACCGCGTCGAATCACCTAGTCGACTATATCGCTGCAACATGCCCAATGGACGTTTTCAGTTTTACCTAAGCGGCGCGCGCATGTTGGTTCTCTAGCGTGCTCACTCATTGGCTGGATGTCTGTCACATCTGATTTTTACCGAATGAGATCTTTTTTACCTGTGCGTTTCGTTAGAAACTTGGAAATCAACCTGCGCGTGCTTCATATTCCTATTCATGTTAACACATTAGACGCTGTATTAACACTCTCTTTATTCGACAAACTGAAGACGTGTATATTTCCGACCTGTCAGACAAACATCATTCGAAATCGAATTGCAGCGATGGAGTCGACCAAATGAATCGTCGCGGTGGGATAGGCATTTTCAAAGTCCACGACTGTACATATTATGTGCACATTGTTCATTGTATGATCTACGGATAAGAGCTGATTAAATTTTGCGCCAAATTGGTGCACAGAAAGAATGCATTTTTATTGGCGCATCAACTTTTAAATTTCAAATGCGAACCCCCATTTTTCATATCAAATTCTGATTCTAAAAATGTAATTCACATTTTGCCTTTTTGGCAAAAATTCGGTGGTGTATAAAAACATATGTATACCTAATGGGGTGTTACAGAATGGGTGTCGCGGCCTTGGGAAGTATGAAAGTCTATGGTATAGCGAAATATGAATTTAGGAAATATGAATATTTTTTCCACTTCCGGTTTAACCGGAAATGGCCCAAATTTTACTTTTTCAATTAGACATCTATATCTTCCCCAACTGATTCGGAATCTAAAAATTTTTTTAAGTCGGATACTCACGAGACATGTATCATACTCAACCATAACTGCATCAGTCACTGCCAACACACTAGATTTTTCAAAAACGTGGAAGAAATCGGTGAAAAATGAAGATTCTTGAAAAATGAGAAAACACGTCAGCTCTATTTTTTTCATGCACATTCAACAGTGCAATGTTCCTGTAATTCAAAGGCCCCTCCAGCGCCGCGAAAAAATATGTATAACTGAATATTTTTATTATTGAATTCGATACTTTGCTGTCGAAAACCTTAGTGTCATTTTTTCGAAAAATATCCATTTTAGCGGCGAAAATAATTTTTTTTTGTTTCAGTTCTGGGTTTATATACCTATTTACAGGTAAACGGCCATGCTAAATTTTCCGCAACTCAGATTCGATTCCGATTGGAGGTAAAACGTTTTATACCTTTTAACTTTCTATTTTAAATTTGTTTCTTTGTACTGATTGTTACTTACACTTTACATTATTAACGTTAGTTACTATATTTAGGTATGCAAATTCTTTGAAAAAGTAAAACTTTCTGTTCCGTCTGCGAGATTGCCAATTTTTTTTCTGTCTGAATTTGTTTGTTCAGTGTGTCTCATTTTAACTGGAATCACCCAAATATTTCGGTTAATATTGAGCAAATTAATTCCCTTTTAACCTCCCCAACCCCATCGAAATTTAAAAAAAATGGGAGGTTACTGCAATCACTAAAATTTTCAAATTCGAAATAAGACCGGATCTATACGTTTTGAGGTCTCAGGAACCCAAAAAAGTGGTTTTTAAAATGTGTCTGTGATGTGTATGTTTGTACGTACGTACGTTTGTAAACACGCCATAGCCAAAACTACTAGACCGATTTGGCTGAAATTTGGTACGTAGGCATCTCATAACCCAACTTAGATCTGAAAAGCTTTTGGAGACAATCGTGCAACCGGAAATGCCATTTTGGCACATCAACTTTTAAAATTTAAATGCAAAGCCCCATTTTTCACGTCACCATAAGAAAGACCTTCAAATTCTGCTTCTAAAAATGTATTCACTTTTAGTGCCTTTTTGACAAAAATTGAAATATTCGAGATTTTTAACATACTTTAAAAATACGATGCAGCCGAAACCTCTGGATCGATTTGCCTGAAATTTTGTACATGTAGACTGTATTATACGTCGAAGAGCTGAAAAATGTTTGCAGGGAATCGACCCACGGAAAGTGCCGCTTTGGCACATCAATTTTCAATTTTAAATATACTCCCATTTTACCACCATAAACAACTTTTAAAAAAATTCATTGTCAACATCTGGAAGGTCTTCAAATACTTGTTCTAAATAAGACAAAATTTATTCGCATTTACTGCCCTTTGGGTAAAAAAAATTAAAATTTTGTAATAACACTAAAAGCACATTATAGCCCAAAATACTGGATCGATTTGACTGAAATTTGGTACATGGAGATTGGGTCACTCGTTGAAGACCTGAAAGGCTCTTGGAAGCAATTGGTCTACGGGAAATGCCATTTAAGCATATCAACTTAAAATTTTAAATACATGGCCTCCTGTTTTATGTCGCTATTAGAAAGACGATCAAATTCTGGTTCTAAAAATGTATTCACAGTTTCTGCCATTGCAGTGGAAAACAGAGAAACAATTCTTTCTCATTAAAAGGGAGCGGGCTGACAGTGGATGACATAAAGTGGCAGTTATTGTCAAAAAGGTGTCAAAATATTAACCTTAAAAGGAACATATTGTCTAATGTGATGGGTGATGCCCGAGGTGATGTAGGTATTTGTCAGAAAATTGCGAAATTATGGTCTGTCCCAACAATGATTCGCCATGGAAATAGGGTGAATCTTGGTCGTGTGGATCCCGGACAGACCATAGTCACAGATGAAAAGCATAAAAAAAATTCTGTTTGAATTGACCACTATACACAGAATACACAGATCCACGCGATGGGGAGGTTCCAGCCGCTTCTTTTTATCTACATGTAGAACTTCAAAATTTGCATCTGTGTGATGCTTCACCTTTTTTTTATCCCGAAATCTTAGCAGCCCACTGCGATTAATTAGAGGACAAAAACAGCGAAATCGTATTAGACATTTTTTTATTGAAATCTTTTATTAAGAAAAGTTGCTCACGATAACCCCAAATGGGTATAAGTGCGGAGTTTCAGACCAAAATAAAACTGTTGAATTTCTGGAGCAAAAAATGAAAAATATCGAAAACATCATTATTTTTACAACAAATGGGTTGCTGTGCAATTAAAAACAATTGAAATGAGTGTTTGGCAGTTGCTGTTCGCTATGACTGGACAAAATGATACAATCGCAGAAAAAGTTGGAAATGTTGGAATTATTAAGGTTATTATTTATTAGCTTATAATTTCAACTTTTTCTGCGATTGTTAAATTATGCCCAGCTATAGCTAACAGTCAAACAAACCTATTTTAATTGTTTTTTTTATTACGCAGCAACCCTTTTGTTGCATAAATATTAAAGTTGGGGTTGGTTGGGGTCGAGGTTGGGGTTAGGGGGTGGTTTCACCAAGCACGGATTTAAGTGTCCCCCTAGAAATAAAAATCAACCTGTTCGAGCGATTTTTTCTCAATTGAGTCGGAGAGGAGAAAATCTGGATGGCCCCTATTTAGGGGATAGCGGGCCATCCTGAATTATGATCGACGAGCATATTTTGTTGGAAGAGGACCGTATTCAATTAGGTTTAGAACCAATTTTACCTTATTATAGATTTCAAATGTCTCAAAACTAAACTAATTTATTTCATTATTTCAACATTAACTTGCGGTTTACGTTCGGTTTTTAGTCCATGTAATAAATATTTCAAAGCAAACCGAACCACATAATTTTTCAGTTACGTGATGCCAACAATATTTTGTTCCGCATAAAATATTAAGAAAATTATTGATTAAACATGACCTAGTTAGAGAGGGAATTATACTTATTCACACAATCACTACCGCAGCTAAACCTAAATTACGCAGGAAATGAGAGTAGAGAGTGCTGAATATTTTCTGTTTTTTTCCTCAACGCTGGTAGGTACTTACTTACCTAGCTATAGGTATTCCGATGAAAAAAATTAAGAAACGGCTGAACTGTTGAACTTAAAACTTTTTAGCCATTTATAGAGGTAATGAAAATCATTCTCTTTCCACTTCCGTTTTGTTGCGAAATTCAGAATGGAAGCGGAAGTTTGCCTGTATCTAGTTCACGTCCCCCTTTTGGTAATAAAATAACGAAGACTAAATACTGAATTTTCCAATTCCAAATACGTATGAATAATGAATATGAATCATTCACAAAAGTGGATAATTTTTGTGACGTCAGAATGGAAAAACCTCTGTTGGATGTTAAAAACATCACCTTTCTATAAAGTCAATTATATGTATATCAATTGATTCATCATTATAGGATAGGTAGGTGTATGTACTTGTCGCATGTTCTAGGCGATGTGTACTTAAAAAAAATTTTAATAATCAACTATTTCTTTGCAAGACTCTATCTGTTTAGATACGATGATACGTAATATTCGCGGTATGAGGCCTTGAAAAATGATGTTCCGGTCGAGGCAGCTGATTTCCCGCCAAAATCGGCCACAGGGATTGGCTGTTGGCTAACAGAGCTTATAAATATGCAAACATGATGAACATGCCATACTGATGTAACCAAGAACCTGACGATTACAGCTGTACAATATTATTTCTTTTTTGCTTTAAAAACGGATATTAGTAAGAAAGGAAACTGAAATGAAAGTTGTCAAATATACCCTTAATACCTTCACTGCAAAAAGGATCTAAGTGCCCTTTACACGTATGAAATTTTTATTCAAGTTCTACCCGAAATGTTTTATGATGACTAATCGTTCATAAAGAGCATTTTGGCACTTATTAAAGTACCTATTTAATTGACGAATTAGGTATGCCTATCTATACAAAATATTTAGATTAACTAACTTCACTCTATTTAATTAACATAGACAATAAAATAAATGGAATATCACATACATAGGTATTATACAATACATAAAACTCAGTTACTACTATGTGGGTACTATGATGCTATTATATTCATTATAATATATATGCTAAACACAGCGGGCAGTAACCGCTCTACGACTGTTGTAGCGGGCCTGTCAGCATGTCACCATGAGATCAGAAATATTTATCATTGTGGATAAGGATAATCCCAAGTCCACATTCACATATTATAAAATAATCAGGGCCGAGTTAAAAGGCTGAATCGGTGAGGCGCGACCGCCTCAGGGCGCAAGATTTTGGGGAACTAATTTCAGGTCGTTAACATTGTTTTTATACCTAAGCGATAATTATATCGTTTTTATCAATGCAAGAATTTATTGCCGGGGATTCAGGGAATATTTTAATGATTTCAGCACTCGCTGTGAAAATACTGAAAACCAGGTATGCAAACTACTATAAAACGAAGGAAAGGCACCCTACGACTGGTAGCACCGATACTATTCCATTACTATTATTTTTATGTCCTATAATTAGGGCGTAGGACCAAAATATTGGCAATCTGGGAGATATTAGAAACTTCTACTTTTTTACAGAATTTGCAAATACTTCCTAAATGCATAGTCCTCTAAGTCTGGAACGTTATTTCTTACATCAGTCTATAGGAAGAAAAGCTCCTATGGACATACATCCGTAAACGCCTCTTAAGGGAGTGATAGAATTTTGAAATTTGGAGCAATGGTTAGTTCTATTATTTTTATAATGATGTAAGGAATAATCTCCTGGAGTTAGAACTATGATTTTGGAACACCCTGGCAAGAAAATAAAACGGAAGATTTCATGTTTTCGATCGATTAAAAAAAAATGAGCCTCGTCCAGATTTTAACTCCGGCAAAAACACACCGCTTTCCCCAGTTACCTCGCTTCATCAGACTACAGCCAGCGATCCTTTATTGCTGAAACGCATGTAAAACAGCTACCTCTCTCTTTGCAGGAATGACCAGCGTTTATTTCAGTTCAATATCTTGTTTTACGTCCAAAGATATTCACGGCACCGATTTTTTGCCAAAAGGGCACCAATTTGAAGAGCTTTCTTCCATACATCATGCAATGCCCACACACCAAATTTCATCCAGGTCGGTGCAGTACTTTGGGCCGTAGCTTCGAGTGCCCTCTGTGGTTACATTTTAAGGCACATTTGTGGTAGGTATGTGATACATTATTTTGAAGGGTATGAATTCCTCTGAAAACTGATGCCAAAATTCTTAAAATCCATTCACTCCTTCAGAAGATACACCGATTATAGGCCCATAAATTATTATTATTTTTGTTGTGTATTTTCAAGTATAGTGGATGGATTTGAAAAGTTTTTGCATTAGTTGTCAGAGGATTCCTAACCCTACAAAATAATGTACCTATCACTCACGAACTGAACTGTCGTTGACTTTTAAGGGAACCGGTGCAAATGAGGGTAAGGGCCTTAATGTGATTTAAAAATTGGCCATAGATATAATGGTAATGAAATTGGCTATCAAATAATGTAGGTATCACAAGTGATGAGTTGCCATTTAAAATTTTGCAGTTGCGGTTGACTGGGGTTAGGGGGTGCTTTATAAAATTTCACCAAACATGGATTTAAGTGTCCCCCTCGAAATAAAAATGGACCTGTTCGAACGGTTTTTTCTCAATCGGGTCGGAGATGGCCCCTTTTCAATAATCAAAAGTGTAGTGTCCTCCACCTAGGTACACGTCAAAATAGAGCAACGTAGCCATGAAATAAGCAGATGACCTTTTGCTTGAATAAGAAATAAAAGTATGTTAGCATTCTCTTCTAGTAAACGAACTCTCGCCCTGACTCTTGCAATGACTAAGAAGAGAAGGTTTCATTTCATGCTAGTAAAATCGAGGGTAAAATGAATGAGAATGAGGCGAAAGTATTAGTAGGTACTCCTAATAAAAAGTATCAATTGAACAGGTTGTGGTCGTAACAAGTAGATAGCAAAGTAATAATTATATCTAATGGTTCTTATCTACATACAAGACCTTTTACTATTCTGCAAAATAATTACGTAACTCGTAACTCTTAAGAACAATTGTGTGTGTACACAACATATGGTTTCACTATTTGCGTAGCCTCCACAAAAATACGCGTGTTACGTAAACATATACCTATTTAAATTTTTAATTATCGTAATGTACAATCTAAATTATTTTTCGCGTACAATTTTTAATATAGGAAAATTACCGAGGAAAGTAGTACTACGACCCCAATATCTGTGAAAGTATTACAACACACTCAACAAAATATTTCGGTTTGGGTTTGCTGTTCACACAATCTCTGATACCTAAGAATAAAACAATATGAATGCAAACTCAATTGACCTTAACTCGGTTACATTATTAATGAAATGTGCTCTCAAGGCGAGCTGTGTTTAATAAATAAGTACCTATTTCTCTTCCTACTTTTTTCATTTGATAGAGTTTGGAATAGGACAAGGACATAACATAAAGCACATGATTATATATCCTTCGCCGCAAAATCATTGTTCTGTTCATCTCTGTTAGTTTAGTTCACACTTGATTTTTTGAAGCAATACCTGCAAGTTCGAAAACATTTATTTAACTTAACCGCAAGATGCCTCCCAACCAATGGAAAATTATTGTGTAACTGTTCAGTTTTAGAAAATACTATGTCACCGTTTGAAGCTATAAATATCAATGATTACCACATTCATCTATGAGGTAAAATCGACCAGCTGTTGTTGCTTCCATTTAAAAAACTTCAGAAAGGGAATTTTAATTGTTTTTTTAAACGCATCATCAACTTACAAAGCATGAGCGTATAAAGAAATTTTGAATCTGATATAGTGATAACTGATAACTCGATAAGTACCTTCAAAATTGTGCCAGTCTTTCAAACCAAACCCAATTATAATCCTCTTTAGCTCAACCAAATGAGAGTAAAGTTCAAACTTTCCTAATGATCGTCAGATGGTGACTAGGTGACTGATTGTGATGAAGTAAAATAAATTAAAGTTAGCTAAAAATCGGTCGGTCGTTGGCCTGCATGCTGGTTTTTGTATTCCAGTTCGGTTGCGTTGCGTTATACGAAATACAGTTTTCTATCCAACAAGCCGAGTATTTTAGCTCCTGAAGTTACGCAAGCGACCTCTTTTTCACGTCGAAAACGACACAAATTAATAATATCAATATCCTAGTAAAATTCCTAGCAATTTCACACGATAGGAATGTACTGATTTAACATCAACACAAAAAATGTACATAGAAATATCGTGTTTTTTAAAAAACTCATTTGCAGTGGGCGGTGGCAGTGACGACGCCCCCAAGCCCATATACTTAGTTAGTTTTTTAATGCAAATTTATCTGAGCCATTTAATTTTTTGATTTCTCTTATTTCTATCAAATTTTCTCTTACCACACAAACTGTCAAAATCTCAAAAGTAAATGTCAATGGACAGATGAATTTGCATCAAAAAATTAAGTAGACGTGTTCTTGCGTTTTTCGAAAATCTCAATTTTTCGATGTTTTTGAAAATCTAGGGTGGCCGTGAATGCACTTCCGGTCAAGTATGATACATGTTTCTAACTCAGAAAAAATCGTAGATTCCGAATCCATTAAGAAAAATGTGTCATTTCATTTGAAAAAACAAAGTTAAGGTAATTTCCGGTTAAACCGGAAGTGGAAAAAATTCCCTCTATACAGGGTGTTTTGCAACCGGGTGTAAGTTTTTTAACATTAGATTGCCCTTCAAAAATGGTGACGATTGACACAAAATTGTTTAGGTCGAAGTCGTCTCCTAAGGAAGTTAGGGCTTTACCATAGGGAGCAGTTTTTCTTATTTGGATATCTCTAAAACCACTCATTAAATAAAAAAATACCAAGAATAGTAAAAGTTGCAGTTTAAGCTGCTCTTTACAACAGGCACCACCATTTTTAAAATGCGTGACCTTGAAAAAATTTCCAGTTACCTCAGGTACGGATATCTCTAAAACCACGCATTAAATCAAAAAATACCAAGTACAGTAAAAGTTGCAGTTTGAATTGCCCTTTCTAACGGACACCACCATTTTTAAAACGCGTGACCTTCAAACATTTTCCGGAAGAAAAATATCAAAGGTGTCTCCGTTTTCTGGGGATCCCGTGGTCATAATCCAACGAAATTCCCCATGTAGATGTATATTCACTGGCTACTAGTGTTCACCAAATTTCATTCAAATCCGTTAATCCGTTCCTGAGATAACTAAGAAAAACTGCTCCCGATGGCTGACTTTAAAGCCCTATAACTTCCTTAGGAGACGACTTCGACCTAAACAATTTTGTGCCAATCGTTACCATTTTCGATGGGCAATCTGAGGTTAAAAAACTTACACGCGGTTGCAAAACACCCTGTATATGTGCGGGATTAGTCAGCGTTTATTTCAATTCAATATCTTTATTACATCCAAAGATGTTCAAGGTGGGAAGTTTTAAAAATAGCATCCTGTATGTATCAGAGTTTATCAAATATAATGTAGGTATGTACGTACGTAGAGGTATACGGAAAGCTGAAAGTAAAGTTGGGGTTGAATTTTAATTTTCTTTCTATTAAACTTCTTATAAGTACCTGTTGTGAATGTTAACGATTTGTCAAAACTAGTAGCATTCTAGTAGGCCATGCAATGACGTATGGAATGGAAATACATTGGCATTGCCTACTAATTTTGACAAATCGTTAAAAGATTCACTTGCACTCGAGTGTACTTATAAGAAGTTTAATAGAATGTACATTACGCCTCACTTGTTAGACTTACAAATTAGGTCGTTCTGCGGAAAAACGTGAATCTACTGATCTACTGTGCAAACTGCAAACTTAAGTAAACTTAATCAATATGCCACCATATATCACTGCCGCATTTCTACTCTCACCGTCTCACCCTCAACGTGCACGCTATCCTTTTCGAGGAAATCTTGTTCAGCAACTGGGTCAAGGCAAAACGTAAAGATCGGTGAGAATAAAGCTTTTTCCGTTAATTTTGCATATTTTATTCAAATATCGATTGGTGGCGAGTGGCGAGTTTTTAGAACAGAACTGTAGGTGGAGCAAAACAAAACCTTATTTTGTTTATCGGAAAACATAGTCGTCCACAATTTCAACCACTTACTTACGTAGGTGTACTAATTATTAAATTATGATTACCTATAGAGACAGAAGGTACCTCCATATCTAATTAAACGATGATGACAGAAGAGTATAGCAATTATATTCGGATGACGTAGGTATAGGTAAAGTCCTACAAACAAAGTCCATTTCTGTATAAATTTTAATAATAAATTTGGCAAATTCTTTCAATGAATCATAAACATGTACAGGTCCAGGTCAGCTCCCAAAATGGGTCGTATGTACATCGGGTAGTCCTTGACGTCAGAGACGTAGGGCGTAGACCGCGTCAACGCCGTCAACGGAACTTATATGAAAACGTCACTATCAGATTTCGCTTACAGCTTTCAGCAGTCTACGCTCTACGTCTCTCACGTCAAGGGGTAGGAGATCGGAAAAGTTTTTGTTAACACGTTCTAAAATAAGCAAGTATACTTTTTCAGTTACCTACCTATAATAGCATATATTAAAAAACACGTTTCATAAAGCCAAATATTATCGCACGAGGATGTTTGGACAACGAGGGCGAAAAGCCCGAGTTTTACAAAATCCGAGTGCGATAAGCGCCTTTTGAAGCAAGTTTTTTATACAATTTTTTCTATTTCGGATACCCATAATCAGTTAGAAAGAAATCAGTTTTCCATTTTCATAGACAGGTCAATGTTCGCTTGACAGTTGGCGATTGTTGGACACAATCGTTGTCTAGGTTACGATGTAAACAAAAGCCGTGCTCTAATAGAGCACATTAGAGAACGCGTTTGGGTGCTATAAAGTGTTCATTAGGAAACCGAAATAGAAAAAGACATGCTTACTGATTCGTTCAAAAATTGTCTTTGTTATACAGTGAGGTTTATAAGTTGTTTCCCCTCTTGTAACTTTTGAACGGATCGGTTTAGAATAGCGAAATCTGGTACACCCATAGTACTTTCAAATTGACGAAGGCCTGTGGACAAATCGTTTTTGATGACCTTGAAATTTCGACGGAACGACATTTTTCAATTTTTTTTTAAATAGCATGGTGGGCAAATTGACCATTTTTTAGAAAGTACTAGTCAATCTTAGTCTGACCACCAATTTTCTTTGAAGTAAGTTGCGTATTACATGCATAGAAAAATATTAATTTCGCAATATTTCAACAATTGGATGACCTACATTACATGAAATAGTTGGTTCCTTTTTCACTGCTCACAATTGGCATCTTCTAAACGGTAAGAGAGACGGAGTCGGTTAAATTAGGGAAAAGTTGCGCCATTTCTTTGTGATTAAGAATCTGAAGAGAACTCGGCGATATCTTAATTCGCTCCTGAGTTATTCCGAAAAATCTGAAAATTGCGATTTCAAATCTAAATTAATGTCTCCCTAACGGTTGATGCTATTTAAAGGAAACTTGTAATTTTTGTATTTTTGACAGCTGTCAATCGAGTGGCTTCGACAGAAATTTTCTAGGCCTTCTAGATTTTGAGCAATAAAAGTCAACTTTGAATTCTTTTATGGCCGCCATATTGAATTTTGACAGCATGATATACAGAAAAAAAATAGCTTTTCAAAAATGTAACCAAAATGGACTTTTTTGAAAAAACATGTTAAAATTTGAGTCAGTCGACTTCAAAATCTATTTTATTGACTTTTCAATTCAATTATTTTTAAACGTCAAAAGGGATTAAGAAAGCTAGTGTACTATTTTATACTTTTTTTTTTAATTTTTATACTCATTTTATAGGATAAGATAATTTTTTTCTGTATACCACGATGTCAAAATTCAATATGGCGACCATAAGAGAATCAAAAATTAACAGTCGTTTTTCAAAATCTAGAAGGCCTAGAAAATTTCTGTGAATGTCAATCGATTGACAGCTGTCAAAAATGCAAAAGTTTCAAGTTTCTTTTAAATAGCATAGAAATCGAAATTTTCTGAGTTTTCGGAATAACTCAGGAACGAATCAAGATATCGCGGAGTTCTCTTCAGATTCTTAATCACAAGGAAATAGCGCAACTTTTCTCTAATTTAATCGACTCCGTATCTCTTACAACAATTCAACTTTTTCCATGTCTAACTACGTCATTTAATAGAGTTTGTCATGCGATTTCCAAATACTTATACAATGTGGTTTTATCGAGGGTTTTATATATTTTTCTCTTGAAGTAAAAAGTTACAGGGGGGCGAATTCCAAATTGAATCACCCGGTATAGAATTACGTTGTCAAACTTCAGCATGTATATTAATGTATCCTGATGATTGCTGTAAGATAAGGTGATTGCAAAAAATGCCTAGCAGCACCTCCGAGAGCTAAAAAAACGTAAATTCTATCGGGTGTCCCAAAAAAAAAAATTAAAGCTAAAAAATCAGGCTTTCGAACTTTGTAAGAGACGTCGACAGATGGCGCTGCTGTAGTAGCCTTATTGATACTTGTCTTTAAGGCTTATTTTAGGTGCGTGGGGATTGGTCGGGCAACAACCAATGGTTATGAGACCCAAATAGCCTTGAAGATCTTTCTTTTTTCTTCAAAAATCTTTTTTCAGAAGTCCATTTGGCGTAAGCATTAATTTTCTGTGATTTTTCTAAAAAAAGTGTTTTTGCGTATTTTCAGGCTTCCATAACCATGACTAAAGTAAATTGATGCACATAGGGCTTAATTTTCAATGATTACTGTTCAGTTGCCCCCTACTGGCATCCGCGCCACTGTTTTCACCATATTCGTTCATTTATAACTGAAAATTAAGATTTATATGCATTACTGTTTTTGGTCATGGCCATTAATGCGTGAAAATACGCAAAAACACATTTTTTAAAAAAATTACAAAAAATTAATGCTTAAGCCAAATCGACTTCTGAAAAAGGATTTTTGAACAAGAAGGAAAGATCTTCAAGGCTATTCGAGTGTCATACCGATTAATCGTTGACTGACCAATCCCCATGCAGCTAAAATAAACCTTTAAAGCAAGTATCAATAGGACTGCTACGGCAGCGCCATCTGCCGTAGTTTCTCATACAGTCGAGAGCCTGATTCTTTGGCTTTAATTTAAGACCACCTTCATCCAAATCGGTTAAGAAATAGCAGACTTATTCCCTAAAATATTTTGTCCGGTTTTTTTTGGGACACCCGATATATTTCTATAAGTACCTATATGGTATATTATATTTGAAAAAAAACGATAGATATTAATAATTTTGATAGGTCTATGTCGTTGGAGGATGAGTGAAATTGTTTTACAAATTAACTCATTGTTATTTAATTTATATTCCTTTGAAATTGGGGGGCAACCCACAATTTATTATCAGACTGATGCCAGGCACTGCAAGAATTTGAGGTAAGATTCCATGCTCACAGTGGAACGGTTTCGGATGTTGTTTTAGCGAACAAGGTCGACTAAGATAGATCTAGTCGAAAAATAGCTTAGGTTGCCCACAACAGTCAGTGTTATTAAATATGGCCGCCAATTACATCATTCCTTTTATCTGCTTCCTTTTTTCTTTGTTTATCAAATTTCCTCTCAACCCAAAATTATATGTATAGTTCTCATGGTAGAGCAGCCGCTGAAAATTATCTACCGTCTACCGACCTAGTCGTAGATATTAAATAAACTGGCATTGGAATGGAATGGAAAAGAAAAGGAGCTTCACAAAGGCATTTAAAACCGTTAACGATCATTCTTACGCAACACGGCATGTTTGCTCATTATTACAATAGAAGTAGTACCTATACATTCAAGGCTAGTGGCTAAAACATCAGTGATCAATTCAAAGTAGGTACTTACGCCACTGGCTGAGTAATTTTCTAAAATCCTGGCATTTAATCATCACTAATTTATTATAACCCCATAAAGTGACATCATCATGCCTCATCATCAATGTTGCATTATGGTGAACCTTGATGTAATGTTCTTAATTACTTCACAACGCGCAGTTTAAAATGCGATTCCTAGATATTTAATAAAATTCCTATATGTACTTATATGCATATAATCATTGTTTGTTCAAAAGTGCAATTTAAAATTTCATTTGTGTTTTGGCCTTTGGGTAATTTAGTTCAGTGCAGGTGCTATTTTTTAGTCGTTTGTAACCATATGGTACTTACCTATTTTAATAACCCTTTAATCAGGAAATAAACTGCGGATTTGGAAATTTTTTATCGCGGTGTAATATCGGTTATGGTTCAAAGTTTGCAGACATCGACAACAGTTTGCTTATCGCAATCCAAACGTAAAAATAATTTTTTGAAATCGTGGATCATTTAAAATAGGAGAAATAAGCATCCCAGCGAAGTAAAGTACCTAACTAACCTAACCCACCATTATCTATTGTACGATTTTTAACATTTTTATAAGTAAGTACAGTCAGGAGATGAAGTCTTGGCCCTCGAGCGCGAACAATGTCGACATTGTCGACAGATTCTTAGAAAATACACTCTAGATACGTTTGTGAAGGCTTGTTTCCCACTCGAGTAGTGTTAAAGAGATTTTCACGTTCAATTATAAGTTTGTTAAGGCGTGTGAGAATCTATCCACTTTGTGAGCGGTCTAGGGCCATTACTTTGTCTTCTGACTGTACCTACTTAGCCGTATAAACGTCATCATACCTAAATATGATGCCTCTGCCCTCTAACATGCAATTTTTAACGCGAAGCAAGTTAATAAAATCGATCGAAAAATCGAATCGCCAAAAACATAAAATCTTTAGACGTTTCAGGGTCCTGGGAATCCGAAAAAGTGGTTTTTGAAAAATGTCTTGTCTGTGATGACGCTGCAGCTCAAACTACTGAACGTATCGAGATGAAATTTGGCACACATATTCAGTGGGAGATTTGTAGGTGCTGACTAGAATTTGGGCCACATCGGTTCACGGAAAGTGCCTTTTTGGCACATCAACTTTAAAAATTTAAATGCAAACCCCCATTTTTCGTGTTACCATATGAATGTTCTTCGAATTCTGCTTCTAAAAATGTATTCACACTTGTGCCCGTTTGGCCAAAAAATGGTGCCGTGAAAAAAACCTATGCATAACTGTATGTTTTTATTACCGGATTTGATAGTTGATTCTTTTTCAAGCCGAAAACCTTAGTGCCATTTTTTCGAAAAATGTAATTTTAATGGCAAAAGGGCCCTTGTTTCAATTTATTTTAAAATTCTGTGAAAAAGTAGAAGTTTCTACCGTCTCCGAAACTACCAATTTTTTTAAGGTACACCCGGTATATTGTATTCGAACTTATTCTATTCGCCAGTACACTATGAGTTTTTTTCTGTAGTGGCGTACTAATTTGTCAAACTGACGGGAGATTTTTTTTTAATCTGCTATGTCAGCGACGTCAGTTCTACACATTAGGCTGTGATGTTGTTCCAGTTACTTTGATGAAATCCAATTGATATAGGGGTGCATTGACTGACTTCAGGCGACTGCCATTATACCGGCTGCAAAAAGTCAGTTTTGGGACATAGGTACTGTACTTACCTTCTTTTAATATACCGTGACTTTCCTCTTTGTTTTTTTGTACACTACCATAGTCCTGAACCTATACCATACTTATGTTGACATTTCAATATGTGCTCAATCTCTCAGTTTGTTGGGGTAAGAGTAAGAGAGATCGATTTACATACATATTTTCTTTTTTTGGCATAAACATCGCAATAAGTATATCAAAAATCGCGGTCGCCCGACTCGCCCATGTTGATGCTTCCTGTTTTAGAATAAGATTTATAAATCTGTATCCTGGAACGTTAGATACGGTATGCCTACTCTCCAAAGGTGTCCATAGGGATTTACATGGCTAATTCGATTTTATTTTTTTCCTGCTTCCCTAAGTAATTTAACGGAACTTTTAGGCTATCAGGTTTTAGATACCGATAGCCTCTACCTGTGGAAAAATACTGAGTGAACAGTGCCTCGGAGTTAGTTCATAAACGAAGGTAAAATGGGCCGTTATTCGAATTTCCCGCGAATATGTTGCTATGGAACACAAAACTACGGCAAATCAGAGCACGGTTATGTACCTACAATATAAAACTCGTTTTACATAATTCGTAATTATTTTCTTAATGATAAATCTGATAAAACGCTATGGAAAACCAAAAATCATCCAAGTTGCGCATCAATGTCGCCGTCTATGATGGGTTTAGTATAAATACCTATCTAATAGTATAATAAATTATACAAAATGTATAGTTACCACCAAGTAGGTATAACTATTATAAGTGTAAGTGGCGGTCCATCTCAAAGTGGGCAGTATTAAGTAAAGGATAAGGTTGTATTACACAAAATCGATGTGACGTATTATCCTTGCCGTTTTGAGATAGGTATTTGGGCCAAGACTAGGTATACAATGCGTTATACAAACGAAAACGAAATGAATTAATAAAGTATAAAGTATATTACTGTCTTGTTACTATTGTTATACCTAGGATTCTAGGAACATACGAATAAATAGTGCATCTGATGCATCTTTAACATAGGACTTACCTTAGGTGTATGAAATAATTCAGAGCTGAAATCTGATTGGTCCTCTTAAATCTGTTATGAAGAACTTACTATTGGAGCCTGAAAATTTTTAAAAACACGGATCGATTCAGAATTTGCTCTTCCTTAAAAAAAGATTGCGAGCGTTCTGAATTGTAGTGGGCGCTGAGAGAATTCGACTATTAGGTACGCTCATGTGCAAGTGATGTTAACGATTTGTGGAAACTAGTATAGACAACGACGTATGGAAATAGAATCGGTCTTATTCTAGATGACATTGAAAACCTATGTTGAAAACCTTTCAATATTGAAAACTTTTAAGACATCCGAATGGCTATAGTTATCAATTCTTACAGGTGTTGCCATGGGAAATTGAAAATTAATGTCCAATAGCCCAATTCAATTGATTATTTTATACATTAAGTATTGAACCAATCCAAAGCAGCATTTAGTATACCAGTAACCAATCAAATCCTGATTACAGTGATAATACTACGACGTCAACTTGACACTACTTACTCAATACTTTAATTTATAAAATAATCTGTAAAATACGATTCGTAGTCTCTTGGTTGCCTTCTTGAGTCCTCATGTTTGCACTACTTGTCAAATGGTAGATTTTTTTCGGCCAAAGAGGACTCGAGCAAGCTCTCGTCCTCTTTTTAGCCTAAAAAAATCTACCATTTTGACTCGTAGTTGAGAACCACTCGGACGTCAAATCTCGCGGCAATCAAGAGACTACTCGTCGTATTACTATTGAAAATCACGGCAACAGGTAAAAGTTGTTTCTTGAGTTTTCAATTGAAATCGCTATTTTATTAAGAGTCGCTATAGCAACCGAAAAGATCACCAATCGGATTGATATAGCAACTGAAAAGATCACCAATCGGATATCTTAAAAGTTTTCAATATTGCTAAGTTTTCAATGTCATCCAGACTAAGACCGATTGGTATTGCCTACTAATTTTGGTAAATCGTTAACATTCACTTGCACTGAGTGTACATACCCAAATTACCTATAATACCCAGGTTAAAAAGTTACAAAGGAAAAGGATTTTCTATTGATTATTGAATTAATCCAGGAGAGATTGAGAGATCAAGAATCTTGTCATCAGTTTGAATTAATCCAGGAGAGATTGAGAGATCAAGAATATTGTCATCAGTTTGGTGAACCATCAGCTGAAAAATATCCTTTCGCCTTTTCCTTTGTTTGTAAATAAGATTCTTTCTACAACAGGGCGGGAATCGTTGCATAATAAGGAATGTATGCAGATTTAACCTTTAGCGCCGGTTTATACGCGATCTATTATTATTTATTACAGTCATGGCCACTAAACCACCCGTCGTAATAGATTGCATTTCTATTGTTAAGCTCACTGGTTATACCTAAAGTGTAATTAATAATTCAAAAACAATACAAACCTGGATGGCGTTGTCTCACCGTTTAAAATCGGACATAATAATACCCTATGCACGTGCGTTCAACATGGCAACAATAATAAAAGTTACGGTATTATCAGCTACGCATGTATTTCAATACCGTTAGTCTAGGAAGAAACGTTGGTAATCTCAAATGAGATCAAAAAAGAGTAGAATGCGCTTCTTGATTCTTGAATATGTTGCGAGAAAATCTCTCCGGTAACGGAGACTTGAAACGGGTCTTCGTTAGCCTAGCGGAACTGCTGTCCTTTCTTATTCACTTTGTTTCTTCATATCAGCCTTCTTCAGTCTTCACTAGTTCTGGGCTGAATTGCAAGAACCATTGGCGTAACTAGGGGGGGTCTGGGGGGCACGCCCACCCCCTAGAATGTTCGGTGCCCATCAGCCCACCCCAGAAATTGGGACATAAAATCAGAAATCGCCACTTCGTAAAATATTTTTTTGTCGATCGTACCGGAAACGTCACATTCTTGGCATGCAATTATCATCCGAAAAAGCTTACGTTTCCAGAACTGCGTCTTTTGCTAGGCAACACGCACTAGCTGTACAGGAATAACGCTTTTTCCGGCCTAGGTCGGAAAAATATTCCTATACTTCTGTGAAAAAATTGTTCCAAATTTCATTATTTCTGTCTAATTGCGCGATCGACGAAAAAATAGTATGTGCAACACGAAGGAAAATATATATTTCGGGACTCTGATCCTCGTCCCGGAATGTAATACTTTTCCTTCTAGTTAC
Organism: Pycnomerus fuliginosus; assembly: GCA_963924575.1. Lineage (NCBI taxonomy): Eukaryota > Metazoa > Arthropoda > Insecta > Coleoptera > Zopheridae > Pycnomerus > Pycnomerus fuliginosus. The sequence goes on along the minus strand of OZ004618.1, from coordinate 25,250,954 downwards.
ACAATATACTATTTTCGAGCCCTGTCAAAAAAGTTCATCGAAAGACGTTACTGAATTTTGGAAGTTGATTCATCGTTATAATAACACGGTAAGGACCTAATTAACAATTATTATGGGGTAGGTACTGATAGCGCTGGAAAACACGCTGAATTTGATGTCGAATAAGTGTTTATTAATTGGTCTATGGGTTGTTCTCATTTGATTTTTCATTTAATTTTTGAGTGTACCTAAAGGCGCATTTATATTGACTGGAGGCGGGTGTACTGTAAAAAGATAAAACAGTATAGAGTTTTCATGTGAACATTTCTAGTAAGTCAACGTCAGCGGAATGCATAAGGGAAACGGAGCGCACTGGACATAATAAGTTGGTCAACATTTAAACATTTACATATGTGTTTCTTACGTCCGATTAATAACAAAGCAGAACTTTGGCCGGCTAACTGACACTTCTTGTTTATGTCATGTTGTGCTTCTAATAATTGTTCTTGTGCGCACGTGTTCTAACCGAACTTTTTTTTGTTTTCTTTATTTTTTTTAAATATTTATATTTAATTTGGCGAAACAACATGGGAGAAGGCTGGGAAGACGGTATAACAGGGCCAGAGTGGTTACGATTTGCCACTTTAAAAAGTGTGAAATAATGATGGCAGATAGGTTGGCGCATGCGCAAGTTATTATGCTCCGTTCTTGTATAATAAATAGGAAATAGGAATATTTTCCAATACGTCTTTCCGTTTACAGTGCGCTTCCGCTTCCATCAGTCCGTCAATCTATAAATCCACCTTTACACTAATAAAATAATTTTATGTGATTTTCTTCGCGAAAGGCAAGATGGGGGGGGGGGGGGGTAGGATGGGTAAGGTTGAGTGAAGTGAAGGACAGGGGGCCAGCCCACCCTAGAAAATAATCTTAGTTACGCCCATGGCAAAAACAACTGCGTAACTCACAAGATTGATATATACTGTGGCAGCAAAAACGAAGATTAAAAGCCAAAACTCTGATTATCCGTAGTATATACAAGTGGCTTTTTTAAAAGTTACTATTTGAGCTTTCTTTGAAACTATACAAAAGATATAACAAACCGCTCGAACAGGTCGATTTTTATTTCGAGGGGGACACCTATGAAAATCCGTGCATGATGGTGAAATTTTTCAACGCACCCCCTAACCCTCATCAAACTCAAACTTTAAAATCTCATGTTGCCACTTTGTGATACATCATTCGAAAATTAAATTCATTGTCAATCCAACGCTGCAAGAATTTTTGAAATTTGTTCAACTCCAACGCCCTCTATGGTCAAATTTCAAATTACATTAGGGCCCTTTGTGATACATCATTTGAAAGGGTTTTAAATTTTCTGTAGACCGATGCAAGAAATTTTTTTAATCCATCCACTCGTTCAAAAGTTGCAGCACATAAGCTTAAAGGATTTCTAGGCCTAGAACCAGCTCATGTTCTTTAACGTAAATGTAAGTGCGTAAATCGGTATACGGAGAATTTCAAACCCTTTCAAATGATGTATCACAAAGGGCCCTAATGTAATTTAAAATTTTACCATAGAGGGTGCTGGAGCTGGAGTTTAATAAATATCAAAGATTCTCTCAGCGTTGGATTTCAAATGACGTATCCTCGGATGTATCACAAGTGGGAGGGTTATTGCCTTTTGAGATTTTGAAGTTTAGTTGGCAGGTGAAAATTTTCACCATGCACGGATTTATTTAGGTGTCCCCCACGTAATAAAAATCGACGCGTTCGAGAGAAAGCTCAAATAGTAACTTTTGAAAAAGTCAACTTGTACAGAGCGTCTCAAAACGTTTGCACCACCTTTCAATGGAGTATTCAGAATTAAAATTCTGAGTAGATCCGTGTTTTTGAAAATTTACAGGGTCCAACAATTCTCCAGGTACAAGAGATTTAAGAGGACCAGTCAGATTTCAGCTCTGCATGAATTGATTTATACAGTAGCTTAATGTTAGATGCACTATTTCCTAGGTAACAAGAACAAGATACTATCAATGAAAATATATATTGTTGTAGGTATCTTGTTACCAAGGAAATCGTGAATATCTAACATCAAATTACCTTTTGAAGCAATTCAGAGCTGAAATATGATTGGTCTCTCAAATCTGTTATAACTCTAGAACTATTGGACCCTGGAAATTTTCAAAAACACATATCGACTAAAAATTTAATCCTGATGAATACTCCATTAAAATATGGTGCGAGCTTTCTGAGACACCCTGTATAATCTATACTTAATCCTATACTTAATTATGCGTTCAATTCAAATAGTCTACCTACTTTTTGAAGTTGAATTGATTTAATAAGTAATTTTTAAAAATGGGCGGCTACAGGAACGGGTTGAACCACACAACTTGGTGAATAATGCAATGGCCATCGCCATTTTGATTCAAGGCCAATTTCCAGGTCAAATGAAGGTCAACTTTTTTTTTTTAATCGAAACCTATCCATTGCATCCAAAAATAGTTTAGATGACAGTTGCTTGTTCTTTTACGGGGAATAAGAATCTGTAATAAAAAATATAGGTTTCCATTAAAAAATATGAAGTTGGCCTGTTGACGTGTATTTAGGTTTTTTAAAAATCTCAATTTTTCACCGATTTCTTCGATGTTTTTGAAAATCTAGGGTGACCGTGAACCGTGACTTCTTTCCGGTCAAGTTTGACACATGCTTCTAGCTCAGCAAAAATCGAAGATTCCGAATCCTTTTGAGAAAAAAGTATGATCTCGTTTGAAAAATCAAAATTAGCATAATTTCCGGTTAAACCGGAAGTGCAAAAAAATATCAGAGTACACCATCGGGTGCGCCTCAACAACATTCTGTGAGATGTACCGTCCGTAGGTATTTTTTCTTATAAAGAGTTATTAAATAAATCTTGTTAAAGGGATACTCTCGAGAAACGACCAAGTTCCAGCAAGTTCCACCCTGGTTCCGAACCGGATATGGCTGTTAGGGATTTTTTTTTCGTTGGTCGATTTTTACGTGGCTAAAATTTCCAAAAGCTTCATCGGATTGACATGACATTTTAATACTTTTTAATCAGTTTTCTTTAAAAATGTAGAAAATTAAACAATAGTTGGACTTTTATATCAGTATTATAATGAAATGAAGATTTTTCTGCCGAACTAATGATGACACTGATTTTGAATTTCTTAACCTCAAAATAATAGCTGTTAAAGAAAGGAGTCCGAAAATGAGGTAAAATTCTACTGACCTATTTCATTTGTGAGATAATTCTTGAACAGGGTCTGGTAAATAATAGTTCCTTACTGATGCCACATTTTATAACAAAAAGGATGGAAACAATAAATTCATGATCGACAAATATGAGAAGCCAAAGACAAAAGCAAAGAATTGTGATTATAAAAAGTGAGTTGTGGACTCCAGTGTGGTTGGATACGACAAGTTACCTAGAGATTAAAAAGTAAATTGTAACTGAGGGGTTTAGAATGTTTATTCTTACAGAAAAATAGCTCGACTTGGTTCCACGTTCATGCAAATGTGTTACAAGCTCAGTTAAAAGTTAAAAAAAGACCGTACTTAAGCAATAATAATAATCACAGGCCTCCTCTAACATTTAAAATCAGTATATTGTCCATCTTCTTCGACATAGTGCTTTCGACAACACAAGTTGGAATAACTCTTCTCTGATATCGTCCCAGCTTCGCCCAGTTATTAATCTAAAAGTTAAAAGTTATTGAACAAAATCGATTTTAAATTATCAAAACACATACTGCCTGTAAGCAAGATATCTCCACATTTTATTTGATGATGACTTTATCAAGTTTTTTTGAGCCAGGTTTCAGATTTCAACAATGGTTGGTAGTTGATTTCCTACAAGAAACAGATTAATTATTAGTGGGCATTAACATACTTGAGCCTCAACTACACCCAGTTTATAATTTAAATTACTTAACGAGTACTTACTTATCTAGTTGGGGGCTGGAATTGGTGTCAGCTTCTGTTTGTTTCCTTTGAAGCACTTCTTCTTGCTATATGTTGTACTCGTGTTCAAATTGGTAAGGACCCATTTCTTTGAGATTATTTGCTTGAAAATCTTTGTAAACTTCCACAAATTAAAGCGAAAGCAGTTCTAGCAGTTCTCTTCTCTTCTTTCGACGACAGTTGACAGATCGAAATGACGTGACAGTTGTCACTCGGAGGCCCGCGGTAATTCAAATCACGGCAAAGTTGTAGGGTTTTAGTTTCGCCGATAAAACAGAGAACCGTTAAAACAAAATGGCATTTCCGGCAAAAATGCTGTCAAAGAGCCACAATTTTATTTTATTTCTTAAAAAAGGTAAGCGAAGCCACAAATATGTTCCCCGCTTACGGTTAAGCAAATCATGAGCTTTTCAATGATACTACTTTCGAGCCTATTGTTTACAATAATTTTTGACGTTTTTTCTCTTCAGTATGCCTTTAAGCTTTCAGTGTTGTTATTTGTTAAACAGTTGCGAGTAAATCCGTGTACTTACGCCGCACATTTGACAGATCGTCTGATTTCCAAAATGCGTCTCGACACCTTTGACAGTTAAATTGAAACTGTTAGAGGGGTCAGTACAAGAAGTTAAAAGTTGCTAAAGTTACATTTTCATATTTTCGCTGTTGGCTACATTTATTGTTAGGTATTGCACTGAGAATGGAAGTAAAGTTTCATGGAAAAACATTTATTAGGTCCTATTATTACCTTTACAGAATTTAAAAATAATGATCGATTTCGATCATTTTTGCATATCGTATAGGTACCTAATTTTTCGATTAATTCCATAAATATACTTATCATATAAAATCGTTGCATATGAAAATTAAAAATCTAACAAGATAAGATAGATCCTTTAGGAAGCAATAGCGGATGCATATTTATACATATTTCGAAAACAACCTGCATAAGTTTTAAAAAAATATGAAACAAGGCTCGGGGTTGTTACAAATGATTGTACCATAGTAGGCCACTGTATTAACCTCCCCACAACCAATTTGAAAAAATGGGAGGTTACTGCAATCACTCCAAAATTAGAAATTGCGATAACACCAGATCTTTACGTTTTGAGAATTTGAGGTCCCAGGATCACGAGAAAGTGTTTTTTAAAGAATGTCTGTGTATGTATACGTATGTGAGCACAATTTCTCGAAAACTGCCGAACGCATTTTAATGAAATTTGGAGTGGGGGTTAGTGTTGGCCTTCTGGTGAGGCCAGTTAATTTTGTTGGCAATCCACAAATGCCAAGTGCCTTTTTCTTATCAGCATATGAAAGGCCTTGAAATTCTGTGTCTAAAAATGTATTTACACTTAACACCTTTTTGGCACAGAATCAAAAAATTCGACATTTCGGAGCAACATTAAATAACACGCTACAACCCAAACTACTTGATCGATTTGGCTGAAATTTGGTGCATAGAGATACCAGTACCCACCAAAGAGCTGATTCAATTTTGGTGGCAATGGGCAAAGGGCAAGTGCTACTTTTGGCATATCAACTTTGAAATTTGAAATAATAAACTCGAAATATTCTTTATCAGCACCTGAAATGCTTTCAAATGTCATTTATAAAAATGAATACACGTCTTCAGTTTATAAGATAAAGAGGATGCTAACACAGCGTCTAATGTGTCAACAATCAACATGAATAAGAATATAATGCACGCATAGGTCGGTTTTCATCGAAACACACAGGTAAAAATGATCTCATTGGGTAAAAATCAGCTGACAGACCTCCAGCCAATGAGTGAGCACGCAAGGGAACCAACATGAGCGCGCCGCTCAGATAAAACTGAACAGGTTTTTTCAACTTAGTGCATTGTTGGCAGCAAATTGTAAAATTTTGAAAAATCCCAGAAAACGCTTTAGGTAAGGTTGGTGGAGTAAAATTTAGATATAAGCAAGGAGGAAAATTTACCTAATTTTGGTGGCAATTGGCCAATTACAAGTGCCTTTTTGGCATGTCATCCGACATCTGTGAAATTTGAAAGGTAACCACCATTTGTTTCATCAGGTCTTTTAAAAGGTCTTCAAATTCTGTTTCCAAAACTGCGATCAAACTTAGTGCCCTTTTGGCAATAAAAAATAAAAATTTTGAAACACTCCATCCGGAAACACTTCGAAACTGTGGATTGAAATATATAGGTGATCCAAGTGGGGAGGTTCCAGCCGCTTGCTTAGCTGCCCATTTTGCTTTGTTTTGACATTTAATGTCTGTAGAACTACAATTTTTTCTTAGGTACCTACTTTCATCGTCAGTGAAGGTAGCAAATTATATTATTTTAGTTCGTGCATCTCATTCGCTCAATTATTGAAGTGACAGGTTGTCAAGGTTCGAATTTTTTTGGCTGGACAAGCAAATTTTGCAAGAGATTGGATTACAAGTGCTTCGGTGAATGAGATTGTGAAGAGATTTGTCAGAAAAAACGGCATACATGTTCAAAACTTTCACAGTCCAAGAAAAGTGACAGAGTTCATCAGTCAATAGTAGTCCCGTCGCATATTAACGAAAGTGGGGGTTGTGTGTCTCAGGCTTTTTTTCTGTTGGTTTGTAAACGGGATTTCAGTTCTGTCAAAATTCCTGTCATGGACAATAATTGACAACAAAGACCCCTTTCAATCTCCATTGTTGCTGTTTATTGACACTGACAGTGAGTGACGGGAGTTTTGACGGATGTGAAATCCCGTTTACAAACCAACAGAAAAAAAGCCTGAGACACAACCCCCCTTTCGTTAATATGCGACGGGACTTTAAATGAATGAGATGTAAGTGCATAAGGGTGATTTTGCTTGTGTATATGAAGTATGAACCACACGACACGACTGTTTTTAAAATCATTACTTCCAAATTTTTCGATTTTCGGCCTCGGCCTTTATTTTTATAGGTATCTGCATAGATAATAACTAGTAAGGTACCTGCACTCAGGGGATAGCTAAAGTTATGGCCCGAGACCGCTCACAATGTGGAGATTCGCACAAGCCTTATCAAAAAAATTGAAATTGAAAGTGAAAACATCTTTATTAAAACGACTCGAGTGGGATACAAGCAGAGCTGGGAGTAACTTTAGAAAAAAGTTACTTTTATATAACTAGTTACAAAAAGTAACTAAGTTACTTAGTAACTAGTTACTTTTTTTCTCCCTGCGAAAAGTAACTATATCTAGTTACTTTACTGAAGTAACTTGTAACTAGTTACTTTTGGTAAGTATCTAAAGACATAAAAAAGTAACTAGTTACTTTTCATGTATCTAGTTACTTTTCATGTATTTAGTTACTTTCCAACGTAACTAGTTACTTTTTATGCAATAAGATACTTTTACAATAATATCAACAATTTTCAGAAAAGTTGTATTTCTAGGCTGGGTAAAACAGAATTTTTTGATGCCATAATTCATCTGCCCATTGACATTTTCTTTTTATTTACTTTTGAGATTTTGACAGATTGTGAGGTAAGAGAAAATTTAATAGAAATGAGAAATCAAAAAATGAAATTGCTCAGGTAAATTTGCATCAAAACAACTAACTTTTGTGGTGTTTTTGCGTTTTTCGAAAGTCTCAACATTTCACCGATTTCTTCGATATTTTTGAAAATCTAGGGTGGCCGTGACTGCACTTCCGGTCAAGTATGACACATGTTTCTAATTCAGAAAAAAATTGTACATTCCGAATCCGTTGAGAAAAAGGTGTCATTCTATTTGAAAAAACAAAGTTAAGATCATTTCCGGTTGAACCGGAAGTGGAAAAAATTCCCTTAATATACGCGCAAGTGTCCCCCTCCGTGCGGGATTGGCCAGCTTTTATTTCAATTCAATATTTAACTTTCTTTATTACATCCAAAGATATTCAAGAGGTGGGAAGTTTTAAAAAACCCTGTATGGGCTGTATGTACATACCATGATCATCAAGATTTATAATTTTAGTGGACCATGATCTTTATTCTTTGGTTAGTAACGCAACGCAATGAAACTGGCTTGCTCTAATTTATCATAAATCTAGATGCACCTATTGGTACAAAAGAATTTTAATGGTACAACATACAGAGCGCAAAATGAGTAGCTATTAGCTAGCTACAGATTTTAAAAAATTATCCTCCTCCGAAATTGTCGAGGTATTTAATTAAATTTAAACTCAATCCCAACCGTTTCTATAACATTAATGAAAGTAACTAAATTACGCCAAAAGTAACTAAAATGCTGTATCTAGTTACTTACAGAAGTATTTAGTTACTTTTTAAAAGTATCTAGATACCAAAAGTAACTAAGTTACTTCAAAAGTAACTAAGATACTATATCTAGTTACTTTTCCTAAGTAACTTGTAACTAAGTTCTTTTTTCAGTAAAGTATCTAGTTACTTCAGTAACTTAAGTTACTTTTATGAAAAGTAACTTGAAAAGTATCTAGTTACTTTTTCAAAGTAACTTTCCCAGCTCTGGATACAAGCCTTCACAAACCTATATTGAGTTTCTTTTCTAAGAATCTGTCGACATGTTGGCGGTCGAGGGCCAAAACTTTATTTTCTGAGGCATAATTAACGAACGCTGTGTGTCTCAGGCTTTTTTTCTGTTGGTTTGTAAACGGGATTTCAATTCTGTCAAAATTCCTGTCATGTACAATATAATTAACTGCAAAGATTCCCTTCAACCTCCATTGTTACTGTTTATTGACACTGACAATGAGTGACGGCAGAGATGACGGATGTGAAATCCCGTTTACAAACCAACAGAAAAAAAGCCTGAGACACACAACCCCCGCGTTCGTTAATATGCGACACGACTTTATAAGTACCCTTTATTTCCTTCTAAATATAAAAAACTAAATATTAGGTACTTAGCTGGTTAGCACTTCCGGAACTAACTAGAAATATTTTGTAAGGTGCTTTTAAAACAAAGTTATATTGTTCAGGAATGTTTCAACAATATTTTTTCATCATCCACGAAGGTCATGAAAACAAGGAAATATAGGTTAGCATTACCCAATCGCAAATTGATTTGCGTAATGAAACGACTACGACAGAATCACTATAATCCGCATGGAAGAATGCCTTTGAAAATAATTTTTACGCAACAACTTTGAAAATCTCATTGACGGAACTAAACCGTTTCGATAAACCAAACATCGCGAAGCGATAAGCTGTGGTTTCATTGACGAAACGAGACATTTTAACCGCCAAAAGTGTCTCCTAACGGTTTTCGCGGTCTTATCTGCTTGCCAGGAAGTAGAATTTGCAGGCTATAGTGCGTGACAAGCCTGTTGCCATGGAAAAGTTTGGGAGTGCCAAGCGCCGAACGCTGTGCCCCCATTGGTCCAACCGGGCCACGAATATTACACAGCCTAAATGAGCACGAAGTAACTACGTGGCATGCTAGATTCAACATGCTATTCTAGAGGAAATTCAACCTTGAAATGTATGATCCATTGTGAAAACATCATCTCAACAACATAATCCGCGAATAACGAGTATCTACTGTCTGTTATGTTAATATCCGGAAAAAAACCCTCGTCAGCAGCGTTTGCAACAAACGAACCCCGACGGTTTGGGGCGTCAAGGTCAACAAGGGGCCGAACCGATCAGTCCAACCCCTCCGAGGCGCGCCATATTATTTTCCTAGTTCCGCCATTCTAAAATAGAGGACTTGAGCAGGTGCATCTAACGCGCTGTTACGTAACAAAGGAATCTGATTATTATTACGCAACGTCGAAAAAATTGAAAAAAAATCTTCTTGTCGGTGGAATCTAATGGATTAATAGGAGAGAGAAAAAGACTGACTGTTATTAAAAAAGTAAGTCTGATCCGCTCCCCTGTTCACCCATTGTGATCTTCTTTTGTTGTAAAATACCACGGTCACCAAAACAATTATTACAGAGGCCCAAATCACTGCGTTTAACACACAGGGCGGCAAAAATAAGTTATCCAGCATGTCTACCAATCAACACACTTGGATTAATCACCGGAATTGAAACGTAGATTATTCCTCGAAGCTGTAAATCAATCTGTGAAGTTGCAGAGTTAGCAATGCGGAAGTACTTATGAACATATTGAAAAATACCACAAATATAGAAAAAGAACACACTTTGGAAAAATTGGCACAAATTCGCGGCCGAATTATTTCGAAGCACACACGACAACGGTTTCTGCAAGATTAAGAAACGCGGGGTTTTTACCCATCACACTAGGTCTCTACAAAGAGTGGGGCAACAGCCTTTGGCAGCGTATTGGTCTGATGGCGCCCCCCACCCCCCGCCCGCGTGTACTATTAGACTGTGACAGAATGCGCACCACGCCACCACTTCCTAGCAGCAAGAAAGTTCCCCTCCGTTTTTATCGCGGAGGGGAAAAGAGCGGGTTAGTGAACTGTCTCTATCTCTCTCCCACGGAGACACGTGGCAGTTCGATGACCTCGACACACGTGTACTTTGTGCTGCAGTATTGCGCAATGCAATTTGCTGCGGAATGCGGACGGGTTCGAAATGATCCATCCACCACAAACAAGTACTCGGCTTGACAGACCAACCCTGAACGTGCAGTTTCTATAGCGACGTACCTAACAATTATTCACCAACGCCAACGCCAACTTTCACAATTATAAAATTCAATAATCAAAACGATAGTAACGTTACTGAAAACTCAAGTAGGGAGTATGGAGTACGAGTACGCTCGCTTTCAGGTATTGATCACGCTTGTTCGTGTGCCCTCGTATATTCTCGGTCAATAAAACTAGGTCACCAGGCGTATACACGTGCCAACCTCTCGGCCTTGGCTTAGTTGATAGGCGATAATCCCAATTTTAACCGCGTTTGATGGCAGCAGGAACAATCAAAATAGAATAGCTGACACCTTCAGTAATTACGCTGCTCATTTCAATTTAAAATTGAATTTTATCTTTGGACTTTTTCAAGCAGGTGACCCTGGTGTTATTTTTGAACCATTAACCAAACATACAATCAAGCTAAATATTTACATAATTTGCGTGGCATAGGTAGGTACAACATAATTATTAAGCAATTAAAATAACAAGGAAAATAAGTATCTAGTAGGTAGTTATATTACCCTCCAATAAAAAATCCGTTTTGGATTATTAAAGGGGCAGAACAAACCAAATAAAGAGGCACTACCTAAGTACTATAATAATATTAATTATTGAGCACTCCGCGAAACAAACACTACATGGCCCGAGCACTTTCACACTGCTTCACTGACTTCAATTTCCGAGTGGATTTCATTGTCTCTGTTGTATAAGCGTGAACAGCACAAAATAGTGAGGGATTTGATCGATCTCCGCTCCGTAGTTTCACCAGCGTCTGACGGCACGCAACTTGCGGCGCAGCTCCGCGCGGTAATTTACCCACAGTGTAAATCGCGCGTACTTTCACAGTCTAATGTTAATACCCTCTTTATGGGTTTAAATCGGGTACTTAGACTGTTTCTTATTAGCATTAAATCAATAGAAAGGAACGTTCACATTCTAACAGGAATCTAGTTCAAGGGGTACAGAAATATGCCACTTTAATATTGTTTTTATAGTAGACTGTGAAAGCTTCCAATACCTTGATTGATGCGAATTATTATTATTTTTCGGCTTTCGATAGGATTTGACCGCCTTTGCTTAATCGATGTAGGCATGCAGGCTGCAATTTCAAAGCGTCCCAATTAATCAACATAGCACAGGCACAGGTATTACTATTATGTTAGATCCTTTAATTTCGATAAATGAAAAAAAATTACTTTTTACCTATACCTACTTATGCATTTAGGTACGGTAGGTATGCCGTTTGATGAACCTTTCTTGTGAACATCACCGTTCTCAAAAATTAACTATAATAAACTGGAAAAAATCACATCATACTTTTATCTTTTTGGTGCATGCCATAGCACGTAGCAAAATACGGAAAAACTCTTGTCTTTGATTTATTAGTGCCGTAGCAGAATGCGAAGGTACTCTTATCTTTGATTATTCGCTCGCTCGCTCGTCTAGTCTGTCCGTCGGATAACTTGAGAACGGTTTGAGATATCGAGCTGAAACTTGGTATCCAGAAGCAAGGAAGTGGGAGTTACGGATGAAAATCCGAAAAATTATTAATTACAATAACTCGAGAAGTAGTGGAGGTATCTTGCTGAAACTTGGTATGCACGTTCGACCTTTAAGTTTATTGAAGGTGAAAGGATGGCAATTTCGGGGGATGAATTTTAGGGGATGAAAACCACACGCCAGCTGTTTGAATTTGAACGTATACCCAACCCACTTATTTCGATGGCAACTTGTATGGGGGATGCTTTTTCCGTAAAAAATCGGACAGATAAGATAGGGTGGAAATTAGGGGTTGATGCAACTCGAAATTGCGCTTGTCGAAATTGTCATTCTATAGTTTTTCACGAGGTTTTTCATTAATGATTCAAAAAAGTGTTATTTACGAAGGCTCTTAGGGGCCACAATAAATTCGTAGATAATATCTAAGAATTATTAGATGCTATCTACTAATTCTTAGTTTACTATCTGCGAATTCTTAAATGCTATCTACGAGTTCTTAGATACTATCTACCAGAGCTGGGAGTAACTTTAGAAAAAAGTTACTTTTATGTAACTAGTTACAAAAAGTAACTAAGTTACTTAGTAACTAGTTACTTTTTTTCTCCCTGCGAAAAGTAACTATATCTAGTTACTTTACTGAAGTAACTTGTAACTAGTTACTTTTGGTAAGTATCTAAAGACATAAAAAAGTAACTAGTTACTTTTCATGTATCTAGTTACTTTTCATGTATTTAGTTACTTTCCAACGTAACTAGTTACTTTTTATGCAATAAGATACTTTTACAATAATATCAACAATTTTCAGAAAAGTTGTATTTCTATAGGCTGGGTAAAACAGAATTTTTTGATGCCATAATTCATCTGCCCATTGACATTTTCTTTTTATTTACTTTTGAGATTTTGACAGATTGTGAGGTAAGAGAAAATTTCATAGAAATGAGAAATCAAAAAATGAAATTGCTCAGGTAAATTTGCATCAAAACAACAAACTTTTGTGGTGTTTTTGCGTTTTTCGAAAATCTCAATATTTCACCGATTTCTTCGATATTTTTGAAAATCTAGGGTGGCCGTGACTGCACTTCCGGTCAAGTATGATACATGTTTCTTACTCAGAAAAAAATTGTACATTCCGAATCCGTTGAGAAAAAGGTGTCATTCCATTTGAAAAAACAAAGTTAAGATCATTTCCGGTTGAACCGGAAGTGGAAAAAATTCCCTTAATATACGCGCAAGTGTCCCCCTCCGTGCGGGATTGGCCAGCTTTTATCTCAATTCAATATTTAACTTTCTTTATTACATCCAAAGATATTCAAGAGGTGGGAAGTTTTAAAAAACCCTGTATGAGCTGTATGTACATACCATGATCATCAAGATTTATAATTTTAGTGGACCATGATCTTTATTCTTTGGTTAGTAACGCAACGCAATGAAACTGGCTTGCTCTAATTTATCATAAATCTAGATGCACCTATTGGTACAAAAGAATGTTAATGGTACAACATACAAGGCGCAAAATGAGTAGCTATTAGCTAGCTACAGATTTAAAAAAATTATCCTCCTCCGAAATTGTCGAGGTATTTAATTAAATTTAAACTCAATCCCAACCGTTTCTATAACATTAATGAAAGTAACTAAATTACGCCAAAAGTAACTAAAATACTGTATCTAGTTACTTACAGAAGTATTTAGTTACTTTTTAAAAGTATCTAGATACCAAAAGTAACTAAGATACTATATCTAGTTACTTTTCGTAAGTAACTTGTAACTAAGTTCTTTTTTCAGTAAAGTATCTATAATCTGTCCGGGATCCACACGACCGAGATTCACCCGATTTCCATGGCGATTCATTGTTGACAACAATGATTCACCATGGAAATAGGGTGAATCCCGGTCGTGTGGATCCCGGACAGACCATAGTTACTATTTCAAAGTAACTTTCCCAGCTCTGCTATCTACGAATTGTTGGATAATAGCCACATATAGCACCGGATATGCCGTAGATATCCATGCATGATCCATTCCTTATCCCGAATATCCAGGACATTCAGGGTGACCTCGAATTCGACCACGAAAATTTATGGGCATATTCTTTCGTCAAAAATAAAATTAAAAACTCCTATAAAAAATTTTCGATTTCCGCTTCCTAAAAGGAGCTATGCATCATAGTTACGGTATACGACATAAGGCCGCGCCCGAAATGCCGCGAGACAAAATGCCGCGACCGAAACGCCGCGGAGACGGAACGCCGCGGGGACAGAACGCCGCGGGGACGAAACGCCGCGGTTCCAAAATAACGCCGGGACATAACGCCGCCGGGACAGAATGCCGCTGCGACAAAAAGCCGCCTCCCATATTTTTATTATTTCTACTGATATTTTTTATCCACTCCGCGTCCGTTAGCATTGTGTTTTGATTTATGAAAGTGTTAGATAATTTAGAGGTGTCGGGCCGACACTTGCGACTGACATGTTTTTGCGATCCCAACCAAGTTTTGATCTGTAACCCATATGGAGTCAATTGCGACTGGTTTCGGTCTTCGTTGCATGAATTTGATAATAATATTTATTAAATTAGTAGGAACAACTAGATCTTATTTTTTACAAAATCGAGCGTAATAAAATTTAGAACAATTTGTTTTCCACATTTCTTCCCAACAATAAATTTTTTGAAAAGCGATAATTTATCGGTGGCTTGTTTACGCATAGCTTAGAATAATAAAGGTATTAAAAACATTGAAACTGTGGTTGCTGGGGTCTAGAATAAAAATATTTTTTCTTGGAAAATCAATTTACAAAGGAAGGGTTCACTGTTCAGCAGGATGTACAGATATTTCATATCGTTAAAGTGCCATTAGAAGGACATGAAAAAATTACGTCATGAGTTTGAAGCCTGGCTTTAATTTGCTTGTTTAGTTTACCTGCCATTCCAGGTAAAGAAAGGATTAACAACTGATCTTTTTTCAATTACCCTAGTTAAATTTTTATTTTGAATTGAGCCGTTAGTTTAAAATTTCCCAGAAAAATTACACCAGCATCAGCATTGAAAAATTGAATAGGCGGGTTTCTAACCCCCCGGGCATATACTTGCACCGCCGCTACACATTTCTCTTAATAATTATACCTGCATCCTGTCCTTAAACTGGAAAAATTCCCGAACATTACGACTTCTTAGAAATTGTCGTACCTACCGGATAGAATATCCCGTGGCTGTGGTTAAGAAGATTATAAACAACCCTTAATTTACAAACCATAAATATGATAATATTTAATAATGAGTTTGCTGCTAATTTTAATTAGATTGTTTAATTCAACTGCCTTTCAAAATATTCATCACTTTATTACGATAAATAAAAACAATGTTCCATCAGCGGCATTCTGTCCCGGCGGCGTTATGTCCCGGCGGTTTTATGTCCCGGCGGCGTTATGTCCCGGCGGCATTATGTCCCGGCGGCATTCTGTCCCCGCGGCGTTTCGGCCGTGGCATTTCGGCCGCGGCATTTCGGTCGCGGCATTTTGTCCCATCCCGTCATAGTTATGTTTGAGTAATTTGCGGATAACGTCTGAACCGTTTAAGCTACGACAACCTTTGGGTCACTTATTTATAGCTTACTATGGTCTGTGCGGGATCCACACGACCAAGATTCACCCAATTGGGTGACGTTATCCGCAAATTACTCAAACATAACTATGATGCATAGCTCATTGTTGACAACAATGAGTCGCCATGGAAATTGGGTGAATCTTGGTCGTGTGGATCCCGGACAGAGTATAGACTACCTAATCTCCTATAATTTTACCAAAATCGAACGACGAGAACTCTGATATTCTTGCCTACCATGATCTTCATTTCACCCAAACTTTTTGTTCATTCACTGGAAAAATTATGTGGTTCGTTTTTCAATATAAGCCTGTTTAAAAAGCGAACTTTTTTCCCTCTTTCATTTTTGTCATGCGGAGTTGGGTTTTTGAGAAAAATGAAACCTAATGCAAGAATTAAGGAAGGTACCTACTAAAAATTTTCGGCAAAATCCATAGGTTCGATTATCATAAAGGTGGTTACTAAGGTTAAAAACTATTTCCAATCAATGAAACCATATGAAACCCATGCAAACAAGCAGTGTTAATGTATTACTGAAACCATGACGATCCCCTTTGTTCTACTAATCTACGATTTTCCCGAAAATCGTAGTAGTGCATTCTTGCATTTGCTTTAATTTTTTTCCAAAACGAAGTTCCGTATCGAAAAAATATATTATTATTGCAATGATTCGATTGTGACAATGAAAAATTAAAAATTCTTCACTGCCACAACCAAAACGAAAGCGGCTGGTTTGAGCTCATGGTCTCAAACAGGGAACGACAGACAGCTATTTCGATCTCTTGGATCTCATCAGTGTCGTGCACCCCGAATGAAACCACAAACTCAAACCAGCCAACCTTTAAACAGAAAATGCGACGAACTAAGAGTGTTGTGTCGAAAACCACGACCTCTGTGAGAGGTCCTCTCACAGAGGTCGTGGTTTTCGACACAACACTCTTAGTTCGTCGTATATTATTATTGTGTATCTAATCTAATTTTTTTGTTTGTTTGTCTGTTATAAGTATGTCATAATCATACACTAGTCAACGGTCCAGAATAACATAGTTACCAATAGCCCAATGATAATAATATAAATATTTATTAAAGCTAACTTATAAAATAGGTATTTATACCTAATAAAACAAACAACAAAAATTCAATACATTAACCAAGGTAACTTATTCCTAAAAATATTTTGTCCGGTTTTTTATGGGTCACCTACATACTTACGGAACACCCGATACATTGTACGACCAATGTATGTCCTGGATATTTGGGAATTCGGGATAAGAAATGGATTATGCATCTATGGCATTTATGCGGTGCTACGTGATGGGTATTATTACACGTATTATCTAAGAATTCGTAGATATACTTAGTAACTAAGAATTCATAGATAGTATATCTAAGAATTCATAGACAGTATCTAAGAACTCATAGATAGTATGTTTGAATTCAGTGATAGTATCTAAGAATTCGTAGATAATATCTAATAAAGATTCATTTGAAGCACGCGGCACAAAAACGTTTTCATCGCCTAATTTTTTAACCTCCCCACAACCATATAAAACTGGGAGGTTACTGCAATCACTCCAAAATTCGAAATTGAAATAACAACAGATCTTTACGTTTCAAGGTCCCAGGATCACAAAAAAGTGGTTTTTAAAAAATGTCTGTGCGTGCGTACGTACATGTACGTACAGTGTACAGTGCGAGTGTAAAGTATGGAATAAAATTCCTTAAATTTTTGTCCTTGATTTGTGGCAAAAATCCTCGCACAGGTCAATTTTATTTTTGTAATGCGGACTTGATGGAATGAACAGTTATTTTCTCACACTTCCGGTTTAACCGGAAATGGCCTTAACGTAGTTTTCCCAAATGGAATGACACTTTTTTCTCAACGGATTCGGAATCTACGATTTTTTCTGAGTTAGGAACATATGTATCACACTTTACCGGAAGTAGGTACAGTCACGGCCACCCCAGATTTTCAAAACATCGAAGAAATCGGTCAAAAACCTACATTTTTGAAAATCGCAAATACAGGTCAACCTTATTTTTTTGATACAAATTCAACTGCGCAATTTCATTTCCTTTTATTTGTCTTTGTTTTTTCAAATTTTTTCACTTTTCACAATCTACCAAAATAGCAAAAAGGCTTTTTTAAAAATGTAATCGCGCAGTTGAATTTGTAACAAAAAATTAAGGTTGACATGTACTTGCGATTTCGAAAAATCTTGGTTTTTGACCGATTTCTTCGATGTTTTTGAAAATCTGGGGTGGCCGTGACTGTACTTCCGGTAAAGTGTGATACATGTTTCTAACTCAGAAAAAATCGTAGATTCCGAATCCGTTGAGAAAAAAGTATCATTCCATTTGAGAAAACTAAGTTAAGGCCATTTCCGGTTACACCGGAAGTGTGAGAAAATAACTGTCCCCTCTATCAAGTCCGCATTAAAAATAAAATTGACCTGTCCGAGGATTTTTGCCACAAATCAAGGACAAACATTTAAGGAATTTTATTCAATACTTTACACTCGCACTGTATATGTGAGCAAGATTCCAAACCAAACGGATTTTCATGGATTCATGGTTAGTGTTGGCCTTCCGGTGAACCCAGTAAATTTTGTTGCCAATCCGCAAACGCCAAGTGCCTTTTTGGCATATCAGCTATGAACTTTGACTGATGAACACCGATTTTTCTTACCAGCATAATGTGAAAGGTCTTCAAATTCGGTGTTTAAAAATGTATTCACACTTAGTGTCTTTTGCACATAAAATCAAAAAAATCGTAATTTGGAAGCAACATTACACACGCTACAGCCCAAACTGCTGGATCGATTTGGCTGAAATTTGGTAGGTAGAGATACCAGTACCCATCTAAGAGCTGATTTAATTTTGGTGGCAATGGGCAAAGGGAAAGTGCTACTTTTGCATATCAACTTTGAAATTCGGAAAATCGGTCAATTACAAGTGCCTTTTTGGCATGTTGTCTATGAAATTTGAAAGATGACGACTATTTGTTTTATTAGGTCTTCTGTTTTCAAAAATACAATCAAACTTAGTGCCCTCTTGACAATAAAAAATATAAAAATTTTGCAAAATTCCCGAAAAACGTCGAGACTGTGGATTGAAATTTATAGGTGATTGGGGATTGGATCGTTCACCAAGTAGGGAGGTTCCTGCCGCTTTCTTAGCTGCCCATTTTTTTTATTGTGGCCCTTCAGAGCCTTCGTAGTTATTCATATTTTGCAAAAAAACATACCCTTAAAGGTTCTACAGCCCCTTACATGCAGAAACACAAAAATGTGAGAACGGAATTTTGACGGAGCTGAAAGAACGTTTACAAAGTGTTTGTAAGTGTTTGTATATCAAAGGTTTGAAATCTTCCTTACGTTTGATGTTATTTAAATGAAACTTTAAAATTTTATATTTTTGACAGCTGTCAATTCTAGTTTTTGAATAGCGACAGTCAACTTTTGATTCCTTTATGACCGCCATATTGAGTTTTGATATCATCAAATACACAAAAAAATTGGCTTTTCAAAAATTTAGTCAACATGAACTTTTTTGACAGATGTCAGAATTTGAAAATTGGAATAAATAATTTGTAAGATCAGCCTAAATTTAGATGAAAAACAATTGCAAAAAAGTACGCCGACTTCTTCAATCTCTTATAACATGTGAAAACAATTGAATTCAACAGTAATAAATTACGTATTGCGCCCATAAGAAAAAGAAAAATTTACTGTTTTTATTTAAAATCTAGAAGGCCTAAAAAATTTCTGTCAATGCCATTTAATTGACATCTGTCAAAAATACAAAAGCTCCAAGTTTAATTGAAATAACATCAATTCTTAATCGCCAAGAAATTGCGCAACTTTTCCCTAATTTACCGTTTAGAAAATCCCAATGGTGAGCATCGAAAAATTACCAACCCTGTACCTATATTGTTGTACATACCAGTCGCATTCTTGCTTTTGCACTTTTGTGTTTATCAGAGTTTTTTGGAAATTGCTAAGTAGTGTAGGGAACAAGTTGCCGAAAATATTTTCTAATCCAAGACTCCCAATTTAATTATATAAATAAACAACACTTAACACGTAACCATTATTATAGGTATTCTTTAGAAACTATAATTTGGTAACTATATAATTTTCATCATTCGAAATTTATTTGGGAAATAATAAATAATGGTGAGATGAGTGAAAGTGTGACGGAGCAACCGGTGGGAACAAATTTCTACAAAAAGTTCAGTGCCCTCTGTTCCTGCCTACTGAACACTATTTTATATTATAATCATTGCATAGTTCATATTTCAGAGTTAATAATATCTATATGAATCTTGGTATTAGCGCCTTAACTAACAAGCGCGAATTCAGAGAAATTATGACGGGAGGGAGCCGACTGACTGAACACATCACATTCTAATAATAATAATAACACAAATTATAGTAATATTAATCGACTTTAATTAGTTTTTTCAGTTTTACTATTTAAATTCATATACAATTATATATTTTCTTCAGCTTTGTTCTTCTATTACCTACTGAAGTACATGAATATACTTAACTTATAAGGTATTAGTTTTCCTTTTGCTGGATATGACAGTAGGTATGATCAGAATGTCACATTCATTCATTTTCACGTCCGGACAAAAAGTGACAAACAAACCCACAACCTGAAAAATGACATGAAGTCGTATAACATAACGTTGAGTTGAGTTGAATCTTTAACATTTAAATATACCTAACTAGCAAAATTTTTATAAATAACTATGGATAATGCATGACTTATGCTTACGATAATTTATCATTTAATGATCTCACGCGACACAAGAGGTACACACGCTTTTTAACTTCAGCTACTAAAATCGATCGAAAAACCGAACCCCCAAAAACATGAAATCTGAAAACTTTACGTTTTGGGGTCCTGGGTCCTGGGAATCCAAAAAAGTGGTTTCTGAAAAATGTTTGTCTGTCTGTGTGTCTGTGAGCACGCTACAGCCCAAACTAACGGACCGATTTGGCTCAAATTTGGTATGTGCATAATTGCACATCTACGGACCAAATTGGTCCACGCAAAGTGCCCTTTTGACACATCAACTTTAACATTTTAACTGTGAACCCCTATTTTTCGCATCGCCAAGGAAAACACTTCAAATTCTACATTCTACTTCTAAAAATATACCTATTCCAGTTGGTGCCTTTTTGGCAAAAAATCCGTGCTATGCTAACAGAACCTTTATAATATGTATAACTATACATATACTATACAGGATGTCTCAGAACGCTCGCACCATCTTCTGATGGAGTATTCAGGATTATATTCTGAGTCGATCCGTGTTTTGAAAATTTCCAAGGTCCAATAGTTCTCGAAGGTGGTGTGAGCGTTCTCCCAAAAGATTGATAGGTTAGGAAAATTGCTTTTATTTTCGAAATTTTAAAGATTATGAATTATGATGTACACCTACACTTGAGTGCAAGCGCATGTTAACGATTTGTTAAAATGAGTATTAAATGGCCTATGGAAATTGGAAATACATTGACAGTGCCTACTAATTTTGTCAAATCGTTAGCATTCACATGCACTCTGGTGAACATAGTTACCTATACCATATCCATCCACCATGAAAAGTTGTTTTTCTGAAATCTGCAATCTATGCATACAGTGGGGACCAAAAGTCTGCCCCCCCCCCGTATCTTTGGAACCACTTTAGCTACCGCTTTGAAATTTGGAATGGGGCTATTAGTTGAAAAATGATGCGGATTACCACTTACACAAAGTGCCGTGACTTTAAAATGTCAAAGTTATGACATACAAGTCAAAAATTTTAAATGACACCAGGGGTCATGTGGCCCCTCTTTTGAAAGCTAATTTGATTCTCCATACGATGTGAAAGTTTGGCGAAGATTGAAGTAAAAAAAAACTTTGAGTTAAATTAAAATGTTGTCTTTAATATAGAAATCGATTTAAAACGGAATGTGCAATTTAACGGCTTAAATTAGCAAGAAATCAAAAAAGTAAGCACAAACAATACATTCTTGCACAAAATACATTGAAATGTTAACAATTTATCATTAAAAAGTATTTCTTGCCAGGGGGGTGCTATGATGCTACAGAAGCAGGCCGGGAAATTTCTTAATAGCAGGCCACACCCCTCTTAATTAGCTGGGTCCGTATTTACCTTCTTGCACGATTTTATAGTTATTTTCATGCTTTAGAACACTAGAACGGAAGTCTGCCATAATCTTGTGGGACAGGGGCTACTGGCGGCCTTTTAATTTATCAAAAATTGACATCTCACAAACGGTAAAAGATACGAAATTTTATGAAATTAGAATAAAGTTGTGTTTGTCAGTGCATATTAAAAATCTGAAAAGAAATTCAAGATATTTGGCTTAATCCCAGAAATATGCTGGAAAAAACTGAAAAATCTCATATTTTAATCTAGACGGCTTAGAAAAGTTTTCGTCATCTCACTTTGTACTTTGTGCAAGGTAATGTAATTGAACCAAATTTCATAATGATCTGCCGATTAGTTACCAAGTTACAACACGCTGTGAATTTTCAGTCTTTTCAGTAAGCAATCTAGATATCTTGGATTTCTCTTCAGATCCTTAATCTACATTGAAAAATACAACTTTTTTCTGATTTAATAAAATTTCGTATATTTTATACGGTTTGCGAGATGTCAATTTCTCAAAAATTTAAATGGACGCCATTAGCCCCTGTCCCACAAGATTTATGGCAGACTTCTGTTTTAGTATTCTCCAGGATGAAAATAACTATAAAATTGCTAAACTAACTTTTCGGAAATGACATAGGACCAAAAATGTTCAATGCCTCCCGGACTATAGGTGAACATCATTTACAAATAAGTTATTGTTTAGAAGGGATGCTATTAATAGTTAAAATGAATCGGGTCAGTAGGTCAATCAATGCTCTCGGCGTCCCGGCGCCTGCAATGGGCGCGTCCGACGCCAATTGGGCCACCTATTGATCTCAAACGGCCTCACGTACGTTAAATTCTTAGCGGAATACCGCACTGAAACAAAATTACTGCAATCTTCTTGCAGGTCTACTGCAGAGCAAATCCTGCAAGCTAGAATCTATGCAGGAATTCTAAAACTTATTCGATCAACTATGACAACATAGCACATGGGTGTTTCGTCTCTCAATAACCTTCACTTCACTCTCACTTTTCTTTGCTCCGCTCTGTTTAAAGACATAGACAACGTACCTACATTATACATTACAACTGAAAAGTGGTATGGCCAATTAATGCAGGCTGCTGTTCTTATTCTTATACCTCTGTTTTGAAAAGTTGTGTGGGTATCATCAAGAATCAAGGTCGTTTTATTTTTCTACGACTATACTATTGTACAGTATGCGTCAAATCTTTTGCTCCATCGTTTGTGACGCAACTGAAAACTTTGCGGAACAGACTCGATCATGATGACACCTAAAAACGATAGTTACTTGAAATCCAATCAAGTTTTCAGTTGCGTAATAACAATAAATGATCGAGCAAAACATCTGACGCATACTGTACCTAAATAGCCAATTTTGTACAATCTATACAAACCAAGTAAGCTGGTCCTTAATAATGATGTGAGGTGTAAATTTCAGTAATTTTTGGGTCAAGTCAAATATCATTTGCTGTTGCTGTCAATTTACCGGTAAATTTAAAATTTTTAAACTTCGCGTCAAGAAGACTTGCTTTCATGGGTAATTTTTTATCGACGTTGACATTTGGTTTTTTGATGTGCATAGAGATTTGGTTACTTATATTCGTTATTAACCTCCCCAACCCCAACTCCAACAAAATTTTAAAAAAATGGGAGGTTACTGCAATCACTAAAATTTTCGAATTCGAGATAGCACCAGATCTTCACGTTTTGAGGTCTCAGGAACCCAAAAAAGCGGTTTTCAAAATGTGTCTGTGTGTGTGTACGTACGTATGTACGTACGTACGTACGTACGTACGTTTGTAAACACGCCACAGCCAAAACTACTAAACCGATTTGTCTGAAATTTGGTGCGTAGGCATCTCATAACCCAACTTAGATCTGAAAAGCTTTTGGAGCCAAATGTGCAACTAGAAATGCCATTTTGGCACATCAACTTTTAAATTTTAAATGCAAACCCCCATTTTTCACGTCACGATAGGAAAGGCCTTCAAATTCTGCTTCTAAAAATGCATTCATTCTTAGTGCCCTTTTGACCAAAAATTTAAAAAAAAATGATTTTTATCGGACTTTTAAATCGCGGTACAGCCCAAGCCCCTGAACCGATTTGGCTGAAATTTTGCACATGGGCATTGTATTGCACGTCGAAGAGCTGAACAAATTTTGGATTCAATCGGCCCACGGAAAGTGCCGTTTTGGCACACCAATTTCCAACTTTAAAATTATTCACTCATTTAACCATCCAAAACAAGTTTTTGAAAGATTTATTGTCACAATCAGAAAGGTCTTCAAATTCTGGTTTTAAATAAGACAAAATTCGTTCGCATTTAGTGCTCTTTGGGTCAAAAAATCGAAATTTTGTAGTACCACTAAAAATACATTATAGCCCAGATTAGTGAATCGATTTGGCTGAAATTTGCTACATGGAGATTGGGTGACCCGTTGAAGACCTGAAAGGCTTTTGGAAGCAATTGGTCCACGGGAAGTGCCATTTAAGCATATCAACTTTAAATTTTAAAGCAAGGCCTCCTTTTTTATGTCGCCATTAGAAAGACGATCAAATTCTGGTTCTAAAAATATATTCACAGTTTCTACCATTTCAGTGGAAAATAGAGAAAAAATTCTTTTCTCATTGAAAGGGAGCGGGCTGACAGTGGATGACAAATTCTGTTGAATTGACTACTATCTACACAGAATACAAAGATCCACGCGATGGGGAGGTTCCAGCCGCTTCTCTGCTGCATTTTTTTTGTTATGATTTTGTTGTTTTGAGCGGCTAAAAATGCCGGATATCTGCAAGTATTTCAGAAGTTTTTACAAAAGCAAAACAAGATACTAAATTGCTCACACCGCATATTTTGTGTCATTGGAAAGCTTTTGGATTAATTTTTCAAAATCTAATACTTTTTTAAAAATTAAAATGGGCCGTAAAACTTGAATGGCGGTTATGAACCGATCTCGCACTGTTGACTCACTCTGTAACCGGGTGTCAACGAAACCAGGCTCACCCCCCTCTTTTCCGCATTTATTAAAATATTTCCATGAAATTTGGTACACATACCGGGTGACAACAAGACCATGTATGTACGCGCCAATAACTTTTTTTTAATAAATATGATAGAAATCTGAAAAAAATCACAGTGATAATTTCCACCAAACGTCATCTTCTGACATACATAAGAACTTTCTACCACTTCCGGTTACGCCGGAAATGGCTTTCATTTTCAATTTTTAAATGGAACGCCCTGTACATTTTTATATTTTTCTAATCTAGGAGTCATTTTGAGTATTGTAGTGTCATTTTATAAGGTCTTTTCTTTTGTTTTGAGAACCTTGGTTGTGGGCAAAAATGCCAAGTTGGTGGTATCATTGCACGCAGAAAAATATCTGTTTTCATGGATCAGGTGTACCGGCATGGTACCATTTGCAAAAATTTTGTTATCCGCGACAAACGTTTTTCCATATTTTGAAGCCATCAGAATAAGGCTTAAATGAGCCGAAACGAAATATTATGAATTTTATGAGTACACTGACGTCCATAAAAGACAAAAAAAGTGTATCGCAGCACTAGATCCACAACAAATTTTCGACAAAAACAAGAAAAAACTAACGAAAATGACACTATAATACTCAGGATGACCCCTCGATTCCAAAAATATAAAAATGTACCGGGAGTCCCATTTAAAAATTCAAAATTAAAGTCATTTTCGGCGTAACCGGAAGTAATAAAAAGTTGCAATGAATGTCAAAAAATAACGTTCTGTGAGGATGATTTTTATCTTGACAATTGAAAAGTTATTGGGGTATACATGGTGTCGTTGTCACCCGGTATATTACACGGTAAATTACATGTTTTGACATATAGAGAGATTTTGTATCACTTCCGGTGGACTTATCATTGAATTTTAAAATGGGACACCCTGTATATCGTAATATTTTCGAGTTCTGAATAAAATTATAAGTATGATAGAATCGAGATAGAATTTTTTTTTCTAATTTTAGACTTCATGTTTTCAAATAATTAGCTTTTTTACTCTTCATCTAGAATGCTATGCCCTCTCAAAAACTAATATAGAGCCATCAAACACCTCATCAAAATTTATTTTGGGTTTCTGCTTTTATCTATCACTTATCCTGATTGGTTTTAAAGTATGGAAAGCAGTTTTTTCCAAATTACTCATTTCTTTCAAATGGATCAAGTAGATTTTCTTAGGAATAAAATGGTATAAGCTACGAATGGTTAAAAATTAAAATGAAACACGTAACCAATGGATAAAGAATCTTGTTTTTGAATTAACCATTAGGCGTAAATCGTAGTAGGCCACTGCAAAATGAAAACAATTGCCATCTAATTTGATTCTGTTTTAACCCACAGGTACTTGATTCATTCGAAGAAAATTAGTAATTTGGCAATTGAGAATGGATTAGTATGAGAGGTCATAGCACTAGATAAAGAAATAAGAATCAAGTTTTTCGAAAACATGAAATCGGAAGTTTGAAAAAATTATTCTGCCCTACTCAGAATTTCATACAGAACTCGAAAACATTAAAACATAGAGGCTGTTCCATTTAAAATTCAATGTAGGGCCCATTTCTGCTGAAACCGGTCATTCGAATATTTTTTTAAATACGGAAAAAATGTGGGTGAGTCTTATTTCGTTGGCACGCGGTATGCAGGGTGTTCCAATGAAAAGGAGTCACCCCAAATATTTCGTGAACCAAATAAATTATGAAAATTCGCTCGGACCGGTCGATTTTTATTAGGATGGGGACACTTAAATCCATGCTTGGCGAAATTTCAAAACTCGCCCCCTAACCCCCCACTTTAAAATATTAAATGGTAACCCCCCACTTGTGATACATCATTTGAAAGCTAATTTCATTGCCAATCTAACGCTGCTGTAGCAATTTTTGATATTTGTTCAACTCTATAGCACCCTGTATATGCACAAATTTTGTGATACATAGTTTGAAAGGGCTTGAAATTATCTGTAAACTGATGCAAGAATTTTTGAAATCCACCCTCTTGTTCACAAGTTACATTGAAAGACATGAGCTGGTTCTGGGCCTAGAAATCTTTTAGGCTGTAACTTGTGAATGAATGGATGGATTTAAAAAATTCTTGCATTAGTTTACAGTTAATTTCAAGCCCTTTCCAATTATGTATCACAAAGGGCCCTAATGTAATTTAAAATTTGACCATAGAGGGCGCTAGAGTTGAACAAATATCAAAAATTGTTGCAGCGTTAGATTAGCAATGAAATTAGCTTTCAAATGATGTATCACAAGTGAGGGGTTGCCATTTAAAATTTTGAAGTGTGGGTGGGGGTGAATTTTGAAATTTCGCCAAGCATGGATTTAGGTGTCCCCTTCCAAATAAAAATCGACCTGCCCGAACGAATTTTCATATTTTATTTGGTTTACGAAATATTTGGGGTGGCTCCTTTTCATTGGAACACCCTGTATATGTTTTCTTCACGGCCCGATTTTTTTGTCAAAAGGGCACCTGATCATATGATGGTTAGTTTACGATCTGTACATTTACAAATTCCGTGAAAAAGTACTCACCGCTACGCGGCTCTTGTACATCTTCTTCCACACGTGCGTAATATGCTTCTTACAACTCTCGTTACGAACGTTTCGTATGATCAATACCTTATACTTACCTAACATAGTTTTCTGCCCGGAAGAATGGAATTTGTGGAATATGATATTTTGGGTATTGCATTTTTCAAGGTACAAAATGATTCCACCAAAAAACTTAGCAACTTTTCCTCTTCACTTTCCTCTTTCCTCTATTTACGGAAAAGTGGCGGAATAGGCCCCACGCCCCACCCGGCGCGACCCGAATTTCCTAATCCTAAAATTTTCATAAACTTTCATCATATTTTCACAAAATTTAGGTCACATGGAGCCCATGTCAGATGTCGCAAGCATTTTCTGCGTGATGCACACAGCTGTCTATTTTCATTTGGCAATAATGCGTATACGATGCGTAAAAGAGGAAGAGAAGGGAGCACGATGGAAACGCTTTCGTGTGATGCAATGGGTTTGACCCACTTTCTTGACACGTGTAGCTCTTCTCCACTCCAGCAACTCCAAGTAGTGTTTTTGTAATTTTGTACGTTGTGGCTGCGGCTTTTCTCGCTCCACGACGTGTTTTCGACAAAGAAAAGAAAGACGCGTTAGGTACGCATTGAACCACGACTGGAACATCATTCACAGTACAAGAAGAGGTCGAATATGTAGGTACCTATCTACTGCAATCGGTCCAAAATTGAAAATCGAGATAAAAGCAGATCTTTACGTTTTCGGGAATGGAGAATGCGAAAAAATAGGTTTTAAACAACGTCCGTGTGTTGTCGTTGTCGCCGTCGTATGTAAACACTATTCCGTCGAATTTTTTGATTAGGTAAATCTAAATAAGTCATCTTATAGCAGATCTTACTTAATTTTACAATTTATTCTGACCGCAAACTAATTTTCAGATATGTGCAGGTACTTATTTATATAATAATAATAAATTAATAAATAACAATCATTAGTTAGATATTTAAGTTACTTAATTAATTAGAAAGGGCGGGAGGGAGCAAAAGAATGAAGTAAAATGACCGAAAGATGGCGCATGTTACTTAAGTGTGAAGGAGATATCTGTGTTCGTAACTGGGAAATCTGTAATGGAAATCATAGGTCGCCATCTGGTTTTCAAAAATTCCATTAAACGTAGCGGCTTCTTGCAGATAAAAGTTTGCCAATCGCCAAAGAAGGCACTGCAAGTTCACTGAACCAGATTCTTTAATAATTCCACTATAATGTCTAATCTAATCTCTAAACTCGTAAGAGGAATAGTTTATGATGATGAATGTGAAAGATAATATGTACCTTAGAGTTGCCATTAGGTACAGTCGGGGACTTTGAAAATGCCCACCCTACCGCGACTGTATATAGACTGTATTGCTGCAACGTGGTTAATGTTTGCCGACCTGTCAGAAAAACACCAATCAAATTGTAGCGATGCAGTCGACCAAGTGAGTCGTCTTGGTGGGACGGGCATTTTCAAAGTTTGTACCTGACTTGATTATAAAAATTCATTAAAATAATTGGAAACAATAATGATGGTCATCACCACGTCGATTACCTTGATAATTTAATGGAGATAGGTGGCAACCCAGAACGTCAGGTAGTTGCTGACACATCATCTATTTTGCAAAAAAATTGGCAGTCTGGCAGGGTAGAAACTTCTCCTTTTTCACAGAATTTGTAAATGCAGCATTAAACTATAATTTAACCCAGCCAGAATCTCTCGGCTTTCATTTAGGTACTAAAAATTAAAATACAAATGTTTTTCACCACTTTTCGATCCGACAATGCAACAGCGATAATAATAATACGCTCTTTTCTTAAGAAAAATCAATAACGGACACTTTTGCCCCTAAAATGTAAATTTTCGAACAAATGGCACTAAGGTTTTTGATCTGTCAATGCAACAGCCATCGAATCCAATAATAAGAAAATGCCATTTGCTAAGAAAATTTCAAAAAAGGGTCCTTTTACCACTAAAATTTCATTTTTCGAAAAAAATGGCACTAAAGTCTTCTTTCATGTGGGGAAGTGAACAACAGTGGTTTTCATTCAAATTTTTAAAGTTGATGTGCCAAAATAGCGCTTCCTGTAGTTCGATTTAGCCCAAAACCTTTTCAGCTCTTCCGAAATCCATAAGATGCACATTTTCCAAATTTCACCCAGATCGGTCCAATAGCGTAGACACAGACATTTTTTCAAAAACCACATTTTTGGGTTCCCAGTATATCCTAAAACGTAAAGATTTGATGTTTTTGGCGATTCGATTTTTCGGAATTTTGCGATCGATTAAAGTAACTGCTCCGCCTCGGAATCGAGGCGGATAGTAGGAAAGATTACCGGCTTTGCTGCAAAAATACATTATAATGCGACAAGAAAATTTTACATCCCAATTTTGCCACCAGAAATGCTTATGCTAGGTACCGTGTCACTTGGCTTTTAGATTTGTCCGCTGTGCATATTGTTAAAAATGCTGTAAAAGACTTTGAAAAAATATACTTCAATGACGTGAGACTGCTGAATATGTAAAAAAAGGAAAGCTGTAGAAGGGGGGATGCGCCTCTACGCATTTTTCAGCACCGAAAGTGGGAGCGGTAAAAATATTTCGCGGGGGGGCTGCCGCTCCACATTTGTGTACTTGTCTAAGGCGGAAATTTCAGGGATCGCCCCGGGCTGAAAAAGGTTTACATATAACTCTGTTTAAGAATTTTACTGAAAAGTGGAGCCTCCTTATGCGCGTCGGGTCCCTGAAGTAGGTATTAAATCCGCCACCACTGTACTCACGCCTGATATAATAAGCGTGCAACGTCACTCAGAGGACTGATTGGAAGCCTTGAATGGGGTACATGAATGAATGTTGAAATGAGGAACTAAATATATTTTCTGATTCACCAATTCATTACACAAAGAGAAATAATTGAACAAAAAATTCGATGAATTTCAAAGCATTTAAAAAAAATCGGATGAGTGACGTCACCATGGACGTCTCGATGCATTAGACCCGGATAAATGACGTCAACAGCGACTTTTATTACGTAATTATTTTCTCCAAAACAGTGAAGAAAATGACAAACTCATGAATTAAACCCTATATAGGTATTTTGGTGTCCTCTTTCTTTATGCATAATAAAAAAATCATTTATGTTCCCCGTAAAAAATATCACAAAGCTAAAATAATCTAATAACGGCGAAACAAAGATCTAGGAATTTAGTAAATAAACGTCAAAAAGTTGTTGAGACGGACAATCAAAGCCCTATACGCTGCTATACAAACATTTTTAACAACCCTGTATAAGTGTATAACATTTAACAAAGTAGTTAATAAGCAAAATGACACTCTAACTCTTATCTTAATAAGGGCACTTAGTATCCTTTAAGATTATGCTAGAGATCAAACGATATCCGGACTTAATAAAAAGAATTATTACTGCCCAATTTCGAGAAGCAGTTTTGGAACCGATAAAGTTATGATGCAATTAGAATGGTGAGAGTACTACCTGTAACAGGTCCGTCTGTCACCAATCTAATCGCATCATAACTTTATCAGTTTCATAACTGCTTCTAGAAACCCGGCATACGTCTGTCTTTTGCAATAAAAGATGCCTGCGCATCCCTGTGTCTTAAGGAAACAGCAGCAAATGAAATTAAGCCACTAATAAAAAGTAAACAATTTTACGAAATCTTTTACACTTTTAGGAAAATTAAACAGCTACTTTGGGTCAGGATAAAATAATAAAATCGCTCCTGCTCGAACTGGATCGTTTGAACTATCATGATTTTCTTAATTTCATTTCTTTTACAAAAAAAAATATTTCCCCATCGTACAGGAATGATAGAACAGTCTGATGCATCCTCTCCTCTCCTATTCATGCCAACAAGAAAATAATGATTATATTATAAGGTAGGTATATCATCTATGATAACATAAGTAGTAAATAGTATAGGTAGTGACAAATGATAATCTAATGAAGACGTATTTGATAGAATGCCTAGGTATATCTAGTAAAGCCTACATAATATTTATTTAATTTACATCATCAATAATTAGGTGTAGGTATACAAGAACCTCAATTGGTTTCATTGATCTTTGGGAAAAGCATCAAAATGTTATATCCTCGGCTATAACAATATTACACCTTATCTACTGGAAATATTTGGCTGACGAAGTCTTAATTATTGATACATTTTTAATTATCGTATCCACCTATAAATGACCCACAGTTTGGGCAATAGTGATTTTGACTTTGGCACGAATCTACACAGTATGGAATGCAGCAGCAAAAGTAGCACCTGAAAATTCATTATCAGCGAAGCTGATTACACTTTAGTTATTACTCACTGAAACAGGCATAATAGTAAAGCAAACAAATGAGTTTTCGTATTTGGTTCCGTTTTGACTTCCGTATGGATCTGGTGGTGACAGGAAGGGCAAATCATGTATTTAGTCGTAGGACCCAATGATACTATTTGTGCCGTCGTAATAATTACTAAAAAATAATAAGTAGGTGGATATTTAGGCAGGATGTCCCGATAATGCTTGGCACTATTTTAACCTGAGATTCCCCATTGAAAATGGCGATGATTGGTATAAAAATTTGTTAAGTCGCAAGTCGCAATTGAGCCACAGCTCTTCAAAGGTCGTGCGCCATCGGGGGCAGTTTTTTTCAGATATCCCACGAACGGATCATAATGAATTTTGGGGGCTATTGGCTATTGTATGGACCTACGTCTACACTGAATTTTATCGAATTCTGACAATGCAATCCGCAGAAACCGATATTTTTGTTTCTAAAGATGGTTCAGGGTCACGAATTATTGATTAGAAAGGGTAAGTCAAACTGCAACTTTTCTTATTCGTGGTAATTTTTGATTTAAGCAGCCGTTTTGGCGATAATTGAGGTTTTGCGTTAATAAGCCTGGTGTAAAATCTACATAAGCCGATTTCAAAATTAGGAAGCGACTTCGACCTACGAAATTTTTGTGCCAATCGTCACCATGTCATTTCCTGTGGAAAATGGTAACGATTGGCACAACAATTTGTAAGTCGAAGTCGCTTCCTAATTTTGGTACTAATAGGCTTGTGTAGATTTTACACAAGGCAATTTGTGCTTATTAACGCAAAATCTCAATTATCTTCAAAACGGCTGCTTACATCAAAATTTACCATGAATAAGAAAAGTTGCAGTTTGACTTACCCTTTCTAACTAGTACCACCAGATATAAAATTCATGACCTTGAACCATCTTTAGAAACAAAAATATCAAGGTGATTTCGGGTTTCTGAGGATTGCGTTGTCAGAATTCGATAAAATTCACAGTGTAGACGTAAGTCCATCCAGTGCCAATTCGCGATTCTAGCTAAGGAGAACGCCCTCTGGTGTGTGACGTCACCCATGGGGAATTGTGGGCACCCAACCAATAAGGAGCGCTGAAATATAATGACAGTCATTTTTGGTGACATTTGATTGGACGCTTTCAACAAAATATTCCTATGTGTGACGTCACAAAGTTAATTTGAATCGCGAATAGCTCCCAAAACTCATTAAAATCCGACAGTCCGTTCCGGAGATATCTGAAAAAAACTGCTCCCGATGGGGCACTTTTGAGGAGCTGTAGCGCCCTCAGGAAGCAACTTCGACCCACAAATTTTTGCACCAATCGTCACCATTTTCAATGGGTAATTTCAGGTTAAAAAATATCGAGACACCCTGTTTTTACTTACCATTGGTTTGAGGTTGAGGGTGAGGTGGTTGCATGGGTTGCAATGGAGGTCCCATATTAGTGCTTGGTGGCGGCGGATACATTCCTGGTGGAGGAGGGTATTGGGGGCTTTCCGTATAAGGTGGTGGGGTTTCTTTATTCATTTTTTATGCTGAAATACCGCAAACTATAAAACGATACAAGAAAAAACACGAAATTCTAAAACGACTGTCTATATCACGAGAATGACTTCTATGACTTCTGATCTGATGATGATAAGGTTGTTTTTAAACATGCGCTGAATTAGCAGAGAACAGAATAATATAATGATAATGAACTATGTATAATTGAAATTATTCAAGGTTTTTTTATTGTCTGAATCATCAGGACGTAAGCTTGCCTCGTAAGCTTGCGTAAATTATTTCAAGGTATTTTCATTTTAAATTTTGATAAACCGGCCCCAAAGATCAAGTGATAATCGTTTCTCGAAAATTTATATAAAAGATTAGAGCATAAATAGCGTTAATAATAGTTTATTACATGAGGTGACTCATATTGTCAGTCTATATCTACGACCAAGTTTTAGATAGTAATATTGTTTTGTTGTTTATTTAAAGTTTTACATAAAGGCGCCACTGAGCCATACTGAGCTTAATATTGACCAATTCCCTACCCTTGGTATTACTTGGATTGGAAGTAGGTGTTATTATAATTATGCTAGAGAATTATTATCTTATCAAAGGAACAATATTTGCAATTTATATGGGTGTTTCTTGAACATTTTAACATCATACTTACTTGGTCTTATGAAGGTTTAATTGATCAACGGATAAAGAATATAAGTGCAAATTAATAACGTATAGCTAATGAAAATTTTTATTTGAAAGTTCCTACTCCGATTTCTTACCCTCTGCATGTCAAAACTACATAACATAAATTTTAAGTAATTTTAATTGACTTACTTAAGTGTATAGGTACGTAAGGAACTTGCACACACGTATTTGGTTTTTGCTTCGTTTACTTTCACTTGATTGACTGTCGTTTGTTGCCACTCACAGGTCGCAGGTAGGTATTCTATGTAGTAGATATGTATGATGTGGCACTTGAAAGTACGTCATCCTTATCGCTTGTAAGTATATGAGTGTTAGTAGAGCAAACAAAGGTGGTTGCAATCATTCTGAAAATTGACTAAGTTCCATTTCTACATTATTTTTATGTTGCTTCTCTGAAATTAGTGTTACGACAATCAATAAATTTTTGCCTGCATTTTGGGTATTCGATATTTTTAGGTAGAATTAATGTGAATGCCATCATGATGGCTCTCCTTTCTCCAGAAGAACACCTACCTCGGTTCCAAAGCGAACAAGAATAATATTAATCTTGGACTCTGATGTTGTTTGTGCGGAACTCAATATTATGTATGTAGAAAACTGAAAAAGGATGAAATTTATTATTCTATACTACCTTTACGTATACTTTCACAAGGATAATTTTAAAAAAAATCAGTATTAGTAGTTAAATGGAAAGCAATGGTTTAGCGTCGTTGAGTCATTGCACGTTGTCATCTTAATAAAGAATCTAAATGTTAATCGGAGTCGGAAGATGTCCTCTATTTAAAAAAATTGGAAATCTCAAAGAATCAGAGATGATAGAAAATTCTACTCTTTCACAAAATTTATAAATATAGCAATGCAAGAAAAAAAAGGCAGCATGGAAACGGCTGGAACTCTCCCATGCCTCTTTTATTTCCGTGTCTTGTGTTTAAAATTACCTAAATGGCACTTCCCGTAGACCAATTGCTCCCAAAAGCCTTTCAACTCTTCAATGGATCATCTAATCTTCATGTACCAAATTTCAGCCAAATCGATCCAGTAGTTTGGGCTATAACCTGGTTTTAGTGTTATTTCAAAATTTCGATTCTTCTACCCAAAGCGTAGTAAATGCGAATGAATGTTCTCTTATTTAAAACCAGAATTTGTAGACCTTTCTGATGGTGACAATAAAACTTGTTCTGGATGGTTAAATGAGAGAATAATTTTAAATTTGGAAATTGGTGTGCCAAGACGACACTTCCCATGGCTCGATTGAATCCAAAAAAAATTCAGCTCTTCGATATGTAATACAATCCCCATGAGCAAAATTTTGGCCAAATCGGTTCAGGAGCGTGGGCTGTACGGCGATTTTAAAGTCCGATAAAAATCAAATTTTTTGGTCAAAAGTACACTGAGAGTGAATACATCTTTGGAAGCAGAATTTGAAGGCCTTTCTTATGGCGACGTGAAAATGGGGGTTTGCATTTAAAATCTAAAAGTTGATGTGCCAAAATGGCATTTCTGGTTGCATGATTGGTTACAAAATCTTTTCAGATCTAAGATTAACGTACTTTTCAGCCAAATCGGTGTAGTGACTAGTGGTTATGGCTATACATACATAGACATAGACATTTAAGATCTTGACGTTGATTGGGTTGGGGTTGGAGTGAAATGCGCAAACTGAACAAGGTCAAAGGTAGAGCGAAACATGTCCCCCTCAATGCCAAGGAATCTGTCGAAAACAGCAAGTCGATATTTTATTCTGTTCAAGTTATTACGACTGATTACGACTGGATCGTCTTGAATGGGCCACCCGGTATATTGGTAGTCCTGCTACCCCCCTCCTCCGATAGATGTGCAAAAAGAAATTGCCGTTAACAAATTCTCGCGGGGTGGGGAGTACAAAAAAATTCGCGGGGGACACCCCCCATTTTCCTGCCAGGGCCCACGAAGGATGTTAATCCGGCACTGAATCTATGCTATTAAACACTAGTGTTTTATTTTTCATAAAACACTCATTGCTACTTTCTATACTTAATCTATGATATAAAACACTAGTGTTTTATTTTTCATAAAATACTCAGCAGGTTGCTACGGTAGCAAAGGTACCTATCTCATGAGTCATGACCGCATAGTTCTGCGATATCGACATTACAATAAACTGTCACTGTCATGTATAATTTCTAATATATTTATGCTCTAAGTAGACAACTCGGTAGACAGGTTGTGGATAAAACGTTATATTTCACTCATCGTGTTTTATCAGCATTTTAGACACTCGACCTAAATTAGACACTCCAGCACTCGACCTAAATTATGACATTCGTGCCTAAAATTTTCTTGCGTGTCTAAAATGCCATAATATCATATAAGACACACGTACCATAAATAACTAATTTCTAATATGTACTAACATCTTATACCGTTTCTATGGTGCATTTAAATTGGCTTCTTATGTTTGCTATAACGCCATATTCTATAAAAGCACGTCGCCCATGAGCATGAGCATGACAACGTAGAAACTTCTACTTTTTCACAGAATTTGTAAATGTAGCATTTAACTTTATATATGTAACCAAGTTCGGGCGTGCAGGGGATTGTCGATGGCTGATGCGCCCGGCGCTCATTTACTAAAATCTAAAATACAAATGTTTTTCACCCCTAAAATATTTTTAAAAAATGGCACTAATGTTTTCGATCCATCAATACAACAGCTATCGAATTCGATAATGATAGTATGCCCTTTTGCTAGGAAAAATTCAAAAAGGGGCCTTTTTGTCCCTAAAATGGGAATTTTCTAAAAAATTGCACGAAGGTTTTTGATCCAGTAATACAACAGCTGTGGAATGCGATAGTAAGAATATGCTTTTTTGTAAAATAAATTGAAACAAAGGCCCTTTTGCCACTAAAGTGACATTTTTCGAAAAAATGGCACTAAGGTTTTCCGGTTGAAAAAAAATCTGCTATCAAATCCGGTAATAAAAATATACAGTTATGCATAGGTTTTTTTTCACCCCACCATTTTTTGTCCAAAAGGGCGCAAGTGTGAATATATTTTTAGAAACAGAATTCGAAGACCTCAATTTATTTTGACCTATTTGACAAGTTTTTTTCTTGTTCAATAAATTTTAATTTTAAGTTAACATTATTTCACTGGTTTCTCGTTTCTTGCATTTGTCTTTTTGCACATATTCTTTAATTTTTTAGGGGCAGATTTGTATCAATGTTATAACTGTTTCCGTTCCTTTTAAACAATTTTGTATGGTTGCTTAATAAATGGTATTATTATTATTATTATTATTCATATGGTAACGCGAAAAATGGGGGTTTGCATTTGAATTTTTAAAGTTGATGTGCCAAAAAGGCACTTTCCGTGAACCGATGTGGCCCAAATCAGCAGCCACAAATCTCACACTGAATATGTGTACCAAATTTCATCTCGATACGTTCAGTAGTTTGAGCTGCAGCATGATCACAGACAGACAGACAGACAGACAGTACAGACACACAGACAGACATTTTTCAAAAACCACTTTTTCGGATTCCCAGGACCCTGAAACGTAAAGATTTGATGTTTTTGGCGATTCGATTTTATTAACTTGCTTCGCGAAGCGCAGAAGTTAAAAATCATGAAGACAACGCGTATTTTATACCGTAGAGTCGGGTGACTTTGTTCCACTTTGAAACTTTGACGTTCTGTAACTTTTCACAGGATAAGGATATTTACTTGCTACTGGTGTCAGTATTATAGTCTTTGATAGTATTTTCAATCAGGCAAATTACAATAATGTGAAAGCAATTTTATTAGGTTTTTTTAAAAAAAAACAGGGTGGCCAAAGTTACCAGGTAAAGTTGGGTTACTTTGGCCACCCATTTGTTTTACGCGTAAATGTAAATACAAACATGCCTAAGCCTGTGTTTGGCCACCAAAAAAATTCCGTTGCCTTGCATGACGAATTGGGAGCAGCAAACAGAAATTAAATGTATAAAAACAAGTGGCGGGCTATTCAAAATTCAAACTTTATTAAAAAATACAAAATTTTATGCATAGGTTTCCATTTCAGGTATCTTGAAGAAGCCCTTTTGGAAGGTTGGGGGGGTTTCTATCATTACCACAATATCTAATAATTTCGGCTTCCTGCTGGTCTTTTGTAACGACCCATTTTTCCAAAGCTATAGAAATTGCCACATGATGCTATGATATACTAATAAATAGACTGGTTACTTATATAGTGCACTCAACAATTTGAAAACCGCCTAAATTTCATCAATTTACGACTGGCCAATGTCACCCGTTTAAGTAACAAAATCTGATTGGGCGAGTTTGGCCACCCCCTACTGGCCAAGCCGCTAACTTTTCGGTCGTAATTATGGAACAGAAATCTTCCCAGAGGTCTACTCATCACATGCTGTTAGCAAAAATTGATAGCTATCGCTAGTTAAATTTCCGCGACAAAAGTTTTTTGCGCCTAAACATCGCCTATTTCTCACAACAGGATTCTAAATTTAATTACGTTAAATAAGTCCTTTAAGGCACTGGTGGGGGTTTATTGCGCTTGGCCCCGTATGATACGCATGCGTTGATCTAGTGTCATTTCTAGTGCATTTATACGTCATTTGTCAATACTGTCAACAGAATCTGGGACCTTTCACGTTTACCACGTGCTATTTTAACCTACAATGATGATAAATGACACATAACTGACAGTAGACATTCAAGTAAATTCTGTCAGCGGTGAAAAAATGACTGCGCATACGGCCATACATGGCGTCATGACGTCACGCTTACAGGACCTATTGAACTTATTAATTTATTCCGATTATTAATTTTTAGCATACCTATAGTATGTACTATCATATAAAATCATAAAACCCACAATTATTAATCAATTTAATGTGGACATGTACAATAGTAACAAATTTCGAAAAACGGCCAAAGTGACCTAGGCAGGCCAAAGCCACCCAACTTTACGGTACTTAAATACCTACCTAGTTTAAAAATCTAGGCCTATTATGTTTTCGCCCTAAACGTCGCTATATGCAGCATATTATTTCGTGCGCTGTATTCCTGGCTGCCTGCAATAAACCTATGCCGGACAGCTTCCAGTGCTTCCACTTCCAATAAAAATGCAACCAATCACGGTTTGGATTGGCTGGCTTGCTTGCTGTCATGGTCAAGTCTTCTGTCTTTCTATTTCTAATTCTTTAATCTCTCTTCTCTCTCGTTGCCATGCGATAAGAGCGTCTCATAGTGATAGTATCAGCGCATGATATATCAGCGTATGTTGATTATGGTGTTGACGGGTTGCGTTTGCTTTGTATTCCAGTGGTTGTGATCAGTGGTTATTGGTTTATCTCTGGTTTAACCGAGGGTTAACTTTAATTTTTAATGATGCCAATGATGCTTATTGTTGAGAGTTGTAAATTGTGATAGCGGTGATAACTGATAGCAGTGATAACAGTCAAACAATCTAGTTCATCATTCTGCTACTTCTAAAACCAACATCTTCATCCATTATGATTATAATTCAATGAAATTATGATAACGATAGGTACCTACCGATGTTTTTAGTAGTTTTGGATGTAGACTTCTAGAGGTTATAGTGATGTGGACAGTCGCTGGTTGATGTTACTATTGAAATTCAAAACAATTTGATTCATTTTGTGGCAGTTACTGACGAAGAAATAACAACTCAACAGGTAATCCGAGTCAAAATACTACTTGTGCAAAACGAAAGTGTACATATTATCATCAGGTATTATTATTATACAGGGTGTTCCAATGAAAAGGAGCCACCCCAAATATATCGTAAACCAAATAAAATATGAAAGTTTGCTCGGACAGGTCGATTTTTATTTGGAGGGGGACACTTAAATCCACGCTTGGCGAAATTCCAAAACTGAGTAAATCTTTCCAAAAGGAAATCTAGTGTACAAAATTTTCCCTTGCGGCTCACTTATCGTTGCCTTATCACACCGTTCAGAGAACCAGATATTAATTTATTTTAAATTCTAGGTTTTTCCCCGATTGTATACACTTGGAAAACTCCACAAAGCTATAACTTTAGTTATTTGTGGTCCGATTTTAGTGAACCAAAAACGAAATGTAACTTTGATTTTTATCAACTTCAACTTGAGTGTCAACTGTCAGTTTTGATTTTTAAATGGACATACTACCCGGTTTTTTTTACTCAGTCTAAATGCTAATTTTTTTCTGCATCTTTTGATGTGTAATAAGGCAGGTTTGGTTTATATTTAGTTCTGAAAATAATTATAATTTTTGTTAAAATTTGAATAGTTTTTACTCAAAATTTTCGAATGTGCTGTGAACCTGGTAGAAACTTAGCGAAACAATTAAAATATGTTATCTTCAACACGCAAAATGCATTTCAAGATTATTTTTCACGGCACGCTCGAAAATTTAGCATTAAAAGATTCAAATGTTGACAATAATTTTAATTGTTTTCAAAATTTATTATAAACCACACTCAACATATTGCACTTCAAAAGACGTAGAAAAAAATTAGCTGTTAAAATGAGAAAAAAACGAGGGGTTGGCCACGCGGATTTTTCGTGTACAAAGTACTGCTCTAGTGTTTTATGGCTCGATACTGCTTCGTATTGTTCGATACTGCGCAGAATATTGCTAGGTACTGCGCAATACTGCTCGATACTGCTAAAGCACTGCTCGATACTGCTACAGTACTGCGCGATACTGCTTGTACTGTGCGATACTGCTTGTACTGTGCGATACTGCTTGTACTGCGTACTGCTTTCTCGTTGTACAAAGTACTGCGCATGTGGCCAACACCTCTTTAAAAAAGCTGCGTATGTGCATTTGAAAATGAATAGTCGAGGGGCGAGGCGCAGGGGAAATCTGGTGTACAGGTGCTAGGAAATCTTGGGGAAAGCCGAGGAAATCTGGGGAAATCTTCGAGGGGTTGACAACTTGGAAATTTTGGTGTACAAGCATGAGAAATTTGCACAATTTTTTTCAGGAATTTTGGAAATTTTTGAAATTTTTTTGGAAATTTTGGATATTATTACTTGATTTTGCACATTTTCTGGAAATTTTTTAGAAATTATGGAAATTTTGGTGTACAGATTTTTACCCAATTGTCAACCCCTCGGAAATCTTGCCAAAAAAATCTCCGGGAAATCTTGGGGAAATCCGAGGAAATCTTGGGGAAATCCGAGGAAATCTTGCGGAAATCTGAGGAAATCTTGCGAAAAACATTTCAGGGAAATCCGAGGAAATCTCGGGAAATCTTTCCAAAAGGAAATCCAGTGTACAAAATTTTTCCTTGCGGCTCACCCCTCGCTGTAAACTGATGCAAGAATTTTTGAAATTGGCGGAATTTTACATTTCTAGCTCAATAGCAGTCCAGTCGGTTCGAGAAATAAAACTGCATTTCATTCTACAAAGGTGCCGTTTGGCACAGTTGTCCATGGGACCAATACAAGTGATTTCATCCGCAGTGCCCAAAAAAATTTCCCTTAGGAACAAAATGGCGGCGGTTTTTTCGAAATTTCCGCAAAAATTGCTAATATCTTTACTATTATTAACAATTTGAGGAAGCAACAATTATTTTTCTTGTACATTACAACCAAGAAGAACATTACTTCTCATTTTAGTAATATACCGGGTGGTCGTTTTATCTTGAGACCGCAAGACGCAATCGGAAAGAAAGCATTTTAGAAAAAAAATGTTTTGCATGAAAGTTTTATGACTTCGAGGGGGAAAATAGATGGCATCATCGCCATTTTGATTCAAGGTCATTTTCAAGGTCACATAAAGGTCAACTTGATTTTTTAAAATGGAAACCTATATTTTTTATTACAGATTCTTATTCCCCGTAAAAGAACAAACTGCTCTCATTTAAACTATTTTTGGATCCGATGGATACTTTTCCTTAAAAAAAATGAAGTTAAAGTTGATCTTCATTTGACATTGAAAATGACCTTGAATCAAAATGGCCATGATGCCATCTGTTTTCCCCCTCGCAGTCGTAAAACTTTTATGCAAAACATTTTTTTCTAAAATGCTTTCTTTCCGATTGCGTCTTGCCAGCCTCAAGTTAAAACGACCACAAGGAAAGGTATCCATCGGATCCAAAAATAGTTTAAATGAGAGCAGTTTGTTCTTTTACGGGGAATAAGAATCTGTAATAAAAAATACGTTTCCATTTAAAAAAATGAAGTTTACATTCATTTGACCTTGAAAATGACCTTGAATCAAAATGGCGATGATGCCATCTATTTTCTCCCTCGAAGTCATAAACATTTTTTTCTAAAATGCTTTCTTTCCGATTGCGTCTTGCGGTCTCAAGATAAAACGACCACCCGGTATATTAATAAAATGAGAAGTAATGTTCTTCTTGGTTGTAATGTACAAGAAAAATAATTGTTGCTTCCTCAAATTGTTAATAATAGTTAAGATATTGCTCAATTTTTGCGGAAATTTCGAAAAAACCGCCGCCATTTTGTTCCTAAGGGAAATTTTTTTGGGCACTGCGGGTGAAATCACTTGTATTGGTCCCATGTACAACTGTGCCAAAACGGCATCTTTGTAGAATGAAATGCAGTATTCGATCATATACAGG
The DNA here is from genome assembly GCA_963924575.1 of Pycnomerus fuliginosus. Lineage (NCBI taxonomy): Eukaryota > Metazoa > Arthropoda > Insecta > Coleoptera > Zopheridae > Pycnomerus > Pycnomerus fuliginosus. The sequence continues at coordinate 25,208,459 of OZ004618.1, read as the reverse complement.
GTGTTTTGCAACCGCGTGTAAGTTTTTTAACCTCAGATTGCCCATCGAAAATAGTAATGATTGGCACAAAATTGTTTAGGTCGAAGTCGTCTCCTAAGGAAGTTATAGGGCTTTAAAATCAGTCATCGGGAGCAGTTTTTCTTAGTTATCTCAGGAACGGATTAACGGATTTGAATGAAATTTGGTGGACACTAGTAGCCAGTGAATATACATCTACATGGGGAATTTCGTTGGATTATGACCACGGGATCCCCAGAAAACGGAGACATCTTTGACATTTTTCTTCCGGAAAATGTTTGAAGGTCACGCGTTTTAAAAATGGTGGTGTCCGTTAGAAAGGGCAATTCAAACTGCAGCTTCTACTATACTTGGTATTTTTTGATTTAATGCGTGGTTTTAGAGATATCCGTACCTGAGGTAACTGGAAAATTTTTCAAGGTCACGCATTTTAAAAATGGCGGTGCCTGTTGTAAGGAGCAGCTTAAACTGCAACTTTTACTATTCTTGGTATTTTTAAATTTAATGAGTGGTTTTAGAGATATCCAAATAAGAAAAACTGCTCCCTATAGTAAAGCCCTAACTTCCTTAGAAGACGACTTCGACCTAAACAATTTTGTTCCAATCGTCACCATTTTTGATGGGCAATCTAATGTTAAAAAACTTACACGCGGTTGCAAAACACCCTGTATTGTCGCGAACCGACTGGACTTTTGATGAAAGGCACACATATTCAGTGGGAGATTTGTAGGTGCTGATTAGAATCTGGGCTACACCGGCTCACGGAAAGTGCCTTTTTGGCACATCAACTTTAAAAATTTAAATGCAAACCCCCATTTTTCGCATTACCATATGAATGCTCTTCAAATTCTGCTTCTAAAAATGTATTCACACTTGGGCCCTTTTGACCAAAAAATGGTGCCGTGAAAAAAAAAGTATGCATAAATGTATATTTTTATTACCGGATTTGATAACTGATTTTTTTTCAAGCCGAAAACCTTAGTGCCATTTTTTCGAAAAATGTCATTTTAGTGGCAATTTATTTTATTGTCTGTGCGGGAGAGGAGCTGATTAGATTTTGAAGCCGATCAGTCAACCCGAAGTGCCCTTTTGGCATAGCAACTTTCTTATTTTAAATATTTAAAAATTTAATAAATGCTGCTGTTATTAATCCAATGCAGTGCGGCGTAGAAGTTCCTGCCGTCTCCGAGACCGCCTTTTTTTTCCACGTAATGCGAATCTCTGAAATGGCGCCCTTCCAAGCAGGGTCGTAGCTCTCTGCCTCTTTTCTGCCTTGCGTTTGCATTAAATATTCTGAAGTACAGAGAAAATGCGTGACCTTGAAATTAAAAAAAAAAGTGATTCTTACTTAAAGAAGGTCGCCACAGGCCGGCTATAGAGAAGATATTTATGGAACTGTTTTGTTTAACTTCCGAAAAACTGATACCTGGCCGACACACAAAATTTGGCAACTGACAAGATTTTGACTGGCAAAACTTATCCGAGCTGCGGTCCTGTTTTCAGTAGAGAAAAATGAAAATTTTTTGTACAGAAACAAGTCGTATCTTAGTTTTCCAGTCAAACTAAGTTAGGATGAATATTTTTTTGCATAGTTTATTTAATTTATTGATTTACTACATTCTGGAAATGGTAAAATGGCGCCTGATGCGGCGCCTCTCCGCATCATAGCACCACAGCCGTCTCTAATTACAAGCCATATTGTAACAAATCTGGCAGTGGTCGGAAGTAACTCAGTTACAAGTAACTAGTTACTGTAACTAGTTACTGTGACTAGTTACTGTAACTGGGTTACTTTTTCAAGTAACTTGTAACTGTAACTAGTTACTTTTAAATTAGAGTAACTTGTAACTGTAACACAGTTACTTTTTTGAGTAACTGTAACTGAAAAATAACTGTTACATTTACAGTTACTTTTTTCGGTCAGATAATAGATATTTATTTTATTAGGAGTTTAAGTAAGACATTATGCGACGGAGTATGGAAGTTTAAACGCCGAGCGGAGCGAGGCGAATTAATCCATACGAGTCACATTATGTCGCTTAAATAATTTAAATAATTGTTATGTGACGTTTGAAAATAAAAAAAATTATGTCTATAAGAGATTTAATTTCAAAACGGATCGAGCCCGTCGACGAATCTTTCTTATCATTTTTAGGAGAAAGTTGATCTTCTACCTGGCTAATAACTAGGTAATTATACCTGCAGGGATGAGGCATATATCCTGCCATAAATTTTACGACCCTGTACTGAGTATAGGATTAACGAATATCCCAAATATGACTTTTACTAGGATTGTTACCTAGAAGAGCAGTAATCACACCCTGTCCTTTAATTATTTAAAGCCCCCATCTTGCTGAATTTTATTAGTTATTCATAGTCTGTTGCGTTGACAACTATTTACATGATGAGCGAGTCTGTTTTAATTTTCTAAATTAAACATTTTTAGAGTTATTGGCATTTTCATTTTTTCCTGACAAATTCGTTAATAAAGGAAAGTTCTGATGGTTCTACCTAAGAATCCGTGTTATTTTTGGGATGCACCTTAGTAATTTAATTATTTTTAATTATCAATGTAAAATATTAGGAGCCTTTTCTTATGATTTTATTATGACCATCCATTTCCTAGGCGATGGAAAATGTAGCACAAAATTATAGAAAAAATTATGCTGTGCAAACGGTAATTACTAAATACTTGTAACTGAAAAAGTAACTGCGAAAATAAATGTCGTTACATTGTAGCCAGTAACTGTAACTAGTAACTGTACTGTAACACAGTTATAATTTCGACGAAGTAACTTGTAACTGTAACACAGTTACTTTTTAAAAGTAACTTTCCGAGCTCTGAAATCTGGCAACATAGCATGGTGGTCTGGTCCGTGCGGGTAAAAGCATTGGCATTTGCATTGCAAGCCGTCTTTAATTGTTACAAAAACGTGTTTTCGGATAATTAATTGAGTTAGAACTGTTGAATGCGAAAAGCAAAGAGCAAAGAGCAATAAAATGCACCCATAGTTTTCGTAACTGCGCCACTTTAACTTGAATTGTATCCCCGTATCCCCGGACCTTTGACATTTTGAAATGTATTCTGTTTCTGTATTGTAGCTGTTCCGTATCATTTCTAAAACATGGCGAGCCCGCAAGAAGTCGATTATAAAGCAAGCCTGACGGACCTCTTCGGTAGTTCCAATATAAGTGAACAACAAATCGACGAGACAATATCAATTGTCTTAGAAGAAGACGGTACATTATCACCCGCGGAGAAACTAGAGGGAATGGTGAATATTCTGATAGATTGTGGAGATTCTACTTCAACCCTTGAGAGCTCGCTTGAGACTGAGGAGGGTGCTGTTGGCTTCAGACAAAATATGAGCGGCACCCGATTTAATCAATGTTTTGACACTTTGCTTAACATGTTTCCGGACATTTGCCCGAACTATTTGATACAATTCTGCGAGAAGTATGATTACTTCGATTTAGATACTGTCGTAGATGAACTCATTCAAACTGACTATGTGAAACTGGATAAAGATCCGCTGGACATTCTGGAGCATCTCAAACAAATGTTACCTCACGCAGATCCTGTTTATCTCAGAAACCAAGCAAGGGTATTGGTAGATAGACCTACCGGGGATCTGGAAGAGTTTGTGCAAAATGCTCTTGAAAAGCAGGATTTCCCTACCATGCGCGACTATTTGCAGTAATTTTAAAATTTCCCATTTTTATATTTTTGTACAACTTCGGTTTTAGACGTAAAGAATGGAAGGATGAAAAGGAGCTGTACATTACCAATTTCAACGTTGAAGAGTTTTTAAGAATGTTCCCAAATGCCGTGGAAGTCTTCTTGGATCCAAACAGAAAATCTTCACTGTCTATTCAAAGTAAAGTGACCGAAAATGATGTTGAGTTTGGTTTGAATTGCCTGTACAATAATTTCACGTTTCTTAGAAAGAGGGAAATTGAGAAAGTTTTCCATTCTTTCGACAGAAACCTGATTAAAGCTAGCAATAGGTTGAGAAACATGCCAAAGGATTTCAGGCAGCCCAGAATTGTGACAACGGACGATAGGGAGTGCAGAAACGTTACTGTTTTACAGGAGGTACATTTATTTCGTATTTTAAATTTAATTTCTTCTTGTTTTCTTTAGGTAGCCTTTATATTGCACGAAAAATTAATACGTCAGAGAGTAAAGCAAAAAAGTGAGAAGTACCGTGCTGCCTTAGAAGAAGCAAGGACACATGGTTTACTGCAAACATGTGCGTGTTGCTACGACGACGAATTAATTCCAGAAGAATGTTTTTTCTGCAGTAACGGCTGTATTTTCTGTAAAAGCTGTGTGAAGTTTGGCGCAGAGACTGTAATAGGCAAGGGTGACACGGTCTTCCCCTGTCTAGCCGACTGTGGATCTGAGTTCGGTTTTCATATCCTCCAGGTGAGTTACAAAGATTTTGTTGCAAGCAAGTAACACTTGTTTCATTTTAGATGGTTTTAGACAAAAAAGTCTTCCAACGCCTATGCCAAAGAAAACAAATCGAAGAAATAAAAAGCGCCAACATAGATAATTTAGAATCCTGTCCGCACTGCGATTTTTGCACGATCCCCGCCGAAGGTGATAAAATTTTCAAATGTGAGAACGTGGAGTGTATGAAAGAGACTTGCCGAGAATGTCGGCACCCTGCCCATGTACCCTTAAGATGCAACGAGATAGAATACGACGAAGACGTGCGAATGAGAACTTACATTGAGAATCAGATGACGGAAGCTTTGCTTAGGTACCAGTTATTTTTGAAATTTGAAATATGTCCAAATAAAAATGTTACAGGCAATGCTGGAAATGCTCCAAGAAATTTTATAAGGAATCCGGCTGTAATAAAATGACTTGTACATGCGGTGGCATCATGTGTTATGTTTGTGGTCAAGCAGTAACAGATTATGCCCATTTTAACAGAGGAACGTAAGTTGGAAATTTACGGCGAATTGTAATAAATCAGTGATCCATTTTAGTTGTCCATTATATACCGAAAATTTAAAGGAGTTCCACATGAACAGGGTGTTGCAAGGCGCTCAAAGAGCGAAAAATGAACTTGGCATAAATGCTGATCCAAATAAGTTGAAATTTGATCCTGCCAGGAATTTGGATAGGGATGTCAATTAAGTTTGCTTCCTTTTCAGAAGTCTTTGTTATAATAAGCACTGTTTTTATGCGAATAAGCCTGATTAGGATTAACTACCTTTTACTACAAATTTTTATTCCTTCACTAACACTCGTTCGACTGTTTCTTGAATAAACTTATTACAAATAAACCATTGTTTCCATTACCGTCTGTTTTTATTCACTGAGTAAATGGCGGTGGAAGTTATTGAATTTGAGTAATATGATATTAAAACACCGCGTTTCCACTGTAAAAACAACTTTTCGTGACTTGACAGTGCTTAGCTGATTATACTTTAATTATCCCCACGTGCGTGGCGACGCACCTATTATTATAATCATGCCATGAAAGTTGAACGGTAGGTTGAGTAAGACACTAATAATTTAAGCGACATCCTTGTTGCAAGTAACTACTAGAAATCCTATAGAAAACATTAGGAACTGGTTTGTGTTGGTGTTTATTGTGTTTACTGGTCTGTACTGGAACGATACAATTGGAATGTACTTGGAATACCCAACGAATTGATTTTGATAATGATTTCTGATGGATGTTACTGGTCCAGTAAACTACTTGGAAATAACAGTAGAAATGAGAAAACTATTTCTTCTAAATTCTAATGGATTGTGAGTAGGTAGTAACTAATGGATTGTATTGGCTTTGTATTCCTACTGGGAAAATCCATTAGAATTAGAGTAGATGGCGCCAGTTGCAGTGTTCTCATTTACATTTCATCTTTCATATTAGTAGGTAGCAATATTTGATGCGGTTGGTGTTGGTCATTGGCCAATGTTTTGCGTGAGTTTCTGATTCCGTTTAGCAGATTTTGGTAAAGTGTTTGGAACAGTTTAGAGTTTAGAATTCAGGATGAGCGTCAGCCCGTCAGCGAAGTCAACAGAAAACCACATCTTGCTTTGACAAGAAAAGAAACGTTTGGCGACCTCTCAAATTCTTCAGAGTGCTTGAAATTCAAGTGATCGAGTGAATGTGTGGTAGAGAAAAAAGTTCCTCTTTGTCTACAGAAGGTAAGTTAAAATATTTCGTTCCTGAAGTAATGTTTTACATTCTCTGTGGCAATAGATCTATTATCCAACTCTTTTTTGTATTTTCCACTCTGACAACCAAACTTTTACGTAACAGATCACTCAACTTTGGCGGCAGGAAATGGACTTCGCGAGAAAAGAAAGTCACCCCATCATACCCAGAGCCAATAGCGTTCCATTGTATGTATTTGTATTGTGGATGTCCAGTGAAAATATTTTTGTTGGATCCTACTGTGTTTTTATGGAAATCTCTTGTGTGCAAATACACACATTGAAACCAGTAGGATCAACTAGAATTTTTTCCAACGGTATACTTGATACTCTAGAAACTTAAACTATTAATGAGATGGAGTTGTAATTATGTGGGTATCAGTAAGTCTCGACGTGACGTTCTACTTTCACGGCCTTCTTCATGTTAAGTTTTGTTGATCAAATCGTATGCAACAGATTATGTCGTACCTATACTTGAAAAGTACTATTTGCCTACTCCCCATGACCAGAATGCTGTGATTTGTAACTGCTTTACGTTCTGTTAAATGAGAGCAATATGATTTTATTTTGGCTGGCTCATAATTTCTCAACTGGTCGAGCTTTCTGTAGTTTGTAGTTGTCATTTGGATGTCATATCTTGCCAAAATGTAAGTTAAAATGACAGAAGTGAATGCTTCCAAGTGATGAATGAAGAATCCAATAATCAAAATCCCGAGGATGCGACTAATAGTGTTGTGAGTGTACTCAATGAAATCGTTGACAAATCTGGACCTTCCACCTCTCAAACCCCGCCTCCAGTTGGATGTCAACAAGTCAATTCTCCAAATGTGACCGACCAAAATCCGAGTGGCGGAGGGCCAACTGCCGGTCACAATGAAGCCAAGTCCATGTACGAAATTTACAGAGCTGCAGGTGTCGAGTTCACCGACTCTCTTAGTGATATAGAATTAGGTTTTAATCAAAGAAGTGCAAACAAGACACAAGGAAGAACACCAAACCTGCCCGCATTACCACCAAGTTATTCAACAGTCATAAAGCAAGGTCAACCATCTTTAGATATTAGAAGAGATGCTAGGTCTATGGAAATTCAACACATAAATCCATTCGCCAGAGTTCCTCCACCGTCATATGCGGAAATCCATGGAGTATGGTCGACAGAAATGAGCACAGCTTCTTGTAATTCTACAATCATGAGTATTATCCGGAATAATGAACACCTTTTTAGCTGAACAGATACTCTTCGGACCTGATCCAATTTATATCTGGTGCTCACGGTGCAACACAGTAGTTGTAACTGTGACTGAATCCCAAAGATCAAAGTTTACACATTTCACAGCCGTTGCCCTTTGCCTCTTTGGATGTTGGCCTTGCGCCATGTTGCCTTACTGCATGAATTCCTGCAAAAATACTTATCACTACTGCCCTGATTGTAACTACTTATTTGGAATGTATAGACCTTGGTGAAGAAACGAGAAAACTAGAGGGAATAAGACCAAAATTAAACAATCAAGTTCTATCAGTCAGTCTAGCTCAATAAAATTAGTAAAATACTGTTGTATTATCTAGTTGGTAGGTAATAATAATCTAACAAAGATTCGGTATATTGGCGGTTGATTCGGTTTCTTTTGGTATCAGTTGCCCTTTCTTCTTATCGTAGTTGCCAAAACAATAGCCACATCTTCTACAGCACACTGAGGTTTTTGTTGAACCGCACATTAACATTGGAAGGAAGCACAGCGGCCAACACCCCAGGAGGAAAAATGCCCCAAGCGAGTTGTAGGCGATCTGAAACGGATTTTAAATTTAGTTGTTTTGCTTAAAGGAGGATTCAACTCAAGAAATCGATGTTGAATTTATCGCAGATTCTAGTGAGAAGGGAGCGTCCAATGGTGTTATCAGCGGGAAAGATGACGTCATCTTTCCACGATTTCTTGCCCATCTTGATGATATTTCCAGAAGCCGGCTGAGTATTGGTTTGTCCTAACTCCTACGTGTTTCCTGTGGAGTTACGACAGCCGAGGTCTGGAAATATCCTCAAGATGACCAAGAAATCGCGGAAAGATGACGCCATAACTTCTTTGCGGACTTAATAGGCAAATAGTAAATAGTACTATCACTAGAAACACCCCATTACACCGAAATACTTGATTTTCACTGCTGACGCGTTTCAAAAGTCCTCCCTAAAGTAATGTAAACAGAGATGAATATGCGATCGGGCCTGTATCGGTGTTCATAAGCCTATCTAGACTTATAGATTACGATACTTTCCATCGCACCTAGCATCCGTACCTTGTTAACGCTACAAACTAACTTAATCTGTGGTCATTGTGTAAAGGATGTAGGGCAACACTGGATTTCTCAGTTCTGCCATATTTAAGGTGGGCTAAGTGCTCCTTAAATCTGGTATTGAGAGACCTTCGCGTTTGACCTACATACTTTAGATCACAATTTTGACAATCGATTTCGTATATGCCAGATTTTTCGCTATTCCCTACTTTATCTTTCGGGTTCGGGTTGCGTAAAAGGTTTTTCAGTTTAGTTTGTTTTCAGATCTGAAAACTGTCCTTAAATTTTTGTTGGGGAAAAAACCTTGTCAAACCTCTTGTCAACTGAGGTTCAAAAAGTAATGCGACAAATTTTAAGTCCTGTTTTTGATCTTCAGAGCGAAACGTCGTGGGATTTAACACTTGTTTGAATTTTAACTTCCTAATGATGTTATCTACTATGATAGGTTCAAATCCGTTACATCTCGCTATGTCTTTGGGTATGCACCTCTATTCCTGTAATTCTGAGACACCTTGTATTTCAGGTCTTCTCTGGTTTGATACCTACCATTCAAGAAAACACTGGCTAGTTACTTATGTAAAAGATCTAAAACTGGTGTATGTTTGTGATTGCTTTGTTTGCAAGGTTATTGCTTTTGAGTAAGTACGTAGGTAATTTACTCCAATTACGTGTTTATTTGATAACTTCAACTCTCAAAGCAACTACAGCTTTTATTATATGTATTTATGTATTTAGGTAATTAGTAATTCATGATGTTAAATAATAATGACCATGGTGAACAGGAAATTGAAACACAAACACGCAATTCCCTTCATCGCAACATTGCCCCAAAGCAGTCGTCAGTTTTTGAAACGATATCTTATTATACAGCATTGAGGGACTTTTTTCTGGTCTGAACTTACTTTTTTTTATTTTTTACCTTATTTCTCGTTTTTCGAATATACGGCTGACCAGTGAAGCCACATTTTTCGCACTTTAGAGCATCATTACCAGGCCTCCAAGTTTCAACTGAAACTCGAATAAATGTCTTTCAATTAACATAAATTAATGTTTACCGGTGGTCCTGTATAAATGACTCTTGGTGCATTTGGCTTCCGTTTTTGATTTCTTCCTGCCAGAAAAGGACTTTCTTAAGGACGATGTGCCAAATGATATTTTACTGGAAAACCTTCCTGAAAACGTACCACTTTACAATGGAGTTACACCAGCTTTAATATTAGATACCTTTAGATCTGCTTCGCGGTCCGTTCACATCGAAGTGAGTAATTTCAAACTCAGGATGGTTCTTAACGAGATGTTCTCCCAATACATAATAATTCTCCAAATTAAAAGTAATTTTGTCCCCACAGATTCTACATATTCCTACGCACTCCATTAATCAAATCTAATCTGTGATGATGGTGGCATCCTGTTTCAACTGAGGATTTTTTGGAAACTTCGTAACAGTGGCTTACGTTAATTTTGACATAGTGACATTGATCACTGTCAAAGTATAATAATGTCAAATTGCTCTTCATTGGTAAGATTAGAACAAAAATCAGTGATAACGTATTAGTTTATTTTCGATTTTGAGTACATATTTTCACATACAGTTTTTATGATCTTGTTTAATTTAAACTACCCTCCTGCTGACGTTTTTGTTTATGTTAATATCACTTAAAAGGTTTTAAAAACGCCAGCAAGCTATTGTATTGATGATTTCAATAACTCCGGTTTGAAAGCGCCCAAAAGCAACAGATCTAGTGCATTACTGACGACCGTTATTTTCAACGTGTATTCATAAGATGTCCTTTTACTAAAATCATCAATATACTATTAACACTAATTTTAAAGCTGTTATTCTCATAACAGTTCAATGTACAACATTTTGTATTATCACAAGTATAGTAAGGCTTTTGATGCATCCGAACGAAGCAAATATTTGCCAGCAAAATATTCACATTTAAGAAAATAGATATGTCTGTAACAGCAATAATAAAATTGTTGAGTTGAATTAACCCAGATATTTTTTAGAACACGTCTAAGTTAAAAATATTTGACCTATTATTTGGTACAAAATATCTGGGTTAGAGATTTCCGGTTTTGAGAGCTGAAAATATTTTTTTCTATTTCGGTTTCCTAATGAACACTTTATAGCACCCAAGTGAGTTCTCTAATGTGCTCTTTTAGCACACGGCTTTTGTTTACATCAAAACTTAGACAACGATTGTGTTTCCAACAATCGCCAACTGTCAGCGAAAATTGACCTGTCTTTGAAAATGGAAAACCAATTAGTTTTTTTCTAAAAATATTAACAAGTTGGGTATCCGAAATAGAAAAAATTGTATAAAGAGCGTGTTTCATAAGGCTCTTATCGCACTCGGATTTTGTAAAACTCGGCCATTTCGCTCTCGTTGTCCAAACATCCTCGTGCCATAATATTTGGCCTTATGAAGCGTGTTTTTTAATATACTATATGTTATTATCCTCAAAAATATAGGAAAAGTTTTTATAATTCACTTTAAAGTTTTACTATATTGGTGCTTTCATACCGTTTGAGTAGCGAAAATTTAATTTAGAACCTATTTTACCTAGATTTTTTTTTCAATTACCTAGGTATAATTTACCTACAAAAATTATTGTATTACAAGATATGTTTTTTCTGAAATTCTGGAGAACGTGATGAGGATGTCAATATTTTTCGTTAATAAGTAAAGAGTGCAGAAATTATATGTTATGTAACGTCACTGTCAGATTTCGTCTTGAATGATAAATTCATCAGTTTACGCCGTACGTTTCCCTCGACAAGGGCTACTTGATCGGAAAAGTTCTTGATCACACGTTACTTACATACTTTCATGTATAAAGTACAATGTGCTTTATCAGAGTTTGTTGTTTTCGGGAAAAAACTTCATGAATAATTCGCCTGAATCTAATAAAATTCTAAATCCATTTCCATTAAGTACCTACACAGCAATGACACAGGTAGATACTGTCATTTTAAATAATAACGTGTCCCTGAATATTTTGCAAACTTAATAGTAATGATTTATGGCCGATTCAACCGTAGTTTTAAGGGTTTCTTAAGGACATGTGACGTTTAAATTGCGTGGATACGTTTGTTGAAACAATGGTTTCCAAGGACTTTAAAGATCACGAATATCTTTGGACACTCAAAAATTACGGTGCAATCGGCCATTAGTATTAAGATCGCAGTTTCATTAAAAAAGTGAACTGAGAACCACTAAATTTTATAGCGAAAATCCACAAAAATCCATGGAAATCCTTGTGGAGCTCTCACAAATCGCACTGGAAGACTTTCGGATTCGGACCTGCATGGAAAAAAAAATGTACACGAGAAGTCCGTAGTTGTGTTCAGCCACTCGTTGAATACAGTACTTTTACTGCTGAATGCGAATGCTGTTGGTTATTAGGTCACCAGTTTAAAGTTTTCTCTGTACTTTTGATTTTAATACTGTTCAAATTTTATATCCAAAAGGAAAGTAGTTATAGCTATGTATACCTACGTTTTTGTATCATATGTATCAGAATCAAATTATGCAGGCTTACAGTTACCGCTTCCACCCACCTCTCAGCCTATCAGAACCTACAAAGTCTAAGAGGCTTTTCGCCATTAAAATAAGGTTTTCGGCGCTGAAAGATAACAGCTATCGAATTCAATAATAAAAATTTACATGTTTTTTCGAATTTTCGAATTACTTGCTCAAAATTTAAGGAACACCTACAAAAGCGCCCACTGAATATGTGTGCCAAATTTCATCTCGATACGCTCAATAGTTAACGGACAGACAAACATTTTTCAAAAACCACTTTTTCGGATTCCCAGGACCCTAAAAAATTGATGTTTTTGGCGATTCGATTTTTCGATCTATTTTACTAACTGCTCCGCGAGCGTATAAGTTAAAAATGCAAGCTTTGTCTCAATTCATTGCCTTAACCTCCGGACTAGGATTTGTCAACCGTTTTTGAGCTTCAGCTAATTGAACACAAACTTTTCTGAAATTTTCGACGTTCGTTACAGGAAAACGGCTACTCCTAGCAGAAACACGCACAAAACCTTTTTTGTGAAGAATTTTATCCGTTTGGCGTTAAATCGCAGAAAACCACTACAGATCGATGGCGCAGTTTAAGGGGGCTCCAGGGGAAGCTAATGGGAAGCTTTTGGTATTCTTTACCTAAACCCTCAAATTAAAGTTTCAAAACTTTAGAAATATTTTTTTCTATTTGCCATTAATCAAACCTACTACTATGCTTCGTGCGGAGTGAAGAGGACTGATGATGATTACAACACACATGAACGTAAGGTTAAGTTGCAGAAAATTTGTTTGATTCAACAAATGTGGCTATCGTTGGACATTAGGTATCCTCTAGGAGTCTAGGTCATTGAGAATTTATTATAATCCATAACCCAGCAAGTATTCTTCTACCTAACATAATTACCTCAAACAGGTACCTAATTCACTGCAAAAAATTGAGTTGTTTGATCCCCATATTGACCTGCACAATATTTTGCTGTCCAATTAATTGATCTTGACTATAAAATTAGTGATACTTAAGTCAGCCTTTGCGACTAGTATACACGAACAACACATTTTCTTTCAAGTTACCGATATACCTATCACGTTTTTATCAGAAATGCAGTTTCTGTCCACATCGAAATCTAAACCCGCGTATGTAATAAATAACATAGTCTCGAACCTCATAATTCTGCGTAGAAGCTATTTGTGAGTTTGTTTTCTCAAATACTGGGGACCTTGAATTTTTAGATAAGCACAAGCATTGTTTATCACAACAGTATTTTTCCTAATTTTTACAATAACGGAGAAGAAATTAAATTTCTATAATAGTTTCTTCTGTTTTGTTATTCAGTTGTGTGCAAAATATGCTAGTAGTTCAAGTGCCAATATGTGGCAATGCGGCATGCTATAGACACATACCTACGTAGTAACTTTTCTAGTCGTGATAGATTATTTGTCGAAAACTTGAGGGCGTGTCTTTCCATCATAAGTTCGAAATATGTACATAGTTCTGACTTTGAACGCAGGAACAGAGAGTTCTCCCTTAATCTTTTGTCATTAATTTTCCTTTAGGTATAAAAACAACACATTTTTCGGATGAATCGGTAGTAGATGGCGTTCTGGCAGCATCATATTGTAAAATAACGTACCCACTGTTCATATAGGTACTTAACAAATGGTCGAAGCCATAAAAATGGATTTATTAAAAATAACGTAAATATTGTTGTTAAAAAATAGACCTATTAAAACTTACAGAAAATGACATGATCTTTGTATTAACAGTTACAACTTCCTTGTGATTTTTTTGGTCGAAATCCTACATGGTCTTGTGCCTGGAACTGAGTGGAAGTTTGTCTTTATTCTCTTCTACAGTAAGCGTTGTGCCACCTTCGAACGAATGTACCCTTCTACGTCCCCCAGGAACTGCTAAAGTCTCCGGTGTGCTGTCCTTATCATCCTCTGTCCTGCAATAAAAACAGATTTAGGTCATGTAGCAAATGAAAAAATGACCGGCCTTCCTAATCTCTTGAAATTTATTGTACGAGGGGTGAAAATTATTAATCAGAAGCACCGGTAGAACTCTGCGGTAATGCCGTGGTTGTGACACAGTTTCTGCGGCAACCCCCGTGTAATATAACCGAGGAAGTAGACACATTAAGTCTGCAAGCAGTTTGAAATTATATTTAGTTGAAGAGCTTTGACTCGAATTGTTTGCAAGTTTAGCACTTACTTATGTCAAAAATTAAACAACTTTCTTATCGTAGCGGCAATAAATTCACCCTCTTATCATATTTTGCATTATTTGACCAGAATTTGTTACAAAAGGGAGAATAGATTTGGAAAGGTTGAGGTAGCTAATTTGATACTTTCTGATGATAAATTACCTGATTTCCAGTCGTGTAAGACGTTGTTTAAGTTTCGCCTGGCTGGCACTGAATTCGGCAAGAAGTCTAGCGAGGCGCGTTTGCAGATTTTCTACAGTTTCTTCCAATTTCTTTATACTATCAACTAGAGAATCTTGGGTTTCACGGGCTTTTTTGAAGGCGTCTTCATCAAGCAGTCCATCCTTCCGCAATAATTGACATCCTCGCTCTATTAATGTCGCACGGGCCTGCAAGAACATACATGGTATATTTTCTCTTTCAGTTTAGTAGCCCAGCCAATAAAAACCTGAATTTGACAAATAAATACAAAAATTACTGCAGTTCTGCAAATTGACGGAAGTTGTAGCTTGAACCATTCTATTGAACATACTAAAAGTGCCCAAAGATGGGATGTGAGCTTGAGCCACCATCATGGTGAAGAGGTACAGTTTTTGTTAACTTTGCAAATATCTTATGAAATATTGTTTCTATCGAAAAAATAGGAATATAACAAATTAAAGAGCGTAAAATTCTCTAGAAAAAAGTTTCTATACATTTTTTGCTGACACTGAAATTTAGTCGCTAAATCGGGGGCTAAAGCAGTCTATTGGTTCAATGATGTCATCCTCTGAATTTGGACAGGTTTATGCCATATCCGAAATTAAAAATATATTAATATTTAGTCAAGTAGTGACTAATTAAATTCAAAAAAATTTGAAAAAATCGATCTACCAACAGAACTATAGACTATACAGGGTGTCTCAGAACGCTCGCACCAAATTCTAATGGAGTATTCAGGATTAAATTCTGAGTCGATCCGTGTTTTTGAAAATTTCTAGGGTCCAATAGTTCTCGAGTTATAAGAGATTTAAGAGGACCAATCAGATTTCAGCTCTGAATTGCTTCATAAGGTAATTTAATGTTAGATGCACTATTTCCTAGGTAACAAGATACAACAGTATAAATTTTCATTGATAGTTTCTTGTTACCTAGGAAATAGTGCATCTAGCATTAAATCACCTTATGAAGCAACTCAAAGCTGAAATCTGATTGGTCCTCTTAAATCTCTTACAACTTGAGAACTATTGGACCCTGGAAATGTTCAAAAACGCCAATCGACTCAAAATTCAATCCTGAATACTCCATTGGAATTTGGTGCGAGCGTTCTGAGACACCCTGTAGAGTGTAAACCAAAAGTAGAGAACGGGTAGTTTATTTGACATACTATTGACATTGTCGAAAAACGGTTCCTATAAAACTTGAATAGGACTGTCAGGCGCATCTTTTGACGCTAATGTTTTTTTTAAATTTAATTAGTATTCTTTTAGGTTGGGATGGACTTGATGGCTTAGTTTCTTATTGTTTAGTTATTTATTATCAGAGTTGTTGGGATGTTGACTGTTTTAACTAATCGTATTAACTGTTCGTCACGGAGTGATATGATTGCATCGACATTTTTTTAATAACGAAATATACCTAATGGAAATGAAACTTTTGTCTTACGCACGGATGAAAAAATTCCCCCGTTGTCGTATTTTGAATATAGTTTGAAAAATTACCTTTCGGATAGCCTTTACTGGTAACAGCTGGTATTAATTGTATTAGCGGTAGCAATTATTTTAGTTGTGACGTAGGACAAAAGTTTCATTTCCATTAGGTATAGTTCTAGTTTGGTGTCATTGGAAAGGGGACTTTTTTTATGATGCGCAAAATTGGAGACTTTTTTAACTGATAATAACTTTTTTCTTTTTTTTGCATATATTTCTTTCTTCGTAAAATAATGACTATCAAAAAAGCTGTTAAGTAATGAATTGAAGAGTATAAAATTACTCACTGACTAAATATTAATATATTTTTAATTTCGCTGTTGACATAAACCTGCCCAAATTCAGGGGGATGGCATCGTTGAACCAATAGACTGCTTTAGCCGCCGATTTAGCGACTAAATTTTAGTGTCAGCAAAAAATTTATATTCTAGAGAATTTTACGCTCTTCAATTTGTTATATCACTATTTTTTCGATAGAATCAATATTTTATGAGATATTTGCAAAGTTAACAAAAACCGTACCTCTTCGCCATCATGGTGGCTCGAGTTCACATCCCATTTTTGGGGACTTTTAGTATGTTCAATAGAATGGTTCAGGCTACAACTTCCGCCAGTTTGCAGAACTGCAGTAATTTTTGTCTCTATTTTCACTTCGTTACTGGGCTATAGAAACTGAAACAATTAGAGTATCAAATCGAAAACTTTAAATGAGTTATATTAATTGGACATTTTATCCAAAGCCCTTTTGGATGGATTAACTAGTGATTAACTTTTCGACGGATGTAGGTAAACAGTTTAGTTTTGTAGGCGTTGGTTGCGTGTTAATATGTAGGTAGGAATAAATCCTTATTTATCTCCGTCATTCCGGTTATCATCTGACTGGAATTAACAAAATCGTTCCTGTATTAGGTAATTTGCTTAAATAATGAGGCAATAAATCGAATCTTTTGAGTGCAATTCCTGTTGATAAATCCAATCTTAGATGGAAATTCATACCTCAGGATAGTCGGCAAGTGCCACTAGAAGATCGTCTTTGGCCAAACAGAATAAGTCAGAATAGCCCAAAGACCGGACATTGGCAGTTCGTCGATTTCCTGTTCTATTTCCTGCAATATCCAGTACACTCACTTCCCCAAACACCGAACCAGCTCCCAGAGTAGCAAGAACGGTGACACCGTCGTCAGCTACGACTTGTAAACGACCTCGTTTAACTATGTACATCTCTTTGCCAACATCGCCCTTGCGACATATGTAATCACCGGGGGAAAATACCTAGAACGAAATTTACGAATTATGCTCTTGACGGATCATTAAATTCGGGAGAGTTGTTTCTGCCTTGTATGGGGGGAATTTGGTAAAGGAGAAAATGAGCAACTAAATGAAATAATTAAGTTTTTTTTGGTGGATATTTTAATTGCTTTCCACTCATAAGTTCCAAAGAGCTATACCTACACCCCAAATATCTCCGAAATAAAACGAATATTAAAAATTCGCTCCGACAGATCAATTTTTATACCAAGAGGATATTTAAACCTTTTGACAAGACAACAGCCTTTACCCCTAACTTTAAAATTTTCAATGGTAATCCAAATTATTTTTGCGTTTTTGGACTTGGTAAACTTGCAGTTTTCAGACGTTCATAATATTCCATTTATTCAAAGGTTTTTGAGATATTGAACTTTTTTACTAGAAAATGAGAGTAAGCTTAGTAAGTATATTCTTTTTCGGCTCGAGGCATTTGGGGTAGATTGTATAGTTTGCGTAGGACTCCCTGTATGCAATTGACTAGTATTGAAAATTTAAAGCGAATAAGTTTGGCACTCATGGATTAATAACTTAAGAATTTAAGGGTACCCCTATTTGTTTTCTGATAAATTGTCGCACATCATCGTTGTCTCAACACCGAAGTTGTATTTGATGAAGCATAGGTTTATTTCGTGGTGAAGGCTCATTTTTAACATGACTGCGGGCATGTTAAAGATAAATCACACCCATTAAAACACTAGAAAACATTTCACTATAAAATAATGTTCAGGGATCTAACTGTACCTATAGTTTGGAAAGTATCTAAATGAGAAATGCTTATTTAACAGTAAAGAATAGTTATTAACAGAATATGCTCTTAATTAATAATATATCAATGATATATTTTCAAACCAAAGGCAAAGTAATGATTTTCGATCTCCGAAGCTTTCTATTCTCATAAGGGGGATTTTACTTCTGCGAAAAACGTCGAGAAAGCGCTGTCGTATTTTTGAAACTAAAGGATGGCCCATAAAAAACCCGACAGTTTTCTTTTTTGTAGGACTTTAATTATTTAGGCCAATGGGGTTTCGTCACCCTTTGACACATGACAGTGGCATTTAGACAAGATTGAAGGTGGTTCTTTCCTCTTTCCAAAATTCAAAATGGAAATTAATCCATCCCTCAATTTTTTGTGAATTTTCTTCCAAGGCTCTAAATCGCATAATTTGCAACAAGAAGTACAGAGACGATGAAAACTCGGTAGCCATTTTTGTTTAAGTTGTAAATTATGCAGATTATTAGCTTAAATTTATAACTTAAATTAAAAATGCAGATTAATCCGCTCAATTTACAACTTAAATCAAAAATGTCTACGGAGTTTTCATCGTCCCTGTACTTTTTCTTGCAAATTATGCGATTTAGAGCCTTTGGAAGAAAATTTACAAAAAATTTAGGGATGGATTAATTTCCATTTTGAAGGACATTTTGGAAAGAGGAAAGAACGACTTTCAATCCTGTCTAAACGCCACTGTCATGTGTCAAAGGGTAACGAAACCCCATTGGCTTAAATAATGGTGTTACATGAAAGTCCTTAGGGAAGTCACTGATGGTGCGAATTCAAATCCAATGACGACCTCAACCTTCAGCTACGTCGAGTATAAAACTAAAAAATATCGCAGAAAAACCAACGAAGATATATAAAAAAGAAAACTGTCCGATTTTTTATGGGTCACGCTACTATAGTGTACACAGAATTTTATAAAATAAAACTGAAAAGCATGATATCGCTAAGTAGATACCTACGGCCGGTTTTACTTGCAGAGGAAAACCTCCACTTATTACTACACAATTTTGAAAAATTTTGTGTTTCTCCTGCAGTCTCTATTTTTGTGATGTTTCAATACTGAGAGTTATTACAACAAGCAAACCACCAAATTCATTAACCATTTGAGGATAATAAGCACCTGTCACTTTTAGACTGATTATTTTCCTCAAGCAGGTAAGAATTTTCTAAAGAAAACGGTAATAGTTATATTTGCGTGGTAAGGGCCGGTTTATCGATGCTCAGTTAAAACTGGCTGTTATCTATCTGTCGGTTTACTATAACTGACAGATAAATCAGATTCACGTTTATCGACATCGAATTTGTCTGTCAGTTACGTGCCTGACAGTTTAAGTTGTGTTGGCAACATTTGGGGTAGCGGAAGTTGAATTCAATTGGACAGATTTAAATTTCGCGCTAATATAGTCAACTGTTTCCATAGCAATGCCTTACGGTCTTTGTTTACTGTGGCAGGTGCTGATGCAGTTGAAATTTGTATTGGTGACAGAAAAGAAACGAGGAGTAAACTTTTCTGCCTACGATCCAGACGTGCTTTGAAAAGTAACTAGCAGGAGATGTAATTGAGGATAAGAAAACGGATGGTAGAAGCAATAGGCCTGAAAGAGAGTTGAGGAAATCTTAAGTAGTGGCAAATTCCTCAAAATAGTCAATAAACACTAACAATGGAGGTTGAAAGGGGTCTTTGTTGTTAATTATTGTCCATGACAGGAATTTTGACAGAAGTGAAATCCCCTTTACAAACCAACAGAAAAAAAACCTGAGACACACAACCCCCGCTTTCGTTAATATGCGACGGGACTTTACAAAGTTTCTTAATATTCTGTATAAATCTAGTCATGCAGTGACAGATTTTTAAAAATAACGTCAATAATCGTTGTCATTGCCTTATTATATTGTTTCTATAGGAACTATTTACTATTTATATTTTATTTCCGCTGATTGTTATAGCAACCATTTCACCGGACTGGGTGCTTCTTACTGTAAAAGTATCACTCTCCCAAAATTTTAGTGCCTTGTTAAATGATAATCATGATTAACTTTCTTAGATACGATTGTAACAACAATGGTCTCTAGGAGAATTAATCGTGATATTAATTTAACTAAGCACTGAACTGCCGGTCGTTAACCTGAAATTCACCAACGTTATTTAATCTTAAGAGGAGCTTAAAATGACAAGAATGACATTTTTCCCATCAGAAAACTGTCACTCTTAACTTTTAAGTTGGACTTAAGCGATAAGTAACGTTGGTGCAAACGGCCCTTAGGCCGGATTGTATAAAACATAATCCTGGACTTAACGCTAAGCCCCCTATTACGATACCATAGAAACAATTGTTGTCAACAATTTGTTGCTATACAGTTTTTAAAGGATTCACTTTAAGACAGGATTAACTTTAAGACAGTATTAAATTTTTTTTCACTACTAGTTTTAAAGCGTACCATTATTGACTTATCTTTGAACTGAGAATTCGGTTTTTTTTGCTAGTAAGTGAAAAAAGTACTATATTCATCACGGTAGAGAAGACTATTAAATAGTTCTTATCTACCTTGGTCAATAATATACTATTATACAACCCAAACTTAGGGCCGGTTTATCAATGCTCAACTAACATCAAACGGACAGATTGTAGCCAATCAGAACGCTAGTTGCTAGGCAATTGGCTTTCAGTTTACGATAACTGAGCATCCATAAAGCATTGGACTGAAACGGGTCCGGAAAGTCAGCAAATGCGACACATTATTAAAGTAGGTGACTGCAAAATAATAAGCACAAATTTTAGCCGGCTTTTCTATACTTTACTTTTGTTTCGAACTTAATTTTGGCCTTTAACGGTAATTTCAAATAATCTGGAGGATCGGGATGTATCGTAGCATTTGTAAGGGGACACTAAGCATACGAGGTACTTAAAACTTACCTTTACGAGGGCTATACCCGACGTAAGTTGCTGGAAAACAGATTTACTTTAGTGGCCTCTACATTTACATTCAATTAACAACACACAATTGGACGGCGAAAGTTTAAGACGCAATCTTCTCTCCAAAAAAAAAGGATTCCTACTACGTGGGCTTATAAATCTACTAATCATCAAATTCTTGGTTTAGGTCGTTGTCGTTGTGTTTTTGTGGATTGGTCGCCTAAATAACTAACGTCTGTAATCCCCCAAAATATTTTTTGATTTACCGCTAGAGGCGCTTTTTTAAACAATTACGAGGGTCTGATTTTTTTTTATCTGTTGTCGCAGCCATGAGTTGTTTAGTATCATATTTCGACTCATTAAGTTCTGTTTTAGCGCATCAATAATGCGTAGGTGTAAATCCTCCACTCATCAATCGTCTGGAATTGGCATTGTAGAGCACCATTCTTTCGCAGAGCATTGCGAAAATGCGTCATTTTGCTGATTTTCATTAATTTTTGGACATGCATAGAACATAGAGGGAAGGAAGGAAGGATAAGCGCATATTGCTGCTGCAGAACATCGGATAAACTGTTGTTTGAAATTTGAAATTATCGCTTTATTACTACTCCGCATAAAGTCTTTTGTGTCTTCATGCATGCAAATAATGCATCAAGAATTTGAGATTTCACAAAAGAGGTGTTTGTTCAAATGGAAAAATGCTAAACATTTCGTCAATACCAAACCTCCGTTTGGAGTCAAATGCCGCTGCTATTGTCACCTCTGTAGGGAAAAGATAAGGCAGAAACGTTCTTTGCATGCTGTAGTCTGAAAGTATCTCTAAGAAGCTTTCAGGCAGATCTGCTTATTTTAAAGAAGCAGTCGTGTAATGTGTCGAGCCGGTTTAAATCTTCCTGACCTGGCGCCTCCACCATTTTCACGTTCGCATAATTGAATTAACACTTTGCTTAGGAGTGATTTGAGGAAGAGAAATTTTGTCTGATAATAATTACTGAGGACGGAATTGAAATGGGAACCGAGTAAACAGAGACATATTGCATAAAATCAATCAAGAGCCTACCTGTAGGCGTAATTTGAGAACCAGCGCTTCCAGCAATCCAGGCTCGCAATCCTGAAATATCCTTACTTTTCGAAGTGTTTCTAAGTGCACTCTAATGGCAATTTCCGCTTTCAATTTATCTGGAAGAGCCGAGAGCACGCGTTCTTCGTCCAAAGCACCGCTTTCCGCCCAGGTGTAAGCGAACCATCGAATCACTCGAGCCTCTAACTCGCGTCCTACCTTCCTAAACGCCATATATTGTTTAACTCCGTCCATGCGATTTTGAAAATCCACTCTTGCGACATTCATGTTCGAAATCATAGAGCCGATGTTTCCTGAAAATATTTGAACGTTTCAATTAGCTTCCAGTCTAGTGTGTAGGGGAGAAGGGGGCAGATTCAGCCAAGGGGCACACTAAGCCACCTTAAGATTTCCCTTTACACTTCGCGCTAAAATTCTGAAATAATTCTCACAAGAGGACGTCTTCATGTTAAGCCTTTGTGCGCGAAAGATCGTTGCAGTGTAACCTCTGCGGTAATAGCAAAGAGAAAAATTCGATTTTTCAAGTAACCGTTGTAAAATATTGGGGAAACAAACCTGCGTCAAGTGCCTTTTGTATTTACAATAGATCTGTTGGTAAATATGTTGATGGTAGTTTAAAATATTGCAAAACTAACATGTATGGCCATTGTAACCTCAAAGCTACAAGTTTTGTTGTCAAAAAATTTCACATGCGGCAGTTTGAGCCTATACGGTTTGGGGCACATTGGTCCGCCCCAAAGTACCTCATAACTACATGTTGGTCCGGCCCAAAGTACCCCTTACCTACTTTCTGCTTAATATTTGAGAAAGCACTCATTTTAACCTCCCCAATCCACTTCACCACTTATAAAAAAAGGGAGGTTACTGCAATCACTAAAATTTTCGAATTTGAGATAGCACCAGATCTTCACGTTTCGAGGTCTCAGGAACCCAAAAAAGTGGTTTTAAAAATGTGTCTGTGTGTATGTGCGTACGTACGTACGTATGTACGTGCGTACGTTTGTAAACACGCCACAGCCAAAACTACTAGACCGATTTGCCTGAAATTTGGTGCGTAGGCATCTCATAATCCAACTTAGATCTGAAAAGCTTTTGGAGCCAATCGTGCAACTAGAAATGCCATTTTGGCACATCAACTTTTAAATTTTAAATGCAAACCCCCATTTTTCACGTCACTTTAGGAAAGGCCTTCAAATTCTGCTTCTAAAAATGTATTCACTCTCAGTGCCCTTTTGACCAAAAATAAAAAAAAAATTGATTTTTATCGGACTTTCAATTCGCGGTACCCCTGAACCGATTTGGCTGAAATTTTGCAAATGCGGATTGTATTGCACGTCGAAGAGCTGAACAAATTTTGGATTCAATCGGCCCACGGAAAGTGCCGTTTTGGCACACCAATTTCCAAATTTAAAACTATTCACTCATTTAACCATCCAAAACAAGTTTTTGAAAGATTTATTGTCACCATCAGAAAGGTCATCAAATTCTGGTTTTAAATAAGACAAAATTCGTTCGCATTTAGTGCTCTTTGGGTCAAAAAATCGAAATTTTGTAATAACACTAAAAATACATTATAGCCCAAATTAGTGAATCGATTTGGCTGAAATTTGCTACATAGAGATTGGGTGACCCGTTGAAGACCTGAAAGGCTTTTGGAAGCAATTGGTCCACAGGAAGTGCCATTTAAGCATATCAACTTTAAATTTTAAATACAAGGCCTCTTTTTTTATGTCGCCATTAGAAAAACGATCAAATTCTGGTTCTAAAAATGTATTCACAGTTTCTGCCATTTCAGTGGAAAATAGAGAAAAAAATCTTTTTCATTAAAAGGGAGCAGGCTGACAGTGGATGACATAAAGTATCAGTTATTGTCAAAAGGGTGGCAAACTATTAACCTTAAAAGGACCATATTGTCAAATTTGTCAGAAAATTGCGAAATTAGTCACAGATGATAAGCACAAAAAAAATTCTGTTGAATTGACTACCATCTACACAGAATACAAAGATCTACGCGATGGGGAGGTTCCAGCCGCTTCTCTGCTGCATTTTTTTTACAGGCTAATGAACAAAGTGCGAACGTACGTGCGGAAGACCGAAAGGGCTTCAATTTCAGAATTTTTTGTTTATTTTGAATATAGCGTCTCAAAAAGTATGCAACATATTTATTGAGACGTTGCAATTACAATTTTAGATAGTTATGGAACACGGCTCAAACTGCCTCATATGGTGGCCCAATCTAAATTACCCCTGGAGTAGTTTGGGTCATTTGTACTTTTTTTTTAAAATTGTAACATAATTGTCCACTCTCCATTAGTAATACATTGAGAATATTTTTCAATGAAGAAATGTAAGGGCTTCAATTTAAAAAATAAACGAAAAGAAATGATCCATAAATAAACTTTACAGAGTAAAAATCATTTTGGTGGCCGAATCTGCCCCGCTCTCCCCTAACCTGAAAAAACTTGAAATCCTCACCGACGATTGTAGCAAAAATGAGCACTCCAGCAAGAAAGTCAGCAACGACAAACAGATATTCCGCATCGTTCTCAGGCACTGGTGTTTCTCCAATTGTTGTCAATGTTAACGTGGACCAATAAAAGCTGTAAATGTACTGCCTGGCGAGAGTAGAGTTTTTCGGGCCGTCTAAATTGTATACCCAATTATCGCTGCCGAAACCTATCGCGTAACTTATAGCAAAATAGAGGCACGCGTTCCAGTGTATAAGCACAAGGATAGCTAAAACTACTTTACAGATTCTAAAGATATTGGGATAGTTTGTATCTGTTTCTGTCCGTTCGAACCATTCCCACAGACGCGGTAGTTTAAACAGTCGATTCAGTCTTACAATGATGGGACACGGCACTTGAATTATACACTCGTAAGGTGACCACCAAGTATAGGCCACATCCGTTGGGATTAGCGCTAACAAATCGGTCCTCCAACGCTTCGATTCGATATAATGGGCCCGCAGTTTTCGGGGATCGGTGACCAGCAGACCCTGTTCGAGATAACCTAGGAATTACAATTACAATTAGTAAATATGGAATAAGCTGTGGTTAGTCAATTTTTAGTCTTTAATTTTTCAAAGTGAAATTGTTCAAGGCTTTCAATGTTTAGGCATAACGACACATACAGGGTGTCCTGAAATTAGGCTGCAATATTTTACCAGTGGCTTTTACGATCAAAAATAAGACTAAAAGTTCCAGAAAACATTTGTTGAAAAATGCCTCTTCTTACCTATTCTAAAAAATACCGAAGTAGTGGCATTCTCTTCTTCGTAGACTCTAGATTAGAAAATGTCATACATTTTTCACGTGCAGGGCTTTGCAAATGTTTTGTAAAACAAAATACAAAAATTGTCATTTTCAAGCGATTTTTGACGTTTCAGACCTAACTTTCGACCGCTCCGGTTGGCGGAGACTTATTCACAATATAGTGTAGATCAAAAAAGCTAATATGCATTTTTCACGTACGGTGCCTTGCAAATGTTTGTCGAGTCAAGATTTAAAAAGTAACTATTAGATATAGAGAGTTGCGGTTGACGCCATTGTCTTTGTCAGAGAACATTAAAGGTGTCTTTTATTTTGACCAGTTTCTCAAGAGTTTCGCCTATACAGGCTGGTCGTTTTATCTTGAGACTGGCAAATATCTCGGAAAGGAAGCATTTTAGAAAAAAATGTTTTGTATAAAAGTTTTATGACTTCGAGGGGGAAAATAGATGGCATCGACGCCATTTTGATTCAAGGTCATTTTCAAGGTCAAATGAAGGTCAACTTCATTTTTTTAAATGGAAACCTACATTTCTTATTACAGATTCTTATTCCCCGTAAAAGAACAAACAACTCTCATCTAAACTATTTTTGGATCCGATGGATAGTTTGACAGATATTTAAATGAAAATTTTAATCTTCTTTGAAATCCATTGCCTTCCCTAGCAACAGCGGCATGGCAAAAACAAAATCTACACAATTTTTGTGGTTTATTTATCTAGAATTCATCGGTTGTTCATTTATTTTGTCTTGCCACTGTTACTAATAAATATAGGTTTCCATTAAAAAAAATCAAGTTTACCTTCATTTGACCTTGAAAATTACCTTGAATCAAAATGGCGATGATGCCATCTATTTTCCCCCTTGAAGTCATAAAACTTTTATACAAAACATTTTTTTCTAAAATGCTTCCTTTTCGTGATATTTGCCAGTCTCAAGATAAAACGACCATCCTGTATAGTCCAAGTGACAAAATGTACCTCTATGAGCTGAAATTACCATCTTCCGGTCGGAACTTTTTTGACAAAAATCGCGCTTATAGGAATTAACGCATTTTTAGGGCAAAATTATGTCTCTGCCGACTGGCATAATAATGCCCCCCCAAGAACACACGCCTCTGACTAAATAAAAAATCTGAAGAAACTTCAAAACAAAGCCCTTCATAACACTAACCTATGCTCCAAATTTCAAAACCCTGCTATTTATAGGTAATATTCAAGTAATTTTAAGAAAACAAACTTTTCGAGTACTTCTTTGAAGGGCTGTATCTCCCTTAGGAGGCATTTTTCGACAAACGTTTACTGAAACTTTTAGCTTTATTTTTAATCGTAGAAGGCACTGGTGAAATATTGTAGCCTAATTTCAGGACACGCTGTATGTCAGCAGCCCTCTATTTATTTCTCTATTGCTTTCTTTTTCTGGAAGCACTAAATTGAACAAAATTTTTCCGAATATCTACATCTGCAAAGAGAAAATATGAAAAGAGAAGTCACCGACCTAATAGTATCCATCTGAAAGAAAACATACATGAGCAAAATTGCGTATACAAGCTGCCAGCAAAATTCATGACTCAATTTATATTGTTTCCCGGTTTCTGCATTTCCGGACACTGTTCCGGATATAAATCTTGTCGGGGAGACGGCTTAACGTCATTGTTAAAAATTCTAGTACAAGGACCTTTCCCAGTTTTTAAGCCCTGACCTGATTGGGGGGAAGCCCGGACGATTAAAGGGAGGTGGTTGTGACAAGCGAGGTGAAAGATCCTAAGTAACCATTAATTAGTCACAAGAAGAAGAGCGTGGCAATTCTGCGGCGGTTATATAAAAACCCAGATAATGAAAATAGAAATAATTAGCGAAATTAGGGAAGATTTCCAGGTAGTTGCAAATATCGATGTAGGAAATTAATTAGGAAAATCGATTTTTAAAGGTAACTCAGACCTAATTAATAGAGCTCGTGCTTCCAATATTATAATAATTAAGTTGCTAGAGTTGATGGCATCTCATCACGCTACTCTTGTCTGTGCATGCGGGACACTTGGGAGTAACTAAAGGAGAAATGTAATTGAGACCATTGTTGCTTTGGTCATTTCTTGAAACATGCAATTAAAGGGCAAAAGGTCGCCTGATGTCGCTAGAATTTTATTTTATTGTATGGTTTTTTTAGAATTCAGTTATCCATATTAGAAATGGAAATACTTGATCAAGCAAGGTGGATTTACTTTGTGAAATGATCAGAAAATCAACTGCAGACTTCGAGTAAAGAGTTGAAGAGAAAACAAATAAATTCCGTCGGTGTCAAACACGAGCTTCATCGACGCCAAAGTAGAAAAGTGGATAAACAAAGACGGAGACGAATCTACTTTAGCTTTAAAGACGACATCAATTTACCTCTGAAATACAGCTCCGTCCAGGCACTGCAATAATAATTACAAGTCAATTTGCGAATGGCCGGAGGTGCGTTGTATTTACCCCGTCTGATGTTTGCGAACTTACTGACGGCATAAAAACAATTTGTGAAATTACCATTCATAAATTTCACGTGACAGGTTGTGTTTCCAAATATTTGATCTTATGAATGCTAGTTGATCCACTTAAAACCTACGCAGAATTTTCATGTCCATATTGGGAGTTCAAAGGATAATCCTTTTAGTGTTCATAATATGCGCGCCGCTTTAGGCAGGGTTTGAATTTCAATGAAATCTCCATTAATTTAAAACTTGTAGTGGTTGCGAAAAACGTGTCTCCGGACCTGTCATAGAGAAGCAATGTTATCACTTTGACCTTACCTTCGTGAGCATGAACGAAAATATCTGCAATGTAGATCGTATCACAGAGATAGTCCAGTGTCCACCACAGCCATGGCACTGAATTGTTTAGTTCCCAAAATACAGCTCTTCCCAAGACAAATATAACGTTGTACAACACAGCCAAAGATACAACCATCAACCACTGCAAGAAAAGACGACGATTGGTTAAATTGCATGGATTCGGTGTCATTTTTAACTGAACAAAAACCTGCGGATTCCTGTTGTTTACAAGCCCACATATCAGAGCATAATAAATGAACCCTATGGTTTAAACACCTAATTTAAATTGAAATTGCATAATTATTCGCTAAATTTTCTAATTTATGACGGTTTATGGCGGTGCTCTGTATAAATTAGTGTAAACCATTTCAAAAGACGATAATTTCGTACGAAATGATTGAAATCTTCTGAGATGTAGCTGATATTTACGATGCAATTGTAAAAAATGAACGTTTCCACCCCTTTTCTGTGGAGAAAAGTAGCCACTTTCCTCCCTAGGGAGGGAAGTAGTCACTGTCGCCTTTCTAAGGGGAAGGGTTGTCAAGACAGTGAGGGAGGAAAGTAGTTACACTCTTCTCCACAGGGGATCTCCTTCCTCTCGCCAAAGGGCTGAGCCTGAGGGTTTATTTGTTGATAATTCGACCATAAAAGTCCGACACCGAAGGCGAATAATTATTAAGTAGAGAACATTTCGTTAAAAGCAAGATTTTAAGAAAACTGCCCTTAGCGAAATTTAACAGGTATAACTCGGGAACTCCAGTGGTATATGTGGTATATGTGCCTTGGTGTTAATTAGGCTTCTTTTGACGTTTT
Source organism: Pycnomerus fuliginosus (assembly GCA_963924575.1). NCBI lineage: Eukaryota > Metazoa > Arthropoda > Insecta > Coleoptera > Zopheridae > Pycnomerus > Pycnomerus fuliginosus. The sequence continues at coordinate 25,179,570 of OZ004618.1, read as the reverse complement.
TCAGCCCAATTTGAAATTTGTGTTTTAATATCAGAGTTAATATGTTTTAAGAGTATTTAGGGTTGAGAGGATGTTTACGATCAATACTTCCATTGAAAATGAGAGCAAGGGATCATTTTCGGTAACACACGACCGTGCTTAGCTCGATAATATTGCCTCAAAAAGCTACAGTCGGAACCCGTTCTATAAAACCTCTAAAATCTGACAAGCTCCTAATTCTGGTTTCCAATTAAAAGAGATAGACAATATAGAGGCAAAATTTGACAAAACTCTGTATGCAAAAGCAATGGAAAAATCTGTACATACGTCATTGTCAAATTTTGCCTCTTTTTTTTTGCGTCATGAATCAGAGAGAGTCCTACAAGTTTTGAAACTTTCATTTCCATCTGCGTAATATAAATTTTAGGCTTCAAATTTGACAATTACTGCAGATACATGCACACACTTAGCTCGAGCTAACTAATCTCGATACTTTTTAAAAAGCGCTCCACGAGACTTTTTGGCGGTGGTGGCCCTTGAAATATAGTTTTCCCTTCGAAATTAAATGGGGAAACTATATTTCAAAGGCTGTCACCGCCGAAAATCTCGTGGAACGCTGTTTAAAAAGTACGGAGCTTAGTTAGCTCGAGCTAAGTGTGTGCATGTATCCGCAGTAAATGTCAAATAATGTGTCTGCCAAACGTTTTGCTCTTAAAGTTTTTCAGAGAAATAGAGAGAAATTTGAATTAGTTTCGTCAGAATAATGGTGATTTGATTAAGGTAAGATTGCAAAAAGAAACTCAATTATAATTTTTGACTTTACAAAAAAATTACGTCTCAACTCTTTTGACAAACATTTGACGGATTTCTAACCTAAATGAAAGTCCCTATTACACAGCTGAGCGTTTGAAGGATTTATAGAACGGGTTCCGACTGTAGCTTCAAATTTAATCGTGATTAAATAGCACGGTGCAAATAATCAATAGTAATACCGGGTGGCCCATTCAAGACGATCCAGTCGTAATAACTTTTAAACGGAATAAGATATCAACTTGCGGTTTTCGACAGATGTTCTTTTTGCGCATTTCACCCCCGCCCCAATCAACGTCAAAATCTTAAATGGCAACATACCACGTGTCGTATACCAAATTAAAGCCCTTGGAAAATGGTATTCACCGTTCTAAGTAGTTTGAGAATTTAGTGAACCTTTTTTATGTTAGGGACAAAAATTCGAATTTAATATAAATTAGAAATCCGTGGAAAGCTTTGAAAAACTCGATGAAAAATTTGTTTATATGTGGACTGAAAATGCTACTGATTAGCGAGTTTTATTCGTTATTAGTTTTTTGGAGCTTTCATTTTAGATGTCCCACATAGACCAACGAGAGGACCAATAGTGACCTATCCAAACAATCCTAATAACTATTAAACTCTCTAGACAACTGATCAGTCACATTTTTAGTCCACATATCACCAAATTTTTCATCGAGTTATTCAAAACTTTCCACGGATTTCTAATTTAAAGTAAATTCGAATACATTACATTTTTACCTCTAACATGAAAACGGTTCGCTAAATTTTCAAACTACTTAGAACAATGAATAGCATTTTTGAAGAGCTTTTATTTTATGTATGACTCGAGGTATGTTGCCATTTAAGATTTTGACGTTGATTGGGGTGGGGGTGAAATGCGCCGACTGAACAAGGTCAAAGCTATGGCGAAACATATGTCCCCCTCAATGACAGGGAATCTGTTGAAAACCGCAAGTCGATATCTTATTCCGTTCGAAAGTTATTACGACCGGATCGCCTTGAATGGGCCACCCGGTATAACAAGACCTTCAATTTTTATCGATAAAATTTTCGAATTTTTACAGAAAGTTTCTTGGAGACTTATGGTCTGATTAGAGCCCGAGAGCTTTAATCTTTTGAACATAAGTAGACAAATTTTTTCAATCATAAAGTCGCTTCAAGAAATTTTGTCGATAAAAATTTAAAGTCGCGTTAAACTTGGCAAGATTATTTCCAGAACCATATCGTCATAACGTACAAAATACCCAGCATTATCCTGAAAACTTTTGTAAAATGATTTTAAATGACATTTCACAAACGTCACAGTGACAGCGATTAAAAGGTCTTGGGATTTCATCTCTGATAGATGGAACAGTAAGGTTCTGATTGGTCAATTTGAATTATTATAATTTTGCCATTGGTTATGATTACAGTTATAATAGTAGAATGAAATAATCAGTATTAACCACAGTGATTGGTTCAATTTTCAAAAATCCAGCAACGTCATTGTTGAATAACTATCACGTGATAAGGACGTAATTAGTCAGTGAATAATTTAGACAGGTAATGGAGGCCCCTTTTAATCGATATTCTTATTACTGCCAAGCCTTGTTTCTGTCCTTGGAGATAGTATTCTGACGTTTAGAGTAAAAGTGTAGTTAACTTTCTTTGGACTTGTTTCGAGATCTTGACCGTTCTTCATTGACTCTTACCACAGTCCAGTGAAGTTACTAAAAAACTCTCAGGATGACAGTACCCTCACTGAAATGTGTTCCGATGGAATTGTTGATTACTTTAGTCGAAGTGCTTTCTAGATTCTTTGCTTGGCCGTCATGAAGAAAGCTTGAAGATTGTCAACTTATAACGAAGTGCAAAGTACTTGACGATCATTGATTATCATTATTTCCCAACAAAACTCTCTAATTTTGAACTCCTTTATTTTGGGAATGATGGCGATTCGTCACATTTTCTTTTTTGTAGTAAACGACAGGCGGTCACCAAAGAATACATTACTCTTACTAAATAATGTCACTTTATTATTTTTGGGACGTGTGCTTTTAGATGGGGTCGTAGGAAGAACCACATATATCACTTTGGAGTAAAGTGCCGTTCTCTCCCTTTGGTATTCACTGGCCTCGGCAAGCCTCGGGCATTAAACTCTACCAGGAGGAGGCAATTATGCTCTTTCCTTCCTTGTAATACAAATAGCTATTAAAGCACGTGTACGAAAGTTTAAATGCCGAGCACAGCAAGTTCTGTAATTTATACTAGTGCCTTAAACAATGCTTCAACCCTCTTAAAAGTTTTTGTTAAAAAAAACTGCAGGTATTCGCCTATCATGATCGATAAGTCATACCTATTTTTGGCACTAGTTAGGTAAAGTAACACTTTTGACACTAGCATAACTTTTTTTGATCTTTTTGCCATGGAACTTCTCAAGAGATTAATTAAGTTTTGTCCGTTGACCCCTTTTAAGTATTATTATCATTACCTGTAGTAACAAGGTTGCTCATTTCAGCAATAAATTACTATTCCTTATGTGCCCAGAGAAACTTTTTAGGAAAGTACTTACATCAAACTTATATCATAATTGTCATACCTTGTAGTAGGACGGAAGTGCGGGATCCACCACAATTCTGTGACCCCAGCACGATGGTTCAGAAGTGTTCACCTTATCAGTATTTTCATCCTGATGGCTTTTGTCCACGAACCAATCTGGTGGGTGCGATTCCCTCCTGGAAAACCTTCTAAAACGAATCGCCGCCTGGAGGGACGCCGCCACTTGCCTCAACCGTCCTCGCACAGCCGAAAACAACCTGCGTTGTGCTGCGTTTTCCTGCAAAGCAATAAAATTAGTTACTTTCCGTCGATCGATGTCTATTTGCATTTTAAACACTTTTTCCCGTATGTACGATCTCGATATGAAAGTTTGACGGCAATAATTAATGGGGCGCTAATCCGTAAAAAGTTTGTCGCGAAATCCGCCAAGAAAAATGCAAATTATCATCTTCTCAAACAACGTTTGGCAAAAAGGCAAAGATCCTTTGATTGTTTTAATTTATCATTTTTATTATTTCCGTATCCTTAAGGATCCGACACGTCCGCGATATTAATGTCATATTTGAACAGTCTTGGTGAAACGTGATTTAATTTTCATTTCATTATGCCGGACTAGTGGAATGGCTCAGTAATTAAGAGTGAACTGAAAAGCTTTTTATAACCAGCTTGCGTCAATGAAAACTTTCACAGAATTAATTATGAGAGGGACGATGGACATTTCTTGTTGTGAAAAGCAATTTCTAAAAAGATTTTCGTGATGGCAGATTGGTCCAAATGGTATTGTAACAATTTTATTTTTTCTTGTATGAGAGTGGAGTGGATAATTTGAGCTGACATGGAATAAAGGGTTGGCATAATAACCTATTTTTGACTAACAGGTTTCAGATTCGCTTTTTGAAATCGACAGTGAAGAACGTTGAATTTGATATAATAGGGTGACAGATGAATCCTCTGATACCAGTTTTGTTCTGGATTTGTCACAAAATCGTAAAGTTATATCAGGACTTTCCTTTTTAAAACATGTGCCCCTAGGTACTGAATTTCCTTTTATCCATCACGTGGTTTATTAGGAACTACAATAATTCTTAACATTTCACTTGTGTGACAACAATTCTTTGATGTTGGTTTCACAGTTGACTTATTTAAATTTTGTCTTGTTTGGCTTCGCCCAACACGGTATAATTTAAATTTAACTTCAAGTAGGTTTGTATACAGGGTGTCCCGTAATTAGTGGTCAAAACTTTACCAATAGATTCTTCTATAAAAAAAGTCCCTATGAACATTTTGTCGAAAAATAAGTCCTAAGGGAGCTAAGGCCCCTTAATGGGGCCACTTTGAAAGTGTTTTTTTCTAAATATCTTCAAAACTATTAAAGATAGAAACGTGAAATTGAAGATATTTCAAATAAATGGGGTCTTGGAAAGCATGTTGTTTGAAGGACTCTAGCTCCCTTAGGAAGCATTTTTCGACCCATACCCATAAGAACTTTTCTTTCTAGAATGAAGTAAGGAACCCCGTTCCATGAACTTGTTTACGGTACTTTTATGTCTTCTGTCACAAATTTTGGAGCCCTAAACCAACGAAACGCATTTTTTTTTCAAAATTTTAAAATTTTCTCCACAATAGTAAATTCACCATCGAAGACTTAGTAAAGATACCAAATTTTACGTTGCTATCTTTAAACTTTTTGAAGATATTTAGAAAAAACCCTTTCAAACTGGCCCCTTTAAGGGGCCTCAGCTCCCTTAGGACTTATTTTTCGACATATGTTCATATGGACTTTTTTCATATTTTTCATAGAAGAATAATCTACTGGTAAAGTTTTGACCACTAATTTCGGGACACCCTTTATAGACAGATCATGAAAGTTGAGCGACACGTCCAGACTGAAACATCTCTTGTTTGAAGTAATTTTTCAATTGTCTATTGCCTTTAGCCAAATAAATAAATTATGACGCCAGAAGAGAGAGCGACAATCGTCAAATTCTATATTGCAACCCCCCTGGTGTCGACATTAGACATTATAGACATATATAGAATCGTAAATTCAATGCAGGCTTAGCTGAATATAAGAATCACGTAAATCCAATAATACCTACTCTGTTAAACGTCTAAATGGACCCAGAAGATCCAGAATCTCATTAATTTATTTTGTATTAAATCACCATCGCTACAGAAATATCTCGGCCGACTGAGGATATTACTCAAGGCAGACAAAAATTTCATTACTTGTAAAGGATGTCGCTTCAAGAAATGTGGGATTTTTTTTATATAGCTTTTAACAGTCGATTCAACACAATGTGGATTTAGCTGAAATAGATATTACTTCCACATAAAGTACAAAGTTAGTGAAGGCTCGTGTGTCGTAACTTTGCTTTTGTAGGAATAACTTTTAACTTGTTGTGCTTAGGATAATTTTTCCATGCGTGGGCAGATAAGTACTGTTAGGTAAACAAATCCCAAAACAGTAAATCCACCGCTTGATATCTCATCTGTATAATAAAACGAAGTTTGCTCAAAAATTTTAGTCATCTGGTGCGGCTATAAAAATCAAAAGTAGAATCTTTGATTATACTAGACAATAATGCTTCATACCTGAACTGTACAAATATTTAAAATTATAAGCAGTTCCTCTCAGGATTAGATCCAATACTGCCCATACACGAAGTTAAAAACGATTATAATCAGAAACTTGGCAGCTTCTCAAAAAATTACTAGAAACTCACCCCTAAGTACCAAACTTTTATATTTCATTCACATTGCGAATATCTGTTATAGGCACGCGAATCTTCCAGATATCGAAATTTGTCGTTTAGCGACAAAAGTTTACCAGATGAAATTATGAAAGAATAAGAAGTTCCTTGAACTTCTCACAAAAGAAGCGGCGAATAAAAGTTCTCATGAGATACAAAAACATCCATAAAAGCACGCACACTCGCTAATATTTTATCTCCTCGTATCGACAAGTCCACATAGGTAGAGAGTACGTACCGAGCAATTATCGCCGATATTCAACTTCACTGTCACCATTTCATGCGTTTCAATAACATAATTTAATGACCAGGTATTATTAGCACTGAAGCGGAGGATTATACATTATGGTGGCAGTGCCCAAGACTCGAGCTTCACTGAAACTTGGACAGATCGGTATTGGTTCACGTGCGGGCTACCATATTTCTAATTACGAACACGTTTTGTTTGTTAAATTTTAATAGCCTCACGTAGCAAAATACATTTAATTACATTCACGCTGCCATTTGATACTTGCTGGTGCCATTATGCTTCTGCATTTGAGGTAGTAGCTAAATTTATCGTTAATCTCGAAGAATATTAATATAACACAACTATAAAGGGTTTGTTTTATAATACACACGTCCTCACTGGATAATTTCGTACACTTTGAGTTGTGCCAGAGAGCTATGCTATGTGAAAAGGCGAATTAATAATAATAATAGAGCCATCGAATGAGAGCGGTGGAAATTAAATGAAACTGTATACAATTCCAGCATAAGTAGAACAATAATGGCTATTAGCGATAGCACTATCAGGAGAATAATAAAAATCAACACAGTTGGGCCTTATTATCACCTAATCTTGTCATGATTCTAATTAATCTTTAAAAGCCTTGACATTGATGAATAGTCAAAAATACACGTCAGGGTATTGAATTAACATCATTTATGTGTTTGAAGAAAGAAAGGTAAATAGAGAATTGAGAAAGTCAATACTGAGCGATATTTAGAGGTAGGTCGCTTACTGTTTGCTTCATTTGCGTTTTAAAACAAAACATTTCCAAATTTACAAAGAGGTCCTTGACTCATGAAACCATTTTTAGCTTTCTTAAAGCTTAAGACTTTCTAACCTCCTGAGAAGGATCTGACTTAAGCCTTCCATAGATTTTACATATGATCAAATGATTCAGTTTGGTATTTGCCCCCCTGTAACTTTTCTATTATATTACAAGGAAAAAAAATGCAGCAGAGAAACGGCTGGAACCTCCCCATTGCGTGTCTTGTATTTAAAATTAAAAATTTGATACGCCTAATGCTGTTCAGTGTTCACCAACTGCTTCCAAAAGCCTTTCAGATCTTCAACTGGTCATCCAATCTCCATGTACAGAATTTCAGCCGAATCGATCCAGTAGATTGGGCTATACCTAACCTAATGTGTGTTATTAAAAAATTTCGATTTTTTTGCATAAAGAGCACTAAATGTGAATGAATATTATTTTATTTAAAAGGAGAATTTGAAGGCCTTTCTGATGGTGACAATTAATTTTTCAAAAACTAGTTTTAGATGGTTAAATGAGTATAATTTTAAATTTGAAAATTGATGAACCAAAACGGCACTTGCCGTTTGTCGATTGCCTCCAAAAAATTTTCAGCTCTTCGACATGCAATACCATCTCCATGCGCAAAATTTCAGGCAAATCGATCCAGAGGTTTGGGCTGTATCATTTTTTAAAGTGTGTTAAAAATCTCGAATACTTGAGATTTTGTCAAAAAGGCATTAAGAGTGAATACATCTTTAGAAACAAAATTTGAAGGCCGTTCTTATGGTGATGTCAAAAACAAGGATTTGTATTTAAAATTTCAAACTTGATGTGCCAAAGTGGCACTTCCGGTTGCATGATTGGCTCCAAAAGTTTTTCAGATCTAAGTTCCAAATCGGTCATGTAGTTTGGACTGTGGCGTGTTTGCAAACGTACGTTCCTGAGACCTCAAAACGTATAGATCCGGTCTTATCTCGAATTCGAAAATTTTAGTGAGTGCAGTAACCTTCCATTTTTTTGAAATTGTGGAGTTGGGAGGCTAAAATTATATAAATCCATGTAGTTATATTATTGTAATTCGCATGAAATAGTATATTTCAAACGAAGGTAAGAAAGTGCTCCCTTATAGACCGCGGGTAAGGTCTAGGTCTGCAAGAGCACTTTTTTATCAAGGTATGAATACTATTTTTTTCCCCAGTCAGCCCCATTACGCCATAATTTCAAAATTTCAAAATAATTATAAATCATTAAAAATAAAAATTTTGATTACTGTTTGTTTTAAAACTGTCGACCAGGTGCCATTTATGTAAATTGTCTTTAAATATTCACTCGCCAGTACAGTTTCACCTCATTTACTTTTTTTACCTAGGGGAAAATAACGCATACTTTGCTACCTCAAATGAAGTGAGCAACGCCCAGTTTTTTAACCGACTGGAAAAAAACTATTAAATTATGTTATTAATTATTAAATTAATTATATGATGACATATGTCAAAATTACGACAGTAAATTAAATGTTATAAAATCGTGTGACATAATATGTCAAGATTACGATAGTAAAGTCCTGACACTTTCTAACGAACGCGGGGATTGTGTGAGTGAGGTGTTTATTCTGTTGGTTTGTAAACGAACTTTTAGTTCCGTCAAAAGTCCTGTCAGCGTAATTCAAACAGTAACAACTTTTTTCTTTCAAATGATATGATGTACATTTCTTAGCGGACTCTTGTAGGCATATTTTTTCTACATTCAAGTAGCTATGTAAAGGAAGTTTATATTTTCACTGGAAAAATTCCGAGAAGAAAAATTTGTTTGATAAAATGATTTGGCAATTTCGTTGTCAATACAAATTGAATTGTTGTGTTGACTAATGTCGCACCCACTCTAACGGCCGATTTTTCAAGCGAAGGTTAACCTACAGATCTGTTGGTTATCCAATCAAATCATCAGAAAGTTTTGAAATTGACTTATTTGATTGGACAAAAGGAAAGTGTTTTTTTTTAATTACGGATGATTTACCTTCACAATCGTTAATAATAATAACGTTATTGTTATTAACGAGTTAATAGGCAAATAGTGTATTATTGTAATTAACGCAGAGGTACAAAAGCGTCCTGTGGTCACGAAAAAATTTCGTAATTGCGAAAAAGCTTTTGTAATTACGTAATTTTTAAGTCACGCCCACTTCCAATCTAAGGCACCTGGAATAGCCTCTAAGGGCAAAATCATGCCACCTCGAAGGTGTAATTCGCGATTAATGGATTTATAGACACAGCGCACGCTTGTAATTACGAAAATTTCGTAATTACGGAATTTTTAGGGTACGCCCACTTCCCTTTCTAGACCCCAGGAGCAGCTTTTAAGGGCAAAATACCTCCTCTGGTGCCGTCCAGAATAAATCAGTTGGTCTCGCCCTCAACGCGGCGGCTCATGCCACCTCCGACAGTGAAATTCGCTTTTAACGGACATACCTTACCTGGACACAGTGCATTTTCATAAAATTTTGTAATTATTACGAAACTTTTTTTCATAATTACGAAATTTTTTGAACGTGCGTTGTGTCCCGTCCATTAATCGCGAATTATACCTTCGAGGTGGCAATAGGGCGTTGAGAGTGAGAACAATTGATTCATTCTGGATCGCACCAGGTTCTATTCTAAAAACTATTCCAGGTGTCTTGGATTGGAAGTGGGCGTGTCTTAAAAATCTCGTAATTACAAATTTTTTTTTCGTAATTACGAAAAAATATAATATAATATAATTTTCCCAAGATGCTTTCGTACATATAAGTAAAAGGTAAATAAGTTATTATTTCTTGAGGGAAACTATGGTTCATACAATGAGAGAGTCAACACCATAATTAATTTTTTCCATGGCTAACTTCGTATATCGACAACAACATTTTTCAGAGTAGAAAAATATGTCTACAAGGATCCGCTAAGAAGTGTACACCATGTCATTTAAAGGAAAAATTGATTAGGTATCGACATTTTGACATGCCATCAAATAGACGATTCAATCACGCTATTTAATAGATTTTGTAGCACGATTTCCAAATATAATTATGGTCCTAAATATTTTTCTGTTAAAATAAAAAGTTTTCATACTGAATCGCCCTGTATATCAAAGGCGAAAAAGAGATTATGAGTCGTGTCACTCATTTCATTTTAGTTTCAAGAACACTCCATTAAAAAAAACTGTAATTTCAAATGCGATGAAAAAATTACCGATAATGTTATTAGCTATAAGGAAGCTTCACACAAAATTTTACCAAAATCGTTCGTTTCTCGGCACCTTAAAAAAATAAAAACGCGTTTTTTTCAGTTTTTATCTTTTTATGGGCCTCATAGACGAACGATTTTGCTATTTTTTTTCATTGCTTCCTTACATATGATCAAATAGTTGATAATTTTGCTGAACAAATTTTCTGTGTACTTATAAAGGGTGTCCCAGAAAAAAACCGAACGATTTATTTTTGGCTATAATTTTGTTATTATTGAACCTATTCTTCCCAATTTTGTACCGAACGTAGTCAAAAGATGAGGCTTTTAGAGTCAACCATCATTTTACAGATGGCGCCACCAACAAATTTTTTGTTGGAATTAATTATTACAAGGCCATTTTTTGATTGGCTGGGACTGCCTCCGTGGCTGGGATGAAGCATCTGTGAACCGTTCAAAATAACAATTGTGTAAGGTAAGCAACTTTACAAAATTTTATTCTGAACGTTCTTGATTAATTTACAATTTTTTTTGTGATCCTCTAAAACATGGATTTTTAAAATTGATTATTTATGTCTCTACCGATCTTAACAAAATTTTCCGGATCTTTAGTGATACTAAATATAAATCTTTCACAAAATAATGTTGCTTTACAGGTATTTAACTCAAGTGCCGTAGTTACGAAGTATTAAAAATAACTTTTTTCCTAGATTGGTAGCAACGCATAAAACATAAAAAATACGATTTTATAAAGTTCTTTTGGAAGAGGAAAGCATTAGCTTCCATCCTACACAAATTTCATTTTGATTGGTACACAAAAGATTGAACCCCAGTCAATCAAAAATGGCTTTGTAAAAAATCGCAAAAAAAAAAAATTATTAATATCACCATCTGGAAAATGATTGTCAATTCTGAAAGCCTCATATTTTGGCTACGTCTTATGCAAAATTTGGGAAAATCGGTAAAATAATAATAAAGTTACAACAAAAAATAAATCGTTCTGAGTTTCAGTACCTAATGTTTCTTGATAAATGTTGATTTCGTATCATTACGTTCACTTATACACAATGCGCCAAACCCTCGGTAAGTTGAGGTCAAAGTGAGGTCTATGTAAATTTACCGCTAACAGATGCCTGGTTAGATATTTGGAACATCACGACTAATATAATTTGCAAGAAATCAATACGATGGATGGTCATATTCTGCCCATAAAGAGAGCTTAACTGCGTAAACCAGTTGTTTTGAATCGGAAAATTGCCACCACATGTCAGTGTTTTTGCTCATTTCCAACCACCTTAACCTAGATTTCTTAAAATAATCTCAAGAAGCCTCATTCGCCAATTTGGCTTCCTCGAATCCATAACTGTACAATTATTATTATTAGTCTGCAAAGTTTGCAGACATTTATAAAGACGCGGCAAATGTTTGACTTTTTCCAAGTCAACGACTCGAACCACCCTCTTTGTGCCAACCTTTAATCTTCCCCGACGCTAATTAAATTACAATTAGCGTTAAATCTGATTAAAGATTTTACCGGTAGAGGAGTAGAACTGTGACATCTCTCCGAATTAGGTGTTTGAACTCGTACTTCGGCCAAAATGTCCCGAGATCCATCCCTGGATAAAGTCGTGTCCAATTCATCGCCTGAAAAGTCTCTGTTTATGCCGTCTCTGTGATATCTTGTGGGATTAAGAGGGTAGCGGCTGCAATTTAGTCCGTCTCTGCATGGACCAGGACCACAATTTGCACTCTGTACTGTGAAAACAGACCCTGGACGCCGACGTGGGTCACCTCTGGCGGCGGCCATCACATAGCTCCACATTGCAGGGCATCGCACGTTCTCGATATCCTGCAACAACATTATTTATCAAGTCCTCATCTTATTGGATTTCGGTACAACTATGTTGGAAAAAAAGTCAAGGGGGGTGAAAATTAACTGTAGTTAAGTAGAACTAGCGAAAATTACATGGAAAAACAGCAGTCTGCAGTCTGCTTTTAGAGGGTTTTGAGGGTGAGAGGGGTTGAAAATTGTGGATGGGTTAAAAGTTAACCACAATGAATTTGAATTACAGAAGAAGCACAAAAGAGTCCGAAAAAATAAATAAAGAATATATTTACTCCGCTTGCTAGGAGTTAAGGGTTCTTAGCAGCCTATAGGGGTTGGTACTAGGTTGAAGACTCATAAGGCTCTGTTCAACGGTTGACCGACATATGTGTGCACATTAGGTTTCAAATAAATATGTAGCTGCGTTCAACCCTTGCGGAGTTATCATATTTTTTATGGTTTTCATCCCCTAAATTTCATCCCCCGAAATTAACACCTCTTCACCTTCTACAGACTTGTAGGTCGAACGTGCATACTAAGTTTCAGCAAGATAGCTCCACTGGCTCTCGAGTTATTGTAATTAATAGTTTTTCGGTTTTTCACCCGATATGGCCCAAAAGCAATCCTCGCCGAGATTCTCCAGGTGTACACCCGTGTACAAAATTTCAGCTCAATATCTGCTTTCGTTCTCAAGTTATCCGACGGATCGACTTGAGGAGCGAGCGAGCGAGCGAATAAGCTAAAACAAGACTGCCTCGCATTCTGCTACGGCACTAAAAATTATCTGGTGGTCACAATTAAATGGTGAGTTTTAGTGAAGTTGCCAGAATTACAGTCTTTTGTTTGTTTTAGTCTAGACTGATTCTCTGTGTTGAATACCTGATGAAGAGCCTTCGAGGGGCTCCTTAAATAAAACCCTTTCACAGCAACAGCACACAATATATATTTTAATTCTTTACACTTTCGCAAATTGTGGACGTTTCATTTAAGAACAGAAAAATTAATTGAATGTTATAACTCATCGCGAAAAATACGACAGCCATCAAATTTATCTTTTATGATGCTTCGCCGGTCGTGGTGTCATGTTTCATTTTCAAGAACTGAAGGGTGAAATTATTATGTCAAGAAAGTGGAGCAATTCATTGTCCGAAGGTACTTTCAGATATATCTTTATACATTTTCTCATCTCATGGAGCTTCCACGTTGCTCTGTATATTCCACCGCCAAAATTGCGGAGGACCGGCCATTCTTTTCGCTATATTCAATGTTTGCTGAAAGGTAATCTTGTAAGCTTGTAAGCTTGAAAAAAATAACGTGAACCTGAAAATTCAGCTAATGACGTGTTCGAATATAAAGTAAATTAGTTTAAAATAATAGATATTTATTTTATTAAGAGTTTAAGAAGTTTAAACGCCGAGCGGAGCGAGGCGAATTAAATCCATACGAGTCACATAATGTCGCTTAAACTCCGAATAAAATACAATATTTTATTTTCAAACGAAAAAAATGCAGCAGAGAAGCGGCTGGAACCTCCCCATGGCGTGGATCTTCGTATTCTGTGTAGATAGTATTCAATTCAACAGAATGTTTTTTGTCCTTATCCCTTATCGTCTGGGACTAATTTCGCAATTTTCTGACAAATACCAACTACCAACATCACACATCACATTTGACAATATTATTATTATTATTATTACAAATGTTAATGCTTAGAGTTCATTACTGAACTTTAAAAGCATTTAAATTAAAATTATAATGTTCACAGGAAAATAATGAATTAATATAAATTAATATAAAATGTTGAGCTAATTAACAAACGAAAGGCAATTTATATATATATATGTTCCTGTTAAGGTTAATCTTTTGCCACCTTTTTGACAATAACTGCCACTTTATGTCATCCACTGTCAGCCCGCTCCCTTTTAATGAGAAAGAATTTTTTCTCTATTTTCCACTTTAATGGTAGAAACTGTGAATACATTTTTGGAACCAGAATTTTATCGTCTTTCTAATGGCGACATAAAAAAGGAGACCTTGTAGTTAAAATTTTAAGTTGATATGCTTAAATGGCACTTCCCGTGGGTCAATTGCTTCCAAAAGCCTTTCAGGTCTTCAACGGGTCACCCAATCTCCATGTACCAAATTTCAGCCAAATCGATTCAGTAATTTGGGCTATAATGTATTCTTAGTGTTATTATAAAATTTCGATTTTTTGAACCAAACAGCACAGAACGCGAATTAATTTTGTCCTATTTAAAATCAGAATTTGAAGACCTTTCTGATGGTGACAATAAACCTTACAAAAACTTGTTTTTAATGGTTTAATGAGAGAATAATTTTAAATCTGGAAATTGGTGTGCCAAAACGGCACTTTTCGTGGGCCGATCGAATCCAAAATTTGTTCAACTCATCGACGTGTAATACAATCCCCATGTGCAAAATTTCAGCCAAATCGGTGCAGGGGCTTGGGCTTTACCGCAATTTTAAAGTCCGATAAAAATCTCGATATTTTTAGTTTTAGGTCAAAAGGGCACTGACAGTAAATACATCTTTGGAAGCAGAATCTGAAGGCCTTTCTTATGGTGCATGGTGACGTGAAAAATGGGGGTTTACATTTAAAATTTAAAAGTTGATGTGCCTAAATGGCATTTCTGGTTGCACGATTGGCTCCAAAAGCTTTTCAGATCTAAGTTGGGTTATCACATGCACACGTACCAAATTTCATCCAAATCGGTCGAGTAGTTTGGGCTGTGGCGTGTTTACGAACGAACGTACGTACATACATACAGACACATTTTAAAAACCACTTTTTTGGGTTCCTGAGACCTCAAAACGAATAGATCCGGTCTTATCTCGAATTCGAAAATTTTAGTGATTGTAGTAACCTCCCTTTTTAACTTCTAGGCTCGGGAAGCAGTTACTGGAATCGATTGGAAAATTCAAAAAAAATCGAATCGCCAAAAACATGTGTCTGTCTGTCTGTCTGTCTGTGATCACGCTGCAGCTCAAACTACTGAACGTAACGAGATGAAATTTGGCACACATATTCAGTGGATGATTTGTAGGTGCTGATTAGAATCTGGGCCACATGGGTTCACGGAAAGTGCCTTTTTGGCACGCTAACTTTAAAAATTTAAATGCAAACCACCATTTTTCGCGTTACCATATGAATGCTCTTCGAATTCTGCTTCTAAAAATGTATTCACACTTGTGCCCTTTTGGCCAAAAAATGGTGCCGTGAAAAAAAACCTATGCATAACTGTATATTTTTATTACCGGGTTTGATAGCTGATTTTTTTTCAAGCCGAAAACCTTAGTGCCATTACTAGCGGATTCGACCGCTGTTATATTGGCGGATCAAAAACCTTAGTGCAATTTTTTCGAAAATTTGCATTTTAGGGACAAAAAGGCCCCTTTTTGAGTTTTTCTTCTTAGCAAAAGGGCACATTAGCATTATCGAATTCGATAGCTGTTGCATTGCCGGATCGAAAACCTTAGTGCCATTTTTTCGAAGAATGTCCACTTTAGGGGTGGAAAACATTTGTCTTTTAGATTTTAGTATAAATGAGCGCCGGGTGCATCAGCTATCCAAACGCTCTGCATGCCCGACCTTGGTTAAATAAAATTAAATGCTACATTTACAAATTCTGTGAAAAAGTAGAAGTTTCTACCGTCTCCGAGACTGCCAATTTTTTTAAATGGTGAAGTGGAGTGGGGAGGTTAAAATCAAAAATTTTCTACTCACGTCTGTTGCGCGTTACTTTGACAATTTGCAAAATTGCAAATAATGATGAATTTAAACTCCTCCGGAGTTTAACACTCCGCTCAAGACGGTGTCATAGAAATTACGCTTATACCTTGTCAACACCGTCATTTAAATAATTGTTATGTGACGCTTGAAAATAATAACTATTTTCATGCCGGCTAACTTAAAGGCACAGTAAACTAAAAAACCCATGTATTTTTTATTGCATTAAAGAACAGAAGGTTACTGGAAACGAGCGCTAACATGCCCGCAAAAAGAAAATTATTTTATTTTCAACTCCAAACAGCGCCGCAAAGATCCGTGATGACGTAATATATGACAAGCCGCGTGTGCTTGCACTAGGAAAGCATTGGCGCTGCATTAAAGCAACAATAATGTAAATATTTTTAATATCCGTCTACCTTCAAACCCGATCAACAGTAAAATTTTAAATTACATTTGGACCTTTTGTGATGCATCATTTTAAAGAGTATGGAATCCTTTGTAAATCAATGCAACAATTTTTGAAATCCATCCACTCGTTCAAAAGTTACAGAAGAAACAATAATTATTTCTACGGCGCGAGATCCATAAGATCACTGCAGGCTGGCAAGCCCGAGCTGGCGGCTGTATCTCAAATGACGTCACGCGCCTCACTCAAACCGATTCTAGCAACGAATTGAAGTTCTTTGGGGCAATTTTATTTAGGGTAACATTTATAAAATGCTATAAACTATCAATTGGACTAATTTAAAAAAAATATTATTTTTAAGTTTACTGTGCCTTTAACTACCTAAGTACTAAAGGTGGCCCATAAAAAACCGAACAGTTTTCTTTTTTGTATATCTTCGTTAGGTTTTGTGCAATGTTTTTTAGTTTTTTACTCGACGTAGCTGAAGGTTGAGGTCGTCGATACTACTCACTGGATTTGAATTCGCACCATCAGTGTCCTTCCAAAGGATTTTAATTTAACACCATTATTTAGACCAATGGGGTTTCGTTACCCATTGACGTATGACAGTGGCGTTTAGACGGAATTGAAGGTCGTTCTTTCCTCTTTCCAAAATGTCCTTCAAAATGAAAATTAATCCATCCCTAAATTTTTTGTGAATTTTCTTCCAAATCGCATAATTTGCAACAAAAAAAGTACAGAGTCGATGAAAACTGTAGCCATTTTTGTTTAAGTTGTAAATTATGCAGCTTATTAGCTTAATTTACACCTTAAATTAACAATGCCGATTAATATGCGCAATTTATAACTTAAATCAAAAATGCCTACAGAGTTTTCATCGTTTCTGTACTTTTTCTTACAAATTATGCGATTTAGAGCTTTGGAAGAAAATTCACAAAAAATGTAGGGATTAATTTTCATTTTGAAGGACAGTTTGGAAAGAGGAAAGAACGAGTTTCAATCTTGTCTAAACGCCACTTTCATCTGTCAAAGGGTAATGAAACCCCGTTGGCCTAAATAATGGTGTTAAATGAAAGTCCTTAGGAACGACACTGACGGTGCAAATTCAAGTCCAATGCGTGGTATCGACGACCTCAACCTTCAGCTACGTCGAGTATAAAACTAAAAAATATCGCACAAAAACTAACGAAGATATACAAAAAAGAAACCTGTCCGGTTTTTTATGGACCAGCCTTTACAATGAGATTAATGCTACGCAATATATACTGTATAATTATTGCAGATATTGATTTAAGAAAACCAGATCCAGTTTAAATCTATCCACTATGAAACGTTGAAGCTAATTCCGGAAAACTGTTACTTTAAAACTGACTAATCAGAATCGTCTAATGAATGAATTTCCCGTTTTTCGATTTGGTACACAGTTGCCCATCAAGATAAAATTTGTCCGGTTGACAGGTAGTAAATTGCTTTATCTAACAGCTACCGTAAAATCCTCATTGACAACGTACTCAAACTATCGCATCATGCGGAAATAAAATTACGATTAGGATAAGATAAAAAAATATTTATACATAAAATTAATTATAAAACACGCTAGAGAATCATAAAGATCCTTAATCCTGAACGAAAAAAAGTTGTCAGGAATTCATAAAGCCTTTCGTTGAGTCAACAAACAAGGTATGTTGACTTTGTGGAATTCGCAATTTCCTCCAGCGTACGTATACTTTCAATTACGGTAGGAATATTAAATTTAGAAGGTTGTTAATGAGTTGAGAGTGTCTCAAGATTTCAACAGCAATTGTTGTAATGGAATGAACATTAATTGGATTAATTTCTGTAATGGACAAAGTTCGAGGTAAACCAACTAGTTTGTCATTTGGTTTTCTTAACATGCATTGAAATGTTAAAAATACACTCATGAGCTAAAGTATTGTCTATTCCTACTTCAATGTTTTGATTTTTCCCAACATGTCATACTTTGGGCTGAGAAAGTTGTAGCTCATAAATACTACAAAAAGAAACTTTCACCACTACTTTTAGTATGCTTTAAATTATTTGGAAACTTGAAATAAGTATGCAATAGTTTACCAGCAGCAAAAGTGAATTCTGTTAAATGGGACCTTGCTTTAAAATGGTGGAGGCGCTGCGCGCGGATAAATCCTTCCTTAGTGGTTGCTTTTAGGCTTCAGGTAATAAAGCGTTGATGACTTCGTCGCAGTTCCATACAGGTCTTTCACTTAATGATAGTCTCTAAAACAGATTTTCTTTCACACTTGACAGCGAATAACCATTCGATAGTTACAAATGAAATTCTTGCGAGACTGCCACTCGGACAAAGAAGGATTTGCTCCAAGATTTAGGAATTTATCGTGTTGCATTTTCTACTTCACGTTATCCCCACGTTTCTGACAATGGTAATAATAGATGGATGTGTCTGGAAGCTTTATTTAACAGTAAAACTTGGTGTTTTTACGAGCAAAAGTTCGAAAGGCGTGTAACAGATTTCATCGATTTATCTTAGGTCCACCACCCTTTAATAACGTTGCAGCCATGTTTAACACAAGTACTCACTCTGTCTCGGTTAATAAAGTTTATTTAATTTGGAAGTTTTTCATTTCCAGCGGCACCAGTAAAAATGATAAAAAAGTAGAACTGATGTCAATCGAATCGTCAATTTAATTTGAAGAGAAGTAATTAATGGACGACCGCTTTAATTCGTCGATGAACTTTTATTTACAATAATAAAAATGTCGCCAAGTTCGCTGGCATCGGTAAAAAACCTCGTTTCGCACTCATCAATCTTAAGGGCGGAAGTTTTGAGAGTGAAAGATTATCTCAAAGTGATAACTTCTACAGAAAATTTTACTTGTACATCGATCCAGAATTGGAGAGAAAGTTGATTTAGTTAGTGTGGGAAAAATATAAAAAAGTTTTTATTGAAGAGTGGTTTAATCCCAATTCCCAAAGAAGGGAAAAAAATCCACTTCTGTCCGCAGGGTCCAATTGTATTTAGTCATAGCTGAGCATTTATTTCGAGCAGAACCTGTCTCAGTTTAATAATTTTAAATGAAATGCAAATAATGCGGTCTTGTGGAATAAAACCGTGATGTCATATAGCTTGTGATTTATGGTAGTAAATTCTGTGATGAGGGATAAAATTAATTGGTCAACGGGTTTATCTCTTCTTAACATCGTAGCTGATGATTCGACTTCTTTTCATTTAAATTCTCGAGACTCAACTTGATTTCCATAACCATTTCGCAGGGAAATTATTCGTTAAATTAACTCGCAAACAATAGCGAACGCTTTAAGATGTTTTATGGAAGAACTAGGTATCGGAGTGGAGCTTTATAAAAGCTTAACTTTCAACTTTACGCTATACAATAAAGCAGGCATAATTAGGTTGCAAAAATATTCTGTAGAGAGAGACAGGACATCATATCCATATACAAGATCAGATCCCACCATTATAATATCATATACGTATACGTATACGTATTTAAATTACAACGTGAAGCCTCGGATATCATTATCTTATCTTTGATGATTTAATAATCTAGGTAATCGTTTAAAGTTTGATGGTTCTTGTGCTTTTTAATATTCGACTCAAGACCGTTCACAAGAACGTTGCCCTCTAATCCCGTGTTCAAATCAAATATCCATTTTGTCAATTAAAATCTTATGCATCATGGTCGACATTTCGAGAGTTATCATCACCTGGTTCCAAAGGTGCCAGAAGTTTTAATTAGAAATTAAAGATTTATTGTCTTTCAACTCCATTCATTGAATTTATTTCTTTCCAGAAGTTAAAACTTAAACTTTGGAATAAAGAGGCTCAAAATGCTGCATTTTATAATAAAATTATTGGCAATTGACTGGGGGTTCAATTTACTCACTAAAACATTGTTTGATTAATATCTCTATGGCATACTGGTGAAAATCTCTTTTATACTTACTGTTACTATCAGTCATAACTTTATAGGGAATGATATAAAATGCCTCTCATTCGGCTTTATGCGAATGGATTAAGTCATATCCCGCTTTAGTATATCAATGGGTTTATTTAGCTCAGATTCAAATAAAATTACTCGACTTTATTATGATTATGGACATTTACAAAAACAAGGAAAATACAAACAAGTTGAAAAGGTTAAAAAGCCAAATTTGTGTGGCAGGTCGTATTCTGAAAGAGATTTGATGGCATAAGAGAATCCAGCAGAAGAGAGCTACCTGAATTAGAGGGGCATCAGATTCAATATGCTCCTGAATGCCTCGTTTATAAAATTTACGAGGAGTGAAAAAAGGTTTATGCCTTGAAGCTTCTCATATTGTAATGCAAAATCGATACCCACTTCTGAGGGAATTTAAAGGAGGCCTATCCCATTCATACAAGTAAACAGTATGTTGTCATAACAAAACAAAGAAACTTTTTTTAAATGCCATGATGCGATCAGTAATTATTAATGGGTTTCACTTTTTAGCTGACTTAGTAATTTTCATTTAAAAGCTTACGATCATCAGCTCTCGAGCATGAGAGAATTGATTACGGAAATAAGATCGGATTATGTTTGACATGTACCTTCCATCTTATGCCAATCACAGTTCCACCAAATGCATAATCCTCTTTATGTTGTATAATAATGTAAGCCTCTTCACAGCCTGGATCCTAGATTTATCATTCCTTTAAAGTAAAGTACCTACATGTTTCCTTGACCTGAATTGCGTTTACGATTTAATTATTTCCCGTGAAACTGTTATTTGATGAGATGTTTTGCATTTTTATTTTTTTTAAATTTACTGTGCTGTGAACTCTTCATCCTTTAGGAGGCCTCATTCAAGGGACGATTAATTGGTTCTTGCTGTTAGCTGGGAAGGGATCAGATTTCGTACGAGAGATTTTCAATTAATAATTGGTTTTTACCCATTTCAGCTCGCATTTTTCGATGAGGTTCACACTGCTCGGGGTAAAAATGAGCAATAACTGTTATGCCATCGATGGTTACTGAAAATAATTATCTTGAGGTTTCCTCATTCTGGTTAGGGCATGCTTTTTCTAATGACTCGTTTTTGATTTATACCTACACATTTTTTTAGTAATTATTGTTAAAGGAATTGTCTTGAGGAATTATGTTAAAAATTATGTTAAACATCAGGCTCATGATTTTCTTAAGCCTAAGATGGGAATAAATTTTCGATTTCTCTTACCTTTTTAAATAAACTAAATAAAATTGTGGCAACATTTTTTCAGGAAATGGCTCTATTTTAGTGCAAAACAATGTTATTGAACAACAGTTACTGTCAAATTGATTGATAAATTAAGGGCCGTTTTTTCCATCTCATCATGATGTTAACTTTAACATGGGGCTTGTCACCCTAGTTTCCATTGTAAAACCGGCCCTAAAAGTGTCGTTTAGTTTCGCTTTATATCTTACAAGTTCCTTGTCTATTTGGCACAAAATTTAAATAGAAAATCATAAATCAACTCGACGGCACTTTAGTCACGTAAAAATCGGGCATCCAAGAAATTCCCTAACAGTACAGTCGCCGGGACTTTTGGCACGTCATTCAGGACTGCCAGTAGAAGAGCATATCTGTACCAATTCTCAGCCCTACCTTATTTTTGTGTAGGTTCGGGCTATTTTTTGGCTAAAACTCCTGGGCTAAAAAGTGACAAAAACTATTTGATAAGAATAGAAGCCTACAAGCTACCCACAAAATAGAAATCTACTCCACTTTATTTTATGTTTTGAAAAGATTAGTAGTGTATGAAAATGTAATTTTGTAATTTTCTATTTTAACGCTCGCTTTATCAATATCCAGAGCAGATTTCACGCTCCTGTCTGTTGCAACCATAAAGTTAACAAAAGATTAATTATAATCCAGATCCCAGGAAAATTATTAACTTCATGATGTTCACTTTCACACACACAACCGACACGCTTTATGGTTTTGTTTCATTCTTTCAAATCCTTCAAACAAAGAAAATGTTCACTATTTTAATTTTTAATTGATACTATAGATAATTGAAAAAATTATCTTTGGTTCACTACAAATTCTCACTATTTAACCCGCATCATTATTGTAGCAAGATTCTCCGATATGGAATTATTATAGAATTATGCCTGTGGCGTGAGCTCGGCACATAAACATCAATCACTAACGAAAATTGGGAGCCGAGGGGCGAGTTATGTATAGTCTTGCAAGAGCTAGATTGTTTTTATGACCCCCAAAATAATCCTAATGGGTCGTTACCTGCTGTTTACTCACTCAGCGGGTCCCCACTGTAAATCATTTCTTTACCTGCACCAGGCGAATTTAACCAGGCCCGGCATTAAACATTCGTCCAAGAAATACTAACAGAATACGAAAATAAGTTTATTTTATTTTCTGTACTATATTAGCAAAAACAATAAAAATAAATATTATAAATAATACAATGATAATTCTAACTGTCACTGTCGCATTCACTGATGTCTTCACTGTTGTCGTCTGGCTCACTTTCTTCTAATGAGATTATCATTTCTTGGATCGAGGGAGACAAATAAGTATTTTCTATTTCTATTACATGCCGAACACAGTTCTGCCACTCGTTAACACGCATATTTTCGAGTTCTTTTCTAACCATATCTACTACAGCAAATTTTTTGTAGGTTCGTTTTTTTTTGTCCATTTCTGTGTTTTTTATTACATACCCCACTGTAGAATATGGCACTTTTGTCAAGTCACTTATGACTTGCATCGGGTTGAAACAACCTCGCTGGATCAGTCCTTCTTGGATGTTGCGAATCATTCCCTTCTCACCAGGAGATAAACGGTGATAGTGACGTATTTTAACACAAGCTTCCTCGTCATCATCACTTTTTGTTAGATCAACTTGATCAATCACCATTGAAGCTTCATTTTCGGGTAAATCCGTATTTTCCCACGGGCGAAACATTTTTATATAGGCACTCTAAACAAATAGCACTGTGAATTGGTAATGGCAAATTCGCAAACACAAATGAGGAAAATATACATTGTTGGGAATATTTATACTGCGCCCTAATCAGGTACCTACCTATTACCTAAGATCCTACTAGGAATTTTAAAGTAACACATTCCAAGAAATACCAATTTAATAAGTACTGGTTCTGTTTTTACCTGATATTCAACGTACGTGAATATTTTAAAGCCCGGGCCTGGAAAAGGTCTTAACAGGTCGCTTGTGTTTGTTTACACTACTGATTGGGTCCCCATTGTTAGTTCATTTAACTTTCGGACAATGCCTCAGATTTATGACTGCCATAAAAACAATCTAGCTTTTGCAAGACTATACCTACCTACAAGTATTTCATACTATAAATTAGAAGTTTGTATTTGTGTTGGGCCAAAGCTTGTTTTCTCGGTTCGTTTGACGATTCTAACAAGGACTTTGTTGGTTGCAATCGAATCTCACAAATAATTATTACAATTTTGACAGAAAATAAGAACAAGGAAACCAAATTCGTTCCGACCAGCATCGCAAAAAATTCACTGGTAATCGAATAGGTAGTCTCGAAGAAAAAGCAAGTTCGATCAAGTGCCATAGGCACTACACGGGTTAAACCGGATATGGCTGTTGTATAGTACAGTGCATTTAGACGAAATACGGGTGAATCACGGACAATCAAAAAACTAAGATGAAACCTTCTCTAGACTGATCAGGAAACTCTATTTAACATGTCATAGAAAATCCCCAAGAATCCCGCGACGGGTTTAGCCGTAATGGCCAAAAACCGGGTGGGTTATAAAAAATTTCGCGCTATTTAACGAACGAATTCGGGTGGAATGTTAGTTTTCTTTTGCAGTTAGGAACGTTTTAAGACTCCGTTTTTTTCGCGAATATCTCAAAAACTATGCGTGATATGCTGACAATGTATGCTTACCTTTTAACCTCCCCAACCCCATCACAATTTAAAAAAAATGGGAGGTTACTGCAATAACTAAAATTTTCGAATTTGAGATAGCATCAGATCTTCACGTTTTGAGGTCTCAGGAACCCAAAAAAGGGGTTTTTAAAATGTGTCTGTGTGTATGTTCGTACGTACGTACGTTCGTACGTTTGTAAACATCCCACATCCAAAACTACTAAACCGATTTGGCTGAAATTTGGTACGTAGGCATCTCATAACCCAACTTAGATCTGAAAAGCTTTTGGAGCCAATCGTGCAACCGGAAATGCCATTTTGGCACATCAACTTTTAAATTTTAAATGCAAACCCCCACTTTTCACGTCACTATAAGAAAGGCCTTCAAATTCTCCTTCTAAAACTGTATTCACTCTTAGTGCCTTTTTGACAAAAATTGAAATATTCAGGATTGTTAACGTACTTTAAAAACACGATACAGCCGAAACCTCTGGACCGATTTGGCTGAAGTTTTGTACATGGAGACTGTATTATAACGTCGAAGAGCTGAAACAAGTTTGGAGGCAATCGACCCATGGAAAGTGCCGTTTTGGCACATCAATTTTCACTTTTTTAAAAATTTATTGCCAGCATCAGGAAGGCCTTCAAATACTTGTTCTAAGTAAGACAAAATTCATTCGCATTTACTGCCCTTTGGATAGAAAAAAATTGAAAATTTGTAATATAAAATATATAATAAATTTGTAATATAAAATTTGGTACATGGAGATTGGGTGACCCGTTGAAGACCTGAAAGGCATTTAGAAGCAATTGGTAAACGGGAAGTGCCATTTAGGCATATCAACTTAAAATTTTAAATACAAGGCCTCCTTTTATATGTCGCCATTAGAAAGATGATCAAATTCTGGTTCTAAAAATGTATTCACAGTTTCTGCCATTTCAGTGGAAAATAGAGAAAAAATTCTTTCTAAAAGAGAGCGGGCTGACAGTGGATGACAAAGTGGCAGTTATTGTCAAAAATGTGGCAAAATGTTAACCTTAAAAAGAACATATTGTCAAATGTGATGATGAAAATTGCGAAATTATAGCCACAGACGAAAAGCATAAAAAATTTTGTTGAATTGACTACTATCTACACAGAATACAAAGATCCACGCGATGGGGAGGTTCCAGCCGCTTCTCTGCTGCATTTTTACAATTTTTTTATAGAGCATTAAATTCTCTATAAACTATAGCCGACAAATCAGTCATCGGGACATGGAAATGTCTTTCGCTGATTTTACAATGCCTCTTTAGTAGAAGTAGTAGTAGTAGCTCTAGGGATTTGAAAAAAATCATACGTCATCTAAGAACCTCGAAGAGTGTTTTTTATGGCTCAATTGATATTTATTTTGCAAATACGTGAAAAGGAAAATTACAAATTTTTCTTGGGTTAACTTCCATTGCGGTTTGAGGGTTCTCGAATTCACTTGAGGCAAATTTAATCAACTTCATCGTATCAACTACTCAATTTACAATAAAAAAGGACTCTTGTATTTTTGTACTGCACCGAAATTAACTCTCCTTATTGAGGTGTAAATTGTCATTTTTTGGACGGCTGCGGCGCTCGCAATAACAAAGTTTATGTTGCATGTACGAAAAAAGTACAAGAGTCCTTTTTTGTTGCAAATTTCGTAATTAATACGATTCATTTGATGAGATTTGTTTCAAGTGTGAAATGAATTTAACAAACCTTAACATTAATGTAATTAAATTTTTTTTCTATTTCGGTTTCCTAATGAACACTTTATAGCTCACCCAAACGCGTTCTCTAATGTGCTCTATTAGAGCACGGCTTTTGTTTACATCGTAACTTATTAGACAACTATTGTGACTAACAATCGAATTAACTGCCAAACCTGTTTTTGAAAATGACAATCTGAATGAAGTTGGGTATCCGAAATAGAAAAAATTGTATAAAAAACGTGTTTCATAAGGCTCTTATCGCACTCGGATTTTGTAAAACTCGGGCTTTTCGCCCTCGTTGTCCATACATCCTCGTGCGATAATAATTGGCCTTATGAAACGTGTTTTTTAATATACTATTATTTTCTTGCTCACCTATCTGCAAAATAAGAAAAAACCGTTTGAAAGGTTAATTGAGTCATGAAAAACATTCTGAAGGTCTTCAGATGATGTCCGATTTTTTTTAATTCTCAGTGCTACTATAAATAGCTGAAAGCGAATTGTTAAGAGGCATTGCAAAATCAGCGAAAGACATTTCCATGTCCCGATGTCATACTTTAACAACTCGTAGAGTTCGTAGAGACAAAAGACTGACTTGTCGGCTATAGCTGCTTAAACCACTCTTGTAGAGAATTTAATGCTATACAAAAAAGGTAAGTATACCTTGTCTTCGTTCTTAAAATTGCCAATAACTTTTCGTGCCCGGAGGTATAAGCGTCCTTTCTGCGATTGTCTCCCTAACGGTCTATCCACGGCATAGCGCCTTTTTTGTTGCAAATTTTATGCTAAACATTTCAGTTTCTATTAATTTTTGTCGTTCGAAAAACCGTTGGGGAAATAATCGCAAAAACGTCATGTGAAACCGGTGTTGGGGTGCGTTTTCTTCTAGAAAAAAGATGTTCGTTCTGAAAATTAGAGGAGAACTTTTTATACTCTTATTTTGTAGCATTTCGGATTATCATTGATTAGGTCATGGTGGTCATTTTAAGACCGATCCCAACCAAATCGGCTCATAAATGAGCATGGTATGAGAAAAATACGATATGATTGTCGCTAAAGTCCTTATCCGGCACCGAAAAAAAATAGGACGCCGGCACAGTAGGTACCAGTACTTTTGGCACGTCATGCAGGGCTACCACTATAGAGCATGTGAACCAATTTTCACCCCTACCTTATTTTTGTGCAGGTTAAAACCTTTAACTTATTTGCAATGAATTATGCAAGGTGAAAACTTTAACTCAAAATAATTACACAATTACTAAAAATGAAAGGACGGAGGATAAACTTTAAGCAATCAATAACCTTTGCAAGTTATACACGCGTTGTGAGGGTCCTTCACATCCATCTTCTACACTAAAGCTCTCTGACCCGAAAATGAAAGAAATCAAGATATTATTAAAAACTGCTCATTACTCGAGTATTAGGTACGCTTGACTTGTAAAAGTTAAGGACGGTTGATGAAATTATTATTCTGTATCAGTTTGTAGGTACACATACATACAATACAATTTAATTTAGTCAATTCACTTATTCCCCCGTCAGCACGTCTGCTGTTGCCCCAATTTAAATCTAGTCCATGGTCTGGTCTGGGTAACTGCCGAGACGAATCTTGCAAATCCTAGCCGCCAAAATGTAATCTTCACTGAACTATGAGGACAATGTAAGGATTAGGTCAACGACTTCAATATATATATTCAGATTGTAGATATCAAGCTTTCGCAAAACTTCATTTAACATAAATCTGTCCAAATTATCCTGTAAACAAGTAATAATATTTTGTTTTATGAGGAAGCAATAATTATAGCGCATCTCGCGTTCTCGAAACCTCTCCAGGAAACATCGTAACAGCCCTTTTGCCAGAATATTTCCCTTTTCAATTCTAACCGATAACTTGAGACAAAGTTTTTAGAATTTGATAAACTGGAATTAAACAAATCCCGGTGTACAGAATAGATTCTGTGGCATTGAATACACTTTAGCGGAATTCTTGATTTAAGGATTACAGTAATGTAGGGTCACGTTTCACCTTTACGATTAATAAAACAGTGCTGTTATTCTATGTACCTATGAGTATGAATTTCAAATTTTGTTCGTTGAGTTTAGAAACGGGCACGGTCAGATACAGGATGTAGATAATATAAATGAATATTGCCATTATTTCTAAATTCTGAAATAATTTAACAATACTGTGTACGTTGTATACTTGAAAAATTTATTTACAAAATGTATACATTCACAGCTTCTTTGTGAAAAATGGACAGCCAAGGAAGGATGCAGCTAGAATCTCCCCATCGCATGGATCTTTGATTTTCGTGTGGTACTCAATTTCAAAGGGTTCGAATTTTTGTTATTTTGTAAAAAAGGGCACTAAGCTTATACAGCTGATACAAACAATATTCGAAATAGCATTAAATGGCACTTCCAGTGGCACATTCTCCGATATGAATAAACGGTTACAAAACTTTTGCTTATAGTTCTATCCTTTTCCAGTGCATGAAAAACTTATATCTGTATCCTTTATTAATGCAAGTATGAGCATGTTGTAACACTTTATTCATTCAACCCATTGACACCAAAAGCTTTTCAGCTCTAACTTAGGTTATGAGATGAACATATAAATACCTACCACAATTCAGGGGTTTAAGCTCTGGAGTGTTTTTAAAGATAAATCTCGAATTTTTGAGCTTTTTAGTCAAAACGGCACTGGAAGCGGAATTTCAAGGTCTTTCTTATGGTGACGTCACGTTTGTATTTCAAATTTCAAAGTTGATTGGCCAAAATGGCATTTCGGGTTGCACGATTGGCTCCAAAGATCGATTCCGGGTATGAAATGTCTATACAGGGTGCATGTATTGGTAACTCCTAAACCATAAGAGATACAGACATAGATAGATACAGAAACGGTTTTGACAATGTCATTAGATGCACCATATCAAACAATGTAAGAATGACCAGTTTCGTAAAGCTATCTTAGTAAATAACGGCGTGAGAATGTTTTGTTAAAAATCGACTGTTTCGTTTTTTCTCTGTAACTTTTGAACTAGCAAACACTTGTCAAGTTTCTTTACAGATTCTTGATCGGCATCAAATTCCACAGCTTTGTCTAATTTAACCGTGTATGTATCTCTTATGGTTTAGGAGTTACCAATACATGCACCATGAAAAATTTACCACCCTCTATACCAAATGTCAGCCAAATCGGTCGTAGCTTCGGCTGTGGTGTGTTGACTAACGTACGTAGGTATGTATGTACGTATGAACTCACGTACACACTGACACATTTTAAAAGCCACTTTTTTGTGTTCCTGGGACCTCAAATCAGCGAATCGTATAAGTAGGTAACGAGTGGTTACAAATTATTGTACCATCGTAGCTGGCTGTGATGCGTTGTTTTGACATGTAATTTATATGGCACAATATTTAGTAACCGTAACGTACATATAACGTAAATAAAAACGGTAAAGTGTACAAGTTGAATAATTCTAAACTGTACTTCCAGCAAATTTAAAATA
The DNA here is from genome assembly GCA_963924575.1 of Pycnomerus fuliginosus. Lineage (NCBI taxonomy): Eukaryota > Metazoa > Arthropoda > Insecta > Coleoptera > Zopheridae > Pycnomerus > Pycnomerus fuliginosus. The sequence goes on along the minus strand of OZ004618.1, from coordinate 25,150,142 downwards.
ATAATGGGTTGCCAATAAGACAATAAAATAGAGATTGGAATTCTTTCGCCCCTGTAAAGAAAATTTCGTAAGTTGTACAGGAGGTTATAGCAATCTAACTTAGTTTTTAAATTTACTGCTCCACAAGCTTTGTAAATATTCCAGTATAAAATGTACCTATAAACGTTTTATTAAACTAAAACTTTGCATAGTCAGCTATCTACCTACAAATTTGAACCGGTTGATTTGTTTAAATTTGGAGGGAACGTATTAAAACATCGATAAAACCGAACGAATACATGTATGTAGATATTTCTATTGGTAGGTAGCTTCATTATTTAGGGTCAAACTGAACAAATGTTTTAGTGGCATTTACACAATCAACAGGTGATGTTTTGATGTTTAGTTTCAAATGAATAAATATCCGCACACACGTTTAGTAAATACTTCAGATTTACAGAAATAACTCTGTCGTTATTGGATGTTTTTTTTATTATTCGCAATAATATTAGTGAAAAACTCCCGAAACACTGACTGAGGATCGTTTATAGGTGATAGGGTTGGTTGGTTTTGTGTAATTAAGAGGCTTCAATTTTTTTCATGCGATCCCCTAATTTATTAAAATGACAGTTTCATGATAATATTAGGCAATTGATTCCAATTACCAATTAGGTATGTGAAAATCGATTGGTTACGCGTAATCTGAGAATAGATGGATTAAAGGTACCTATATCAAATCTGCGACATAAATTAATGAAATAATTTGCTACTGTCTGCAATCATATGCCGTTTAATAGATTGTCCGATTCTTTATTACAATTAGTTCAATTCTAGGCTGTTTTCAGGCTTTTTAATTTTGGAAATCCCAACACCAACTTATTTTGATTAAAAGTTAGCAGTGAGTCGACAGATTCAGACGTATAATTACGAAAGGGTCAACAACTTGGCATTGTAAACAGCTTAATTAAGTCACAAACTTCCGATACGTTTCGTAATTAAAATTTGTGCTAATTAATTAAGTAAGCAATAAGTCTTTTTAAGGAACTTTCCCGAAACATTGTATATTTTATCGTTGGATTTTTATAAAGATATGAAATTTTATGAGTGGTTCGCTAGAGATTGGACTGGTAGAAGCAATCAATCAATAATAGATATTGTGACAAAACTACCCCAAACGAGTCAAATAACGAGTACTTTCAATATTCGCCTCGGTTTTTCCAAATACAGTATTCAGGAAAGAAGAATCCAATATGCAATTTATTTTGTGTATGCAAAAACGTATATAGGTATTTATTTTTAGCCCCGGAAGATTTTTACGTCACGGATGGGATTCATCTTCCACTCAGGCCCCATTAAAAAGATATTTTAAAAGTCTGAAACCGCGTTTTCCTTTCAATCCTCCAATTTGTGTTTTAAAATGTTAATTCCGACTATTCAAAAGAAGAGCATGGGTTTATAAATAAATTGAAGCTATTATCTCTTTCTATAATTGCTTCCCGTTATTTCTCTGTATTTGAGCCATACTTATCGTAGTTTTATCAAATGACAATTAAGTTTATTTGCCAAGTTTATTATCTATGCACATTTATACCGGCAATAAAATAAATGAAATTTTGTTAACTGGGTAATGAACGAATACCTGGGAAAATCTCAGCTACCCGCTTCGTATTCATACTTAATCAGTAAGTACGCAGAAAAACTAATTTCAATAATTTATTCATTACTTCAGTGTTTAGTTGGTTTAATAAGTTTGAAAGAATTGAAGATCTGTATCCGAGAAAATGAATTATTCGAACTTTTCCGTGAAATATTAAACCTATCCTTTTGTCAATTAATGAGCACTTCGTGAGCTCCAAACAGATTCAGGTTATCAAATTGTAGGAAGATTAAAGCCGAGCTTCTTGTAAAAATTGGAGGCGATTTGAAGTTGCTATGTACAAAAGAGAAATGAAAAACCAATCTACGAAGTACAGAAGTGGCCGCCAAAAATCACTTCTAAACTTTTAATAAATAAAATTTGGTATTTACTTAAAGTTAATCCACGATAAGAGTGTTTTCAAGTCATGATAAAATTTAAGCGGATGCGCTGGGTTAAGCCAATTACCTGTCCGCCTTAAGTTAATTTGCCCCAAGCGGCGCATCCACCATAAATGCAAATCGGATTCGAATTAAAAATTGTTGCTTCTGGTGTTCTTCGTTGTACGAGTGAAGGGTTTATAGGCTCGATTTATAGATTGGTCATTAGGTACTTGAAAAATTGACAAAATGTAAAATTTTTTTGAAACATTTCAAAATCTGCAACTTTCAACAACTGTACCTGGTGGAATTCAGAATTAATTTATCGAAATTCACACAAAACTAGTAACTAGTAATAAATCATAAGCAAAAGGCAGAAAGTGAGACTGGCATACATTTGATTAAAAGGCACATCAACGCAAGCAAGCCCATAATTTCCTCCAATCTACTGTGGACCAGCAACTCATCATCGGAAAGTGTCTATTAATTATGGAATTATGAATTTGTAAACATGTCAGTGAATATTCACAGCATAAACACAGAATTTGGACAATGTACATTGTGGCAAATTCTCTAACATGGTAGGAACTTTCCTGAAAATTACAGCTTTTGCGAAGGCAGTTTTAACATATCACCGAATTATATTATTTACCGGTTTCAGGCGATTAAAGCTTTCTTAACATGCGTAAAAATAGGCTGGTAAGCAGATCATAACGTTATCTAATGGTTTCTAGACAACAAGCCCATTAACCATTCATGACAACAATGACCCCATTCAAATGCTGTCATCTCGATTGTCAAAATGACGCGAATTCACGCAACATTTTTTTTAATTTTGGCTCTAATCGCTTTAAACCGATAAACTATTGAACAAACCTCGGATGTTATGAATCATAACAGACTTAGATGTCTTAAAATCCTCGCTCTCCGAGCTCGGATTTCAATTGACATCTGCGTCTGTTATGATAGTCATAACATTCCTAGGTATGTTAATAGCTATTACTAGTTAATTGGTAACTTAGGAAAACTGTCAATCTTTATAAATGTAAAATGTATTGGATGTTGAAATATCGACACGCAGTTTCACATAATTATTAACTTGGGAGACGTTATGTATGATAGAACTTGATGTAAAATCATTTAAGTCGCAACCAAGTAAATTTTCATAGTGTACCTTTTTGAAACGATGTACCTTTTCTTAACAATAATTATTGATAATTTGATAACAATAATAAAAATTGAACTTACTTATATAAAAGTTTCTTATCCTGTGAAGTCACAAAAAAAGTTTCGTTAAAAATCTCAATAAACTTGATCAATTTACGAACTTTTTCTCTCCGACATTTAACAAGAGCTTATTTGTTAGACCGCGTGCAACATGCGGGGAGCGATTAGACGACGCCAAACGACCCGACGCAACTGCCTCCATGCAGTGTCCTGACGGATCTTCCCACTCCCCACGCTCTTTGAAGAGATCGCATTTAAAAAAAAAGTGCTAACGTTATTTGATAGCCACAGCTAAGTTTATCCTTTCAACAGGTTTATTTCCAGATTTAATTAAACTGTTGACCACACGATAAATATTTACATACTTCAGGGGTAAATACTTTTGGAGAAAATAAAAACGACAGAAATGCATTTAGTTAAGCTTCTTTCTGTCTGTCTTTCTCGAAAATAACACTACAAGGAACGAGAACTTCGAGTAGTATTAAAAATGGTGGAGGCGCCGGGAGAGGAAGCTCGGTCGTGCGAAGGTTTAGCATTACATGCTCTCATTGATATTCTGAAACCGTGAAGCCAATCAAATATATCCAATTTAAAACTTTTAGATGATTTTGTATAAAAACTAAAAGAGTTGATAATTAACCTTCGATAACCTTCTAGAATCGAGGTGACAGACAAATGTCGTTTAAACATCTATCCACCTATTCAAAGATTAACATTCGCTGAGAAATTATACAGCAACAGCATACTCGCGAATCCATTATTTAAAAAAAAATGGCAGCAGAGGAAGCGACTGGAACCTCCCCAACGCGTGGGTCGATTTCCGTGACTTACGTAGTTTGGGCTATTATTACAGTGTTATTACAAAATTTCGATTTTTCTACCCGAAGGGAACTAAATGCGAATAAATTTTATCTTATTTAAAACCAGAATTTGAAGACCTTTCTGATGGTGACAATAAATCCTTCAAAAACTTGTTTTGGATGGGTAGATGAGAGAATAATTTTAAATTTCCAAATTGCGTGCCTAAACAGCACTTTCCGTTGGCCGATTGAATCCAAAATTTGTTCAGCTCTTTGACGTGTAATACAATTCCCATGTGCAAGATTTCAGCCAAATCGGTTCAGGGGCCTGGGCTGTACCGCGATTTTGAAGTCCGATAAAAATTTCGATTTTTTTATTTTATGGTCAAAAGGGCACTGATAGTGAATACATTTTTGGAAGCAGAAACTGAAAGCCTTTCTTATGGTGTCGTGAAAAATGGGGGTTTACATTTAAAATTGAAAAGTTGATGTGCCAAAATGGCATTTCTGGTTGCACGATTGGCTCCAAAAGCTTTTCAGATCTAAGTTAGGTTATGAGATGCCTTCGCACCAAATTTCATACAAATCAGTCGAGTAGTTTGGGCTGTGGCGTGTTTACGATTGAACGTACGTACGTACACACAGACACATTTTAAAAACCACTTTTTTGGGTTCCTGAGACCTCAAAACGTATAGTCCGGTCTTTTTAAATGGTGAACTGGATTGGGAAGGTTAAAACTGCACTTTTTTTTATCATGTACATATACAGGGTGGGCCCGTAAAAGTTGGAACAAACTTTGTCTGTTAATAAAATTTTTATTTACAATCCGATTTTAATGAAATTTTGTGAGGTTGTTAACTCAACATTTCTACGTCGAGGCTACTCATTTAATGTACCAACATTCATTTAGTTTTTGAAATATTCTTCAGTAAATGGAGATGTGACGTTTAGGGTCGCTGCAAAATTACATCAATGGTGATGGGCTGCTCTTCTTTATCTTAGAATCATATTTGAAGTTTTCTGAGCGGAGTAAAACCGAAAAATTAAGACATTTTTTGTTCACTTACTCAAGAACTAACTTAACTAAAATCTGCAATGTTTCGGGAGAAACCTGAATTTGTAAGTCAAGTTGCCCTTGGAATTTACTTTTGTCACATTGGCAAGCAAATTTTAATCAGTTTAATATGGCTCGATCATCGCTAGAAGATAAATTTTAATCAAAACGCTCCAAGAGCGTAATTTTAGAGCCTTCAGGACAGTTGCAGTAATGCACTAGATTCTTCTGGCGCCAAAATTACGCTGGTGGAGTTGGTGGAGATTAAAATTTTATTTTCTAGTAATAATCGAGCCATGTTATACAGATTAATTTGCTTGACAATGTGACAGAAGTGAATTCCAAAAGGCAACTTGACTTACAATTTCGAGTCTTTCGCGAAACTGCAGATGTTAATTAATTAATTTTTGAGTAAAAGAACAAAAAATGTCTTAATTTTCTGTTGTTACTCTGCTCAGAAAACTTCAAATATGATTCTAAGATTAAGAGAAGCAGACCATCATCGTTGATTTAATTTTGCAGCGACCCTAAATGTTACCCCTTCATTTACTGAAGAATATTTCAGAAACTAAATGAGTGTTGGTGTATTCAATAAGTGGCCTCGATGTAAAAAGGTTGAGTTAACAACCTCACAAAATTTCATTAAAATCGGATTATAAATAAAAATTTTATTAGCAGACAAAGTTTGCCCACCCTGTATATGTATGAAGAAAATTATTGCAAATGACATAGATTCCAGGACATAAGGTTGAAATTATATTCTTTTTTACGCCACGAATTTGCAAACAGCGAATACTGCGGTAGAATATTAAAAAAGCCGGGGAAAAACATTTTCCCATTTGGGACGTTTTAAACGTCACTCGAAAGAATAATGATTCCGCTTTCCTTTCCAATTTTCCTGCGATATCTGACTCGACGAGTGCTTAAAACCACCAGCAAAGCATCGGGGATAAACGCAGCGATTAGGAAGATATCGTTGGAATTTTTATCGCCACTCCATCTGAAATTGCCCCGATTATGTAACCAGAAAGGGCTTCGTTTAAATTAATAAATCTTAACCAAAATCAACGTGTAGTCGAAACTGTGAATTTTGTGGTGTGGTAGGTAGGTAGTAGTACCCGTTATCATTTTGGCGCGCCCCCAGAAATATATAACATGAAGTAATCAAGTTATTTTGTGAGATTCACGTGTCGGCGGTAGCTCATAGCGAAGTGATGATTTAAATGCATTATTCATGAGATCGGGGCGTCAACGACACACGTAAAGAAAATGTTTGGCGCCATATACCTGCCTCTCTGTCTGCTGAACTATCATTCCATGTTGATTCATACCTATCTCCAGGTCCGTATGATAGTGTGGAGTTTGCAAATATCGAATAATTTTCGGGAGTTCGAAAATTTTGGGTATTATTCTAATCTAAAGGACCGCGCTCAATTCTTATAGAAAGTGGTTTTCGGTGACATTCTCTGAATTTTTCATGATGTCGTTTTCATGATTCTCAACGAAGTTATAATATTGCGCCAACCTCCCAAATGGATAGTTTTTGCTGCAGGTCTCGAAAGCTTAGGCCGGTGTGAATAAGCAGTAACAAAGCTTTTACTTGTAGTTTGATCTTTTTCTTCTGCAAGAAAAACTTGTATTTTTATCCTTTATTAATTCAAGATTAAGCATCTTGTAACACTTTATTCACACCCCTGTGGTACAAGCTGTACATTGTACATAAATCTTGCAACATATTTTTTAGCTTCAGGCACCTACATACTTCTTTTTTGTAAGAAGTAGATACTTTATGTGTAATTTATTGGATAAGAACGGGTGTTACAAATAACTCTTAAGACTGTTTTTTCTGATCTCGTCACAAAACTTAATTATTGCTACCTGCCTAACTTTCGGGGATTAAGCCCCATTACCAGTCTCCGGAGTCAGGTAAAAATGAACATTGAAAATTGAAATTTAACTTGTAAAAAGTTTGTTACATTTTAAAAAATTGTCAGTCTCGGGGACGGACGGTAGAAACTTCTACTTTTTCACACAATTTGTAAATGTAGCATTTCACTTTATTTAACCAAGGTCGGGCGTGCGGGCGGTTGTCGATGGCTGATGCGCCCGGCGCTCATTTACCAAAATCTAAAACACAAATGTTTTTCACCCCTAAAATGGACATTTTTCGAAAAAATGGCACAAAGATTTTCGATCCGGCAATGCAACAGCCTACGAATTCGATAATGATAATATCCCCTTTTGCTAAGAGAAATTCAAAAAGGGGCCTTTTTGTCCCTAAAATGGAAATTTTCTTAAAATTTGTACAAAGGTTTTTGATTCGGCAATAGTAAGGATATGCTTTTTTGTAAAATAAACTGAAGTAAGAGGGCCCTTTTGCCACTAAAATGACATTTTTCGAAAAAATGGTACAAATGTTTTCGGCTTGAAAAAAAATCAGCTATCAAATCCGTTAATAAAAATATACAGTTATGTAAAGGTTTTTTTCACGGCACCATTTTTTGGCCAGAAAGGCACAAGTGTGAATACATTTTTAGAAGCAGAATTCGAAGAGCATCCATATGGTATCGCGAAAAATGTGGGTTTGCATTTAAATTTTTATAGTTGATGTGCCAAAAAGGCACTTTCCGTGGACCGATGTGACCCAATCAGCACCTACAAATCTCCCACTGAATGTGTGTGCCAAATTTCATCTCGTAACGTTCAGTAGTTTGAGCTGCAGCGTAATCACAGACAGCCATACATCACACACACATTTTTTCAAAAACCACTTTTGTGGGTTCCTAGGATCCTAAAACGTAGATTTCATGTTTTTGGCGATTCGTTTTTTTTTAAATTTTGCGATCGATTCCAGTAACTGCTTCGCGCTGCGTAGAAGTTAAAACATGAAAATTGCAAAAAAATCCTTATAATTTTTTTTGCCTCAAATCTATGGGGGCTATAGTTAACTGTAAGACTGTGCATCCTAGCTAATTATTTAGCAACAGGACTTTTTAGTGTATCGTGAAACGCCGATGACATTATCATTGTTGCTTTGTAAAAAAAGCGCGTACAGAAAAAAATAATGCAAAAAATGTGGAAGACCCTACCCAGAACGCACGCCTCTGATGTTACTGAAAATCCGAAAAAAATTCAGAATGAAGACCTTTTATGCCGCCAAGTTATGTTCCAAATTTCAAACTGATATTAGTTATAATTTTTGAGGAAATTCGGAAAAACTGATTTTTGAGGTACCCTTTTGGGGGGGCGTAGCTCCCACATAATCCATTTTACGACAAAAATTTATTTTTACTTTTTGTCTTATTTTCACGTAAGAAATAACCTCTGTGATTAACCGTTGTCCCTATAATTCTGAGACATCCTGTATACCGTGTGACAACGAGACCAATAACTTTTTCAATTATCAAGAGAAAGATCTGAAAAAATTCACAGTGAACCTGCTTACCGAACGCCATTTTCTGACATTCATTAGAAACGTCTATCACTTCCGGTTATACCGGAAATGGTTTTAATAGGCATCTTGCATCAATTTTGTTTTTGATGTTAAATTGAAGCTCGGGATATATGTGATCCTTCCAGATACCTTAAATTCCAATATCTTGTCGGTGGAGCTCAAAAAAAAATGAGAAAGTAGCATTTCCAAACTTCCCGCCAAAAGACCAGCCCAGCCATTCGAACATAATTTTCTTACATGTGACAACGTCGCTGTCTAATCTGACCCGACGTCTTTCATTCATAAATCTTAAATATTTTATAGTAGTCACCAGTACTCTTTGCCAGTGGGTACAAAGGTACAAGATGCCAACCCAAACAACTAATAACATTGTACTTACCTCCTTTTACAACGTTAGAGGTCACTTTTGATCCCTCTTATTGTCAACTGCCAAGGCTGACTTTTCAAATTAATTATTAAACGTCACCCTCAAATTAACTGTTGTCAGATTGCATCCGCTGTACGATTTATGACGTCACAAGTCGTACAACGGCGTTTCTGAATTATTTATTTATTTACAAATAAACGAACGTTTTTAAAATAAAATTGATGTTCGCTGACGATTCCTTGTATCTTTATTGATGCATTTACATTAAAATATCCCGAAATTACGAAATGTGCAAGTAGCCTATTAGTTTAATTTATCAGAGGAGAAGGAGGAGCAGTAAAACTCACACTCGAATTTATGTTTTTGGAGTCTAGGGGCCATTCTGAGTATTTGTAGTGTCATTTTCGTGAACTTTTTCTTCGTTTTGTCGAAAAATTTTTGTGGACCTACCTGCGATACGATCGATTGTTATTTTCTATAGTTTATGAGACATTTTCTTATCCACCTTGAAAATTATATGCATTTTAACCTCCCCAATCCACTTCACCACTTATAAAAAAAGGGAGGTTACTGCAATCACTAAAATTTTCGAATTTGAGATAGCACCAGATCTTCACGTTTCGAGGTCTCAGGAACCCAAAAAAGTGGTTTTAAAAATGTGTCTGTGTGTATGTGCGTACGTACGTACGTACGTTTGTAAACACGCCACAGCCAAAACTACTGGACCGATTTGCCTGAAATTTGGTGCGTAGGCATCTCATAATCCAACTTAGATCTGAAAAGCTTTTGGAGCCAATCGTGCAACTAGAAATGCCATTTTGGCACATCAACTTTTAAATTTTAAATGCAAACCCCCATTTTTCACGTCACTTTAGGAAAGGCCTTCAAATTCTGCTTCTAAAAATGTATTCACTCTCAGTGCCCTTTTGACCAAAAATTAAAAAAAAATTGATTTTTATCGGATTTTCAAATCGCGGTACAGCTCAAGCCCCTGAACCGATTTGGCTGAAATTTTGCAAATGCGGATTGTATTGCACGTCGACGAGCTGAACAAATTTTGGATTCAATCGGCCCACGGAAAGTCCCGTTTTGGCACACCAATTTCCAAATTTAAAATTATTCACTCATTTAACCATCCAAAACAAGTTTTTGAAAGATTTATTGTCACCATCAGAAAGGTCATCAAATTCTGGTTTTAAATAAGACAAAATTCGTTCGCATTTAGTGCTCTTTGGGACAAAAAATCGAAATTTTGTAATAACACTAAAAATACATTATAGCCGAAATTAGTGAATCGATTTGGCTGAAATTTGCTACATAGAGATTGGGTGACCCGTTGAAGACCTGAAAGGCTTTTGGAAGCAATTGGTCCACAGGAAGTGCCATTTAAGCATATCAACTTTAGATTTTAAATACAAGGCCTCCTTTTTTATGTCGCCATTAGAAAGACGATCAAATTCTGGTTCTAAAAATGTATTCACAGTTTCTGCCATTTCAGTGGAAAATAGAGAAAAAAATCTTTTTCATTAAAAGGGAGCAGGCTGACAGTGGATGACATAAAGTATCAGTTATTGTCAAAAGGGTGGCAAACTGTTAACCTTAAAGGGAACATATTGTCAAATGTGATGGGTGATGTCGGTATTTGTCAGAAAATTGCGAAATTAGTCACAGATGATAAGCACAAAAAAAATTCTGTTGAATTGACACACAGAATACAAAGATCCACGCGATGGGGAGGTTCCAGCCGCTTCTCTGCTGCATTTTTTTGCTTTAATAAGTGGTAATATGTTGTATTCCCTTAAGAAACTATTTTTTACTTAAAGTCGTAATTTTTGAATAGCTTTTCAATTGGTAATCTCGACTTTGGATAATCGGGATCTGGCAACCCTAATGACCCGAAATTATATGGAGGACAATATCTTAATGGCGTTTACTACGATCAAAAATATGAAGAAAAGTTTTAATAAACATGGGTCGAAAAATGCCTCCTAAATGAGTTAGGGCCCCTCAAAGGGGGTAACAAAAATGGTTTTTCTTAAATTTCTAAGGAACGACTTACGATAGGATCACGAAATTTTGAACCTTGTTGGAAATTTTTGTTCTGAATAAGCCTGATGATGTAATGTTTTTGGCAAAAGTTCCAGCGACGTGCGTGAGTGGAGGGGCTGCGGACATTTTTGTATCTAACTTTTTCGTACGACATATCTCAGATCAATTATGATCACAGATTTAAATTCCGTCTACATTTTTACGTAAAAAAAAACACAAGCCGTTTTCGAGAAAACTGATTTTTTTTTGGTAATTTTCGCAGCACATAGGTATTTCATAACCCGGAATAGTGCTGAAAAGCTTTTGGCGCAAATCGTGCAACTGGAAGTGCCATTTTCGCACAACTTTTAAATTTTAAAATAATTCGTTTTTTACAGGACCATTAACGACGCCTTGAAATTGTGCTTCCGAATATATGCATTCCCTTATTGTGTCAAAAATTTCAAAAACTCAAATTTTCAACGCGCTTTAAAAACACGATATAGCCCAAACCCCTTGACCGATTTGGCTGAAATTTTGTGCCATGACTGAACTTATGGTAGGTACTGGGAGTGCCATTTTAGCACATTAATCTTGAAAGATCCACGCGATGGGGAGATTCCAGCCGCTTCTCAGTTGTCCATTTTTAAATATAACCGATCTTCTAACTCTTATGGTTTCCGAGATCTCAATGGTGAGCAACAAAATGAAATAAGCACCATACCCTGTTATACGCGACGAATTATATTAGGTATTTACTGTGCAAAACCCATTGAAATAACAGTGTAGGTACTAAGTTTACCCTTGTAATACAGGCTTGCCGCTTAACGGGATCGCTTCTGTCAGAAATACATTTAATAACCACCGACCGGTGTCTGAACCTTGATCGAGCTAAAAAAAATTAAGCTCGAACTTAAATACATACATATATTAACATTACTTCTACTTATAATAGACATAATATAAATAAAAACAGTGTAAACTACAGAAACAGTATATAACTACAAAGACGAGTTACAATAATTTACAATTTGCCACAATTACCTAAAAACCACTTTTATCATAATGTGCTGTACAAAATGGCACACCATAATCACACTAATTTCCTATGCAATGGAAAAGTTAAAAAGAAACAAATGTGTCAAGATAAAAACAAATGAGAAAATTAAAAAGTATTTTTGTACTTAAATTGACTTATCCAGTCGAGTCTAGTTAAAAATCTCAAAGAAAATCACAGAATCGTAAATAAAATTATCACAATTACAAGAATAACAGATAACATTATAATAGCTGTCCATTGGCGGCGATCTAAAATTTAAAAAGTTACGTATTTAAAGCGTGCAAAGTAAATAAATAATACCATTAGACATGTGCAGCACCTTTGCCACTTTCTTTAATGTTGAATCCAGTTTTGAATCGGTATTTTCCAGTTCAGTGCCAAATTCATCCAACATCCTGCAAAGTTATTGTGTAATAAATCTAATAGCATTTCAATAGAATCAACAGTGTCGTGACGCAAATTAGAAGGTAAACAGTTTAGTCCTGTTGGCTTAAGGCGTCAAATCCATTCATCATAAGACAAACAATGTCAGTAAACAAGAAGTCTTACCCTGCTTGTTCATCAAGCTCTATTCCAATATGTCTTGAAACTGTTTTCAATGACCCCAAGGATTCGCCGATGGCCTCCAAATGTTCTTCTTGTTGCTTCGTTAAATATTCTTGTTGGGATAACGTGTCATTTAGGAACTGATGCTGGGGGCTGTCTATGTCATTCTCTAATTTAGAATATTTCGTAGTGCCATGACTGTTGGTAACTTTTGGAAGAGTCTCTAACAGTGGCTGAAAGAAAATTATTCATTTTAGCATGACGAAATCTGATTTACCTGTCGAACAGTGTGATCACGATCTCTGCTGCGATTCATGCTGATTTTATCCTTCATAGACTGCAACACAAAATTTACAGTTGAATTTTTACAAAGCCACTTACTTTAACCTCTGCCCTAGTTGAATCAATAAAATTCTTCCTTATAGTAAGTTCCTTGTTATCTATTTTAAATTTTGATGGATTTTTTTCAACAATATGTGATAATAAATTAAGGAAATATATCATTCGGTGATTTAATGTTGCAATAAAAAACCGGTAGGCTGATATGGGGTACAGAATGATTTTTTTACTACGCATAAGGAGGGCACCAAAATACCTAGGAAATAATTCATGCCATTTTCTTCACTGTTTCGGAGAAAATAATCATTAATAAAAAGTGGGTCTAATGCATTGAAACGTATGTCTGTCACTACAGTGCTCACTCAGATATATAGTTGTTAAAAATCATTTTTGGTTTATTGGCCTTTCCAATAATTTTTGAAAATTATAAAATAATAAAGAGCACATTTCGTCAAGACTTCCTCGGTAATTCACGTAATGAGCGTAAATTTTATTTGAATCAAATGAATACAAACTTATTACAAAAGTCACCGATTTTTATCATGTGTAATAATTTTAATACCGTTTGTCACTTGTGCGATGTGACTGCTTCGTCCTGGCCCTCCATTTTATCTGTAATCTTAACCCAGGATTGGTCTTGAGGCATAATCATAATTTTGTTGTTTGCTATTTCTTTCTTTCGTTTTGGTTTATTATTATATTATTTTTTTTTTCACAGTTTTGGTTCGATTACATTATTTGCAAATCTTTTATAAACTAGTTTTTCTTTTTCACTTGTGTGTATCTTGTATTTTTAAGTAAATATAACTTAATTTATACGTATTTTTAATTGTCCTGTTATTGGTATTAATTACTGTTAGGCAATAAAAGTATTATTATTATTAAATAAAATGTTTCAAAATCTTTATAATTCGAAGTCAGCATATATGACGTCACATATGCAGACAAACTACTCAATGTTATTGGCTGCACCTCTGTCGGCACGTAGTTAGTGGATGGAGTTTCTCCAATATCCAGTTCTAATTAGCTGAATTTAATTTAAGGTTGTGGCGCACAATCTCTTTATTTTTTTTAAATAATGTAGAAACAATTACGTCGCAAACTAATTGAACAAACATCATAGAAATTGATTCAACTTTGCAAGTATATATTCTTTTTCATTGGAAACGCCCATTTTTACATTTAATTACTACAGAATTAAACGCGTTAAATGTCAATGCCTCAATCAATTCTGTTGTTTTTAAAGACACAATGTCACAATGTCATAACCATTTGTAATAGCCCTGTAGCTGGCATTTCTTAATTGATAAAATAAAGCAGTCTACATGACCAGACATACATAGACACAAAGTCCAATTTTTTGTATGAAGAATTTGGAGTGCCAAGGTGTACTTTGTTTTTGAAATCAAGAAATTCTTTTACTTAATCTTTGTGCAACAAATTCAGACAAAACTGACAAGGGGCATGTGAGGCAGATTTATCTTATGCTGTTTTCCTGATTAAAAAAAAATTACTGGAAGATCAGAAAAAGGATATCAATGGTGTCTTCTAGGTCTTCTAAATCCCATTCTATGCTACGAAGGGAATTTTTTAATTCTGTATTGGTCCATTCCACTTCGTCCTTTGTAATACAAACAGTATCGTCTTGTAGCTCACTCCATCGAAGATACAACCCCCTTGTTTTGTTTAGTGCTTTGAATACCTCACTAAAATCCTCGTATTAGGTTTGGCTTAATGCCCCTCGACGACCAGTCAAAGCATGTGAATACCCACTAGAGCATGCAGATTATAGGCGTGCAACTAAATAGCTACCCAAAACAGCTCTTCACACACAAATTCTTACTCTTTCACTACAAAAAAGGGGTCCTCCAGCGTCATGTCAATGTTTGTAGAATGGCAGGTGCCGCATTTGCAATGACAACGTAGTGCTTGTTAACATGTGGGAAACTATTACCTGGATTATAAAAATGTATCCTATTTTATTGAAAATAACATTAAGATTACTCACTTCAAAGAAAATTTCTCCGAAAATTAAAGCGGTTTGACGTTTTCAGGTGACATCTGTGACATTTCAATTCACATTTTCGGCGTCTGCGTTCCATAATATATGTTCCATAACTGAGGTCCGCCGAGGGGACTAGAAAACAACGAAAGATACAGTTCACACAAACACAACAAAGACGACAAGTTTCCTTAATCAACTAATCGAACGCATCTTCTAGAATTGCCATGTGTCACCTGTCAAATGCCTGTCAGTTAATCCTCAAACATAAAATTGTGAAAAACCCTAAACGATGTATTTTTAATGCTATAATTTCCATAATTTCATACAAAAACGTAAACGTCTAGGAGCAGAGATTTTAGGAGTCTGAGATATTCTCGATTTACGTGCATGTTTCATATTTTCATAATAAATTTAAACAGATCACGAACTTTAAAAATTTAGAAAGAAAGTCCCTAGATTATGCAGCTATCTAGGGATTTTAGCATGATTTCAGGGATTTCTAGCTACAAATGCCAAGATGGCGCTGTCATCTTCCTGTCAGCCATGTTGTTAGATTCTCCTGCCTTTTCCGGTTTGCGCTGCTGTGGAATTGACGTGAACAGCAGTAAGTTAAAAGTTTAAATCTAGTTTTCGGCTAGAAAATAGTTGTGGACCTATTAAAATAGTTAAACAGTTACTCAAGTTACTTTCTGATTGACGGAGTGCACGTAAATCTCTCTCTGTGTTGTTTTTCAATCAAAATGTTGGTGCAAAGCCCTACACGTGTTCCGTTCAATTATGGAAATAAATGTTTTCTCTTTTTGTTTTTTAAAGAGTGATGAAGCTTTATTCTATTTTCTGACACCTCTTGGCAGAACAATATTTGTTGAAAAGAAAAATCTGATAAAATGTTTTTGTGTACTTTGAGGTTAACTGGGTATTCCGTTATTAATGTTCTTTTGGTGTTGTAGGTGACTAAAAATGGTCGAAGAGTGGACGGACGACATTCCGACAAGCGGAATCGCCGCGCCTCAAATTGCAGAGCTCCCCGATATTAAACTGTTTGGGAGATGGAGCTGCGATGATGTACAAGTCAGCGACATGTCTCTACAGGTGTGTACCATTGTTTACATAATTGTTATTTTGTTTCAAAGTGATGAAATGCAATTTTAATTTTTCTGACACCTCTACAGACAAATCCATGGTGTTTTCTTATTCTGATTCAGTGTGATAAACTTACAAACAATGAAGTTAATTTCGTGTTATATGCATCGTGATTTTTTTTTCAGGACTATATTGCTGTTAAAGAAAAATACGCCAAGTTTTTGCCCCACTCAGCAGGGCGTTATGCTGCTAAACGATTCCGCAAGGCACAGTGCCCAATTGTTGAACGATTGACAAACTCCCTCATGATGCATGGACGCAACAATGGCAAGAAATTGATGGCTGTGCGAATTGTGAAACATGCTTTTGAAATTATCCACTTACTGACGGGAGAGAATCCACTTCAAGTAAGTCAGGGATTTCCTTATTTCAAATGATGAACAATCTTTTTTATGATGTAAAGATTTAATTTATTCTGACACCTCTCCAGAAGTAAAACTTTGTTGATATTTATGTATTCTGATTGTGATATAACTGGAACCCTTTTGCATTTTCTGTACTTGTTTTTGATTATAGTTTTTGTCTAGGTTTTGGTTACTGCCATTATTAACTCGGGTCCTCGAGAAGATTCGACCCGTATTGGAAGAGCTGGTACTGTACGAAGACAGGCTGTTGATGTGTCTCCATTGAGAAGAGTTAACCAGGCTATCTGGTTGTTGTGCACAGGCGCTCGTGAAGCAGCTTTCCGTAACATCAAGACAATTGCCGAGTGTTTAGCTGATGAACTCATAAATGCAGCAAAGGTATGTTCTAGATTTTTTAAAACACATTTTGTCCTTTCTAATGCAGTTAATTTTGTTTGTTAAAAGATTGACTGTTTCGCTTAGGACTAAATGAACACATTCATACAAAAATTCTTCTTTTGATCTTTGTTGAAAGATTTTGTAGAATGTAACAATTTTATTGAAAAGGGTAAATACTTAAATGGATTGTTTAAAACATGTTTTTAGGTTTAATAACTACAAAGACACAGAGAGAATATGGCAAATATAACAATAATTTAATTTTCTCTTCCAACTCAGAATTAATCCCGATTTTAATCTCAGAATTTCGACTTTAATTCCAGAATTCTGACTATTAAAGTCGGAATTTTATCTTTAAAGTCAGAATTCTGGGAAGAATGTCGTCGAAATTTTACGAAACAGATTTATTGTTGTGTACCTAAAACCGGAAAAAAGGTATTTTACGCAAAATCCGGTCCCTAGTAATGAATAATGAGGATGAACAGTATTTCTGGCATGAACATTGTACATTACACTGCAAGTTGTGCTATATTGGCTGTAACAATTATGTTCTGTCCTATATCTTCGTATTTTTTTTTGTTGCAGGGTTCTTCAAATTCCTACGCTATTAAGAAAAAGGATGAATTAGAACGTGTAGCCAAGTCTAATCGTTAAGTTCATAAATGTATCCCTTCTGTAAATAAATTTTGCAGAATGAAAATAAACTTTATTTCTGCATTCTATTTTCGAGTTGGCCATCAAGAGATGACTCATTTATTTTTAACTGCTACACTCCCCGCAATCGATCGAAAAATTCAGTGAAAACGAATCGCCAAAAACATCAAATCTATACGTACTGGGAACCCAAAAAAGTGTCTGTCTGTGAACACGCTACAGCTCAAACTACTGCAGCGATCTGGCTGAAATTTGGAACGTGGACATTTTATGGATTTCGGAAGAGCTGAAAAGGTCTTGGGCTAAGTCTGCCCGTAGGAAGTGCCATTTTGGCACATCGACTTTAAAACTTGAGTACCAATACCCATTTTTAGCTTCACCATGTAAAGTCGAAAAATGCCATTTTAGTTGCAAAAGGGCCATTTTTTGAATTTATTTTGCAAGAAAGCGTATTTTTACAATCGGATTCGATTGCTGTTGCATTGCCGGATTAGTGCCATTAATGCCATTTTAGAGGACAAGACACAAATAAATGCCAAAACACAATTAACACATCGCGAATTTTAAAAATGACAACCGGAATAAAAGCAGTCGACATTCTGCATAAGTATATCCTGCTTATCGCACAAACTGCATAGGTCTATCGCCGGATTAAAAATGTTTTTATTTTTTTCGAAAATTGCCATTTTAGAGGCGGAAAAAGGCCCCTTTTCTTAGCAAAAGGGGGATTATTATCGAATTCGATAGCACTTGCATTGCCGGATCGAAAACCATAGTGCCATTTTTTCGAAAAATATTAATTTTGTGCAAAAAGGCCCCTTGTTGAATTTTTCTTAGCAAAACGGCATATTATTATTATTATCAAATTTGATAGCTGTTGCATTGCCGGATCGAAAACCTTTATTTTTCTTAGTGTAAGGTGTAAGGAACTCCGATCCAGGATAAAGGCGAATTTTCCCGAGTAGTGTATTGGGAAGATTGGCGGGCGCTTTTGAATTTCAGGACTGCCAGCCCCAATTCTTTATATGTCCTTATTGCACTTATGGGACCGGCATCTATTATCTTTTTCTACCTTACACTACGACTAGAAACGAGTTGCAAGGCAACAACCGATGAACAAAATTCCCTAACCTTCGTGATTTGACAGCTGTCACCGTTTCGTCAAAAACAGATTTTGTTGATACAGCTGGGCGATAAAAATTTTTCTTGTTGCAATTTTATTTATAAAATCGCAAAATTCTGATGACAAAGGTCGATTGACTGTAAAAATGGGTTTCGATATCAACAGGTTCCAAGGAGATGTTGATGAAGAACTCGTTTGCCCTATTTGTTCAGGAGTTCTGGAGGACCCTTTACAGGTAAACCATTGAATTGATCCCAAACTCAAAAAAGTAGCCCTAACCTGAGCTCACTTCCAGGCACCTGTTTGTGAACATGCATTTTGCAAATCCTGTATTACCGAGTGGATAACTCGACAACCTACCTGCCCTGTTGATAGACAAAGTGTAACCTCAACACAGCTCAGACCGGTTCCTCGGATTTTACGAAATCTACTTTCAAGGTATCAGATCCACATTTCCATTTTTTAAATAAAATTCGAGTCCTTTCAGGCTTTGCATAAATTGTGATAATGCTCAGTATGGGTGCACCCGTGTGTTAAAGTTAGATTTATTAGCGTCTCATTTGGAAGAATGCGAGTTTAACCCAAAACGTCCCCTACCATGTGAGTTGGGTTGCGGCTTGGTGATTCCTAAAGATGAGTTGAAAGACCACAATTGTGTTAAGGAACTAAGGGGATTAATACAGAACCAGCAACAAAAGCTAAATGATTTTCAACAAGAACTGAACGAGCAACGCTTTTTAATTAATGAACAAAAACGAGAAATGCAGCTGTTGAAGGAGTTTATGAGAGCTATGAGAATTTCAAATCCATCAATGAAAGCTATTGCCGATGCTATGGAAAGGGATGAGGTTTTACGGTGGAGTGGCTATTTACAAAGGGCTAGGGTCACTAGATGGGGTGGAATGATTTCGACACCAGATGAATCCCTTCAGGTAGATTTTAATTTAGCTTTTACTAGTTTTTATTGACATTTTTATAGCGGACAATTAGAAGAACACTGGCTGAGATGGGATGCCCACCCCACATTCTAGATGATCTCATGGAAAACTGTCATGAGAGGCGATGGCCTCCTGGTCTTAGCTCACTTGAAACTAGACAAAATAATAGAAGACAATATGAGAATTACATGTGCAAGAGAATACCTGGAAAGCAGGCTGTCCTAGTTCTGGCTTGTGATAATACCCACATGAGTGAGGACATGATGGTAGATCCTGGACTTGTGATGATTTTCGCTCATGGCATTGAGTAAATATTTTTTTCCCTTTTCCAATACATTCCGTTTATTTGGCCCAGACGTTTTTGCGTCTATTTTAAACAGACTTTACGTTCATATTATGTACTTGCATTTATTGCTCTTTGTAATGTATATTTTATTTCGGTGCTTATTGATGAAAATATTTAATGCATGGCAGTTGAAATCTTAAAATTCTAAATTAATAATAATAACATTATACCGTTTATTTGGCGCACTATTCATGTCAACTGGACAATTATTAGCATTTGCAATAGTTGTTTTCACAGGATTTTCGATTATTTTACTCTAGTTTGTTATTTGATCTCAAAAGATTGAAAAGTCATTCATGTACCCAGTCAGATTCATTTTGACACACAACACTAGTCAGGTGGGTGACTGCAAAATTAGCATGGCATAATTTAAAATTGAATTTTTTTATGTCCTTAGTTGCTAAACTTTAATGGTCTTAAATAATTTAAGAGCCTTGTGCTTTGTATTTTTAAGTTTTTCTTTTTGAATTTTAGTTGTTGTTCATGAGGGTTTTGTGTGTAATGTGATTAATTCTGAGGCTTACAATAAAAAATTCACAGTTCTTTGTGGTAAAATTGTTGTATTTACTATGGTCATAATTATTGTTCTTCTAAATGGGAAAACGTCTACGACTCCGTTGATATAAATACAAAACAAATTCCACTGCAAGAAATAATATCGACGCCAAAGCCCCACCTAGGAACAACAGTACTGCAGAACCCAAATGTTCATATCCTGCACTGGAATATCCTGAGTTCAGGTCCAAAATTTTGGGATCGTTTGAACTCCTTTTGAACATATTCTTCAAAATTCCAGATTCAGCCATAGTCAAAATACTACAATCAATTTATTTAAAAAGTGCAGAAGTTTCTAAGTGAACTGAATTGGAGTTCAACACAGTGGAGCTTTAACTCCAGTTCAGTCAGTTATTTGTGCTAAACTGCTTATCTATTGTTTTCCTCCACGAGTTATTTCTAGCAATAAGAAAACCTCTTTGGTAAACCAGGTCTTGTTTTAGAGTTATATATGAGGACGCTTCTATTGGATCCAAGTGGTTAGCCACATATTGATCAAGCAGTACTTCAGGTGCTATTCCAACTCTACTGTAGTTATTCAGAGCGTTGAACAACTTTTCTATAGTGCTTACATACTGGACTTTTAGCTAGAAGTTGATATTAACATTAGAATCATTATGAAATGTCACAATTACAAAATTTGCTTTAAGTGGTGCTATAACGGGCATGGACGACTCCAGACTGATCAGATATAATTTTTCTGGTTTAATATTTCCAAAGACACCATTTTCATGTTGTAGCAGAATAGACGTGATTGCAGCAGCAAACCCAGTATACAGCAGATAGGCCATGACGTAGCCAAAGAAAAATATACAACAGCTTGCGAATCCACTTGGTGTATGGCTCAGACCTTTGGAGAAAATTAATTTGGGCTTCAAAATTTGTAATTCATACCTTGTTGACAGGCAGCAGCAATAGCCCATAGAGTGATTTCAACCCACGTCCAAGCTTCATGATTTGGGTGAACTATGGAATGCCTGGCAGTGGTTATTCGGAGGCATATGGCCAAAACTATTAAGACAATGAAAAAAAGCAGCCAAAGTGATCCGGAAAATGTTAAAATAAAGATGTCTTTTGTTAAGTACAATTTGTCGGGTTTGTAAATTAGCTGCAGCCTGAAAATCCATGAAGAGTCAACTACATTTATTCTGCAAAAATTTCGTTTTCAACTAGTTGTTAAAAAAAATTAGAATGAAATTTTGTTCACAAGAAAAAATCAAGTCCATCGTAAATTAAGGGTGTCCGAGAATAGCGTCGCCATATTTTGGGAGGTGATTCCAGAAGGTGTCTCAAAAACAGGTATTTATTAACTACTTTTGAAACGGTTGGAGCTAGAATAACGAAATTTGGGTTCTGAGGTAATTTTGGGGTGACAAATTAACTGGCGGGAACAAGACAGGTAATTGACGACCATAGGCGTGCGAAGCAGGGGGGCTTAGGAAAAAAATTCCCACAACTTTTTTTTCTCTAGCTTTCTTGAATTTTTGACTTCAGATAACAATTCTCCAAACGATTCTACATATTAAAGGTACTAAGTCATAGGATCAACCGTTTTCAAGAAAAACGCGATTAAAGCATGTCGTGCAAATGCAAAAAAACAAGTTGGCTTGCTTCACAAATGTCGTTAGTTTGTCACTAACGACTACAATTTGTTATTCTAACTCCAACCGTTTCAAAAATGATTAATAAATACCTGTTTTTGAGAGACACCTACCTAAAGTTTGTAGCGCCCCCTGGAGACATTTTCGGGCATTTGTTCATATGAACTTTTTTCCCCATTTTTAGGGGTAGCATCAGCCCCCAAAATATGGCTATTCCCGGACACCCTGCATAGTAGGTACAATTTGCATACTAGTCTGTTCTATCGGAAAACGAAAAAAAAAAAAGAATAGCTTCGCTGGCGCAAGTGATGAAACTACAGAATGCAACTAGTAGACTAAAAATAACCATTATATTGCATAATTATTGTACCTGCTTCTTATTATTGGATACATTTCAATCCAATCAGTGTCAATATTTTCATGAAACGGGTAGCAAGCAAGTAAATCGATATTATGGTAAAGCATATTCTGCAAAGTTGAGAAATTCTGTAACAACTTATACTCAATGCTGCAAACGACTATTATTAAAGAAATTTCGTTTGAAACTAGTTGTTACATACCTGATATTTAAAATCTCTTTTATGCCTTCAATAAAATTAATATTGAACCCTTCAACTGTATGATTCTCATCATGAGAAAGTTTACATGCAAAATTCTCATTTTCCGGGATGATCCCAATTTTCAAAACTCCCTCTGGCCAAAAAATATCTCGAATAGGAGAAAAGGCGTATTTATATTCAATCCAGTCTTCACTACAGTTGTCGGCTTTCTGTAGAATGTTAATGGAAAATTCTCTTACTTTCTTGTGCTTTATGAAATAATTCAAAGCATCTCTGCAGCTACCAGTGCTGAAAAATATGAAAATTGAAAAAAAGATAATGTTCATATTGCCAGACTGCGGCTTCAATGACCGATTTGTGAAGCAATCTTATGAATGATAAATGAGGGTGTTACTGGTCTGCAAATACATTTAGAAAATTGCCACATAATCAATAAATTTATTCCAATAAATCTTGATACAAAGTTATAGAATCCTAATTATGCAATATTCAAATTGAAATAAGGCAAATATTTGGTTTCTATATTTTATTGCTTTTCTTTATAATTAATTTGTGGGGCAAGAACCAACGTTGATGGCTCCTTCAGCCATTGAGGGAACAATTTCAACGGGGTCTTTATCGATGACGACGTTTTTAATGCATCCCACAAACGCTGTTTTACTCGTAATGCCTCTCGCTCTCTTAATAAATCGGTGACCACCCAAGAAGAGGGCGCTACCGGTATCGGTAGAAGTTGAATGGTGGTCACCAAGAACTGGTTCTGTAAAGACGTTGTCAACTGATAGTGTGACCACGTTCTTGGACTTTACAGCTGAAATTGATGTTTTCGTAAGAAATTGTACAGCAGAACAAAAATAGCCTGATCCCTTAGCCTCATTACCATTCAGGCAATCCAGGGATCAACCTATTTTCGTTCAGGTGTGCAAATTACCCTGAATGCTGTGCCACTGTCCATCACAAAGATAGAACTTCTCCTTCGGGGAATACGTGGCAGTAATAGGTCCTTTGCCATTCTCCACAGTCAATTTTAGAACACCTTTTACCATTTCCAAAATGAAGTAATCTTTCCTCCCATGTGCACCAATCAAAACTCCTGAATCAGATCTAGGTTTAATGTCCAATTTTATGTTAAAGACTTCTCCTATTCTAAACTTGGATTCTTTCAATCTGACAAAACCGCCACGTGAACTAAAGAATGTACCAGTCTCTACGTTTTCAGAACATGGTATGACACCGAAAGGTTGAGGATGCTCTAACGGTTTGGTATTCATATTTAGGTTCTTTACACATCCTTTAAATTGTTCTGTGGTGTTCTAAAATAAGTTTTATCAAAATCGCAAGAATTCTATAGGTGATGTACTTACAAGATTAGCAAATACCTCGTTGTAATCACTAGGATCTAGACCTCCTACATACAACGGAGCTTTAATATCGATTTTTTGAATCCGCGTGGAATTGCCATGATATCCATCATTGCCGTCTACGACTAGTTTACCTACGCCATCTGTCCTGCTAAACTCGGCAAAATGCCACATGTTGTCATTGTAAGTCTTCTCTGACTTAATAACAACAATACCACTACTTCCACCATACGTATAAACGAGCTGAAAACAAAATTCAGTCAATAGCTAGTGGTAAATTATACAGTGTGTCTCATTTTAACTGGAACCACCCAAATATTTCGGGTAATTTTAACCGAATCAATGCGTTCTTTTTTTCTGCATGTAGAGCTCCAAAATCTGCACCTGCGTGATACTTCACTTTTTTTATAGACCGAAATCCCAGCCTACTGCGATTTAATAAAGAGGCCATCGAAAAATTTTATGAGGAAAAGTTGCTCAGGATGGCTCCAAATGGCTAAATCCGAAATTTCACGAAAAAATAAAAATGTTGAATTTCTTGAGGAAGAATCACAAAATATCGAAAAGTTCAATATTTTTGCAACATAATGGGTGCTGTGAAATAAAAAACCAATTGAAATGAATTCATTTGACATTTGCTATCGGCTATGGATGGATAAAACTTAACAATCGCAGAGAAAGTTGAAATTATTAAGATAGTGTAAGATTTTCGTTTTTCTTAACAATTTCAAGAGACACGCCAACTAATATGTTGCAATGTGCCACAAACAGCAAACATATGCGCTTCCATTATTTTTTTATTTCACATCACCCGTTATGTTGCAAAAATATTGACGGTCTCGTTATTTTACGATTCTTCCTCAAGAAATTCAACATTTTAATTTTTTCCTGAAACTTCGGATTTAGCCATTTGGAGCGGATCTTGAGCAACTTTTCTTTATAAAATTTTTCGATAAAAAAATGCCTAATACGATTTTGTCATTTTTAGCCTCTTTATTAAATCGCAGTAGGCTGGGGTTTCGGTTTATAAAAAAAGTTGAGTATTACACAGGTGCAGATTTTGGAGCTCTACATGCAGAAAAAAAGAACGCATTGATTCGGTTAAAATTAACCAAAATATTTGTGTGGTTCCAGTTAAAATGAAACACACTGTAGATTAGGGTGTACCGAAAAAAACGAATTTTGGAATTTCGTTTTGGAATAGTCGCCAAAACTTATCTTTTACTATTCTAAGACGACAGTTTATTTAAGGTTTTGCGATAGTTTAACATCTTCAGCCCTCTACGGCCCCTCAAATATTGGTTGTTTTGAAATTCCAAGTTTACAACGAATTATTTTTTAAAATGCAATATTTATTGTTTTTCTATCACTAGTAGGCTCGGAGTAGATTTTAAAGATCACTAAGGGCCGTTTTTTTCAGCTCTAGGTAAATTTAGCTCCATTGCCATATAGTTTCAAAGACAATTAACTCTAATCAAGTTGCTGGTGCATGCATGACAGAACATATGACAGTACTGGTTGACGTCTAAAGTGCAAACGTTGCATTTTCGTGCGTTTTTTATTCGAGTTTCCGTGCTTCCCTTTCGAGTTAATAAGAGTTTTTTAAAGCCAATTTTCACTAAAAATAGTCCCGAGTACCCTATATTTGGTGCGCCTTCGAAGACTAAAAAACGCACAAAAATATAATGCTTGAACTTTACACGTCAACCAGTACTGTCATAAGTTCTGTCATGCATGCACCAGCAACTTGATTGATTAGAGTTAATTGTCCTTGAAACTATATGGCAATGGACATCTAGTAGATAGCTAAATTTAACTAGAGATGAAAAGAGCCTACTACATAGTGATAGAAAAGCAATAAATATTGCATTTAGAAAAAATTTCATTGTAAACTTGAGATTTCAAAATAACCTAATATTTGAGGGGAGGTAGAGGGCTGAAGACGTTGAACTATGTATAGCAAAACCTTAAATAAACTTTCTTCTCAGGATATTAAAAGTCCAAAATTCGTTTTTTTCGGTACACCCTATTATACATACATAACCACTTTGCAGAAACAGAGATACGTATTCCGTGTGACTGCTGCCGTCAGATATGTAAACGATAATGCCTTCAGGAGCATCAGATTTGAATTCGAGAGTAAACTCAAATTGTTTCTTGTGTTTTCCTCGTAAATTAACAAATTCAAGTCTGCTGTCTTTTTTGGTGCCGAATCTGTAAACGCCCTCATTGGAGACGTCATCTTGTGGAGGGTTTGGGGATAAGGCGCAACCATCTTTCGGTGGTGGTTTCGGAGTTGTCGGTGGCGGTCGGCCAATAGGCCCTGCAGGTTGTTTGGGTTGCTCTGGTTCAACGACCGGAGATTTTGTCACTGCGGGTTCTTCAGTTATTTCTGGCGCGAAATCTTTACCACCGTCACCTCGTAATGTTGTAGCTGAAATAGTTATTTATGTACCAAGGGCCATTATAGCTGCAGGGTAATTCCATGCAATCCCTAAAAACTGCTGTCGCATCGCATGAAGTCTCAGATATTAATCAAAAAAATTTGGTATGTTACTTACTTAATGTTAAAGAGATATGCCGAGGCTTCAAAGGCTTTTTTAGCTTTCTATAGGATTTTGAAGAATATGCTTTATAAACTAGAAATTTTTTCTTTATTTTTCATACAGGGTGTTAAATTAGATAAAAGTTGCTCTTTTTTAAGGTGATGTATAGCGTTTTCGTCTGAGTCAGCTCTGAGAGTATCTCTATTTCATTTTCTGGATTAACCCACCGTAAACGGGAAAAGGATGCATATACCTACTCCTACTCCCAGTGCTCTTGAGTAGTTGCATCCTTGTTTCGCTTACGGCAAGGTAATGTGAAAAGTGAAATAGAGATAGTCTCAGACGAAAACGCTATAAAAATTGAAAATTGACTTGCTAAAGAAAAATTCATAGCTCCCTAACAGTTGATGCTATTGAAATGAAACTTGGAACTTTTATATTTTTGACATCTGTCATGGCATTGACAAAAATTTTCTAGGGTTTCTAGATTTTGAGTAACGACAGTCAACTTTTCTTTTTCTTATGACCGCCATATTGGATTTTAACCCCATTAAACACACAAAAAAATCGGTTTTTCAAAAATGTAACTAATCCGAGTTTTAAAAAAAACTTTCAATACCTACGAGTTTTATTCCTTGAATTTAATTTCTTTCACATGTCATAAGACATTGAAGAACTCGGTGTACTATTTTACAGTTGCTTTTTCCCTAAGTTTAGGCCGATTATACAAATTAATCACACCAAATTTCAAAATTTGACGATCTGTCAAAAAAACCCAAGTTGGTTACATTTTTCAGTTATTTTTTGTGTCTATCCAGTGGTGTTAAAATCCAATATGGCGGCCATAAGAAAAAGAAAAGTTGACTGTCGTTGCTCAAAATCTAGAAGGCATAGAAAATTTCTGTTAATGCCATGGAATTGGCAGGGGTTTTCAGTTTTTTGAGAATAACTCAGTAACGAATCAAGATATCGGAGAATTCTTTACATATTCTTAATCACCCTCAAAAAGCGCAATTTTTTTCTAATTTAACCGATTTTCTAACTAATGGTTTCCGAGATTCCAACAATGGGCAATGAAATTGGCAACACTGCATGCCCTATACAGGGTGTTTTCTAACCGCGTGTAAGCTTTTTAACCTCAGATTGCCCATCGAAAATGGTGACGATTGGCACAACATTTTTTAGGTCGAAGTCGTCTTCTAAGGAAGTTACAGGACTTCAAAGGTGACCCATAGGGAGCATGTTTTCTTAATTATCTCAGGAACGGATCCACGGGTTTGAATGAAATTTGGAGGAAGCTAGTATCCAATGAATATACATCTACACTGTGAATTTCGTTGGATTATGACCACGGGATCCCCAGAAAACGGAGACACCTTTGACACTTTTCTTCCGGAAAATGTTTGAAGGTGACGCGTTTTAAAAATGGTGGTGTCTGTTAGAAAGGGCAATTCAAACTGCAACTTTTACTATACTTGGTATTTTTTGATTTAATGAGTGGTTTTAGAGATATGTTCCTGAGGTAACTGGAAAATTTTTCAAGGTCACGCATTTAAAAAATGGTGGTGCCTTAAACTACAACTTTTACTATTCTTGGTATTTTTTTATTTAATGAGTTATTTTAGGGATATCCAAATAAGAAAAACTGCTCCTTATGGTAAAGCCCTAACTTCCTTAGGAGACGACTTCGACCTAAAAAATTTTGTGCCAATCGTTACCATTTTCGATGGGCAAGCTGAGGTTAAAAAACTTACAAGCGGTTAGAAAACACCCTTTATTAAAAAAATCGTAAGTCGGATACTAATGGAAAGTGCAAAAAAACTCCTACACTACATGATAGTAGGTAGTAGGTGAACTCTCCCACTGTGCGCAAGTTCAGGCAAATCGGAGTTGCCCCACATGGGCAAATCAGTCAGTGAATTTGACCATTTTAGCTGAAACTAGTATATTCTGAAATTTATATCTGACACACCGCGAGCTGTATTAAGTCGGTACTATTTTTATATAAAGCACATAGTCGACTGGCTATAACTTTGAAACAATCTATATTTGAGCTTTTTTCTTTCATCCAGGAAAAAATGT
This sequence comes from Pycnomerus fuliginosus, assembly GCA_963924575.1. NCBI lineage: Eukaryota > Metazoa > Arthropoda > Insecta > Coleoptera > Zopheridae > Pycnomerus > Pycnomerus fuliginosus. Next base: position 25,121,614 of record OZ004618.1, on the reverse strand, counting down.
GGAAATTTCCGTTCTTTCTTGAATGTTTCCAGATTTTTTCCATAAACAAATTTTCGCAATTGTGACGATTCTAGGGCATGAGATTATAGGCAAAACCTTGAACTTTCAGGTAAACTTTGTCTCAATGCGATATATGTTATACTTTAGAGGTAAACTTTGTCTCAATGCGATATATTTGTTAAACTTTAGAAGATATGATTTTTTTTTGCTGATCAGGAGAAAATTTCATATTCTTCAAAATCCTATAGAAACCAAAAATAGCCTTTGAAGCCTCGTATACGTCTTTAACATTGAATAAGTAACAGTCCCTTTTTTTTTCATTAATATCCGAGACTTCATGCGGAAGCAGTTTTAGGGATTGCATGGAATTAGGTACCCTGCATCCAAAATTCACAAACCTCTGTCATAGGGACCTCTTGTTGTTGCCGCTGGTGCCAACGTAGTCACTGGTTCCAAAGTATCCAAAGGTGGCAGAACTGGTTCTTCATGTACGCCTGGTACTGTTTCAACAATAACTTCATCAAGCACACATTTACCCAAAATATCGTTAAACTTGTTCGTGACGTTAGCAAAATTAATTACGTTTCCTTTTAAGGTCAAATCGCCGATGCATCCACTAAATGAGGCGTCCGACCCTACAGTCTTAGAATCCAGCTTTATTATCCTTGGAACTCCGCCAATATAAAGAGTACCGTGCAGTATGTGCAAAGCAGGCGGCGGACTATCAGTACTAAAATAAACAATAGCTACCTACATTCATTTTTCACGAGAAAACTACTTACACTCTGTAGCCATAGTCATCAAAGTCCAGTCTAAGCTCTCGATCATTATGAGTCACCGATACTACGTGCCATTCACTGTCATTGAACGTTTCTCTGGATGTCAGCTCGATCATCTGACTTATTAATACCAAGTGACCTTTTCTAAGGGCAAGTGAGATGTTCTGGTCACGTAAGTTATTGGTACCTAAGAAGATCAGACCGTTCTTTTCCTTGGTTTTGAATTTCAGACTGATTTTGAAATCGTTGGAAACTGCTAAACCGTCTTTGGTAATGTAACCGGGTTTATGTTTAGCAAATGAAAGTATGCGGGAGAACTGAAATTTTCTATGTTGAATTTACTTGAACGGTAATGTAATTAATAACCTTCACAGGACATCCGGATGTGACATCGTACGCTTTAATATTTGTTCTTAGATCAAGAGGAGACCCCATTATAGTAACATTGTCTATGCAACCGTCAAACTTTGTATTTGTAACATCATGATAGCTATGTTTATTTGGATATCCTCCAAATGAAATGGTTTCAATGGGTTCCACCGTAGACCCGCCAATTGCTTTAGTTCGATCCAGAATTTCTTCATCGTCCACGAAGAATCTCCCTTGGCCACCATCGCGGATAGCTCTAACTTCGTGCCATTGCCCGTCATTATAGGTTTTACTCGTGTGCCACAATTTAGTTTCCGCGCCCAAATTGTACTGTTCAAGAGTTAGAAATTGCCTTTATATCCATACGCTTACCTGATAAAGTAGTTTTCCGTTGCGCAGTTCCAAGGCTATGAAAGTCTTTCCTTTTCCAGCTAGGAATAATAGACCTTCTGTAGCGAAAGTCTTAAAACTGAACTGAATATCCGATTTGTGCCTAAACGTGTAAGAGCGGGCATTGAAAATGGCGTAACCGTTTCCGTTGAATCTGTATCCGGTGCTTGGTTGGAGATTTACCAGTTTATCTCTGAAAGTTTTAATTATTCATGATTTAGTTGAATGTGACGTCACGAGAGGGGTTGGACTGCAAACTTGACAACTTATTGGATTATGTTGATTCGAATCGACCCAGTATTATCTCACAATTTAATTACCTAGTTAAAATATCGCCTATGAACCTGAACAACTAACGCGCGTGTAGATAAAAACAAGCACTATCACTAGAAACACCCCACTACACCGAAACACTTGAATTTCACAGCTGACACACAACGTGCTCATTATCAAAGCCGAAGCTAAACAACCCTACCTGCCGGAAAACTGAAATATTTATAGGCCCACCCGTGTAGTTGCACCCCTCGGCTGTGAAAGTTAGACCAATCACAGGTCGAGAAATGGTCACGCGTGGGTGAACACGTATAAATATAACAAATCCTTCTGAAAGTAGCGTAAACAGAGATGAATATCCGATCGGGCCTGTATCGGCGTTCATAAGCCTATCCCTAGACTTATAAATTATGATACTTTCCATCGCATCTAGCATCTGCATCTCGTTAGCGCTACAAACTAACTTAATATTATCACTTATTCTATGGTCATTGTTTAGAGCATGTAGGGCAAGACTGGATTTCTCAGTTCTGCCATATTTAAGGTGGGCTAAGTGCTCCTTAAATCTGGTGTTGAGAGACCTTCGTGTTTGACCTACATACTTTAGATCATAATTTTGACAATTGATTTCGTATACGCCAGATTTTTCGCTATTCCCTACTTTGTCTTTCGGGTTGCCTAAAAGGTTGTTCAGTTTGTTTTCAGATCTGAAAACTGTCGTTAAATTTTGTTGGAAAAAAAAAACGTTGTCAAACCTCTTGTCAACTGAGGTTCAAAAGGTAATGCGACAAATTTTAAGTTCTGTTTTTGTGCTTCAGAGCGAAAAGTCGTGCCATTTAACACTTGCTGTTTGAATTTTTACTTCCTAATGATGTTATCTACTAAGATAGGTTCAAATCCGTTACATCTCGCTGTCTTAGATTGTTTTGAGAATAAGTGATAATATTAAGCTAGTTTGTAACGTTAACAAGGTGCAGATGCTAGATGCGATGGAAAGTATCGTCATGGTCATTTATATGCCCAGATATAGGCTTATGAACGCCGATACAGGCCCGATCTCATATTCATCTCTGTTTACGCTACTTTAGGGAGGACTTGTTATATTTATACGTGTTCACCCACGCGTGACCATTTCCCGACCTGTGATTGGTCTAGCTTTCACAGCCGAGGGGTGGAGTCCCACGGGTGGGCCTATAAATATTTCAGTTTTCTCACAGGTAGGGTTGTTTAGCTTCGGCTTTGATAATTAGCACATTGTGTTCGAAACGAGTCGGCAGTAAAAATCAAGTGTTTCGGTGTAGTGGGGTGTTTCTAGTGATAGTAAAATATCACCTGTGAAACTGAACAACTAATGCGCGTGGAGATAAAAACAAAAATCAGTCACCTTTCAACTGCTCCTTGATTATTTCCGTATCCATTGTTGAAGTTCCACAACGAAACAGGAGTGTCCCCAATAACTAAATCTTCAATCTCACCATTGAAAGAGTTATATTGCACTTCTTTCTGCATCTCATAATTGTTTGGGAAGCTTCCAACGAACAATTTCGATTTATTCCTATGTAAATTAAGTAACGACCTATAGCCTTCCAGTTTCATTTCACTTGGAGTCACTTTTTCAAGATTTCCTTCTTCTTCCTCACGAATTGTTAATTTGGCATTGTCGCCAGTTCTAAAGATAGAAAATTAAGGTTTTCATTACAGAAAAACTACAACGAACCTGTCAATAATAAATTGATACCAGACGTTATCTGCTACGTATTTTTCGTTAATGAGTTGTTCGGGGCCATTGCCAAGATCGAGTTTGAGAACCGGATATCCATTTTGAACAACCAAAGAAATGTAGTCATCCTATGTAAAATATTAAGAGAATAATCGTGAACATGTAAACTTACCGTTTTCACTCTCTGTTCTCTCAGGTTTGTTCCAACAGGGTTACCTAAATAAAAGATTAAACCATTGGGGTTGGCAGTTCTGAAATATCCAGAAATTCTGGTGTTTGTGCTTAGATCGTCTATACTTGGAGGATTTCTTAATTCGAGTGTGGTATTGGGATAGAATTTCATTCCAATTTTGACTTGATTGGCCAAATCTCTTGCCAAAGCAATCTGCTGATTTAACTTATTGATGTTATTTTTGATACTCTCCGCAGATTTTTTAAGACGTTGCTGATTGTCGGGCAATTCTTCAAGCGCGTCTATTATTGCAGGCAGTTTTTCATTAACAGTGTTCAGTTGTTTTTCAGTTTGTAGCAGATCTCGACCCATATCGTCGACTTCTTTTGGTAACAATTTAGCCTTCTCAGTTTCCTTGGGAAGTTCTGCGAAAGTTTCATTAGCAGTCTCTTCAATGTTATTGACATGAGCTACAGCATCGTCAGCCTTCACTGACGCTTTTTCATAATCGTCGTCCAAAGATTGGCTTTGAATCCCTTGAAGAATCTTGTCTATCTCGTCCAGCAGTTGCACGTTTTTGACGTGAGTTCCATGAACAGGTCTATATTTTTCTTGGGCCTGCTCAAGTGCTGGTTTCAAGTCGCGATTGGTCGTTTCATAGTGATCAAAAGCTAATCTTATTGAATCTGATGAACTCTGATCTGCGTTGAAAGTTTTGTCCTCAATCCCCGTTAACAAATCAACTGCACTGGCAGCATCAGACTGAGCAGTTATAGCAGCATTACGAGCATTTTCAACAGCATCGACGATGTCTGCGTAGGCTTTGGCTGCTTTTAAGGCGCTACCAGACAGATCCCTTGTTTCTGTGAGTAAGCTGTCTAAAGTCATTGCTCTTTCGGTTAAATTATTGGCGTGCTCTTTAACTGTAGGTTCTAAGTCTTGTATTTCGATTATTCCTTCATCGTTATTGTCAAGAGTTGTTTTGAACTCGTTGTTGTCTTCTTCTATTCTGTCTAATAGACCTCGCAGCTTATCTAATTTGTCAATGGCATCGTCGTTGAAATCACTTGAGTTGCTGTTTAATGTTTCGGACACTACTAAATTGTTCTTAGACTCTGTTGTTTGATTCTGTATGTCGCCTAACTTCTTCTTTAATCTTTCAATCCTATAAGAACACATAAAATAATGTAGTAAATGGTTATCGAATATAACTAAATGATATAACAAATACAGGGTGGTTCAACGAAGCAGTGGCGTGCCGTGCCCTTTAGGGCGGGGGAGCTCAACATTATTGAAGAAAGAATGGGGGGGGGGAAGCATGTTCAAAATTCTCCGGGGGGTATCGAAGTTTACTCTTTTTAACTTCTACGCTCGCGAAGCAGTTACTGGAATCGATCGGAAAATTCAAAAAAATTGAATCGCCAAAAACATGAAATCTTTACGTTTCAGGGTCCTGGGAACCCAAAAAAGTGGTTTTTGAAAAAATGTCTGTCTGTGTGTCTGCGTGTCTGTCTGTCTGTGATCACGCTGCAGCTCAAACTACTGAACGTATCGAGATGAAATTTGGCACACATATTCAGTGGGGGATTTGTAGGTGCTGATTAGAATCTGGGCCACATCGGTTCACGGAAAGTGCCTTTTTGGCACAACAACTTTAAAAATTTAAATGCAAACTACCATTTTTCGCGTTACCATATGAATGCTCTTCGAATTCTGCTTCTAGAAATGTATTCACACTTGTGCCCTTTTGGCCAAAAAATGGTGCCGTGAAAAAAAACCTATGCATAACTGTATATTTTTATTACCGGATTTGATAGCTGATTTTTTTCAAGCGGAAAACCTTAGTGCCATTTTTTCGAAAAATGTCATTTTAGTGGCAAAAGGGCCCTTGTTTCAATTTACTTTACAAAAAAATGCAGCAGAGAAGCGGCTGGAACCTCCCCATCGCGTGGATCTTTGTATTCTGTGTAGATGGTAGTCAATTCAACATTTTTTTTTGTGCTTATCATCTGTGACTAATTTCGCAATTTTCTGATAAATACCGACATCACCTCGGACATCACCCATCACATTTGACAATATGTTCCCTTTAAGGTTAACAGTTTGCCACCCTTTTGACAATAACTGATACTTTATGTTATCCACTGTCAGCCCGCTCCCTTTTAATGAAAAAGATTTTTTTTTCTATTTTCCACTGAAATGGCAGAAACTATGAATAAATTTTTAGAACCAGAATTTGATCGTCTTTCTAATGGCGACATAAAAAAGGAGGCCTTGTATTTAAAATTTAATGTTGATATGCTTAAATGGCACTTCCCGTGGACCAATTGCTTCCAAAAGCCTCAGGTCTTCAACGGGTCACCCAATCTCCATGTAGCAAATTTCAGCCAAATCGATTCACTAATTTGGGCTATAATGGATTTTTAGTGTTATTACAAAATTTCGATTTTTTGACCCAAAGAGCACTAAATGCGAACGAATTTTGTCTTATTTAAAACCAGAATTTGAAGACCTTTCTGACGGTGACAATAAATCTTTCAAAAACTTGTTTTGGATGGTTAAATGAGTGAATAGTTTTAAAGTTGGAAATTGGTGTGCCAAAACGGCACTTTCCGTGGGCCGATTGAATCCAAAATTTGTTCAGCTCTTCGACGTGTAATACAATCCCCATGTGCAAAATTTCAGCTAAATCGGTTCAGGGGCTTGGGCTGTACCGCGATTTTAAAGTCCGATAAAAATCAATTTTTTTTTATTGTTGGTCAAAAGGGCACTAAGAATGAATGCATTTTTAGAAGCAGAATTTGAAGGCCTTTCCTATCGTGATGTGAAAAATGGGGGTTTGCATTTAAAATTTAAAAGTTTATGTGCCAAAATGGCATTTCTAGTTGTACGATTGGCTGCAAAAGCTTTTCAGATCTAAGTTGGGTTATCACATGCACACGTACCAAATTTCAGCCAAATCGGTCTAGTAGTTTTGGCTGTGGCGTGTTTACAAACGTACGTACGCACGTACGTACGTACGCACATACACACAGACACATTTTTAAAACCACTTTTTTGGGTTCCTGAGACCTCGAAACGTGAAGATCTGGTGCTATCTCAAATTCGAAAATTTTAGTGATTGCAGTAACCTCCCTTTTTTTATAAGTGGTGAAGTGGATTGGGGAGGTTAAAAAAATATTCTTACTATCGGATTCGACAGCTGTTATATTGCCGGATCAAAAACCTTAGTGCAATTTTTTCGAAAATTTCCATTTTAGGGACAAAAAGGCCCCTTTTTGAGTTTTTCTTAGCAAAAGGGCATATTATCATTATCGAGTTCGATAGCTGTTGCATTGCCGGATCGAAAACCTTAGTGCCATTTTTTCGAAAAATGTCCATTTTAGGAGTGAAAAACATTTGTATTTAAGATTTTAGTATAAATGAACGCCGGGTGCATCAGCTATCCAAACGCTCTGCATGCCCGACCTTGGTTAAATAAAGTTAAATGCTACATTTACAAATTCTGTGAAAAAGTAGAAGTTTCTACCGTCTCCGAGACTGCCAATTTTTTTCTTTTCTCGGCTTTAAGAGTGAACCAAATGTAACAAAATGCTTGTGCTTCAAATATAAACAAGAAAATATCTTTTGAAAGGATAAAATATCCGTGTTATTTGTTGAAGCTGCTGCCCTTAACCTAATTTCTTTCTCTTTACGGTATGCTGCACTAGACTTTTTTTTAAATTGGGTCCACATTCAATATCTGTGTGAGTTCAGTATGCATGGTTGCCTAAGTGCGAAATAATTCCTGTTCTTTCAAGAATAACCGCCCTAAAGAAAATATAAAAATAATTTTTTTAAAGAAAAAACAAAGTGAGGCGGCACTATCTGAAGGGCGGGGCGGGCTTGAGCCCCCCTAGCTCCCCCCTGGGCACGCCACTGCAACAAAGTTAAACCACCCTATTTATTTCAGAACTAAAAAAAAATTGGCAGTCTCGGAGACGGTAGAAACTTCTACTTTTTCACAGAATTTGTAAATGGAGCAATTAACTTTAACCGTTTATTGAAGTAATTATAAAGATACGCAAATAACGTGTTAATTTGCGTTCCCTATTGCTGCCTCAGTCTCACTCATGTCTCCTGTCCCGCTCATTGTAATCCCCGTGCCGCACCATCAACCAACTAAAACTTAAAATGCAAATGTTTTTCACCCCTAAAATGACATTTTTCGAAAAAAATGGCACACAGACAGACGTTTTTCAAAAAACACTTTTTCGGATTAGGGTTGCCAACCGTCCCGATTTAGGCGGGATTGTCCCGATTCCTTATAATGAGTCCCGCGTCCCGCCTAGTACTGGATTTGTCCCGATTTTTGGACTTGCTTTCTGAGTTTTCCCTTTCCCTTTATTTTCCTTATTTTTTATTGACAACCAGCGTTTAAAACATAACCTAACTTATATGTAGTGTCTACTAACTGTCAGAACAGTGGTGCGAGTGGTGCTTTACAAAACGTCGGGTCCATTCTGTCAATCATCTTCCATCTTCGTTGCAAGCGTTAAAATCGCAAGGTAATCTTTGTGTCTATCTCTTATTATTTGGGTGCACTGTCAGTGACAACGCAGGCTGGTACCCTGCGTGTTTGTAAATACTAAACCAAGGCTGAGAATTATCATTTGTTTTGTTCAAATAGATTTATTTATTTTAATAAAAAATGTATTTTAAAAGTATAAAATTTGTTTACCAACCAAAAAATTGAAAATCCTTAGACCATAAAAACGCCCAAATCTAGTGATTATTCTTTTTTGATCCACGATTTTTCAAGTGTTTTTTTTATTTCGCAATGAGAATGAAATGAATTGATTTTGATTTGAATTTGGACTGAAAATACTGAAAAACAGGTGAGAAGGGGGGGGGGGGCAAAAATTTTCGCCCCGCACCCCCACTTTTGCGCTGCGCGCTTCGCGCGCAAACACATATTCTTATCACTCCTCTGTCCCGCTTACTGTTTTGAAAAATATGGCAACCCTATTTCGGATTCCCATCAGGACCCCAAAACGTAAAGATTTGATGTTTTTGGCAATTCGATTTTTCGATCGATTTTATTAACTTGCTGCGCTGAAGCGTAGAAGTAAAAAACGGTTCACCAAGTTTAGGCACAGCTGTATTTAGCCGGAAGTGACTAGGACTGTGCGATATTGCGATTTGAATATCGATTATTTATCGATATTGCAAATTGTATCGATATATCGAAATATTAATGTATATGTATATCGATATTTTTGTATTCATATTTCGCGAATTTATCGGCAATTATCGATGAATTTGTGTGTAACGATAACCATGCCGGTACATCATATCGATAACTTATCGATATATCGACTAATTATCGGTATATCGATTAATTATTGGTATATCGATAGCTTATCAATATATCGATAACACATTTTATCGATATATCGATATATCAGTAATTATTGTTAATTTAAGAATGAATTTTACGTTTCCATTAGTTTAAGCCTCATATTTTTCTTAATGTTGATCAGAATAAAAAGATTTTTGCATCAATTTCTTTGGTTTGACCAATGTTTGACTTTGTCAATTTATAACCCGCAATACTGAAAACAGCACTCTATGGGAGTAATGGACAAGGGATGTTGCAAAAATATGACATTTTTTATCGATTAGCTATTCGTTTGTTAAATTCAGAAAAAATAGTATAACACTTGGGTACGTAATGGAACATCAGAAGGATTTTTTATAAACCTTATATATTTTTTTCTAACATTCTGCTGTCCACTATTGCCAGGTTGGTCCACAATTATTACCCCCTCCTCCCCTATCAAAATTTTTATTTTTAATGATTTGTAATTATTTCCTATCTTAAATTATAAAGAAGTTGTACCTAGGTAGATATTTTATGAAGGATCTCTGTGGAGTCGAGAGGATTATTGTTAAGTAGAATGGGTTGTATATGTATAAACTAATAAAAATTATTCGGCTTTTTAAATGGATAGTCATTCATCAGTCCAAATCCATTTCCCCTATTCAGACTCAAATTCTAAATAAATATTCGTCCCTGAACCGTGATGTCAACATCTGCGCTCCATATGTTATCGAAGGAAGCGATAACATTTATGTCGTTGAACGCTGTTAGCGAGTGGGCCGAAATATTCATGTGTCGTGCCTCAAGAAGGAATAATTGTTTTCCCCCTGGAATGAAGAGGTTTTTGAATTTTCCCGCTGTTATTGCGCTATCACGTGATCATTGTTGTGACAGCTTGACGTTTACCGCGAAGAAAACACAAAATCCCCAGGAGAAAATGGGGTTATGGTTTTGAGTCGTCAAAAGTTATTTTTCCACTCGAAATGAAATTGGAGAAGTGAAGAAAAATGCTGCCGACCAAGGGCTATTTTCAAGACATCGAATGCCCCTTTTACGATAGTACTTGTAACAGACCTTACTGTCACTTCAGACACCGAAGTAGAAAATCCCAGGAACCTCCCGAAGAAAATCTACCTGAGCCCCAGAAAGAGGAAGTACCCACGTATAAACCAACCCCCAAGAGTGAATTGGCAAAAAGCCACATACCTATAAGTTATGTGCCTGATTTGGCATTCACATCGTCCCGTCCAAATCGACCTCTACCGAAATTCACATTTGAGAAGCCCACTTATAATCCAACCCCACTAAGTATTTTGTCTTCAGCGAATAAACCTGAAGGTGAATTGGAGGATAAGGATAATAAATATAATAATGATATTGAAGCAATTAAGAAAAATCTGGCCAACTCTGCGTACAACCCAGTAATTTCCTTACAAGGAGACATTAATTTTGAAGACTTGTCTGCCGAGTTCGACTTGATTGATGAAATTATTGAAGAACCACCCCCAAAAAATAAAGACAAATCTCAGGAGAAAACCGAGGACAAGAAGAAGTCAAAGTCATCACACAGTAAATCTCACAAATCCAAACACCATAAAAGCGAATCAAAAGACAAGAGTAAGGAGGAAAAGCATGACAGGCACAGTTCTAAAAGTAAAGATAAGAAAAAAGATAAAAGTGAACATAAAAGCAGCAGTAGGCATAAAAGCAGTCGGGACAAACATAGGAGTAGGGATAAAAGCGATGACAAAAAGAGCAGCAAACGCAAAGAAAAAACTAAGGAAGTAATTGCTTCAAAAGAGAAGGAAAAGAAGATATCTAGCGATGATGACGATACTCAGGATTTTCAAAATGATGTCATTTTTGATGAAGAATTCGATGATGAAGATGAAACCTTATTAGAATGTTATAAAATCTTTAATGAATATAAGCCACCATCTCTTAAAGAAGAAGAAGAAAAGGCCGCTATAGTTATACCAGTTAAAGAAGATGGTGACGAAACAATTATTGTTACAAAAAAGAGAGTGGCACATGCTGTTGGTAGCAATAATCCCATTACAAGGCCTGAAATCCCTAAACCTAAAGTTGTACAGAATCCAGGACAAGTTTTGGCAAATAGGTTCAAGCTGGCTAGGAGGTCCCAGGGTGAAAATGAACAGAAAAATATAATGAATGAGATTAGACAAGCTCCTGTGAAGAGGCCTATTCCCTCGCTACTGGAAGCCGCTCGGGAATTGAAGAAACGGAAATTGGCAACCACTGCCAAGTCAAGTGATAATTTAGTAGATAGTATTATTAATGGTGCAAGGACTAGACCTAAGAAAATAGCCCCAGTTCCAAATGTTTTGTCCATTCAGAGAGCCAAGACAAGAATTGAAGAAATGGCTAAAAATAAAGCTGCAGAATCCTTACTAAAGACACCAGCACAATCCACAAAAGGAGTCAAACGAGTGGCACATGTTCCAGATTTTTCCCTCTCAGATATTCCAGATGTACTACACATAGATAAATCAAAGTTGCCTGTTAATGTGAGGACAAGATTTCTAATTCCTATAGCTGATGAATGTGTTAAATTGTATTTAACAAAAGAGGATGCATATACCAGAGCTTTAAATGAGGAATTTACCTGTTATGAAAAATGTAAAGTGTTGATAACTTACAAAAATTCTGCAATGTTGGCTGTAAACAGGCTGAGAAATGAACTGAAGGAAAGGGAAAAATTGGGATTAGGACCCATTGGAAGTGGGGAGGCCCCAGCCAAAGATAAGTCGTCTGAAATTGCGGGTAGAAACTTTTATGAAAACATTAAACAGTACATATTAAGTGATGAAGAACTTGACATACACGGCTACCCAAAGGAATGTCACATTCCAGGCCACGCTGTGATTAAAAATCTCAAGAATAAACCTCGATTAAGTCTAGAACCAAATCAGCGAAAATGTGCAAGGTGCCACAAAATTTATCTCGTGGACGACGATGGCGTTGTCTTGTATGAAGAAGAATGCGTGTATCATTCCTTGAAAAAACGCACCTTAAGAGGCGAACAGATTTATCTCTGTTGTAAGAGTAACGTTGATACTGGCTGTGCTACCTCCCATACTCATGTCTCCGAGGCTGTATATGAAGCTGAACTCGAGGGCTATCAAACAACGATGGATCCCGAACGTGAAGACGATTCAAGAAGTTACGCAGTTTACGCGTTGGACTGTGAAATGTGTTACACCACAAAAGGTTTGGAACTGACTAGAGTGACAATTGTGGACCCAGAGTGTAAAACCGTTTACGATTCGTTAGTGAAGCCATTGAACCCCATAATAGACTACAATACGACATTTTCCGGGATTACCAAGGAACAGATGGACAGAACGAGTACCAGCATTCTACAAGTGCAAGCAAACATTTTACATTTGTGTAATTCAAAAACGATTCTGATTGGTCACAGCTTGGAGTCTGATATGAAAGCGCTGAAGATTATCCATGGTACTGTTGTAGATACTTCCGTGTTGTTTCCGCATAAAATGGGGCTGCCGCATAAGAGGGCGCTGCGTGTCTTGGCTAGTGAGTATTTGAAGAAAATCATACAGAACAACGTGAGTGGTCACGACAGTTCAGAGGATGCTATAACGTGCATGGAACTTTTGAAATGGAAAGTTAAAGATGAGTTTAAAGCGCGTGGAGTCAAAATCAAGTAGAATGTATCTATTTTTCTATAAAAACGTGTAAATTGTGTACGTCGTTTCTTAAATTATTTCCTGCGATTTTACTTGTAAGAAAATATTTCTATTATGATTAATTTTAATTTTGCAATAAAACTAATTTAAACTGCAAAGTGGTTTTGAAATAACAAATATTAATAAGTAAAAATAAAAACGTTTCTGGCTAGGGTGACAGAAATGTGGTTTGCTGCTCGTCCGCTCAGCTGTTACATCTCACTAATAATAGATTCAAGTGTAGAATAAGGGCCCATTAAAGTTAATGTCGACTTTAAAGGGGATTTTGATTTGACCAATCGGGAGCAGCCGTTTTGAAATGTTGCTGGGCGAATATTTAAAGGACACTTTAGTTTTGATTCTGAATATTTAACATGTCATAAAAACTCCCAAAGAATCCCGCGTCGGGTTTGGCCGTAATGGCCGAGGAACCGGTTCAACAGTAAAAATTCTCAAATTTTAGGCTATTTATCCCACCAATTGTGTTTTAATCTTGATATGCTTTTGCAGTTAGCTTGTCAGGAACATTGTGAAACATACTTCATGTAGCTGTGGCAAAAAAAAATGACGGGGCACGCGCCCGAGCGTTCGCGCGGTCCAATAGACGCTTCACGCGAACTGTCCAGGGAGTCGACCGATTTTGATGAAACTTTCAGCATCGAGACAGATCGATGTGAGGTTGAAGCCTATTGTTTTTCGCTGCGATCGAACAGCCGGACTACCGGAAAAATGCAGATACGGTAAAAACATTGAATTGCAAATATCTCAGTTTTTGTCGGTCTTATGTGCTTTTTTGTAGAGAATTAAATTTCCCACAACATTGAATAAGACATATTTTGGCATAAGACCGACAAAAACTGAGACATTTGCAATTCAATGTTTTTACCGTATCTGCATTTTTCCGGTAGTCCGGTCGTTCGATCGCAGCGAAAAACAATAGGCTTCAACCTCACATCGATCTGCCTCGACGCTGAAAGTTTCATCAAAATCGGTCGACTCCCTGGACAGTTCGCGTGAAGCGTCTATTGGACCGCGCGAACGCTCGGGCGCGTGCCCCGTCATTTTTTTTTGCCACAGCTAAATAAAGTATGTTTCACAATGTTCCTGACAAGCTAACTGCAAAGGCATATCAAGATTAAAACACAATTGGTGGGATAAATAGCCTAAAATTTGAGAATTTTTACTGTTGAACCGGTTCCTCGGCCATTACGGCCAAACCCGACGCGGGATTCTTTGGGACTTTTTATGACATGTTAAATAGAGTGTCCCGATCATGTTAGAAAAGGTTTTACCTTTTTTTTTTTATGCCGGGGTCAAATCTTAATTGCCCTGGACTATAGGTCGCGCAAGTAATTATTGTTTTGATCTTAAATCTTGTAGATCATAATGATAGAGTTTATTACGAAAGTCACTTGCAACAAGAGGATTGCCTTAGTGCCTTAGTTATCCGAGGACCTGTCACCTGACCCAACCTGCACCTGTTCAATATCCTTTAAATTTAATCTATTCGGGTCAACACATTTTTGTTTACTACGCATCACGCTTCGCATTCGTTAATCGTTCAAATGCTACCCGGGCATTTATATTTTGGGGTAAATATCCGGGTAAATACCCGGGTATTTACCCAAAAAAAGGGTAAATTCACTGCAATTGCTCTATAATCATACTTGTGTGTAAGCATAGATATTTGTGTGTAAGCATAGATATACGACGATCAATTGTGTGTAAATAACTCTCTTACCTACCGACGTAGTTAAAATAAGGTTCGATTTACCAAGCGTGGTTTGGTTTCCAAGGCAACGAAAAATAACAATACACGCATTTACATAGCACGCATTTAGCCAGAACATGGATGGTAAGTAAAACAATTAAACTGGCAAGGGTGTCCAAGAGCATTTGGAAAATTCGGCGATCTGTCAAACACGATTTGTTTAATGGCTGATGAAAAATGTTCAATAATTTAATTTCAATTGTGCGAAAAATCATATACGGTACACGGTTGTTAAGTACATCTAACATAATCTCGGGAATTACAAAAACTTGTCTTCGACTCGTTTTTGCAAACATTTCCTCGATTCTGTTATACTGTACTTACCAATCGTAATATACTATAATAAGGAACACTTGGTAACTATAATAACTATCAAAATTAATAAGAACACTAAATATTAAAAGAAGGAAAGAGCTAAACCGTACGTACAGGATGATCCAATCGTTTTGTCCCACTTTTAAATAAGAATATCTCTGTTATTGTCTTACAAGTTAGAAGGTTGAATCAAAAAGTGGATTATAGAGTAGACTTTCAAGTTTTTTTTGGTATTGTATAGATACACATTTTTCAAGGTCAAACTTCGTCTCTGGCAAAAATAAGTCTCCATTTTTAAATGGAACACCTGGTATATTTTGGCACAGATCGATATAGAATAATTTTCTAATTACTCCAATATAACACAACCCACCCCTTTCTTCTTCCCCATATTGTGATTTACTTCACCAATTTCTAGACGCGTGTATTTAACAAATTGAAAAGTGAGGTTAAGGAAAAATACCTGGGTAGGGTAAATATAGGTCGGGTAAATACCCAATTTTTATTTACCTACCCGCTGGGTATTTACCCCCCTCACATCACTATTCTCACCTTAGGCTCGTGTTACAACGATTTTATAATAGTTTTAAATTCTGCATCATAGCGGTCTTACCTGAGTTTCGTATTTATAAGGTGCCATCAAAAACTCTTCTGATTTAGTAGCCCCGCCCTTATGCGAGACGTAGACCATATACCGCGGAAATTATATGATAAGGTCACTGTAAGATTTCGTCTTGATTGACAATTTCAGCAGTCTAGTTAGTCTACGCCCTACGTCTCTCACGGCGACATCCGAAGAGTTTTTGATCACACGTTGTTTACCTACGGTTGTTGATTTTGACATGACGTCATCATTGTTTTTAATTTCTACGCTTCGCGGAGCAAGTTAATAAAATTGATCGCAAAATCGAATCGCCAAAAACATCAAATATTTACTTGGTGTAAGGTAATAGGTAACTCGGAGTCAAAAATTGTTTTTAATTTAGGGTCGACGTTTCGGCATTTATTATAGCCTTCCTCGGGACACTAAATTTAAACATGAAAATTTAGTTGATTAAACATGGCGATTTAAAATTAATTAATGTTTTCTTGTGGAATGTCAAAGTCACTCTTGACGTTTGCCAACAATCAAGAAGATCGAGAACATTCAACAAGAAAATATTAATTAATTTTAAATCACCATGTTTAATCAACTAAATTTTCATGTTTAAATTTAGTGTCCCGAGGAAGGCTACATTAAATGCCGAAACGTCGACTTTAAATTAAATACAATTTTTGACTCCGAGTTACCTATTACCTTACACCAATTAAACAAAAATGGCGCAGATGACCTCAACACCTAATCAAATATTTACGTTTTTGGGCCCTTGGAATCCGAAAAATTGGTTTTTCAAAAATTTATGTCCGTGTGTCTGTAAGCACGCTGCAGCTCAAACTAGTGAACATATCGAGATGAAATTTGGCACACATATTCAGTGGGAAATTTGTAGGTGCTGATCAGAATTTGGGCCACATCGGTTCACGAAAAATGCCTTTTTGGCACGTCAACTTTAAAAATTTACCATATGAATGCTCTTCGAATTCTGCTTCTAAAAATGTATTCCCTCTCAGTGCCCTTTTGACCAAAAATAAAAAAAAATAGATTTCTATCGGACTTTAAAATCGAGGTACAGCCCAAGCCAATGAACCGACTTGGCTGAAATTTTGCTCATGGGGATTGTATTACACGTCGAAGAGCTGAACAAATTTTGGATTCAATCGGCCCACAGAAAGTGCCGTTTTGGCACACCAATTTCCAAATTTAAAATTATTCTCTCATTTAATCATCCAAAACAAGTTTTTGAAAAATTTATTGTCACCATCAGAAGGGTCTTCAAATTCTGGTTTTAAATAAGACAAATTCGCAATTAGTTCCCTTTGGGTAGAAAAAAATTTAAATGCAAAGCCCCATTTTCCGCGCTACCATATGAATGCTTTTCGAATTCTGCTTCTAAAAATGTATTCACACTTGTGCCCTGTTGGCCAAAAAGTGGTGCTGTGAAAAAAACCTATGCATAACTATATATTTTTATTACCGGATTTCATAGCTGATTATTTTCAAGCCGAAAACCTAAGTGGCATTTTTTCGAAAAATGTCATTTTAGTGGCAAAAGAGTCCTTGATTGAATTTATTTTTAAAAAAAGCATATCCTTACTATTGGATGCGATAGCTGTTATATTGTCGGGTTAAAAACCTTAGTGCAATTTTTTCGAAAATTTTCATTTTAGGGGCAAAAAGACCCCCTTTTGAATTTTTCTTAGCGAAAAAGCGGAAGTTTCTACTGTCTCCGAGACTGCCAACTTTTAACCTCCCCACTCCACTCCACCACTTAAAAAAAGGGAGGTTACTGCAATCACTAAAATTTTCGAATTTGAGATAACACGAGATCTTCACGTTTTGAGGTCTTGGGAACCCAAAAAAATGGTTTTAAAAATGTATGTGTGTATGTTCGTACGTAAACACGCAACAGCCAAAACTACTAGACCGATTTGGCTGAAATTTGGTACGTAAGCATCTCATAACCCAACTTTAGAGCTGAAAAGCTTTTGGAGCCACTCGTGCAACCAGAAATACCATTTTGGCACATCAACTTTTAAATTTTAAATGCAAACCCCCATTTTTTACGTCACCATAAGAAAGTGCCTTTTTGACAAAAACTGAAATATTCAAGATTTTTAACGTACTTTAAAAACGCAATACAGTTCAAACCTCTGTACCGATTTGGTTGAAACTTTGCACATGGAGATTGTATTACACGTCAAAGAGCTGAAACTTTTTTGGAAGCCATTGACCCACGGCAAGTGCAGTTTCGGCACCATCAATTTTCAAAATTAAAAACAAGTTTTTGAAAATTCGAAGATGTCCGTGACTGCACTTCCGGTTAAATATGACACATGTTGCGATCTCAAAAAAATATACGTACAGGAAGCCTACTCTCCAAGGCGTCAACTGGCGACACCAGAACGAATGCAATGCATGGGTTGCAATAGGCATTATTATTCTCGAGAATTAATTGCAATTGTAAGACAGTTTCGCCATAACCATCCCATTGAAAATGAAGGTCACGGGTAGATCTATCGGTAGGCTGCAAATCAACAATGACCTCGTTGGAAGAGCGTACAAACTTTATGAAAATAATAATATTAATAATAACCCCAGTACTGCCATTTGCCTAGATTTCTGCCAACACTGGAGGTCTTTCAATTGGCAGCTATCAAATCAAAAATGGATCAAGATATAAATTATTTACAATTTCTTAAGCAACATGAAAATTTTCAACCAAATCGGTCTAGTAGTTTTGGCTGTGGGGTGTTTACAACGTACGTACATACACACAGACACATTTTTACGACCACTTTTTTGGGTTCCTGAGACCTCAAAACATGAAGATCTGGTGTTATCTCAAATTCGAAAATTTTAGTCATTGCAATAACCTCTTTTTTTAAGTGGTGAAGTGGAGTGGGGAGGTTAATTAACCACCCTGCATCCCTAGAAAGTAATAACCGTGAAGGAAAATTGCCTTACCCGCTTCTGTCGATAATTCTCTGAGCCTCATTAGCATTGTTCAACGAATACTGCGTGTGATTATACAAATCATCCAATTTATCATTGAAGTTCTTTAAGCCATCCTGCAGTTCCACAAACTCCTCGTTTAGATCATCAACGGGAACTTTGAAATTGGTGACGTTATTTAGCAGCGCCTCAACTTTTTCATCCTCTTTCTCCGCCAACACCTTACGACCTGTCAAATTATACTTTTTAATTGTATCCAGAAGCCTGTTTCCCTCTTCCAAAGCAGCTTCTATTTCCGGTCCCTCCTCCTTGTTCAATTCGAACGTAATCTTATCAATGCCATAGATGACTCTCAACGATTCATCTTCGGCGTTTGTAAGGTCGTCAAAAAGTTCCTCGGCTCTTTCTTTTACATCTCCTGCGTTAGTTTTGAGCGTGTCGCTGTTTTCCAGCGAGTAGTTCGTCTTTCTGTTGATGTTTTTGGAATCCTGCTCCAGACGCTCCAGTTCTTCTATGTACGGATCCAAACTTATTTGTTTGGGGTCTACTTCATCAAATTTCGGTGTTAATATATCGAGAGTATCGCGCATGTTATCCAACTTTCTTCTAGTAAAATACCCTGAATTCGCAGACTGAAAATTATGAAATTAAATTAGGGTCACGTGCCCAGTAGTTGACCACCATCCAGTAATTGACCACAAAATAGTAATCGTCATCTGTTAAGAATACAGAAACCCTTAATGTCAATCTAATCAGGAGAATTTACGCCTATAAAGTTGCAGCACAACTGGTGCAAGTGGATTCGGCAAGTTTGTAACGGTCCGTTCGCAATCGAGGAATAAGTGCCATTATTGCCTGTGTACTATTAAAAGCGGCGAAAACGTTATAAGCAAGGTTTGCTAATCATTGTTTTTCTAATAAGTATTTTTTTTGTAAAATTAGGTGCTGAAAGTGATTGCACTATATTGTTTAATAAACTCTAAATAATGATTTTGCAACGAAGACTATTACAAAAACTATTATTTTATAACAAAGAAGCTTATGGGCAATTTTTGGCTGTACAGGGTGGTCGTTTTATATCGCGGAAAGGAAGCATTTTAGAAAAAAATGTTTTGTATAAAAGTTTTATGACTTCGAGGGGGAAAATAGACAGCATGAACGCCATTTTGATTCAAAGTCAGCTTCAAGGTCAACTTCGGTTTTTTTAATGGAAACCTTCATTTTTATTACAGATTCTGGTTCCCCGTAAAAGAACAAACAACTCTCATCTAAACTATTTTTGGATCCGATGGATAGTTTGTCAGATATTTAAATGAAAATTTTAATCTTCTTCGAAATCCATTACCTTCCCTAGCAACAGCGGCATGACAAAAACAAAATCTCCAACAATTTTTGTGGTTTATTTATCTAGAATGCATCGTTGCTAAGTTACAACGGTTGTTCATTTGTTTTGTCTTGCCGCTGTTACAAGGGAATGTCTATGGATTTCGAAAAAGGTTAAAATTTACATCCATCGGATCCAAAAATAGTTTAGATGAGAGTTGTTTGTTCTTTTATGGGGAATAAGAATCTGTAATAAAAAATATACGTTTCCATTAAAGAAAATCAAGTTGACCTTCATTTGACCTTTAAAATGACCTTGAATCAAAATGGCGATGATGCCATCTATTTTCCCCCTCGAAGTCATAAAACTTTTATACAAAACATTTTTTTCTAAAATGTTTCCTTTTCGAGATATTTACCAGTCTCAAAATAAAATGACCACCCTGTATATTTTTCAAGGTTTTCCAGTAGTTGACAAAATTTTCAACCACTGGTTTTTTAAATAAAATTGCTCATTTTAACTTTTTATTATTGAAATAGAATGCAATGCATGTTGGATAGTCATTTGGTAGATTCCACTTGTGAAATATTGTATTGTATCCAGTATAGTTGACCAAAGATTTCATGTGGGATGAACTATTGGAATAAGAATAAAATTGATGCAGATATATCAATGATGACCCCGGCAAAATAGGTACCTAAGTGCGATTTCGGAAGTTTAATTTTAAGTTTGGCTTATTTTGCTTATAATTTAGCTTATTTTGCTGGAGTTCCTTTTTCACCCCTCACCATTGCTATCTTCTAAACTGTAAAAGATACGAAGTCGGTTAAATTAGAGGAAACTTATTGTGCTATTTCTTTTTGATTAAGAATCTGAAGACAATTTCCCGATATCTTGATTCCTTCCTAAGTTATTCTGAAAAATCTCAAAATTGCGATTTTAAATGAAATCTATTATCTCCATAACGATTGATGGTATTTAAATGAAACTTAGAGGCGAATTTCAAGTTGCGGCGGTGTGCAAAATTGTGGCGCAATTAAAATCGCTTGTTTTGATTGGCCATTGTCTACCAACAGCGCGAGTCGTCATGACAATTGCATATACTGCTTCTCCGACGCAACTCAACTTGAAATTGGCCCCTTAAAACATTTACATTTTTGAAAGTTGTCAATCAAAAGGTATCGATAGGAATTTTTGAGGCCTTCTAGATTTTGAGCAACGCCAGCCAACTTTTGATTCTCTTTTGGCCGCCATAGCGAATTTTAATATCATCGGATACAGAAAAAAAATTGCGTTTCAAAAATATAATCAACATGGACTTTTTGGAAAAAGGTTCAAAAGTTTAAAATATGCAAGAATAACAGCTGTCAAAAATATAAACGTTCCACGCTCGATTTAACCAGCGTTAATCGATCGAGAGATACTAATTTTTCTTCAAAATCGCAATTTTAAGATTTTTCGGGATAACTCGGGAACGAATCAAGATATCGGAGAATTCTCTTTAGATTCTTAATCAGCAAGAAATGGCGGAATTTTTGTCCAATATAACTGCCTCGTATCTCTTATCATTTAGGAAAAGCCAATGGTGAGCGGGGAAAAAGGAACCATCCTGTACAACTTAAGTTTAGGTAGGTACTTTTTTTAAATTGAAAAATAAAAGACGTTCTTTCCCAATTCTGCAGAATATTATTTTCCATTTTAAATAAACCCATCAAACATCAAACAATATAAATCGGTTTGCGAACTGAGTTAAAATTATGGTCAACCACTAGCAAACTGGGCTAGCTTTGGCAATTTCTGGCAACTTGTGATTTTGAATACTCATTATTTTTGTTGGTAGTGCAAGAACGTAGTTATTTCGAATCTAAGATATCCACGAGAACAATCGAACCTCACAGTCTCCAGCTTGATGAACAAAAAGATGATTAAGTTCTAATTTTAGAAATTATAAAATGTTAAAATTGAAATTGTCCTTAACTGGTCAACTACTGGTCAGGTGACCCTACATGACGGATTCGTGTATATTTACATCGAATTCTAGGATAACTGGATCAATTAAGGCGGTAAGATTCTCGGTGACGTCTAGTAAGGCGTGTGTGCAACTGTCGCATTGATGGCAGCCGTAATTTGGTGCAAACACCCACCGGTGGGGGCACTGATCGCATTTTTCTCCTATAACTCCCTGGAGGCACTCGCATTGGCCGGTTTGGGCATTACAACCATACCCGATGGAATATTGACTCTTGCAGCCGCAGGCTTCAAGCTCGTTATTAAAAGCTGAAAAACGGATTGAAAAAAGTCTTACAAACGCATCCTTCCGAAGTGTAATTCCAATAGCCGGCTTCACAACGATCGCACGTCCTTCCAGTAACCCCAGGTTTGCATCTGCATTGCCCGCTGATGTCATCACATTGATTACTGTCTGAAGCCTGACCGCATTTACAAGGGAAGCATCCGCCACCCGACTGGAAGCCGTAGTGTTCAAGAGCGCATCTATCGCACTTTTCCCCAATGACATTCGGCTTGCAGACGCATTGCCCGGTAAAGCTGTTGCAATGATCCGTGCCCATTTCATCGCAAATGCAACCTAAATATTAATTTTTTTAGGAATTCAACGATTTAATTGAAGGATGTACTTTGGCAATTTTTGTAAGTTACTGCGTCTCCGTAGAATCCGGGGGCACAGAGGGAGCACGCTTTGCCAGAAGTGTTGTTAAGGCATCTGAGACACTCTCCGCTTGCTGTATCGCAAGAGCTTGGGTCGTCCGTGTTGATATTTCCAGAACATTGGCAAGGTTTACAGAATTCACCTGCCAAAAAGAAACATACGTATTTCAAACACA
Organism: Pycnomerus fuliginosus; assembly: GCA_963924575.1. Lineage (NCBI taxonomy): Eukaryota > Metazoa > Arthropoda > Insecta > Coleoptera > Zopheridae > Pycnomerus > Pycnomerus fuliginosus. Next base: position 25,099,033 of record OZ004618.1, on the reverse strand, counting down.
AAACAATCGACTGGTTTTTAAAAATTTGAAAGATTCCAAACCAAGGGCGTAAACGATTAAGGATGAAGGATTTGTTTAGTTGGTCATAATTGTCAACATTTCTCTTAGTGCAGAATGTTTTTAGACATGAAGGTAGAAATACAGGGTGTCCCGAAATTAGTGGTCAAAACTTTACCAGTAGATTCTTCTATGAAAGAAAATGCAGCAGAGAAGCGGCTGGAACCTCCCCATCGCGTAGATCTTTATATTCTGTGTAGATAGTAGTCAATTCAACAGAATTTTTTTTATCCTTATCGTCTGTGACTAATTTCGCCATTTTCTGACAAATAGCGACATCACCTCGGACATCGCCCGTCACATTTGACAATATGCTCCTTTTAAGGTTAATCTTTTGCCACCTTTCTGACAATAACTGCCACTTTATGTCATCCACTGTCAGCCCGCTCCCTTTTAATGAGAAAGAATTTTTTCTCTATTTTTTACTGAAATGGCAGAAACTGTGAATACATTTTTAAGAGCAGAATTTCGTCGTCTTTCTAATGGCGATATAAAAAAGGAGGCTTTGTATTTAAAATTTTAAGTTGATATGCTTAAATGGCACTTCCCGTGGGCCAATTGCTTCCAAAAGCCTTTCAGGTCTTCAACGGGTCACCCAATCTCCATGTACCAAATTTCAGCCAAATCGATACAGTAATTTGGGCTATAATGTATTTTTAGTGCTATTATATTTTAAACCAGAATTTGAAGACCTTTCTGATGGTGACAATAAATCTTTCAAAAACTTGTTTTTAATGGTTAAATGAGTGAATAATTTTAAATTTGGAAATTGGTGTGCCAAAACGACGGCACTTTCCGAGAGCAAAATTTGTTCAGCTCTTCGACGTGTAATACAATCCCCATATGCAAAATTTCAGCCAAATCGGTTCAGGGGCTTGGGCTGTACCGCGATTTTAAAGTCCGATAAAAGTCTTTTTTTTTTAATTTTTGGTCAAAACAGGGACTTTTTTTCATGCTTTTCATAGAAGAATCTACTGGTAAAGTTTTGACCACTAATTTCGGGACACCCTGTATAGTAAATTATTTTTATGTGCACGGTGCCAAAACCATCTAGTTCCGGGTATTTAGACAAAATATTGTTGGATAGGGGAATTAAATCCAATAGTTTTGAAATTTGGCATACTTATTCTGTGTGGCTTGCTGATAAATGTAGAAAAAGTCCCTAACCGGGGGTGGTGCGCTTGAGCCTCCAGCGCATAAAATAGGGGCGCACGAGTAGTCTTTTGCTTTTATCTTTAAAACCATTGACCCTATCGTTATTGTAGTGGTAATAGAATTTGAAGCTTATAAAATTATCTACAAAAAATATGCAATCATTGTGCCGTAATTTGACTATAATACAGGGTGTTTCCTAAAAATGCGGCAAAAATTTAATGGGTGATTCCTCAGGTATTTTTATGAAGAAAAGTTCACATAAACATTTGCCGAAAATGCTTCCTAAGGGAGCTACGCCCCTTCAAATGGAGCACCCTGAAGACGGTCTTTCCTCTATATTTCCGAACCGTTCATACTGAAATTATGAAATTTGGTATACTGCATAAACTTTTGGCGCTGAATCAAAATCTGAGCCCACAATTTCAAACTTTTAATCAGAAGCGTACCCCCAAACACCGAGGCCCAACAAAAAAAAATATGTTTTAAGTTGAATATTTGCCAAACAATGGCTCCTTTCGAAAAAATGTATATCTTTTTTATGCGAAATTAAATAAGCTTTAATTGTTGTTATTACTATGAAATCGATATTATTAATACTTATCGAAATAAAAGTGAAAACCCGTCGGCGCGCTCCATTTCGTGACACTAAGGGCCGGAGCGTAACACCTGCAGTCGGGGACTTTCAGTATGTTAAATCACAGACTATTTCAATTATGTATCGTGATTTTTCAAAACTATTGGAATTAATTCCACTATTTTTCCTAAGTATCCTGAACTAATCAAACAAATTTCAAGAAAATACAGTATGAGGGTTATTTCATTTTCAATTCACCGCATAACTAGATTTTGCCGACGATCGCTCGACACCTACACCAAGGGCCATTTTGGTATTTTATTAAGTTCTGCTTAAAAAGGAATGGTTTTTATATTCTTAAAGTTCCCAATAAGCAACATCTGTTTTGCACCGTGAAATATTTATTTGCTAATAGGACCCAAATACTAGTTATTAAATATAGGTACTTTATTCCACAGCTGATTTCACTTCAAAATAAACATCTAACTGTGCCATTCTATAGCCATCTTTGTGATCGACGAATACGTTGGACATCATCTTCCCACTGTACATATAATCTGGAAAGTACTTCGCTTCTAATACAAAGTTTTTGACAGTATAGCGACCCTAAAATTTACAGGTGTATTATAAGGACTCCAGATTTATTAAAATTAACTTTTTTAATGTGACACAGATCTATAAAAAGACCAAAATGCTCAAACTGTTCCTTCAACTTAAATTTATCCGAAACTGTCTGAATTGTACACAAGCTTAATCCAAATTTAAGTCCTGTAAATCGATATCTGCCCCGAAAAAATTGAAAGATGGTAACACTCCCCTGGAATTTTTCTTGCAATTTACAATTTGACGACAGGACGTACCCTTAGTTCATCATCGAAATCTCTAACTACTGTAAAATTCGCGTTTACGCCAGATTGAGTTCTACTGATTTTTCCAAAACGATAATCAACATCTGTCACAAAACTGCTGTTGACGAATATGAGCGGAATTTTTTCAGTAGTCACGTCGTAGTTCTACAAAAAAGTAACCCATATTAACTCAAATGTCGTTACCTACTTACTTTCGTGACTTTGGAATCCGTGGGAATTGTAATAATCATAAAAATTGATAACAGTTTTAGACTCGACATTGTTGTAAAGTCAAACATTTGGAAATCCTGTATTTGAAATTTTGGGCTATATAACGACATTTTTCGTTCAATTTAAGCCAGTAATGGTTTAATTGTTAAAGGATATGATGGGTAATTTCCTGCACTTTATCTAATAAAGTTATAAAAGAGAAGTTGGCAGGTATAATGCTGGTTTAATGGACTGAATTATTGTGAGTTTAAATCTAATTTCTTCCGCTTTTATTAACCCAATACCGATGAAGATTTGCCACAATATAACGCAATTAAGAAATGGGAGCTTTACATTCGGCGGTAAGGTATGTAATCTTATGTACCAAGGGCGTAAAAGAAGCGATTTTGAACCGAAGGAACTAACGAAGTGAGTGTAGGAGGTAGGTATGAAATCTTATATCATTAATGTTGTGTTGTTCATAATTGGTGCAGTGTGCAAAAGGTGCTGTGAAAAGTGTCAAAATTATTAATGAACACAAAGGTTGTGTAAAATTATTGAAACAAATGTAAGCAGACGTAATGGACTAATGACATGTTTCCAAAATTCCTCATAAATAAAGTAAAAATTGAATTGAATTTTTCCGATAGTGGCCAGTGGCCGATTAAATTATTGTGAATCCACCATATTGCCGCCAGAAATTTTGGTCAAAAATTGCTTTCAGAATGACCAGACTGTTTTTGGAAACTTATGCACAAATAACAACTCCGTCTTTAATTTTTGGTGAGAAATAATTAAATTCATATTTTTAATAAAGGGGACTGGGGAGGAAAAAGGCAGCGCTTAATTAAACCTTCTTTAAGTTCAAATCGAAGTTCAGACAATTATTATTATATTAGTGGAAATAAATAGTAAATGGTGAAAGACGTCTCAATGAAAGCATAGATAAGATTAGGGGAAAAAGTATTCAAAAATGGGTGAAAATGGTAAGTCCGTACTTTCTTAATTTGTCATAACACCTAGGTTAGTCGTAAAATACCATAATTAATAATGATCAACAAGATTTGAGACCAAGGAGGCAGTAAAAGCTCAGTGACACGTCGAGACTTTAGTGATACCCACCTAGTTATATCTCACTAACACAGAGTAGTTTAATTCTGTGAGTATCAGAGCCTCGACGTACCACGGCGTTCTTGATCTCAAATTATGTTGATAATATTATGGTATAAATGAATAACAAAAAATGGCAGCAGAGAAGCGGCTGGAACCTCCCCAACGCGTGGGTCTTTGATTTCAGGGACATCTGTTTAAGATTCTAAAGTTGATATGCCTAAATGGCACTTCCCGTTGACCAATTGCTCCCAAAAGCCTTTCAGCTCTTCACCTCACCTCCATTTACCAAATTTCGGGCAAATCGATCCACTAGTTTGGGCTATAAAGTGGTTTCAGTGTTATTACAAAATTTCGATTTTTCTACCCAAAGGGTTCTAAATGCGAATAAATTTTGTCTCATTTAAAACCAGAAATTGAAGACCTTTCTGATGGTGACCTCGATAGTGACAATAAATCTTTCAAAAACTTGTTTTGGATGGGTAAATTAGAGAATAATTTTAAATTTCGAAATTGGTGTGCCAAAACGGCACTTTCCGTGGGCCGATTGAATCCAAAATTTGTTCACCTCTTCGACGTGTAATACAATCCCCTTGTGCAAAATTTCAGCCAAATCGGTTCAGGGGCTTGGGCTGTACCGCGATTTTAAAGTCCGATAAAAATCAATTTTTGGTCAAAAGGGCACTAAGAATGAATGCATTTTTAGAAGCAGAATTTGAAGGCCTTTCCTATCGTGACGCGAAAAATGGGGGTTTGCATTTAAAATTTAAAAGTTGATGTGCCAAAATGGCATTTCTGGTTGCACGATTGGCTCCAAAAGCTTTTCAGATCTAAGTTGGGTTATCACATGCACACGTACCAAATTTCAGCTAAATCTGTCGAGTAGTTTGGGCTGTGGCGTGTTTACGAACGTACGTACGTACGAACGTACGTACATACATACACATTTTAAAAACCACTTTTTTGGGCTCCTGAGACCTCAAAACGTATAGATCCGGTCTTATCTCGAATTCGAAAATTTTAGTGATTGCAGTAACCTCCCTTTTTTTTTAAATGGTGGAGTGGAGTGGGGAGGTTAAAAGAATTCACTATCACTAGAAACACTTGATTTCCATTGCTGACGCGTTTCGAACACAATGTGCTAATTATCAAAGCCGAAGCTAAACAATCCTACCTGCCGGAAAGCTGAAATATTTATAGGTCCACCCGCGTAACTCCACCAATCGGCTGTGAAAGTTCGACCAATCACAGGTCAAGAAATGGTCACGCTTGGGTGAACAAGTATAAATATAACAAGTCCTCCCTAAAGTAGCCTAAACAGAGATGAATATGAGATCGGGCCGGTATCAGCGTTCATAAGCCTATCTCTAGACTTATAAATTACGATACCTTCCATCGCATCTAGCATCTGCACCTTGTTAACGCTACAAACTAAGTTAATATTATCACTTATCCTATGGTTATTGTGTAAAGCATATAGGGCAACACTGGATTTCTCAGTTCTGCCATATTTAAGGTGGGCTAAGTGCTCCTTCAATCTGGTGCTGAGAGACCTTCGTGTTTCACCTACATACTTTAGATCACAATTTTGAGAATTGATTTCGTATATGCTAGATTTTTCGATATTCCCTACTTTATCTTTCGGGTTGCCTAAAAGGTTTTTCAGTTTGTTTTCAGATCTGAAAACTGTCCTTAAGTTTTGTTGGGCAAAAAACCTTGTCAAACCTCTTATCAACTGAGGTTCAAAAGGTAATGCGACAAATTTTAAGTCCTGTTTTTGTTCTTCAGAGCGAAAAGTCATGGCATTTAACACTTGCTGTTTGAATTTTAACTTCCTAATGATGTTCTACTATTATAGGTTCAAATCCGTTACATCTCGCTATGTCTTTGATTGTTATGAGTTCTTTCTGATATCTTTCCTTGTTTAAAGAAAAATTCAGAAGACTTGCCATCTTGTGTTGTGCACAATGATGGGAGTCTGCCGAGATATAGCGGTATGTGCCGGATTCTTTCCTATAAACGTCAAATTTTAACTTACTATTATTTCTAATCACTAGAGTGTCTACAAAATGAAGTTTTTTCTTCGTGAGTGAATTTAATACTCGGAACTACGCGGGTGGGCCTATAAATATTTCAGTTGTTCGAAACGCATCAGCAGTGAAAATCAAGTGTTTCGGTGTAGTGGGGTGTTTCCAGTGATAGTGAATTTTTCCACCGAAGTTGTCCAGTGTTTCCATTGTGAACAAAAAGAATATTAACGAGGAAAGGTAAGAAAATTCAGAAATTTTTATTGTCAAATGGGCAAAATACGAAGAATACTTACCCAAAACTTCTGGTTGTCCGTAGAATCCAGCAGCACATGATTGACACCTAGCGCCGAAATATCCTTCATTACAGTCACAACTAATCTTTTCCCCATCTGAGCTGACGTCACAACCACTTGCGAAGCTAAAAAAAGACGGATAGGTTAATTCGTTTTCTTAGGAATTTTATTACTTGTTGCTTGTTACTGGCAAAGGACAAGCACAAATCAAGCAATCCATCGGAGTTCCGGCTAAAGCGTTTCCGTGATAACCCACGTCACAAAACTCGCAATGATCACCGCTTGTGTGGTGCGTGCAGTTCTGAAAATTTTCGTGAAATTTTGTTAGCATCAATTACAAAAATCTTACGAAGCAAACTCCAGTGTTGACGTCACATTCGGCGGCATGGCCGTGACACTGGCAAGGCACGCAATAACCACCATGAGGCCCAGAATCAATTCTGTAATAACCGGGGGCGCATTCTTCACAAGAGAGGCCTTTATAATTAGGCGGGCAAACACATTCTTCGACAGTTAAAGCGAACGCAATATTTCTGTTATCCCCGTTATACAATTGATGTGGAATAGCACCATCTTGAATCACATCCTTTAGGCTAAAATATATCGTTGAGGTGATGTTCGTATACAGGGTGTCCCGAAATTAGTGGTCAAAACTTTACCAGTAGATTCTTCTATGAAAAACATGAAAAAAAGTCCCTATGAACATATGTCGAAAAATAAGTACAAAGGGAGCTAAGGCCCCTTAAAGAGGCCACTTTGAAAGTGTTTTTTTCGAAATATTTTCAAAACGGTTAATTTTCTTCGAAAAGTTCGCATTCTATCGATATCAAACAACAGTACCATTTTTACTTAAAAAAACCTCAAATTTTCAGATTCTGGAATCAAACTTGAGAAAAAACTACTTACAAAAATGTTTGAGTTAATTTAGTCGTAAGCCCCTCCTGTACGAGGCGCTTGTGATCAAAATTTTAAAATTTTCTCCACAGTAGTAAATTCAGCATCAAAGACTTAGTAAAGATACCAAATTGCACGTTGCTATCTTTAACCGTTTTGAAGATATTTAGAAAAAAACACTTTCAAAGTGACCCCTTTAAGGGACTTTTTTTCATATTTCTCCTAGAAAAATCTACTATGGTCTGTCCGGGATCCACATGACCGGGATTCACCCTATTTCCATGGTGAATCATTGTTGTCAACAATGAATCGCCATGGAAATCGGGTGAATCTCGGTCATGTGGATCCCGGACAGAGTATAGTAAAGTTTGGACCACTAATTTCTGGACACCCTGTATAATACAACAAATAGTCTCAATATTGCCGGCAATTTGTGTCAGGCGTTGGGGCGAGAATTATCACGAGCGCTTGCGCAAGTGATAATTTTCCAAAAACAACGCCTGCGAGTGCTAATCAAAGTGACAAAAATTCCCAAGATATCGAGACCATGAGTTGTATTCGGCAAGACAATTCAACGACTTGACGACGTTTCTCGTTTTTGACAACTGCCTGGCAATCACATGTACAAATTGCCATATTAATCACGCTGTGATTGGCTGAAGCAGACAATTCGTCACTTTTGATTGGTTTACAAAGTAAAAGTTGAATTGTCAAAGAATTACAACTCCACCTGGATGTAACGCTGACTGTCCAATAGTTGGCTCTGATGTAAATACCCTGTAAATCTTCTAAAACTTCCATGATATGATGCCTCTTTGCGGGAATTCCAGTTGGTAATTCAAAATTGCTTTCAACCAACTGAATACCAGTTGAATACTCAAAGTCGGCAGGTGGCTGCTCATAACTTGAATAAGACAGATATGTTTTTTTGCCTTCCAGGATAACATCAGGACCACTGAGAGCCGCACCATCATTGCCAATGGTATAAAACACAGTATAGTTTAGTATTCCACCATAAGTTGTCAATTTCTTTCCCAAATAATCTCGTGGAGCGGCAAAATACACTGTGGCGTTCTTCACATTCGTACGGCTAAAATCAACACCTACTGTGTCCTTTTCCACGTTTTGTACAGTTAAATTCAAAGGAAATACTTCCAGATTAATGCTTGTATTGATGCCGACCACCTCCCAGTCATTCATTTGAATCAAAGATATCTTGACAAGCTTAGAACTTAGACATCTCGAAGATTTTCCAAAACAGAAACATTCAGTGCATCCATCTTCGTTAAGTTCTTGGAGGTTGAAAGTACCCTCGCGGCAGATCTCGCAGGCTGGACCTCTAACGTTCTTCTTACAGAAGCATTCGGCAGTTGCCTGGTCGCATATATCACCGGTGGTTCCTCTCGTGTCGCATTCACAGTACTCGCAGTACGGAAATGCGTAATGCCCGGCTAAGCACACGTCGCATTGACGACCGACAATGTTGGGCTTGCATCTGAAATTTTATTTAAAATATGACTCTACATGATCAAAAAAATCAAAAAATAGATTGTTAATATAATTTGTACGCCAGAAGTTAAAATTAAATTCAACAAAATTTGAAAAGTTATTTTTTGTGTGTATCCAATGGTGTTAAAATCCAATATGGTGACCATAAGAAAAAGAAAAGTTGACTGTTGCTCAAAATTTAGAAGGCATAGAAAGTTTCTGTGAATGCCATTGAATTGGCAGGGATCTTCAGTTTTTTGAGGATAACTCAGTAACGAATCAAGATATCGGAGAATTCTTAACAGATTCTTTCTTAATCACCCTCAAAAAGCGCATTTTTTTTCTAATTTAACCCAACTTGGTTACATTTTTCAAAAGTTATTGTTTGTGTCTATCCAGTGGTGTTAAAATCCAATATGGCGGCCATAAGAAAAAGAAAAGTTGACTGTTGTTGCTCAAAATCTAAGGCAAAATTTCTGTTAATGCCATTGAATTGGCAGCGATTTTCAGTTTTTTCAATATAACACAGTAACGAATCAAGATATCGGAGAATTCTTTGCAGATTCTTATTCACCCTCAAAAAGCGCAACTTTTTTCTAATTAAACCGATTTTATAACTCTAATGGTTTCCGAAATCCCAATATAGTGGGCAATGAAATTGGCAACACCCTGTATACCCTATATTAAAAAAATTGTAAGTCAGCTGCTAATGAAAAGAGCAAAAAAACTCCTATACTACATGATAGTACTAGGTGAACTCTTCAACTGTGCGGAAGTTCAGGCAAATCGGTCAGTGAATTTGACCATTTTAGCTGAAACTAGTATATTCTGCAATTTATACCTGACACACCGTGAGCGGGATATTAAGTCGGCACAATTTTAAAATAAATTCATGAATGTTTCCAGATTTTTTCCATAAACAAATTTTCGCAATTGTGACGATTCTAGTGCATGAGATTATAGACAAAACCTTGAACTTTCAGGTAAACTTTGGTTCAATACGATATCCGTTATACTTTAAAAGATATGATTTTTTTTAATACCATGTTTCGCTAATCAGGATAAAATTTCATATTCTTCAAAATCCTATAGAAAGCGAAAATAGTCTTTGAAGCCTCGTATTGGATAACTAACATACCAAATTTTTTTCGTTAATATCTGAGACTTCATGCCCAGCAGTTTTTAGGGATTGCATGGATTTACTCCAATACCAAACTAAGGAGACCAGTTATGTAAAAAATGTACAGTAGAGAAGCGGCTGGAACCTCCCCATTGCGTGGGTCTTTGATTTCCGTGCAGGTATAAGCCAATTGAATACGAACATTTTTAGACCGCTTGTCAAAAAAAATGAGGTCTTGTAGTTGAATTTTAAAGTTGATATGCCTAAATGGCACTTCCCGTGGACCAATTGCTACCAAAAGCCTTTCAGCTCCTCAACGGGTCACCCAATCTGTATGTACCAAATTTCAGTCAAATCGATCCAGTAGTTTCCGCTATAATGGGTGTGTTATTACAAAATTTCGATATATTTTGCCCAAAAGGCACTGAATGCGAATGAATTTTGTCTCATTTAAAACAAGAATTTGAAGACCTTTCTGATGGTGACAATAAATTCTATAATTTTTAAATCGAAAATTTATGTGCCAAAATGGCACGTGCCGTGAGTCGATTGCCGCCAAAAAATTTTCAGCTCTTCCAGGTGCAAAATTTCACCCAAATCGGTCAAGCAGTTTAAGCTGTGACGTGTTTACAAACGTACGCACGCACATACACATTTTACTTTTCTCGAATTCGAAAATTTTAGTGATCGCAGTAACCTCCCATTTTTTTTAAATTGTGGGGTTGGGGAAGTTAAAAAATAAGCGAGGGCTATTGAATGTGCTATAGAAAATAAAGGAAAAAAATATACCGGGTGGTCGTTTTATCTTGAGACTGGCAAATATCTCGGAAAGGACGCATTTTAGAAAAAAATTTTTTCAAAGTCATAAAACTTTTATTTGCCCAGTCAAATTAGATAAATCGAGTGAAAAAAATCCCGGAGTTATGAAATTTGGCATGGTTGTTCGCTAGTATCTACAGAACATCATACTAAAAGTACCCGAAGGTGGGGGGTGAGCGCGAGGGGGGGGAGCTGATTGAATGTGCGTTTTCTGCGTTACTCATATATATCTCCGTAACTACCAATCCTAGCGAAAATTATTCTATATACAAAATTAAAGCAGACTAAATTTCCTATCAAAACGGTTCTATTCGTTTTTGTCGTAGAATTCATACTTTAAATGTTGTAGGCTTGACAATTTCTCATATTTACTTGGGATGGCTCCAGCCAAGGAGTTTAAGGTTTTGACCCCCACAAAAATAATGGAGTGCTGAAAATTGGCACTTATGCTCTACTGGCAGTCCTGAATGACGTGTCAAAAGTTCCGGGGCCTGCCGTGCCGGCGTCCTATTTTTTTTGGTACCGGAAGGCCTTAAGTGATAGTCATACATTATTTTCTGCATAACATGATTATTTATGAACCGATTTGATCGGGATTGGTCTCAAAATGACCACAACGACCTAATCAATACTGATACTACTGATAGACTCCTGAAATTTTGAGATGAAACATCCTTTTTTTATCTTTGAAAAATTGTGCTCCAGAATCGGCTTCGTGTTGCTTTTTTGAGATTATTTCTCCAACGGCTTATCGGACGACAAAAATGTATAGGATCTTTTCGTTGCAAATTTTATCCTGAACATTTCAGTTTCTACACATTTTTGTCGTTAGATAAACCATTGAGGAGATAATCGGAAAAAAGCAGCGCGAAGTCGGTACTGAAGTACGATTTCTCCGAGAAAAATATTGTACCGACTTCGCGCTGCTTTTTTCCGATTATCTCCTCAATGGTTTATCTAACGACAAAAATGTGTAGAAACTAAAATGTTCAGGATAAAATTTGCAACGAAAAGATCCTATACATTTTTGTCGTCCGATAAGCCGTTGGAGAAAAATCTCAAAAAAGCAACACGAAGCCGATTCTGCAGCACAATTTCTCCAAGATAAAAAAAGGATGTTTCATCTCAAAATTTCAGGAGTCTATCAGTAGTATCAGTCGTTGTGGTCATTTTGAGACCAATCCCGATCAAATCGGTTCATAAATAATCATGTTATGCGGAAAATAATGTATAACTATCACTTAAGGCCTTCCGGTACCAAAAAAAATAAGACGCCGGCACCGCAGGCTCCGGGACTTTTGACATGTCATTCAGGACTGCCAGTAGAGCATAAGTGCCAACTTTCAGCAGTACCTTATTTTTGTGCGGGTCAAAACCTTAAACTCCTTGGCTGTACCCATCCCAAGTAAATATGAGAACTTGTCAAGCTTATAACATTTAAAGTATGAATCCTACGACAAAAACGAATAGAGCCGTTTTGATAGAAAATTTAGTCTGCTTTAATTTCGTATATGAAATAATTTTCGCTAGGATTGGTAGTTACGGAGATATATACGAAAAACGCAGAAAATGCACATTCAATCAGCTCCCCCCCCTCGCGCTCACCCCCCACCCTCGGGTACTTTTAGTATGATGTTCTGTAGATACTAGCGAACAACCATGCCAAATTTCAAAACTCCGGGATTTTTTTCACTCGATCGCCAATTTTTTGTCTAATTTGACTGGGCACATTTTTTTCTAAAATGTTTCCTTCCCGATTGCAAGTCTTGTCAGTCTCAGGATAACAACCACCTGCGGTATATGATAAAACGAGCGAGGGTGTAAAAAAAATGTTGCTAACAAACTTGCGGGACGTAAGATTTGAAAAGCAAACTTTTTCTATAAAACGCCTTCTAAGGGGGCTATACTCCCAAAAGCCCCTGTCCATTTAAAAAAAAAAGAATATATATTGTCAAAAACCGTGTTAACGTTAGTAACATAGCCTGTAAATTTAATTTTTCTGCGGCATGGAAATTCAGTTTTCAATTTTGACTTTTGAGGGCATTTTATCGACAATGATTTCTCTACAATTCTTACTTATTTTGATTCATATAGCCCGTTCTGCAAGTTTGTTGGCAGAATTTGGTCTGTACGAAGAAAGTCTCCGCATTTTGGGTATCTCGCTGAAGGGTGATAACTTAGTACAGTCATAACAGACTTAAAATAAGTCGATTAAAACAATTTCCAGCTTTATAAGAATTTTTTCCGAATTAGACTATAAATTCCGGTCTGACGCCTGCCCTAGTTATTAAAATGAATCAGAAGCGATGTTTGACAAAAAAGAACAACTGAAAATTTTCGAGAGGAGGGTGGTGGCTAGGAATATAGTACGTCCGAGGATTGAAGACGGGAATTAAATAAAGGACTGGATGAACCGTGAAATGGAAGAATGGATTAAGAACTACGAAGCTGTAGAAGAGCCAAGAATTTTCTTAATAAATTTCCAGCAGTATTACAGTTCATGTTACTAACACGACATTTTCGTTTTGCCGCATTATTAACACGATATTTTCGTCTTGCCGCGTTACTAAAACGACATTTTCTTTTTGCTACGTTATTAACACGAAATTTTCATTTTACCGCGTAATTAACACAGCATTTTCTTTTTGCCGCATTATTAACACGGCATTTCCATTTCATTAACGAAAATGCCGTGTTAGTAACGCGGCAAAATGAAAAGCCGAACTAATAACGCGGTAAAATGAGAATTTCGTGTTAATAACGCGGCAAAAAGAAAATGTTGTGTTAGTAACACGGCAAAAAGAAAATGTCGTGTCAGTAACATGACACTACGCTGGAAATTCATTAAGAAAATTTTTGGCCCTTCTTACGAAGCTGTAGAATGGAATGTTGTTGATGTTTTACATAATGTATACAGGGCGTACCTCCTTTTAATGGAGTATTCAGTATTAAATGATAAGACACGTCTAAATTAAAAGGAAATGGAGCATTCTGAGGTACCCTGTACATACAGGATGCCCCAAAATTAGTGGTCAAAACTTTACCAACAGATTCTTCTATGAAAAATATTTAAAAAAGTCCATATGAACATATGCCGAAAAATAAGTCCTAAGGCACTAAAGCCCTTTGAAGGAGGTCACTTTGAAAGTGTTTTTTTCTAAATATCTTCAAAACGGTTAAAGCAGATAGCAACGTGAAATTTGGTATCTTTACTAAGCTTGTGGAGAAAATATTAAAATTTTGATATCATAAAGGTACGGTTTCGTTCAGGCTGCTGACGGTCGCGTCTGGAAGTCGCTGCCGGACGCGCACCACTACTTATACGTAACAACGTGTATGCGGTTTCGTAGAAGCTGCTGAAAATTCGAACGCGACCGTCGGAAGCGCGCGTCCGCGTCTCGACTGCTACAGTGGGCAGTCTAGACGCGGACGCGTTGTCACATTTTGAAAAAAATGGCGCCTAATTCAGTAAATTCGGGCAATATTGGAGAGTTCACAGCATTGGTGCTCATTTTCTTTAGATCGCCTTGAATTATGTTCAATACGAAATAAAACTGCTCTTTTCTAAAGAACTCTCTAAATTTTTCTTCATTGAATAATTTGTTCACCTTCTGTCTTTCGGTCAACAGATAGTTTACCATAAAAACGTCTTCTTCTTCTTCATCTTCTATTAAAAGAGCTGCGACAATTTCCGAGTTAATTTTTCTGGTACAATCTTTGTGGATACCGTCAATAAAATCAGCTGATCGTTGTCGGACGCACATGCCAAACGCGTCAACGAAACCATGTCAATGCCGCGTTCGGCGGTCGCGTCGGGCGGCGACTTCCAGACGCGACCGTCAGCAGCCTGAACGAAACCGTACCTTAAGCGTCAAGGGGCTTAGCACTAAATTTACTCAAACATTTTTGTAAGTAGTTTTCTCTCAAATTTGATTTCAGAATCTGAAAATTTGACGTTTTTTAAGTAAAAATGGCACTCTTGTTTGACATCGATAAAATGTGCCCTTTTCGAAAAAAATTACTTTTCATTGTTTCAGGGCTCCAAAATTTGTGACAGAAGACATCAAAATATCGTAAACAAGTTCATGGGACGATTCCTTGCTTCATTCTAGAAAGAAAAGTCCTTATGGGTATGGGTCGAAAAATAATTCCTAAGGGAGCCATGGTCTTTCAAATGGGGTCTTGGAAAGCATGTTGTTTGAAGGACACTGGAGCCCTGAAACAATGAAAAGTAATTTTTTTCGAAAAGGGCACATTTTATCGATGTCAAACAAGAGCCCCATTTTTACATAAAAAACCTCAACTTTTCAGATTCTGGAATCAAATTTGAGAAAAAATTACTTACCAAAATGTTTTAGTAAATTTAGTCATAAGCCCCTCATGTACGAGACGCTTATGATTAAAATTTTATTTTTCTCCACAGTAGTAAATTCAGCATCAAAGACTTGGTAAAGATTCCCAATTTCACGTTGCTATCTTTAACCGTTTTGAAGATATTTTGAAAAAAATACTTTCAAAGAGGCCCGTTTAAGGAGCCTTAGCTGCCTTAGGATATATTTTTCGACATATGTTCATAGACACTTTTTTTCATAGAAGAATATACTGATAAAGTTTTGACCACTAATTTCGGGATACTTTATTGAAATATGAAAATTGCAAGCAACGAACTTACGGACAACTTCCGTTGAAAAGATCGCACTGCAGAGACCTATCCGACCCCAAGGGATTGCACTTGCACTCCTCGCAGCCAATGATGGGGTGGAATCCGTAAGTGAGCTCTTCACACTGATCGCATAGCTCCCCTGTGACGTGCAGTGGACAGATGCACTGACCAGTGCTAGGCTCACAATATGCAGTTGACGGACAATTGCAAGGTTTACAGTCTGGAAAACCGTAATACCCCGTCTTACAGGCCTCACATTTGCGGCCGATAATGTTCGGTTTGCACTGACACTGTCCACCGAATTTGTCGCACTCGAAACTCAAAGAACCGTCATAGTCGCATTGGCAAGGCAAAGCCCCGTGATTGTGGGCGGCAGTTATTGAGAAAACTGCATCTCTACAAAAACCTTCTTCCGTGGTGTCAATATTGAAGTTGTTGCTCCCACAAGTCGATATAAACTCTCCCGTGCGGTCGACATTTTCTTGTTCCAGGTACCTCGCGTTGTAGAAATCAGACGGAATCACTAAGAGGTAATCGAGGTAGACGTTCTTGTCCTCTGGTACTTTTAAAGTCATCATAAAGTTTTCGTTTAGTAGGAATTTGTTATTGCCATCTGCTTGGGTTACAACAGATCTGCACCCAGAACGAGAAGGACAATGTTGAACGGCTGCAGTTACGTCATAAAATTGACCGTTTTGTAGAATAACCGTCGTTTCAAAATCTAAAAAAATATAACTGGCAAAATAGAATAAAAATATAAAAGCGAAAAAAATTACCGTGGAAGTTAGGCTGATGATAGTGAACAATAAATGTGTAATACCCAGGCGTAGGTACTTTACCCTTTAAATCCAAAGTGTTACCGTCTGGATTTAACCAAACATAGCTCGTGTTATGTAAGGTTACCTCCTGTGGGTTATTCTCTTCAAATTGTATTTTCTTAGTTTCAGGGGGGTACGGAAATGAAGTAGGTATGCATTTTCCGTCTCTTTTAATACAAACCGTTTTAGGTTTAATAAAGTCGAGAGACCATTCCTTGTAAGGAATTGCAACGACCGAATGAATTCCAACGTCCGCATTCGTACCCTAAAATGTGTAATTATTAATTATCCGATTGCTTCGGTTAATTTAGTTTCAGTTACGTGTAAGTCCAGTTTAACTTCATTTCCATCAACGTAATGTACCAATGCCTTGCCCTCTGTTGTTGTTAAAGTTTGACGACACAAAGTTGTGAAGGGGCAAGAATATAAATGCGCATAACCAGAGGTGGTGCCATTTGCAGAGTGTACTTCGCCCTTAATTCTGTGGCTTCGTAAGTCACCTCTGGGCATCACGTAGTTAATTATTATAACATAAGGCCCCGGTTTGTTGACAGTGATATTGAAGGATAAATCGGGTTGGGCAAGATTTACAAGGGGAACCCTATTTCCCACATTGATTTTTGCCAAATGCTGAAATAACTGTTCGGTAATTCCATAATTACAGTAAATTTACCTCTGTGTCTTGGAAAAACTCGCGCAATTTATGAGCTTTACGTCCATTCTGCACGTATCCTCCCACACCAAAAGTGGTGTGAAACTGCGTTAAATTCAGGTAAGTGTAATCGCGACATAAATCAGTTTCGGTAAGTGTGCAGGGTTTTTCCACACTTTTACTGAGGATTGGAGCTAAATAGTAATCTTCGGGAAGAAGGACAAAGTAATCCTAAAAAAAATCGATGAGAAAACAAGTGGTAGGAAAAATTGACTACCAGGAGCAAATCTTTATTGGCTTCTATGCTGACTTGCCATCGGCCGGGGTTCATGACGAAGGGTGAAGGGGTGTCTCCTGCTGCTCCCGAAACGGTAACAAATGATGGTGATGAGGTATTTTTAAATTGTGCTTGGAACTGCTGCTCGTTGTCTGTGGGGTTGTCTGGAGTGATTTTGATTGTTCCTATGACGGGTTCTGGGTTGTTATTGACAAAGCGAAAAACCATTCTATAGATTGAGGGCTTGTAGATGTAAATATTTTGGAGAACTTTGTTCTGAAAGAAAACAAGTAGTTTTGGTTTAATTACGCGAAAAGTCGCAATTTACGGCCTTTAGAACTTTCATCGACGAGGCGGTAGCCGAGGCCGACGTTGCTATAGTTGCGCTTAATTAAGTTTTACTTTCCAATGTATGCTGCTTCCCTTCCACAGAAACAATAGTATATTATTAAACGAGCACATTATGAAGGCTATTATTCACGCGGTTGAGTTTAGAACCCAAGCGTAGGGGGGGTTGTAAACAACCAAGCCCATAATGTGCGAGTTAAATACGACGTTTTATCCACGATTATTGAAATATATGTATCCAAGATTATTGAAATTCTTCAAAAAATTTTATCACTTTGTATTTTAAGACTACAATGGATGAAGGTGTCATGTAACATTTTTATAAATAGTGTGTTTTTTCGATAAATGACCATCTCATATCATAATATCGGTCATTTTGGCCGATTTACTTAGTGGCAGAAGGCCATATGTAGCATTAAACATCCAACCTCTGAATGGAAGAAGGCGCTATGTAACAGTAACGGCACTTCTTAGCACCTTCTTCCATACTTTATATTTTTCTAACTAGGTACCTAGTGTTTACATGTTACATAGCCTTTTGACATTACATCTTGTGCATGGCATTAGTGCTTCAAAATAAAGAAAATACTATGAATACAGGCAAATTAATTAACCTCCTTGCGACTATATAGAGATAAGGCCACATCTTTAAGTTTTGAAGTCTAAATCACGAAAATGTAATCCTTAATAAATTAAATTAAAATTGTTTGAATGTGAAAGTTCGGCTATTTGAGCGTTAATCTTGACCGGCAAGTGTGCTGCTTAGATTTTAGTAACAATTAATTAGTCTTTCTGCCATACCTATCAACTTTGAAATTTCCATTTTTCTAACGCTCACTTAGTACCAATAAGACAAAAGAGGATGTTACAGTTGCTTCCTTAATCGCTCTGTTTTATTAAAAATTATGGTAATAAAACCAAATGTTGAGGGTTTTATTAAAAATTATGGTAATAAAACCAAATGTTGAGGTTCCAAGCAAGAAACCCCGAAACGAAGTAAGCGTTTCAATAAGATAGAAAAGCAGAAAGTCTAAGTAAGCAACTATTGGGTGTCTTGTTTTTTTTTGAATAAAATAATTAATTTGAAAAAAAATGAAATAAAACTGTTCTTTAGCTGTCAGAAGCCCGAGTTGTAATGTTCTTTAATAAAATGGAATTCTTCTTATAAAGTCGCTCATTAGTCACTTTCGTCCATTAAACAACAAAAAAAAACTTGCAATGGATGAAGGTGTTATGTTTCGGAAAATTCAGTTTTCTCTTACTTACAAAATTATTAATCGGCCTATCAAAGAAAGCAGAATTGTTTATTTATATGTGCTAAATTTCTTCTTCGGCGAAAAGCAAACAGAAAAGTTATAGAACTTAAAATAAAAAATAAGTTCAAAGCTAAATATCTCAAAACTACGTAATTGTTACATAACACCTTCATCCACTGTAGTCTTCAATTTTATTGTAACCACAAACCAACAAAAACAAAATTTTGACAAATGATGGGATGGATCTACTTTGGCACACTTTCGCTTCATTTTGAAACGTCATGACATTGGTTAGGCAGCCAACATTATACAGTTCATTTCAAGGGTTTAGTCCGGTTCAGGTACAACGCTCTAGGTTAGCTCCGTCTTTTTCTACACAACGTCTGGCAATTCACCCACGTTGTAACGTACAGTCCTAAGAGTGTCTACTATCGCGTCTCTGTTTAACACATATAAATGGAAGAGACGGATATATCACCCGTTAAAGTATTCTCTAGGACTCGATCTCCTTTTCCTTCGTGAAATAATAAGGGTTTTCAGCATAAAAGGATGGAAGATGTGCCATGTCAGACCCCCTATGCGCCGCCATAAACAGTATACCATCTGCGCATAGTGCGCTGCCGCTTGATTGGCTTGACGTCACAATTAGAAAAGGACCCTCTTATACTAAAAACCCTTATTGACCAAATTGCGAATTAAATCGTCGACTTCCAAAAATCTGCGAGGCATTTTGACACACAACACGTTGAACGATTTTTCAGAAACTGAACAACACATTTTGAATTCTAATATGTATTTATACCCTTGCACCCCTAATTACAAAGTAGGATAATTCAATATACCTGGACAAGCTCATTTATAAACCACAAGTCATTATTGGGGCAATTCGAGGAAATATGAAGAAATTGCAAATAGTTTTGCAGAGGATTTATAATTTTCTAATTATATTCCCGTAGAGAAATAATTCGTTTGCGCAATTCTGAGAAATCAATGGTTCGAAAGTGCAAATAGTCTGAAGCGAGTAAATAGTAAATAAACAATAAAATAATTCTAATTATATTTCCGTAGAAACACAATTCTTTTTAAAAGTAGGTACTTTGTGTTGACTGTGGTGGAATAACCAGGTTTCACTGTTACTTACGACGGTCAGGTCGAGGATGAGCGGAACTCATTTGCATTTTACGATCTAACGGACTAAACCCTTGAAATAAACTGTAGGTGCTGTGAAATAATGTGACAGAAGCGGGACTTATGACCATAAGTCACGCTGTATTTTATGAACAGGATTATGTATCCATAGTTACGTACATAACAATGGCATTATTTAATAATCGTGGATAACAAAAAATAAAGTGCTGTGATCATGGAACTGTGATGAATCAAAAACAGCATCTATGCACGGTAAGTACAATCAGTAAATGTGGAATTTTATTGCCGTAAATATGTATTTTGAATGACGATCGGCGAGAAATCAATATTTCGGGTTGGGAAAGTTAAAAAAGGACCTTTGGAACGCCACAAATTCGGGGAAGATTCATCATCAGCCAATTTTAAGTTTCTAGAACAATGGCAAACTTACCTGTAAGACGGAGAATACTGCGTAACCTTTCCAAGAATATTGTGGGAATATTTTTTCATCATTTGCGTATCTAACCAAAGTGTTGGCTGGCGTATGTCCATCTTCTACCTCATACTGATATTGATATAAAGTTGGAAAATAATGGGCTTTAAGGGGTTCTTTGCAAGTTCTTCCAGTAACTCTGGCCTGGCATATACACTGACCACTATTCTTATCACAGTTATTATTGGCAGCGCCTCCAACATCACAGTCGCAATCTAAGAACAATAAATAGAGAAAAAAAATACAGGGTGTCCCGAAATTAGTGCACCAACCTTTACCAGTACATTCTTCTATGAAAAATATGAAAAAAGTTCCTATAAACATGTCGAAAAATGCCTCCTAAGGGAGCTGGGGTCTATAAAAAGGGCCACTTTCAAAGTGTTTTTTTCTAAATATCTTCGAAACGGTTAAAGATGGCAAAGTGAAGTTGAGTGTCTTTGATGCTGAATTTATTACTGTGGAAAAGATTTTGAAATTTTGATCTAAGCGTCTGGTACAAGGGGGGCTTAGGATTAAATTTAGTCAAACAAATTTGTCAGTAATTTTTTCACAAATTTGATTCCAGAATCTGAAAATCTCAACTCTTTTTCGTAGTGTTGTGAATGATTATATTTAGCAAAATGATACATATCACATTTTGATATTTATCTGCTATATATTTATCATTTATAGCAGATATTTAGCTTCACTAGGTATTAGTTGGAGTAACATAACCTAACAAGTGAGGAGAAAGTTGTAAATTTTGATTACTATCATAAGAAATGCCTTTCAAATTAACACACAAGAAATCTTTCTTGGAAAATACCAACCAAATGGAAAAATATCATTTAAAATTATTTAAACACTTTTTGAAGTTCCCTTTGAGGTTCTCTTCCAACCGCTTTTACCGAAAAGTTGTAAAATAGTGAAAATAACCAAAAAACTAAAATAAAAAATATGCATTAACATTGACATATTTGGTATCAAATTGCTCGGAAGGTGACAAAAGTGTCGTTGATGGTGGTTAAAGCTAAATATTTTTTTAGCAATTTCCTGCTGATATATAGCAGGATATATATCTTGCTATATATCACCGGAAAATAAATAACACGCTATTTTACATCACTACTTTTTCGTAAGAAAGGTACTCTTGTTGAACGTCGTTTTTGAAGAAAATGGGTTTTCACTGATTCAGGGCTACAAAATTTGTGATTGAGGACTTCAAAATACTGTAAACAAGCTCATGGGACGGTTCCTTACTTCATTCTACAAAGAAAAGTTCTTATGGACATTGATCGAAAAATGCTTCCTAAGAGAGCTATGGTCTTTCAAATGGGGTCTTGGAAAGCACGTTGTTGGAAAGACTCTAGCTCCCTTAGGAAGCATTTTTCGACCCATGCTCATAAGAACTTTTCTTTCTAGAATGAAGTAAGGAACCCTTCCATGAACTTGTTTACAGTATTTTGATGTCTTACATCACAAATCTTGGAGGCCTGAGACAATATGAAGCAATTTTTTCCGAAAAGGGCACATCCCATCGATGGCAAACAAGAGTACTATTTTTACTTAAAAAACGTCAAATTTTCAGATTCTGGAATCAAATTTGAGAAAAAAATACTTACAAAAATGTTTGAGTAAAAGTCCCAAGTCCCTCCTGTACGAGATGCTTATGATCAAAATTTAAAAATTTTCTCCACAGCAGTAAATTCAGAATGAAAGACTTAGTAAAGATACCAAATTTCACGTTGCTATCTTTAACCGTTTTGCAGATCTTTAGAAAAAAACACTTTCAAAGGGGCCCCTTTCAGGGGCCTTAGCTCTCTTAGGAGAAATTTTTCGACATATGTTCATACGGAGTTTTTTTCATAATTTTTCCTAGACGAATCCACTAGTAGAGTTTGCTCCACTAATTTTGGGACACCCTGTATACAAAAAATAACCTGTGCATCCAAACAAATTATCTTCTTGTAAATTGTAAGTTCCATCAGCACATTCAGTACATCCTCTTGCTACAACCAACGATTTGCATGTGCATTGTCCGCTGTCTGCATCGCAAACAGCAACTCCTCCAAGAACTCCAGCAGGATTACAATTGCATTCTTCACATCCCTGCGGGTTGCTAGGATTCAAATTCCAGTAAAGAGGTCTGCATTTATTGCAAATACGTCCTTCGACTCTCTCCTTGCATTGGCAAAGTTCTCCCGCAGGAACCGAACCGCATCCCGCGAAACCGGCGACAACTCCCGCAGGATTACAATTGCAATCTTCACACGCGGGAAAATTGTAAAATCCTTCCTTGCAAGCATCGCAGCGAAGTCCCGCGTAATTATGGTGACATTCGCATTTTCCCTCATTATCACAAGAAATCCCGTTGGAACCGTAACTGTCGCAATTGCATGGAAGACATTCGGGGAACTTATAATAACCGGGGCTGCACTGATCGCACGTTTTTCCAGAGTAATTGACTAAACAGGAACATTTTCCAACGACACTGCACGTCGTTCCTAAAGAACCTACTTTGGTGCAGTTGCAGGACTTGCAATCGGGATAACCAAAGTAACCCGGAAGGCAAGTATCGCAACGTTCTCCCCCATATCCCTCCTTGCAAATGCATTTGCCGGTTTGTTTATCACAAATTCCTTCCTTGGTTCCTTTTATATCGCACTTGCAATCTAAACACGCATTAAATAGCTAAAAATAAACCAAATATCAAACTTACAGGAACACTGCGGATAACTGTAATATCCATCCTGGCATTCGTCACAATGTTTTCCGCCAAAATTATTTTTACAGGTACAATTTCCGGACTTTTGTTCGCAGTCTTGCGAAACTGAACCGCCAGCATTGCATTCGCAGGCTAAAAAGTTTCACGATTATTTTGGAGCTAATTAAATTAACTCACGTTGGCATTCAGGGAAGTTGTAATATCCACGCGCACATTCTCTACAGTAGTCTCCTCCGAAATTGTAGAGACACGGACATTGGCCGGAAGTAGATTCGCATTGCAAGTCTCTTGTTCCGTTCAAGAAACATTCGCACGGTCTACATTGCGGATATCCGTAATATCCAAAACTGCAGCTGTCACATCGAGGGGGGGTGAATTCTTTTTTGCATTCGCACTGTCCGGTGCCTTCCGCGCAGTTTCCGGTGGAATAGAAATAATCACAGCGGCAAGCTGAAAGGGTCAATTTCGTTTTATTTTGAATTTTCAATACTTGGAGGTTTCATAAAGCCTCCAAAAATAGGTACATTGCTTAATTGCAAGGGTTATCACGAATTGTTTTCTTTTAAAGAAATTGAGACATACCCAGGCAGGCCTGTGAGATCAAAATAATAGTAATAAAAATGGAACGACAAAGTTGTCAGATTCCTTTGAATCTGTAAACATCGGTGTTCATTCATGCTTCTTATTTAAACAAAAAAGCTGAAACTTTGATGTTTGCAAAATCATCATTTAAACTAAAGAATCTCAATAAATAATGCTAAGCTTGCGAATGTACAAAACTTTAACTATACCGGGTGACAACGACACCATGTACACCCCAATAACTTTAATTATTACATAGATAATAATAGATAACAATCTGAAAAAATTCACAGTGAACACGCTCACAGAACGTCACTTTTTGACATTCATTCCAACTTTTTATCACTTCCGGGTACGCCGGAAATGATTTTAATTTTGAATTTTTAAATGGGACACCCGGTATATTTTTATATTTTTAGAATCTAGGGAACATCCTGAGTATTTTAGTGTTTTTCGTGATTTTTTTCTTGTTTTTGGCGAAATTTTGTTCTGGATCTTGAGTGCTGCGATACACTTTCTTTTGTCTTTTATGGACGTCGGTAAAATTCTCATAAAATTAATAATATTTGTAAAATTAATAATATTTCGTTTCGGCTCATTTAAGCCTTATTCGGATGGCTTCAAAATACACCTAATCCATGAGAACAGATATTTTTTTCTGCGTGCAATGATACCACCAACTTGCCATTTTTATCCACAAAAAATTAGCACCGTCCTCTAGATCCACAACCAAGTTTATCGAAACAAAAGAAAAGACTTTATAGAAGGACACTACAATACTCAGAATGACTCCTAGATTCCAAAAATATAAAAATGTACCTGGTGTCCCATTTAAAAATTCAAAATTAAAGCCATTTCCGGCGTAACCGGAAGTGATAGAAAGTTCTAAAAAAAGCTGTTATTTTTCTTTGACCCAAACGTTTTTTCATTTTCCAGGCAACTGTTTTGTATTTTGTGTTAATTTCTTTTATAGCTGAAGATGGAGTAACACTCCGAAACGCGTCTTAAACAGTAAGTAAATTTTGTGGAACGAGACTGTGAAACTACCTTGTGTAATCAAACATCAGTTCCTCTTTGAAAAATGGACCAAGCTTTCAACAAAGTTCTAATGTATGTCAAAAGATGACGTTTAGTGGATATTATCACTGTGATTTTTTTCAGATTTTTATCATAATAATTAAAAAAGTTAAGTGCATTAGCAGTAAAAGCCGCAAAATAATGTGTCATTTACTATTGACTGAACTGTAAGTTTTTTGATCTTGACGCACCGCCCTCTGTCACTTCAATAGTAAATGAACCAGTTGTAATAATAAATAAATTTTCGTGACTAAGTATGGTAAAATTTAATATTTTTTAGTTATGGCCGTTTCCACCAAAATTTTAAGGGGTCCCTTAAAGTGACAAAAGTTTAAATTCCGTAGGTTTTCAAGAACTTTAAGGATCCCTTATCTTTAAGGAACACTCAAAAATTACGGTGCAAACGGCCATTAATCCCGTGGAATTTTTGGAAAAATTTTGTCTCCCAGGGGATAAGTTCTACACTTCAGTCCCTAAAAAAAGGCACTAAAGTAGTACTTTTAATGCCGCAGAAATGACAATCTAATTGTCACTCACATTTTGTCACCAAGGCAACGGTTCTCAAAAAGGCAACGTGATTTCAATCCGTCAAATTCCTGTCAAGTGTCAATTAACAGTAACAATATTGAGGTTGGGAGGGATGATTGTCGTAATTATTATTGTCAATTGTCCATTGTTTCAATTTTTTGACACTGACAGGAAATATGACGGAACTGAAATCCCATTTTCCAACAGTAAAAAAGTCGCGTTTCTTAGAAAGTGCTACTTTTACAAATTATTTAAATTTTTAATGTTAACTGCCAATCATTGCAAATTCTAATTCACCCTGATTCTCTTTTTCACTTTTTCACGTATCATGACATAAATGTACAAAAAACTTTGTGAACCGCCTACGACGTCGTGCATCAATGTTCACATAAGTTTTTTGTACTCATTAGAAAAACTATTACATTCATTACTATAGTTGTACAAATAACTATTAATCATTGCAATTTTTCGGAAATGAGTTTCACTTTGCATAATCACTTACGTTGACAAACATCCGTTTCATTCCAATGTTTATTGAACGGCCTATAAAACGTCGATTTGCACTTGTTACAGTTGATTCCCTCTGTATTATGCCGGCAATTTTGACAGACTCCACCACCTTCATAGCGCCCGTGAATATCCAAAGAAAGTCCTTCCCTATCCACCTCTTCATCGTAAACACATTCGTTACTGTGCTGGAAACAGTTGCAGGCTGAAATTCACAAATTATTCCTAATGAAAATAAATAATTTATTATTACCTTCGCAGCTGAAGGGGTGATTGTGTTTAGACTGCTGCCATTTCTTCTGTTCAAATCCGGAACAACAATATTCACATTTCGCTCCACAAGTGTTATGTTGACAGCGACATAATAAAATACTAGGGTCGTTAGAGTCTTGGATATCGCAAGTGTCAGCATGACCATTACACATACAACGACCTCCTATACTGATGTCTTTGATCGAGTAGAAATACTAAAATCACACTATTTAGACAAACAGCTGCGAGTGTTAATAAATATACTCTTCTGGTAACCGTAGGATCTTGACGAGCCACTGACATTAAATGACCCAGGAAATTTTTGGTTCTTAAAAGCCGCAATTTTACATTAGTAGCCCTAGTCCATTCTTGTAAAATTGTCGAATTGAAATAGTGATTAGCGGACGGTCTGTTATTTAAAAGCGAGATGGGTATCTGGAAATAATAACGAATAATAACGAATAAACGGTTTCGTAATTTTACTTCTCCTCCCTCTAAGGGTACAATTTTTGAATATTCAGTGGTGCAAATAACAGAATCGTCCCTTGAAATAGGTCTCAAACTTTCTTTTCCAAAATACGTTTCGCAATCTGAAGGTGAGTCCGAGAAATATTGCCAAGGGGTATAAGTTGATCCATAATCTGCCGATTTTTCCAAAACCCATAACCCAGGTCTGGGTGAATTACCCATTCGAATAAAGACATAAGCTACATGAAATTCCTAAAATAAAATCGATTCAAAGTGCGGGGACAACATCCGCAGATAAGGATGAGATTTAAAGGAAATAACACCCACGTCAATAATGTTAACATAATGATAATTTACTGGGATATTCGGGTTCAAAAATTTCGTTGAGATAAAATTTGAAACCGTTTAAAACACGAAATATATTTGTCGTGAAGATCTTCTTGATCTCTCAGTATTCGATATGAAACATACCATGTGTTTGCCAGATGGGTTTTTGTAAGCCTAGATCGGTCCCCTCAAGAGACGGTCGGTCTGTATTTAACAAGCTCGACAATTTCGGCTATTATCTCATGAACGACGAATACACAAAATCATTGTTCGCAACATCGAATATTATTTTTTTCTTTAACTAATAAAAGACCCTAACGTTTAGTTAATTAATCACTTTATCAAGCTACATTATGTCAGTTGTTTCAACTAATTTAAGTTAATTATTGGTCGCAGAGTGCTTATCTGAATAAGAATTATACTTGCCATCACAACAAAAGATCGGAATGCATGCATTAAAATTTCACGTAGACGAGTAAAACGATGAATGAAAAAGTGAAAAGTGAAGATCTGACCATGAGTAAATAATGGAGTAAAACCTCGAGTAAAGTAAAACCCATTCACGGTTTGAAACTTTTATAAAAACGGACTTACCTGCCCCAGATCAATGGTTAGATTGACTTCGTTGTATTTATTCCCTCTGGATAGTGGAGGGCTTTGCCACCACGTTTCCATGCCGTCTACGGCAAATTCAGGTGGATGCATTTTATCCGGTCTTGTGGGATCGCAAACATCACAAAACTAAAAAAAAATCATTATTACTTCTCGTGGATTTTTTGAAATAATGCATTCTACTACGACAAAATTTCAAGACATACTTCAAGTTTCGGCGTGAAAATCTGTTGCTTTTCCCGCTACGTAAGTAAACAGAAACATTGTAACAATCCTTGTAAATCAGGGCCCACATATTCTCATCAGAAATTAAGAAAACCACAAAAAATATATTTGACATCTTTCTGAAAATATATCTTGTACCTACCTACAAAATATGCAAAGACAGACTGACAGATCTTTAAATACCCTATAATTAACATCCCCGTTATGTGCCCAGATTGGTATTGTTTTTGTAAACATTTTCTGAACCACCCTGTACTAGAAGTGCTTTGATTACCGAAAAAAGATTCTTCTGTCCTTGTTTTGATATACTGGGTGGTCATTTTATGTTAAGACCGGCAAATATCTCGAAAAGGAAGCGTTTTAGAAAAAAATGTTCTGTATAAGTTTTATGACTTCGAGGGGGAAAATAGATGGAATCATCGCCATTTTGATTCAAGGTCATTTTCAAGGTCAAATAAGGTCAACTTCATTTTTTTTAACGGAAACCTATATTTTTTATTACAGATTCTTATTCCCTGTAGAAGAACCAACAACTCTCATCTAAACTATTTTTGGATCCGATGGACAGGTTTCCATTAAAAAAACTAAGTTGACCTTCATTTGACCTTGAAAATGACCTTCAATCAAAATGGCGATGATGCCATCTATTTTCCCCCTCGAAGTCATAAAACTTTTATACAAAACATTTTTTTCTAAAATGCTTCCTTTCCGATTGCCAGTTTTGCTAGTCTCAAGATCAAACGACCACCCGGTATACAGCCGTAGTTTTATTGCTCCAATATTAACTAAATTATTACTATTAATAGGCATTTACAAAAATGTTACCAGCACCGGTTACTAAATACTAACCAATCAGTCGCAACTAACGCAATTTGTGCACCGATACACCATCGCCACAGTGGTTCAGAATCTCTAAAAAACGGCCAAAAATTTGAAACTTCCAATACTGTGCGGATGTATGTCAACAATGACGGGAAATATATTGAAAAAATTAAATCTTTTGTGGGTCAAATGAGAGGCTCTGAAAAAATGGTGTTTCTCCTAAAATTAGGAAACTTGTAGGTTTTGTCAATCAAGCGACGGCTAAACCGAAAAAATTATTTTAAAAAATTTAATCTATTTGGGGAGTCAATTAGGGGGACTGAAAAAATTGCTTTTCTCCTAAAATTATGAAACTTGGAGGTTTTGTCAATCAAATGGCGGCCAAACCGGGAAATATATTGAAAAAAATTAAATCGATTTGGCGTCGTGCATCAAGCTTTAAACTCGTGAAAAAAAGCTAGGATAGGTACTTTTGGACGTATCCCTACTCGTACTGTTTATTTAAATATAGCCTATAAGCAAAAGGGCAAAGGGGGGCAGCTCAGGATTCAAGTACTCAATTAGGGCTATCATCAGAGTCTAAAATTTTGGTCCGGAAACACCCCGCACTTGGCTAAAAGTCAAAGTAAAGATTGGTTTCATAATATAATCTTAATTTCATCGTACGGAAAGAAAATGAATGTTGACGAATGATAAAAAATATACGTCAGTACCAGGCCCAGGATTCTGGTCCACAATATCGTCGATCACGATATCGAGGTTGCTACGGCAAAACATTCCTTATTGGTCAGGACCTAGCAACCACGAAATCGTTTGAACCAACGATAGCTACCAGAATTCGGGCTCAGATAACGGTGCATAATAGTATATTAAAAACACATAAGGCCAATTATTATCGCAAGAGGATGTTTGGACAACGAGGGCGAAAACCCCGAGTTTTACAAAATCCGAGTGCAATAAGAGCCTTATGAAACACGTTTTTTATACATTTTTTTCTATTTCGGATACCCAACTTCAGATTGTCATTTTCAAAGACATATTCAATTGTTAGACACAATAGCTGTCTAGGTTACGACGTAAACAAAAGCCGTGCTCTAATAGAGCACATTAGAGAAGGCGTTTGGGTGCTGTAAAGTGTTCATTAAGAAACCGAAATAGAAAAAATGTATCGGGTGTCCCAAAAAAAACCGGACAAAATATTTTTGGGAATAAGTCTGCCATTTCTTAACCGATTTGGATGAACGTGGTCTTAAATTAAAGCCAAAGAATCAGGCTTTTGACTGTATGAGAAACTACGGCGGATGGTGCTGCCGTAGTAGTCCTATTGATACTTGCTTTAAAGGTTTATTTTAGCTGCATGGGGATTGGTCAGTCAACGACCAATCGGTATGACACTCGAATAGCCTTGAAGATCTTTCTTTCCTGTTGAAAAATCCTTTTTCAGAAGTCGATTTGGCTTAAGCATTAATTTTCTGTAATTTAAAAAAAAAATGTGTTTTTGGGTATTTTCACGCATTAATGGCCATGACCAAAGAACACTAATGCAAATAAATCTTAATTTTCAGTTATAAATGAACGAATATGGTGAAAACAGTGGCGCAGATGCCAGTAGGGGGCAACTGAACAGTTATCATCGAAAATTAAGCCGTATGTGCATCAATCTTACTTTAGTCATGGTTATGGAAGCATGAAAATACGCAAAAATAGAAAAATCACAGAAAATTAGTGCTTACGCCAAATGGACTTCTGGAAAAAGATTTTTGAAGAAAAAAGAAAGATCTTCAAGGCTATTTGGGTCTCATAACCATTGGTTGTTGCCCGACCAATCCCCACGCACCTAAAATAAGCCTTAAAGACAAGTTTCAATAAAGCTACTACAGCAGCGCCATCTGTCGACGTTTCTTGCAAAGTTCGAAAGCCTGATGCTTTAGCTTTAATTTAAGACCAAGTCTATCCAAATCGGTGAAGAAATGGCTGACTTATTTCAAAGACTATTTTGTCCGGTTTTTTTTGGGACACCCGATATATTTGTTGGTAACTAGAGAAATCAACTTTTGAAGAAAGTCACAGTTGACACTTAGTAATCAAACGACAGGGCCAAACAATTGCGATTTGTTTTGTCTTTTTAGAGACTTATGACTACTTGATTATTAAGATATGAAATACTTAAGGCTATTCCGTTGATTCAATTTTTATTTTTGGCCGTAAAATGTAATAGTCTGAATCACTGTGGCACCGGTTCAATTTTCGTAAATACCGAGGTAAATACCTAATACCTATATTAGGTATTTACCTCTAGTACCTTAGGGTACATATTACGTAAGTGTACTAAAGTACATGCTTTATTTTAAGTATACAGGACGTTTCAGGAACATATGTACAAATTCCTACCGTAGATTCCCCAAAGTCATAAAGATCGTCAATATAGCTACCTACTGAAACATTATTTACTTAGTTTTAGATGTAGCATATCTTTTCGACCTCCCCTTAGGAGACTACCTTTGGACTATCAAGTTTAGTTCCTTTAGGAGGCAAATTGAACCCACGTTCATAGGAACTTTTTGGCGTGTTTTTATTTGGGGAATCTACAGTAGGAATTTGTACACCTTTCCTGAAACACCCTGTAGATATAAGCGAATGGTTTTATCAAAAGGTTAAGAAGTTAAGAAATAACCGTTCGGAACTAGAAAAATAGGCCGAAAGTGATAATTTTTAAGAATAATCTACATGATGAACTCAATTAGGTACCATAAATAAGAATTTAAATAAAAATTATCTGAAAGTTCGTTGTTTGATAACGCATGTAAAATACTACTTTAACTTCCATTGAAGACAAAAACTATCTGTCGCCACGAGCAGATAATTATTATAATAAATCGAGTTAATTAACAGAAAAAAAGTCAATAAATGAATTTTTCACAAATCTTTAAAAAAATTACCTGTCCTTGAATCACGTTAACATCCAAATCATTTTCCGATTTGGCCCCCACAAGTTTGCAATAAAGTTCTGGGCCTTCAATACCCACTCCACAGGTCGCCGTAGCATGAACTTTTTTTCCCTCCGCCAAATTGAAATACGGGGGTGTCAGCGATTGGCTCTTAACGCCGTTTAATAATCCGAACACGAGGACGGTCAAAAGACCGGCCCGTGCGCTACACACGAACATCTCAACGCTACTGAAACCCTGAAACTGAAAAGCCGACAGAAGAATCAGACTCACTCAGCATCTTCTGTCCGCAAATTGTTTAACCCTTGGACAGGACCGTATCAGGCGAAAATCTAATAAATATAATTATGCAATTAATAAATGCGTTATAAAAGCCACTTTAAGTTCATAATGATAGGTAGCAACGTTTCGGTTTACGAAAGTCCATTTTTGTTAAAAATCAAAACTAAAACATCCTTGTGCAGGTAGTCAGGTACTAAGAGAGTAGCTGTAACTGCTCGATCAGTACCTATGTAAACGTTATTCGAGTCGAGTGGTATAAAAATATGTGAATGTGGAAGAGATGTTTAATTTTAAACATGAATGCCAAAAATGTTTCATCTCGGGTCCAAAAAAGACAAAGGATAAAGGAGACGTGCAAAAATTACAATTTTCAAATTCAAAGGTGGGTATAACTTACATACATAGAACCTGATAGAACGTAAAAGATATAGGATTCCGTTTCCGCAAAAAAATTATGTAAGTATACACCTTTAGTTTGCGTAATGATAGCATTCTAAATCTCCAGGCGGACGACTGAAATATTTCAAATACAGACCTGCCTGTCTCACGTGTTTACACGTCCAATCTCCAATCCTATTCAAAAATTGCTGTTGCCTCCAGCAGTATCCTACACAATGCAGCGGAAGACGGGATGTTCATGTTCGCTGGGCTCGAGAAACGAAAGGATTATTATCATTTATTAAATTCTTCAGCTAGAGACAATTAGGACAGCGCTTCTTTTAGGTACATAAACAATATGTAATGCAGAGCTCTTTACTTTGCGTGATATGTCCAAACTTTTGATATAGGTATACCTAGGTATTGGGGACAGGTGTTACCTATACAGTTTAGTAAGATTTTTGAGAAACCGCAAAAACACGACAACTTTATTTTTCGATACTTTACTTCTATTCTTTTTAGCAAATATATTTTTTTAAATATTGAATTTGCAGTTTTGTGCAAATAAGTTGATGTTTTTGGGGTTTTCAAAAATTATCTAAGATTATTTGTATTTTCGAGAGTAAGCAAACTCTACTGCACAGCACATACAGATATAATCGGCCTATTATTATTTACTAATAAATAATAAGACAAAACAAAAACACTAAAAGGCAGAGAGTAGTTCAAAAATGTTTCTGTTACAAAATACCTATCTTCTATCGTCTTCTGTAGTTTCCAAACAATCATGTATGTATGTAATTTAACAGGTGAATTTAGTTACAAGGGTTTTTGAGAGAAATAAGGAAATACAAACACCTAATTATTAATACCGTGCGTATCTTAAAAAATTGGCAGTCTCGGGGACGGCAGAAACTTCTACTTTTTCACAGAATTGATAAATGTAGCATTTGACATTAACTAACTCAGAAAACTAAAACTAAAACCTAAAATACAAATGTTTTTCACCCCTAAAATGACATTTTTTGAAACAATTGGCTCTAAGGTTTTCGATCCGGTAATGCAACAGCTATCGAATTCGATAATTGCCAATTGCTAAGAAAAACTCAAAAAGGGTCTTTTTGCATCTAACGGCCGACTTTGACTCCCAAATTCTGACTTTTAACCATTAGATTGAAAAGACCGGACAGCTCGATTTATGTTATTAAATCAATTTTTATTGTTTTATAATTGTTATAATAGCCGGTTAGAGTTAATTGCGAGGTTAATTGCTACATTTACAAATTCTGTGAAAAAGTAGAAGTTTCTACCGTTTCCGAGTCGGCCAAATTTTTTAAGGTACACCCGGTATAAAATAGTAGATAAAAGCAACAAGATTAAGTTAGAATTTTATTACTGTCTTAAAAACCATTTAAATGAGCTAAATAAAAAGCATAAAAACATTTAAAAGATATAAACAAAACATTCTTTCACAAAAAACTTGTCTTTTCGTGCACTTATTCTTATTGGCTCGAAAGTCAGCAAAAAGGCGGCTGTCACATAACGCTTGCAAATTTTCTGATGAAGTATATTCGCCTTTATATTGTGAGACGACATGTCGTTTCCAAAACTTCCAGAGTTTGTAAGAGATTTTAGTGTACCAATGAGAGATACTAAATAAATTATTCATATAATTTTAAAGCTAAATGAAAATGAGCCATTTCCTAGGTAACAAGATGTTGTCAATGTAAATTTTTTATTGTTTATGTATTCTTGTTAGCTAGGAAGAAATTCATCTATACTCTGTCCGGGACAGAATACTTAAATAAGTACAGTCGACTTTGGGTTGGACTTTTTCAAGGTTCCCGACTGCACCTATTTTGCGAAGTAATTCAGAACTGAAATGTGAAAAAAAAGAACTGGCAGATCGCATTGATCCACTTCGATCTCTTGATAACTTTTGAACACTGGAAGCTTTTAAAAAAAATGTCAAAGAATTTGAAGACGACAACGCAATACGCGATATTAGTGATGACCGCCATCTTTGTTGTGTATGGTCATAGCATTGTTTAAGTATATCTAGTTAGTCAACGCGGGTTAGTTCGGGGTAGGGATTCGTAGGCGGCGCCCACGTACCACCATGCATTGGCATAGGGCGCCATGGCGCCATCTACCACATCCCGACCCCGAACTAACCCCGCGTTGACTAACTAGATATACTTAAACAATGGTCATAGTCAACGCCACCCACTGAAGCCAAACAAAGCGAGATTTCAATGTGCAAATTCCAGAAAACTGCATTTTTCGTCTAATTCATTATTTACAGCTACTGTGTTGCGTTTTAAGACCTTAATATTGACAAATTGAAGAATTGCTATCGATGTAATCGTTACATCATGTCCACAATGAGGTTTGTGCTGAAATAATTGAATCTACACAAGTAAATTCTCGCTTTGTTTAGCTTCATTGCCATGGTAATTGGTAACAACCTTAGCCTAACAAAGATGGCGGACCTACGTCACGCTAATAGCCCGTATTGCGCAGGGGTTCTGAGACAGCCTGTATAGGGTATATGCACTTAAATAAGCGTAGATAAACATGCAGCAATAAAATCACATCGTCTTCTTGTACTTTAAAAAGTCAGTCCTTTTTAGGGTGTTTGTAAATGTAGGCGGCAATCATAATGGAAGAACTTAGAATCACATTAACAGTAAAATTTAAAAGCAAGGATAAATCAGCGGACTCCATTGTAATAGTAAAGACTCTAGCTGAAAATAACAATTAAGTAAATAAGTGATAATAAGGGACTTACTAAAATTAGTAAAGGCTGAGATAAACCAAGTCAGAACACTAACAGATTCGGAATTTTTGGTCCTCAAGATTTCCCACAACTGAACAACTTTAGAAGATGCCCCAATAGGAGTACAAAGGGGCTAAAATTTATCTTACAGTACATGTAAAAATTTAACAAACATACCACAAGAAAAGCCAATAAAACTACAGGAATTTGGCCCGATATAAACAGTGCAGCAATAAATGCATAAATTAAAGCACCAAACAAAGAGTATACATTCAAGCATTTCTTATAGTACATAACGAAGAATATAAGGAAATACTCCTGTATTAAAATAATGGGATATTCCATATATGAAAGTATTGCATAGCCTTGTCGGAAGTTGTATGAAAACATTATTGTATAGCTAAAATAGTTATTAACGAAAAAGTAGAATATTTGCAGAATTACCTTGAAAGTTCCATTAGTAGGCCTATTAAATTAATACCGTTGGCGTTCTTCACTTTCAAGATGTTCAAAATTTGAGGAATTTTCAGTATGAAACATGTTAAAATTGTAATGATACTTAATGTATCAGAGATCAGTTGTAGAGCACTCGGCTGATTACTTGAGACCATAATAGTTAATACGACTGCTTAAAGCTATTTTGAAAAATAACAACATCAAAACACTAAAAAAATTCAATGTCAAATGAAAATGTTGAGGTTAAGCAACTAACTGTCTTTTGCGAGGTCTTTTGTTTCCATTCGAAGCGCTCTAGATCACGCCTAGAGCAAACTGAACAGAGACAGAACATAATAACGTGACAAGTGCAACAAGGACGTACACCCACTCCGAGTGTGTGTAGAGGCACTCAACGAACGCAGATTTCCTTTTCACCCCACTACTACTGAACCACGTGTACCACGTAACCTTGGCAACCAACGCGTGCTTTTTTTGGGGCGTGACGGTGTGGTGAGAGCATAACATAAACTTCAAGTTTGGTACAGTCGGGGACTTTGGAAATGCCCGGTATGCTACAAACCGAACCAAAACTCGTCGCTGCCGCGCAGGTGACGTCACTGAGAAGCTGAAATGCCGGAAAGTTCGTAAGGTCTTATTGCAGACTACGGAAATTTTCTCCATTAACGCATTTCTGCAGTGTATAATATTTAAATTCAGTATAGATCATTCCCATACCTGAAGGTTGTCCACTGTCCAAATGATAACAGAAAAGCAACCTATACCTATTCCAATAGAAAAAGAGCTTGCAAAGCGCTGGGTTATTGCATGTCGACGTCAATATATAATTAATTCAAATGTTTAAAAAATGCAGGTAAATCTATCAAGAGTTTTGCACCATGTGCGACACCATTAGGTATGCCTTTGTCTTTTGTCCCTGAATTTCTGTGAATTCTTTAAAGAGGGGATCACCCCACGTTACATTTTTTTGGGACTAGTCAATCAGGCTGAGTTGGCTAGGTAGGTACCTACCTACTAGAGTTGAAAAATTTAGAGGAGTTTGGGGCTTCGCTCGTGGATTTTGTCAACAGAAATTGCAGTAGGAGATCCAAATAGTGAAATATCCTATGTATGAGTACAGTGGCGTATTTAGGAAATTTGCTTAGGGGGGGCACACATTAGCACTGCACTGATAGATAGCGGTAACGACGTGTGGGGAGGTGGGAGGCAGGAGCACCCCGGTTAGCGGCGCAGGCGAATTTTCTTTTTATAATAATAGTAATAATAATAAATTTAAAATACCCTCTAGTTAGTAGTTACACCAAACACCTGTGTTTGTCCATGCAGCGGGGCGTCATTGTCACAGTTCAACCCTCGTAATGAGGCGGCTTTTAGGGTCTCCCAAGTATTGTTTCCACCACCTATATAAGAAGTTTATGAGGTATTAACAAAATACAATGAATAATATTGAAATTAAGTAAGCAGAACTAAAAAAAATAACAGAAAACTACAATGATATTTGCATTCTTCGATTTTTTTGCTTGGCCAAAGTGTCCAGAACCCTCCAAATGTATTTTTTCTTGGCGATGAACTTGTTCTATGTGTACCATGAACCATGTTGATTTATATTTATTCACAAATCACAGACATAAAAATTCGTTTTTTAAACGTCATTTGAAAATATTAATTATTATTATTACTATTAGAGGGCATTAGGGGGGGCACAGGCCCCCTGTATGTACGCCACTGTATGAGTATAAAATTAGAAAATAATTTAAAAATTGATTGGTATTTTGCAAAATTATTTTGGGTTCCCAGGACCCTGAAACGTAAAAATTTGATGTTTTTGGCCATTAGATTTTATTAACTTCGACAACGTTTTAGCTCAATTTGTAACCATAATCTTAAAAATTTATATGCATACATAAGAAATAGTCTTAATAATTATATATCTGCCTTTTATTATTAAACACACAACACAAGAAATGGGTAATGCAAATCACAACATCTATCATGTAATGTAACGCTACAGCATTATAATCCTTCACTTTCCCATAAAATAATTATAATCCTTCATTTTCCCATAAAATTATATCTACTATCTAATTATTATACTACTGTGCAATAAT
Organism: Pycnomerus fuliginosus; assembly: GCA_963924575.1. Classification (NCBI taxonomy): domain Eukaryota; kingdom Metazoa; phylum Arthropoda; class Insecta; order Coleoptera; family Zopheridae; genus Pycnomerus; species Pycnomerus fuliginosus. The sequence continues at coordinate 25,061,745 of OZ004618.1, read as the reverse complement.
GTATGTAATGAATCTTAAAATTAAAAAATATGCAACGCTTCAAGCCTAGGTAATGAACAGCCTAACACCAACTAATTCTGTATAGTAAAAAGCCCAGTACATTTTTATGGGCATTACAATGCTGCTAATTGATACAGTTTATTGAATAAGTTCACTTACAACTCTAGTAATGTCATCACTATAGCGCGCTAAAAGAGTGGCATTAAGGTCTGTATCCCAAAAACCCATTTCCGCTAAGCGACGCAAGTTCCTCGCCCGAGGGGATTCCTTATTTTCAATCACCCAATGTCCATTGACCCATTTACCGGGCTGAAATAGTTATTGATAAGTACTGTCCCTGTTGCAAATGGACATTAGAATTTCTTTTGAAAACATTAGAGATTTGTAATGGCATCTAATGAGCCTAATGATTACATTAATTCATTAATACATTAGAAATTTGGTCAGTTGGGCTTTTCCATTAAAAATTAGTCTTAATTTCCCTTACAAATCATTAGGCTCATTAGATGCCATTACAAATCAGTACAATTACTGAAATCTAATGGTCTTCCCTTTCACTCACTAGAAACCATTATAACGTTGTGTTTCTAATGTGTTTTCCCATTACAAAAACAGCTTTAGGTATCAAGCCGGTAAGTAAGTGTAAGACTTCGAGTTAATTGTGTTGTTATTAGATCTTTGGTTATTAGGTAGGAATGTTATGGTATCATTGATGTGGGGGTCTTATTGTCAGTATGTATTCTGCATTATTTTCAATAGGTTCGATGGATTCCCGATGTCGTTTTACATGAAGCTCGTTGAGGAAGTCAGGCGCTGATTGCTGATTGTGTAGCATACTTTTGTTTTGTTTCAGATTCAGTTATTGCATGCTCTTTGCATGTTATCTAACGCCATGATTGTGGAGTCTACATTTTCAGGAACACTGATTAGTCGTCACGGCACCAGGAACACCAACCATATTGCTTCAAATTTGTAATGGAGAAGCACATTACAATTTTGGTACTTGAGTTCTACTGGTAAATCCTATTACAGTTTCTAATGAAATGTAATGGGAAGTCTGGGATTTTACATTGAGTTACATTAGAAACCAGTTCTTGCACCTGTAATGGGTTGATCTGTAAATTCGGCGGACAAATACCATTACAACTCATTACATATTTTTTAAAATTGATTCTAATGGGCATTTGCAACAGGGCGTTTCACAAAATATATACAAACCTCAGATCTTGGAGGAACGATCATGTTAATAACAGATCGTGCCGTGTTAATTGCTGATGACGCAACGTTAACAGCCCCACTAACAAGATTTTCAGGCAAGATGTGAACTGTGGAATTGGTAGGTGATGTGCATTGATGTGGAGGCTGATGTTGCTGCGCAGGCTGAGTTGGAGCCGATGGTTTAGGTTGTGGCTGCTCCTGAAGTTTTGGGCCACTTTGCTGATAGTTTGGAATGTGCTGGAAACTACTTGCTTGGGCAGTCGAGGAACTTTGTGATGAGGAAGTATGTGATTGTTGTTGTTCCAATGGGCCATATGGATCATATCGCACATTTTGAATGTCTGCAAGAGTATAATGGCTCTCTGAAAATTCACTGCATTATTTTTTCAAATTAAAAAATCACTTACGTGACTGCGCCCAAGTGTAAGTTTGAAGTGGGTCAGTCGGCATTACTTCAACTTTATTAGTGGGGCAATACACTGCATTCTCGGTTTTCTCTTCCCCTTCAAGCTTTGGATAAACTACTTCATATCCCGGGTTATTTTGGGGGAAAATGAATAGCCTCGGGTTGGTTGAATTGTCACAATTAGCATCAGAGAAGCAGGTTCCTGCTGTGGAACAATGCGACATGAAAGATTTAGTGTTTTGTTCCAGTTCTGAGATTTCGGCTTCCAGTTTAGCAGCGGCTAAATTTACTTCTTTCATGGGTTCCTGCTGTGTTGCTTCCAGGTTTTCTTCGTCACCTCGAATTTTCTCCTCTTGTTCTCTTGCTTCTTTGGCGTTTGATTCGACTTTCATCAAAAACTTTGGGCTTAAAATATTCTTCGGCACAGCAACTTCCTTTCCATCAAAAGTTATATGAACATAGCCAGAATCTTCTTGTTCTTCACAGGTTAGAGCATTCACAATGTCATAACTGCTGCTTAAATCAGAAGCTTCACTGCCGTCACAAATTGAGTTTACTGAAGAATTGTTATTAGCCGAAGCCCCATTGTTATTGTTATCATCTTGAACAAGGTTCGATTCTTTCAAATCTGTTTCCACTTTTTCAGAGGCCAGCTCTTCCACTTTACTAGATTTCTGGGCCTCAAAAGATATATTTGAAAGATCAACAATCAAATCAGCTTCACTGATTCCATATTTATTTGAGGAACAATCAAGAGTTAACGAATCAACTGTATCATCAACCCGACTTGAAGACCAAATCAACGCCTCAATGTCTGCGTCAAGATCGACTTGGTTTTGTCCCTTAATCTGTAGGTTTTGCATTTTTGTGCTCAAATCTATAGCACTACTCTCAGTTAGTCCAGACGCGTCAGGGGAACTTTTTTCTTCAAACACAACAGTTTTCTGAAGGCCTGATAATTGGTATGGCCTGTTTGGGAACAAGGGGGAAAAAAGAGAAAATTTGTTTTCCGTTTGACTTTCATCGACTTTTGCCTTTTTTGGAACGCTGTTAAGCGATGTTATGGGTTCATCCACAACAACACGGCAACTTAAACCTTGCCCAAAACGTACTTCGCCGTCATAGAAATTCCAGTAGCTCTCATATTGACCAGGTTTTTCTGTGGGAGATTAAGATTTTAACATAATATACGCAGATAACTCGCCGTAGTGGAAAAATGATTGCATTTTATTATAAACAGATGCGTCCGTTCTTGTTAACCTCCCCAACCCCATCACAATTTTAAAAAAATGGGAGGTTACTGCAATCACTAAAATTTTCGAATTCGACATAAGACCGGATCTATACGTTTTGAGGTCTCAGGAACCCAAAAAAGTGGTTTTTAAAATGTGTCTGTGTGTATGTACGTACGTACGTTTGTTCGTTCGTACGTTCGTAAACACGCCACAGCCCAAACTGCTCGACCGATTTGGCTGAAATTTGGTACGTAGGCATCTCATAACCCGACTTAGATCTGAAAAGCTTTTGAAGCCAATCGTGCAACCAGAAATGCCATTTTGGCACATTAACTTTTAAATTTTAAATGCAAACCCCGATTTTTCACGTCGCCATAAGAAAGGCCTTCAAATTCTGCTTCTAAAAATGTATTCACTCTTAGTGCCTTTCTGACAAAAATTGAAATATTCGGGATTGTTAACGTACTTTAAAAACACGATACAGCCGAAACCTCTGAATCGATTTGGCTGAAATTTTGTACATGGAGACTGTATTATTCGCCGAAGAGCTAAAAAATGTTTGGAGGCAATCGATCCACGGAAAGTGCCGTTTTGGCACATCAATTTTCAATTTTAAATATACTCTCAAAACAACTTTTTCAAAAATTTGTTGTCAGAATCAGGAAGGTCTTCAAATACTTGTTCTAAATAAGATAAAATTAATTCTCATTTACTGCAAAAAAAAATTGTATTTTGTAATAAGACTAAAAACACATTATAGCCCAAATTACTGGATCGATTTGACTGAAATTTGGTACATGGAGATTGGGTAATCCGTTGAAGACCTGAAAGGCTCTTGGAAGCAATTGGTAAACGGGAAGTGCCATTTAAGCATATCAACTTTAAATTTTAAATACAAGGCGTACTTTTTTTATGTCGCCATTAGAAAGACGATCAATTTCTGGTTCTAAAAAAGTATTCACAGTTTCTACCATTTGAGTGGAAAATAGAGAAAAAATTCTTTCTCATTAAAAGGGATATTAACCTTAAAAGGAATTTTTTGTTGAATTTTCTGTTGAACTGACTACTATCTACACAGAATATAAAGATCCACGCGATGGGGAGGTTCCAGCCGCTTCTCTGCTGCATTTTTTTCATTTGTAATTTGTATTTGCTTTAGAAAATCTTAAGATATTAAGTCAGAACGTAGCCTAGTATCAACAAATCACATAATATAAAATTGTGTACCCAATGTTTTAGTCTACAGTGTAGGTAAAACGTCCGGCTGTATTATCGGCTCTGCCGGTTTTGAGATTGTTGTGACACATGAATGACAAATAACTAATCTGTCACAAAATGCCATGAGATGATGAGATGAAAGCGCCCAAAAGCACCAGATCTAGTGCATTAATCAACAAAATTGGCAACCCTGAGTAAGTACTCATAGATGTCCTTCTTTTATTAAAATCATCAATAACGAGATAATTAAATTTAAACTTATTAAAGTAGGTTGTCAATTCTGGCAACAGTGCAATGACTGGTCAAAATTTACCAAAATACTGAAGAGACGGCCAACTTTTCCTTTTCTTATAACCGTCATATCGGATTTTAACACCATTAGCGTCTCAAAAATTTAATTAATATGGAGTTTAAAAAAAAAAAGTCAAAGCTTGAGTTACACCATGCCAAGACGCATTTAATTTCCGTGGAATTCAATTGTTTTCACATGTCAAAAGAGACTGAAAAAGTCGGTGTACCGTTTTGCAATTGTTTTTTATCTATGTTTAGGCTGATTTTACTAAGTTATTCATACAATTTTCAAATTTTGACGGTCTGTCAAGAAGGTCCATGTTGGTTGCATTTTTGAAAAGTTAAGTTTTTTGTGAATCAAACAGTGTTAAAATTCAATATAGCGACCATAAGAAAAACAAAAGTTGACTGTCGTTGTTCAAAGTCTAGAAGGCCTAGAGAATTTCTGTCGAAACTATTGGGTTGACCTCTGTCAAAAATAGAAAAGTTCCAAGATTCATTTAATTCCCACCAATCTTTAGAAAGATATGAATTTATTTCTAAAATCGTGGCTTTCAATTTTTTCGGGATAACTCAGGGGCGAATGACGATGCAGGAGAATTCTTACAGAATCTAAATCACCTTGAAAAAACGGCAACTTTTTTCTAAGCTTATCTCCATTTCTTACGGTTTCCGAGTTCGCAATGGTGGGCAACGAAAAATTCACCACCCTGTATACATATTTTCTTCACGGCACCGATGTGAATACACTTTAATAAGCGGAATTTGAAAAGCTTTGCTTTGGTGATGCGAAAAGTGGGGGTTTGCGTTTAAAATTTTGAAGTTGACCTTCATTTGACCTTGAATCAAAATGGCGATGATACCATCCATTTTTCCCCTCGAAGTCATAAAATTTTTATACAAAACATTTTTTTCTAAAATGCTTCCTTTTCGAGATATTTGCCAGTCTCAAAATAACACGACCACCCTGTAATTATGGTACCGTAAATTTCGTCACAACATGAAATGCCAGTCTTAATTACAAAAATTCTTGAACAAAATTTCTAAGTAAACCAAAAACAACTTACTTGGAATCTCAAATCTGACACAAGTGGTTCCCCTCTCCCCAGGCAACAGGGGTGGGCAGGGGACAACATTCACAGAGGGCTTCATTTCAGCAGAACCCCAAGTTAATCTCAATTCAGTCTGCATTTGAAAAAATCATTAACTTATTGTAACTTTCTAGAAAATTAAAGACTTACGCTTTTGGTCCACATAGCTCTTCCATTATTCACAATCTCCCAAATGTGCAGATAAGTTTCACCACCAATCATGTGGATGACATTTTCCGCGCAATGCGGGGCAAGACCTCCACTCCACAAGGGCCCTTTTCTATCCAAATTTCTAGAAATTTCACGAGTTTTTGGTTTTTCGCCGTTTAACAGTTCCAGCTCAATTGATTTACTGATCAATGCTTGTTTTTTCTCCTTGATTTTCTTAGACTTCGCTTCCAATTTATCCAATTTGTTGTCAAGCTTACGATCATATTTCAGTGTTTTTATGATCTCCTTGCTATAAATATTTTAGAATGAAATATTTTGTTTCTAATATGTAATGCAGTGCGTTTCAAGAGGTAACTAAATCACTTTCTTTGGGCGTTTACGATAATGCAACCCGGTCCACTCAGTCAGTTTTAAGCCTCCGATAATTTGGAACTGACAGTTCTAAAATGCTTTGGAAAATGCAGGATTAGTGATACGGATCACTGATTGAGTTGGATGGGGGTGACTATTTTTCATAAATGGAGGGAATTTAGATTCAGGGACAAGTCAACCATTCTCGATCTCTCTGTATTATCGTAAACAAGCTAGGACGTTCAGTTAAAATGGTTTATATATATATATGGTTATAATGGCTTGATTCCACGCATGACGTTACAACATAATAAGCTTAAGTGCATAAATCATGATGGCGATGGCGTTGGGAAGAAGATTGTTGCAACATTACATCTCATTACCATTCTGATTACAGAGATTATTTTATTCATTAAGTATTGAACCAATCCAAAGGAGCATTTAGCATACCAGTAATCCTGATTACAGTGATAAGACTACAACGTCAACTTGACACTACTTACTCAATACTTTAATTTATAAAATAATCTGCAAAATACGATTCGTAGTCTCTTGGTTGCCTTGTTGAGTCCTCATGGATGCACTACTTGTCAAATGGTAGATTTTTTTCGGCCAAAGAGGACTCGAGCGAGCTCTCGTCCTCTTTTTAGCCTAAAAAAATCTACCATTTTGACTCGTAGTTGACAACCATTCGGACGTCAAAACCCGCGGCAATCAAGAGACTACTCGTCGTATTACTATTGAACATTAGGTGCTTTCCTTTTACACATTTATCTGAGGCGCCTCAGTTAATCTCAGCAATTTGATTGGTTTATTTAAATATTGACCAATCAAATTGCCGAGATTAATTAAGGCTCCTAAGACAAATGTGTAAAAGGAAAGAGGAAGAAAACGAGTAGATCCTGAGCCATGACACCGGTGACATATGACAGTTCTCAAGTGATGTTTCCTCTGAAACTTCTCGATAGTGAGATTTTAATATTTGATTTTAATGCTAGAATGAGTTTCATTCTTAACGATTTTTGGTGACATTTTGTTTTCGGGAATTATATGTCTGCATTCATTACATTAGATAACTGCACTAAAATTTCCCCAACTTGTCAGAATTTTTTACAAATCTTTTAAGAAAAAACGTAAACCAAAGCCAAAACAGAGAAAATTGTATAAAACACTCGTTACAGAAGGCTCTTCAAGCACTCGTTCGTTCGGCCACTCCGTTTTGCGCCTCATGTCAAAATTTAGAACTCGTGCTTGAATAGGTTGCCTTCTGTAACTTGTGTTTTAATACGGTGTCTCAAAACGCTCGCACTAAATTCTAGCGGAGTATTCAGGATTAAATTCTGAGTCGATCCGTGTTTTTGAAAATTTCCAGGGTTCAGCAGTTCCAGAGTTATAAGAGGTTTAAGAGGACCAATCAGATTTCAGCTCTTAAATTCTTTACAAGGTAATTTAATGTTAGATGCACTATTTCCTAGGTAACAAGATACAACAATATAAATTTTCATTGATAGTATCTTGTTACCTGCATCTAACGTTAAAGTACCTTATGGAGCAATTCAAAGCTGAAATCTGATTGGTCCTCTTAAATCTCTTATGCCTTGAGAACTATTGGTCCCTGGAAATTTTCAAAAACACGGATCGACTTAGAATTTACTCCTGAATACTCCATTAGAATTTGGTTCGAGCGTTCTGAGACACCCTGTATACTATTCTGCACCTAAGCCATGACATACATATCATGACATTCATGTATCTGTTCATGCGGGGGTTATGTGAGTCAGGATTTTTTCTGTTGGTATGTAAACAGTGGAAACCTGTTCAGTGAAAACTTCTGTCAGTGTCAAAGGGTAGAAACAGTGGACAACTAACAACAATGATCTCTTTTTCATTCTCTATTGCTAGTTGCTACTGTACACCGACAGGAATTTTGTCGGTCCTGTACTGAAATCACTTTTGCAAACTAAAAAAAAAGTCTGACCCACACAACCCCCGTGTTAGTTAGAAAGTGACAGAACTTTACATTAGTATGTATAGCCAGCTATGAACTAAACTTACTCAGAAGAAAGTTCACCCAATTTTCTTGGGCGTTTAACACTCTCTGATCTCGGTTTTCTTAAATTTGCCTCTTCTTTAGGTTCACCTTTATCTTTGCTTGCAACAATATTGGAAGTCACAGCATAAGTCACTTCATCAACTACATCCCGCTTGAACTAAAATTTACGAGATTACAAACAAATAAATGGGTCATTAACAAGTGGTGATTCATGATGGTACTCATTAAAAATTTAAATAAGTCTCTAACCTGTTTCATGTAATGAATAAACCATTCAGGTGGCACATTAACAGTGCTGAGAATAGAGTCATTATCAAACTGGGTCTGAACATCAGCAGAATGTTTCCTATTCGGTCCCCAAGTTTTGTCTAACTTTAACAAGATGACTTCACCTAATCTGGCCTTCAATCTGAATGCAGCGAGAGCGATTTGAAATCCAGCCTCACAATCAATAATCCACTCGGAACCAGTGTCAGTCAGAAAAGTAACTTTCACATCATTACCGGCCACACCGGAATTTTTCAACTAGAATTTGCCAATAATTAATCTTTCGAATAAGTTTGTGGACTTACCAGATATGATTTAAAAGTGTCAAAATTGAGGGTAGTTACTGGCGTGTCGTACATTCCAATAACATTCGAATCGGGTTTGTTTCTCCATTGTAAATTGAAAACCAACTCAGATCCTTTCTTTCTGGTGCCCATATTGGTATTTATCACACCACCACTGTCAGTAGGAAAACGTCGACAAAATGCACTAGGGATGAGTCAAATTCTTGATAACGTTGTCCAAAGTTTTGCTTATCTTCACAATCTTAAAATCTTCAATTTTCGGAGTTCCAAAATTTCACTTGCGGGATAGGAAACAACAAAAACAATGGCATTCTATGGTCATAACATAACACAGCAGATTTAAGCCAATAGGAGAAGAGAAGAAAGGTAAAATATCACCCAATCGTGGTAGGAAGGCGCATGCGCACAAAGAAACTGCGCAGTTTATTGTCCTCAAAAGTTACGTCTGTGGTTACGTGTATGTGACGGTGTAGATCACTGAACTACCAACCTCATTTCGCGCGAATAGCGCGCTTTTAAATTGAGTGGAACAAAGATTTGAATTTTTGATTAAATTCAAAATTCAAAAGTTGTAGTAGTATAGTACACTCAGGAGATAAAGTAATGGCCCTAGATCGCTCATAAGGTGGACAGATTCTCGCAAGCCTTGTCAAAAAAATGAAAATTGAAAGTGACGACCTCTTTATTAAAACGACTCGAGTGGGATACAAGCCTTCACAAACCTATTTTGAGTGTCTTTTCCAAAAATTTGTCGACATTGTTCGCCCTGGAGGGCCAAGACTTTATCTCCTGACTGTACCTACCACCTACAAGAACTGTTAACTTAAAGCCAGGAGATATAAGAAAATTCGGAACATGATTTTCTAGGGAACTAGAGACTGTTTTCAATACCTAAAATTATGACTGTACTTGATTCTCAAACTCATACAAATTATGCCAATTATTCTGATTTATACTTACCTATATTAGTCCACTTTTTTGCGAGAGAGAGTTGGAGAGGTGGTGGTTAAAAAACAAATTTAAAAAATTAAAACCAGAGATTACAACTAGATGACTCACATTCAGGGATTGGCGATTTCTGGGCTGCCTACTACAGATTATATGAAGTGTCTAAATACCCGTTGTCTGTTTGTAGTAATCATTCAGACGGACCGGACGGTTAAAATACTCTAAAATTGTTTGACCATAGGTATCCCCGTTTTGTTTCATCAGGGAATACAGGCAAGATTAAAAATCGTCGGCAACGTAGAAAAACCTTGTTTGAAGCAGAAAAATGACTGGTAAGTTGGTAACATACTAATTAATTAGAACTATAATACCACCTCCCAACCCCTTCCAAGCCAACCCCATAACCACCAGTACCATAACCCTCTGGGACGAATTTGCAAAATATTTTTCCAAAAATTGGCAAAAACTGAGAAGGCAGTATACTGTCTTAAAGTGACATTGTTGCTTAAGTCGTTCGTTTTAAGTCTTGCTTAAATAACAACCTGCCAGAAGTAAAGCCACTCGATGTAAATTGTATTATTTAAGAAGGTAAGGGCACCCAGGGGACACCTCCTGGAAACGGCATCCCCAATTTGAAAAGAATGGAGATAAATTTCAATGAGTGCATGTAAGATCATAGCTACATCACTGTCAATTTCTCCGGCTTCTAAAAAGGAATACTTCTATTTATCTTTGTCGATTCCCGTGTACTCATGCAATACGCGATATTAGCGATGACGTGGAACTGCCATCTTTGTTGTGTATGGTCATTGGTCATAGTCAACGGCTCCCACTGAAGCCAAACAAAGCGAGATTTCACTGTGCAAATTTTAGAAAACTGCATTTTTCTTCTAATTCTTTATTTGCAGTTACTGTGTTGCGTTTTAAAACCTTTTAATATTGACAAATTGAAGAATTGCTATGCGATTAAATCGTTACATCATGTCCGCAATGAGCTTTGTGCTGAAATAATTGAATCTACTCAAGGAAATTCTCACTTTGTCTAGCTTATCATTGCCATGGTAACAAAGATGGCGGATCTACGTCACGCTAATAGACCGTATAGCAGAAATCTAGTGACCCCTAGCCAGAAAGACGCTTTTTGCGCCACCTCGTTTTTCGTTTTGGAAGTAAGTAGGTACTGCAGAGAGTTTCTACTAACTTCTTGGGCAATTATTCTAATGCCCTTTTAGTGCCCAATTTGAATCGTGCAACAAGATAAATGTCATTTTGGCACATTTCTGTCCCTTTGGGTGAATTTCTTTTCTTTTGTTTTATGTAATTATGTAATTCTGGTGAACCCAATAAATATGGGGGGGTATTATTATTATTATTATTATTTACTTTGAAATTTTATATACAAACCTCCATTTTTGACGAGACCATAACGAAAGGCCTTCAAATTCTTCTTTCAAAGATGTACCTATTCACTCTCAGTGACCTTTTGACAAAGGCAACAAACATTATTATTATAAATCACGGTACAGCCCAAACCTTTGAACCGATATGCCTGAAATTTTGTGCGCGGAGATTGTATATTACCTACCTACCCGTCGAAGAGCCAAGAAGCTTTTGGGGGCAATCGACGAACGGTAAGTGCCATTTTGGCACACCAATTTTGAAACTTTAGAATTATACTCTCATTTATTATCCCTTATCACCATCAGAAAGGCCTTCAAATTCTGGTTTTCAATAAGGCAATGCACAATTAGTGCCATTTGGGGAACAAAACAGTCCAGACTACTAGATTGATTTGGTTCAAATTTGGGGCCTGATTTTTAATGCCATCCCCATCTTAAGAAATATAATTCTGGTTCTAAAAATCTATTCGTAGTTTAAAAGAATGGGAGGTTATCTAATGCAATCACTAAAATTTTCGATTTTGAGATATCACCAGATCTTTACGTTTCGAGGTCCCCTCAGGAACACAAAAAAGTAATTTGTAAAATCTGTCGATATGTAAGTACGTATGTTTGTAAACTACTGGAGGAATTTGACTGAAATTTGGTATACAAGTAATTAGATGATAATAATAATAATAATAATAGGACTTTATTGTAAAAAAACAAGTTACAATTAGACGGAGTCTAGCATAAGCTATTCTACTCAACCTTAAACACAAAATTGCTTAATGCACTTACAAATTATTGTTAACATTATTAATAAACAAAACTAATTGTAATTTCTTAACTAACGCAAACAAAGCAAAAATAGGAGCAAAACCTGGATTCAAAGCAAGAGATTCCTCATTGAACGCCGAAAGCTGGCCAACGTACAACAGCGAGTGAAGACATCCAAGAAATCATTATAGAGCCTGACGGCATTGTAAGTGAACGACCTTTGAAATACCGAAGAACGATGCTGAGGCATGGAAAGTCTTGCAGGATAGCGAATATTGACAGGATGAGCGTTTCCACGAAAGCTGAGCCTGTTTCTGAGATAAGACGGTTGTGAAGTGGAGAGGACCTTGAAAACAAAACCGGCCAAGTAGTATTGAAAAAGACTGTCAAGCCGAAGCCAACCAAGCTCTTTAATTTTTGCAGAAACGTGATCAAACTTACGAAGTCCGAACACAAATCTACAGCAGCTGTTCTGTATCTTCTGCAACCTATGTCTAGTAGCCTGATCAAGGCAAGGATAATACACAATCAAACAGTAATTCACATGCGACATTACAAGAGCTTCACAAAGCTTTTTCCTCAACTTGAAATTTAAAATTTGAAAGTTCGAATACAGCAGCTTTAGTCCAAGATAGGCTCTTCTAACAACAAGATTGACATGGTTTTTGAACCTCAAATTGCCATCAATAACAAGGCCCAGATTTTTAACAGAGCCCACCACCTGCAAGATCTCATTCCCAACCCTCACGCTGACGGTCTCGGACAATCTGTCTCCCTGTTGATTGCCAGCGAAACAGATCACCGAGCACTTGTCAGAGTTGATCATCAAATTATTTAACCGGGAGTACTGAGCCACCCTTTCAAGGTCAGAATTTATAACTCGACAAGCATCGTCTACATCATTTACCGAGCAATGGAAGTAGAGCTGTGTATCATCCGCGAATGAATGACCCTCTACAGATTGAAGAACTTGAAACAAATCAGAAGTGTAAATCAGATAAAGAAGTGGCCCTAGGATAGAACCTTGAGGCACACCTGACGTTATGTAGCCATAATTTGAAGTCGAACCATGATAAATTACGTATTGACTACGTTGAAATAAATACGATTGAAAAAAAGATAAAGCATTATGACCAAAACCATAATACTCCAACTTGGCGCAAAGAAGATTGTGGTCCAGCGTGTCGAACGCCTTCGAAAAATCAAGCATCGTCACAATCGTAGCTTTCCTGTTGTCCAGGGCAAAAATAATATCATCCAAGATGTTAGCAAGAGCAGACATGGTGCTATGACCTTTTCGAAAGCCCGACTGCTGAGGCGGAATAATACTTTCAGCCGATACATATTCCTGCACTTGAGTAAAGACCACCCTCTCTAGCACCTAGGAGAGAACAGGCAAAATGCTAATGGGCCGCAAATCCGAGCAAAGTTTAGGGTCTCTAATCTTGGGCAAAGGCCTAACTAGCGCTACTGTCCAGTTTCGTGGAAAGTAACCTACCTCCAAGCAACAATTTATAATGTGCGCAATATGGCTTGAAATGACTGGGTAGCAAGCCTTTAACATTTTAGCAGAAATTCCATCATGCCCGGAAGCATTTGATTTAAGAGGGGCGTTTAATCTGTTCCCGCCAGAATAGGGTTTTTCGCTTCTAATTTAAATTTGGGATGGAGTATCAGCTTACAATTACTTGAACTCCTGCACGTTTACTCCTGTAACACGTTGCTTAGCAAGTTATCGTTAAAACCGCGCTGGTTTTTCTGACTTCTAAAATTTTCCGTTTTTGCGCCAAAAACAACATTATTTTAAAAATTTGAAAAACCAGCATGATTTTAACGATAACTTGCTAAGCAACGTGTTACAGGAGTAAACGTGCAGGAGTTCAAGTAATTGTAAGCTGATAGTCCATCCCAAATTTAAATTAGAAGCGAAAAACCCTATTCTGGCGGGAACAGATTAAACGCCCCTCTTAATACCGTTAATAATATCAACAGCATGATCAACACTAACCGGTCTGAAATGAAAAGAAGCAAGATTATTATATTTTAGGCCACACAGATTATTGACAGCCTCTTCACAGTTATTGGGCTGCTTAAAGACTGACAGGAAAAATTTATTTATCTCCTCCGCGCTAAAAGAAGGCAGCTCTGCATCGCTCACTTGACGCCCTTTTCTTACACCCAAATTATTCAAAGCTTTCCAAAGATTTCTTGGACTAGATTGTTGTTCCTGATAATGTAAATATGCTTTCTTTTCTTGTCTTATAACAGCAACAGTAGTATTCCTCAACTGCTTATAATAAACCCAATCATTTACATGTTTTGTTCTTTTATATTTCCCTAAAGCCTTATCACGCTCTCTCATTAATGCTTTCACATTGTCAGTAATCCATGGCGAGTATTTTTTTGAAATCAAAGATGTTTTAAAGGGTGCGTGCACATCAAACAGAAGGAGAATACCACTGCAAAGAAATTCCACTTTATCATCAATGTCGTGGAGGTAAAATATATCATCCCAACGAATCGCATGTAAATCAATGATAGATAATTCTCAGTTAGTAATAATATTTCTCTATTAGCTAGGTTCATTTAATTTTGTTATCTACTGCAATCACTAAAACAAGTTTTTGAAACAATTATTGCCACCATCATCAGAAAGTCTCCAAATTCTGGTTTTAAATAAAACAAAATGCATTCACACTTTAGTGCCCTTTTGTAAAAAAGACGAAATTTCGTAATAGCATTAATTAATATCTGAAATTTGGGGTCTTCCCATTTCGTATCCTTCCGTTTGGTACTGCGGAAAATATCGATTCCCGTATTTGCAATCGCAATTTTCAGATTTTTTGGAATAACTCAGGAACGAATCAAGATATCGCGGAGTTCTCTTCAGATTGTTAATCACAAAGAAATAGTTCAACTTTTCTCTAATTTAACCCCGCATCTCTTACCGTTTAGAACATGTCAATGGTCAGTAGTGAAAAAGGAACCACCCTGTATGTGCAATTTGCAGAACTGCAGTAATTTTTGTTTCTATTTGCCAAATTCAGGTATTGACTGGGCTATTACCTAAATCATGCGCCTAGAAATGCCCAAGCCTAAATTATTAGGTGTTACAATTGGTTAGACTTTAATGTTTTAACCACTTAGAATAGTGATAATAGGGGTAGTCAGATCTCCATTAAGTACTTACATAATGGTTTAACAAAATTATCCAACATATGTCAGGTTGTAATAGAAATTCTAGGTCTTTTCTTGTTTTTTTTTGGTTCGCTTATTTACGTTAGACACAGTTCCAAGTTCTTAGAACAATTATTGCACTATTGTACCTACTTTTCTGAAACACTTTGAATGTATAGGGGTGTGTAGTAGAGGCGATCATAATTTATTTAAAATAAAATGAATCTCAAAAATATATACAATATCTACGTCTGCAAATTATGAGAGAAGTGCATTTACAGCACATATAAATATCTACTCCATAGGAGTTAAGTTACAAATCATTCATTGTCGTGTTTGAAAGATGGATTGTCTATGGCATTCTTCTCTGTTATGGGGGGAAGATCATCTAATTCACTAGATGCAGTGCTTTCTTCCTTTTCAATATATTTGTACCGCCTGGCCATAAAGGCAAAAATTACCATGTCGGCAACCATCAATCCAGTATAGAGGAAGAAATCGGCGGACTGTAAACGAATTCAATCAGATCAGCCATAACAAATTGGTAATTAGTTACCTGTGTTTCAAATATTTTAGCAGATTCTATAATAACGATAATAAGATTTCCAATAGCTGTTGTCAGCAGCCATACCGCTTGTAGCACCGATTTCATTGCAACAGGAGCTTGTGAATAAGAAAATTCTAATCCAGTAACGGAAAACATCACTTCGGCAGCGGTTATGACCACATATTGAGGAATCAACAAAAGGATATGAATACTGTTGGGTTGAGTAATTTCATGGACTACTACATTCTAAAATAGTCACTTAGAGCGAATTGTCTGACAGTGAGATTTCACCTGGATTGTATTTTCTGCATTCAAATAAACCAGAACTGTGTAGACGCCACCCAAATAAAAAGTCAGCTCGTCCTCAAAATTTTCCAATTTGTATGTGCCTGGACGAATGGAAAATAATGAATAATTTCCACTCTCGAATGTTAATACTGAACTGGATCCTTCGTAATAAGTAAAATTCACGTCTTCTAATGGAGTATTTACTAGGGTCCTGAAAAATAAATTTAAAAAAATAATTGTGGTTTATAATAATTACCTAATTTTCGGCAGACCATCTTCTGGTTTTTCAATATCATCTAAATCGTTGATCACACTTCCATTTGAGGTAAAATAGTACATGAAGGCTTTTGATTCGTTTAAGCTAAACGAATTCGAGTATTCAATGTTGCAACCCTTAACAGTGTAACTGTAATCTTGTTGGCCTTTCAAGCTAACAGTTTCTTTAATAAAACTCATAGGTTCAATAGGTTTTGATAAGTGTAATTCTGTAGCATCAATCTGCAACTGGCAATCCATAGGATTGTAAATTCTAATCTGAGCATTTCCTTCTGAAGGCAAAACAGGGTACGTCGCTTCAAGGGCCAGCGAAATACAAGCAGAAATAGCAAACGCAGCTGCTGTTAAAATTCCTCCGGCAACCATTCGTTGAAGTGGTTTTTTGAGTAAGTTGCATTTCGCCAATGCAGGATAAATTAAGTAAGTAAATAAGGGAATGAAGATCAGAATTAAGAGCGGATTTACTACCTGCATCTGATCAGGCAAAATAGTGAAAAAACCAATGTCACCATCCATACGAGTCGCTTGGAAAGTCCATCCACTGCCCTGCTGATCGTAAAGCGCCCAAAATATTGGAAGAGGGATGTAGAGCACCAGAACTTTTAATGTCGTTTTAACATCACTAACGAGTTTTGCTCCATATTTTTCCTCAGCATAATCCAACCAATGGTCTTTCTTTTCATCAGACTTAACTTTCCTTTTAATAGCATGCTGCAAAGTATTATTCGTGAATACATAGCCCTATCATTATTATCAATTTTTATACCCCAATGCATTTGGAAACTTGTACAACCACATTCCCCGTCGGTTTTCGAATTTTATACAAAGGTTTTCCAACGGCGAATATTACTACAATTCAAAAGTTAGAATCTGATTGCAATATTAGAAGCATGTAATTTACTTATTGAAACAATCATGAGAACTCCCGGCACGCCAAAAGCGAGAGGGTAGCAACTCTCTTCGCCGAAACAGTGGACGTCTTCCCTTAAAACGGGTGTCAAAAAAGTCGAAATCAAACTTCCGGCATTTATTGCGAAATAAAACATTGAAAAAAATGTGGCCAATTGCATTGCTTGTTGTGGTACAGTGAATTGGTCCCCGCCAAACGCCGCCACGCATGGTTTAATCCCACCGGTTCCAAGTGCAATAAGTAGCAGGCCAACCATAGAAAAGGGAATTTGAGGTATTCCGATGGATTCACTGGACGATACGGCCAATAACACATTTCCACATGCGTAAATCATTGAAACGTAGAGAATTGTGTTAAATTTTCCCAGAAAACTGTCGGAGATTATAGCTCCCAGTATGGGAAAAAAGTAGACTAGCATTGAAAAGGTGTGGTAGATGATGGTCGAGTCGCTCTCAGAGAACAGCAGGATGTTCTTGAGATACAGACTGAGAATTGCTGCAAAAACAAACTGTGGATTAAATTTTAAAAAAATTATATTTACTTCGCATTCCATAGTAACTGAACCGTTCGCAAAATTCATTACTGACAATGAAAAATACCGACTTGGGGTAGGGGATGTGCTGTAAAATAATGCAAAAATTAGAGAATTTTAAGTCGGTTTTTTATTGATAGCGAAGGTGAGCAATTATACAAAAATTCGTCGAGGTTAACACGTAAAATGTGATTATTACTCCTATTGCGTAACCCAGTTATTCCCAAAGCCTTACCTACGACATAATAAATAAAATCAGATAATATTAAGTTTAGACATGAACGGTAAATTATTAAGGTACGTATTGTTCTTGTACGCTATTAATAGGTACTCAAAGAAATAATCCCAATTCTTGTCAAGCCCCCATAAAACTTTCTTTATAAAGGTGGATTTTCTCCAAATTGTTGTTGAGTCGCTATTTTGTCTCCTTTGTTTCATTTTAATCAGTTAAAAAAAGAGCGGAATTCATTTAGATCTAATTTCAAATAGTACCTAAGAATTTTACCATAAATTTTGAAATGTGAAATAAATGATCAAACAAATAGGTTCAGCTTAGGAATCCTATCAACGGATTTATGTGTAGATAACACACGTATGTACATACCTATTTGTTAGACAGGACATCTTGCCTAATAAAATGCATTTCAAATGGCAAACTAGCTAAATAGATAGGTAACACAGATAGTATTTAGTATTTAGATTTAACAAAATGCATTTCAAATGGCAAACTAGCTAAATAGATAGGTAATACAGATAGTATTTAGTATTTAGATAAATAATTCTTAGTAACAATATTTCTCTATTAGTTACATTTAATTTTGTTTGATATTACCTACCCTTTGATTTTAATAGTATCTAAACAGGAGTAACCTAAATCATTTTACCTTTTAATTAATTTGTCTGTGAATAAAGTTTCTATATACGGCGGGGGCGCGGCAAAAAAAAAGGTGGCGGTTATTTTCCACTTGTATGTGATTGCCTGTATAATAGAAATAGTCAAGTTTGTTTATTCCTAGGTTCTAGGAAAACTTAAATTTTGAGTTTGGAATTTTTTTTGGATATTTAAATTTTAGGTTGCGTAGTCCAGACCAGACGGTGGATAATTTTGAATAGAAAAAAATAAACAGCGAAGTTTTAACCTCCCCAACTCCATCACAATTTTAAAAAAATGGGAGGTTACTACAATCACTAAAATTTTCGAATTTGAGATAGCACCAGATCTTCACGTTTTGGGGTCTCAGGAACCCAAAAAAGCGGTTTTCAAAATGTGTCTGTGTGTGTGTACGTACGTACGTACGTTTGTAAACACGCCACAGCCAAAACTACTAGACCGATTTAGCTGAAATTTGGTGCGTAGGCATCTCATAGCCCAACTTAGATATGAAAAGCTTTTGGAGCCAATCGCGCAACTAGAAATGCCATTTTGGCACATCAACTTTTAAATTTTAAATGCAAACCCCCATTTTTCACGTCACGATAGGAAAGGCCTTCAAATTCTGCTTCTAAAAATGTATTCACTCTCAGTGCCCTTTTGACCAAAAATTAAAAAAAAATTGATTTTTATCGGACATTAAAATCGCGGTACAGCCCAAGCCCCTGAACCGATTTAGCTGAAATTTTGCACATGGGGATTGTATTGCACGTCGAAGAGCTGAACAAATTTTGGATTCAATCGGCCGACGGAAAGTGCCGTTTTGGCACACCAATGTCAAACTTTAAATTATTCACTTATTTAACGATCCAAAACAAGTTTTTGAAAGATTTATTGTCACCATCAGAAAGGTCTTCAAATACTGGTTTTAAAAAAAATGCAGCAGTGAAGCGGCTGGAACCTCCCCATCGCGTGGATATTTGACTTGTGTTTCTAGCCGAATTAGCACAGAAATTGTATAAAACTGGTTTCAACGACGGTTTTAGAACTTTGGGGGTCCTGCCTAAAAAGGACTTACTTATAGGTACCTACTTTTCTCTGATGAATGTTTCAATTTGTGTGTTCTAAAAAAGTTCTAAAACCATCATGGAAACCAGTCATACATTTTCTTTGCTAATTCGACTAGAAACCCAAGTCAAAGATCCACGCGATGGGGAGGTTCCAGCCGCTTCACTGCTGCATTTTTTTTGTTGGAATGGTTACATTTCAGGGCCACGAAAAACATACTAAAAACTCGCCCTCCGCCCCAACCTGGAATACCTCCAAATTTTGCACATTATGCGCAAAGCTTTCATTTATGTCCCATAACTCGCTTCCACTTCATCATACAAAAAATAGAGGTATTAATAGTTCTTTTTCAATAGATTGACAGAAAAAAATATTGCAAAATTGGCTCCCCCCATCCTCGATCCTAAAGGAAATTTTGAGTGAATCTCGATCTTTATTTTTGACACTTTATTATTTATTATTTGTGATACTATCATTTTGCAAAGTGTCATTTTATGATATAAAAGACAATTGATAGGAACCTGCAATTTACAACATAGTGTAAAGTAGTAGTAGTAGTAGTAGTAAAGGGCTGTCTTCTAATTTTTTTTTCAAATTTTTACTTTCACCAGAGGCGTGCATTCTTGGGAGGGCTTTGCATATTTTCCTCTTGAATTTTTCTTTAATCGTTTTTCGCAGAAAATAATATGAAAATCATAATTATCTGGCCATGGTACACAAAAAGGTGCTCTTGGTCAAAGTTGCTCGACTCACCGTTTTCAAATAAAACGTTTCTGATTTGTTTGAACGCGAATATTTTTGACGAAATATTTTATTTTATCTGCTTAATTATTGAAAGTAGGTATATAGAACGATTCCTTGCATCATTCTAAGAAGAAAAGTTCACATGGACATGTGGCGAAAAATGCTTCCTAAGGGAACCTAAAAAAAATGTTTTCCTGGGCCTCATTGAAAGGGCTATCTTTAAACCCAAGGGAAATTTCTAGTCGGTCCCCGTCTCAAATTGTTCTCTATGGTTCACACTATCATCATGCAAAGCGATAATCCGGGATCAAAATTTGTAGTATTGTTTTGGTAACCAACCTCTTGGATTATGGTCGCGTTTCGAAAAATTCGCTCAATTTTGCGCGACTCCTGCAGCCAAACCGTTGCTCTCAGGTGAAAAGTGCATAGAAACTTCCTTGTAGAGGATTTATCAGTCTTCAATATTGTATACGTGTATATTTTTTGCACGATGAAGGAAAACCGAGTTATGGGGCAAAAACTTGCGCCTTGCGCATAATTTGCAAATTTTAGGGGGCGGAGGGCGAGTTTTTAGTATGTTTTTCGTGGCCCCGAAAACTAACCATTCCAACAAAAAAAGTTCTTGGTTGAATTTTTTCCATTTCTCTATCGATTTTTCGTTCCACCGCCTGAACTATTGGGCCTGGGGGGATACAGTTTATAAAGAAGGGCTTAATTTGTGTAATTTAATAAGTTCTTGAAAATTGGCAAAAATGCAATTAGGCATGGTGCCCTTTTGACAATAAATAATAAAAATTTTTAAAAACTCCCGAAATACGTGGAGATTGTGGATTGAAATTTATAGGTGATCGGCGGATGGGATGCTTCACCAAGTAGGGAGGATTTAACCGCTTCCGTAGCTGGCTATTTTTTTAGTAGTGAGGTTTACTAATTTAATAAAATAATGATAGTAGGATAGTTTTAAGGCCCATTTGACTATGGCTGAATATGGTTGAAATATAAAGTTGCAATTGGAAGCGTAGGAAGTAATCTTGTTTCGTATTGAAATACCTTCAAAGTAATGTCAAATTTGAATCGTCCTTCCGAGAATTCGATCGAGATATTAGGTATAGCGTGCAGACTTTAATTGACGCCAATCATTAATTAATTATTGCTTATTATATTGTGGATGATAATGATAAAAAGAGCAAACACATTTTAATTAACTCGATGCAACTTAAGTTTCATTTAAGAAGCTCTCAATTTTATTAAAAAATACCTATTTATAATATTAATTTTATAGATGCGTAGGGATATAATATGACGAATTATTCAAGCGGCTTCGATGAAGGTTACCTACACCGTTAGGTAATCTTGAAATTCATTGGATAGGTATTTCTACCATTCTTTTACTACATTTTTATAAACCAAGTTAGGTATTTCACATAAGTACGGATAATAGGTACCTACTGAGAAACAGATTTTCTTTTTTTATTATTTCAGGTACCTATAACTTCGGGTAAAAACGCTCCTAAAAATTATGAAAAATTTGGAAACCTATTTCCATTCAAGTCATGGGCATGGATAGAAAATAATATTACCTTCTTTCGCTTTTCTATATCTGGCTCCATTTCGAAAGCACAAAAAATATCACAGATTAAACATAACTAACTTTTAAGAACGACAAAATGGCAATATTTTTTCTATAATATTAAAATCATTGTCAATTTTTGCGATTCAATTATTTAAATATAAATTCAGAACAGCAATGTGTTCGACTTTCGTTTGAACGTGTCAGGTGCACCACTGACTTCGACAATGACTGAATAATAACTGAACAGTGTTTGCCGCGAGTGTTACCTACTACACTCGCCACTCTATAGTAATGGTAAATAGTAAATTGTCGAGAACCTAACAAGCATCAGTCTCTCTCGCATGTCGAATCATTGGTTCCTCCTTAAGACTGATAGAGCAGAAGATTCAAAAAGTCGAATGACCCTTTGAAAAATTTGAGCTGATCTATCTAGGTAAGTACTCTAAAAATTTCTTTCAAAGAAGACGTTTATCTGATGAAAGAATGAAAATTGCTGCGATTTGTTCAGATTTGATCTGGATTATAAATTAATTAATTTCATTACCAGTAAATACCAAAGAATTTTAAGAATTGGAATTGGAATGGTGTAATCGGGCAAGGAAGCAGAGAGTGCATTATTGCATTATGACGACCTTCCTTGCATATTTACAATTTTGTTCTTTTAATACAAAGGACAATGTGGAAAATTCTAACAAGGACGTCAATAATCGTTTCTTATTGCTTAAGGATTGTTTGCCACGAGTTAAATGTCCAAATAATGTCCAGATAATATAACGTGTGGTTAAAGACTCTTCCGATCTAGTAGCCCTTGCCTGCGGGACGTAGGGCGTAGACGGCTCAAATTATCATTCAAAACGAAATCTTATAGAGACGTTAGCATTCAATTTCCGCAGTCTACGCAATACGTCTCTCACGGCACGGGCTACTAGATCGGTAGAGCTTTTGATCACTAGTTTTCTTACAAGTTAAGTTTTTGATAGGAAATAGTTCTTTACATGGCTGAAATTGGACAGACTCAGGATCCATGACAAAGGTAAAAAGATACCTATACAGGGTGGTGAATTTTTCGTTGCCCACCATTGGCCACTCGGAAACCATAAGAGATCGAGAGTAGGTTAAATTCGAGAAAAGTTGTTCTTTTTCAAGGCGATTAAGAATCTGTAAAGAATTCCCCGAAATCTTGATGAGTTCCTGAGTTATCCCGAAAAAACTGAAAATTGCGGTTTTAAAGAAAAAATTATATCTTTTTAAGGATTAGTGGTATTTAAATGAAATTTGGAACTTTCATATTTTTGACAGCTGTCAATTCAATGACATTGACGGAAATTTTCTAGGCCTTCCAGATTTTCAGAAACGATGGCCAACTTTTTTTTTCTAAAGACCGCCATTCTAGATTTTAACACTATTGGTTATACAAAAAAAATTGCTCTTCAGAAATGAACTTACGTGGACTTGTTTGAAAAAATATGTCAAAGCTTGACTCATACGATGTTAAGACGCGTTTAATTTCCGTTGAATTCAATTGTTATCACATGTCAAAGAAGAAAGCAAAGGTCGGTGTACCGTTTTACAATTGTTTTTCATCTAATTTTAGACTGATTTTACAAAATTATTCATACAATTTTCGAATTTTGACGATCTGTCAAAAAAGTCCATGTTGGTTAAATTTTTGAAAAGCTGTTTTTTTCTGCATTCAATGGTGTTAAAATCCAATATGGCTGTCCATAAGAAAAAGAAGAGGGCGCGGATTTTTGTTTTTAAACTTTTTAAACTTTGTTCGTTGAACTCCATTTTGTTCATTCATGTCAGGGTGTGGTTACTTTATAACCAAAACCTTTTTAATTTTTGTAATTTTTGTGATATTTACGGCGTAGTCTACTAAGTGTGCCTCCGGTCGACCCCTCGAGGAGAATAACGTTCTTTCTATTCTTCTGGAGCCTCGGGGGTCGAAAGTAGGACCACTGACCGACATGGCCGTTTTGGTAAGACTTTCTCTCCTTTATGTGTAACTTTTCATTGTTATTTTAGTGCTGATGATGGCCTTGCATGGCTGAAACCTAGGTACACTTTATTAAAAGGTTTTTTTCGTGGGATCGATTTTGAGTTATATCCTCCTCATTTAATTCTACTTAGCCCACTTTAAGATGGACACCTCCAATTTTTTAGAAAAAGAAAAGTTGACTGTCGTTCCTCAAAATCTAGAAGGCCCAGAAAATTTCTGTCAAGGCTGTTGGGTTCACAGCTGTCGAAAATATGAAAGTTCCAAGTTTCATCTAATTACCACCAGTCATTAGAAAGATATGATTTTTTCTTTAAAATTGCGACTTTCAATTTTTTCAGGATAACTAAGGAACAAATCAAGATAAACGAGAATTCTTTACAGAATCTAAATCACCTTGAAAAAGCCCAACTTTTTTCTAATTTAAGCTACTCTCCATCTTTTACGGTTTCCGAGTTCCCAATGGTGGGCAACGAAAAATTCACCACCCTGTATAACGTGAAATTTTTTTAAATTTCTAATAAGAGTTGACCGTGCTTGGAATGACGAATGTTTCAATTTAGTGCAGATATTAAAATCTGTCAATTGGGCTCACATAACCTAACTAAGTTGCGACATGAGTCACCCCGGGCACAGCCAACTGCAATTAGAAATTTTAAAAATGCCACGTTACAAATAAGCTTTCGGCTAAGCTGTAAAAAATGGTTTGGTTAAGCTGTAAAAATTGGTCTGGTTTTAAAACCTTAAGAGCTTAACAACATTTGGCAATAATGATCTAAATAGATTCTTTATCGCAAGTGTGGAGAATTTTGAATGATCGACAGTGCACTTACAATACATTTCGAAACATTATCTACAAGTCACAATATTGATATGAAATCACGAGTCTTTTTTCATCAGCCTGCTAAAACAAATCCCCCTAGAGTATGAAGGTTCATTCGCAATGACGAAATTGACGTAGAATTAAGAGATTAAGAAAACTATCCATAGAGATTTCATGGAAACGGTAACGCTTCCAATGTATTTTGCTTTTAATTCGGTAATTTCGTCATTGCGAATGAACCTTGATTTTCCCATCGATTTCCGACATCACGCTGTAAATAAAAAAGATTTATTTTAAATTATCACAAAAACAGATAAAAAAATAAGTTATGTACAACCTAGAGCAGCTAAACCACCAAGGATAATTGGCTGATCTTTTACTTAAACTTAAGTCTTGTGTTGACTTAGTATTTGTCATTGTTATCATCACTGATAAGTTTATTGTCATTTTGTTCATTTGCTCCACTTTGACTATTAAGACTTTCTCTGTCGGCATATTTATACTTCACTGCTATGTAGATAAAAACTAGCAAATCAAGTATCATCAATCCTGCATACAACAAAAAATCGTAAGACTGAAAAGAGAGTCTAATTATTGCATTCTGAGGAAAAATAATTGTACTTACCTTTTTTTGAAAAATTTGAATTGATTCAATAATAACGATAACAAGATTACCAATAGCATCGGCCATTAAAAACGATGCAGTCATAACAGATTTCATACTAACAGGTGCTTCCGAATAGGAAAATTCTAGTCCGGTAATGGAGAAAAGGATTTCTCCTACTGTAATAACGAAGTACTGAGGTATAAGCCATAATATATTAACACTGTTAGGTTCAGTTACTACGTGTGTTTTTACTTCCTGAAAATTTTAAATTTCCGTAATTTTAATAATAAGTAATAAATGAGTATACTAACTTCTAATTCCATGTTGTTAAGTCGACCTAAAACTGTATATACGCCTCCTAATTTAAATTCTAGTTCAGTTTTCCCAAATTTATAACGTCCAGGTTCTATAGAGAACAAGCTGTAATTATGGCTCGGCACTTCTAGGGCTACTTTGCTTCCATCTTTATAAGTCAAATTGACGGATTCGTCAGGATTGGCGATGAGTGTTCTAAAATTTACTTTTAGATCCTGCACAATAGTAGTTGTTTGAAAACCTTATCATAGGAAATCCGTCTTCAGGTTTACTAATGTCATCAATAATTTTAATCAATCCATTTTCGGACAAATAATAGGCAAATCCAACTTCTTCAGAAATTTCAAAGGTATTTCCCGTGCTATTCTTGAAGTCTTCACAATCTTTTATTTCGTAGCCCACATCACTGTGGTTGCCGTCCACATTTACACTCTCATAATAATAGCCCATCGAGTCTAGTTGTATATTTTTCTGTAAGTATTGATCCACGTCGATTTGAGCGTTACAGCTTAGAGGATTATAGATGCGGATCTGACTGTTCCCAGCCGATGGCAAAACAGGAAAGGTACTTTCCAGAACAAAGGACACGCCTGCAGAAATTACAAAAGACGCTGAAGTGAGAAAAATTCCCACCGCCATGCGCTGCAGAGAACCTTTGAGCAAACCGAATTTGGCAAAGAATGGATAAATTCCATAAGTGAATATTGGAATCAACACGAGGATTAAAAGTGGATTAATTATTTGCATCTGGTCGGGGAGAAGAGTATAAAATCCTAAGTCTCCACTCATTCTGTTGGCTTGGAAGGTCCACCCGCTCCCTTGCTGATCGTAAAGAGTGTAATAGATGGGTAGTGGTAGAAAGATCACGAGAACATTTAATGTTATTTTCAGATCATCAATGAATTTTTTCCCGAATTTCGGTTCAGCATGGTCTAACCAGTGTTCGGCTTTCTTCTGAGATGTGAATTTTTTCTTGGCTCCATACTGAAATGAGACGTATTTGAAAAAGCTTATCGAAAATTGCATTGCAACACTCCACATTTGCCCTACCTCTACCTGTAGTAAAGGTAGTCAAGTTGGAGAATTGGCAAACAATTTTCGAATAATTTATAATAAATTATTGTCGTCAATTCTTCAAACTTCTTAAAAATACGCATTGTTGTGAGAGTTAATGAATTAGCTAAAAGATAAAAATTGATAATGGATTTGTGGTTACGACCATCATAACAGGAAGGTAGATAAGTTACCTCTGTTTTATCAGTTTTTAATGCATATTTTTCAGCGGCGAGTGACTATCAAAGAACTTACCCAAATACATTTTGAAACCTCAACAATGATGTTGCTTTTTGGTTTTTTAATTTTATACATTGGTTTACCGACGGCAAAGATAACTGCAACCTTTTTCTTAGAAACATTTGAGTAAAAACAGACTTACCTATAGATACGATCATAAGAACACCAGGAACTGCGAAGGCTAAGGGGTAACAACTAGTCTCTCCAAAACATTCCACGTCTTCCCTCAATACGGGAGTCAAGAACGTAGAAACTAAGCTTCCTGCATTTATGCAAAAATAGAACACAGAGAAGAAAGTGTCAATCTCTTTTTCTTGTTGAGGCAATACAAATTGGTCTCCTCCAAAAGATGAAACACAAGGTTTGATACCCCCAGTACCAAAAGCTACCAAAAATAGAGCCAATATGGAAAATGGCCGTTGAGGTAATCCAATCGGTTTAGCCGCTGTAAGGGCGAGCAAGACACTCCCAGCTGCGTATATCATGGACACATATAAAATCGTGTTAAATCTGCCCAAATAACTGTCAGATATTATTGCTCCAAATATTGGGAAAAAATAGCAAAATACTGTAAACAAGTGGTAGATTATGGTAGCGTCACTCTCTGAATATAAGAGAACTTGTGCGAGGTAAAAACTGAGAATGGCTGAAAAAAGCCATTTTAGCTACTTCTAGTACTAATTTTATACTTACTTCTCATTCCATAATAACTGAATCGTTCGCAGCATTCATTGCTGACTATAAAAAATACCGACTTCGGGTACGGAATTTTCTGAAAAAATACAATAAATTAAAATTTTGAAGGTGATTGTAAAAGTAGAAAAACTAGGTATTAAGTCTTTCTACTTCTTCACTGGCATTTAAGCAATGCTGCCGAGTCCAAGCATAATATCGTAATTAATTTAAAGCTTTTTAAGCGTTGGCAAAAAGTTTAACTTTCAGTTGGGCGTAGTTAAGGTTTTAAAAGGGCGCTAAGCATTCAAGCAAGAAATGAAGCAAAATACTCTGCAAGATATTAGTAAGCTTTATTGAAAAATTGTAAAATATGAGCCTGGAAAGCAAAAAGCTCCTGAAATGTAAAATAATAAAGCGCTCTCTATTTCATGAAAGTTTTGTTATTTGGTTTCAGGTTAGAGCAAAATAGAAAGCCTTATCCCTGAAGTAAGCCTCGATAGCGCCTCAGAGCTTGGAACAAGTTAATATATATTCACTTTGTTGTTGAAAAAAGCCTTAGCAAAGGTTTAGAGCTTTCAGCATAGTTTAGTTCCTGAACTGCAAAGCTTTCAATTGCTTAGGCAAGAACTAGCGTAGAAATATTTGAAATTTTGACAACCTCTGCAGTGATTGTACCACCTTCGAGTAAAGGCATTGAACACTGAAAACAAATATAATTACTTACAAATTATAGTGCACTTACCGTAGAACTAGGATAGATCACGTTAACAACAACACTTTTTATAAAAAACAAATCACTTTCATTATACGGACATACTGTTTCAGAAAATTATAGTAAAATGAAAAAGAAAGATATTTCAAAAAATTACCAAATTATTAGCGTTTAACATCTTGTGTAAGTATACGAAAATAAGTACTGTTACAATATTGGTTTGACAAATCCTGGTTAATCTTTTGAATAAATTCGCTACTATTTCAGCAAGTTTATTCACTGATTTAGTGACATTTCTATTTTATCTGCTCTCTATTCAACTTACCTCGTCTTGAGCTTCTTCTGAATGAAGATGATCTTTCTTCACAGATTCTATTTCATTTTCCTTTACAGGTTCTATCTCAGCTATTCCATTTTTTAAGTCTTCTTTTGTGTCTGAAAAAATATTCCTCTTGATATTTGTGGATGTAACAGTATTTACCTAATTGCCTTTTGAAAAGTTGAGTTTTACGCAATTATAGGTAAAATGTTGCACTTAATACGTTATGAAAAGTCTAAATTGTTTGAATTGCAAAATTTTGCAAAACTCGCTGTCGCTCGTTTTGGCAAATATTACGGCTCGTCGGGCAATGTAGGACTTTTCATAACTAATTACGTAAATAACTATTATACAGTAAGTAATTTATTATTCACATCATACTAGCGAATTAGTCTGCCTTTTATAATTAAGCTTTTATATAAGAAATGTGTATTTCCTACGCTCATTTTGGTGTCTTTATCATTTAAGAATGAATCCGTAGGTATGTCATCATTATCAGAGACCGAATACTTAAAAAAAAATAAAATGTCTAAAAATGAAAAGTAAGTAGGTATATAGGTGCTAATCTAGTATTTAACTGCGAAACTGATAGTGCTCAGTACCTACTTGTCACGTAGTAGAGGTACTTAGGTACTTAGGAAGGTATTTTACGTCAGTAATTTTCCCAATTTGACTCTTAATGAAATTTTATCTTAATAATTCAGCAGATAATAGTGGGCAATATGAGCTAAACTAAACTAATTAAAAATTGAGCCAGACATTAAACATACTTGTAAAAATTTTTGATGTATATTATTAATGTTTTACTATATACTTAATTATACGATAAAATATGCGATAAGGATCACGGAACATGATTGATAATTTGCATAACCGGATTATTTTATGTAATATTTTATGAACTATATAGCTACTGATGATGGTTACGTACATTTTTTCTTTTGGCTTTATTCGGATCTTTATCTTTACCTACACTATTTATGTATATATAACAGTGGTATGAACTTATGAAGAACCCCATAATCAGAAACATAATATTTTTTAATTGTCGACAATATTATTTACGACAATAGTTTTACGAAACTGGACCAAGGACTCTTAATTTAATTGCGATGGTTACTGTAATTTGGCGACAATAAGAATCAATAATATTTAACCAGACATTAATAAAATTATGTTACTTTGACACACTTTCACAATTTACCATATAATTTGCTTAAAACAACCAAACTTTATGGGCTGAAAATGTGATCGAGTGGGTGTATTTTGCACTTTCTCCAGTTGCAAAATGGAATCGTTGGAACTTAAAAAATTGATGAAACATTAAGATTTTGTAGGTATTTTCTGATACGAGATGAATTTATAGCGTTATTTTGCATCTACCTGTCCCATAAAAATCCAATAAATGATTTTATTGTTTATCTAAACTCGATTATTGTACAAACTGGGTTTAAGTTTTATTGGCGATTTTACGTTATCATTGATTCAAAGTGCGCCATTGTTTCTAAATAGCTAAATTTTGTAATATTTAGATGAGGGAATTAGGGCTTTATTTTTGCAAAATATTTAGAGCTCTTTCAGTGATGTAGATGCTGGTATATATAAGACACGGTAGCAGCCTGGTAGGTATAACGTGCTTCAGAATGTGGTTACTTTATGCTGGAATGTAGATGCTACTTAAATTTGTGTTACTTTCACGAAATGTCAATAGTTTAGCTGTGGTCCATCATTTGCTTCTAAATTAGTTATATGTAACCGTAACTAGTTATAGTTAGGCTTTGTAATAAAAAGAGATAGACAATATGGAGGCAAAGTTTGACAGAGCCCGGTCACATAGCCCGGTTGGCAAAAACAATGCAAAAGTTTTTCATTGTCAAATTTTGCCTCCAAATGACGTCACGAAATAGAGTGAGACCTACAAGATTGGAAGCCTTCATTAGCAGGTATGAAAAGTAAATCCCCAATAAAATTTTCATACAGGTCATGTCCGCGAGTACCTATATATTACAATTACATAAACCTTTTGGCACACCTGCACATACCTATTTAATTCTAAGAGCCACTTTTACTATGACCGAGTTATGAAAATACACCGTTGCTATTAGGTATGCCACGACCAATGAGACCGTCAATGACTCGATAACCAACCCTGAGCCAACTTGCTAAAAGTGGCCACTTCAACAACGATCAGAAATTTCAAAATGAATTTCTTTGTAGAAAATGATATAATTTAGTTAAATGACCTGCTTCTTTTAAAATTTACCAACCATATTTAACGAAAGTCTGCAAAATGAACAGAAACTAATTGTTACAAAAACGAGATTGCATGCCAAGATTAAACTTAAAAGCGTCTGTGGTGGGGTCACACAAATTCTTAGTAGACATTGTAAATAGAAAAAGAAACGACAGACAAAGGGGAAATAATCGGTTAGTCACATTGAATTTGTAGCATCGTTTTCAAACTTCTTTTCGTAGGTATTTTGTAGTCTGTAACTTTCAATCATCTCATTCATATTAAACAAATAATGTAAATACCTACTTAGATTTTGTGGGGTTCCCACGATAATAATATGACAGTTTCAATAGTGGCATTAGATTTTCAGTATTGGAAGCATAAAGCCATGTTTTCGGCGTCCAATCTGAAAATCTGAGTTTTCCAGACAGGATGTGAATGAACTGACATTAGTGGTTTATTTCATTTAAACCTACTCTTAAATTATTTATGTTTAATAAGAAATTTTTACCTGCCGTCATTTTAACCACCCTTTCCCTTATCAGTAGATACACTACTGGCACTTAATGTTAGACTACCAAGAACCAGTCTTGTAGATTAATACTTATAGCTAGATAACATTATTATATCAATCTTATCTGTCAAATACTACACATTAGTGTGATGGAAGATAATAATTTTATTAACTGATTAGGTTACATTGTTCTTCCAGTCCCATAGCGATGATAGTGCAATTTTAATACTTACCTACCTGCCCACATTTTTTTACACACTTGAAAATCCTCAATTATCTACTTTCTTCCTCAATCTAGTGTATTACAGAAGTTTTGACTTATCAGTTTAGTTCCACGACTTTCTTGGAAATACAATTTCAGAATGTGTCTACTTTTTCACTCATCAATCACGTCCTCAATAGTTTTTTAATGCCAATAAATAATTCAAAATGAAAGGTGAAAAGATTAAACATGACACAATTTATTTATTAGAGATAATGTTTCTTAATACCGAAACGATTTTCTGTTGATTTGCTACTGCTTAGAAGTCAACAACGGTCGCTTTTCTGCCTTAACAATAACGCACGAGCTGTCAGCTTCAAGCTGTATAAATTTATAGTTTGAAGACATCTCGATGAATAGCATCATGTCAGCAACCATAACGGCAGCGAACAGGAAAAATTCTTGAGCCTGTGACAGAGTGATAACGTTTGCCTTCATAGAACAATGATACAACATAGAACTGAAGAGCTGCATTACCTGACTTCCAAATAAATTGGCTTGCGTTATAAGGATGACCAGAAAATTTCCAAAAGCTACAGATAAATACCACCCGGCTATTGTGACGGTTTTCATACTTTTGGGAGCCTGAAATTGTAAAATAAACGAGCGAGGTAGACGGATGATATTAAAAACCTGCGTAAACGAAAACTCTAAACCGGCTACGCCGAAGAGTATTTCGGCAACAGAAATTAGGAAATATTGGGGTAATAACCACAGCATATTAATCGTGTTTGGTGCCGACATTGTGTATAACCTGAAAAACTAATCAGAAATTATTTCTGGATTTCTCTCCAGTTCAGTAGGTACCTCAATTTTCATGTTTCTTTCTCGTATGGCCAAGGAATAAACCCCTCCTTGAGCCAAATGGAACGTTTCTTCATATAAATGAGGTACTTCATCACTTTTGATCGTGCAATCGTATCTGTGGACGAAAGGAAATTTTACTTTTAATAAACTGTAAACATAGTACATCAATGTCTTTGATAAACATCTACAGCATCCATTGGCTTTTCCCTCAAAAAATATAAAGCTCAAGGGAAAAAACAAAGATGTATGTTTTTAACCTCCCCACAACCATAAATAAATAAATGGGAGGTTACTGCTATCGCTCCAAAATTCGAAATTGAGATAACACGATCTCTGCGTTTCAAGGTCCCAGGATCACAAAAAAGTGGTTTTTAAAAATTGTCTGTACGTACAGTATGAAAAAGAGCAAATGCCCACCCGGGAAGGTGGGGACCAACCACTATATGCCTGGTCCGTTGCAGCGGCAACTCGAAGCAGCAGCAGGAAATATCAATCTTTTTTTTTCGAACTTTTCCGCATCAAAGTTTTGTTACTAACTTTCCGTTACAATTAACAACACGACGGACGTAGGTACTGAAATAAATGTCAAAACAATATTATATTAAAAAACACGTTTCATAAGGCCAATTATTATCGCACGAGGATGTTTGGACAACGAGGGCGAAAAGTCCGAGTTTTACAAAATCCGAAAAGAAAAATACGATAAGAGCCTTATGAAACAAGTTTTTTATACAATTTTTTTATTTCGGATGCCCAGTTTTTTTATATTTTCAAGAAAAAATCAGATTGTCATTTTCAAAAACAGGCTTGGTAGTTTATTCGATTGTTAGACACAAATAGTTGTTTCTAGGTTACGATATGTAAACAAAAGCTGTGTATAGATTATTTTATTCATTAAGTATTGAACCAATCCAAAGGAGCATTTAGCATACCAGTAATCCTGATTACAGTGATAAGACTACAACGTCAACTTGACACTACTTACTCAATACTTTAATTCATAAAATAATCTGCAAAATACGATTCGTAGTCTCTTGGTTGCCTTGTTGAGTCCTCATGGATGCACTACTTGTCAAATGGTAGATTTTTTTCGGCCAAAGAGGACTCGAGCGAGCTCTCGTCCTCTTTTTAGCCTAAAAAAATCTACCATTTTGACTCGTAGTTGACAGCCATTCGGACGTCAAAACCCGCGGCAATCAAGAGACTACTCGTCGTATTACTATTGAACATTAGAGAACGCGTTTGGGCGCTATAAAGTGTTCATTAGGAAATAGAAAAATATCATTATGTAATCGAGTCATTAATCATCACAATTATTAAAGGGAGGTTTTCCTCTGCAACTAATAGTTACTGGTCGTCCAATGAAGTTCTTATAGTAGCTTATTGATTCCATTCTCGTCGTATTTTCGAATAAATCGTTGTTTTTATGTTTTGTTAGTGGTAATTCTATAACGGGCTTAGTCCTACATTTTGATTGGTCACATTCCGGCTCCTCCATAAAGACGTAATACGATGTAGTTACCTTATATTGAAGCCAATCATGTGTTATTAATTTAATATATTATATATAATCGTATGAAGGTGCTAATTTTAGCGAAAAATTCGTTTTTAGTTTTAACATGTTCGTATTGCGTCTTTATGGAGGCGCAGGAATGTAACCAATCAAAATGTAGGACCAGGCTGCCTGCCTAAGACGGATTTCTAAAAGTGGCCAAGACCTCAAATTTCAATACACGTCTTGTCTCGTGTTAAATTAAATAGGAAGCTCGTAATTACCTGAAGAACCGATCGATATTTCCTTCTCCTGCTTCAAGTTGCCGCTGCAGCGGACCAGGCATGTAGTGGTTGGCCCCCACCTTCCCGGGTGGGCATTTGCTCTTTTTCATACTGTACATTACGCACGTATGTATGTGAGCAAGATTCCTGGAAAACTACCGAACAGATTTTCATGAAATCTGGTATGGAGGTTAGTGTTGGCCTTCTGATGAGCCCAGGTAATTTTAATGCCGATCCGCAAACGCCAAGTACCTTTTTGGTGAATCAGCTATGTTTGACTGTGAACATCAATTTTTCTTATCAGCGCATGAAAAGTCTTCGAATTCTGTATCTAGAAATGTATTCACACTTAGCACCTTTTTGGCGCAATATCAAAAAATTCGACATTTCGAAGAAACATTAAATAACAAGCTACAGCGCCCAAACTACTGGATCCATTTGGCTGAAATTTGATAGGAGAGACACTACTGCCAGCTGAAGAGCTGATTTGATTTTGGTGGCAATCAGCGAACAACAAGTGCCATTTTGGCATATCAACTTTGAAATTTGAACAATAAAGTCCCATTTTCTTTATCAGCACATGAAATGTCTTCAAATACCGTTTCCAAAAATTTCCTCAAACTTAGTGCCCTTTCCGCAAAAAATCGTTAAATTTTGAAAAATGCCAGAAAACGTTTTAAGGTTGCTGGAGTAAAATTTAGGTGTAGCAGGTAGAAAATTTTACCTAATTTTGGTGATAATCGGCCAATAACAAGCGCCTTTTTAGCATGTCATCTATGCAATTTGAAAGATGACCCACGATTTGTTTTATCAGCGCATGAAAGGTCTTCAAATTATATTCACAAAAATGCAATATGTCCTTTTGGCAATAAATAACAAAAATTTTACAAAACTCCCAAAACACTTAGAGACTGTGGATTGAAATTTAGCATTGGATAATTCACCAAGTGGGGAGGTTCTTGCCGCTTCCGTAGCTGTCCATTTTGAAGAGAGTAGCAATTTTCCTAAATTTCCTTCTCAGTACTGATAACAATCAATTATTATTATTTAAAGCTATATATTCAAGATAATATGTGCCAATTAGTAGTGCATATTAGTGTTTTTCCTACTTGTTTCAACTGATGAACTCATTTTCCCAGTAGGTTAACGACATGAACCAGTTTGTTACCTCAAATAGTTGTTATTACTTAAACTTAATAAACATTCGCTTTCATTATTCTCATTTTTTTTAGATTTGTGAGTGCGTTTGTTTAGTTACTTACACTCCTTGGGGTAGCTCCATATAAGCAGAATCAGCTAGGGCAGATTCCTTGTCGTTGTGTACGTAATAAACATCTCTTAAACCAGCTTGATTTCTTAAAGTCACTGTCACATTATGTAAATGTGGTGAACTTTTGATGTAGGCCACTCTAAAAGGAAAGAATCCACAAACTAGTTTTTCCGATATAACAAACCTCAATCTAGGCTTTCCACTGAGAGATTTTTCAAAATCTACAGGATCCGTGACATATGCCTCGATTCTGTTTTTATTATTTATCCCAATAAGGACAGTATCTGTCTGCAACATTGTTCTAATAACAGTTAATCAATCACAGAATGCCACCTGTAGTTCAGTAACGCCTGCCTCAAGTCTATGCACCTCTCTTCCAAAATTAAGCGTTCCACATTCTTCTTCAACGCTTACATATAGGCTGTAACTTGTCTGATTTTCTCGCAAAGAAACCTCCAATTTAAACATTCCGTGTGCTGGAATTGCTTGAAATGCGTTGAAAGAATTGTTAATCTTGACCTCGCAAGGCAAAGTGTTTATTACAATTATGTCTGCATGTTTCTTATTCGGTTGCTCTGGATACGTCCTCTCAAGAAATAGTTCTAAAATTCCAGCTGAAATAAAAGCCAAACTGGCAAATAAACCTCCTACAGCCATTCTGTGCAGAGAATTTTCCAAAATATTGAATTTGTAGAAAAGAGGATTGATGAGTTTGTCAAAGACAGGAATCAATATCAAAACGATTGCAGGATTTATGACTTGCATTTGGTCGGGTACAATTTGCAGACCCAGAATATTGCCGTTCATGTGAGACGCCTAAAATTTTTTGTTAACAATTAGCCTGATGCTAGTTCACTTACCTGAAAAGTCCAACGAGAACCCTGTTGGTCGAAGAGAGACCAGAAAATCGGAAGAGGCATGTACAAGAATAACACTGCCAAAACCGTTTTAATATCGGTAATTAATTTCCAACTAAAGCGATCCCTAGCGACGTTTAACCAATGGCCTTTATTTCTCTTTTTACCTTTAGAGCAATTATTTCTTGTTAATGCATACTGAAACGCAAATTCTAATAGTCAGTATCTACATACTCCTTTGTTTTGTACCGTAATGCATTTAAAAAACTGTACCATAACATTTTCTTTCGGCATTTTTAGCTTGTATGTAGGTTTTCCCATCACGAAAAGCACTGGAAGGAAAGCAACATAATGGCTTTGATTTTTTTAGACTTACGTAGAGCTACGATCATCAGAGCGGCCGGAAAGCCAAAACCCAACACGTAGCAAGTATCATCACCAAAACAGGATACCCATTTCCTTAATATTGGCGTTACGATCATTCCAACAAACCCTCCAAGATTGATGGTGAAATAAAATATCGAGAAAAATTGCCGCAAGAGATCCTTTTGTTCTGGTAATCTAAATTGATCGCCTCCGAATGCGGCCACACACGGTTTTATCCCCCCGGTTCCTATGGATATCAGGATTAGGCCCATAGTCGAAAACACACTAAAATTACAAAATTGAATGATTTGTATCTTAAAGAAGCATTGAGATAAATCTTGGTAAGGTTGGTTTTTGTTGCTTGTTGTTGCTTTCAGGATCAAACGAAATTTTTTTGTGCAATATTGATTGCAATTCTTTATCCTAGGTCTTCACAACACTGAATTTCTTTAAATAAAGTTTTTAAATGTTTTATAATCTGTTTTAAGAAGCTTTTCTGGGAATATAAAGGTGACCCATAAAAAACCGGACAGTTTTCTGTTTTGTAATATCTTCGTTAGGTTTTCTGCAATGTTTTTAACCTCCCCACTCCACTTCACCATTTAAAAAAAAGGGAGGTTACTGCAATCACTAAAATTTTCGAATTCGAGATAAGACCGGATCTATACGTTTT
The DNA here is from genome assembly GCA_963924575.1 of Pycnomerus fuliginosus. NCBI lineage: Eukaryota > Metazoa > Arthropoda > Insecta > Coleoptera > Zopheridae > Pycnomerus > Pycnomerus fuliginosus. The sequence continues at coordinate 25,024,545 of OZ004618.1, read as the reverse complement.
GAGGTCTCAGGAGCCCAAAAAAGTGGTTTTTAAAATGTGTCTGTATGTATGTACGTACGTTCGTACGTTCGTACGTTCGTACGTACGTTCGTACGTTCGTAAACACGCCACAGCCCAAACTACTCGACAGATTTAGCTGAAATTTGGTACGTGTGCATGTGATAACCCAACTTAGATCTGAAAAGCTTTTGGAGCCAATCGTGCAACTAGAAATGCCATTTTGGCACATTAACTTTTAAATTTTAAATGCAAACCCCCATTTTTCACCTCACGATAGAAAAGGCCTTCAAATTCTGCTTCTAAAAATGTATTCATTATTAGTGCCCTTTTGATCAAAAATTAAAAAAAAAATGATTTTTATCCGACTTTAAAATCGCGGTACAGCCCAAGCCCCTGAACCGATTTGGCTGAAATTTTGCACACGGGGATTGTATTGCACGTCGAAGAGCTGAACAAATTTTGGATTCAATCGGCCCACGGAAACTGCCGTTTTGACACACCAATTTGTAACTTTAAAATTATTCACTCATTTAACCATCCAAAACAAGTTTTTGAAAGATTTATTGTCACCATCAAAAAGGTCTTTAAATTCTGGTTTTAAGTAAGACAAAATTCGTTCGCATTTAGTGCTCTTTGGGTCAAAAAATCGAAATTTCATAATAACACTAAAAATACATTATAGCCCAAATTAGCGAATCGATTTAGCTGAAATTTGGTACATGGAGATTGGGTGACCCGTTGAAGACCTGAAAGGCTTTTGGAAGCAATTGGTCCACGGAAAGTGCCATTTAGGCATATCAACTTTAAATTTTAAATACAAAGGTCTCCTTTTTTATGTCGCCATTAGAAAGACGATCAAATTCTCGTTCTAAAAATGTATTCACAGTTTCTGCCATTTCAGTGGAAAATAGAGAAAAAATTCTTTCTCATTAAAAGGGAGCGAGCTGACAGTGGATGACATAAAGTGGCAGTTGTTGTCAAAAGGTGGCAAAAGATTAACCTTAAAAGGAACATATTGTCAAATGTGATGGGTGATGTCCGAGGTGGTGTCGGTATTTGTCAGAAAATTGCAAAATTAGTCACAGTCGATAAGGGTAAAAAATTTCTGTTGAATTGACCACTATCTACACAGAATACAAAGATCCACGCGATGGGGAGGTTCCAGCCGCTTCTCTGCTGCCTTTTTTTAGTTTTATACTCGACGTAGCTGCAGGTTGAGGTACCACTCATTGGATTAGAATTCGCACCATCCATCAGTGTCCTTCCTAAGGACTTTAATTTAACACCATTATTTAGGCCAATGGGGTTTCGTTACCCATTGACGTATTACAGTGGCGTTTAGACAGGATTGAAGGTCGTTTTTTCCTCTTTCCAAAAGGTCCTTCAAAATGAAAATTAATCCATCCCCAAATTTTTTGTGAATTTTCTTCCAAGGCCCTAAATCGCATAATTTGCAACAAAAAGTACAGAGACGAAGAAAACTCGCCATTTTTGTTTAAGTTGTAAATTATGCAGATTATTAGCTTTATTTACAACTTAAATTAAAAATGCAGGTTAATCTGCTCAATTTACAACTTAAATCAAAAATGCCTCTTCTCTGTACTTTTTCTTGCAAATTATGCGATTTAGAGCTTTGGAAGAAAATTCACATTCTCATTTTCATTCTGAAGGACATTTTGGAAAGAGGAAAGAACGAGTTTCAATCCTGTCTAAACGCTACTGTCATGTGTAAAAGGGCAACGAAACCCCATTGGCCTAAATAATGGTGTTAAATGAAAGTCCTTAGGAACTACACTAATAATGGTTCGAATTCAAATCCAATGAGCAGTATCGACGACCTCACCTTTCAGCTACGTCAAATCAAACTAAAAAATATCGCAGAAAAACTAATGAAAATATACAAAAAAATAAAACTGTCCGGTTTTTTATGGGACACTCTTTAGTTATTCTTATAACATGCTTTGGTCATCGCACCTAATATAGGTACAGGGTGGTCCACTGAAAAGAGGTCATCCAAATTTTGTCCACTCTGAATCAATTAAGAAAAAATCCCTCGAACAGGTCGATTTTTTTTTGCAGGCGACAGTTAAATTAATGCTTGATGAAATTTTATAACGCATGGCATAATTTTGCAGGAAATGAAATTCTCTGAAAGCTGATGCAAGAATTTTTGAAATCCATCTGCTAATTTAAAAGTTACAGCAAAAACGAATAATTATTCCTTGGCTAAGAACCAATGCAACATGCATTGGTTCTTAGCCAAGGAAGAACACTGAAGAACATCTTCAGTGTAACTTTTAAACGAGTTGATAGATTTGAAAAATTCTTGCACCTGTTTTTAGAGGATTTCATACTCTTCAAAATGTTGTGTCCCAAGAGGCCCTAATGTGATTTAAAATTTGCCCAAACAGGGCGCTATTGTATCAACGGATATAATAGTATATTATTAAACGAGCACATTATGAAGGCCATTATTCACGCGGTAGAGTTTAGAACCCGAGCATAGCGAGGGTTGTAAACAACCAAGTGAATAATGGTCCATAATGTGCGAGTTAAATACGACGTTTAATCCACGATTATTGAAATATATTTATCCAAGATTATTGAAATTCTTCAAAAAAATTTATCATTTTATATTTATTGTAAACACAAACCAACAAAAACAAAAAATTGACAAATGATTGAAACAGCTTGATGCTTGATCTACTTTGGCACACTTTCGCTTGATTTTGAAACGCCATGATGTTCATTGGATAGGCAGCCAACATTACAGGTGTTGTGAAATAATGTGACAGAAGCGTGACTTATGACCATATGTCACGATGTATTTTATGAACAGGATTATGTTTCCATAGTCATACGTACATAACAATGGCATTATTTAATAATCGTAGATAAAAAATAATTACAGCACTGGATTGGTGATGAACTTAGGTTCCAATCGATGGACCATAAGTGGGGGGTCGCCGGTGCAAATTTGTATGTTATAGTTCGCGGGGGTTAGGGGGTGCGTTCTAAAATTTCACCAAGCACGGATTTAAGTGTCCCCCTCCAAATAAAAATCGACCTGCTCGAGCGATTTTTCCTAGCTCGAGTAAGAGAGGAGAAAATGTGAGTGGCCCCCCCTTTCCAGTGGGCCACCCTGTATAGGTGCCATATGAATAGGTAGTTATATTTAGATGGTTGGCATAAACTTCTAATATTTTCAATTTGATTGTGGTGTCAAGATTAGTTGCTATTGAAGCGATTCAATTGCGGGCTGCCTAACGGTTTATAAGGATCAAGCTAGAAATATAAGTCCAAGTCATGGACTTAAGTATTTTTGATAAAGTATAGGTATGCGAGCGACGTAAAACTACGATTCGCATAATAGTGTAACTATGTAGGTAGGTACTAGAGGTGCTTTTTTTGTTGTTCGTATTTTAGTATAATCTGATCAATTAACTTACATCGAAGATACTTCGATCGTCGGTACAGCTCCTACGCACATCAAAATGTTCCCAAATAGGTAAATAAGTGAGAAGTAGAGAATTGTTCTTAAAAATCGTTCGTTGTTGATTCAATTAAAACGTCTTATCTCACCTGTATCTTCCCAAGACACTATCAGCACAAAGTGCCCCAAAGAGTGGCACGATGTAGCACATCATAATGAAAACGTGATAGATTATAGTAGAGGTGTTTTCAGTGAAGAGAAGTTCATTTCTTAAATATATAGAGAGAATGGCTGTAATTAATTGAGAGTTAGCACACAATTGAGCTTTTCAATTATGTAGTCGGTTATAAGGTAAGCAAGTGCTCCTACATACTTCGTAGCCCACAAAAGGAGAATCTCTCGCAAAACTCCGTGGCTATAATGCAGAATACCGCCGTGGGATAAGAAGTTTCCTGAAAACGTATTGTGCAAAAGTTGCGATTTCAATAAAACTTACCATTTTTCAAACTGTCAATATTGTGTCAGTAAAAAGTTACGTTGCGATTTTTATATATTTTATTACAACTTATAAAATCTACAATGACATATAGCAAATATATAGTTAACATTTTTGCCCACTGAAGCTAAAATTACAAAAAGTGCTTTCATTCTTTATATTTCGAGGAAATTAGATTTCTTCCAAATATCAATTCTGCTAATGACAATGTGGACCATCAATGTTTTTGTATTTTTTTTTATATCACAACATTTACAATGTATAGTAGTATACAAGAATACATGGTTCCATTTAGAATACTGCTTATTCTCTGACTCAGAGTTATAAATTAAGGAAAACCTACACAATCTGCAGAACACGTTCAGCTCTACAAATCCTCAATAATAACCACGCAAATAAAAACGCACATTGAACACATTTATTAATACAGGTATTTTACATGTATCGTACAGTTATGGACATTTATTACATTGATTAAATACATCATAAGATCTGTGTTGCTTTTCAATAATGCAATCTAGAAAGCGCCATTTCGATAACTCATGTCAAAATCAATCGAGTAAAAATGTGAATCAAAGTTTCCAGTTTAAGAAATGAGAGAGAAGAAGAGAAAAAAGCGACACAGGTACATGTCGAAGGACTTTGTGGCATTGGCTTGTTCCGACGTATTCGAGGATATTCTCAAAAGAACATTCGATGAAGAGGAGCCTGCAGCACACGCCCCCACAAAGCATTCAAAATCAACACAAACGAGCAGAGGCAATTACCTCGTCCATTCGCGCAACGTAAAAAAGAGAAGATTTAAAAATGCCATCGATAAGATTTATTTTAAAGTTGGATCTGCCACCGATTTCATAATGAGAAATATCAAAAATCTAGTTGGTGAAATAGTCTAGTCTTGTCATTGTCAAAATTGCAAAATTCCAGTGTCCGTTAAATTCTAGTGAAAATGCAAGATAGAGGGGTCAACAGCTGCTTCGAATCTAAATACATGACCAAAGAGTTTTTGGCCAAAGCCTGTTCGGATTTCTTCGAGGACATTCTAAGAAAAACCTTCGACGAGGAGGATCCTGTGTCGCAAGCACCCATCAAATGCACGCAAGAGACTCAAACGGGTGCTTACCCTCAACCTGTGTCGCCTGCGATTGAAAATTAACTTGTACCTATTGTTTATTAAAGAGTTTTGACATTATTGCGTTTTTGAAAAGCAGCTGAAACATGATATCTCCGCCGTTCGTCTTGTGATCTTTTCTAATAAAAAAGCGATCACGATCACCATCAATCCATTTAGCACAATGGTCCCTATCACATTATATTACAGTTTTATATCTATTCTTCGTTAGAGAGATCACAGTTGGGAAGAAGGCAACATTTATTTTATCTTACACATTTCTTAATTAATTCCAAAAACCATTTTGACAAATAGATTTTCGAATTACAGTAAATTGATGGCGTTATCCCCTTGGGAAAGTGTATAGTAAATGTTATATTATTAGGGTTTCTCTTCTCCCTAGAGGAATAAACCGTGTACATTAAGGGGTCACATTTATATATATTTTATATACCGATAACACACGTACAACGCACACAAAATATACTCGGTGCGTTTTTCTCTTTTGGGTAAGGTATAATATTTCAATAATAAAATACAATTTTGATAAATGTTCGTATTGTCTACGATTAAAGTAAATAAACCTTGCGATAGGCACTCAGGTATTAATTGGGTCCGCAATTGTTTTGAACTGCAATATTTTTAAGTTTTTATTCTTAAGCGGATTCTGGTTATATTTTTCCAAGTGCAAATCGAATATTTTATTGTCTTAATCGATGTGTGTTGAACCTCTTTGAATAGTTAATTGGGAAAAGCGAACGGCAAGGCAAAGGGGTACTTGAAATAATCGCCCCCCGTAGGACTCGTTCCCGTAAGTCCTTTCTTAAAAAAATATTGTAAGTTTATCCATTTATTAAAAATATTAATTATTAATTTGTGCACCTGGTACGTAGAACAACAAAATAAACTTATACAGGGTGGGTAATTTTCCGATGCTCACCATTAGGATCTCGGAAACCATAATAGATAGAGAGTAGTTTAAATTGGAGAAAAGGTGTGCTATTTCTTGGTGATTAAGATTCTAAGGAGAATTTCCCGATATTTTGATTCGTTCCAGAGTTATCACAAAAAATCTAAAATTGTCAATTTAAGGCGAGGCATAAAAGTCGGTTTTGAAACATAAGATTCGCTTGCAGCAGGTTGCGAACAAAACTGATCTTAATTTTGCACCTTAGTTATAGATGGGGCACAGGATGGGGTTGCGATTAGCAATGATACCGCGCCGGGCTTTCTAAAAATAGAATTGATCGGAAAGAGGGAGGTCCGAGATGTTCTGACGAAATTTCGTTCCGTAAAGGCGAGTCGGATAATAAATAGTTAATAAGGGTGGCGTAACATAAATCCACAAAAATTAGAGTATGGAGTCGCTCTTTATTAATACGCAACCTGATTTGTCTTTGATTATTCACTCGCTCGTCGAGTCTGTCCGTCGCATAATTTGAGAACGCATTGAGATATCGAGCTAAAATTTGGAATGCAGCTTTGGCTCCCGAAAAGAAAGGCGGGGATTGCTCTTGGGCCATATCGGACCCATGGGGTGGGAGTTGGGGGGAGAAACCGAAAAACTATTAATTGCAATAACTCGAGAACAAGTGGAGGCATCATCCTTCTGAAACTTGGTATGCACGTTCGACTTTCAAGTCTGTTGAAGATGAAGCGGTGTCAATTTCGGGGGATGAAATCAACAAAAAATATAATAACTCCGCAAGGGTTGCACGCAGCTATTTGAAACCCAACTCACACATATTTCGATGAAGTCTTGTATGGGGTATGCATTTTCTCCAAACTCGGACATATGGGAATTATGGGATGAAAATTAGGGGTTGCAACTCGAAATTCCTCTTAATAAGTACTAGTCGATATTGGCGTCGTTCGCTAGCTTTCCATTATAAAGGGGTCATTCATATTTTGCGAAAAGCCACCCTTAAAGGCGCTACAACCCTTAACATGTAGAAGCACAAAAATACAAGAACTCAAAAACTACTCAACATATCAAGGCAGAATTTGGTGTGGTAATTTCCAGTGACATTGTAGACGGATGGACAAAATTTCGCTGAGATTTCACAAAGGGGATGAAATTTAAGGGTTGAAATTGGAAATTTCTTCAAGTACCTAAATGGTGGCATAAAACTACGGGGGTTCGATAGGTTTCGGTAAACCATTAAAAAAAGTCTTATGAGTCTTCAATTTAAAACCAAAACCTAGGCCACTAATAACCCCTAACCGTTAGCTAGCGGATAAATACATACATTTCATTTTTATTTTTTCTGAGATCCTATTGATTTATCTATGAACAACCGAAGTCAGTAAATCAGCAAGGACTTATATAACACCGGAGAAATAAACTCATCCCTGTAAACCATAATAAATAAATCGCCGCAATTTTTTAACGAAATGGATCGGGGTGGTCAAATTGAAAACACAAGTCTCTTTAAAGCATGTGGGGGTGGCGAAATAGGGGATTGGAGTTTAGGGGTTGAAACTTTCATGAAGCCCTGTAATTTAACACCCCCAAAAGCCAAATTTGCATAATTGGCTTATTTCGTGTCATTTACTGTAATTCTGCTTAATTACGATAAATTTTCATTCCCTTGGATTTTTCGTCCCCCTTTACGATCTTTTAACCCCCTAAGTGTTAATTTGGCACAATTTGCGTAATTTTGTTTTTCTTCGTTATAATAATTTGAAATCATTTAGATTCAAACACTAAAGGATCCTATACGATAGTGGCCCAGGAAATAAATTGAAAATCAGGATCAAGGCGACACTAAACTTTGATTTTTAGCGTGGAGGTATGTATTTAATAAAGTGTTCTTACAAGATTGAATACAAATAAACTTTCCAACAATTTAATTGGTCCACCCGGAAATTTGAGTCGAATTTAAAATGCCGTAACTCCTCAAAGAGTTGATCGATTTGAAGGAGCCTTTTTTCCACGGAAAGCCCATTTCATTGGCGTTTTAAGCAGGTCCCCCTTATTTGATATACAGGGCGTCAGAGTCGGGTACTGCAAAGTCGCGAAAATTTAAACCACCCCCGATTCACTATAAAAACACTGGACAACTTCGGTGGAAAAATGCACTATCACTAGTGATAGAGATAGTGCACCCCCGATTCTTAAAAAAAAAATTCTAAATTTTTTTGGTTGCTCAAGTTCGCCTAAAATCACATTTTGAACCACCCCTTCTGCCTCCCTCCCGGCCATCATTAGACGAAAAATTATTTATGGCATATACCGGGTGTATCACAGACCCCGCTGTATAGGGAATTAACATGGGAAAATGAGTTTTATTTTTTTCCTGCTCCGGAGGATTTTCTCGAAAAGTTTTATCGTGTTTGGAGGATAGTCCATACTAGTCTGTACCTCTTGAGATTTTTTTTTCGTTCGTCAGCTCCTCTTAGGTACTTAACAATGATTTTTTGAAAATTGAAATTTCGACGAAAACGAAAAAATTTTTCGTGCCCAATCGACCCGCTTCGAATGTTTACTTAGTTTGCTGCCTTTGTGGATTGCAACACAACGCAAAATAAATGGATACTTCGAAGCGGGTCGATTGTGCACGAAAAAATGTTGCGTCTTGCTTCTACGGAACATTTTTTCGTGCACAATCGACCCGTTTCGAAGCATCCATTTATTTCGTATTGTGTTGCTATTTCGTGTTGCTATTTCGTGGAAATTTCAATTTTCAAAAAATCATTGTTAAGTACCTAACAGGAGCTGACGAACGAAAAAAATCTCAAGAGGTACAGACTAGTATGGACTATCCTCCAAACACGATAAAACTTTTCGAGAAAATCCTCCGGAGCAGGAAAAAAATTAAATTCATTTTCCCATGTTAATTCCCTATACGGCGGGGTCTGTGATACACCCGGTATCACATTATGATGTGGCATAATAGTCTTACTGTTTGATCTTATTCTTACGTGCCGCCTGAGGAAAGCCGCCACTGCATCGCCGCACCCCTTGAGAAAATAAAATATATTGCAGTTATTTATCGCCATTGTTTAATAATATGCCTTTATCTTTAATTTAAGATTTTAAGTGCTATAATTCTCGTCAATAATCAATAATGATTTGGAGAATAAAAAAAACAAAAAAATTATAGGTCAATTTTCAAGATTTGAACCCATGTACGAAAGTCGAAGAATGGGAGAAAAACAAATTTGCCGCTCAGCTACGGTTTATATCTTTCATTGTATACAGATGTTGATCTCAAGAAACAGCAACAACAAAATTTCGCAGAAGTGCACCTCAAATTATTTCTTCCAAGATATTTATTAAGCGGAAATCTAATTAAATGGCGAGTTGACATTTATATTTCAAGATAAATCAAATAAACTACAATTTGGGCACTGTCATCTGCATTGCAGAGGCTGAACTAACGGACAAAATTTAAATGCCAAATTTCTGAGTGTAGGCAGCATAATTTACAAATGGATTCCAATGTCAGAACATTAAATTAATTTTTGTCTTGGTAAGTTGGTGTTTCTTTATAAAACAATTGACCTCATGTTGCGCAGAATGTAATTCTGGATATGCCACAAAAATTTCAGATCGTATCGTAAAACAATAAAGCCTGTAGTCAAGTTTCCGTAAAAAGTGTATGTAAAGTTGCCTAAAACCGTTTCGTGCCTCCCCTTAAAGAAAAAGTATCAACAAAACTTCGGTTGCATGTCATCAATAAACGTCTACGATTTGCACATTTATCTGAGGGACCCTCGGAGGAGCCTCACTTATTCTCAGCAATTTGATGCGTAAAAATTTAAATGAATCAATAGAACTGCTGAAATTAAGTGAGGCTCCTCAGATAAATGTGCAAATCGAAAATTCTATTGATGACGTGCAACGGAAGTTTTGTTGAAAATAATTTATCTTCCTAACGTTTGAAGTTATTTAAATGAAACTTGGAACATTTATATTTTTGACAGCTGTCAATTGAATGGCATTGACAGACATTTTCTAGTCCTTCTGGATTTTGAGTAACGATAGTCAACTTTTGATTCTTTTATGGCCGCCATATTGAATTTTGACACCAGCAAATACACAAAAAATTGGCTTTTCAAAAATGTAGTCAGCATGAACTTTTTTGACAGATGTCAGAATTTGAAAATTGGTGTGAATAATTTGTAAAATCAGCCTAAACTTAGATGAAAACCAATTGCAAAAAAGTACGTCGACTTCTTCAATCTCTTATAACTTGTGAAAACAATTGAATTCAACAGTAATAAAATACGTCTTGCTGTCGTGTGACTCAGACTTTCTCATATTTTTTTAAAAACGTCCATGTTGGTTACATTTTTCAGAAGCTAATTTTTCTGTGTATCCGGCGGTGCTAAAATTCAATATGGCGCCATGTCTTTATTCAAAATCTAGAAGGTCTAGAAAATTTCTACCAATGCCATTCAATTGACAGCTGTCAAAAATATAAATGTTCCAAGTTTCATTTAAATAACATCAATCGCTAGGAATATATTATTTTTTCTTTAAAGTGGCAATTTTCAGATTTTTGTGATAACTCAGGAACTAATCAAAATATCGGGAAATTCTCTTCAGATTCTTAATCGCCAAGAAATAGCGCAACTTTTCTCTAATTTAACCGACCCCGGACCTTTTACCGTTTAGAAGATCCCAATGGTGAGCATCGAAAAGTTACCCACCCTGTATACATCATAACAACCGGAGAAATTTCCGGATGGGTAATATTTAGTATAATAATAATCCAGCAACAACTTGAAGATTGCAGTGCAAGTTAGATTAACAAATTAAAGCTACATATTTGTGCGATAATTCCAAATGCATTGCGGACAGAATTTTGGACGTGGATCAGACCAGACTATTCAAATCTGCCTCTTCTGCAGTTGGATCTTTTTTTATGTGGACGGGAGTTTTGTGCCAAAAGCGTCGTTAACCGAAATGATTACAACAGTCAATTTTCTATTTAAAAGAATATTAGACTAATTAATATGTCTGCGTAATATTCCTCTAGAATCGATTTAGGTAACAGTGCATTTTAGACCCAATAAAAATGTCCTAAAAATTTTATTTTTAGTGGGTATTAAATATTAACTTACCCTCCCTATTTTATTACTTCTCGTCGACTCTTGGACATAAAATATGAGACGATAATAATTCGACGTTAAAATAAAATGTAATGTTGGGTTGCTGGGTGTAATCTATTATGTTTGGTTAGTAAAAATGCAACCTAGTATCCAACTGAAAATTGACCGGTAAATGTTTCTTGGAAAGAAAGCAAATATTCAGGCTTGAACTTCAAAGCCATCAAAAGGTTGCAGAACTAAAAAGAAATAAACCGTTTTATTCTTAACATTTGTGTAAGTATTTGTACTATACAGAAATATATTTGTAGCTAGCCGATATGATGGCTGATTTTAACTAGTGTTTCAAGAAGAGGTCGCTTATTTCTAATTCTAAGAACAAATTAAATTGAGATCAAAAATTGCAAGCAAAGTTTTGATACACAAAGAATTTTCTCTAAATTCAAGTCATGTGAATTTTATCATTTCCCACTAAAATTCTATCACGAGAAATGTGTATGCCAACAGCAAACGAACCAATTTATCTTTTTTCCTTGAAAGTTGAGAAAAAATGTGGTTTTGATTTCATCGTCGAAACTGTTTGTACCAAAACAAGCCCGCAATAAACAGTTTCGTAATTTGTTGCGAAATAAAAGCGATACGAATCAATAATTACTGATTAGTTGTAAAATTTTAAGAATGTAATACTTTGTTTTGTTACAGCTCAGTTCGAATGACACAGAGAGACCCTCAAAGTTGGTTAAAGTTTCCCCGAAAGTAATCCGTGTGAGACGCTTTAAACTTCAACCGTAAAATTATGGCGGATGCGCCGGGAGAATCGGCAAAGCGCTCGAGAATTTGCAAGACCGCTGATTTTATGAGCTTCCTTTTTGCGGGAAATGGGAAATGTTTTGATTCTGCACAATCACACTAAGGCAGTTTAATAAATATTATTACGATAGTCGCAATGAAATATATTTTGTGATAACAAGTCAGTCTTTTGCTGCTTAAATTTCATAATAATTAAAGCTTAATCAAGGCGTTAAAAACTGCGCTTGCGCAGTAGACGTATCCAACGCACATCGATTAAGCAAACTTATGAATATGCCTTAAAATTAGCTCCTCTGTCCATCAAGTACAAAATATAAAAGCCTCGTCGACAAATAAATACTATCAGGAATGTTGTGCATACTTTGGGTGTAAAGCGTATAAAAAGATAACATCAAGTCACGATTATCTTACTTTAGATGCGTTGATTTGAAATGCAACGGAGATGGAAACAGATTTTCATATTGTTTAAATCTAAATCCACACCCCTCTACTAGTGGTGCAATAATCGTCTCATCATAACTCGTAAACGTCCCTACCATTTGGTCGTGATGAGCAGCGTTTGCTTTGTCCTTCGCGGCACCTTTGTGGACTACAGTACATGTTATAACCTGGAATAATATGAACCCGGACATCTCCTGAGGGCCGGATTCCTTCCGGTCTTTGCCTTCTAGAAAATGTAACCGTAGTTTTGCAGCAACAGTAATGAAACAGATTAACATAAGCGGTACGAAAATGCCTGTTTGTTATACAGTACAGGCTGCTATTAATACACGATTTGGAAATCGCTAACCAAGCCAATTTATAAAAAACACTATCCCCGACGTGATTTACAGTCGAAATGGCGAAAACCGTTCCGAATGGCAACCAAAACACGACAAATAAAAGAAAACTATACAAGTTTGTGTGCATTAGAGCGTAATCCCATTTAAATGTGATCGGTGGTTTAAAATTGGGGCGCTTTTTCGCCCTTCGAATTTGAAACCCTGTCCGGATGTAACTGCAAAATGTCAGAGCTACAGGTAGCAGGACAAGCACTATACAGATAGTGGCTTGGTATGGTATGAGACCGGTGTTCTTTCTAGTGCAATAGTCGAATGATAAATCGGGGGCGAACTGGAGACCAGAAGTGATGGCACTTACGGTCCAAAATAACAAAAGAATCCCCGTTATCTTCCTGCGGCTTAACAACTCGTAAGTTGTCGAGGAACAACAGAGACGGACGTAGTTTTCTGCAGCTACAGCTGTAAGGGAGAGAACTGTTACTAGGAAACACAACGCTGCCAGAAACCACTGGAATCTGCAAACGGGCAGATTATTTTGAAGGCCGGCCAAAATTACGACTGCTGAAGCAGGGATTACCAAACCTGTTACCAGTAAATCGGCAAGGGCCACGCTTACCACAAATGTATTTCCTGAAACAAAAATATTTCATCAAAATCATAACTGCTTCGAAATAATAATATGAAAATATTCAGACAACGTAATTTTACTAATAACTAATTGTATTGAACGTACAGTGCGAGTAATTGTGCTTTTTCAAATGGAATCGTACATTTTTTTCGGATTCGGAATCTACTAGTCCTAGCGGCTAAGAACAAATATCGAATCGATACTACATTTCTTGATCATGGAATGCCGCTTTGCACCGTGATGGTATGAACTACAATGAACAATTTGAGATCGACACCCACTCGAAATTTCCCTTAAGATCAAAGATGGTGGCCGCTTTTGGAAATCACCCTCAAAAATATAATTATCATAAAAATACGAGATAAAATCACGCGTGTGGAATTTTTTGTATTCTTGGATCGAAATAAGTCGAAAAGAAAGGGTAACATTTTGCGCTAAAATGACTCCTAAGGGAGATACGCCCCCCATAGTACATAGTACATAGTACATAGAATTCAATCTTTTAAAATTTACTCATAAAATAAAGCTGATACGAATCTGAAATTTTGAACATAGACTAGTAGTGTAAAAGGCTTTCTTGTGAAATTTTTTCCAACTTTTATTTTCATCTGAGGCGTGCGTTCCAGGGGGGTTTTACAATTTTTTCTGTATTTCTTATTTATTCTGTACTTTTCTCCCAAAACAATTCGAAAATCATAATTAGGTATAGCCATTGCACACAAAAAGGTGCTCTTGATCAAACTCGGTACGACACCCCGTTTTGAAATAAAATGGATCCAATTTCTTTAGAGCGCAACCATTTTTTACAAGAAATTTTGTCTTATCCGGTTATTTGGCTGAAACTACGTGCAGGGGATGATTCCTTGCTTCTTGCTTCATTTTAAAAAGAAAAGTTCATATGGACGTAGGGCGAAAAATGCTTCTTCAGGGAGTTATCACGGTCTCTGGAAAAAGTTTAAGCAGTGCTGCAGAAATAACGGGTGTATCCAGTATATCATAAAAAACCGAACAGGGTAGCTAAAGGTTCCAGCTTCTTATTTCTGATTGAAACGTGTAAATGGCTCTGCTATCGAATTTGTTATTAAGTTTATTCTAAAAGGTTATGTTCAGATGTTTGGGGATTGGGTCACCGTCGACCAATCGCAAAGCGAATTACACAGTCGTAAAGAGCGTTCTTTTCTCTTTGTAGGTCATGTTATTCCCGTTCACTGAGTAAAGAATGCTCCTCTATTAAGCGATCACTGAAGAACTAAGCTGAACAAATTTCGACCCACGGAAAGTGCCGTTTTGGCAAACCAATTTCCAAATTTAAAATTATTCCCTCATTTACCCTTCCAAAACAAATTTTTGAAAGATTTATTGTCACCATTAGAAAGGTCTTCAAATGCTGGTTTTAAATGAGATAAAATTTATTCGCATTTAGTACCCTTTGGGTAGAAAAATCGAAATTTTCTAATAACTGATGTTAACGTAACGTCCGCCATTGTGGTGATGAAATAATAAAGGATAATGAGGTTATCGGACTTTGTAAAAGAAATTGTTCAGAATTTTCAATTAGCTTCTGATGATGACTAAAATGTAAGTCGAAACGTTAAGCTGTAATTGAAACTTTCTTTTACAAAGTCCGATAACCTCATTATCCTTTATTATTTTCTAATAACACTGAAACCACGTTAGAGCTTGTACATGGAGGTTAGGTGACCCGTTGAAGAGCTGAAAGGCTTTTGGGAGCAATTATTGGTCCACGAGAAGTGCCATTTAGGCATAAAAACTTTAAAATCTTAAACACAAGTCACGGAAATCAAAGATCCACGCGTTGGGGAGGTTCCAGCCGTTTCTCTGCTGCCATTTTTTTGAGTAAATTTTAAAACACTGAATTCTATGTATTCCGGCGACCGGGCGTATCTGCCTTAGGAGTCATTTTAGCGCAAAACGTTACTCTTTCTTTTCGACATATTTCGAACCAGAAGTACAAGAAACTTCAATTACGCGTGATTTTACTTCGTATTTTCACGATAATCCCATTTTTGAACGTGATTTCCAAAAGGGCCCCCCCATATACGATCCTAAGGGAAATTTCGAGCAGGTCCCGATCTTAATTTGTTCCTTATGGATCATACTATCATGTTGCAAAGCGGCATTACATGATCAAAAAATACAATACTTATTGTTTTGGTAACCGTTAGGACTATACGATTTTTTTTAAGACAAGAACATGTATGACACTTGATCAGAAGTGAAGTCGCGGCCACCCTATATTTTCAAAAACATTGAAGAAATCGATCAAAAAAATAAGATTTTTCAAAATGGTAAATATAGACAAGGCTAAAATTTCAAAAAACGCTCTCTTTATTATGCTAGAAGCAAATCGGATAACATTTTGACGACAAGTGTTTCTAGACTAATTGGACCCTGCTGAATCCGAAAATCACTGTCGGCAATTCGAAATCTTAACCGGAAGTCCGTAATTCTAGATGGCGCTCAAGGCAGATCGTTATATCCAAAATAGCATGAAAATTATACAGTTTTCGACCAAAGACGTGGTATACAAAATTAAAGATAGCTTTATTCTCTACAAGAAAGGTCCTAATGATTTTTTTCGTACAGACGACGGTTTACCCCTAGCGCTGGCAAGAAACTTGCGCTCGCCGCGCGGCTTACGCGATCCACAATTATCTAATCAAAAAACTTGTTTCTTAAATTTTAGGGAGTTTTTCAATATATTTCACCAATGTCCACCTAAATACATGGAATTAGTAAGATATTCTCTATTTATTTCCCCTTTTTCAATGTGCAAACGCCGTTTTCTGTCTTTCACTGTTGGTTTCTTTTGAGGTGCGCTACAACAAAGAGCAGATCGGATAACATTTTGACAGCAAGCATTATTTGAATAATTGAACCTTGCTGAATCCTTAAATCACTGTTTAAATTTCAAGATCTTGAGAGGATGTACGCTAGTCAAGGTGGCTTTCAAGCTCAGTTATAGTTTCTATTTTACTTTCAGGCCTCTGTAGCAAGAACCGTCCATACGATTGCTTTGTGTCAATGATAACTTTTGATCAGGAAGCCGAGATCTACAACTTATCAAAATTTCAGCCAAATCGGCTTCAGCTATTTTCCCATTAGTGTGGTATTTTGGATGGTGCCATCTTGAATAAAACATTTCCGGTCAAGATTTCGAAATCAAAACAGTGATTTTCGGACTCAGCAGGGTTCAATTAATCAAAAAATACTTGTTGTCAAAATGTTATCCGATGCGCCCCTTGCAAAAAACGCACCTCAAAAGCAGCCTAGAGTCAAAATAGGAAACGGCGTTTGCACATTGGAAAAAGGGAAGTAAATTGTGAATATCTTACTAATCCCAAGTATTTAGGTGGATATTAGTGAAATATATTGGAAAAGTCCATAAAAATTAAGAAACAAGTGTTTTGATTAAATAATCGTTGAGCGCGTAAGCCGCACGGCGAGCGCAACTTTCTTGCCCGCGCTAGGGGTAAACCGTCGCCTGTACGAAAAAAATCATTAGGGCCTTTCTTGTAGAGAATGAAGATATCTTTAATTTTGTATACCACGTCTTTGGTCGAAAACTGTGTAATTTTTCTGCTATTTTGGATATAACGATCTGCCATGAGCGCCATCTAGAATTACGGACTTCCGGTTAAGATTTCGAATTGCCGACAGTGATTTTCGGATTCAGCAGGGTCCAATTAGTCTAGAAACACTTGTCGTCAAAATGTTATCCGATTTGCTTCTAACAAGTCGCGAAACTCAAAACTAGCCTGGTCTAATATACGACAACCTTATTCTTTTATACAAATTCACCTGCGCAATTATTACATTTTCTTAAATTTTGTTGCTATTTTTGGGAGATCGGATTTACATTCGCACTGTATTTGGTTTGGTCCCACACAAATAGTTTGTCAACGAATAACTCTGACAATTACGCAAAAATTATTCTTATTTTCCCAAACAAGGCACCCTCTTTCTAGCTAGTAGCGATATTACGTATTGGCAAGGGAATGTGGGACAAAATACAAGGTCGTGATGAATTATAATTGCACACTAACGCGGATCGCCCAGTTTTTTAACCTCCCCACAACCATATAAAAATGGGAGGTTATTGCAATTCCTCCAAAATTCGAAATTGAGATATCTTTACGTTTCAAGGTCCCAGGATCACAAAAAAGTCGTTTTTAAAAAATGTCTGTGTGTATGTACGTACGTATGTACGTATGTGAGCAAGATTCCTCGAAAACTACCGAACAGATTTTCACGAAATTTGGTACGGAGATTAGTGTTGGCTTTCTGGTGAGCCCAGTTAATTTTGCTGCCAATCTACAAACGCCAAGTGCCTTTTTGGCGTATCAACTAAGAAATTTGACTGATGAACACCAATTTTTCTTATCAGCATGTGAAAGGTATTCAAATTCTGTGTCTAAAAATGTTTTCACACTTGGCGCCTTTTTGGCATAAAATCGAGAAATTCGAAATTTCGAAGCAACATTAGATAATACGCTACAGCCCAAACTGCTTAATCGATTTGGCTGAAATTTGGTAGGTAGGGACACACAGTACCCCCCTAAGAGCTGATTTAATTTTGCTCGAAGTCATAAAACTTTTATATAAAACATTTTTTTCTAAAATGCTTCCTTTCCGAGATATTTGCCAGTCTCAAGATAAAACGACCACCCTGTATATCTTAATCCGTTCCTGAGTCAGCTTATATTATTGTGAATGACAGTATTTTATTATTTCTCTAAACGAATACAATTTGGTTATTCTAGTTGATTCCATTTTCGTGAACCCTTGGAATTAACAGTTTGGTCCTTCGAGCTTTTGGTATACTTCCAGTTATCGAATCTTTCAAAAGTTAATAAATTTCAAAAAGTTAATAAGTCGTATTAACTTCGGTGGTATAAGATTCCCATCCAATCAAACGATAACATTTTTATGTCCACTGTCCAACATCGATAACAGCTAACTTTAGGAATATTGTTCGAAATTGCTTAACAGCCCCATTAATTTAGCGTCATTTTAAGTCATCATAAATTTTTATCTTTCTTGACTGGAAAATTACGCATTGTTGGGGTGCAACAAGAGAATTTATCAAGTGAAGAAATAATAAAAAGATCAGCATCCTCAGCGAGCTTTGGAATTGAAACTCGTGTCTTTGATTATTTCTTTTCCTTGTAATACTTTGCGAAACAAGGATATTTTGACAGAATCTACGACGACCTTCAATTGCAAGCTCGATGAGGAGGGGCTTTTTTGGATCGCTTGATATGTATGATGTGGTATTGGATGTTAAAGCACAATAGCTAGCTGTTGTGTGGTTTTGGGAGCGGTTTATTGATTTAGTTACCATTATTACAATACCCGATGAATTTAAATTGATTGTGCGTGATTCCTGATGTAGATTTATCAGGTGATCGACTCTTGTTCAAATTGATTTCAACAGAAAGTCTGTTATCCTTCGAAAAATAAATCTTTTCAGAGGACGATATACTTAATGAGTAGTAAAACACGGCGGGCTCAATAAATGGAAATCTACATGATAAAAGACCGTAAAGTGAATTTCTAATGAAGCAAGCCATTCGTTGATCGTTGCCTATATTGCCCTAAAAATATACATATGTATGTATCTAATATGTAGAGTGTTAAAAGACAGTGATATATAATTTAGTTGAAGATAGAAAATAAACATGAGACTCATCCTTTTGTATAAAATAATTCAATAAATTGATTTTGTTGACTTGAAGAAACCGATAGAGAAATTAATGCGCAATACAATCAATTTTACCAATTTAGCTTTAAAAAAATGGGCAGCTACGGAAGCGGCTAGAACCTCCCCACTTGGTGAATGATTCAATCCTACCACCAATTCAGTCTCTACCTAAGTGTTTCGGTAATTTTTAAAAATTTTTATTACATATTGCCAAAAGGGCACTAAATTTAATTGAATTTTTGGCGTATCGACTAAGAAATTTGACTGATGAACACCAATTTTTCTTATCAGCATGTGAAAGGTCTTCAAATTCTGTGTCTAAAAATGTTTTCACACTTGGCGCCCTTTTGGCATAAAATCGAGAAATTCGAAATTTCGAAGCAACATTAGATAATACGCTACAGCCCAAACTGCTTAATCGATTTGGCTGAAATTTGGTAGGTAGGGACACACAGTACCCCCCTAAGAGCTGATTTAATTTTGGTGGTCATCGGCCAACGGCAAGTGCCAATTTGGCATATCAACTTTGAAATTTGACTAATAAACTCCCATTTTCTTTATCAGAACATGAAATATCTTCAAGTCTCGTTTCCAAAAATGTCCTCAAACTTAGTGCCCTTTTGTCAAAAAATTATAAAATTTTGAAAAATACCAGTAGTAATATTTAGGTATAGCAAGTAAGAAAATTTACTTAATTTTGGTGGCAAACGACCAATAACAAGTGCCTTTTTGGCATGGCGTCTATGAAATTTGAGATATGACCACCATGAAAAGTCTTCGAATTTTGTTTTCAAAAATTCAATTAAATTTAGTGCCCTTTTGGCAATATGTAATAAAAATTTTTAAAAATTACCGAAACACTTAGGTAGAGACTGAATTGGTGGTAGGATTGAATCATTCACCAAGTGGGGAGGTTCTAGCCGCTTCCGTAGCTGCCCATTTTTTTAAAGCTAAATTGGTAAAATTGATTGTATTGCGCATTAATTTCTCTATCGGTTTCTTCAAGTCAACAAAATCAATTTATTGAATTATTTTATACAAAAGGATGAGTCTCATGTTTATTTTCTATCTTCAACTAAATTATATATCACTGTCTTTTAACACTCTACATATTAGATACATACATATGTATATTTTTAGGGCAATATAGGCAACGATCAACGAATGGCTTGCTTCATTAGAAATTCACTTTAGGGTCTTTTATCATGTAGATTTCCATTTATTGAGCCCGCCGTGTTTTACTACTCATTAAGTATATCGTCCTCTGAAAAGATTTATTTTTCGAAGGATAACAGACTTTCTGTTGAAATCAATTTGAACAAGAGTCGATCACCTGATAAATCTACATCAGGAATCACGCACAATCAATTTAAATTAATCGGGTATTGTAATAATGGTAACTAAATCAATAAACCGCTCCCAAAACCACACAACAGCTAGCTATTGTGCTTTAACATCCAATACCACATCATACATATCAAGCGATCCAAAAAAGCCCCTCCTCAGCGAGCTTGCAATTGAAGGTCGTCGTAGATTCTGTCAAAATATACTTGTTTTGCAAAGTATTACAAGGAAAAGAAATAATCAAAGACATACGAGTTTCAATTCCAAAGCTCGCTGAGGATGCCGATCTTTTTATTATTTCGTCACTTGATAAATTCTCTTGTTGCACCCCAACAATGCGTAATTTTCCAGTCAAGAAAGATGACGGCCCGTAAAAATTTATGATGACTTAAAATGACGCTAAATTAATGGGGCTGTTAAGCAATTTCGTACATTATTCCTAAAGTTAGCTGTTATCGATGTTGGACAGTGGACATAAAAATGTTATCGTTTGATTGGATGGGAATCTTATACCACCGAAGTTAATACTACTTATTAACTTTTTGAGATTTATTAACTTTTGAAAGATTCGATAACTGGAAGTATACCAAAAGCTCGAAGGACCAAACTGTTAATTCCAAGGGTTCACGAAATTGGAATCAACTAGAATAACCAAATTGTATTCGTTTAGAGAAATAATAAAATACTGTCATTCACAATAATATAATCTGACTCAGGAACGGATTAACATATATAAGGGAATTCTTTTTAGTTTCTTAATCACTAAGAAATCTCGCGGATTAAATGAAGAATTATATGTATGCAAGATTTTAGGTGGAAATTATGTAATGTTTCAATGCTCACCTAAACAGTAGAAGATACAGAAAAGTTGCGCTATTTCTTGGCGATTAAGAATCTGAAGAGAATTCCGCGATATTTTGATTCGTTCCTGAGTTATCACAAAATATCTGAAAATTGCCAATTTAAATCAAAATTAATATGTATCTTCCTAACGATTGATGTTATTTAAATGAAACTTGGAACTTTTACATTTTTGACAGCTGTCAATTGAATGCTATTGACAGAAATTTTCTAGGCCTTCTAGATTTAGAATAAAGAGGCAATTTGTCTTTTTCTTATGGGCGCCATATTGAATTTTAACATCACCAGATACACAGAAAAATTAGCTTCTCAAAAATGTAACCAACTTGTCCGTTTTTCAAAAAATATGTGAAAGCCCGAGTCACACGACCGCAAGACGTATCTTATTACTGTTGAATTCAATTGTTTTCACATGTTATAAGAGATTGAAGAAGTCGGCGTACTTTTTTGCAATTGTTTTTCGTCTAAGTTTAGGCTTATTTTGCAAATTATTCCTACCAATTTTCAAATTCTGACATCTGTCAAAAAATTTCATGTTGAGTGCATTTTTGAAAAACCAATTTTTTTGTATATTTGATGGTGTCAAAATTCAATATGGCGGCCATAAAAAATCAAAAGTTGACTGTCGTTATTCAAAATCTAGAAGGCCTAGAAAATTTCTGTCGATGCCATTCAATTGACAGCTGTCAAAAATATAAAAGTTCCAAGTTTCATTTAAACAACATTAGTAGTTGTTAGGAAGATATTAATTTTTCTTTAAATTGACAATTTTCAGATTTTTTGTGATAACTCAGGAACGAATCAAGATATCGGGGAATTCTCTTCAGAATCTATACCTACATCAACAAATAGCGCAACTTTTCTGTAATTTAATCGACCCCGTATCTTTTACCGGTTAGGAGATCCCAATGGTGAGCATCGAAAAATTACCTACCCTGTATAATTCTTCATTTAGGATTTTAATGATTTTCTAAAAATCTTTCGTGGTCAGAATTGGTCAGAATCGGTCGTCAAGTTTCAGACGCTAGCTTGTTTTTGATACAATTTTGTATATGAACTTCTCCAAATAAATTTTAATGCACAGTGTACATACCTACAAAGCACTTCCAATAACTGACGCAAACAAGTTTTCGCAAGCAAGAAACTGCGACACATTGGATGATGAAATCGTTTCCATTATGCTTAAGTGAATAGTACATATTAAATCAAAGTAACACAGGAATTAATTGGTTAGTTGGCTAGCTTAAAACAAATGAACTCTAATTAAATAATTTCGCTAAAGCCTCTATTATTTATTTTATTACATAATTTTAACATACTACGCCTTTAATTAAAATTAAGTTCGGTCAATATTATTTGTAACGGTTTTAACAAAGAGGAAAACGGAGGCGCTTATGCCAAAGTTCACAATCTACAATAAGGGTAGTGGGGTTTTCGAGCTTGCGAGGATATTTTTCTACAATGTGCAAAGGTCAAACATAAAGCCTCTCGTATTTTCACGGAACCGTTAAAACATTTTGTTAATTAATCCAATAACATTTCCACTAAATATTATTGCAATTTGCTTTTTCGAAACTTGTTCTCTTGTTCATTTTAATTGGATCAGGATAATGAACAAAATTGGTGGAAGTGGAATTTTTAGATTCCGAAAGAGACATCAATCATTTTTAAGTTATAATTTCCGTTTGGCCCTGTCTAGAAAGTTGTCTCACCTCGCTTTCGTAGATAATCCTCGATCATGACAGCGCTTATCATGAAAACATTACCGACGCTTCCGATAGCTGCGAGGGATGCAAGCAATATCAGTCTGGCAAGGCGAGACCAGTCAGAACTCAGTGTCACTGGAGACACTGACTCCATGTCCAACTTTACATTTGTCGTGTCGGACACCATATCCAGGGGCCTGAAATAAAGAAAGAATATCAGCAGGAATTAATTCAAAATATAGGGTAGACTGGGGGAATGACGGCCACTGAGGTAATATCGAACAGCTACTCCTGAATAATTGCGCAATTTTTAGATCTTTCCAACAGTCACACCATCTAGCGACAGTATGAAGGAGTGCCCTTATGTAAATACAGCTCTCTACCGGCAGTTTCTTGATGACAGTTGACAACTTTGTGTTTTACATGTTCTTCTTATAAGAGTGCTGCGATTTGAAAGACGGTTTCAAAACCTTTAATTTCTTCTTAAAATAAATGTAACTACTTTGGTACAATCCACATTTTTTGCTCATTCGATGATAGTGACTAAAATTAACATAATTTTACGTTTGTCTAGCATAAAAAAATTAAACACACAAGTTGCATTTGGGGTAACGCCGAACAGTTGAAATGGGGGAATACCGGCCTAAACAGTAAATATGCAGCATACGACGGAATCGAGTCCTGTGATACAGATGAAGAATTTAGGTTTAAGAGTGAAGAAAATAAACCCAAAACGACGATATTTAGTTAATCTGTGGAGAATATTGTAAAAATAACGAAACTGTCAATCAAATGCCGTTCCTTTGGAGAATGAGCACCCGAAACCCGTACAAATTACAAGGCTAAGCTTTAATTTAAATTTTTGGCAATAGAACTTCTGGTTACATCGTAACATTCAGCGTACAGTTAAAGTTACAGGGACAAAATACATATGGCCGCTATTACCCCAATAGCTAGGGTAATACCGGACGTGTAAGCCTTTTGTAAATAATTTTTTTCTTCGTTCGTTTATGTTTTGTGATTTTTATTGTGTC
Organism: Pycnomerus fuliginosus; assembly: GCA_963924575.1. NCBI lineage: Eukaryota > Metazoa > Arthropoda > Insecta > Coleoptera > Zopheridae > Pycnomerus > Pycnomerus fuliginosus. Next base: position 25,000,558 of record OZ004618.1, on the reverse strand, counting down.
GTCATTCGGTTAAGAACACTCTGGGCTTAAGTCTGATATACTCAAACTGGTTTCGAAAGGATATGGGCTGGATTTCAGATCTGCGCAGCCCCGCCTAAATTCCCACCACCTCTCGTTGCTCAGTGGCGCACGGTGGCATCAACGTTCGGACAGATTTACGAAGGAGGAATACGGAGAATGTAACGACGGCGACGCGCAACTGTTCATTTTCATGGGAGGCTCCACCTTTGCACCGAAACTTGGAATTGCGCAGCTTTATAGCGATGTACTTTCGAAATTAGTTTGAGTCTACCTCAATCATTTTATGAAAGCGAACCGTTTTTACACAGCATCAACGAACCCTTAACGTGCCGTCATTCCCCCAGTCTACCCCAATCCTTTCATCAAAAAAAAAAAAAAAAAATAGTCCATACAATATACATAATAGTGTTACACTGTTACCGCTAATTGACAATAGGACGTTTTAGGTAATTTGTTATGACACACACCACGTGTAATATCATCAAAGTGGGAATACTTTGAAAGTACGAAAGGGTCTTAAACATAACTGGTACCCAAAGTCAGCGTTTTAACTTCTGTCATTATAAATTAAAGTGCTTAACATCGATGTTAAAAGTTACAGAATCAAGGTGTAACTTCCAGTAGTAAAGTAAAGTAAGTAAATGCTTATAATAAATAGCATATTACAATATTAGGTTGGTAAATATAGTATAACAAAATCTGTGTATCATACATGATTTTTCGCACAATCGAAATTAAACGTTTTTCGTGAGCCATTAAACAAATCCTGTTTGACAGATCGGCGGATTTCCCAAATGGGTCTCGACACCTTTGACAGTTCAATTGTTTTACTTACCATCCATGCTCTGGCTAAATGCGGCAGTTATGAAATCTTATAACAGCGCTGTTATTTTTCGTTGCCTAGGAAACCAAACCGCGCTTGGCAAGACGAACTTTATTTTAACTACGTCGGTAAGAGAGTTATTACATACGATTGGGCGAAAAGGTAGATTTTAAACACGTCACTGTAGTGAAACACTTGATCTTCACTGCTGACGCGTTTCGAACACAATGTGCTCATTATCAAAGCCGAAGCAGTGAAAATCAAGTGTTTCGGTGTAGTGGGACGTTTCTAGTGATAGTGCATTTTTCCACCGAAGTTGTCCAGTGTTTCCATTGTAGATTATAAAATTCATGAATACGTCAAACACTGAAAAAAATCACAGTGATAATATCCACGAAACGACATCTTTTGACATACACTAGAACGTTCTATCACTTCCGGTTACGCCGGAAACGGCTTTAATTTTGAATTTTTAAGTGGGACACCCGGTACAATTTAATTCTTTTGGAATCTAGAAGTCATTCTGTGTATTGTAGAGTCATTTTATTGAGGGTTTTCTTTTGTTTTGAGAAATTTGGTTGTGTATCTATTTTTGTGGACAAAAATGCCAAGTTGGTTTTATCATTGCACGGAGAAAAAAAAATCTATTTTCATGGATCAGGTGTACCGGCATTGTGCCATTTGAAAAAATTTTCTTATCCGCGAAAAACGTTTTTCCATATTTTGAAGCCATCCGAATAAGGCTTAAATGAGTCGAAACGAGATATTATTAATTATATGAGAATACTAACGTCCACAAAAGACAAAAAAAGCTTTTCACAGCACTTTAGATCCTCAACAAAATTTCGTCAAAAACAACAAAAAACTCACGAAAATTACACTATAATATACTCAGGATGACCCCCTAGATTCCAAAAATATAAAAATATACCGGTTGTCCCATTTAAAAATTCAAAATTAGAGCCATTTATGGCGTAACCGGAAGTGATAAAAAGTTGTAGTGAATCAATTTTACGCTGATGATATCGGGTTGGTGGACAGAAAGAAGAAATAACCTTTAGAAACTTAAGCTATTTTGCCAACGTTTCGACCACTTCACGTGGTTTTCTTCACAGGCTAACTTAATTTTGAAATAAAATTATTTATAATACAGCAAAATAATGACATCCGACCTCATCAGGACCCATGGGTCCACGTGAAGTGGTTGAAACGTTGGCAAAATAGCTTAAGTTTTTAAAGGTTATTTCTTCTTTCTGTCCACCAACCCGATACCAGCGTTGAATTGAAAACAATACTGCACAATAAAAAAAGAATAAAAAAACTTCAAGTTGTAATGAATGTCAAAAAATTACGAGGTAAAATCGTTTGTATTCATTTAGAAACGTAAAATTTGGTGGTTCATATTCTAGAACCTAGGCGGGAAAACGTTTTATTGACGTCAATAACAGCAATATTAATTTCGTATCTCATATTTGTGCTGAAGATCGGCCCAGGATGGATGAAAAATAAATCACGCTACAAACTAGATAGGGTAATTCAAGCTGATTCAGTCTTTTTCAAATGCTAGTAAATGTCATATCATTTATCTTGATAAGTTAAGTACTATTAAAATAATAGTAATATAAAACCAATATCTTCCAGGCAATTCCCACTGCAGCAAGAACAAGTTTTTCTTTGATCTATCAAACACTGTAAACACGCAATTACGAAATTCTATCAAAATTGATCTATTGTACCTAGATATTTTTCGTTTTGAGGAAGAAAAATGAGCAGATCACGTTTTTCATGTCTATCACCATACATGAATGGTTTTAGTTACTTACCTACTTTCTGGCTAGGTTTCATTAACACGTTTGTCCACACCATAATGTATTTTTATTATTCCTGGTCGTCAGTGAACCAACAAAAAATTTCGTGGAAGAAATACAGGGTGTCCCAGAACTCGCGTATAAGCCGGTAATGGTAGATTCCTGAATACAATCTAAGACGAATTTTCTTTTACAAAAATTGCGAGGGTCCTATAGTTTTCAAATGGGGAGCAATTGAAGTCCGCCAATCAGAATGTTTCTCTTAATTAAACATTAAGGTAAAAAATATGAAGATGCATATGCTGTTGCTGGGATACAAAAAAAATATTACAAACGGTTAGCTAGGATAAAGATTTGAATTTGTCACTTTGACAAAAATGTTTACATCAACCTAAGGTATCGCATCTTCATCAACAATAAATGAAGAAAAGGTATTGCAGTCTTGGGACCAAAAAAGCCGTTGTTTAGTACCTACTACGCAGTCTTTGGCTACAATTTGGGCTACAATTTGGATCGTCTGACCCTGTTAAAGGTCACACGTTTGGGTTTTTCTATTCGTTTTTCAAACTTTGGACAAGCTTGTAAAAGAATAAGCATGTTCACCATTATTTGAAGTATACCTATTCTTTCTACAGATCATCGATACGCATAAACCATTTAGGTACCTATGCAGCGGTTCCGAAAAGTGTCTCAAAACTCAGTTTATCAGCAGCGCATCCACACCAAGTGCGTTATTTTGTTTTGAAATTGCCTGCGTTGTGTGTGGGATGTGGAAGATTTGGTAATCGCAGCATGTATTCCACAGTAGTAGCGTTCGCATTAATTAATCCCTATTTCCAATAAACTGCTGATAGTCATTTAAAATTTTTTGTCAAAGTGACAGATCTAGATTCTCGTTATATCTATTGTTGACTTGATTCATTGTTGTGTTTTTAATTTTTTTTGTATCCCAGCAACAGCTTATGCATCTTCATATTTTTTACCTTACTGTTTAGGGAAACATTCTGATTGGCGGACTTCAATTGCTCCCCATTTGAAAACTATAGGACCCTCGCAATTTTTGTAGAGGAAAATTCGTCTTAGATTGAGTTCAGGAATCTACCATTACCGGCTTATACGCGAGTTCTGGGACACCTTGTATATCACGCAGCTTCAGATCGTAAGGGATTTTTTTTACTTATTCAAAATTGTCAATGTTTTTTAGGCGCAGCACTGCTTCTTGTGTGCCTTTATTTCTTAAATATTGTCCTTACTGGAAGGTGTTTGCACTCATTTGGGAATTACAGGCGATTCACATGATCTACATGTTCAATAATTTTTATCTTAAAACGTAACGTATCCAGAGGACTAACAAAGAAAAACTAAAAGCAATGCTTGTGCCAAATTCTTACCAATGCCCCAGGTTCTGAAAAAGGTGATGCCTTTAAATTAGGTTGGATTAAAGAAATATATAATTTTCATTAAACAAGGATCGTATCCTGATTTGAAAAGCTACAGTTTCAATTTAAATTAATATTCTATTTTTATTCATATTTATGTATTAGTAGGTTCTTTGTCCCAATGCATGATGTTAAGTTAATTATTTCAATGCTATTTTATTTCATTAAAAGGATGCGTAATTGAAGCAATTTTTAGATCGTAGACGCCGTCTCTACACCGTTTTCATAGTTTTTGTGGTTTTCGTTCCTTTCAATTTTACTCGATCAAACTTACCTTCTTTTAATTTGCCAGTTGCCAACCGTCATCAATTTGAAATTTCCCCTTGTCCTTGAGGTAGCAATCTTGCAAAAAAGTCCAGAGTCAGGTTAGACAAGCGAACAATAATGTCTCAGCACTTAAAACCGAATTTAACCACTTTGATCAAAGTCTATGGGAAAAGATTGAATTAGGTACCGACATGTAAAAAGGCGATCAACTTCAAGAACCTTCGTGACTTATGAAAATTACCATCTCAAATAACTTAACGTTAATAACTTTGTATTATCCCAAGTAGCGATATTATGTTCTACAACCAAAGTTACAATATTTTTATTGTTTAATTGCTTTGAATTGTCATAAAGTGATTCCTCAAATAATTGCGTCGTTAAACCAAGCCAGAAACTAAAAACAACGGCTGTGAATTGAATTACAGGACCAATTTTACCCGGCGCATCCACCATTTTTACTCATCGAATTTCTGTGTGACGATGATTCGACGTCTTGGCACTGAAACTTTAATACGTTTCAGCGCTCTAAATTAATATTGTGCCAAGTTGGTTAAATAACCGATCGAGTTTGTGGTGGTGATAATCTGCTCAATTAATTATTAAGTTTAAAGCGATCAGTACTTTCGAATATCCCGGATTTCCTGCGATGATGTTTAAACGAATTCGCAGATTTATAGCTGCATTGTAGACATTTAGGTGCCGTTATAATGATCTAAGTCCCAAAAGCCTGTTTCGTGTAGACCGTGGTGTAGACCCTCACATACATACTCGCAAATTATAGACACGTTCTCTATTTTAAACCTGATATTCGGTGCACGCGAGAACAATGAGATTTGCGATACATAGGTACTTTCTGTTTGATGACCTAAAACTGATATCAGATCATACTATTTTCCAAGTTTAACTATAATTGAAGGTTGCCAACTGTTATTAAATTTCAATGCCAACACCGAGGAGACACGCCATGTTAAACAAGTTTTCAAGTTAAGATTAAATTTTTAAAGGGTAGGAATTTTAGATTTTATAAGTTCGTATCTTATTATTATTGATTGTGGTAGCGGTAGGCACTTGGTGAAACATTTTTTAAACGTAAGATTGAAAACACTTGTTTTTAAATATTTCACAAATTTTATTTAGTATTTCTACATATATGTTTCGACCTTACGGTCTTTATCAAGAATGATCTTATGACAGTTAAAGAATAGAAAAGCAGCAGGTAGCGATGGCATATGTGGAGAATTAATAAGATATGGTGGGGAGCCGTTGTACGAAAAGATGTATGAGTTACTATTGAATATTTGGATGGAAGAAGCAATGCCGGAGGAATGGAAGACAGGGATAGCAGTGCCAATTCCAAAACAAGGAGACCAGTCATTATGTAAAAACTACCGAGGGACAACGTTATTGAATGTGGCATATAAAGTAATGACTAGAATAATAAAAGAGCGACTAACACACACACACACAAATTATAGGAAATTACCAATATGGATTTACGAAGGAAAAGTCAACACGTACTAAGGCAGATAATGGAAAAAACGTACGAACATAATATTGATACGCACATTTTGTTTGTTGACTTTAAACAAGCCTTTGATACATTGAGAAGAAGAAAGATGTTGGAAAATCTAAGAAATTGTGAAATCCCCGAAAAGTTGATTAGAATAATAGAGATGACAATCAGGGAATCGCAAGTAATTGTTAATACAGGAAAGGAAATGACAGAAAAAATTCATGTAAAGAAAGGCGTAAGGCAAGGCGACACTGTCAGCGGTATTATTTATAACATCGTTAGACCGCATTATTAAAAAGGTGACAAATGGAGGGACAATAAATAAAAATTGTAGCAGGAGACAAAATGGATCTAGGAAAAATCTTTCAAGAAATTGAGTTTGAAGCAAAACAAAGGGGTTTAGAGATAAATAAAGAGAAGACAAAATATATGCATTGCAGCAGAAACAAGAAGACATAATTGGCAGGAATGGAGAGTAATGGATATCTTTTTGAAGAAGTTGAAGCGTTTAAGCACCTCGGAGTGTTTATTAGTAGAACAAACGAAAGGATAGAGTGGAAGCAGAGACTACAAGCCGGAAATAGAGCCTTCCACAGAAACAAAAAACTGCTTAAAGACAAGAAACTCAGCAGAACCACAAAAATGAAGATTTATAAAACAACGATAAGGCCCGTCGTAATGTACGCAGCAGAAACGATATGTTTGACAAAAAGAGAAGAGGAACAGCTGAAAAAAATTTTTTTGAGGGAAGGATAGTTAGATATAGAAAGACTGAAGGTTGAAAATGGGAATGAGATAAGGAGCTGGATCAACCATGAAATAGAAAAATGGATGAAGAACGATAACATAGTGAGAGCAATAAAAGCACAGCGGATAAGATGGTACGGGCACATAGGAAGGAGAGACAAAGAAAACCCAGGAAGAGTGACGACACATTGGACCCCCGCAGAGCCCAGATTACGAGGAAGGCCGAAAATAGGATGGAAAGAAGTTGAAAATGATATAAGAGCAATGAAAATAGAAAACTGGAGAGGGAAAATAGAAGACAGAAAAGTTTGGAGGAGAATAGTGGAAGTAGCTAAAACGCACCAAGTTATAGAGGGAAGAGGCACAAGCAGAAAATATTGACTGATCCGCCATGTGATAACAGGATTTAAAAAGTGTAAAAACGCTAAACTTCTTCGGGATTGTAAAGCTTTATATAGGTATTGTTATATCTTATGGCATAGAATAGACCATCGATAAACCCATCCTCAGCGTAGTTTTGGGTCTAGTTCGAGGCAATAAAGTTATTTCCCATTTTCCGCTTTATAAAACACTGCCGAGAATACATTTTTCAGCCAAAGTTAACCTTATTTCCGAACTTGCTATTTTCATTCGACGTTTGTCGGTACTTGAAGCAATATGTAACATTAGCTAAGAAATATTAAGCTTAATATCCGTCGCAGCTTAATGCATCGAAACGGGGGTGAACAACCCCAGTCAGTGTATCCGTATTGAACTCCACAGTATTGAGCTGTTGTATATTTTATTAGCACAGCTTATTCTTTGCCGTATCGATGACGATTTAACCAGTTTTACGCTGAATTAAAATTTTTAGTAGATACCTACCACATTGATCGATGGCTGACATACGTAATTGTTTTGTGAGTAGTAGTAAATAGTTTATATTGCGAAAACATTAGGTATCCTATATTAATGTTTATTGAATTTATGGTGGTCTCAATGTAAAACATCTTAGAATAAAATTTAAATGATTGAAAACACTTATTTGCTTTGACTACAGGGTATCCCTCGACGAGCGTCAGTTAGCCGGATCTGGAGAACTGTTTCTATCATCGTCATGAAAATTTGTACCTAGGGTTTTCAATTAATTTTGAATCGACGTAAAATATTTTCAACAATGGCGCACTTCCGGTTATACCGGAAATAGGTCCAAACTTCCTTATTTTTTTAAATGGAACACCCTTTATATTATGATATTTTTTGATTTTACGTTTAATTCTAGGTGAACTTTTACTAAGAATTGCTATGCCAAAAATCAACTGTTTTTAAGAAAATCAAGAATTTCGATTTTTTATGTCAATTGCAGGCCTAACTTCAAAAAGCTGTAACATCCTTACAGTATGAAATGTGAAAACGATATTAATTTGGCAAGAAGTCTAATGTAGGGTGTATCCGCCCCTGGACTCAAATTGGGTCAAATACATACAGCGTGTTCTCTGCAAATTTTTAAACTACATCAACTTCATTGGTCAAAAAGTAATTTTTTTCAAATGGAATGCCCCAACTATTTTATGGCACATTGATGCAGAATTTAATTGTCTATCATTTTAATTTACATGCTTGCCATAAAATAGTTAGGGCATTCCATTTGAAAAAATTGACTTTTTGACCAATGAAATTGATGATTTGAAGTTTATTGAAAATTCTTCGACTGCCGAAGTTGATGATGTTTAAAAATTTGCAGAGATCATCCTGTATGTATTTGACCCAATTGAGTCCATGGGCGGATTCAACCTACATTAACCTTCATGCCAAATTAATATCGTTTTCTCATTTCATACTGTAAGGATGTTACAGCTTTTTGAAGTTAGGCCTGCACTTGACATAAAAAAGCGAAATTCTTGATTTTCGCAAAAACAGTTCATTTCTGGCATAGCAATTCTTAGTAAAAGTTCACCTAGAATTAAACGTAGAATAGAATAGAAAATTTATTGAAATGCCTGTGTACAAATTTTCATGACAGTGTTAGAAATAGTTCTCCAGATACGGCTAATTGATTTTAAATAGCAACCCCCATTTTTCATTGCAGATTCGGATAGAGGAAGAAAAATTAAGCTTAAAACACCTACATGTAACTTGTTTGCGCCAGCCGCCTAGGTTTTATTAACGTTTTTAGAGAAAAGTTCCGCAAAACAGTGCTATGTAAAAATGGTCATAACTTGTAAACCGCGGGCGATAAAAATAAAAATGACACACTGTTGTAAAGCGGAAGGGCTGTTTTACATTATGATTGCCAAAAATCCTAAGAAAACTAATTGAAAGTTGATTTCGAGAAACTGCAATACTGGAAATTTCAAACCCGAATAACATTTTTTTCTTAAATGGCAGCATACAAGTTTTTCTGCATAGATGGGTGCAGAATTTTATTCTCTTTTCAACGGTACCCATAAAGTGCCAAAAAAGGAAACGATTAAAATCGCTGTTTTTTCCATAAGAAGAAAATGTTATTCGGCTTTTAAATTTCCAACATTTCAATTTCTTTAAATCGACTTTGAATCAGCTTTCATATGACTTTTTGGCAAACATAATGTAAAACAGTCTTTCTACTTTACAATGGTGTGTCATTTTTATTTTTATCGCCCGCGGTTTACAAGTTATGACCATTTTTACATAGCACTGTTTTACGGAACTTTTCCCTAAAAACGTTAATAAAATCTAGGCGGCTGGTGCAAACAAGTTACATGTTAGGTGTTTTAGGTTTAGGTTTTCCTCCTCTGTCCGAATCTGTAATGAAAAATGGGGGTTGCCATTTAAAATTTTAAAGTTGGACCCTACTTCCGGTATAACCGGAAGTACCCCAACCCCATCGTCGCCAATAATTTCAATAGACTCCGAATGTGTCAATTTCTGTAAATGCCAAATCTTACAACTGTACCTTGCTTATGTCCAGAGATATCGATACTGCTCCATATTCGTAAGACACCCTGTATAGTGAAAAGTGTTCTTCAATCATTTAAATTTTTATCTTGTACCTTATATTTATAATTGTGACCAAAGCTTATACATATTTTCATTTCATAACTCATAGTTTATTTCATTGAAGGTAGGTACAGTCAGGAGATAAAATATTGGCCCTCGACCGCAAACAATGTCGACAGATTCTTAGAAAAGGCACTCAAAATAGGTTTGTGAAGACTTGTATCCCACTCGAATCGTTTTAATAAAGAGGTTTTCACGTTCAATTTGAATTTTTTTGATAAAGCTTGTGAGAATATATCCACATTGTGAGCGGTCCAGGGTCATTATTTTGTCTCCTGAGTGTACCTATTATTTTGATAACTGCCCGTTTCTGTTTTTTGACGGAAAAGCTCATACTGCCCCTGATTTTATATTTTAGGTTGTTATCTACTAGTGTAGCAATGAAATAAGGGTGCGTTATCTATAATCCAGTAAATAAAGATAAAAGAGCTCAGTGGAAGGTAAAACGGTCAGTAAAGACAAGAAAATTGTATGGTGAACATCGTTTAGGTGATAGAAAATTGCATTCAATGACAATATGTCGGAATTTATTATAGTTCCAACCAAACAAAGAATGGGTGCGCCTAAGCGGAAGCTCTTTCCACAGGTTGCCATGGTTGCACTGAATTGTCGTTTGTGGTGGCCATGCCAAGTTTTCCGCACGAGTAATATCATTGCAGGATCATTATTATTAGCCAATTTATTGTCAAATAAAACAAAGAATATTTTACTACCCTCTGTATTTTGTGCGTGACCTCGTTTAGTTTGTTTTGTTCCTTTATCTGGAGCGCTCTAGAAAATTGCTTGGGGAAGATTACGAATATCAGGATTGGATCAAATACCTGTAACATGTCAACATAATAATAGTTATTTATTATAACTATAATTTCTTTCAGCGTGAGGTGTGAAGTTGTCAGTGTTCGGTCCGCTGCGCGTCAGGAGACAATCACACCGAACGCTAAAAGAGGCTTCTCCCCCGTGTATAATAGTATATTAAAAAACACGTTTCATAAGGCCAATTATTATCGCACGAGGATGTTTGGACAACGAGGGCGTAAAGCCCGAGTTTTACAAAATCCGAGTGCGATAAGAGCCTTATGAAACACGTTTTTTATACAATTTTTTCTATTTCGGATACCCAACTCGTTAGAAAAAAATTTGGTTTTACATATTCAAAGACAGGTCAATGTTCGCTTGACAGTTGGCGATTGTTGGACACAATCGTTGTCTAGGTTACGATGTAAACAAAAGCCGTGCTCTAATAGAGCACATTAGAGAACGCGTTTGGGTGCTATAAAGTGTTCATTAGAAAACCGAAATAGAAAAACAATATTTTTTTCTGTAAGGTATAGGTTCCGTCATGGCTGTAGCAGTTTCATTTGAGAACCGTTGCCTTGGTGACAGAATAAAGGTGACTACTAAACTGTCAAATCTGCAGAGGAGAAATACGCATTTCTATAACTTTTCTAGCTCCTGACAGTTGCTGAAACGTCACATTTTAGGTACCCTTTGAGGTTTAAGTAAATTATTATTTCCCTTGGGGTAGAATAGTATATTATATACTAAAGGACTGAAGTGGTTCATTTAACCTCGAGCGTGAAAGTTCACTACCCAATCGAAGCGAGGCCAGTAACCACGAGAGGGATTAAATGTTACTTCAGTCCTGTGGTATATAGGTACGCTATTTTTTGCACTCCCAGTCAATTTGGACCCAAAATAGTCGAAAAATGTTAAAATGTAACTTTGACGTAGTTTAATCAATATAATGCAAGAAACAATGGATTCTTTATAAAATTACCTAGCAACAGCACTTCATTCCCGGGAATACAAAAATGCGTATTTCTACTCCGCAGATTTGACAATCGCTAAAACATGGCGGAACCTGCTATTTATACAAATTAATAAAAATGTTAATGTTTCATAGCTGTTAGGTATAGAAAAAAATCTTCTATTAAACACGGAGGAGAAGTATCTTTTAGCGTTCGGTGACAGACAACTTCACACGTCACGCTAATATCTGTAACGTCTCCTCCCTATACGTATGTATACCGGGTGGTCGCTTTATCTTGAGACTGGCAAATATCTCGGAAAGAAAGCATTTTAGAAAAAAATTTCTGTATAAAAGTTTTATGACTTCGAGGGGGAAAATAGATGGCATCATCGCGATTTTGATTCAAGGTCATTTTCAAGGTCACATAAGGTCAACTTCATTTTTTAATGGAAACCTATACCTATTTTTTATTACAGAATCTTATTCCCCGTAAAAGAACAAACAACTCTTATCTAAACTATTTTTGCATCCGATGGACAGGTTTACATTTAAAAAAATTAAGTTGACCTTCCATCAAAATGGCGATGATGCCATCTGTTTTCCCCCTCGAAGTCAAAAAGCTTTTATACAAAAATTGTATTTCTAAAATGCTTCCTTTCCGATTGCCAGTCTCAAGATAAAACGACCACCCGGTATAATAAATAACTACTACTTTTTGACACACGAAGTCGCTTCCTAAGGGAGCTCCTCAAAGGTGAGCCATGTTGAGAAGTTTTATGTAAAATCTATAGGTATCCTATTAGTGTCAAAATTAGGAAGCGACTTTTCTTGCTAAAATTATGTTAGAAATCATCTTCTGTCTTTATCACACCCAGAAATATCTGCACAAGGTTTAGGGACAACCTGTATAAGAAATAATTTGCATAGGTATTGACACTTTGTAGGCACTCCAGAAATGCAAGTAAACACAGCGGCATGCCGTGTCAAAATCCTATACTTAACGTTTCTCAAAATTTTGTACTTACTTGCTTTACGTTAAACGTAACGACAACTAAATTTAACCACGACTGTTTATTTTTCGTCAAAACATTTTCAAGTGCATGTTACGTTACGTTTCATTAAACAAATACTTCAATCAGTACAATTAAATTAAATTTACACCGGCACGTGCGGTCCTGCTGAGAAACAATGGAGGACTTGGCCAGTTAAATTTAAAAATATCCCTCCTTTATATCGTACCTACGAAATGCATTAAAAGTAAGTAACTACTTTAATGCTTAGGTAAGCAATAAAAACAATTTAACATTTTCTCTCGCACAGTCTTCCGTGACGCTTAAAGACGATAAGGAGACTTTATCGAAATCGACGTGATAATATTCTTTTTCATTTTATAGATGTTCGATATATATAAATAAATTAAAATCAATTACCGATTTTTACCAATAGTTGCCGGTGCAAATCAAATAATTGTTCATGTTGTTTCAAACATTATTCCAATGAGCCTTTTAAGATGTAATTAGCCCTTGACTCGTTTGAAGGCGAACCTCAATGAGCTGAGAGTTTGTTCTTTTTTTTTACAAAAAAAAATCATTAAATAAATAAAAAGTGATACTTTTATTACGAGTTTTCGTTAAAAATATAGTACTTTCATAACGATTTTTTCATTAAAAAAAGACGACTTTCAATGTCAATATGCAAAAAAATTTATTGTTTAACTAACATTAGGATGTAAAGTTGCCAAGATACTCAATTCTTTCATACCGCTTTAAAATTCTATCATTCTGGTGTTTTATTGCAGATGTTTGAAACTGTAACTTTTAACATAAGAACTAGGGTAAAATTCTTTGTCAGATATTGTTGTAATATATAAAGCTTGTAATTCATAATGCGTATAGGAACCCGCTCATTTTACCCTTTTCTCATATTATTCTCATATATTAATAATTGTTCTTAGTAATGCATAATTGCATAATTCTTAGGGTAAAACTACTGTGATTGTTACATTGTAACCAAATCCAAGTCGAACTAAATAATTTTTAAAAGAGAATAATAGACATAAGAATAGAGTCATACAATGGGTTAGCTCTAGAGGGTAATAATAGTCATTCGATTGATGTGGGCTTTAATACAACCCTCGTACCTAAATTAAATTAAATAGCTTTAGGTATAATTTTAACATTTTTTGTCCATTTGTTTGAATTGGTATCTTCAAATACATCGGTAAAAACAGATTACTTAGTCCTTCCCAAATATATTTTGCCCGAAGAACAAGTGGAAATTGATCTGAAGATTTAATTAAGGGGAAGAGGAGAAGAAATGGTCTATTCACTTACAGATTCCAGCAGGTGATTTAAGGCAGGGTCGGCATTTCTTCTAATTAATTGGATGGAGTTAATGTGTTAGTCACACTACAACACTTGTCACTAATTAAAAAACTAGGGTCGCTATTAAAGTAAACGGTGCGGAGCGTCCAGGCGTCCGTACAGTCTGAAGGCGTCTAGACACCAGGCGTCCACTGATATCCCCGCATGCGCTCAACAAGTAGTATCTATTCGACAAAAAAAAATTAGGAACTACCCTTAGTCATACGGGGGTTGCGTGCTGCGAACAATGAACTGTCATTAATAACCACCTGGAAAGCTTATCAGTTATCACGCCCTTAGATATATCTAAATTTTCCCAGTCTTAATATCGATGAGTTCATTATAAAGAAAGAAATCAGTTTCATCAACTTTATTCTATACTAGGAACGTTTAAAAAAAAGATCATTTCAAGTAAAATATGTTCAAAATTTAATTATAAAAATCGAGAGAACAAGAATAAGTCGCCGGAGACCTAGAGCGAATCACCGGCTTTTGACCGGTAAACGCATTCCTGAAATGGTGGATGCGCCTCAGAAACACCATGAATATAATATGTTAGTTTAGATCCCACAAGGTTACTACAATCTCTAAAATTTTCCAATTTGAGATAACATCGTATCCTTACGTTTCGAGGCCTCAGGAATCCAAAAAACTAGCTTTTAAAATCTGTCTGTATACGTTATGTACGTACGTATGTTTGCAAACACGCTACAGCCCAAACTACTGGACCGATTTACTGGGTAGGTATACAGGGTGTCCTGTCTCATAGTGCAATAATTTCAGCCACAGATTCCTTGTATGAAAATAAAAGACCCGTATTTTTTTGTTTTGCTAGATTGGCCTCCGCTTCGTCCCTAGGAGTATCCCAGGCATCATGTAAGTCGACAATCCTGTACTTACGAATAGTATTCGGAGGACAATTCGCCGAATTAATATAAAAATTGCACCATTTCATGGAAATTGTGACAGCTATCGAAATAAATTTCAGCGGATATTTGGACTATACTATACTCTGTCCGTGATCCACACGACCGAGATTCACCCGATTTCCATGGCCATTCATTGTTGACAACAATGATTCGCCATGGAAATAGGGTGAATCCCGGTCGTGTGGATCCCGGACAGACCATAGTACAAAATTGCCGCTGAAATACAGGTGCAAATTGTTGTTATAGTTGGTCAGAAATTCGTCAATTGCTCTCTGTCATTGGTCAATTTCAAATGAATCGAATTGTCATTATAGTACGAAAGCCAGTGAAAATTTTTATCCATGATTTGCTAGCGCTTCAATTGCATATCAATTTGTTGCATAGGAAAAACATGTTTCTGTACATTGATCGAATAATTTAAACTACTGACTGTCGTAAAAACAATGCCATATTCTTTAGGCGGTGGAAAGAGGTGCCATCATATATGGAAGTGGCTACGTTGTAAAATTAATTCAAGAAACTTCAAAAATATATGTATAAGTATGCTTGGTTTAGTATAGACATGGTTTGAAATTCCCAGGGACCGACCCTGAGCAAAAACATTTTGAAGACTTCTAACATGTCAAAAGAGGATATCTCGCCCCATAATTTTGCACAGCGTGACGTCATTTTGACGTGTATTATAGCATGACTACCAAAATGTGCGAAGTGACTAACCATGTCTATACTCAACCAAGTGTATACAGGGTGTCCCGGTTATGCTTGGCACTATTTTAACCTCCCTAAAAGTGCGCCATCGGGAGCAGTTTTTTTCAGATTTCTCGGGAACGGACTGTCGGATCCTAATAAATTTTGGGGGCTATTGGCACTGTATGGACCTACGTCTACACTGTGAATTTTATCGAATTCTGACAACGCAATCCTCAGAAACCCGAAATGACCTTGATATTTTTATCTTCTAAAACCCGAAATGACCTTGATATTTTTATCTTCTAAAGATGGTTCAAGGTCACGAATTTTAGATCTGGTGGTACATATTAGTTAGCAAGGGTAAGTCAAACTGCAAATTTTCTTATTCGTGGTAATTTTTTATTCAAGCAGCTGTTTTGGAGATAATTGAGGTTTTGCGTTAATAAGTACATACCAGTTAGGAAGCGACTTCGACCTACAATCCTACTACTGATGGTACTTAAGACGTTATCCAAAAAGCGGATCTCTGTTATACAGGATGGCCCCGATGTTATTTGCCCTTGAACTTTTTTATGTTTGAAAATATGGCCAATTTGCCTATGCGGCCGTATTCCCCGTTCAATTCTAGAACTTTTTTGGCTCTTAAAATTTTTCGAAAAAACCAACCACTTACGAGAAAAATTGAAAAAACCGAAAACATGATGCAGGTAATCACCTTAAAACCAATGATGAGTCTACCTCATAAAAAAGTGAAATTACCAATTACCATCAATGTTTTTTCTTCAGTTGTGAGCAATGGTTCTGGGCACAGATGTAGGACAACACCTTCAATGCAAAAAAACAGTTGAAATGTGATGCGTGTCAACGTACACTTTGATTTTTATTGAAATTGTAGGTTCATCACGATGATCATGTTTTCGGTTTTTTCAATTTTCCTCGTGAGTGGTTAGTTTTTTCGAAAAATTTTAAGAGCCAAAAAAGTTCTATAATTGAACGGGGAATACGGCCGCATAGGCAAATTAGCAATATTTTCAAACATAAAAAAGTTCAAGGGCAAATAACATCGGGGCCACCCTGTATAACAGGGATCCGCTTTTTGGATAATGTCTTAAGTACCATCAGTAGTTGCATTTTGGTCTGTAACAATGCTGTGCAAAAATTCAAAATCCTACGATACAACTTTCGAAAGATATTTAAAAAGAATGTTTAAAAATGAAAATCTTTGGAGGCTTATAACATCAAGAGGAATCACAATTGACCAATAATTTTTGCACCAAGCTTCATCATTTGAACAGTAGATCCTGTGGTATAAAGGATGTGGAGTCTTTAAGACTCACCCTGTATGTATGAAAATGTATAAAATGTATGGAAATTTTGAAGTTGAAAAAATCGTGACAACCTACCGGCTAATTTAGGTATAAAATACGCATTCTGAACTTCTGACTACAATATGTTTGAAGTTTCTTGAATTCAGCGTAGCCACGCCCTTCCAAATCATTGCCAATATAACAATCGAAAAATTACTGTTAGTAAGTAAATGGAAATGGACTATATTTGTCATTATTATGCAAACTTCAAATCGTCAAATTTTTAATAAAATCTTCAAACGTCAGTGAAAACTATTAGATGTCAAGTGTTTTTTCAAGTAATTTTAATTCTTTTTTCTTTACTTTTTCGACGCTCAAAGAGTCAAAGAGATATCATGTTTTATTCGGAGTAAAACGTACTTTATGTGATTCGCCCGGAATTGTTCTCATCACAAAAAGTGTCCATTTTACTCCTAATAAAACAATGCTAGAGGTTAAGGGGTTGTTAGAAGCCCAGGGGTTGGTTTTAGGTTGAAGCTCATAAGACTTTTTTTCAATGGTTGGCCGAAATTTATCGAATCCCCTAATTTTATTCTACCATTCACTCGAAAAAATTTCCAGTTTCAATCCTTAAATTTCATTCCCCTTGCTAGATCATAATGAAACTATGCCCATTCGCCTACAGTATCACTGTACAGTGTACAGTCGAGAAAGTAAGTCATGCACCCAACTCTTGAGCGTTACGCCCAGAATTCAGAAAACCAGCCTTAGATAGTGGTGTATTTCCATGTCATTAGAACCAGCACCAATTAGGGGTTGTATTGCTGGGTCAAAAAACGTAGGAGTGTAAGCCAGTTAAGAATTATTCGCTCAAGAATTTGGCATAAAGTGCATTATTTAGTTTTTCGACTGTACATATTGACACACCAAATTCAGCCTTGATGTGTTGAACAGTTTTTGCGTTCTCGTATTTGTGTTTACCTACCGAACGGTATCAAATTTCAACCTTACATTATTCAGTAGAATTTCATACGAATCTCGCTATGCATTCGATCACATTTTGCCATTTTTCTCGAAAACATTGTGTTTGACGAAACAATTTCAAGAGACAAACAAGTTTGTAAATTGAATGGGCTTTCTAGCGGGCTAATTTTTAAGAAATTCAAATATGCGACCAAAGTTTTGTGGCTCCAAAGACAAGGAGGCCCACGAAAAAGTGTTGTAAGGGGGTCCCCCGACAAAAAGCGTAGCACTATCAGAGTCTAGATGTCATAAGACACCTGTGTACCAAATTTAGTGGTTCTCATACAACAGGGTTCTGAGATTAAAAAAGACTATTCTTAGGAGCGAATTTCAGGGGGCTGCAATTCCGAAAGAGGGCGGGGGCACTTGGCAAAAATAAAAAATACGGGTCCCCTAATTTTGTCTTAAGAATCTGTGACCAAATTTTGTTGCATTAATTTCCGGTCACTATTATGACGATAAAAGGCTGCACTGAAAGATATATTCATATTAAGAGAAATTTGCACTAGGAGCAAAAAGGAGAAATAAGCTTCCAAAGTAGAATAAAAAAAAATCAATGATACTCGTTATCACTACGAAAATCTTTTTACTTTTTTTTCTAACAAGGATTCACAATATAAGGGGCTTTTGAATTAATACAATGTAAATAAAGTATGTACCTATAATCTGTCCGGGATCCACACGACCGAGATTCACCCGATTTCCATGGCGATTCATTGTTGACAACAATGATTCACCATGGAAATAGGGTGAATCCCGGTCGTGTGGATCCCGGACAGACCATAGTAGTCTTATAACTGTTAACATGTAGACTGGAATATTTATTACTTAATTTTTGTTTATAGCTAGTCGGGAACTTTGAAAATGCCCAACCCTCCGCGACGAGTCACTTGGCAGAGGACAGCAAACATTACTCACGTTGCAGCGATACTGTGGACTAAGTGAATCGTCGCGGTGGGTGGGCAGTTTCAAAGTCCCCGACTGTACCAAATAACATAAAGAAAAATTATGGGTATGACACACATGATGATTTACAATAAATGATTTACAATAAATTATGAGCACTTAATACTAATAACAATAAAAACTATAATTAACAATTACCTTAAAACGTTATTAAAATTGTTTTGAACAATTCTTGGTTTGTCTGTTAAAATATTTATAAACTCGTAGACTTTAAAAATGTCCACCCCACAACGACGACTCACTTGATCTACTGTATCGTTGCAATGTGCAATGTTTGCCGACCTGTCAGACAAACGTTAATAGAATTGCAGCGATGCAGTCCACCAAGTGAATTATTGTCAATGTGGGGTGGGCACTTTCAAAGTCCTCGACTGTACATAGAAAGGTAGGTAAAGAAGTTATTTTGAAGGGCTGAGTCACAATGTAAGGGGCTTTTCAATATTAATGCAATGTTAAATATAAATAAAGTAGCCTTAAAAATATAAAGTGTAGATTAAGGTACTTATCACCTAATTATACCTACCTAATATGAAAAAAAAATTATCGTTATGACACATGACAATTTACAATAATTGCGGATACTTAATACTAATAACAATGAAATATAGGAACAAAAAAAAATAAATCTCAAATCCTCCTCAATATTTCTGTGATGTGATAAAATCTAATGTAAAATATATTTTTTTTGTACATAAAATTAAATATGGAACTCATTATTTTGAAGCCATCGGTGGATGTAAAAAGATCTATAGTCTGTCCGGGATCCACACGACCGGGATTCACCCTATTTCCATGGTGAATCATTGTTGTCAACAATGAATCGCCATGGAAATCGGGTGAATCTCGGTCGTGTGGATCCCGGACAGATATTAATAAAAAAATCGCAAACTGTAGGTATGTCAATTACCTGACTGGTTTTACCTTCCAAATTTGTATATGCTCTTGAACACAGCACCTAAATGTGCCGGGAAAACTGTTGTCGTAGCAGGATCTTGCTTTGCGTCTACTTTTACTGGTTGTTGGTCAAATAAAAGCTTGGCATATGCTGATTTTTGGTCACTAGAGAATAGCAATATAGATATAGATATAGTTGTTAAGCAGTCATACAAAAGCAGATATATACATTATAAACAGTTCCGAGTTATTCACGAAAAATGCTTCTTTTTCAGGGTGCGTCATTTTAACAAAAAATAAAACGCCCCCGCAGTTTATCAAGATTGCTCATTATATGAATTTCAATCCTTTTTTTCCATTATCACACGAATTATTAATAATAAAATGGATTTATCTGCTTTAGCTTGAAATGGAAACAATTTCTTTTTTCTTTTTTTATTTACTAATAACATTTGAAACTAATTATTGAAGAAAACTGTTAGATCTAATCGTATTGTAAGAACACAAAACAACTATTTCAAATATTTAATATTATAAAATAGTGGCCATCTGAATTTGCAAGACCGATTCTTCCTATTCCGGATGAAAAATGAATTTCCAAAAATATATAGGGTGGTTAAACGAAAACGAAACAGGTCTATTTGATGAAATTTAAAGCAATTTTTGAGTAAGGCACATTAATCCATGGTATAGGTGCTAATACAGAATACACCCCATAACCCCCCATCTTTAAAATTTCAAATGGCAACTCCCCACTTTTGATACATCATTTGAAAGTTAATTTCATTACGAATTCAATGGGGTAAAACTTTTTGATATTCGTTAAGGTAACTAGATACAGCGTTGCTTTAAGGTAGAATGCCATTCCGAGGAATTTTGCATTAGAACCGTAAGAGAGGTCTAGACAAATATCACAAATCTGGGGATTTCTATGGCTTATGGTTGCCGGCGCTTGTCACAACTTGACACCATGCACTTTCACTTGAAAGTTGTTCTAGCGTCTTTGTTTTTATGCTTGATTTTTAATTAATAATCGTGGGACTGTGATGGAATTCGACCACCGAAAAGTGCAATTTAGGGCCTGATACAGCGTAAAGGGGGCTCCAAGGTATCGTATAATTCATGCCAAACTGCTCCAAACAAATGAAATACATCTCATACACTTCATGGCAACATTCAACGTCCACAAATTCTAAAGATTGTGCGCAAGACACGCATTTTTTCAACGTTTCAATAAAAGTTCATCCGTTATTTTTGCCGACGTTTCGAAATGTCGAAGCCACAATGGCTGAGGTGGAGTGCACCTGGGTCCCTTTTACGGCAATTTTGTAATTGTATCGTTAGAAAACGAGAAAAAATTCCACGGACCATCTTGTCCCTTAGCTCGGACCAAACATTTTTAGGATGCACTTTTTCCACCATTTTCCACGGTAGCGCATCCCTCGTACACTTTTAAATGAAACTGTCAATAAATCGCTATCCCAGGAGACTTTTTCCGTCAAGTCACCGCGAGTCACGTCAAGCACCTCTTTAATCCTATATGTCCATCGCTCATCACTCATTACTATTCGTTGACCTCCAGCGCCTTCTATGATCGAATTTAAAACTACATTACGACCCTTCTTACTACAACACTTGAAACGGCTTGAAATTCTCTGTAAACCGGTGCAAACATCAGCTCCTTCAAAAGTTACAATTATTGTTTTTCTCGCAACTTTTGAAGTTGATCGATTTCAAGCCTTTTCAACTGTTGTGTTAAAAACGACCGTAATGTAATTTTAAATTTGACCACAGAGGCAAAAAGTTTTACACCAATGGATTCGTAATGAAATTAACTTTCAAACGATGTATCCCAAGTGGGGGGTTGAAATTTGAAATTCTAAATTTGGGGTTGATGACGGTATGTTCTGAAATAGCACTCTCCACAGATTAATGTGTCGCCTCGAACATAAATCGACCTGTTCGAGCATTTTTCGGAAAAATGGCTTTAAAAGTGAAAAAACCGGCCGTTTGACCACCTACAAGGCACATGTGTGAGGTTTTGTTCATATTCGTCCTGCAGAGTGCCCATGCTGAATAGGAAATATTGTAAAAGTTCTGACTAAAAACACCCCACTACACCGAAACACTTGATTTTCACTGCTGACGCGTTTCGGTGTAGTGGGGTGTTTCTAGTGATAGTGCATTTTTCCACCGAAGTTGTCCAGTGTTTCCATTGTAAAAGTTCTGACACCTTTAATCAAACGAGGGGATTGTGAGAGTGAGGTTGGTTTATAATAGTATATTAAAAAACACGTTTTATAAGGCCAATTATTATCGCACGAGGATGTTTGGACAACGAGGGGGAAAAGCCCGAGTTTTACAAAATCCGAGTGCGATAAGAGCCTTATGAAACACGTTTTTTATACAATTTTTTCTATTTCGGATACTCAACTTATTAGAAAAAATGCAGCAGAGAAGCGGCTGGAACCTCCCCATCGCGTGGATCTTTGTATTCTGTGTAGATAGTAGTCAATTCAACAGAATTTTTTTTATCCTTATCGTCTGTAATTTCGCAATTTTCTGACAAATACCGACATCACCTCGTACATCACCCATCACATTTGACAATATGTTCCTTTTAAGGTTAATCTTTTGCCAAATTTTTGACAATAACTGCCACTTTATGTCATCCACTGTCAGCCTGCTCCCTTTTAATGAGAAAGAATTTTTTCTCTATTTTCCATTGAAATGGCAGAAATTGTAAGTACATTTTTAGAACCAGAATTTGATCGTCTTTCTAAAGGCGACATAAAAAAGGAGGCCTTGTATTTAAAATTTTAAGTTGATATGCTTAAATGGCAGTTCCCGTGGGCCAATTGCTCCCAAAAGCCTTTCAGGTCTTCAACGGGTCACCTAATCTCCATGTACAGCCGAAGTAATTGAAAATGAACAGGGGCTGAGGGTAAACAGGTGCACGGTAACATTCTAAGATACCGGATTTACGGCCAGGTGTTCGGTAGCGGTTTGAGTAGACTGTTCTACCTGAATTGAATAGCTATCCACTCACCTAACAAAATAATGTAATCTTACTTATTGGAATGAACTAATGGAAAGGATGGCTACATTTTTGAAACGTAATCGGAAACATTGCTGGATTTCATTGAAACAAATTAACCGTATTCGTCATTAATATGCGAATTCGTTAATCATCAGGTAATTGTTAGTTTCATTAATTAATTAAGGATTAAATAAGGGTAACATCCAAACAGCAAGACTCAGAAGTCGAAAATGAATTAGTGGAAACTTTTTCTTTTCTTATAAAAAATATAAACAATCAGAAACTTCCTACACTAGCAACAACAGGTGTCTTTATTTAACCATCACTTATACAGGGTGTCCCTAATATAAGCGATTATTTGCATTACCTCTTACCGATCAATAACAAATTTCACAATGATTCAAATTGACCAATCCCAGGGAATAGTCCGGGAGGCAGTGAGTATTTTTTTCAGCAAGCTTGTTTTCGAGATATCTGGTTTATTTTCTGAAATATACTGAAAAAACTGAAATATTTCGAATTTTAATCTAGAAAGCTTATAAGTTTTCGTCGTCCCACTTTGCTCATCGTGCAAGGGAATGTAATTGAACCGAGTTTCATAATGATATGCCGATTAATAACCAAGTTATAACACGTTAATTTTTAGTCTTTTGAGTATACAGGGTGGGTAATTTTTCGATGCTCACCATTGGGATCTCCTAAACGGTAAAAGATACGGGGTCGGTTAAATTACCGAAAAGTTGCGCTATTTATTGATGATTAAGAATCTGAAGAGAATTCCCCGATATTTGGATTCGTTCCCGAGTTATAACAAAAAATCTGAAAATTGCCAATTTAAAGAAAAATTAATATCTTCCTAGCGATGGATGTTATTTAAATGAAACTTGGAACTTTTATATTTTTGACATCTGTCAACTGAATAGCATCGACAGAAATTTTCTAGGCCCTCTAGATTTTAAATAACGACAGTCAACTTTTGATTCTTTTATGGCCGCCATACTGAATTTTAACACCACCAAATGCACAAAAAAATTGTCTTTTCAAAAATGTACACAACATGAACGTTTTTGACAGATGTCAGAATTTGAAAATTGGTAGGAATAATTTGCAAAACCAGCCTAAACTTACGACGAAAAACAATTGCAAAAAAGTACGCCGAGTCCTTCAATCTCTTGTAACATGTGAAAACAATTGAATTCAATAAAATAAAATACGTCTTGCGGTCGTGTGACTCGGGCTTTCACATATATTTTTTTAAATGTCTATGTTGGTTACATTTTTGAGAAGCTAATTTTTTTGTGTATCCGGCGGTGTTAAAATTTAATATGGCGCCCATATGAAAAAGGAAAGTTGACTGTCTTTATTCAAAACCTAGAAGGCCTAGAAAATTTCTGTCAATGCCATTCAATTGACAGCTGTCAAAAATATAACATTTCCAAGTTTTATTTAAATAACATCAGTCGTTGGGAAGATATTAATTTTTCTTTAAATTGGCAATTTTCAGATTTTTTGTGATAACTCAGAAACGAATGACAATATCGGGTAATTCTCTTCAGATTCTTAATCGCCAAGAAATAGCGCAACTTTTCTGTAATTTAACCGACCCCGTATCTTTTATGGTTTAGGAGATTCCAATGGTGAGCATCGAAAAATTACCCACCCTGTATATTTCAGTAACCAATCTAGATATCAGAATTTTTTTTCAGATTGTTAATCTACACTGAAAAACTACTTTTTTCTAATTTAATAAAATTTCGTATGTATTACCGTTTGTGAGATGTCAATTTTTGAAAAATTAAAATGGCCGCCATTAGCCCCTATCCCGTAAGATTTGAGTAATCTTTAAGTAGTAAGACTTTAGTTATCTCCAGTATGAAAATTGCTATAAAATTACTAAACCGAAGCTGTTCATTGCTACCCGGACTAGAATATTAGCATTTTATCAGCGATTAATGGATTTAGAAAATGGGCCTTTACACCAATTTTTTAAAATGATAGAATTATAAAGAATACACTTCGTCAAGACCTTCTCAGCAAATAAAATGTTTCAAAGCTTCGTAGTCTTTTAATAAAAAATCTTTAAAATTCCGTGTAAGCATATATGACGTAATAGTGGGTGTGTAGTTAGTGGGCGGAGTCCCGCATATCCTCGTGTAGCTGGCTGAATTTGATTTAAACTTTTACCGCACAAATCACATTTACAATCTGTTTTTATTTTTTTAAATAATGTAGAAACATTTACGTTGCAGACTAATTAAACAAATAACATCGAAACAATAACAAAGTATAATAAAGTATAACAAAAAAAGCGATTTTTTTTTCTTTGGAGTGGTCCATTGTAGCGATATAATGTTAATTTAAATAAAAAGGATATTAAAAGAAGTCTTAAAAATCCTTAATTAGTTAATGAAACTAACGATTAATGATAACGAATTCGCACATTAATAACGATTACGGTTAATTTGTTTCATTGAAATGTTTCCGTGTATGTTTCATAAATGTAGCCACCCTTTCCATTAGTTCATTTCAATTCAGGTAGAAAACTCCACTCAAACCGCTGCCGAACACTCGGCCGCAAAAAATCCGGTATCTTAGAATGTTACCGTGCACCTGTTTACCCTCAGCCCCTGTTCATTTTCAATTACTTCGGCTGTACCAAATTTCAGCCAAATCGATTCAGTAATTTGGGCTATAATGTGTTTTTACTGTTATTATAAAATTTCGATTTTTTGAACCAAACAGCGCTAAATGCGAATTAATTTTGTCCTATTTAAAACCAAAATTTGAAGACCCTTCTGATGGTGACAATAAATCTTTCAAAAACTTGTTTTTAATGGTTAAATGATTGAGTAATTTTAAATTTGGAAATTGGTGTGCCAAAAGGACACTTTCCGTGAGTCGATGGAATTCAAAATTTGTTCAGCTTTTCGAGGTGTAATACAATCCCTATGTGCAAAATTTCAGTCAAATCGATTCAGGGGCTTGGGCTGTACCGCGATTTTAAAGTCTGATAAAAATCAATTTTTTTTTAATTTTTGGTCAAAAGGGCACTAAGAATGAATACATTTTTAGAAGCAGAATTTGAAGGTCTTTCTTATGGTGACGTGAAAAATGGGGGTTTGCATTTAAAATTTAAAAGTTGATGTGCCAAAATGGCATTTCCGGTTGCACGATTGGCTCCAAAAGCTTTTCAGATCTAAGTTGGGTTATGAGATGCCTACGTACCAAATTGCAGCCAAATCGGCCCAGTAGTTTTGGCTGTGGCGTGTTTACAAACGTACGTACGTACGTACGAACATACACACAGACACATTTTATAAACCACTTTTCTGGGTTCCTGAGACCTCAAAACGTGGAGATCTGGTGCTATCTCAAATTCGAAAATTTTAGTGATTGCAGTAACCTCCCATTTTTTTAAAATTGTGATGGGTTTGGGGAGGTTAAAAAATTGGTTTTTAATTTTCAAAGACAGAGGTCAATGTTCGCTTGACAGTTGGCGATTGTTGGACACAATCGTTGTCTAGGTTACGATGTAAACAAAAGCCATGCTCTAATAAAGCACACTAGAGAACGCGTTTGGGTGCTATAAAGTGTTCAATAGTAATACGATGAGTAGTCCTACCATTTGACAAGTAGTGCATCCATGAGGACTCAACAAGGCAACCAAGAGACCACGAATCGTATTTTGCAGATTATTTTATAAATTGAAGTATTGAGTAAGTAGTGTCAAGTTGACGTTGGTAGTATTATCACTGTAATCAGGATTTGATTGGTTATTGGTATACTAAATGCTGCTTTGGATTGGTTCAATACTTATGTATAAAATAATCATTAGAAAACCGAAATAGAAAAACGGGTTTTTAGGGCCGTCAATATTCTTGTCAGTATCAAAAAGTAGGAACAATGGACTAACTAACAACAATGATCCCTTCCAATCTCCATATTATTGTTACTGTTGATTGACAGCTGACACTGAGAGAGACTTTGACGGAACTCAGAACCGGTTTACAAACCAACAGAAAAAAAATCCTGACTCGCGCAACCCCCTCGTTCATTAGAAAGGGTCCTGACCCTTTCTTAACTTACGTAAGGTCCCGACCTTACTTAACTTAATTTTGACATCACCAATATATTTATCTCATTCTCTTTACTAAAGCGACCATACCTAACTCATTTTTCACAAAAAATGGATTTATCTGCTTTTGTCAGATTGCCGTTTACACTATTTTAAATAGCGCCAGAAATTTTTCACGAGTTGCGAGCATTAAATTTTGGTGACTTAATACTTGATACAAAATTGATTTAGCCAATTTGTTATCGATTATACAATTAATTGTGTCCAAATATAATTAATTTTATCCAAGAATGACAGTGACGACCAAAGTTTAATGCTTACGACTACACCAAATATTATGGATTTTTACCTCTCTTGGCTTGCTCGTCGTGTCTGATTAAGCTTGGCTTCAGCAGCTTTAGCCCTGTTCACGTTGGAAGCAGACAGATTCTGACCTTTATTACTAGAGCCCCCTGCCCCCTTTCTGGTAGCTGGCTGTTGTTTAGGTAAGCCATTGACAGTTACTGAATTCTTTGAACTTTCTGGCGGATTCTTGTCCCTAGAAACATGAGTGAATGTTCGTTACGTTAGGTTCATTTTTCAGTTCATGTTATTGAATTATAAATGAAAATTTTTCAGTTTTCCTGAACGTATACAGGGTGGGTAATTTTTCGATACTCACCATTGGGATCTCCTAAACGGTAAAAGATACAGGGTCGGTTAAATTAGAGAAAAGTTGCGCTATTTTTTGGTGATTAAGAATCTGAAAAGAATTTCCCGATATTGTGATTCGTTCTTGAGTTTTCACAAAATATCTAAAAATTGGCAATTTAAAGAAAAATTAATATCTTCCTAACGATTGATGTTACTTAAATGAAACTTGGAACTTTTACATTTTTGACAGATGTCAATTGAATGGGGTCGACAGAAATTTTCTAGGACTTCTAGATTTAAAGTAAAGACAGTCAACTTTTCTTTTTCTTATGGGCGCCATATTGAATTTTAACACCACCGAATGCACAGAAAAATTAGTTTTTCAAAAATGTAACCAACATGAACATTTTTAAAAAAATATGTGAAAGCCCGAGTTACACGACCGCAAGACGTATTTTATTACTGTTGAATTCAATTGTTTTCACATGTTATAAGAGATTGAAGAAGTCGGCGTACTTTTTTGCAATTGTTTTTCATCTAAGTTTAGTCTGCATCTACCAATTTTCAAATTGTGACATGTGTCAAAAAAGTTCTTTTTTTTTTGTATTCGATGGTGTCAAAATTCAATACGGCGGCCATAAAAGAATCAAAAGTTGACTGTCGTTATTCAAAATCTAGAAGGCCTATAAATTTTCTGTTGATGCCATTCAATTGGCATCTGTCAAAAATATAAAAGTTCCAAGTTTCATTTAAATAACATTAACCGTTAGGAAGATATTAATTTTTCTTTAAATTGGCAATTTTCAGATTTTTTGCGATAACTCAGGAACGAATCAAAATATCGGCGAACTCTCTTCAGATTCTTAATCAGCAATAAATAGCGCAACTTTTCTGTAATTTAACCGACCCCGTATCTTTTACTGTTTAGGAGATCCCAATGGTGAGCATCAAAAAATTACCCACCCTGTATTGTACCCAATGAAAACAGCTACATACAGGGTGAATCAAACGGGCGCGGCCACCCCTTATAACTTCTCTCGTTTCCGACATATCAGAACCATTTTTGGGGAAGTCAAATGGCTATCTAGGGACTACATTTCAACAATATCAGTGGTCCTAAAATGTTTTAAGTCAATTGCCTAACTTCATGTCACTTTGTTATTTTAAATGGCACCCTGCACATTTCTTTATGGTAGTGATGTAAAATAGCGTGCTATTTATTTTCCGGTGATATACAGGGTGTTTTGCAACCGCGTGTAAGTTTTTTAACATTAGATAGCCCATCAAAAATGGTGACGATTGGCACAAAATTGTTTAGGTCGAAGTCGTCTCCTAAGGAAGTTAGGGCTTTACCATAGGGAGCAGTTTTTCTTATTTGGATATCTCTAAAACCACTCATTAAATAAAAAATATCAAAAATAGTAAAAGTTGCAGTTTAAGCTGCTCTTTACAACAGGCACCACCGTTTTTAAAATGCGTGACCTTGAAAAATTTTCCAGTTACCTCAGGTACGGATATCTCTAAAACCACGCATTAAATCAAAAAATACCAAGTATAGTAAAAGTTGCAGTTTGAATTGCCCTTTCTAACGGACACCATCATTTTTAAAACGCGTGACCTTCAAACATTTTCCGGAAGAAAAATGTCAAAGGTGTCTCCGTTTTCTGGGGATCCCGTGGTCATAATCCAACGAAATTCCCCATGTAGATGTATATTCACTGGCTACTAGTGTCCACCAAATTTCATTCAAATCCGTTAATCCGTTCCTGAGATAACTAAGAAAAACTGCTCCCGATGTCTGACTTTAAAGCCCTATAACTTCCTTAGGAGACGACTTCGACCTAAACAATTTTGTGCCAATCGTTACCATTTTCGATGGGCAATCTGAGGTTAAAAAACTTACACGCGGTTGCAAAACACCCTGTATAGCAAGATATATATCCTGCTATATATCAGCAGAAAATTGCTAAAAAAATATTTAGATTTAACCACCATTAACGACACTTTTGTCACTTTCCGAGCAATTTGATACCAAATACGTCAATATTAATTCTATATTTTTTATTTAAGTTTTTTAGTCATTTTCACTCTATTTTACAACATTTCGGTAGAAGCGGCTGGAAGACAACATCAAAACGTGTTCTAAATTATTGTGGACTGCGTTTGCATTCCGTCAAATTATATTTTTCCATTTGCTTTGGATTACCCAAGTGAAAGATTTCTTGTGTGTTTCTTATATTTTCTGAAATGCTTGAGTCCGAAATGTTTTTTGCAACCCAAAAGGTGTTAATTTGAAAGACATTTCTCATGATTCTAATCAAAATTTACAACTTTCTCTTCACTTATTAGGTTATGTTACTCCAACTAATAATGAAATGCTAAAAATCTGCTATAAATGATAAATATATAGCAGATAAATATCAAAATGTGATATATATCATTTTGCTAAATATAATCATTCACAACACTACTTTATGGTATCTATTATCATTTTTGGTCTTCTTTATAATGGTGTACTAAAATTACCTCATACATAATGAAAATTTAGAGGTAATATCAATTTAACACGTTCCCAAAAGTATGGATCCGGCCCTTTACTTTACAAACTATTCATTCTATCAAAACTTGTTCCAATAAACATTGAAAGGTAAATTTAGGCGCATCGGTTGATGTGATTAACTCGACATAATTTTGTAAAAGAAAAAATATGTATGACGTAATTACTCACCGAGAGTTAGTGACGGAGATTTCAAGAAAAAGTGAAACACATCAAAACATGCGCCTTTCGATTTTTATTGGAACAATTTTTTGCTAATAGTACGGACGCTCTTGGGCGTTTGGTGGGGTTACCCTGCACTTTATGATTAAGAGATGGTACTTTGCACACTTCTTACCAAGATGCCAAAGATCACTTTTTGAGGTGTTGCCAAGTTTGAATTCTATGCGGCCAGTAGTTTTGGTGGGTTGCCTACCTCTAGGGCGTTCTTCCCGGAATCGCCTATTTAGCCAGCTTTTTTCGCTATCAAGGCTCTTCAACGGGTCACCCAATCTCCATGTACCAAATTTCAGCCAAATCGATTCAGTAGTTTGGGCTATAATGTATCTTTAATGTTGTTACAAAATTTTGATTTTTTTATCCAAAGGGCACTAAATGCTAATGAATTTTGCCTTATTCAAAACCAGAATTCTATCCAGAACGCTATTCAGTTTCTACAGCAGAAGTACTGGGTCTTTGCAGAACCGGGGTTCCTGTAGGAAATGGATAACTGTCACAGTGCGGGCATAATGGACCATAGGGTCTGAATGCAGCGGACCCGTCAGGGAAACGCGCCGCAGAACGAAATACGAAACCAGAATTTGAAGACCTTTCTGATGGTGACAATAAAATTTTCAAAAACTTGTTAGGGTGGTAAAATGAGAGTATGTTTAGATTTGAAAATGTATGTGTCAAAACGGCACTTTCCGTGTGTCGATTGCCTCCAAAATTCTTTCAGCTGTAATACGGGCAATACAATCTCCATGTGCAAAATTTCAGCTAAATCGGTCCTGAGGTTTCGGTTGTATCGCGTGTTTTTAAAGTACGTTAAAAAATCTCGAATATTTGAATTTTTGTCAAAAAGGCACTAAAAGTGAATACATCTTTAGAAGCAGAATTTGAAGGCCTTTCTTATGGTGACGTGAAAAATGGGGGTTTTGCATTTTAAATTAAAATTTCGGAAAGTACGCCTCGGAGATAGGCAACCTGCCTCAGCAAGTGGCAGCATAGGCTTCAAACTTGGCAACACCTCAAAAAGTGATCTTTGGCATCTAGGTAAGAAGTATGCAAAGTACCAGCCCTTAATCATAAAATCCAGGGTACAACCCAAGAGCGCCCCTACTATAAAGTGAATAGTTTGTGAAATAAAAGGCCAGATCTATACTTTTGGGTACCTGCATATTCAATCAAAATTTTCTCGAAATTTTTATTATGTGGTGGAAATGTAGTTCAGAGGCAGTCATATGGCATTACCAAAAATGGTTCTCATCCATCGGATATGAAGGAAGTTAAGAGGATGGCCCCTCCCGCCTGACTCACCCTGTTTCGGTCTTTCTAAAAACTGTTCAGACCATCTTCAAGCGGTATCTAGTAGAAGTTTAAAAGTGTTTATATGATCAGATAAAATTTACAACTATACTAAATGGTAAAAGGAAATGAAACTTTCGTCTTTCATCACAACTAAAGTAATTGCTACTTTTCACACAATTATTACAAGTTGTTTCCAGTGAAGGCTACACAACAACTTTGGAATTTTTAATCTTTGCGTTTCCCAATACTATGTATACCGTCAAAACATTTTAGAAAATTTAAACACCACAGACTACACCAAATATTTTGAATGTTTACCTCCCATGGCTTGCTCGCCGCTTCTGATTAAGTTTGGCTTCAGCAGCGTTAGCCCTGTTCACTTCGGATGCAGACAAATTCTGACCTTTATCCTTGCTAGCATCAAGTGGACTACTAGAGCTCCCGGGCCCCTTTGGGGCAACTGGCTGTCCTTTAGATAAACCATTGACAGTTACTGAATTTATTGAAGGTTCTGACGGATTCTTGTCCCTAGAAACAAATGGTTAATTTTTCGTTGCTCACCTTACAACTTGGAAAGTCATAAAGTGAATTTCGTTAATTTCTAATAGCAGAGTTGCATTGCGTCACATGCGCATGCGCTCTGGACGAAGGGTAACCTTGCCAGTTGTCCTATCTCTTGATATGTAATTAATGAATACTTAAAAAAATTATTGCTGAGGCTTTTGCATCAATCGCTTCACTAATACAGACTGGTCCAACACTAATGTCCACCGCCAAAATGACCCTTTTCTTTGGAGCTAGAGTTTTGCATTTTAACCGATTTAACCGACTTCGAATATCTTACCGGTTAGGAGATGCCAATGGTGAACAGTGGAAAAGGAACCACCCTGTATATGTTTGATACATTACGCTAATAAAAGGAGGTAACTTCAACTAATTCCTGGTCTATTTGAAGTTATGCCCTACCAAACGTCCCGCATGGAAGTAAACAACCCTTTTTAAAAAAGTACATAAATAAAAGTTAAGACCTTTTATCACAGATCGTCATTTGTTGATGTACATGACAAGAGAGTTTGGCAAAATATCTACCAAAGACTTTTTGAGCGAAGGCTCTAACTTCAAAGATAGCCGAGATATCGATTTTTCAATCAATTGAATCATGGAGTTCGGCCCTGGTTTGGGGCGCTCTAAAGGCCAAACTGTGGGCCCAACAAGGTTGCGCCTGTGAGATGTTTTAATCAGCCCTGGCTACAACATATTTAAATACGAAAAAAATCTATCGGTCTAAATTTTGAAAATTTGGGAAAATTTTTAGCAAACAAGGTTTTTACCTGATCGAAAATAATCCAATAATACCTAATAGTAGGGACGCTCTTGGGCTGTACCCTGCACTTTATGATTAAGGGCTGGTACTTTGCGTACTTCTTACCTAGATGCCAAAAATCACTTTTTGAGGTGTTGCCAAGTTTGAAGCCTATGCGGCCACTTGCTGTGGCAGGTTGCCTATCTCCGGGGCGTACTTCCCGAAACTTTAATTTAAAATGCAAACCCCCATTTTTCACGTCACCATAATAAAGGCCTTCAAATTCTGCTTCTAAAGATGTATTCACTATTAGTGCCTTTTTGACAAAACTTCAAATATTAGAGATTTTTTAACATACTTTAAAAACGCGATACAGCCGAAACCTCAGGACAGATTTAGCTGAAATTTTGCACATGGAGATTGTATTACCCGTATTATAGCTGAAAAAAATTTGGAGGCAATCGACACACGGAAAGTGCCGTTTCGGCACATCAATTTTCAAATCTAAACATATTCTCATTTTACGATCTTAACAAGTTTTTGAAAATTTTATTGTCACCATCAGAAAGGTCTTCAAATTCTGTTTTTGAATAATACAAAATTCATTCGCATTTAGTGCCCTTTGGATAAAAAAATCGAAATTTTGTAGCAACATTAAAAATACATTATAGCCCAAACTACTGAACCGATTTGGCTGAAATTTGGTACATGGAGATTGGGTGACCCGTGGAAGAGTCTTGATAGCGAAAAAGCTGGCTAAATAGGCGATTCGGGAAAGTATGCCCAATAGAGATAGGCAACCCGCCAAAGCGAGTGGCCGCATAGACTTTAAACTTGGCAACACCTCAAAAAGTGATCTTTGGCATCTAGGTAAGAAGTGTACAAAGTACCAGCGCTTAATCATAAAGTGCAGGGTAACCCCCCGATTTTCCCAAGAGCGTCCGTACTATAATGGTAATATTAGGTATTATTGAATCAAAGTTGGTAATAACTTTGATTTCCACGTTGTATTGAGTGCAAACATAGACTTCCTCCATGTCTGAGCAATTTTCATCCTTTAAATTACGCATAAAAACCTTCGATAAATATAAACAAATCTAAACATAACCTTCAAAAATGGTTTGACAGCGCACAGCGTTTGAGAAATGTCATCAA
The DNA here is from genome assembly GCA_963924575.1 of Pycnomerus fuliginosus. Classification (NCBI taxonomy): domain Eukaryota; kingdom Metazoa; phylum Arthropoda; class Insecta; order Coleoptera; family Zopheridae; genus Pycnomerus; species Pycnomerus fuliginosus. The sequence goes on along the minus strand of OZ004618.1, from coordinate 24,966,728 downwards.
GCTGTATTGCCAACATGAGGAATATTTATGGTATAATTGAAGCGATTTTAAGATCTAGATGCCTGGAATTTGGAAATTCTTAATTTCCAGATTATTCGAAAAATCCAGATTTTCTACAAATTTTAATGCGACCATTAGATTCAGAAGACCGAAATTGACCTGAAACTGCGGCAAGTCAAAAGTGGATTTCTTGAGTTGAATCCTCCTACTTCAGTCAAAACTCAGAATACAATGAATATTTACCTTTTAGGAGTACTAGTCGTTTTGGCACGTTCTGCCATCATTTTTTGAAAATTCGGACTATCGGGAAGAGCCTTAACTTTTTCAAAATCTTCGTTTGAATCTTTTGGATTATTGGTTGGTTCTCCCTGTGTGAGCGAATTGATGTCAAGTGAAGTCAAATCTTCGTTTGAATCTTTTGGATTATTGGTTGGTTCTCCCTTTGTGAGCGAATTGATGTCAAGTGAAGTCAAATCTTCGTTTGAATCTTTTGGATTATTGGTTGGTTCTCCCTTTGTGAGCGAATTGATGTCAAGTGAAGTCGTTTCACCTTCCTTCTTAGATCGTTCAGAGTTATTTCGTGGAAGCTGCTGTTTGCCACCTTGAGTTCTTTTCTTTAATGGTGCCCTTACTAATGTATTTTTATTGGTACGCAGATAGGTAGCTTTTATTTTCGGACTATCGACTTTGCTATCTTTATCTTCTGAAGAACTTCTGCCGAGTTTGTGAGAACTTCCATTTCCCCTGTGTTCCTTTTCTGGTACATTTCTGTTATTTTTATTGCCGAGGCCCTTTGGATCCGGGCTCTTGGAATCATGCGCACTGGATGTCGGCCGCTGGCTCGAACGTGATAGATCATTTTCTTTATTAGAATAAGGGTCATTGGATCTTGATGACGAATCACCGCCCTGCCCTGGATCTCTCGATTCGCTTTTACTACCCAGCAACTCCATAGTTTCCACGGTGTGGTTTGTTGGAAGGTCGACAAGACCTTTAGGTTCAGATTTGTTTGCCTTGTTTGTTTCATTTGCACTTAAGTTGCAAGTATCAGAAAATGTATTGTTTAGGTGGTCTGGGTTTTTAGATGGCAAGTTTGGCAATTTTATTTTTTTAAAATCGTAATAATTTTGATTATTTTCGACTATCACTTTTGGATTGACGTTTTCTTCCGGAACCAACGGTGTCTGGGGTTCTTCAATATTGTCTCTGTCACCGTGTCCTTCCGGAACTGATGGTGCCTGGCGTTCCCCAACATTGCCCCTATCTTTAGAGTCACCCTGATCTTCCATAAGTTCCATGCCAGGTGCTGCAGTTGGCTTTAATGCATTTTCATCCTGTAGTGGAACATCCAGGTATGTCATCGGAAAACAATGGACGCCGTACTCCGATTTTATTTCGCCGCCAGTCTTTGTATAGAGCATATTCTCAAAGTCATCAAATGAGCCTAAATTGCCTGATTCTATTGATCCCTCCAAAGTACTACTAGTATCTATTAAGTTCTCCGAATTATCATTTTCACTAATGTTTACGGAAAATGGATGTTCGACTTGAAGTTCTTGAGTAACTTTCAGAGATGCACAGCTAGCTCCACTCATCAAAGGGCCCATACGAGAATCGGGATTAAAATCACCTCCCGCAGAGCTTTGCAACTTAATTATTATACTAGGTGTAGAACCGTTTTCTGTATCTACAGAACCACTCCATGAAACTCCATCAAAAATCATATTCACATGTGGCGGTAATTTATTCCTTTCAGAAGTTGCAACAACATTGCTCGTCTTTGTAGGGTTGCCACTTTTATAATTCTGCGCGTTCTGCGCGGCTTCCAACGCAGCACTTAGGGCCCTAATACTTTGAGTTACAGCCTCTGTCTCATCAAGTTGCTCTATATTCACAGAGGATGCTAGTCCATCCTTTCCATCTGTTGATTCAGACACTCTAGCTTTCTTGGGCTTGTCAAAATTCTGAATAGAGTCTTCCTGTTTGTTACTCTTGCATTTCACTTCTTTCTCTAATAGCTTGTATTTTACTTGCTCATCACTACCTTCATCTGAATTGGGTTCAATGTTTATTTTATTTTGTTTTGGCTCTCCTTCAGCTTTTGTCGACAACTCAGCGCTTGGAACATGTCCGATTTCGTGTTCGGCGACAACTTTGTTTGGTATCAATGTATTAATCGTTGGTGATTTTCGATTTTCCTGTAACTTAGAAACTTCATTCTCTGAAAACTCGGAATTTTTAGCCTGCTTTTCAATTTTTCTTTCAGCATTTTTCACTTTTGAATCAAACGGTGGTGAGTTAATATTCGTGGTTTCAGCTTTGGGTAGTTCAGAACTACTTAAGAATGAGTGTTCATAGGTCTCACCTTCTACACTTTTACATGAGCTATCATCCTTCATTTTAGGCTTCACTCTATCTGCGTCAGATTGCAATAGTTGAGAATTTTTCTTTTGTACGATTACTTCATTTTTTGACTTCTTTATCTTCTTTGGAGGGTTATCAAGGATGTCAACATTAGGTTCTAATTGACCGACATGTGCAATCGTTTCTTCGTTTTGCTTTTGCTCTGGGTCACAACTCCTTGAAATACTGTCAGCTGCCAAAGTATTCACGATTGCACTTGCTTGAGGTACAACTATTGCCTTCACATCCTTTTGCAAGATATTATCGACTTTTCCTACGTCTACAATATCTGTTTGTAAAACATCGTCAAGTTTATTTTGCTCGACTTTCTCTGCGTTTTCAATACCTGTTTGTAGAATAACGTCAAGTTTACTTATTTCTAATTTTTTTAACTTTGAAGACTGCACTGCATTTATCTTTTCTCGAACCTTGTTCTTGTTTCTCTGCTTAGGCGCTTTCACAGTCTCATCAACTTCAACCAAGGGCTCTTCTTTGATGTCTGTATTCACTTCACTCGTTATTGAAGTCTCTTTGAGTTCTCTTTCAGGCACGTCGCCGATTTGAGTCTCTTCTTCGGAGTGACTTTTCCGTGATCTTTCAAGCTTGTCACATTTAATGAGTTCTTCTTCTGAAGGCTCCTTTGGGTCCTTTATTTTATGGAACACTGTTTCTTCGCAGTCGACCTGCATAACGGATTCAACTTTAGGTGTTTTCTCGTTTTCTTTCAAACCAGCGACCTTTTTATTCTTTAGATTCGCCGAAGGCTTGTCTTTCAAATCCTTGGTTTCTTCTGATTTATTCATTTTTGTTTTATCGTGAACTAGAACTTGCTTGCTCTCAGTTTTTAATTCTGTCGCATTCATAAGTTCATCAATAACAACTACGGGGTTTGCGATTGCCTGTTTGCGATTTTCTTGAGAAACCTCATTGATTTTAGTCTTTTTGTGTGGCGGTTCACGTTCGTTCAATAAAGCCTGCTCTCGTCTCTTATGAAGCACTTTTTTGTCTCCTTTAATATGCGTAACTGACTCGTTTTGAGACGTCTCGGTTTCTTCTTTTAAATTATTTTGCGAATGTGATTTAGTCCTAACCTTTTCTGGTTTATTTGCATTCCTGTCACCAGACACTTCTCGCCGTTGTCTTGAAGGTGAAATACTGCTGGATTTATGACGTCTTCGATCAAACCGATGAAAGTTATCCACGGACTTGGATTTACTTCGCCTTTGCTTCTTTCGTTCATCGTCACTGCAATGCTTATCTGACGATCGGGATTTGGACGAAGATCTGCTTCGTTTCCGGTCAATTTTGTCTCTAGCCATGTGATGTTGTCTTGAAGAGGATCTTGGGCTCGATCCAGATCTACTCCTCTCCTCTTTGGTCTCTGCATGTTCATCTTCGGTTTGTTGAGGTTCCGCAACATCGGAAGTGTTCATTTCATTAGGTTGGTTGTATTTCCTTTTCAGTTTTGCGATGGTGGCTTCTAAAGTAATTCCTTGATTGGGGCTCTTTTTCTCACCTTTTCCGCTTCTAGAAGTTTCAACTGATTCTGCACGTTTCTCTCTCTTTCGAGATTCCTTGGGGAAAACGGGTTGTTCTTCCGTTAACTTGACTGCATTGACTGCAATTATATCGCTTCTTCTGCTTTTCTCTTCTGCTTCTGCTTTTGGTCTATTTATATTTACTTTTGTAACGCAATGTTTGGAGCTTGATCTTGTTTGCATTTTATCAAAATCATAGAATTTTTTTTCGGCTGCGGTTTTAAAATTTTGCGAAGAACTGTTATCCGATTCAGAGAAATCTTCAAGACGCTCCGGAGACTGTATTACTTCCAAGCCATCAGGCAAAGAGCCCTTAATTGTTTTGTTTTCGGGTTCGTTCAGCCTTTTACTGCCGCTGATACTCTCAGCTAGCAAGCCATTATTGTTTAATAACGTTACAATTCTGTAGTCGGTGAGTTTATCCAACTGCTTAACTGTACTAGTGGGTAAAATCTCCTCGGACTGTGAATTATTAAAGTCTTCAAATTGTTCTAAAACGTCGGAACCTACGGCAACTTCCATTACTCCAGTATTGACAAACTCAAAACCTTCATCACCAGTATCTTCGTCGTTTTCGATTACCAAAAGGTCATTCGCAAAACTATCACTGCTATCACCACTAGCGGCATCACTTACTTCCTCCTTACGTCCTTCAGTGTAAAGGTTATTCTTCACCAAAGTATTTTTAGCGGCGTCTGTGCTGATGTCGCAAGGTTCAAACACGGGAACTTCACAAAGTGGCACATTTGATTCATGTGGACTTTTCTTTGTCGAGTTTTTGGCTTGTCTTGGCAGTGTTTCTCTTAAAGTGGTCGGCCAAACTCTGGATTTCCTTGGCCCCCCCTTCGTAACTGCTACATCATAATGGCCAAGAGTTTTAGAATTTCCTAAATTTCCACTTTCAGGTTCACTTTCTTTCTTGGAGAGGTCTAACACGACTTCATTTGCATGGGATTGAAATCGTAACGTATTATCGACGATCGGCTTTTGGTCTTTTCTAGCATCTACTAGAGTTGTCCGCGCAGTTTCTGCCAAACGTTGTGTTTCTATGGAAAGGGAAAGTTGTTGCGTTTCTATATTTGGCCCAACTAATTCTTCAGCAGTTTCAGTTATAGATTCTACTGTATTTTCTTCAGTATACTGAACTGTATGTGCAGTTGGAGTTTCACTAAACAACGTTTTGTCCTCTTCTATGATGGCCGTGTCGTTTAAGCTAACATTTTCAAACCTTTCAACAAGATCAGTTGAATGGAGATCTTGATGGGAAGTTATGCTTGTTGAGACTTCTAATTTTTGTTCTACTTCAATAATTTGTATACTAAAGTGATTGTCTACTGCATCATTTGTGGTTTCACCATCAGCATCCGTTCCGCTGAGAACAAGTGCTTCTGATTCATCTTGCACTACAACTTCAGCGCTTATTGAAACTTCGATTCCTTCTTCAACTTCAAAAGTTTCATCCAAATTTACTGTACCTAGGTGATTTTCTATTTCAACATGAGTTGTAGCTTCACTTCCAGTAGTAATTTCATTATTATCTTGCATTACAATATCGGCATCTTCATAAATTATTGCATTGTTTGAGTTTGTTGAAGCTTCTATTACTTGTTCTACTTCAACAATTCCTTCAATATTTTCTGTGTCAATATGATTTTGTACCTCAACGGGAGTGTCAGCTCCTATTACTTGTTCTACTTCAACAATTCCTTCAATATTTTCTGTGTCAATATGATTTTGTACCTCAACGGGAGTGTCAGTACCCATTCCATCAAGGGCGAGTCCTAGGTTATCTTCCACTACTTCACCGTTTGAATTAAAATCACTTGTCGAAATTTCTAGTTCTTGAATAGTTTCTACATCAACATTTTTGTTGGCAGAGTCAAAGGTGGCTTGAATGTCAACTTCGTCGGTATCCGTTTGCTCAATTGCAGGTTCTTCCACTTTGTTTTGATCAGACTTACTATTTGTTGAAACTTCTACGTCTTCTGTTTCTCCTACGCTTTCTTGAATATTTTCTTCACCAATACTGTCGTCAACATCGATATTTTGCTCCACAGAATCAACGGGAACGTTAGCTTTCGCTTCAGCATCACCTTCCTGCAATGGTTCATTCAGAGTTTCAGTAAGCTGTGGGGCTGTGTTCTCATTTGACGAGTAAGCTGTCACAATTTGTTGCTGAGGATAAGTAGCCTCTTCGGAGTTTTCTATATTTGTAATTCCGGGACTGATTTCTGAAGGTTCCACTGCTTCAGAAGCAACATTTCTTAGTTCCACAATTTGGTTAGTAACTTCATCTACCAATTCATTTGGCTCTGAATCCTTGGCAGATCCAGCTTCGGGATTCTTAAAATTATCTACACCCCGCAAGCAGGAACCTTTAGTACAACTATTCTTTTGTATAGTACTGTCGCTGTCATTATCATTGCTTGAAACTTGATAATTTGGAGAGCGGTTCTCCTCGTTTTGCTCCACTTTTATTTGGATGGGTTTAAACATCATTTGAGACCCTTTCCGTTTCTCGGAACGATCAATGGTATCGTCTTCATCGTCTTCATCGTCTAATATTTCAATTACGACAGGACTTTCACTTCTCGGCAGTTCGTGTGTGTTAGGAGTTTCTTCTGCTGCCGCCGAATTCACTGTAAAAACATGATTGCATTGAAAGTAAATTTCCTCTTCGTTTTTGTTTTTTTAGACAAACATACAAAATCTAAAACTGTTCTCGATATATTTGAATAGAGGGTAATAAAGTCAATCCAGCCCTGTGCTGTAACTCGGTTGACTTTAGTCAATGTTAAAATTAATTGAGAGAACTGATTGGAGAACGTGACCTTTGCTTACGTTGTTCTCTAGAAGATATCAATTTTAACGTCAATATTTTCCTAAGTCACTAGCAAGTCCCAACCACCACTTGCTCAAAATGTTGACAAATTTCAAGAAAACATTGATATCTCTAAGGCAACAACGTAAACAAAGGTCACGTTCTCCAATCAAGTCTCTCAATTCATTTCAATATTGACTGAAGTAAACCAAGTTACAGAATAGGACTGAATAACACAAATTCGAGTAATTTATTTATTATCTTCAAAACTACCTAAACAAATGAAATGAAATTTGGTGGACAGGCGAAACGATACATCATACGAAATCTACTGGTGGTATCAAATTTTATTTTCACGAAACAGTATTATTATTCAGTATTGATACCACCAGTATTTCCTATGTATCGTTCAGCCTGTCCAACAAATTTCATTTCATTTGCTTCAGTAGTTTTGAAGATAATAGAAAAAATTGACTTTGGACGACATCTTCAAAGGGCCCTAGCTCCGTCAGGAAGGATTTTAGGACCCTCGGCCATACGAACATTTTTTTACAATTATAGCTACAGAATCACGTGGCGGAGTTTCGGAACGCAATTTCCGGACACTGTACAGGGTCATTCACGAAGAGCGTACGTTAGAGTTATCTTGAGAAGTTTTGAGATAATAGTCGCGAAAATTTGAAGCCGGTGGTTTCAATGGATTCTGAATTGAAGGAAAATATTTTCAAGATGGTCGCACTTCCGGTTGGTTATACCGGAAGTCGACATCAACTTTGTTATTTTAAATGGGAGGGACACCCATATTTTCATACCACACTCTGATTCTGCATTAAATTATGAGAATTTTGGTGTAACATTACCCTATGACTAAATATGATAGTTTAAGAGAAAAAAATATTTTTCATTTTTAGAAACGAAAATCTCGTAGTACCTACTTAAAAATTAATATCTGTGCCAAAAAAGAGATACGAGTTTTGCAATTTTGACAGTAGTAAAATATGTCTTGGGAACATCGGACTGTGGCTTAAAAAGCAGAAAATTCCTCTGGGGAGGGTCTCCAACCAGTGGCGTTCGTCAGTTTAGAAAAAACTATTAAAACTAAATGTTTTCAAATGGAATGCCTAGTTTTTTATGATCCCAGTGGACAGTAAATTTAATTCCCTATCAATCCATTTAAATATTCCTATACCTATCCTCATTAGTTTTGGAGTTACCTATTTAACATTTAATTAATGTTCAATAGGTAACTCCAAAATTAATGAAGATAGGTATAGGAATATTTGAATGGATTGATACGGAATTAAATTTGCAATCTACTGGTAGCATAAAAACCAGGCATTCTATTTGAAAAAATTGAGTTTCAATTGTTTTTTCTAAACTGACGAACGCCACTGGTTGTAGACCCTCCCTAGAGGGATTTTCTGCTTTATAAGTCACAGTCCGTTGTCTCAAAGACATCTTTTACTGCTGTCAAAATTTCAATACTCCATCTCTTTTTTTTTGGCACAGATATCAATTTTTAAGTATTACGAGATTTTCCGTCTCGAAAAATGAAAAATATTTTTTTTCTCGGAACCTATCATATTTAGCCATAGGGTATCCTATAGCAAATGTGCTATGAAAATATGGATGTCCTATTTAAAATAACGAAGTTGATGTCGACTTCCGTTATAACCGGAAGTGCGGCCATCTTGAAAATATTTTCCTTCAATTCAGAATCCACTGAAACCCCCGGCTTCAAATTTTTGCGACTATGACGCAAAAATTTCTCGAGATACGTCTAACGGACGCTCTTCGTGAATCACCCTGTATACGTGTGTTGTTTTATTCACCCGATGCTTCATCGAATCAATCGAAACTGTTGTTAAATTAATCAATGTTTCTAGCGATGTTTAATCTGAATTGTTGTTATATTCATCGACACTCAATCATGATTCTGCATCGGTCCATCGACTCTACGAGCCGATGGATTGGATGGATGGTGGTGGGGTTAACGGCAATGGCGGCAAAATCAGGATAAACGTTGAGAAAGTGCGGTTATTGGCAGAGGTTACTGGTTGGAATCACAAGTTGAAATTGTTGGAAAATTTTTGTTGTTTTTTGAGCTACAAAATGAACGGCGGGTCATGCGAAGAAGAGCAGGAGAAAGTTGTCTTGCAACTTGGGCACAATGGGGTTACATTTAATGTTGCTATCACGGAGACAGAATATAATAATCTCATACAATAGCTGTACTGAGTAATATGGTAATAACCAGAGTCTGACCAGGAGAGAATACAATTTGTGATTATAACCTTCAAAATGTCAATAAATGTCACCGCAACCGCATCGATTCTGTTGTTTTCCGCAACGGTCATCGTTTTCATCTCCCTGTTACGTCACGATTAAACATTAATGAATCTCCGCTGGATAAAACAACACACGTTATGTAGTGATAGTAGTGTAAGTAGCAAGTACTGCCAAATTCCAGTCCATGAAGGGATTCAGTCTACGCAGTAGGTAAAACAGTCCGGCTGTATTATCGGCTCTTCCAGTTTTGAGATTGCTGTGACACAAGAATGACAAATAACGACTCAAATAAATAATTTGTCACAAAATGTCATAAGATGAAAGCGCCCAAACGCACAATTTCTAGTGCATTAAGCACCAAAATTGGCAACCCTTAGACTGACGTCCGTTAATTTCATTTAATCACGTTGATTCGAGTAAGTATTCACAGAAGTCCTTCTTTTATTAAAATGATCAAGTATGATTTAAGACTGATAAGCGTATCGGGTCTTAAAAATAACGAGGCGGTGCACTGCACTCCGAGAACTCCTAGATCGCTATTCCACACACTTTTTAAAACAACAAAAATGCAACATGAATTTCTTGACAAGGACAAAATAATCCTTACCTGTTTGCAATGACTGTAGATTAGTGTCAACTTCTTTCCTACTGCCACTTAGAAGAGAAGAAAACCCATTCGTGTTCAACACAGAAAAATTTCCATTTGCTGTCCCCGAATTAAATTTTGCCTGAATACCACTACTATCATCGGCATTGCCTGCAATTTCGATTGGATATTGCGGCGAATTGTTACCATTTGAATCACTGTCCTCCTCCATTTTAATAGGAATGCCCTGGAAAAAAAATTAAGAACACTAACTATGAACACTGGTTATACCTCATCGCGATTAGATAAACCATAATTTGTCGATTCTAATGCTTCATAAATCTTCCAAAAATTTTTCAAAAAGGCATTTGTTGTTAGACAAGTATCACGAATATACGGCAAATCTTCGCCTGTAAACTTGTCGACATAGTTGAGGATATCCAACACTGTCATGCAATCCCTAAAACATAAAATAAAATACTACATAACAGTAAAGAACTACTCTATGCAGAAAATCATAACATATATTACGGCTGCTGACTTTATTTTAAGTATTTCAAAAATGGACAACTAGGGAAGCGGCTGAATAATTCTGAACTACTTACAGCTTGTCAGTTCACTACTTTTTAATGCTTTCTCGAATTTTGAATTTTTAGGATCTCTTGCCAAAAGGAACAGACCAAAAAGGCATTGCTTTCCGTTCGCCTCCTAGTTTTGGTGAAGATTTGTTCAGCAGTTTTGACGAAATTTTCCATATCACTTGATCAACAAAATTCTTCATCAAGAAGGCTGTTTAAGCGGCATAGAATATAAACTAGGTCGAATCGTAAATTACACGTGACTCTGTAAAGTCTCGACTCACTCCCCTTCCTTGATGCAAAATTTTGTTGATCAAAAGGCGGATTTATCGATTGACGGAGTGGAAGCGGAAGCGCACAGATTTCATCCCTCGAAATTGCCACCTCTGAAACTTGGTGTACACGCAACTGTACATCAAGTTTCAGCTCGATATCTCAATCCGTTCTCAAGTTATCCGACGGACAGAGTAAACGAGGAGCAAACGAGCGAATTAAAACCAAGAGTGCCTCGCATTCTGCTACGACACTAAAAACAGAGTACCTCCGCATTCTGTTACGACACTAAAAATTGGTGATCATCTTTCACATTTCATAGTTGACATCTTAAAAAGGCACTTATCGTTCGCCGATTGCCACCAAAATGTAACCAAACCACAATGGATTGAGTTGAAGAAAGAAATTCTAGTTAAATACAGGGTCTAAGTAAATAGGTTCACAAAAATATAGGAAGCGATTCGTCGTCTCATTTTAAGACGAAAACTGCATATTGACTTGCGGCCGAAAATGCTTCACAAAGTTGCGTCCTCTCAAAGAGGTGCCCCAAAATTTTATTTTCACTATTTTTTTGATAAAATTCATAGGGCTGAAATTTTGTATGCATGTTCTTTTAATATCGAGCTTATTATAGGTAGTTCTAAGGGCCGGTTTTTTCATCTCATGTTAACTTTAACATGAGGTGTCACCTTAGTTTCCATTGTGACAACAATTTGTTTCTATAGAGATAACCTCAAGTTAAATTTAACATGAGATGAAAAAACCGGCAATAAATAAGATACTAAAAGTCACCATAGGAAAGGCAATAAAATTCTGCTTCCAAAAATATCAAAAATTCGAGATTTTTAAAGTACAAAGTTTTTGGAGGTGATCGACCCACGGCAAACAACTCAAGAATTTTAAGCCAATCAAACGTCAGAATTTATAGACAGTGAACTAATCACCATGGTTTTGCACAACAGTTGCGTCGGCTGAATACGACCATTGGCTGCACGCAAGAATGGCAAATAACAACAGGTCAAAACTTAAAACCCTCAAAATCGCCAACTAATGTGTCATAATTGACTAATGAAAGCGCCTAAAAGCACTAGATGTAGTGTATTTTACTACTAAATTGGCAACCCTTAGACCAACTCGTTTAATTACGTTGCTTCGAGTAAGTATTCATAGATGTCCTTTTTTTAAATCTTGTCTTGACTGCCCATTTTTAACCTCCCCAACTCCAACAAAATTTTAAAAAAATGGGAGGTTACTGCAATCACTAAAATTTTCGAAATCGAGATAAGACCGAATCTATACGTTTTGAGGTCTCAGGAACCCAGAAAAGTAGTTTTTAAAATTTGTCTGTATGTATGTACGTACGTACGTGCGTTTGTAAACGCTCTACAGCCCAAACTACTGGAGCGATTTGGCTGGAATTTGGTACATAGGCATCTCATAGCCTAACTTAGATCTGAAAAGCTTTTGGAGCCAATCGTGCAACTGGAAATGCCATTTTGGCACATCAACTTTTAAATGTTAAATGCAAACCCCCATTTTTCACGTCACCATAAGAAAGACCTTCAAAATCTGCGTCTAAAAATGTATTCATTCTTAGTGCCCTTTTGACCAAAAATTTAAAAAAAAATGATTTTTATCGGACTTTAAAATCGCGGTACAGCCCAAGCCCCTCAACCGATTTGTCTGAAATTTTGCACATGGGGATTGCATTACACGTCAAAGAGCTGAGCAAATTTTGGATTCAATCGGCCCACGGAAAGTGCCGTTTTGGCACACCAATTTCCAAATTTAAAATTATTCTCTCATTTAACCATTAAAAACAAGTTTTTGAAAGATTTATTGTCACCATGAGAAAGGTCTTCAAATTCTGGTTTTCAATAAGATAAAATTAATTAACATTTAGTGCTGTTTGGTTCAAAAAATCGAAATTTTATAATAACACTAAAAATACATTATAGCCCAAATTACTGAATCGATTTGGCTGAAATTTGGTACATGGAGATTGGTTGACCCGTTGAAGACCTGAAGGACTTTTGAAAGCAATTCGTCGAAGGGAAGTGCCATTTAAGCATATCAACTTAAAATTTTAAATACAAGGCCTAATTTTTTATGTCGCCATTAGAAAGACGATCATATTCTGGTTCTAAAAATGTATTCACAGTTTCTGCCATTTCAGTGGAAAATCGAGAAAAAAATCTTTCTCATTAAAAGGGAACGGGCTGACAGTGGATGACATAAAGTGGCAGTTATTGTCAAAAAGGTGGCAAAAGATTAACCTTAAAAGGAACATATTGTCAAATGTGATGGATGATGTCCGAGGCGATGTTGGTATTTGTCAGAAAATTGCGAGATTAGTCACAGACGATAAGGATAGAAAAAAATCTGTTGAATTGACTACTATCTACACAGAATACAAAGATCCAGCCGCTTCTCTGCTGCCTTTTTTTCTTTTAATAATTTGTGAAATTTGGAGAACCCCTTTGTGGGGGCACATATAAAATAATATACTAACTTGATTAGTTCGTCCAATAAAGCAAACTTGGAGCGGGAACCATTTCGCACTTCTATCAACAGCTTCATCATGTGCCCATAAGAATTTTTTACTATTCTTCTTGCAGTATCGTTTGAAATATTTGCCTCTCCATCATCAGTCTGTTCAAAGAAAGATGTACTGATTTTATTAACATTCTGCTGTTGTGTTATTATTTTAAAGGCATCGTAATAAATATTACTAAATTTCTCAATTCTCTCTTTCACAACTTTTTCTTGATCTTGAGTTTGGTCCACATTCCTTGGAGTGCTGTATAATAACTCACATTCAAACCTTGTACAATTCTTTACAATTTCATCCACTACAGGCAGTTCGGGATATATCAATCTTCTACAAGTTGCTTCTTTAGGCTGTGCTTTGGTTACCTTCTTGTTGTACCAATGGAACATGAATAATCTACTTCGGAGGCAATTCAAAAATTCCTCTGTTTTCCAGTTTTTTTTATTTTTTGCGATGTACCTGCAAAATATACACTTAAATTGCATTCATAAATAATAGATAAGACGTTTAACACCACTATTTTTTCATCAAAAATGGCTTTGTTCCCTACCTAGTAAACCAATAGAATTACCTGTTTGAAGCGTGTCAGATGTGGAGTTAACATCTTGATTAAAAAATTTAGTATCTAACAATGATCAATAAGAAGTTAAAAGTAATCCACCAATGACTAAGGAAAATTTTTAAGTTTGTTACTGATTAAGCTAATTTAAAATTAGCTCAAAATCTTAACTAGATATTGTTGTGCCAATAAAATGAATGACGAAATCTTGTCCTGTCCAAAGTGGGGTATGTGTCGGTTTCTTCAATATTTCTTCTCTTGCTTTTCTTCTCAGGGGTATCACTTTATGACTACTTTTTGATTTGTCAAATATTTTACAAAAAATGTGTAAATGAATTGTGCTTAAAGCAAATTTTTAAAAAGAACAATTTCAATTATCAAAATTAATTTGCAATGAAAATTTCATGAAGATATTTAAATAGTTTGCATGCAAGGCTTCCTCCATATCCTGTTTTGCTCGCTCTTGATGTTCTTGATCCTCCAAAGCCTTCCGGTGTTCCATGTTGATGTTTTCGGAATGATGATGAGATTGTTCTTATAAATCTTATGCATGCATAAGTTTTCATTATTTTTCCATGAACGTATTGTTTAAATGATTACAAAAGAGGTCCATTTTTCAAAGTAGGCAAATAGAAAAGAATAGTGAATATTGAAAGTAGTTGTAATAAGTTCATGGCTTCGTCACTGACATTTTACTATAATATGATATCCCATACCTAATAATGATTTGTCCGATTTCCTTAGACCCTTCATATGAAGCACCTCCATCCTCCGCTTCATTGATAAGTCGTGAAAATTCTTGATTATAATAATCTGTAACACAAACGTTACATTTTGCATTTTTATTAACTATGTGCAATTAAATTAATAAAAGAATTACAATGAATGTGACCTTACTGTCTTGCCTCCTATAGTATGCAGAAATTAGGCTTCCGACATTGATGGAGTAATCTTGTGTGTTCAAAGGCATTTTTACCTAAAAATATACAAAAACATTATTCAACATAGTTGTTGGTTTTGAGGTAGGTTCCAAACCACAAAACCAACAACTAACAATAGGAAAAGGGATGCTGATGATAACACACATCACACACATTCAACATAATATATTAACAAACACACAATAATGTCTCGCACACTAGGTACAGTCGAGAAAGTAAGTCATGCACCCAACTCTTGAGCGTTACGCTCAGAATTTAGAAAACCAGCCTTCGATAGTAGTGCATTTCCATGTCATTAGAACCGGCAGCAATTAGGGGTCAAAAAACCTAGGACTGTAAGCCAGTTAAGAATTATCCGCTCAAGAATTTGGCATAAGGTGCATTATTTAGTTTTTCGACTGTACATATTTAGATGTTCCTAAATGTGGTCAAATGTACAAACAACGCCGCAAAATGTTTAATTATACATGAATTAACCAAATGCGTACAAAAGCATACAAAACTACTTTAAAAATACTTACTTGTAAACTTGTGTGGGTTAGGTAAATGTGACTGCTACATAACCATTGTATTAGAAGAATTTTCAATCTTTGAAAGGTTTAGACGAGGCAAATGGTTATTGTTTAATACCTGGTTTGATAACTCTGCAAAACATAGAGTATAATAATAAAGGTTTGTTGCCCTTACCACGAGAAAGATTTGACAGATTTGACATTTAATACTCTACTAACCTAACTCCTTCCCTCCGACCCGTTCGTAATGGAGTGCGTCCAGAGTAATCTGAAAAGAAAGAAGAGATATAACCGTTGCAGAAGTGCAACAAAGATAAGGCACATCCGTTCCACACAGATACTCCCATCTTGCTCCAGCCAGCCCCACTCTGACACTGTGCTGCCGCGACCGGAGTCTGTCGAAATCAATGATGTAAAACATGTAAAATGACGGTCACGTAACATCGTGACGCCATGACCGGTCATGCCCAGGTCATATGACAGTAATAAATGACCATAGTTAATAATAAAATTAATTAATGGTAAGTAGGTACCTATAAAAAATTTCAGTCAGAATTGTTAAATACTTGATATTAAAGTCGAATCATTTTCTTATGGACACAGGGGCGTGTGATCGAGTCTAGTTTTTTATTTTCTTAAATGGGCTTAAATTTATATGAAAATTGCTACTGATTCACACTGCCAGGCGTGCATGTCAGAATAATTTTGTTTTTTTACCAAATTATCACGAATGTCGAAATTTTTGTTGGTTACTCTGTTTTTCCGTCCATGTAAGTATATTCTTATTAACAGGCTAAAGGGTTGCGTTTAATGCAATTACCTATTTCGTCGCCCCCCAGCAAACCTCAATCTTATGGCCGGTTGCCGGCCGGAATGAGGCTATGCCCGGACAAGCCGGAACCGGCCCAGAAGCGAGTGCCTTATCTGGCGCGGCCCGCATGTGTGCCTCTGGTTTTGTTACGGCCGATCTACGTTGCCCAGGCACGGGCCAGGTCTGGTTCTGTTTGAGCCCACATTACGGCGTTCTTATGGCCACGTTCAGGCCGGAACTACCTCGGGACCAAAAAAACGTGATAAAACGCTTCACCACCGGGAACCGAACCCGGATTCTTTGGACGACAGTCGAGTTTCTTGCTACTAGGCCGCTTCACTTCATACTTTACTTTGTTCGTATCTTGTTCATAAACTAACTGGCAATTATTTAAAAGATATGTAATACTCTTTAATTTTGCGAATTGTATGATAGTAAGGGTTACATTATCAAATTAATCACTATCATCATATTATTTAACTACAGAAACATTTTCAATACGGCCAGAATGAGGCAGCCAGAGGCCGGCCAGGCTAATAGTAGAGTGCAATGAGGCCTCTATCGTTCAGCCCGTGGGCACTTTTTGGCTAAAAGGAATGAACTTGCCAGCTTTATAGAAGAGATAATCAAGATTCGGAATCCACTTGTCGTAAAAAAATCGTAGGGTTTCTAAGGGCGCAAATCAAGATTTTCTAACTGAGTACACTACGTCATAGAGATAAGTGATGTTCACATCTCAAGCCAAAAATAATTACAATTGTTGTACAAAAAGTATTTTTAATTAATTATTGAATCTTGGCGTTAACATGGGGTCTTATGGAGCGGAAATTCAGTTAAAGGCCGTTTTCTCGGTTTAGATCGACCGAAAAACTAATTATTTTCAGGCGCATTTGCCGAATAAATTGCGATATCGTTAAAACTATTGCAGACACGAAAAAAGTTATTCTTAGCAAAATGTGTAGTAAGGTTGCAGATGTGTATTAAACGCGAAATTATATTTTTTGGAGCAATAATAAAGGAGATATTTAATTATTTGTCAAACGATAGCAAATTTTTGACATCCAGCGGGCGCGTCAGACTGCAGCGAACCTCGATCCCCCACCACAACTCCCGCGCGTTTACCAACCCGCACTTCCCCCCGATCGCACCTAAATGCTGGCGTTCCACTTCCATTCCTTTATTATAAATTATTAAAGATCTATTGAAAATATTATTTATAGACCAATTTGTTGTTAAAATTATGATTATTAATGGACCTTTTGACAAAACGTGTGTTTTTCTCTTGACATTAATTATTAATTGACAACAATAATACATATCTAACAATAAACAAATTATATTGCAAAATTAATTATTGAATACGGAAAAATATAAATATACAATAATTATTGTCTTGGTACCTAACTACCTCCCGCTAGTCGCTGTCGTCTTCATCAAGCGAAGGAACTACTGTCTCTGGTGTGCCTTTTTTACAATGAGGGTTCTTGCATGTTTTTTGTCCCATACACGAACATGAATAGATACACGGCAAATTTCCTTTTTTGAATGAACATACCTTGCTGGCGCAGTCTAAAAGAACAACTGATTTGCCTAGACCCTAACTCTGAAGTTTGAATACTGACCTTTTTTGCGTTTGCATGTAGGTATAGTTAAAGTTAATATACCAAAGTCTTCTGGAACATTAGGCTACTATTTTCGCTATCGATGCGCCACCGTGCTTGAAAAGATCAGGCAGCTCAAGTCTGGGATTAAGCCTGTTTAACCAGATTTTTGTTTGATAATGAACACGAAGGCAATGTTGAAGAAGGCTGTCTTCTGTTGAAGGAAGCTTATAGCAATTGTTCTTGAAATGGATAACAGGGCTCTTATTCATTGACTGATGCGACATTTTCTTTCTTAGTGTATAGCTTTATCACAAAGTTATGCACATTTGCAAAATGAATGTCGTCAAATTCACCTAGGCATATCTTGTCAATTAACTGACAATACGACATCGACAGGTAGGCTTTCCAGCAGACTTTTTTACCCAATCCATTAAATTGGCTGGTAGTGTCGCAACCTGTCAGGGCGTGGAAAGCTGGTAAGTTCTTCAAAAGCTGTGGCTTCATATTCAGCTCGAGGATTGGTATGAATCTCATTATTATTCTTTGTGTCCTACTTTTAGCCAAGTATTTCGTTTAATTATATTTTTAAGCATACGACCATGGTTAATGTAGTAACCAGTCAATTTTTGAGTACCTACAAGAGTAACTTTGACACCAGAATACTTTTTCACATTCTATCAGCGAAGAAAGCTGGCTAGGTAAGGTCTATTGTGGATTGTCGAGATACAGACGTGCTATCGTTTTAATGGCCCATTTTAAAATCCACTTAACTCCAGAAACTTGGCTAAAACTAGGATACAAAGAATCAATGAGATTCATACCAATCCTCGAGCTGAATATGAAGCCACAGCTTTTGAAGAACTTACCAGCTTTCCACACACTGGATAGGCTGCGACACCATGCACCAGCCAATTTAATGGATTGGCCAAAAAAGTCTGCTGGAAAATGTACCTGTCGTATTGTCAGTTAATTGACATTGATATTGAGATAGGCCTAGGTGAATTTGACGACATTCATTTTGCAAATGTGCATAACTTTGTGATAAAGATATACACTAAGAAAGAAAATGTCGCATAAGTCAATGAATTAAGAGCCCTGTTATCCATTTCAAGAACAATTGATAAACTTCTATCAACTGAAGACAGCCTTCTTCAACATTGCCTTCGTATTCATTATCAAACAAAAATTTGGTTAAACAGTCTTAATCCCAGACTTGAGCTGGCCATGCAGAATTGCAGATCTTTTCAAGCACGGTTGGCGCATGGATAGCGAAAATTGTAGCCTAATACCAATATTGCAAACACTGCCGTCTGTTCCAGAAGACGTTGGTAAATATATTAACTTTTAAATACATGCAAATGCAAAAGAGGTCAGTATTCAAACTTCAGACAACATGCAAGAACCCACATAGTAAAAAAGGCACATCACCAGAGACAGTGGTTCCTTCGCTTGATGAAGACGACAGCGACTCGCGGGAGGTAACTAGGTACCAAGACAATAATTGTATATTTATATTTTTCCGTATTCAATAATTAATTTTGCAATATAATTTGTTTATTGTTAGATATGTATTATTGTTGTCAATTAATAATTAATGTCAAGAGATAGACACGTTTTATCAAAAGGTCCGTTAATAATCACAATTTTAACAACAAATTGGTCTATAAATAATATTTTTAATAGATCTTCAATAATTTATAATAAAGGAATGCAGTGGAACGCCAGCATTTAGGTGCGATCGGGGGGAAGTGCGGGTTGGTAAACGCGCGGGAGTTGTGGTGGGGGATCGAGGTTCGCTGCAGTCTGACGCGCCCGCTGGGTGTCAAAAACTTGCTATCGTTTGACAAATAATTAAATATCTCCTTTATTATTGCCCCAAAAAATATAATTTCGCGTTTAATACACATCTGCAACCTTGCTACACATTTTGCTAAGAATAACTTTTTTCGTGTCTGCAATAGTTTTAAAGATATCGCAATTTATTCGGCAAATGCGCCTGAAAATAATTAGTTTTTCGGTCGATCTAAACCGAGAAAACGGCCTTTAACTGAATTTCCGCTCCATAAGACCCCATGTTAACGCCAAGATTCAATAATTAATTAAAAATACTTTTTGTACAAAAATTGTAATTATTTTTGGCTTGAGATGTGAACATCACTTATCTCTATGGCGTGGTGTACTCAGTTAGAAAATCTTGATTTGCGCCCTTAGAAACCCTACGTTTTTTTTACGACAAGTGGATACCGAATCTTGATTATCTCTTCTATAAAGCTGGCAAGTTCATTCCTTTTAGCCACAAAGTGCCTACGGGCACAAAAATTAAGCGACATTTCCAGGCGCGGGCACTCTACTATAAGGCTGTCAGGAGTCGGCCGGGTTAGGGCTGCCAGAGGCCGGCCGTGCTATGGCTGTCTTTGTCTGGCCGTTGTTCGTATGCCCATAGTACGGCCACGTTGAGGCTGCTTTCGTATGGCCGATTCTCGTCTGGCCAGCACACGGCCGTAATTCTATTGCCAGTGCCGGACTTGCCTAACAGTTGCCATAACACGGCCAGACCTTCTGTGTTTGCTGGGCCTAGTACTTATTTGATCCACCGACCATCGACAACGCAGACCGTTCTAGACCTTAACGTTCCAAAGTATATTTGAGACACATCCACCACTTATACCGGAATACTTCAGCGCTTATTGATCCATATCCACCGGTTACAACTTTCGTACTTATTTGATCCACAAACCTTCTCGCACGTCACATTTTCTACAATCTGGACGACTAACAGAATTTGGCTTTCAGCATCGGCAATAAATTCTCCTGTTGTTTCTGCACAGTTTTAATCGCTTAAAAATCAAACGTGGGGCCCGGGTTTGTTCGAATATAGGTACCCATTTTAACTAAGTACGCCTATGTTGTGGTAGGCAGGTAAACATTTTCCACATTACAACTCAAATAGGTACCTAATTAAAACCAGTCCAAAAAATATGTGAAGAATTTGGTTCAATGAAATAAACGCAATTTCAATAAAGGGGTAGGTAGTAGTAGTAGTAGCAGTTGAACGATTAAATTGCTAAAATTAGAATAAATTATAAAAGACGCGGAATGTGCGGTAATGGATGAGCAAGATGGTTATGGTTGCTGCTTGTAATAAAGCCATTTGACTTATCTTATTTATGATGTTTATATGTCAAAGACACCCCCCTGTTTTCTTTTATTTATTACCCTTAACAGATGTGCTGATGTTCAAACGTTGTCGCTCAAGAACCCGAACGTCTTGTCCATCAGGTAAAAAAATTACAAAGGAACACCGTATGAAAACAATATTAAACAAACGATTATGGTTTGTTTTAAAAAGAAATACTGTACAATAAAAAGTAATCAATGAAATCCATTGTTGGGAGGCATTAATAGGATGATGTAATGGTTTATTGTTTTAATTCTGTGCCTCAAATCGCTCAAATAAATCAACATTTGTTAATTTTATGATCTCTCATTTGTAGAGTACCTAGGTACCTAATAAATAAAATTAACAAGGTATAGGAGGTTACGTTAGCGCGGGTGTCTCTGACAGGTAATAGACATAGCTGCCGATCACGGTTTAAGATGCCTCAAACAATTTCGAGTCGACTTTCTAACCAAAGCGAAAGCTTGCAGATCCACAAGAGCATCCCTGAGAGAAGCGCATGTGTATCAAATAAGAACTGAAGTCCTTCAATATTCTCACAGTTGGATGTGTATCACTATACGATGCTTAAAACGTTAAGGTCTAAAATCGCCTGCTTCGTCGATGGTCTGTGGATGAAATAAGTACTAGGGCGACGATTTAGTTACAAAGAATAAAATGTATTATTAATATTATTATTATTATTGGTCACGGTCATTTTGTATTGTGACGTGACGGTCATGACCGTCATGACCGAACGTCATGACACGGTCATATGACCGGCTCACATCACTGGTCGAAATGCTGTCAAATCATAGATGGTGCCATAGTATAATATGTATAATTTTGATTTAAATTCGATTTGTAGAGCTGGGGTGCGTTCGTGAAAGATTACATTGTAATGTGATAGCAATAAGTTATAAGTAAAGTAATTTGAATGACATTTGGAATGGAACGCAGAGTAAGCGTTGAATTGTGAACGGACTCTGTAACCATTTTGCTCTGCTATTCGTAACTAAACTCCATTATATCTCCATATTAACTGCTTCCGAAAGCCGATCGCACTTTATGACCGTTTGTCCGAAATTATTGAGCAAAAGCTTAAAATTATTTGCCATAAAGGTTGAGATCGGACAGGTTATGTGTTAATGGTCTTGACAGTTTTCGATCTTTCTCCACACTGCGCGAACTCTGTGATTATTACCGCGGTCGTCACCAAGGTAAGCTTTGCAACATTTTCTTCTTGTAACAAAAACAAAGTGACATTTATGAACGCTTGTAATAATCACATCGCCATTTTCGGAGTTTGTGAACGTCATTTTTGTTACAGAGTGTGTACTCTGACTCTGTAGCACTTAACGAACGCAGCGAACGCAGCCCTGATGAGTAACGAAATTCGACGGTTGTATAGAAGCCCATGATAAATAGAAGCCCATATGAAAGGACCCCGCACGATTCTTATGCTTATGGAAAGTGGCTTTCGGTGAAATTGTCTAAATTTTTGATATGTTGTAGTTTTCATGATTCTGAACAAAAGTTATCATCGCGCCAACCTCCTGATATGGACAGTTTTTGCTACAAAAAATCCCGTAGATAGAACTTTTCCCATAAGAAATACACGTAGCCGTAGCGAAAATGGAATCGGCCGTTTTGCCATCATAATTCTACATGATAAGTTCAGAGTTCAGAGGCACCTTTCTTACACATGTTACTAACATTCGTATGTCTGTAATACTCTGTATGGAGGCCTTTTGAGCGTATTTAAATATTATGTCGAGAAGTAGGAATAAACGAGACGGGCCCAAAATGTGTACCTACCTACCTATAGAGGGTGAGTCTGAAAGACTCCACATCCTTTATACATACCACAGAATCTACTGTTCAAACGAGGGGGCAACCACTCATGAAAAAAATGTACCACGGACTAGGACTAGGGCGGACTAAAATGGGACTAGCGGGACTAAATGGACTAATAACTGGACTAAATCGGACTAAACTGGATTAAATCGGACTAGCGGACTAAATTGGACTAAATCGGACTAAACTGGACTAAGTCGGACTAAACTGGACTAAAGTGAGTTATGCAGCATTTAAAAATATTGCTGCTGCGCTACTCAGCTGTAAGTGCCTTTGTGTTGCATTACATCACAGTGTCGTTTCCGTCGTTTCTTTCGATACAGTCGTGTAGTCGAGCCCCGGGTAGCTGTCAGATGTTTAGATGCTCTTGATCAAGTGAAGACAAAAAGGAAAAAATTACAATGTGTGACGGCCGATGTGACGACAGTGGCAAGGATTTGGAAAAGCCTAGGGAAAAAAAGGCAGGTTATCTTTATAGCCCTATAATATTCCGAGTTGTTATTATTCGTTTCTCGATTAATTTTAGGTTAGGATTGCACACTTTTGCAAGCATACTTGTGCGATCGAGCTTGCGATGTGGAATGCTATTGCTGCATTTCTTTAATGTGTGTATCCGAACAATCGGCATCAGTAATTTTTACGTTATTTCATCTGTATTTTTAGTCTATTGTTCTCAAGTCTTGGTTCTTTTAACCTCCCCACAACCATATAAAAATGGGAGGTTATTGCAATCACTCCAAAATTCGAAATTGAGATAACACCAGATCTTTACGTTTCAAGGTCCCAGGATCACAAAAAAGTGGTTTTTAAAAAATGTCTGTGCGTATGTACGTATGTATGTGAGCACGATTTCTCGGAAACTACCGAACCGATTTTAATGAAATTTGGTATGGAAGTTAGCTTTGGTCTTCCGGTGAGCCCAGTTAATTTTGTTGCGAATCCGCAGGCGCCAAGTGCCTTTTTGGCACACCAACTATGAAATTTGACTGATGAACACTAATTTTTCTTATCAGTACATGAAAGGCCTTGAAACTCTGTATCTGAAAGTGTATTCACACTTAGCGCCTTTTTGGCATAAAATCGAAAAATTCGAAGTTTCGAGGAAACAATAAATAACACGCTACAGTCCAAATTGCTGGATTGATTTGGCTGAAATTTGGTAGGTAAAGATACCGTTACCCGCCGAAGAGCTGATTTAATTTTGGTGGCAATCGGCAAACGGCATGTGCCATTTTGGCATATCAACTTTGAAATTTTAATAATGAACTCATATTTTCTTTATCAGCACATGAAAAGTCTTCAAATTTTGTTTTCAAAATTGTATTCAATCTTATAGTAGGGTGCTCGCTAGACTTTATCTTTCAACCAAGGGGCACTTACGAGTGAAAATGTATGGAGTATAAATTTTGGTTTCTAATGCCCTCGGTATGCTACTGTCAAATTCGTCCAAGGGTCGTCCTGTGACAAAGGGCACAAATCAAAATTTTCCAACTAACGCCGCCACGTGAAAGTTCGTGTAGAGAAGTACCTTTCCTGAAAAATTCATGATGATGTCTGTGCGGATTGTATTTTTTATTAATTTTGAAAGGAAAATATCTCCATTGATCCATACGGGGCCACGGACCTTTGGAGGCGATTATCTCGGTTCGAGCATCGGCAAAAACGCATCATTTTTAGGGGTATATTTCCTTTCCAACACGATTACTCCAAATCGGGGCGGTTAATCGAAACTAATTATTCTTAATAAAAGATGTGCTATTTTATTTTGTTGACGATCGTCTTTACAGAATATTTTTAGCGCAATCAATAAAGGAGTTAATTGTCTAAATCTGAGAGGAAGTAAAAAATTCATGCCACTGTAACGCTTGGGTTTCCGTGCCCCCACCACTACTTTCGCTGCGTCCCGCCACTCCGCAACCCCCTGAGACGTCCACATCTACAATCTTAGAGAATATCCTGTATTCCTGAAAATAATGGAAATAAGACTTGGAACTCTTGAAAAGCACTTTTTATTTCATGTAGGTAAGAAAAACAATAATTTTTAATTTGAAAATTCTTCGTCGTCCTTCTCGTTGATCGGGGAACCTCCGTGATCGGGGGTCTTCCCTCATTTGAATTTCCTTCATGTTATTTTTACAGGATCGGTTTTCCCATACCGTGGCATGAAAAAATGCAGGAAACCTTATTTTTATTGCAAATGCAACTCTTGCTTATGCAGTCTTTAAAAATAATTTTTGGACAAATTAGGACAATAATATCTGAAATGGTTTTTTGGGACGGCGGGCTATGTTTGAAGAGCTGGCCCAAGACTGTCACCCACGTCGTTTTTCCCATCTATAACCCTCAGGTGACGGAAAATTAGGTCGAGAATTTAATTAATTCAACCAAATTTTGGTCTGAAAGAATAGAACTCTCAAGCAATGCCGCTTCAAACTGTCTTCGGTTGGAGGCAGTTTTTCTAGCGACTTAGTTAACGCAAGTAGGGCCCGTTAAATCGTTGATAGATATTATTACTTCATCGTTGTTGGTTCAACACAAAAGTTTCCATATTTTTGAACGAGTTTTTGAATTTAATGTTGTCCAACTCTTGGTCTAACTTTTCGTCAAATCCTACATCGCCAAGTAATTCACATAAGTTTTTGTAAATTTTCCATCAATTTAGCGTCCCAACACCTCTGAACTAGCTTGTAGCATCAAATTCTGTTAGGGCATGAAATATACATTTTTTGGAAGTTTTGCTTCCGGAATGTTTCTTTACTATTTCCAGTTCTCATCCAAATCTCTGTATATAAATTCTCTGTCGACTCGAGATACTGATACAGACTTGCCAGTTATTCTCGTGCATTTTAAAGAATATCTCCAGAATACTCCAGAGGTTTGAATAAGAACTGGAAATAGTATAAAGATACATTCCCGTTCAACCCACAGTCCATCAAATTAATTTGAAAGAAAAACTACTAAGCGGTTTTGGAAAGTTAACTTGCTGGGCTGGAAAATTTACCAATAGGTACTTCCGGGAGTTGGTGGGATTTGAGGAAACATAAAACCGTTTCAGATACATCTATTATTGTATTAATTTGTCCACAGATTATTTTTAAAGACTGCATAAGCAAGCATGCAATAAAAATAATGTTTCCTGCATTTTTTCATGCCACGGTATGGGAAAACCGATCCTGTAAAAATAACATGAAGGAAATTCAAATGAGGGAAGACCCCCGATCACGGAGGTTCCCCGATCAACGAGAAGGACGACGAAGAATTTTCAAATTAAAAATTATTGTTTTTCTTACCTACATGAAATAAAAAGTGCTTTTCAAGAGTTCCAAGTCTTATTTCTATTATTTTCAGGAATACAGGATATTCTCTAAGATTGTAGATGTGGACGTCTCAGGGGGTTGCGGAGTGGCGGGACGCAGCGAAAGTAGTGGTGGGGGCACGGAAACCCGAGCGTTACAGCGGCATGAATTTTTTACTTCCTCTCAGATTTAGACAATTAACTCCTTTATTGATTGCGCTAAAAATATTCTGTAAAGACGATCGTCAACAAAATAAAATAGCACATCTTTTATTAAGAATAATTAATTTCGATTAACCGCCCCGATTTGGAGTAATCGTGTTGGAAAGGAAATATGCCCCTAAAAATGATGCGTTTTTGCCGATGCTCGAACCGAGATAATCGCCTCCAAAGGTCCGTGGCCCCGTATGGATCAATGGAGATATTTTTCTTTCAAAATTAATAAAAAATACAATCCGTACAGACATCACCATGAATTTTTCAGGAAAGGTACTTCTCCACATGAACTTTCACGTGGCGGCGTTAGTTGGAAAATTTAGATTTGTGCCCTTTGTCACTGGACGACCCTTGGACGAATTGGACAGTAGCATACCGAGGGCATTAGAAACCAAAATTTATACTCCATACATTTTCACTCGTAAGTGCCCCATAATTCCTAAACTAAGCGACTTTTCTCCTCGCGAGCACCCTACTATTAGTGCCCGTTTGGCAAAAGATCGTAAAACTTAGAAAAATCACAGAAAACACCTTAGGCTTGTATAAGTAAAATTTACTTGATATTGGTGATAAGATTGGATCATTCACCAAGTGGGGAGGTTCCAGCCGCTTCCGTAGCTGCCCATTTTTTTGTCGATGTTTTGTTTATTTTGTATATTTTTATTACCGGACAGGACAGTTCATTTTTTTTCAAGTCGAAAACCTTAGACCCATTTCTTCAAAAAATGTCATTTTAGTGGCAAAAAGGCTCTTTTTTTGAATTTCTCTTAGCAAAATAGTATTTTCTTACTAAAGTCCCATATTAACGAAAGCGGGGGTTGTGTGTCTCAGGCTTTTTTTCTATTGGTTTGTAAACGGGATTTCAGTTCTGTCAAAATTCCTGTCATGGACAATAATTAACAACAAAGACTCCTTTTAACCTCCATTGTTACTGTTTATTGACACTGACAGTGAGTGACGGGAGTTTTGACGGATGTGAAATCCCGTTTACAAACCAACAGAAAAAAAGCCTGAGACACACAACCCCCGCTTTCGTTAATATGCGACGGGACTTTACAGGATTTGATGGCTATTGCATTGACGGATCAAAAACCTTAGTACCATTTTTGAAGATTGGCATTTTAGGGGGAAAACTGCCTCTTTTTGCATTTTTCTTACCAAAAGAGCATATTATTGTTATTGAGTTGGATAGCTGTTGCATTGTCGGATCAAAAACCTTAATGCCATTTTTTCAAAAAATGTCATTTTAGGGGTGAAAAATATCATCACAAGTTAATTTATTCCTGCTGATACATTTTCAAATTCTGTGAAAAAGTAGAAGTTTCTACCGTCTCCGAGACTGCCACTTTTTTTAAATTTCCAGCAATTTTACATAATCTAGACTGGACTAAAAGGGACCAAGCTCTTGACTAAACTGGACTAAATCGGACTAAACTGGACTAAATCGGACTAAAAGCGGACTAAATCGGACTAAAAGCGGACTAAATCTAAGGGTGTACCGCGGACTAACGCAGTGGTTGCCCCCTCGTGTTCAAATGATGAAGCTTGGAGCAAAAATTATTGGTCAATTGTGATTCCTCTTGATGTTATAAGCCGCCAAAGATCTTCATTTTTAAACGTTCTTTTTAAATATCTTTCAAAAGGTGTATCGTAGGATTTTGAATTTTTGCACAGCATTCTTCCAGACCAAGATGCAACTACTGATGGAACTTAAGACATTATCCAAAAAGCGGATCCCTGCTGTTATACAGGGTGGCCCCGATGTTATTTGCCCTTGAACTTTTTTATGTTTGAAAATGTTGCTAATTCCCCGTTCAATTGTAGAACTTTTTTGGCTCTTAAAATTTTTCGAAAAAACTAACCACTCACGAGGAAAATTGAAAAAACCGAAAACATGATCATCGTCATAAACCTACAATTTCAATAAAAATCAAAGTGTACGTTGACACGCATCACATTTCAACTGTTTTTTTGCATTGAAGGTGTTGTCCTACATTTGTGCCCAGAATCATTGCTCACAACTGAAGAAAAAACATTGATGGTAATTTCACTTTTTTATGAGGTAGACTCATCATTGGTTTTAAGGTGATTACCTGCATCATGTTTTCGGTTTTTTCAATTTTTCTCGCGAGTGGTTAGTTTTTTCGAAAAATTTTAAGACCCAAAAAAATTTTAAAATTGAACGGGGAATACGGCCGCATAGGCAAACTAGCAATATTTTCAAATATAAAAAAGTTCAAGGGCAAATAACATCGGGGCCACCCCGTATAACAGAGACTCGCTTTTTGGATAATGTCTTAAGTACCATCAGCAGTTGCTTCTTGGTCTGTAATAATACTGTGCAAAAATTCAAAATCCTACGATGCACCTTTTGGCAGATATTTAAAAAGAACGTTTAAAAATGAAGATTTTTGGCGCCTTATAACATCAAGAGGAATCACAATTGACCAATAATTTTTGCACCAAGCTTCATCATTTGAACAGTAGATTCTGTGGTATAAAGAATGTGGAGTCTTTCAGACTCACCCTGTATAAACGTGATCCGAGGCCTCCAGGTTAACCACACACAATGCGATTTAGCGAAAGCGAGATACAATTGAAATGGAAGACTTCGGTCTATGAAACAAATAAACCTTATGGGAAAATTCTGTCTTCGGGATTTTTTGTAGCAAAAACTGTTCATGTCAGGAGGTTGGCGCAATGATAACTTTTGTTCAGAATCATGAAAACTGCAACATATCAAAAATTCAGACAATTTCACCGAAAGCCACTTTTCCATATAAAACGTGCGGGGTCCTTTATTAAACTAAACCGACATGAAAATGAGAACTAAAAGGATTTTTGTGCTAAATTAGAATCAGAATTTCCGTAGCATATTAAATTGAAATGAAAACGAGTCCATAATGGAAGTCGCATGGAAATTAAACAAATATAATCATCGCAAGGCTAAATAAGGCCGGTTTGGGTATATATGCCTCTGGTGGGCATTCCGTAGTAAAGACAGCCATCTTGGAAGTATCGTTTATTTTGGCGCGAATGAGGGTTTACATGTTATTCTTACGGGAGATGACGGATTTTTATTTTGAAATTTCGCTGTTAGTGGTTGATTTATAAAGTGCAGTTCCTGTTTGATGATATTAGCTTTGTTATTAGTTTACTTTTTTGAACTGGCTGCTATGGTTTGGGCTTTTTGTTATTTATTCAAATTGACATCGGGTATCACTTATGCAACCAGTAGCACGATTTTATTTAGATGTGTTTAGTGTAGAGCCACAATGGCGAACGTCGATTATTCTCGCATCGCTAAATAAGGCCGTCTCGGGTATGTTCAGCATTTATTTCTATTGTTACACTGAAATATTCTCAAATGTCATAAAAGAAGGAACCTGTAAAAGATTGACCTCCCATAATTCCGTGCACTTTTTAATATGGTCAATTGCGCATGACGATTGTGGATTGCGGAACCATTCGTGATTGGTTCACTTCAGAAAATGACCCAAATCACAGACGATTCCGCTTAAACTTACAATAATTAGTTTAGTCCCTACCTACTTATAGTAAAATTGTACGTATTATACAAAAGATAATTTATTATTCAGATCTACATTAATAATAACACAAGAATATCACATTTCAATTAAGAACAAAACAAAACTGATTAAAATTAACAGTGGGACACTGCAAAATAATATTTCATAAGCCCTCTTGGACTTCAAACTTCAATGTAATATGTACATTACCTTCCAAATTATACTTAAAAATGATTATTGCTATTTATCAACTTTCATAGTCCTTCATAATATTATTATCCTATATCGCCTAGGGAATATTACCTTATTCTTGACTTCCTACTACGAGTACTTCTGCGAAGATGTTTGTTTCGAACAGGTTTTCTCTTATTAATAGCTGCTTTTGTTTTCTTTTCATTACAGCAGACATTTTGCTTACACTTTCGTTTCCTTTTACTGCAATCTCTACTCTCTTGTTTGGTGTCACGTTTATTGCTTTTAGGTGAAACATTTTTTTCTAAATGAGCAAATGTGCTATTGGACTCCGCAGGCGAACTTCGACTAATAAGACCCAAGTCTTCGAGTTCCTTTCGCCCCTCCGACAAATTACCCTCAAACAACATTCTATCATTTATCTCATGTATAAGTATATTAGATGGGTCCAGTGAAGTATTGCTGTTGAACGACAGTAAGTACTCCAGTTCTTCTGTGTCTCTTCTTCCTTCTGTAAAATATCCGTCGTCAAGTAGGCCGTCGTCATCTCCTAAAAGATCACCATTATTTAGTTGATATTCTTTTAAACTAATATATTCCTGATTATCTTCAATCCCATTTAGGAAAGGACCACCTGAAATATAATTTTCTGATAAGGGATAAGATTTCAATAAATTGATTGAATTTTTTTTACTTCACAAATTGTTTTAATTAACACCGTTCAATAATCGCCCAAAAATCTAGTTGATTTGTAATAAAAAATGTGACATTTTTTAAATTTCTAATTGCAGTTCGGTGCCCGGGGTGACTCATGTCGAAAAGTTGACAGGCTTTGATACATATCTGCACTAAACTGAAACATACGTCATTCCGGACACGGCCAACTCTAGTTAGAAATTAAAAAAAATTGAAAATGTCACATTTGCTATGCACCATAACTGTGGTAAAGCACATGCATGGTAAACGTGTGTTGCAGTTGCACTGCATACAGAGTGTCCGGAAATAACGATGAAATATTTCGGAGGGTGATTCTGCAGCTCAAAATATTAAAAAAAGTTCCTATAAACATGTGTTCGGAAATCGCTCCCAAGGGACCTACCTAGAGGGCGCTCAAAATTCGATTTTTATTTAGTACATTATTAAGTTTTTGCATCCTGTCTGACATCAATAAGCAACATTGTATTTCTTTAGTTACTAATTTTTAGAATCCGTTCAGTTTTATAATTTAATAAAAATTAATTGATCAGCCTAGATCACCCTGTATAAGTTACTAGAGAAAACTTACAAATACTTAATTTGTATTTAAACCATCTGGGGTCTATTCTCTAATTTTAACGTTAATTTTGACAGTATCATTAGGCAATTTTTTGGTTTCCTACTACCGTTAATCGTTAAAATACTGTTTTAACGCCTTTGCTTTGACGTTGCTATAACAGCGAAAATACAAAACCAATCAGAGCTTGCATAATTATTGCATATTTAACGAGTAAATAATTGAAGACCTGAGTAGATAACAAAAAGTTAGTTTCGAGATATTCAGCTTTAAAGTTAAAACTTTTTTAAACATTTTATGACACCTTTTCCCATTTGTTATATTGATTACATGATCAATGAATGAACACTTTTCATTTATCGAAAAATGCCAATTTTCTAAAAATATTACATAACACCTTTATCCACTCGACTTAAGTCTACAATTACAGAATTGACCCTAAAGCCACCTATTATAACCTGCGAACAAAAACTTTTCCGATCTAGTAGCCCTTGCCGTGAGACGTAGGGCGTGACTGCTGAATTTATCATTCAAAGCGAAATCTGACCGTGTCGTTATCATATAATCTCCAGTCTACCCCATACACCTCTCACGTCAAGGCCTACTAGATCGAAAGAGTTTTTGATCACTCTTTACCTACATCTGAAATTAAATTACTTAATGTGTATATTTATCGGATGAAGATCATTTATCGATATTTATATACAAAGTAAATTAATGATTTACAGTATTTACACTAATCACTAATCAGTAATAATTACCTATGGCACTGGAAGGATTTAAGCTGGTCTCAAACGTCATTTGATGTTCACTGAAAATACAGTTAGGCACATTTTGGTTTTTTTTCGACAGCTGTGTAGAAATCTCCTCAAAAATAATGGCTGGATCAACGGTCTTATTTACATCTGAGGTAATCAAATTCAGAGAGGAATCTTCAGGATTATCTTGACTAGAACCATCAGCTCCATTTATTCGCCGAAAATTTTGGTTGTTGTTTGCTTCAAAATTACCATTTGACTGCAGTACTGTTTCAATTGTTAACTCGGGGTTTTTCTCAGTATCGGTAATGGTAACCTCTTCACAAACGTCTTCATCACCCGGGGGCCATTCCTCTTCTTTAACAATTTTTATTTCACACTCTTCCTCTGAATCTGAACAAATAATAATTTCATTACCGGAATTTTGAGCATCATTTTTTCTTTCAAAATACACAATGTAATCAGTATCTGAATCATCTTCGTCATCCATAATTTCAAAAGTTAGCACTGTCTCTTCTTTGCTTTTATCTTGTTTTCTATTACTGTTATTTACTCCGTTTTTATTGACTCTCCTTTCACTATTTTTATTTTCATCTTCGTTTGTTACGTCGATTGTAAGTCCTGGAGCATCACCACTGCTAGTTGGTATGATTTCTATAGGATCCGTTTCATTTCCTCTAGTTTTAAGATACGACCGATTGTTGTTTGTTGGGTACTGAAAAAAATTTTATGGATAGAATCTGGCACAGTTCTTCTGTCAACGATAACAATTTTGGTTGCTCTTTTGCCACTAAAATGACATTTTTCAAAAAAATGGCACTAAGGTTTTCGACTTGAGAAAAAATCATCTATCACATCCGCTAATAAAAATTTACATATAGGTTTTTTTCCCGGCACCGTTTTTTGGCCAAAAAGGCATCATGTGTGAATACATCTTCAGAAGCAGAATTCGAAGAGCTTTCATATGGTTACGCTAAAAATGGGGGTTTGCATTTAAAATTTTAAAGTCGATGTGCCAAAAAAGCACTTTCCATGAACCGATGTGGCCCAAAATCTAATCAGCACCTACAAATTGCGGCCAAATCTAATCAGCGCCTACAAATTGCCCACTGAATATGTGTGCCAAATTTCATCTCGAGACGTTCAGTAGTTTGAGCTGCAGGGTGATCACAGACGGACACAGCCATTTTTCAAAAACCACTTTTTCGGATTCCCAGTACCCTAAAACGTAGAGATTTGATGTTTTCGGCTATTCGATTTTTCGATCGATTTTATTAACTTGCTGCGCTGAAGTGTAGAAGTTTAAAACAAAGTCAAAATTTAGGAAAGTTTCAGAGCTTACATAGCTTGTATCTTGGAAATTAAGCACTTAAAGAGGTATGTTCATAGGAACTTTTCGTCGTAAGGCATGTTTATAGTGGGAATAACTTTAATTTTATTCTCTAACTGTAAAAATTCAAAGATAACGTTTTAATGCAGTCGTTCACAATTATCTGTAAACTTATTCTGTAATGTCAACGTGTTGTCAAATGGAAAATCCGTAGAATAAAGTTAGAAAATAGAGTTATGGAATAAAGTCAGGGAACCATTATAAACCATCCTTTATTAGAATAATGCGGCAAGGAACCACAACCTGGAGTTTGTCGGTGTGCTTAGGGAACACCCTGTATTTTGTTGACATAAACATTTTCGAAGACTTTAGCACCACGGGGGGGGGGGGGGGGGCAGCCCCCATTCTTGAATTGACACATGTTGACTGAGTTTGTTGTCAAATCTCACTAAACGAGGTCCATTAAGTTAATTTCTGACGTCGTAATATAAGATTGGTACTTTTTTGTGCTTGTATTGTGGCAAGAAAGAGGGTTAAGGCCGTTCGTTCAGAATAGACCAAATATATGGATATTAATGATTAGGCCCGCGACTTTTTACTGATATATCGATAAAAATGTGTTATCGATATACCGACAACTAATCGATATACCGATATATCAATTAGTCGATATATCGATAAGTTATATCGATGTATGTATCGGCATGGTTATCATTACACAAATTCACAGATAATTGCCCATAAATTCGCGAAATATGGATACAAAAATATCGATATATCGATATCTACATTATAACATTTCGATATATCGGGATATTCATACATCGATACGATTTGTAATATCGATAATCGAGCGCACCAAATGGAAGAACCGGACAGTTTTATTTATATTATTAAATCGATTTCTTTTTAATTGTTATGATACCCGATTAACGTAAATTGCTGTATTTAAAAATTCTGCCAATTTTTAAATTGCGGTGTGGGGAGGTTAAAATGGACTGAAGAGGTGTGGTGGGTAGTAGAATTAACACAGAAAATAATACTGGTTTATGATGAAATTGAGTAGGTACACAAAGTATAAGTTCAAAAACGAATACCTATCCAATGGTGGAATTAAAACTTGCCTGATTTTCAAATTCCGAATCACTATCTGTTCCATAATCACTAGTAGCGAGGTACTTGCAGGGTTCAACAGCGAACGAGTTCTTCACAAACAGAACAAATGCAGTTTCTTCGAGATTTTGAGCACTGTCGCCAATTTTCTCCAACAATTTTCTGCAAACAATATAAGAGGATGCAATTATATATTGGAAATTATCATTCTTACACAGCAATGTTTAGGGCCAATCTATTTCTCTCTCCATGTTCTTTCTTAAACTTTGATAAGAACTTTAGAGTGGCCACTGCCGTTTTAAAATTAACATTACGGCACCCAGAGCTACTATTTGCATCACTTGAATTTTCTGTAGTTGAAAACAGCATTACTTGCAAAAGTTTCAAAACCCTTTCCTCGACTAGTCTCTCCTTCTGTAATGATGGGTAGTTAGAATTGTGGTACAGGTTCACATTTTCCAATTCTAGATATCGGGAAAGCAGCAATTCAAAGTGATGTGATCTGGAATATTCTTTCTCTTCCTGCAAAGAACTTAAAACTAAAAAATCAAACAAAATTAATCTTTACCGAGTCATTGCATTCATGGATAAGATAGATTTCTCGTCGAATATCGTTAATAAATGCTGCGTTTATCCCTTCACTATTGTACTTATTGTTGATACCTCTAAAAATATTTAATGGTTTTGAAAATCGTCAAAAATGTGAAATTGAATATTTGGTTTCTTCCAAAAGCCCCTCGATGAAGTGTGGAAGATCTCAAAATTGACTTATTGCAATCCAATTAATTTAAATTTAAAGATTTTGTTTTTTAAAAGTTCGGATTGTCTCAAAAAGCATGCATGAAAACAGAAAACAAGTGCTGCTTCGTTTTAAAATTCCATCTTCGAATGTCTTCTCGTGCTGGCAAAGTCTTCAAAGTTTCTTCTAGTGTGCGTTTCTAACAAGTGTAATGAAATTTAATTTCTTACAGTTACTATAAATAATTGACTAGCTTATTTGAAAAATGTGATGATCAGCTAACAAAAATTATGTAATTAGTCTCTCATCCTTTTATTTGATTATAGTTGTTTATTTTTTCATTCTTATCCTCTTCGTATGTCCCAGTTGAAGTATAGTCCTGGTGGAAGTAATTATAAAAATAATTGAGTTAAATACCTGTAGACAGTTTCTGCCAAGGAGTCTATTGATTCTGGCTGACAAATGTCGAACGAAAACGAATAAAGATCCCTGAACATATTTCCACAACTTCAACTAAAAATAAAACACGTACATAAGATAATGACGGTACTAAATACTAACAACAGATTATAGGTCATACATACAGTGTTTTGGCATTAGAAAATGTTCAATAAAGTCTTTACTTCGTATGTAGTTTCGTAGGTACGTTATTTTTTTCAAGGGCTTTTGCTTTTATGGCTAATGAACTTGAAATTGAAACGATTTTACACAAAGTTCCTCCCAACCCACGTCAGCCCCAACTTCAAAATTTCAAATGGCAACGAGGGGGGGCTCTTGCTGTATAATTATCACTTAAGTTAGACTTAAAAATGAAAAATGACATTTGTCTTATGACTCTTATGGTATAAACGTCATAATTGTCATTTTAAGGCTCTCTTAAAGTTAAGTAAGGTCGGTGGAATCGTGCATAAGTGAGGTTCCAGACTTCTCAGATCTCAGTGTTAAAAGTAAATGACTTTTAATACTGGTGTCATTAAATGTAATTTTTAACAACTGTCAACAAACGTTAAAACAACTGTAAGTGTAATTTTTGTGGTCGAGGAATGCAGTTTAGGAAATCGAGGCCCATAGGGTCGAGGTTTCCTAAGCGTTCAAGATCACAAAAATTAACTACATTCCGAGGTGCGTACAGTATTTCTTGCAATACCTGAGACAGGAAGAAAAGAATACTGCACACACCTTGCACTGTAAGTAACACTTACAGCCCATGGACTGTAAGTAAATATTACAGCCCTGTGCGTAAGCACAGAAACGACATAGCAACTGGTAATGTATTGTAAGATCAGTCAGTGAATTTTGACACTAATATAGTGCTCGAGATGTAAGAAGTACAAAATGCAATTAACCTGGAAAAAGACCACTTCGTGATCTGTCCATCCTCGTTGCACTCATGCTAATCGAGAGAATAAGAAACTCACTGGGCGGCAACTGTTTAAGTTAGGAGGGAAAAGCACGTGCTCGGCGACAACAGTGGATCTCAAACAAAATAAAATATATAGGCCGCAGATCTTAGGACGGTGTCTTGACTGTCTGAGGTGCATACCTAAACTAAATAAAAAACATAAATTTTCGTAATGTTTATAAATTAACAAGTAAATTAAATAAAGCTGCGGTCTGTATTTATTTTGTTTGAGATCCACTGTTGTCGCCGAGCACGTGCTTTTCCCTCCAAACTTAAACAGTTACCGCCCAGTGGATTCCTTATTCTCTCGATTAGCATGAGTACGACGAGGATGGTCAGATTACGAAGTGGTCTAAGCGGTACGTTATTTAATTTTTCTTATGGGAGAAAGAGAGCTCGAATAAGACCGCATGTCTTTTTCCAGGTTAATTGCATTTTGTACTTCTTACATCTCGAGCACTATATAGAACTTACAATACAGGTATTGCTAAAATAGTATATTAAAAAACACGTCTCATAAGGCAAATTATTATCGCACGAGGTCGAGGATGTTTGGACAACGAGGGCGAAAAGCCCGAGGTTAGTATACAGTCGCGGACATGGAATTTCGTACTTCATTTTTCTGTCATTCGATGTAAATTGTGCTTTAATTGTCATGCTTCATGGCTGACGTTTTCTATTGCATTTTAAAATAATTTCACGCATGAAATTGTTGCCAGAATATAAGGCGCATCACACGCAATTCCGTGCCACGACTGTAGGTACTTACATGGTATACAGAAATTATTGAAAATGTCATACTTTTAAGCTTTTAGAGCTTCATTTTATTAATTTAAACATTGTAGGCACATGCTTCAACTACAATCAAACTAGAAATTGCATGTGGGCGACTGGCTAGCCTAAAAGAAAGTCCGCTATATAACGCGGCTTCAATTTATTAATTGTAAGTAGGTAAGTATATTAACGAATTAATTTCATAAGTAGTAGGCAAGTAGTTAAAATTGGACAAAAGAAAAAAGCAAAAAAGTAATTGGAAACAGTCGAGGAAACAGTATAGAGATAATACTTATGACCTCACATAATATTTATGAATAAGGGAAGAGTCATCCTCTACAATAAGTATGGTGGTGCACCTACTTACGGAACAACCTGTATAGTGTATAATTATACAGGGTTTCCGGAAATAACGATGAAATATTTCGTGGGGTGATTCTGCAGCTCAAAATATGAAAAAAGTTGCTGTCCGGAAATCGCCAAGTGGCCGCTCAAAATTCGATTTTTATTTAATCAATTAGGTATTAAGTTTTTGCATACTATCTGACATCAGTAAGCAACATTAGATTACTTTAGAGTTTAGTTACAAATTTTTGAGTTCGTTCAGTTTTGTAATTGAATAAAAATGAATTGATGAGCCTAGGAAATGCAAATGGATCTTTAAGTAAAATTTTCTCGAAAACGGTTGATCCTGCGAGGTTACAACACGAAACTTTTTCATGTAATTTTAGTCAGGGAACTATATTCCGGTGAGAAATTGACAAACAAATAACACATAATAAAATTATGCTCTGTCCGGGATCCACACGACCAAGAGTGACCAAGATTCACCCAATTTCCATGGCGACTCATTGTTGACAACAATGATTCGCCATGGAAATAGGGTGAATCCTGGTCGTGTGGATCCCGGACAGACCATAGGTGGGGAACGCTTAACCCCCCCATATTCTGCGCCCCTGGTTGAATCTGCTTTTGATAGGTACAATCATAGATAAAAGATATTATACAGTGTGTCTCATTTTAACTGGAACCACCCAAATATTTCGGTAAATATTGAGCAAATCAACCCGCTCTTCTTTTGCACATGTTGAGCTCCAGAATCTGAATCTGCGTAATACTTCACCTTTTTGTTATCCTTAAATCTCAGCCCACTGCCATTAATTAAAAAGGGCAAAAATTGCGAAATCGAATTAGGCATTTTTTTAGCCAAAAAATTTATTAAGAAAAGTTGCTCAGGATGACTAAAAATGGCTAAATCCGAGCTTTCGGGGCAAAATTAAAATGTTGAATTTCTGGAGGAAAAAATCAAAAATACCGAAAACTTCAATATTTTTGCAACAAAAGGGTTGCTGCGTAATAAAAAAAACAATTGAAATGGAAGTAAAATTCCAACATTTTCTCGAAGTGGCTTGAGAATTTTTATTCTTATCAATTGAAATGGGTTTGCTTGACATTTGTTGTTAGCTATAGCTGGGCAAAATTTAACAATCCCAGAAAAAGTTGAAATTATGATAAGCTAATAATTAATGATCTTAATAATTCCAACTTTTTTTGCGATTGTTAAATTTTGCCCAGCCATAGCTAACAGCAACTGTCAAACACTCATTTGAATTGTTTTTAATTACACAGCAACCCTTTTGTTGTAAAAATAATGAAGTTTTCGATATTTTTAATTTTTTCCTCCAGAAATTCAACATTTTTATTTTGGCCTGAAACTCCGCACTTACCCATTTGGGTTCATCCTGAGCAACTTTCCAATAATAAAATTTTTCGATAAAAAATGCATAATACGATTTGGCTGTTTTTGTCATCTTTAATTAATAGTAGTAGGCTAAGATTTCGGGATAAAAAAAAGGTGAAGCATCACGTAGAAAAAAAAGCGAATTGATTAGCTCAATATTAACTGAAACATTTGGGTGGTTCCAGTTAAAATGAGACACACTGTATATGGATATGGGTATACAGGGTGTTCCAATGAAAAGTATCCACCACAAACATTTCGTAAACCAAATAAAATATGAAAATTCGCTCGGACAGGTCGATTTTTATTTGGAGGGGGACACTTAAATCCATGCTTGGCGAAATTTCAAAACTCACCCCTTCACTCCCATCTACCCTCACTTCAAAATTTTAAATGGCAACCCCCAACTTGTGATACATCATTTGAAAGCTAATTTCATTGCCAATCTAACGCTGTAACAATTTTTTATATTTGTTGAACTTTAGCGCCCTCTTTGGTCAAATTTTAAATTACGTTAGGGCCCTTTGTGATACATCATTTGAAAGGGATTGAAATTATCTGTAAACTAATGCAAGAATTTTTTGAATATATCCATTCGTTCAAAAGTTACAGCCTAATCTTGAAGGATTCCCAGGCCCAGAACCAGCTCATGTCTTTCAATGTAAGTTTTGAACGAGTGGGTGGATTTCAAAAATTCTTGCATCAGTTTACAGAGAATTTCAAACCCTTTCAAATGATGTATCACAAAGGGCCCTAATGTAATTTTAAATTTGACCATAGAGGGCGCTAGAGTTGAACAAATATCAAAAATTGTTGCGACGTTAGATTGGCAATGAAATTAGCTTTCAAATGATGTATCACAAGTGGGGGGTTGCCATTTAAAATTTTGAAGTGGGGGTAGGTGGGGGTTAGGGAGTGAGTTTTGAAATTTTGCCAAGCATGGATTTAAGTGTCCCCCTCCAAATAAAAATCGACCTGTCCGAGCGAATTTTCATATTAACCTCCCCACAACCAATATAAAAATGGGAGGTTACTGCAATCAGTCCAAAATTCGAAATTGAGATAACACCAGATCTTTACGTTTCAAGGTCTCAGGATCACGAAAAAGTGGCTTTTAAAAAATGTCTGTGTGTATGTACGTACGTATGTACGTATGTACGTACGTATGTATGTACGTATGTACGTATGTGAGCACGATTCCTCGGAAACTACCGAACGGATTTTAGTGAAATTTGGTATGCAGGTTAGTGTTGGCCTTCTGGTGAGCCCAGTTAATTTTGTTGCGAATCCGAAGAACCCAAGTGCCTTTTAGGCATGTAAACTATGAAATTTGACTGATGAACACTAATTTTTATTAACAGCGCATGAAAGGTCTTGAAATTCTGTATCTGAAAGTGTACTCACACTTAGCGCCTTTTTGGCATAAAATCGAAAAATTCGAAGTATTGAGGAAACATTAAATAACACGCTACAGCCCAAACTGCTGGATCGATTTGGCTGAAATTTGGTAGGTATAGAGATACCGTCACCCGCCGAAGAACTGATTTAATTCTGGTGGCAATCCGAGGGCGGCAAGTGCCATTTTGGCATATCAACTTTGAAATTTCAATAATGAACTCCTATTTTCTCTATCAGCACATGAAAAGTCTTCAAATTTAGTTTTCAAAATTGTACTCAACCTTAATGCCCTTTTGGCAAAAGATCGTAAAATTCAGAAAACTCACAGAAAACACATTTGGTTTGGTGGAGTAAAACTTAGGCATAGTAAATAGTAAAATTTAAGTGATATTAGTGATAGGATTGGATCATTCACCAAGTGGGGAGGTTTCAGCCGCTTCCGTAGCTGCCCATTTTTTTTTTATTTGGTTTACGAAATATTTGGGGTGGATACTTTTCGTTGGAACACCCTGTATATCTTTTATCTATAGATACCATAATCTGATGGCTCTTACTGATGTTAGATAATGTGCAAAAACTCGTCGCTGTAGCTCAATAACGGTTCCTCATTTATTCAATAAAAATCGAATTTTAGGCGCCATCTTCAGAAGGCCGTAGCCTTTTTTCACATTTTGAGCTGCAGAATCACCCCTCGAAATATTTGATTGTTATTTCCGGACAGCCTGTATTATAATGCAATAGGTAACACAATTTAGAAAATTTGACAAAGGCCCCTATCCCATATTATTTATCAGGAGGTGTCCTAAATTCTAAATTAACAGCTCAGTTAAGGACGCTGTTTATATATTTAAAAACTTACCTAGCATGCAGAAATAATAAATCGGTTTTGTTACATTATTAAGTATGGCAATTCGTTTTGCAATCCCAAAATATCCCGGTGGAAAGATTGTCCAAAATTCGGTTAAAATATTATAATAATCCGACTTTTACAAAAAATTCAATAGTTTTACCTTCAACAATCAACAAACAACAATCGCCCATCCACTATCATCATTTTTATTGTAAATAATGCAGCCTGGTTAGAAAAAAAAGTTTAGTTACTTCAATGCTACCAACACGTACGCTAAAGTAACAAGCTGCCTTCGCTGTAGAAATGATAAAACAGACATTATTTAGGTTATGAATCGCCATTAATTAAAATAATTTACCAGTATTTTCAGGAACAATTTCCATTTAAGTCTAATTGTTTGAATAAATGGTCATTTTAAAGTGACGGCTGAATAATTGACGTTTCATAATGTTGGTACCCATGACAGTTTCTTACGTCAACCAATGAGACAACGGAAGAAAATAGGAGCATATACCTTCAGCTGCAAATTGTTCCCTTATGTGACATGGCGTCTGATAGGAAAGTCAGTTCTTGAAGAGGTTTCAAAGGTTTTTCTTGTTTTTATGACATTATCATACGAGTCGGCTTACTGTAAAAGCCACAAACATTTCATAGAGACTTGCATTGATGGTAATGCATGCAAGGAAAACTCAACGGATGAACGATGGGTAGGCTCAAGTTTTGGAACAACTAATGGGGCAATATGAGTATTTTGTGACAAACAAGATGCTTTTCTTGCTTTTTCAATCAATTTTGTTACTAATTGTTGGTTTTCTTTGTTTAGGTACTTCGAGAAGCACCAAGCCCATCCCTATCAGGTAATAGAATTGTAAAAAGTTGTAATGTAATTTGTGACTATTTTAATCATGTTTCATACCAGTAAAAGGAAAATCTTCAAGAAATCACAGTAATTGAAGATTTTTCTTTGCCAAAACTGGGTTCGGTCTTGTTTAAATAGCCTGGGTTGGCTGTGATCGGTAAAAAAATTTGAAGTCAGATTTTGGGATTATTTGCTAATTTTACTGCAACATTCGGCTTATTTAAATTGCAGTCCGTGTTTTAAGATGTTTTGCTTGAAAATTCATTCAATTTACACAGTTGTTTTGCAACAAATTGAAAATAATGCTTGCCAAAACAACAGTAAACATGGCTACCTTTTGCAAAGACAACCTAACCTACTTGGTGATCATATTAATTATTTCGCAAATGCTGCGAAAATAAGACCGTTTTGCAGGCAAATTGTTGTATTCCAACAATATCTATTGAAGAAAGTTGTTTTTGTGCAGAATTCGAAGTATAGTTCATCGAAGAGTTATGGGTCAGGTAGTGATAGGTACGAAAGGATTCGAGATTCCCCTAATGGAAACTATCGGTCGGATAGTCCGGACTCACAGTCACCAAGGGACCGGGATAGGTCATACCAATCAAAGAGCTCCTATCTACAGAAAATTCGTGAAAAGGAGAGAGAAAATAGAGACTATAAAATGTCGAGAGATAAGTATTCAGGTAGATGGAGTACTGTTTAAGTTAAACATTGTTTATGAGATTATTACAGATAGTGCTAGGTCACCGAAAGAAAAGCGAGGCAGGGAGCCTGAACACAGGACCAATAATGATCGAAATGATGAAAAAAGCATCCTGCATCCAATAAAAATGTCTCAAAACTTGTCATCTAGGGATAGGAAGCCAGTGCATAATAATTCAGTGGATAAGGTAAGTTTTTAATTTTAAGCAATCTGATTGATTATAGTAACTAATTTTTTCTGAGTCTTGCGATATACTTTCGTCTTTCTCCAACTCCTGCTACTTAGAAGAGTGGAATGATTTTATCAGAAAAAAGACAAGATAGGGTAGAAATTCGCCTATCACTGGGTCCTCGTCAAGCTTGTTATGAATTATAATGACTCCCAATCCTCAGTTATTTATTTATTTTACAAGAATTTCCATTAATGATCTTAGTTTTCTTATTTTTCAAAAATTGCTAATAATTTCCCGATACTTACATAACTTAAAGAAAACTTTATATGTTAGCCCACGTTTCCATAGGTCTGCACTATTAAAGCGGAACTCCACCAAACCCTCATTTGTAGTCCGCTAATAAGTTTCAGCAATTGTGTTGCAATCAAAACAAATTTTTATGAAACCATAATTTTATTAGATTTATTGTGTGAAAAACTGAAAAACAAGTTTGTGGTTTTTGGTTTTTTAACCTCCTTCCAAACTAAAGAAATTGGCAGCAGAGAAGCGGCTGGACCCTTCCCATTGAGTAGGTTTTTGATTTCCGTGTCTTACTGTATTTAAAATTTTAAAGTTGATATGCCTAAATGGCACTTCTCGTTTGCCAACTACTCCCAAAAACCTTTCAGCTCTTCTTCTTGTCGCCCAATCTCCATGTACCAAATTTCAGTCAAATCGATCCAGTAGTTTTGGGCTATAATGTGTTTTTTGTGTTATTACTGGGGGGGATTTCACAGTCGGCAGTGGTGTACAAATTTTCGGCAGTGTTAGTGGGAAATGTTAGGCAGTGGTTGCAAAAATTGAGCAAATTATGTGAGCCCTTAACCCACATAATTAATTTTTCGGTGGAGACAGGCAAGCTCCCCCGCTCTTGGAAGGTGGCAGCCGTAACTCCAGTTCCCAAAAAAATGAACCCGGACAGCCTTGCGGACCTTAGACCAATCAGCCTGCTAAGCACTACATTAAAAATTGCCGAGTGTGCAATAACAGAGCAACTACAGGCTCACTTGGAGAGCAGCAATACCCTGTCTTGCTATCAATCTGGTTTTCGGAGCGGCTATAGCACTTGCACCACATTGTTATCATTAGTAGATGACATCATAACAGCAAAAGATAAGGGGGAAGTGACATCCTTAATCCTGTTAGACATGTCAAAAGCTTTTGACTCTATCAACCCTGCCCTTCTCCTTGCTAAACTAAAATACTACGGTATCTCAGGCAACACTCTAGAGTGGTTTCGCAATTACCTCATAGATCGTATTCAGGTTGTACGTGTTAATGGTCGATGCTCCGACCCAGTCACATTAAAATCGGGTGTCCCTCAAGGCTCAATTCTTGGGCCAATTGCCTTCAATATAAGCTTAGCTGACTTACCGAAGATACTGTCTCACTGTTGCGTAAAGATATATGCTGATGATATTCAGATTCATCTTTCATATGATGCTGACAACCAGCAAAATGCCTTCTCTGTTATCAACTCCGAACTCAAGAAAGTCCAGCACTGGACGCAAAAAAATTGCCTTTTAATAAACCCATCAAAATGCCAAGGTATTTCATTCGGTACGACTTCCAAGTTAGCCCGATTAAGTCAGGAGGCTATTTTGAATTTGGGAGACATGCCGATTCAATTCAGCAATTCCGTAAAAAATCTCGGGGTCGTGTTGGACCCCACTTTAAAGTTCGATAAACATATAGGCCAGATCTGTCGTACGACTTTTGGCTGCATGAAAAGCTTAGCCCCCTATCGTAACTACTTAGATGCGGATGCTAAACGCAAACTCACAGAGGCGCTAGTATTATCCCATTTAAACTACTGCAGCCCAGTGTACGGCCCTTGTCTAACTGTCAGCCTAAAATTCAAATTACAAAAAATTCAG
Organism: Pycnomerus fuliginosus; assembly: GCA_963924575.1. Classification (NCBI taxonomy): domain Eukaryota; kingdom Metazoa; phylum Arthropoda; class Insecta; order Coleoptera; family Zopheridae; genus Pycnomerus; species Pycnomerus fuliginosus. The sequence goes on along the minus strand of OZ004618.1, from coordinate 24,921,984 downwards.
AATTACTGTGCGCGATATATCTGTCAGATTCCTCCTCGCGACCATGTCACTCCGTTTATTAGACAGGTTGGCTGGCTTAAGATAACTGAAAGACGGTTTATTCAGTTTCTTAAACTAGTCTACAAAGTCGTAGCGTCTACCATTCCTTCATATTTATTCGAGAAAATTATATTTCGCGCAAACATTCACGGCAGGAGTTTGCGTACCACGCACAACCTGATAGATATTCCTGCTCATGTCTTATCCAGCTTTAAATCATCGTTTACTTACTTAGCTGCTTATTTAATTAATCAGGTCCCGTGTGATACAATCAATCCTTCTCATCAATTTTTCGAGTCTCTCAAAACCTTGTTAATCCAGGACAATTTACACTCTGTCGATCTTTCCCTTTTCTGAACTTCCGTATCTTAATTATTGAATTTTCACGATGCTCGCGCTGACCGTACTGTACCTACCTATCTTTCTCTGCTATCCTTTCGTCTTCTTCTCCTCGTATTTTGGACAGAATTAAAATCAGCTTTAGCTGTTTCTGTTCCATTTGAGTGCTGTGGGAGATTTGATTTAATTTTCTTCCAATCATTTTGTTATATTTGAATAGTTTTTTATTTTCTTTTTCGTTATTTTTATATCTCCGAATGCACTCAATAAAGGGTATTATTATTATTATTATTATTATAAATTCGACAGTCGGGGGACTTCACAGTCGGCAGTGGTGTACACATTTACGGCAGTGTCCTGAAAATTCGGCAGTGGTGTACAAATTTTTGGGGTGTGAAATGCCCCCCAGTTATTACAAAATTTCAATTTTTTTTTATCCAAAGGGCAGTAAATGCGAATGGATTTTGTCTTATTTAGAACAAGTATTTGAAGACCTTCCTGATGCTGATAATAAATTTTTAAAAAAGTTCTTAGGATGGTAAAATGGGAGTATATTCAAATTTGAAAATTGCTGTGCCAAAACGGCACTTTCCGTGGGTCGATTGTCTCCAAACATTGTTCAGCTCGTCGACGTATAATCCATGTACAATATTTCAGCCAAATCGGTCCAGAGGTTTCGACTGTATCGTGTTTTTAAAGTACATTAACAATCCCGAATATTTCAATTTTTGCCAAAAATTCACTAAAAGTGAATACATTTTTGGGGGGTTAGCATTTAAAATTTAAAAGTTGAAGTGCCAAAATGGCATTTCCGGTTACACGATTGGCTCCAAAAGCTTTTCAGATCTAAGTTAGGTTATCAGATGCCCACGTACCAAATTTCAGCCAAATCGGTCTCGTAGTTCTCGCTGTGGCGTGTTTACAAACGTACAAACGAACGTACGTTCATACTCACAGACACATTTTTAAAACTACTTTTTTGGGGTTCTGAGACCTCAAAACGTGAAGATCCCTTTTGTTTAAAGTGGGGAGGTTAATAAAAGGTCAAAAAGGAGTGCCTCTACTGGAACCATGGCCGCGCGAACAGTACAATTTCGCGCATTACGATTATTTATCGAGTATCTTCAAAACGGTAATGAATTTCGAAATTCTAGCAAGCGGCTCCCCGCCATAACCTTCTCTTCACAAATTGCATACGATTTAGACAGGAGCTTTCTGGATATTCGTTTTTTGTTCTCATTAAAATGGACGGTTAAAGGGGTACTAAAGAAAAACGAGCATGTTGGACCAAGTGCCACCCTGGATTCGAACCGTTTGTTTTTTATTTGTTGGAGAAATTTTGTTGTAGATCTAGAGTGCTGCGATATTCTTTTTTTTGTCTTTTATGGAGATCAGTATTCTTTACTTTACTTGCTTTCGGTTCATTCAAGTCTGATTCGGAGGGCTTCAAAATATGGAAAAACATGTTTCACAATGATGCCATCAACTTGGCATTTTTGTCCACAAAAGATAAGTACCATCACACTCTCAATCCACAAACAAAAACAAAACTTAATAAAGTGCCACTATAATACTCAATGACTCCTAAATTACAAAAATATATAAAAAGGTACCGGGTGTCCCATTTAAGAATACAACATTTGGGCTATTTTCGGCGAAACCGGAAGTGATAGAAAGTTCTAATGTATGTCAAAAGATGACATTTGGTGGATATGTTTGCTGTGATTTTTCAGATTTTCATCTTAATTGAAAAAGTTATTGGAGCGTACATGGTCTCATTGTCACCCGGTAGAATGTCTTGTAACTCAGAAGTCAGAAAATCCGATAGTTTTCTACTTTTCACCACCAATTTTCGCAAATGACAGTTGTCTATCAGATGAGTTTAAAAAAAGCACACGTCTTTTTAGTGCCGCATTTCATATGTTCAAAACCCGCTTAGTACTCTAAATGGCTTTTTAAATAAAAACCCGATATATGGTCACTTCGGAATTTTGTTTCTCCACGTAAGTTAAATGCTGTTACCGCTGCAAAGTCTCGTGGGACGCAGTTTACCAACTTTTCAAAACGGCTACTCTTGATTCGTCAAAATCCCCTACAAAGTCCATTTTAACTTCTATTATGAAATCGGCTCTTGCAGCCAGCCGGTTGTGATGTCATCACAAAGCGAACCTTTTCTACATAAGAAGTACACCTTTATTAATTTTCTTCTCAAAAACGAAATAAGACCTTTGCTCTAACTATTATCTATTCCGATCTCTTCATTTTTGAGCTGCAATACTCATTTCCTGAAATCCATTTGTTGGCGACAAAAATATTGGTTTGGTGGAGTTCGGCCTTTAATTACAAACGACCTTGAAAATGGATTTAAACTACTTCATCTTATTTTCAGAGGGATGAAAGGGAAAGGGTAACTAGAGTAGGAGATTGGTCTGAACATGTCAGCTCATCAGGAAAGAAATATTATTACAATTGCAAAACAGAAGTTTCTCAATGGGAAAAACCAAGAGAATGGATAGACAGAGAAAGAGATCGGTTTAGAAGTCGAGATCGGGATCGTGATCGAGATTCAGAACGTTGCTATAGCCGTTCGGGTACGCGTAAGTTGTTTTTGCATTTTTTTGGAAATAAAATAATGGTTTCTGCTTTCAGGACACGACAAACATTCCAACTCGAGGGGTGCAAACAGCAGCAGCAGCAAAGATGGTCCTAGAGATGGTGCAACAGGCAGTAGGCACTGGAGTAGTAGTAGCAGCCGTGACGACACCGATATGCCGGTCAAAGACGCTCGTGCTAATAGCAGAAAGCATCCAGATGAAAATACGCAGTCAACGCAAGATATGGATATTTCTCCCGGGGATAGCACTCCGACATCAGAAGTGTCCTATGGAAATAGTTCAGTTCAACAAACTGTTGAACCAAATATGCAGGGACCTGTTTTATTGGCAAACGCCCTGCCAAGATTAATTTCACATCCCATTCACATGCCCTCGACACCTGGAGGACGATCAGAACCGTCACCTCAAAGTACACCTTCTATGATGCCCGTGCCCACAACAGTGACGGTATCTAACACACCAGGACCACCATCTAGTCTCGGTAGTTTACCAAGGATGTTGTCGCAAAGTACATCTAATGAAAATGCCGATAAAAACTCACATGGTACTATAGCTTTGCAAAGGCAGACTATTTCTGGAGATAGTGCAGTGCATACTTCTTTAAGTGTAGACACTAATCATTCAGGAACTGTGGTAGAAGGTCCACCTACACCCACGCATTCTGAGACACCTGATTGCTCTAAAGGTAGGATTATTTCCATTTTTGCAAAATATATATGTTACATACATCAATTCGTGAACACACGTTCGTCCATGAACCAATACTACTTGTTTACTTAAATGATGACGGGATGCGCCCACCCGTGCTGTCTCTGTTCGTCTCCTCCTTGCAGTATGTTGGGTTACTTGTTGGTTACACTTAAAGTGACAAGAATGACATTTTAAACATACCACAGTTTCGGGTATGAATTTCAGTTGGTGCCATAAAAATTTACGATACCATAAAATAGTTATGCACGATTCCATCGACCTTACTTAACTTTAAGAGAGTCTTAAAATGACAATAATGACATTTATATCATAAGACAAGTGTCATTTTTCATTTTTAAGTCTAACTTAAGTGATAAGTATGGTCCGTGGGACCGGCCATTAGTCACGTAACTCTTAAGATGTCGCTAGCTGTCAAAACCAGTAGATTTCTTTAATTCGCGAAAATCCGCAAAGTGTCTGACATCTGGTGGCAATACTTTAATTACACTGAGTGACAGGATACGGAAATACTTTTAAACGTCCGTCATAATAATTTCAGTTGTCAGCTGCGAGGTTAGGTAGTAGTTTTGTTCGAAGACATCCTCTCGCTGACTCGAAATTTTGGGAATAATTCTGTGGAATTTTACGTTTTGTGTACTTAAGTGAAACATTGTAAATCCAGGAAAACTTGGCTTTTAAAAAATCCATGTATCGATGTCACTGATGTCACCTGTAGACACTGTCAGGCACGTCACGCTAGAATTCTCACCTCCGACTCCCCAGTGGGGTGAGATCGCCATTTTGTGGTTTAGCATCAATTAAAATTCAAACTTAAATTGTTGGTTGTAACGTCCGCCATATTGATTGAAGAATTTTGTTTATAGAGGTTATCGGACAACCTTAAGAAATGAAATTTCAATTCTTGCCTTAACGGTCCGGTTCATTATTAAACCTTCTTCAGAAGCTACAAAAGAAAAAATTCAAACCTCGGGCTAATTGCAAATTGGTTTATGTCGTGACGTAACGGCATAAGACTGATTATTTCCAAATTACCTTTTAAACCAATCAATCAGACTCATTTTGAAATTTCTATCCAATAGAATTCATTTAAGGGTGATTAATGCACGAGTCATTTAATCGTTTTCTTGACTACTTGATTTTGAACACAATTTTTTCACTGCTGAAAATAACTACGTACCACGTAAAATCAGTTAAGGGAAATAAAGATCCATAAATATGACCACCAGGCACATATCCTACACGCATTTAAAGTCTTCCTTCCACAAACCATATTTTAAGTGTTTTTGGACATAAAGGACTCTGATTTCTTTTGGATATAATCTCAAAATTCAATCACATTTTGTTTGCACGTTTCCTAACCTCAAACGTCAATGAATTATAAAGGCTCGTTCACAACATCTTATTGGGCTCTTCAGTATAGGCAACCCCGGTTTGAAAAATCGCTCTTTTAACAAAATGAAGAATTTAATTTGCGAAATAATCTTACCGAATACCACTCGTGCATCGCTATTGTAATCGGTTAAATTTTAGAAATAATTACTCAAGCTTTGTTGTCGTTTAGGTAAAACAATTCGAACTAAATTGCCATTTATTATCAGAGATTAAAGCCCTCGAGCTAAAGCTCTCGGGCTTTATCAGATAATAAATGGCAATTTAGTTCTCATTGTTTAACCACCGGCAACAAGCTTTCGTAACCATTTTCAAAATTTAACCGATTAAATAGCATGCACTTGTGGTATTATAAGCGATTAATGCATAACTCAGAAGAGGTCGCTAGTAGTACGGTTTGCAGAGTTCTACATTATTATCTTGCTGAAACGGTAAGGCGGCTTTTCCGATATGAGAAATTCAGTGAACTTTATGTTATACAACAACTGGAACGGATGCTCAATGTACACAAATGAGGCAGGCCTAAGTATGCAACCTGCAGTACTTTAGTAAATCTATCTCTGTTTGATACAGTACATAGGTGTTCGATTTAAATAATTCTCTTTTTCGGATGACACAACACACTCCGTAAGTCAGAGAGTGACAAATATACCAAAACAGCGCTTTCTCTATCGGCTTCACATTTGCCTATGCTGGATGTTAGGCAACATCAGGCAACATCCCTTCCAGTTGTTGCATAACATAGAGTTCACTGGAAAAATTTTAATTCAAATCAAAAGTCTAGGCAACCACGCTAGGGTTTTTCTTGTTGCCACGAAACAGTGTTTGGAACAATTACTTTGGGTGGGTAATTGAATTACAATTACTCATTACTTTGCAAAAAAGTAATTGAATGACAACTACCAATTACTTTTGTGGGAAAGTAATTGAATTACAATTACAATTACTTTTTTACGAAAATATCCTAAGTACCGAAACTGTTTTTTTTGCAATAACGTTCTTTATTGTAAACAATCTGACTGAACACAGAGTGCCTTAACAGTTCATATTCAAAATTTCAGAAAACTTCATTATAGAAGGTCTCCCTCCCTCTCACCATCTGAAAAATCGAAATCATTTTCCCCCACCGATTAGCAAAAAGATGTACAGCTCCTTGCGCCCATTGGCCTGCACCCTCGTTTAACTAGATCAAAATTACACTAAATATGACATCGATCGACTGACCAGGGTATTGAGTTGAGTTACGCTAATCCCTAATGGTAATGATGTTTTATTATGTATTAGTATGAAGAACATCACGGAAATTTTATAGTCTGACATCTGGTGGCAGTACTTTAATTACTCTGAAAGAGGAAACCGGATACGGAAATACCTTTAAAACGGCCGTCATCATAATTTCGGCTTACGTCAGTCAGTTGTCAGTTGCGAGGTTAGGTAGTTGTTATGTTTGGAGACATTCTCTCGGTGACTCGGGATTTTGGGAATAATTCTGTGGAATTTTACGTTTTGTGTAAGTGAAACATTGTAAATACACGAAAACTTGGCTTTCAAAAAATCCACGTGATTTCACCAACTGACACTGTCAGACACGTCACACTAGAATTCCCCCCTCCGGCTCCCCGACCTCGTTGAGACGGCCATTTTGTGGTTTAGCAATGCCATCTATTAGCAGCTGATTTTCGCGAATAGAAAATGATTGAAGAGTACGTGCGCGCGCACGCAAGTCAGGAAATAGGTCAATTCGCCGAATTAATATAAAAATTGAACAGCTATCGCAATCAATTTCAGCGGATATTTGGACTAGTACAAAATTACGGTTGAAATACAGGTACAAATTGTTATGGTTGGTTACAAATTCGTCATTTGTTCTTTGTCATTGGTCAATTTCAAATGAGTCGAATTGTCAACAAAACTTCCGTTCCGTTGCACGTCATCAGTAGAATGACGTAATTTTGAGGCAAAATTTGACAATGGCAGACTTTTGCGTTGCCTTTGCACCGGGCTCTGTGAAATTTTGCCTCCATATTGTCTATCTCTTTTAATTGGAAAGCCATATGTTCGATTTGCATATTTATCTGAGGAGCCTCACTTAATCTCGGCAGTTCTATTGCTTCATGTGATTATTTTAAACATTAAGTATTGAACCAATCCAAAGCAGCATTTAGTATACCAGTAACCAATCAAATCCTGATTACAGTGATAATACTACAACGTCAACTTGACACTACTCACTCAATACTTTAATTTATAAAATAATCTGCAAAATACGATTCGTAGTCTCTTGGTTGCCTTGTTGAGTCCTCATGGAGTCACTACTCGTCAAATGGTAGATTTTTTTCGGCCAAAGAGGACTCGCGCAAGCTCTCTTTTTAGCCTAAAATCTACCATTTTGACTCGTAGTTGACAACCATTCGGACGTCAAAACCCGCGGCAATCAAGAGACTACTCGTCGTATTACTATTGAAAATCGTAGACGTTTATTGATGACGTGCAACGGAAGTTTTGTTGATATAGTATTTTTCAACAAAACTTCTGTTGCACGTCATCAATAAAATCTTCAATTTGCACATTTATCTGAGGAGCCCCACTTAATTTCAGGTGTTCTATTGATTCATTCAAATTTTTAGGCATCAAATTACTGAAAATAAGTGAGGCTCCTCAAATAAATGTACAAACCGTAGACGTTTATTGATGACGTGCAACGGAAGTTTTGTTGATATGACTATATGACTATAACTAATAACATAGCGAAAAACAAACTTCCATGCGCTTTGACAACAAATAAAAGAGCGACTTCTGTCTTGACATGATGACAATTTGACAACCACGAGGACAACCACGATTGCCATCAAAAGAGATTAATGTCAGCCAACATAAAACAGTGTTAGCGCGACAAAAAAGAAATTCTCTAACAGCCATATCCTTCTTCATTTCTCCTTTAACATACAGGCCGGTTTTTTTTGACCACCCTGTATACGGAACACCACATGTCTAAAAAACGTACATGTAAATTTCACACACAGACCGATTTTGTTTGACCACGGAACACAAAAAACGTAGATGTGAAATTCAACTTTTGTGTGACCTTGAAACTTTCATGGTTTTGAGCTTTAATGCAGTATCGGAAAGAAAAAAAAAGTATGTATGTACGTACGTTCGTTTGTAAACACGTTAAAGCCCAAACTACTCTGAGCCAATTTGACTGGATATTGGTATGTAGGCATTTCATGACCTGCAATAGTGCTGAAAAGCTTTTGACGCACATAGTGCAAGAGGAAGTGCCATTTTCGCACATCAACTTTGAAATTGTAATTACGAACCCCCATTTTTGACGTCGCCATAAGAGAGGCCTTGAAATTCTGCTTCCAAAAATGTATTCACTATTAGTGCTATGGTAGATTTTTTTCGGTCTTAAAGACCGAAAAAAATCTACCATTGACGAGTAGTGAATCCATGAGGACTCAACAAGGCAATCAAGAGACGACGAATCATATTTTACAGATTATTTTATAAATTAAAAGTATTGAAGTAGTTCCAAAGTACGCTCGTGTCTAGGTAATTTAAAAATGTTGGATCATCGCTGTCAGTTTTCAGTCACTTGTCAGCTGACTGTCACGTCACAAAATAGAAGTGAAATTATTTATTTTCAACAAGATTTAAACATTTATGTATACCTACGGCTGATTACGGTGATTGAATTTTATTTTAACCGCATTATAACATTCTTGGTATGAAATTTGGTAGAATACCTAAAACTTTACAAGGTGAAATCTTGTTCGGGGGCATCTACCTCATTGATCTACCTACTAAGAAAAGAATGCACGAAACAAAACTTGTATGAAGAATATGGGAAGCGAAGACCATTTGGACGCAAGACAGGAAGACCGAAGGACACCGGGGAAAGTTTATTAGAGATTTCAAAAGTTGATAAATTGAAAAAACAAGTAATAGCTCAAAAGGAGGACCATCCTGTATAACAGGGATCCGATTTTTGGATAATGTCTGAAGTACCATCAGGAGTTGCCTCTTGGTCTGCAACAATACTGTACGAAATTTCAGAATCCTGCGATACACCATTCGGAAGATATTAAATAAAAACGATTAAAAATGAAGAACTTTGGCGGCTTATAACATCAAGAGGAATCACAATTGACCTAAAATTTTTGCACCAAACCTCATCATTTGAACAGTAGATTATGTGGTATGAAGGATGTGATGTCGTTCAGACTCACCCTGTATAACAAGATACCACACAGTTTAAATTTACCCAACAATTTTCTGTACAAATCTGGTAACCGTATCTTTTTCTAAATCTGATTAAATGTTTAGTTTCAGTATATTTTTATTTTTGCCATTTTTTAATGACAAATATATCTTCGACCGCGAAATGCGCAGATGAAAGAGTGCGATGGGAGATATCGGAAAGAGACCGGTAGAAATGCAACGACGTGCAGTACAATCAAGTACAATACTGGAATGTACTGATAGCTCCACCGCGCACCCGCGACTGTGGGTCCCTGAACTCGCGGAAAATCTGTTAATGGCAGACTCCTGAACCTAATCTGAGGCGAATTTTCCTTTGCGGGAAATGCGAGGGCTCAATAGTTTTTAAATGGGAAGCAATTGTAGTCCGCCAATCAGAATAAATCTCTGAATTAGACGGTAAAGGTAAAGTAAAAGGATGTAAGATGTTGCTGGGATACACAAAAAAATAATAAAGCACAAACAATAAGGGAGCACAACAATTATTTTTGTATCCCCAGCAACAGCTTTCACATCCTTATTGTACCTTACCCTTTAATTAACGGATACATACATTCTGATTGGAGGTTTTGAATTGCTTCCCATTTGAAAACTGTTGAAACCTCGCAATTTCCGCAAAGGAAAATTCGTCTCAGATTCGGTTCAGGAGTCTGCCGTCAACAGATTTTCCGCGAGTTCTGGGACACCCTGTATTTGCCAGGCTGTACACAAACACAATCGAAACTACCAGCACGATTAGACTAAAAATTAGTATGTGAAGATTGTCTGACCCGCTGTAGAGCTGAAAAGCTTTTGAAATCAATCGGTCCACGGGAAGTGCCATTCTGGCTCATCAACTTTAAAATTTTAAATACAAACCCCCCATTTTAGACTACCATTGCAAAGAGAATTAAAATTTTAACCTTCCTACACCACATGTAAACGCTCCGCAGCCCAAACTACTGGTCCAATTTAAATGAAATTTGGTACATAGGCATAATGAAGCCAATCGTGGTGCTAGAACTGCCATTTTAGCACATCAACTTTGAAATTATATGAAAGATCCACGCGGTGGGGAGGGTCCAGCCGCTTGCTGCCCTTTTTTGGTTTACTGGAACGAATTCTCACGTCAACAAGACACTAATTGATGCGCGCGTTACCCACACAATAAGTAGTTTGCTCCAATACGGGCTATTAGCGTGACGTAGGCCCGCTATCTTTGTTGGGCTAGGTTAAGGTTGTTACCATGGCAATGAAGCTAAACAATGCGAGAATTTCCATGTGTAGATTCAATTATTTCAGCACAAAGTTTATTGCAGACATGATGTAACGATTTAATCGCCTAGCAATCTTTAATTTGTCAATATTAAAGATTTTAAAACGCAACACAGTATATGTAAATGAAGAACTAGATGAAAAATGCAAGTTTTCTGGAATTTGCACATTGAAATCTCGCTTTGTTTGGCTTCAGTGGGAGGTGTTGACTATGACCATGCACAACAAAGATGGCGGTTCCACGTCATCGCTAATATTGCGTATAGAGTTCACTCGTTTGAAAATGGCAACGTCGCAATTTCCTGTACCGAGACCAGCAATGACATGGACGTGCTAATATTTTGAATTTTACATAGTTACAGTAAGGATGCTGGGTTTGAGGTGCCTACAAGTGGATTAGACATTTATAAAGACGATCAGGCGGTTTAAATCATTGAGTGTTTATATGGTTTTTGAACATTTTATAGGCGAAAATACTCGCGAAAATAAAATTACCCATACGTCGACCCTGAACTACGAGTTATTTTTCTTGCAAAAAGCACCAAACTGCCCAAATCTACACAATAATCAACGAGATGAAACATTTGTGCAGTGCGGTAAAGCTAAGCATCCGTCTGTCGAGAGTACTCCGGTATAATTTGAAAATGAACATATCACTGAGCAAGCAAGGCGGGAGGTGCTCTCAGATGAAAACACCTTTTGTTCATTCTCAGGGGAGTTCTCTGAGAAAACGAACCAGTTTCGAATTGTGAAAGTATTCGCAGCCGTGGACACAATGCAATGTTCTTTGTATTTACCTACATTTATGATAAAATAAATATGGAAACATAATTTCAATAAATTGTGCTCAATTAAGATGAGGTGCAAAGTTGAAGGAAACGTGCTACAAAAATTGTACAATCCAACGCTTTTCACTAGCAGGCACCTGTAGTGTACACAGTTCTGAGTTGGATAACTCTCCGATAGTAATTTTTCAGGTAGCTGTGAGTAAAAATATTTGAGAGTTCCCACGAATGGAAGTCACTGGAGCGAACTATAGTCTGTCCGGGATCCACACGACCAAGATTCACCCAATTTCCATGGCGACTCATTGTTGACAACAATGATTCGCCATGTGGATCCCGGACAGACCATAGGGGCCAATTTGAAGTTTTGATTGGCCATTGCCATAGCAACAGCGCGAATCGTCATGACAACTGCACTGCTTCTCCGACGCAACTCAACTTGAAATTGGCCCCTCAGATGGACGTTTAGCTTTATGATTATTGATTAGCACCAGTTTTTATGTAATATTGTACAACATATCCTCATCATATCACTCAATGTTCAGATTTGTGCAAATTGAAATGGAAGACTTCAATCGATGAAACATACAGTGTGATTCAAAAGTTTTGTAATTAGGGTTGGCTATGGAAACAAAATATTCGAAAAACGTTTGTCCAAAATTAATCGCACAGTCCCCAAAGAAAATCACTAAACTAAAATGACAGATGAGAATTTTTTTAATTTACTTCTTTTGTATTTATTATTGCGAATTATTTCGAAAAAATGTGAACCTCTACGCTTCCGGTATCAAATTTGGCGCCCTTCAGTGAGCACTCTTCGATTGGCAGCAAACAACAAAACTGTGGCAAAGTTAGGTTATGTTTGGTCTTGGTCCATGAAAGTATAAAAAGAAAAAGCTTTCATTTCTTCATAAAGCTTGGATGTTTGAGCAAGGACCTTGAAGCACTCGTCAAGAATAGGTTTTTTGTCCTTAGTTAAATAAAAAAATCGTATCCGTATGGATAATGGTCCTCGATGTGGTCAAATCCAATCGAAAGGTAATAATTAGCTTATTAATGCAACCGTTTCAGAAACAAATGCTATACAATAAATATGGATCGCAACAATTTCTTGAAGCAAGTGCGCTGCCTTCAATATCCATCGGACATTTATCTTGGACTCCGAGATGTTATGGTGATTTAAAAAATAAGAGCACCAATGGAGCAGTGTAATGTCCAATTTACACAGATTTAAAATTAACACTTACCTATTTTTTGTTTTATAAATCGACTAGTAAATTCACTAAAACAAGTTAATTAAATGGCTTTATTTTCAATTACAAACACACACGGTGGAAACAAAACTACTTAGAAACAGGTGTTCCCGATTTTGAGATAGTGAACAAAAATTACTACCCCCACAAATATTGGTGTATTTGAAAATTAAAAAACAACTTGATCGATCTTCCACTTCACTACTTTTGTGCTGAAGTTCTGGATATCTTAAGGCAGGGGGCCAAGTCAGGATCATCTGTATGTCATTTTAATTGGTTTGAAAAACTGCCTAATCCAAATCTTGTTATTCACATTTGTAACTTCCCGGATTCATTGTTTTTTATTGTTATTTACATTTGTAACTTCCCGGGTTCATTATTTTCGTTGCACACGAAGTCAGGTGTTTTTTATTTCTGCTAAGGGTTGTGAAAGCAAATTCATAAAAGAACAGAGAATCAGGCTAGTTGGAGTCTCCATTATTTGTTTCTGAAAAAGTTTCCAAATTAGCAGGTCGATTTTAATAAGCAAATTACCTTTCGACTGGATTTAACCACATCAGGGACTTCTCCGAGGACCATCCTGCATACGGATAGGATTGTTTTTTAAACTGAGCACAAAAAGCTACGTGGCCCCCAAGGCTGTTTTAACGAGCTCTTCAAGATCCTTGCTCACAAATTCAAGCATTATGAAGAAATAAAAGCTTTTTAAAACTTTCATGGGCATTTACCAAACATAACCTAACTTTGCCAGAACTTTGTTGTTTGCTGTCAACCGGAGAGTGCTCACTGAAAGGCGCCTTTGATACTGGAAGCCGAGAGGTTCACATTTTTTCGAAATAAATCGCAATAATAGATGCAAAAGAAATAAATTCAAAAAATTCACATCTGTCATTTTAATTCAGTGATTTTCTTTGGGGACTGTGCGATTAATTTTGGACAAACGTTTTTCGAATCTTTTGTTTCCATAGCCAACCCTAATTACAAAACTTTTGAATCACACTGTACATAATAATAAACACTGTAAATACCAGGTGTCGACGAAACCAGGCCCAACTTCATTCCTTATTCATTGTTTACATGTTTCATTTTAAGAGCGCTAGGGCGGTAGGGAATTTCCCAATAACTCGGCCATCTTTAATTATTTTCAAGTGATTTTTTTTATATTGTTAAGAAAAAAATACTTAATGGCGCCACGGCAGGTCTAACTACCACTTTCTCTTGAAAAAAATGTCCGATCTTAATTTTCGCTACAAACGATCCCTTATGATTCTCTCTACAATAAAATGTAGTTTTTAAATTTTTTTTACGATTGCTCTGAATGTAAAGCGCAAAGCTCTTGCACCTGACAGGATCCTGGCTCTCTGGGGGATTTTTTAAAAATTTTAAAATGTTAAAAAGAAGCAACTCTCTAATGGGGCAAGACTTTGGAGGACATCAGGATTGGCCGCTATGGCTCTTTGAGAAAGTGTACTTTTTAGCAAAAACCTAAAAATTTGAAAGTGGACTAACGCTACTGACAATTGAATGACATAAAATGACAAATGATTTCTGACGCTGTTAACCATAAAAAACTTAAGCTTAACATGTTTTGAAACCGAATTGACAGGTGATCAGCTGTGGCTAAAAATTAGGTTATGTTAATAATAAATAGTTCTGCAATTTTCAATCCATATAAATTTTGGGATAATTTTAAACTATTTTTTCAATTTGGACCTTCCAACTGCTTTTTCACAATATTCATAGATACTCTGCACATATCCTTGCTCCCCAACATAGCAGAATATCTTTATTGTTGTAGCAGTAATTATTGGATCAATTACCTTGAAAAATTTCACCTGTCTCTACATCAACAGTTAAAATTACATCAAATTGTACATACCTGAATCGTGATGTATGTAACCTTAAAAAGCAGCGTCAAAAACTGCTCCTTTGCCCCCCCTCGCTTCCCATCCTTCAAATACGTTTCAAACCGTCCTCTGCAGGACGCTTCAAAACTTATTGCATCGGATTAAAACTATTTCGCGATGACGTCATTAAACTATTTCATCGCTAAAAAACCGCTTTAATATCGAAATGTGATAATATATATCGGGTGTCCCAAAAAAACCGGACCAAATATTTTTGGGAATAAGTCTGCGATTTCTTAACCGATTTGGATGAGCGTGGTCTTAAATTAAAGCCAAAGAATCAGGCTTTCGAGTGTATGAGAAACTACGGTAGATGGCGCTGCCGTAGTAGTCCTATTGATACTTGCTTTAAAGGTTTATTTTAGCTGCATGGGGATTGGTCAGTCAACGACCAATCGGTATGACACTCGAATAGCCTTGAAGATCTTTCTTTTTTGTTCAAAAATCCTTTTTCAGATGTTGATTTGGCTTAAGCATTAATTTTCTGTAATTACGCATTTTAGCCATGACCAAAGAACAGTAATGCAAATAAATCTTAATTTTCAGTTATAAATGAACAAATATGGTGAAAATAGTGGCGCAGATGCCAGTGGGGGGCAACTGAACAGTTATCATTGAAAATTAAGCCCTATGTGCATCAATGTTACTTTAGTCATGGTTATGGAAGCATGAAAATACGCAAAAACACTTTTTTTAGAAAAATCACAGAAAATTAGTGCTTACGCCAAATGGACTTCTGAAAAAAGATTTTTGAAGAAAAAAGAAACATCTTCAAGGCTATTTGGGTCTCATAACCATTGGTTGTTGCCCGACCAATCCCCACGCACCTAAAATAAGCCTTAAAGACAAGTATCAATAAGGCTACTACAGCAACGCCATCTGTCGACGTTTCTTGCAAAGTTCCAAAGTCTAATTCTTTAGCTTTAATTTAAGACCAAGTCTATCCAAATCGGTTAAGAAATGGCTGACTAATTTCAAAGACTATTTTGTCCGGTTTTTTTTTGGGACACCCGATACATTAGACTTCATGCATATCGTTTTCTCATTTCATACTGTAAGGATGTTACAGCTTTTTGAAATTAGGCCCGCACTTGACATAAAAAAGCGAAATTATTCTTGATTTTCTCAAAAACGGTTGATTGTTGGCATTTCTTAGATACGGCTAACTGACGCACGTCGAGGGATACCCTGTATAATGAGGCTAAAGCACATATCCTTTACAATACATTTTATACAGATGTTTTGCTCAATCATTTGTTACGCAACTGAAAACTTTGCGGAACGGACTCAGTCATGACCCCTAAAAACCATAGTTACCTGAAATCCAATGATTGTCATTGTGCAAAGCAATTATCATGACCGAATCTGTTCCGTAAAGTTTTCAGTTGCGTAACAAACGATCGAGCAAAACATCTGACGCATACTGTACACTCAATTTCAATGAAAAAAAATATGCAGCAAATAATGTAACCGTTTCTTTCTTGTCACTAGCGGTCTCCTTACCCGTCGGTAGTCCGCCAGGCAATCTCTCATCGCTTCAGGGAATGGCAAGCTCTTTACAAGCTTTAAGACCTCAAGGCCCGTCAATAACACCGTCACTAGCGAATCATTATAGAGACGATTTGGTTAATCATGTCAGGGGATGGCCTGCAGAAATTTTAGAGAAACAAGTAAGTAACACAAAACGTAGTTATATAATTTTTAACATACTCTCCAACAGGCCCAAAAATTAGCCGAGGAAGCCCATATTATGGGTAGTATACAATGTTCAAAAGTTTCTGCTGAACTTAAGTCTGCTAGGTCAATAGTGCGTCTCACCGAAATTCAAGCAACACTACAAGAGCAAAGGTATGTTTTGTTAATAAGGGCAGAAAAATGTTAATACTTACTTTCAGAATTTTATTCCTCCGTCAGCAAATAAAAGAACTGGAAGAATTAAAGTCACAAAATTCATTTATGTCCGATGATTCTTAGTGGTTTCAATATATCACAAGATTAGTGTTAATAGCTAAACATTTTTGTTAAGTGAAAATTTGCATTATAATTTAATTAATTTATAACTTGAGCCGGTGTATATTTATATTTCCCAGATTGCCTTCAAGTTCATGACTTGTTCAGGCCTCTTTGGCATTTTTTATTTCAACTGTTAGAAACTAAAGACTTTCTCTTAGGTAGAATTTAATATGTGACCTGTATTATAATGGTTTTATGTTTTAGATTTAGATAAATTGATATAATATAGAAATAGTTTTTCACAAGTGTATATTTTCATTTGATTAAAATTGAGCTTTATAAAACGAAGTGATTGTTTATTGTACAAATTTTTTTAATCCCTGTTATATTGTTTGTATATTTTTGTAGGGTACGTGTAAAATTCTTTTTTAATTTAGTTTCAATTTTGTATGCAACAGCAATGTGTTTTATTCTGTAAAAGTGAAGAACTGTTAAAATCAAATCAAATGGAAATATACATGACCCGGTAAAAAGCACATTGCTCCTTGGAAATGAAATATTTTGAATTTGTATTTTTTCCAAAAAAAAAAACAAGAAAAAACAAAAATCTATTAAATATCTTGTGATATAAACACTGTTCATGTTTCTGTTCTATGTTGCTTTAATGTAATGAATTTAAGTACAATTGTTATATTCAATCCACCTATGAATTTTATAGAAAATTACTTGAATATGACAACTGTAATATAGTTTTATACGATTTATTTTGTTTACATCTCATTTTGTATTTTATACCAATTAAAAAAAAGTAACGATTAAGAGTACAAGTTCGCTGCGAAATTAGAATTAATTTAACTTTTGGACATTTTGAGCCTCTTCTGACGTTTTAGCACAGTTTCATTTGGCTGAGGAAATACTTTGTATAGTTGTCTCCATGTATTTGAGTGTATGTCTGTTATATATAATCTTAAAAATTGAAATGTTCCATACAAGTAACATTAAACTTTTTAATCTAACTGGCTTAAGATTTGACATCCCTAAGAAATGAGGTAGGGTTCTGGAAATAATTTATAACTAACGTAGTTTTATTAACTAAAAAACAAATTTTAACAAAACTTGGCTATGTAAATTTCTGTAGATTATGAAAATAATTGACGATAGGAATGCTTCCGAGTTCTATTTTAAATTTAAAAAAAAGTAATGGAGTAGTTACAAACAAAAATAGGCCAAGTTCTTGACTAATACAACCAATAAAATGAGAATAAAAAAATAAAGGCACAAACATGCTGAAAATTTCATTTACTTAGTTCAATTTAATTAACAGTCATAAAAAATATGAAACTTTCAGCAAAACACATTCCATTAGATCTTATTTACATAGTTTAAGCAGTCTAACTCCTTTTTGGTAAAGGTTTCTATTTAAGTTAAGTATAAAACAACACAAATATTTTTAAGATCAAAATATAAACGTAAACCGCTCGCCAAAATCCCGTTGTATAAATAAATGTGCTGTTAAAAAACCACAATAATGATAAACATTTTACTGAGGAGCCAAGGAGTGAGCCTACTCTTGATAATACACAGACAAAACTAAAAGCAATTTCAGGTAAAAATAAATATGTCTGTATCTCATATTGCATTGCAATGATTATTAAATTCACCTGGCAATCAGCGAGAATGCCAAATAAACGAAATTTGTATAACTTGTGCTAAAAAGTTATATTAAAGAATCATTTTGTCTGTGTTCCCTTAAATAAAGAATTACATCGTTTAGTAACGTATGTGGCCTGACCCATAAGAATATCACAGCAAAATTAGCCAAATACTTGGCCATCATGTAAATATATAATCGCTCAAAAAATTTCACAAATACATATTTCATCATCACACTTCATTGATGAATTACAATCATCAATATCAATATAAAATTCTACATTCTATGGATCAGACCTTCTTACCCTATTTTGTATACAATTTAGGGGATAACATGGTGTGTACAAAATTTGTACACAGGCTCATCTGTGAATATTGTTCAGCAGGCATAGACATTCAGGATATGGTAAATAAATTCTAAATATTTTCAACAATATTATATTACAGTTTCGAAAGGCGAATGCCCAACCTTAAATCTTCGCAGATGGCCCTATTATTATTAACTTCTAAACATTTATAAATAAATGTCCTTTATTATGCCATTATTTTGTGACAAGTTAAGTTACTTCGTAATCTCTTAAAAGAAAAATTAACTCATATCCATCCACTCCGATATATTGATTATTTTCTTCAATATACGCACTCTTACGTCCTTTATATACAGTAAAACGACACGGAACTATCGATGCGTCCGACGCAGTGCTTTCCTTATTTTTCGTTGGGGTTGTGATCTGAAAACGCAAATGTTGTGGTTCAGATGCTGACTGAAAGAATTTATCAATAATTATATACAGCGCGATTTATAAAAATCGGTCCCTGTTGTTCATTAAAAATATCTATGAAATCTTGTAACAAAAGGCCTATTATTATTTGCCTGGATATTGCAATTGATTCCGCAAGTTGTGGCGTTTGTTGATTACGACATGGATCCAAACAAACCGAGTGGACCTTCTGATTGACCTAACCGAAAGTTTGTTATTAATCGTTATGCCGAATTATACCCTTTATTCTTAAACTAGGTGAGTTTATATACAGTTTGGCAATAATGAAAATTACTGATTAGCGAAAAAAGGATGCGGCACTATCCTTTTGAGAAAATGGCTTTCAGCAGATTTGGCTGACATTTTGATCTCCTGGTCAAAAGTAATAATTGACAAAACGCAATCATACAGACAGTTTTTGCTACTCAGCCTCCGAAGAAGCAGTTGTCCCAAAGATACCCTCCCAAATTAATTAGCACACCAAAGAAACTTTTATACCATATGTGTAAACAATAAAAGGACCCCCCCCCCCCCCGCACGTTTTATACGGAAAAGTTTTCATGATTCTGAACAGAAGTTATCATTGCACCAACCTCCTGACATGGACAGTTTTTGCTACAAAAAATCCCGAAGATAGAATTTTGCCATAAGGTTTATACACATTTTTGGGCCCGCCGTTTCCTGCTCTTCCCGACATAACATTCAAATACGCCCAAAAGGCTTCCATATAGAATAGACGCATGTTAACAATATGGGTAAGAAAGGCGCCTCTGAACTTATCGTGTAGAATTATGATGGCAAAACGGCCGATTCCATTTTCGCTACATGTAGTTCTTATTATGGGAAAAGTTCTATTTTCGGGATTTTAACCTCCCCACTCCACTTCACCATTTAAAAAAAAAGGGAGGTTACTGCAATCACTAAAATTTTCGAATTTGAGATAAGACCGGATCTATACGTTTTGAGGTCTGAGGAGCCCAAAAAAGTGGTTTTTAAAATGTGTCTGTATGTATGTACGTACGTTCGTAAACACGCCACAGCCCAAACTACTCGACAGATTTAGCTGAAATTTGGTACGTGTGCATGTGATAACCCAACTTAGATCTGAAAAGCTTTTGGAGCCAATCGTGCAACCAGAAATGCCATTTTGGCACATCAACTTTTAAATTTTAAATGCAAACCCCCATTTTTCACGTCACGATAGGAAAGGCCTTCAAATTCTGCTTCTAAAAATGCATTCATTCTTAGTGCCCTTTTGACCAAAAATAAAAAAAAATTGATTTTTATCGGACTTTAAAATCGCGGTACAGCCCAAGCCCCTGAACCGATTTGGCTGAAATTTTGCACAAGGGGATTGTATTACACGTCGAAGAGGTGAACAAATTTTGGATTCAATCGGCCCACGGAAAGTGCCGTTTTGGCACACCAATTTCGAAATTTAAAATTATTCTCTAATTTACCCATCCAAAACAAGTTTTTGAAAGATTTATTGTCACTATCGAGGTCACCATCAGAAAGGTCTTCAATTTCTGGTTTTAAATGAGACAAAATTTATTCGCATTTAGAACCCTTTGGGTAGAAAAATCGAAATTTTGTAATAACACTGAAACCACTTTATAGCCCAAACTAGTGGATCGATTTGCCCGAAATTTGGTAAATGGAAGTGAGGTGACCCGTTGAAGAGCTGAAAGGCTTTTGGGAGCAATTAGTCAACGGGAAGTGCCATTTAGGCATATCAACTTTAGAATCTTAAACAGAAGTCCCTGAAATCAAAGACCCACGCGTTGGGGAGGTTCCAGCCGCTTCTCTGCTGCCTTTTTTTTTGTAGCAAAAACTGTCCATGTCATGAGGTTGACGCAATAATAACTTTTGTTCAGAATCATGCAAACTACAACATATCAAAAATTCAGACAATTTCACCGAAAGCCACTTGCCATAAGAATCGTGCTTAGAGGTCAGAACCGTGAAATTTAGCAGAAAACAAAACAACGGTCTTTGGCAACTGAAGGTAAATTACGTTACAGGAATCTTCTTTTACCATGTTGGGGTAGGTCAGAAGTCCGGATTGATATGTGCAAAAACCGGGACCAAACAAAAATTTAAATAACCTACAAACTGAAACTGCCACGTTATACACCGTGGGCCATATTTTTGTTTATGTAGTAACTTTTTTGTTTGAAATTCGATTGCAATTATCATTGCTGTGGCAGAATCTTGACAGTTTAGGCTTTCTTATTAAGGATAATAAAAAGTGAATCACGTAAGGATCTTCAAGAATTCCTTCATGTGTTTCTTTAAATGGATGGCACGTTTTTATTCAGTAGGATCGATAAATCATAAATCAGATAAATCACGGAACACGTAATTTGCACCAAAAGTTTGGTAGGTCGTAGAAGCAGAATTTTGTGACCGTTTGCACCACGAATTTGAAGGGTTCAGCAAACTTTTTTGTTTTTTTTTCGTTTCAAAGATAATTTTTGTGAAATTCAAAACGTCTGTCAACTCCTGGCAAGTTTTCACCTCCTAATCCGTAGACGTTTTACATGAAAATCTCAATTTCGTTGGAGTTATGTATGATTTCATTATTTGAATAAAAGACGTTAAAATAGTAAACTAAGCACATCGCCATCTTCTTGTTACGAATGCAAAGAGCCAAAACGTTTGTTCTTTTAGTTTAGTTTAGTTTAGGGGCATCCAATCTCAAAAACAAAAAAAGTGCCACTCTAGCAAAAAAAAAACGTTAAGAAAATGCACTGGTTCTTGCAGATCCTCAAGTGATTAACTCATTGTTTTACGTTTTATAAAAGGCTGAAGTGTCAGGATTCTGCTACAAAAACGATGATAGAAATCGGATTTCAAACAAACAACTTATTACACAAATATGGCAACATTCTCTGACCCACGGTGCAGAAGAAAAACAAAAATGACAATCGACGTTCGTGGTCCTGACGTGGTATTAAAATTTCACGGCCCTCTTTCTTGAGATCATATCGTCATATGGTATCCTGGGTTTCACAAAAAAAAATATCATTCGCAGTGGGCTATGGCAAAGGACATGCCAAATTTAGATATGCCAAAATGGTGAAAATAGGTTCTCCCATGGATACAATCCCGATTAAAGAAGTAGTTTATCTCATTGCACAATATTCTACACGACAGCAAGAAGTAAATATACTTTGTGAATAAGCTCCAAAATTAAGGTAATAGGCACTTTCTTTTTGTAGATGTATCTCAGAAACCTGACTTAATTTCGGCAATTTGATTGGTTCATTTGAATTTTGACCAATCAGATTGCTGAGATGAACTCAGGTTTCGGAGATAAATGTGCAAAAGTAAAGCGCCTAATATCTATCACTATACCGGGTGATTCAATTTGGTATTCGCCCCCTCGTAACTATTTTATTGCAACAGGAAAATATATAAAACCATATACCGGGTGGACGAACACTATTGCCCACCTCAATAATTGCCCTTTACCTTGAAGCTAGAGTTTTGATTTTTTTACAGGGTGCATGGGTACTAAAAACCCTTAAGAGGACGTAAAAATTTTTTTGATTGGCCCAAAAATGTGACGTCACGAAATTTTCAATGGGGCTATTTTCATGAAATAAATAATTTTTGCCCACAGGTTGGTTATTTAGGGCCTTAGGATCACGCTAAACTGATTATTTAATTTTTTGGACATCAGGTTACCAAACTGCAGAAGCTAAAAATCACGTCAATTTTTCTCACAAGTCGCCCATGAAACAACACCTAATCATTGCGAGGTATGTCCTTTATCGATCGGCGGATATTCAGAAATGTCAGTGTCAGCTTGTCATGTCGGCAGGGTCATCAAACCACATTATTCTTAATTTTCGAATTCATTCAATTAATCGATTAATTTTCCCGGAAAATTATTCAAACAAAACGCCCAAAGTTTGTTTAAGCACGTGCGTAGTGTTCGACATTGCGCGTCAAATTAAATCAGACATAACCTCGTTTTGGAGAAATTTATCCAAATTTAAATTACAACCAGCACCAAGTACGTTTACCCATTACCCATTTGAAGGGCCTTCTGATTTGGTAAGTTTTTGGAATTTCGGTCGATTTATTTAATTGTAAAACTGAAAATTTTAGGTGACGAAGATGATAGGTATGTGTGAACCCAAAACCTAGTAGCTGGTAGCATTGTTGGTGGTATCTACTCTGCAGAAGGTCCATTAGATAATAAAGAAGCTTACTTTCAAGTGTGGAAGATTGGTCCACTGAAATTGTTGATAAAATTGAGACTGTTCCTGTTACATTGTTAGATTTGACTCCTGATAATAAAAGCTATTAAGTATTTTGTAACTTAAGTAAATTGTTGAAATTCATGATGTGACAGTCCTCTGGATTTACTTAATTTCATAACGATGGGTAAGTATTAACCTACCTCCAGAAATATCAAAAATTAAGACCACACGACAGATTTCTTAACAATTTTTATTATTTTATTAATCAATTTAATCAGACAACTTGCAGCTTTGCTGTGTTTACGGACAGAGCGTCACTAATTTGGCACTGTTCATAGGTGGTACACTTGCACTGAGAAGAATAGTCCTGGTTTGTCGATTAGCTGACACTCTCCGTGATAACATTTTTGAGAATCAATTATTATGTTGCAAACAGGCTGTCTGATGAGGCTTGCAGAGAACCTACCAACAGGCCAGACACTGCTATTATTAGATTTTGGGTTCACAAAAGGGCCCCATCGTTTTATTAAACATTTTTGGTCTCCATCTAAAATTTTCAATTTTACAATTAAATAAATCGACCTAAATTCCAAAAACTTACCAAATCAGAAAGCGTACAATGGGTAAACGTACTTGGTGCTGGTTGTAAATTACATTTGGAAAAATTTCACCAAAACGAGGTGACGAGGTTATGTGCGTTATGTGTCATTTTATCGATATGGAATTACGCACGCGCTTGTCTCACACAAACCCTATGCTTCAGGGGTTTTGTTTGAATAATTTTCCGGGAAAATTAATTAATTAATTGAATGAATTCGAAAATTAAGAATAATGTGGTTTGATGACCCTGCCGACATGACAAGCTGATACTGACATTTCTGAATATCCGCCGATCGATAAAGGACATACCTCGCAATGATTAGGTGTTGTTTCATGGGCGACTTGTGAGAAAAATTGACGTGATTTTTAGCTTCTGCAGTTTGGTAACCTGATGTCCAAAAAATTAAATAATCAGTTTAGCGTGATCCTAAGGCCCTAAATAACCAACCTGTGGGCAAAAATTATTTATTTCATGAAAATAGCCCCATTGAAAATTTCGTGACGTCACATTTTTGGGCCAATCAAAAAAATTTTTACGTCCTCTGAAGGGTTTTTAGTACCCATACACCCTGTAAAAAAATCAAAACTCTAGCTTCAAGGTAAAGGGCAATTATTGAGGTGGGCAATAGTGTTGGTCCACCCGGTATATTTGTAAATTGCATGACAAACTCCATGAAGTGACGTCAATAAATCGTCAATATGATGACATTATGTCAAAATGACGATTGTCAACTTTTTTTCTTCAAATGACATGCTGTATATTTCTTAGCGGATTCTTGTAGACGTTTTTTTTCTACATTTAATTATGTAAAAAAAGTTCAGTTTCACTAGAAAAATTCCGAAAAAAAATTTATTTTATTAGGCATAATTTGAAAGTTTCTTGTCAATAAACGTAGTGAGCCGTGGAAAAAATTGAATTATGGTGTTGCCTAATGTCGCCCTCACACGAAGGGTCCTGTTTTTCAAAAATTATAATTGATTTACCTGTTAGATCGTTAATAGTAATAATGTTATTGTTATTCACTAGTTATAAGGTAAATGGGGTATTATTGTTATTAAAAGGGTAAGTAATAATAATTCTTTGAGAAACTAACGGTCCTTGCGATGTGAGTGACTTAGACTACACTATAATTCAATTTTTTCCATGGCTAACTACTTTTATTGACAAGATACTTTCAAATTATGCCTAATCAAATCAATTTTTTTTCGGAATTTTTCTAGTAAAAGTGTAGACTTTTTTTACATAATTGAATGTAGAAAACAAATGTCTACAAGAATCCGCTAAGAAATATACAGCATGTCATTTGGAGAAAAAAAAATTGACTATCGTCATTTTGACATATGTCATCATATTGAAGATTTAATTACGTCATTTAATAGAGTTTGTCATGCGATTAACAAATATATATGGTTTCATAAATTTTTCTGTTCAAATAAAAAAGTTACAGGGGGGCGAATACCAAACTGAATCACCCGGTATACAGTTCACTCGGTCTGCTTGTAATCCGGACTATAGCCGGCTGACGTCACATTTACGGAGTTAGTTGTCACCTCACATCAAATAAGGCACTAATGTGTAGTTTTCTATATTTCACTTTTCAAATTACCTACCAATTGCAGAAAAAATGCAAAAATTTAAAAAGTACTGGGGCTAAAGTCAAACGGAAACTTTATAAAAAAATTCCTAATTTCGAAAATACAAAGGAAATTCAAGAGTAAGGTTAATTCTAAAGCAATTAAGTACTTATTTACGGAAAGAGTTAATGAGTTCGAAGTCTTGCCACCAATATACAGGGTGTCTCTTTTAAAGTGTCAGTTAGCGATATTTAGAGAATCGTTTTGAGCAGCTGAACGAACTTCCGATAATACCGGAAGTGGCCGCCATCTTTATTCTTTTAAATGGGAAGCCTGTTTTGACTCTAGATTCGGATTGGCCTCTTAATTGTTAGTTTATTGCACCACCACTTTGCTTATATAACTGTCATAGTTTTTGACATATGTCAAAATTTGTGTAAAAAAATTGTTTTATCCGGTAATAGAAAAATTTGTATGTTCCAGACCGTTGAAGGTTAAGAAATCAAACTTGCAGGGTTGAAAAGTACAAGGTTTGAGCTTTCGGCTGATGACTCACTCGTTCATGTTGACATAACAACATGGCGGAAATTATTTTTTTTAAATGGCGTGACGAAATTGTCCACAACTCAATTTTTTCAAATGCGAGTACCATAATTTTATTTATGTATTCAAAAGATGCAAACAAGGTTTGAGCTTTCGGCTGATGACTTACTCGTTCATGTTGACATAACAACATGGCGGAAATTATTTTTTTTAAATGGCGTGACGAAATTGTCCACAACTCAATTTTTTCAAATGCGAGTACCATAATTTTATTTATGTATTCAAAAGATGCAAAACTAAATTCCGCGTAGGCTAGTATTAGCATTCCCTATACCTATTTTCAATATTTGGGTTAAGTGGAAGAGCAGGAAATGGTGAGCCCTTGCCATTTATCTGAACTTCGCCCTTTGTATGTAATACAATAAAGGCATTATTATTATTATTATTATTTTTGAAAATATTTGATATAAATGTATTTGTGCATTAGAAAAACTGATCACAGCAAGCTTTGGATCAAAAATTAATAACAGTCCATTCTACACCTTCAAAAATTTGTCTTAAAGTTTGCTGGGATAATTTTTTTTTAATTTGCACAAATACATACCAACACTCCATCTCCATAACAAATACATTTATTTCAAATATTTTAAAAAATATTGAAAATAGGTATAGGGAATGCTAATACTAGCCTAAGGAGAATTTAATTTTGCATCTTTTGGATACATAATATTATGGTACTCGCATTTGATAAAAGTGAGTTGTGGACAATTTCGTCACGCCATTTTTTAAATTTATTTTCCGCCATAGCGTTAAATCAACATGATCAAGTGATACATCAAAAGAAAGCTCAAACCATGTACTTTCAACCCTCTAAGTTTGGTTCCTTAATCTTCAACACACACATTTTGACATAATGTCAAGAACTGTGACAGTTAGGTTGGCAAAATTGAGGTGCAATAGTCTCACAATTAAAGGGCCAATCCGAATCTAGAGTCAAAACATAGAATTCCCATTTAAAATAACAAAGATGGCGGCCACTTCTGGTATAACCGGAAGTGCGTCAGAGCTGAAAATATCTTCATTCGATGGGGAATAAATTGGGGCCCCCGTGTGTTAATTTTCGTTTAACTGCACAAAACGATTCTCTAAATATCGCTAACTGACACTTTGAAAGAGACACCCTGTATTGAAATATAAATTACAGGTATAACATGTCTCCATCATGTAGCCATCATCAGATACAATATTACATTAAAGAATTTTAAACTTTGGAATTTTTTTTTGAGGTTACATTGAGATCAAGGCATTACGAAACCATTTGTGTTAGATTTAGAAAAATTTGTAAAGGATTGTTAAAGTATTAAACATTTTTAACTAAAGGGGTTTTCTTGGCACATGATGGCGGATGTGAATGACTTGTACCTGATGACAGCTACACGTAGCCGAAACATGTTGTACCTGTAATTAATTTAAAATAAGAAGGCCCCCTCTTAGATTAGTTATTTGTTTAACAAGGCAAAAAAATTGCAGATTTACTGCCGCGGCTGAAGTTTCATGCAGCCAAGGCAGTAAATCTGTTTTTTTGCCGTGCTGAACACATTATTTTTTCGCCGATTGTCATTAAAAAAGTGCATTTTTACTGCCGCCGGCAGTAAAAAAACGGCTTTTGCTGCTGCAAAAGAGTCAGTAAAAATGCACTTTTAAAGACAACCGGCGAAAAACGTAATTTATTATTCGAAAATGAACATGCAAAACTCAGTTATGATAATATGCTGGTACTTACGCCACTGCATTTCCTTCAGTAAAGTTGAACGACGGAGGTGCCCCAGAAAAATTAAACGTTCCAGGGTTAACGGTAGAAGCCGCCGCTTGCACCTGCAAAATTATAATTAAGATTCTACACAACGCAATGATAATAAAACGTACTGATGACGATCCAAAATTGAGTGGAGGCTGAGTGTTGGTGGGAAAACTTGCTTGTGGATTAGGCTGAGCAGACCCAAAGGTGAAAACTGCCTTTTGATTGGTATTATTTGAATTAGTGCCAAAATTGAAAGTGCCGTTTTTGGCTCCCGAAGAACCGAAAACATTAGCAGGTGCTTCAGCTTTGGCAGTCGAACCAAAATTGAAGCCGGAATTAGGTACACTCGTTGAGGTGAAGTTGAAAGCCCTACTAGGAGTCGGATTACTCGCAGCAAATCGAGGAGGCTGCGTCGACGCACCCATCATGTTAAATCCCGTGTTGGGGTTTGACTGACCAAATGCAGGATTCGAGCCACCAAATCCAGGATTCATTGCACTGTTTGTGGTGCTGGCGAAATTAAAAACAGGGGCTGCGGGACTGACGGGTGGCTTTTCGGGCTGTCCAAACTGAAAAATGTTGGCGTTTCCAAAACTTGGTGTACTATCTGTTGAGCCAAAAACTGACTTATTGTCCACTGAACCAAACACGGATTTGTTTTCGGTTGCGTTGCCAAAGAAAGACTTTTTTTCTCCGCTACCAAACGCAGGTAACGCAGGTTTACTATCAGAGGCAACAAAGGGAGCGGATGTATTTTCACTTCCGCCAAAAACTGGTTTTGTTTCAGTGTACCCAAACGATGGCTTATTGTCGGCAGAGCCAAAAATGGGTGGTGGAATTTTACTCTCAGAAGATGCAAGCGCCTTCTTTGCTTCTGTAGCACCGAATGGTGTAGCTTCTGTAGCACCAAAACTTGACTTGTTCTCAGCTGTTCCAAAGCTAAAGTTTGTCGTTGCTAAAGCAGGGAATTTGGTTGTTGAACTGAATCCGTTGTTCACATTGGCTTCGCTTGATTCTGTAAAGCTTCGTTTGGCTGGTGGTGGAGAAGGTTCTGACTCGCTAAATTTCAAAGTGGCTGTAGGCTGCGATGTACTACTTGGCGTGGTCTGCAAAGGTTGTGCTTCAAATTTAAAAGTTGGAATTGAAGTGGTCGAACTGTTTAACTCAGTTGACTTATTCAGCAACATACTGCCGGCCTTATTCACGTCTCCATTTAACGCAGCGTTTGGCTTGAATTGGAATACGGGTTTTGAACTTGTCGAAACAGTTGGCGTTACCATTTCTGTTGAACTGCTTAAAGGTTGATTTACTTTACTATTATCTAAACCAAACTTGAAACCTGCAGAAGCGGGCTTTGCTTTTTCAGGTAGTTTTTCACTCGATTTCAGTAAGGGGTTAGTATTAATTTTTGGTGTTACGTTTTGACCGCTTGTAACCACTGTTTCGGTTTTGTTTTCTTGAGCATTCACACCAAAGATAAAGCTACTGGTTGATGCAACAGTTTTTGGTGGGCTTCCAAAAAGCAAACCTGGAGTAGAAGAAGTCTCACTAGTTAGTGAAGGAACTCCAAAATTGAATGGGCCAGGACTAGATTTATCAATTCCAAAATTAAAACTACTCATAGGTTTCTTTTCACTAAATTCAGAGAGTTTCTCACTATTAATTACAGGTCCACGTTTTTTCACTCCACAACAAACGCAGGCGTCTGCCGTCGATTTGTTCTTAACTAAACATGACGAACATTCCCATTCACTACCTTTTAGCTTGAATGAAGTACTAAAACTTGGAGTATTGTCTTTGGGCATTTCACATGCTGCACATTTTTCTAACTCCTGCTTATTTCTAATCATACACGTTTTACACTCCCAATCCAACGGTGTAACGCCGAAATTAAACGACAACACGGGCGTGGCAACTACTTTTTCACCAGGCTTTAGGGTCTCGCATGCAGCACACTTTGAAAATTCATTTTTATTTCTGATCATACAAACAGAACATTCCCAAGTCTCTGAGGGGGGTTTAAACTTATTGCCAAAGCTAATTGAAGGTGTTAACTTTGATCCATTTCTAGGGGTTTCACACGCGGCACACTTTGCAAATTCATTCTTGTTTCTGATTAAACAAGTACCACACTCCCAAGTATCACTCGCTGGCTTGAATATATCTTTGATGGGTTTTGAAACTCGTGGAGTTTCACATGCCGCGCATTTCTGTAAATCACTTTTGTTTCTAATTAAGCACGTGTTGCACTCCCACGTGGATTCTGCTGGTTTAAATTTATCCCCAAATCCAGAAACAGGGAGGGATTGTTTTTGAGCAGGTCGTGGTGTGGTGCAGGCCACACAATTATTATCAGAATTATTGTTTCGTACCAGACAAGTACTGCACTCCCATTTATCACTAGAAAGTTTAAACTGACTGCCAAAACCAGAACGTTTAGTAGTTTCTGTCTCTTTCTCCTTGGGTTCTTCACAAGCCACACATTTTGTTTTGTCGTGTTCATTTTTGACTAAACAAGTTGCACATTCCCACATCTCCCTAGATTTCGATGTGGTCTTGCCCAAAATATCCATAACACTTCCTGCCACCAATCTGTTATCTGTTTTTTTCACGTTCTCACCGTTGTTCCTTACTTTTAATACAGGTAGTTGTTTCTCGGGCATCTTAAAAGTAGTAGGGTTTCTACTTATGGGCTCACTAAATTTGAAGCTATTTATACCCGTAATTGTCTTAGAGCATTCCGAAATGATATCGGGTTTCGCAAAAACATAACTTGGCTGTTCCGCTTTGCTCGTTTTCTTTGTCTTTTGATCGACAACCTTTTCTTTATCAGCCAGCGCCGGTTCACTTGTTCTGTCTGAACTTTGCGGAGGTGCCATCACAAAATCAAATTTGGGTAAAGTCGTTATTGGCAATGAAACTTTAGGTAACGTGACTTCAGGCACTGTCTCAAGAGGTTCGTTCCTTTGCCTAACAGAAGTGATGTTACTTTTCATTTTATTTGTGTGCTTCTGTTTATTATCATCTTGAGTTCGTAATTTGTATGCATCTTTGTTGAGGGACGAACTCGATTTAGCCGCTATCTGCCTAACTGTTTCAGTACTATTCTGCAAGCGTTCCTTTTGTTTCATTTTCAATAAATCAGGAACGGACGGTACTTGCAACTCCGTGTTTGAAGCTCTTTTATTTCGGACCATGTAAGGTGTGGCTCCGACATATTTCGATAAAATGCCATGTCTTTTCGGTGCGATTGGAATCTTTTTGGCATCACTTATTGGTGTACTGTATTGTTCGAGAGTGCTCAAAATCCTACGAGCCGTTTTACTCAAGGTTACGTTTTCGTCGCTGTTGGATTTCTGATTGACTGGTTTGATTTGAACGGAATTGCGCTCTTCTGAAGATTTCCTCAATCGGCTGTAAGCTGACGCGCCTCCGTAGATCGTGTTTCCGCTGTAAAAGGGAGAACTGTATATTCTCCTGGTTGAAATTGTTCTGTCGACAAAATTCGGGGAACCAAATGTTGACGCGTTGAAAGCAGGGCGTCTCGAACTCAATGACGAATTCCCTTGAGGATTTAAGCTTCGTTCCGAGAACAATGAGCGTTCGTTAGCTGAAATAAATTTAAAGAAACATCAAAAATCACAAGATGGTTCATCAATGAGTTTTGTTTACATCATGAGTTAATAGCTTATTTCAACGATCAATTATTCTTTATTAACGGTCGATTTTAATACAGGCAACCAACAATTAGTTATAACAAATTATAATTCCAGTTCCAGTCAATATTAAAGGCATTGTCACCAGATCAACGAAATTATAAAAATCATCTAAACTGATAGGATTATGTTTTAGTAAGGGGGCCTCGTTAAAATTTTTACATTTTTCTGACTAATAACCGAGTTATGAACATTTCTAATCGCCGCTGCAGGTCTGCGTGACGTCACACTAGTTCCACCGCGGCCGATCGCCTATTGAACACATGAGTTCGGACGGGCGGAATTATGGTTCATTGTTGTGTTGTGGGGATGCCATAACAAAACAAAAACCCGCCCTGCAGTGAGTTTTCATCGTTTTCCTGATAAAACAAGAAAAGCTATATTGTTTAAACAATGGATGGCAAAAATCAACAGGAGGAACTTCTTTCCGAACAAATACAGGTCTTGTGTGTTCCTTACACTTTACGCAAGATGACTATTCTCTTAAATCATTCCGAAATCATTCTTAAAGGAAAAACTCACACTACTAAAAGAAATGTGATTTGTTTATGCATGGACTATTTCCGGGAAGTTGATCAAGCATTCTCGATTTCTGGCAACAAAAGCTCTCGGTATATATACCGGGTGTATCATTTTCCGCGCCGTATAGGAGATTAACATGGGAAAACGAATTTTATTTTTTCCTTGCTCCAGGAACAGATTTAAATCAATGGTAGCTTATCCAGTGGATAGACCCGGCTGGCCGGTATCCTGAAAAAGAAGATTACCTGCTAGTGCCCTTTGGTTACTTAGCAGGAATTTTTGAAAAATTGAATTTTAAAACGACGCGCGCATTACTTCGTGTACTTTCGGTGTCCTTCGAAGCTTTACGTAAATTGTCAGCCAGGGCCGAATCTGCGATTTTTGACCTAATTGTTGACATTAAGAAAGCCGTGGCTTGAAATTATTGTTTTAAATCTGGAGCAAATCGTTCTTTTTTGCCTTCTTGCTGACGCAGAATTAGTGTACCTACCAGCGGCGACAAGCAGCAGCCGACAAGGGTTCGGTCAGACTTGGTTGACGACCTAACCTCAAAATTTTACTTGGTCAAGTAAATTACTTTGAATTGCAATTATGAGGTAAGCTCTTACTCGGTGTTAGCGTTTAATTAATCAATTATTCTACTTTAGGTGGCAATATTGTTAGTGGTAGTTCGAACAAGGATCAGAAGGCATTCTCGGGTTTGGCAATGACCTCCCATCGTAAACTGTCTTTATCTTTTACGTTACCTATTTGTGTTAAAAGGTTTTGTAAGTGAAGACACAAGTAGGAGTTACATGTTTTCGTGGAGAGAACATTTTGTATTCCCTTAATTAGTTGTAGATAGTTAGAAGATGTTTGGTAATGTTTAAGAACCCTGTTTGGAAAAGCAGCTGCTGACAACATCGGTACTGGTAATTAAATTGAAACTTGAGACATCATGTTGTATTTACCTAATAAAATGCTTTTTGAACTTATTTCCAAATTTTTCAGTTCAAAAGAATCAAATTTTGTCCATTATTGGCTAAATTGTTATTGAATATTAATCACTAGCAGAGTGGCACTAAAGAATAGATTGTTAAAACTGAGTAATGGAAGAAGCCAAGAACGCGTTTAAAATTCTTTATTAATAATAGTTTTTTAAAACATCGACAGCTGGCACAATTCCATTTTTGTATCTTTACATCAATCCTGACTAAATTGTAGCAATATCACAAACCACCACTACTTTTAATAACACTCCGTCATGCAGTGCATAAAGAATTAAATAACAATTAGTAACTTTCCAGTATAATTCTTCTTGCTCAATTTTTCAATGGGAATGAGTAAACGGATGAATTTTTTCCCTGGTCCAGGGCAGTAAGATGGCATGCCATCCTGAAATAAATGTGATCACTGTTTATTTATTATGAGGGAGGTACCTATCCCTATCACAAAAAGTATCCATTGTACCTACCTAATCAATTTAACTTGTTGGCAATCCACAATATCACAGTAAGGCTCATCCGAAGGGTTATTGGTAAATGGGTTGTTGGCCTGGGACAAGGGTTTTCTCTGGAATAAGCCGTTGTTGTTTCGTCGATGTTAATTTCATAATCATAACAATCCAACCAAAAGCTGTGTCAAAAGTCTTGTTGTCACCTGTCAATCTAATTTCCATTTTATCGACGTATGTTTTTTCGCGCTAAGGTTACCAGTCAGCCTGGTTGTTGACACCGTGCGGGGTGCGTTCAGTTAAGTAGTGCTGCTGGGTGGGTAAATTGGCGTTGTAGTACTTACACAGTGTCAACAATAGCTGCTTTCCATTTACACATTTGTCTGAGAAAACTCAGCTATTTGATTGGTCAATTACAAATGAACCAATCAAATTGCTGAGATTAACTGAGGCTCCTCAGGTAAATGTGTAAAAGGAAAGCGCCTAACGTCAACGCGTCACTGCGCAGACCACGTTGACCAGGTAACGTGAACACTAATGTTGTCGCGCTGCTTCTTATGTATGCTACAAACAAAAGACAAAAACATGACCAAGTAGGCGACCAGGCTGACTGGTAACGTTAGCGCGAAAAAACATATGTCGACAGCTTTTGGTTGGATTGTTATGATTGAAATTAACATCGACGAAACAACAACGGCTTATTCCAGAGAAAACCCTTGTCCCAGGCCAACAACCCATTTACCAATAACCCTTCGGATGAGCCTTACGTTAAATTGATTAGGTAGGTACAATGGATATCTTTTGTGATAGGGATAGGTACCTCCCTCATAATAAATAAACAGTGATCACATTTATTTCAGGATGCCATGCCATCTTACTGCCCCGGACCAGGGGAAAAATTCATCCGTTTACTCATTCCCATTGAAAAATTGAGCAAGAAGAATTATACTGGAAAGTTACTAATTGTTATTTAATTCTTTATGCACTGCATGACGGAGTGTTATTAAAAGTAGTGGTGGTTTGTGATATTGCTACAATTTAGTCAGGATTGATGTAAAGATACAAAAATGGAATTGTGCCAGCTGTCGATGTTTTAAAAAACTATTATTAATAAAGAATTTTAAACGCGTTCTTGGCTTCTTCCATTACTCAGTTTTAACAATCTATTCTTTAGTGCCACTCTGCTAGCGATTAATATTCAATAACAATTTAGCCAATAATGGACAAAATTTGATTCTTTTGAACTGAAAAATTTGGAAATAAGTTCAAAAAGCATTTTATTAGGTAAATACAACATGATGTCTCAAGTTCTAATTTAATTACCAGTACCGATGTTGTCAGCAGCTTCTTTTCCAAACAGGGTTCTTAAACATTACCAAACATCTTCTAATTATCTACAACTAATTAAGGGAATACAAAATGTTCTCTCCACGAAAACATGTAACTCCTACTTGTGTCTTCACTTACAAAACCAACCTTTTAACACAAATAGGTAACGTAAAAGATAAAGACAGTTTACGATGGGAGGTCATTGCCAAACCCGAGAATGCCTTCTGATCCTTGTTCGAACTACCACTAACAATATTGCCACCTAAAGTAGAATAATTGATTAATTAAACGCTAACACCGAGTAAGAGCTTACCTCATAATTGCAATTCAAAGTAATTTACTTGACCAAGTAAATTTTTGAGGTTAGGTCGTCAACCAAGTCTGACCGAACCCTTGTCGGCTGCCGCTTGTCGCCGCTGGTAGGTACACTAATTCTGCGTCAGCAAGAAGGCAAAAAAGAACGATTTGCTCCAGATTTAAAACAATAATTTCAAGCCACGGCTTTCTTAATGTCAACAATTAGGTCAAAAATCGCAGATTCGGCCCTGGCTGACAATTTACGTAAAGCTTCGAAGGACACCGAAAGTACACGAAGTAATGCGCGCGTCGTTTTAAAATCCAATTTTTCAAAAATTCCTGCTAAGTAACCAAAGGGCACTAGCAGGTAATCTTTTTTTTCAGGATACCGGCCAGCCGGGTCTATCCACTGGATAAGCTACCATTGATTTAAATCTGTTCCTGGAGCAAGGAAAAAATAAAATTCGTTTTCCCATGTTAATCTCCTATACGGCGCGGAAAATGATACACCCGGTATATCCGTTATCCGTGCTTATTATGGTACAGTTTTCAACGTGGCTCGCCCAACTAAAGTTTTGTCGCGGGTTTCTTCAGCTGCAGTAGGGTGGAGAGTAACCGAGGAACTTCTTTTGGGTTCATACAAGTACAGTTGAACACCTGACATCGTAAAATCTATTATTCAACACGATTTATTTTTTAAATTTGTGCGGAAACGCAGAGCGTCCTGCTTTTACAGTGGAGGGTAATAGGCTGCGTTCATGCGGTGGAACAAATGTGACGTCACGGCTATTATTTCGCGCTCTTATATCTTATTAACTGTTACAAATTTCAATATAATATTTTGCCTGTGTTCATGATAGGGTACTAATAAAGTTTGAAGCAATAAAAAAAAATTACTTTCATCTCGTGGCAATGCCTTTAAACGTCATGTACCTAATGGCGGTTGCATACTTGATTGCATAACGCATTTTTAACCTCCCCAATCCAACCACAATTTTAAAAAATTGGGAGGTTACTGTAATCAGTAAAATTTTCGAGTTCGAGATAAGACCGGATCTGTACGTTTTAGGGTCTCAGGAATCCAAAAAAGTGGCTTTTAAAATGTGTCTGTATGTACGTACGTTCGTTTGTAAACACGCCACAGTCAAAACTACTAGACCGATTTGGCACGTAGGCGTCTAGTAGCCTAACTTAGATCTGAAAAGCTTTTGGAGCCAATCGTGCAACCGGAAATGCCATTTTGGCACATCAACTTTTAGATTTTAAATGCAAACCCCCTGGGGGGATTTCACAGTCGGCAGTGGTGTACAAATTTTCGGCAGTGTTAGTGGGAAATGTTAGGCAGTGGTTGAAAAATTGAGCAAATTCGACAGTGGTCTATGAATTTTTGGGCTGGCGGGAGACTTTACAGCCGGCAGTGGTGTACAAATTTTTGGGGTGTGAAATGCCCCCCACAAACCCCCATTATTTACTTCACTCTAAAATCACAGTACAGCCCAAGCCCCTGCACCGATTTGGCTGAAATTTTGCACATGGGGATTGTATTACACGTCGAAGAGCTGAAAAATGTTTGGATTCAATCGACCCACGGGAAGTGCCATTTAAATTTTTGAAAGATTTATTGTCACCATCAGAAAGGTCTTCAAATTCTGGTTCTAAATAAGACAAAATTCGTCTCAGGAAATGGCCTGTCTCGGCTACGCCTCGACTGTCCATATTTTCCTTCGCCGCGTAAAACATCACTTTCACGCTTTGGGTTATAAACTACTATTTCTACAAACACTATTTAAAAAAATGGACAGCTACGGAAGCGGCTGGAACCTCCCCACTTTGTGAATGATCCAATCCTATCACTAATATCACGTGAATTTTACTATTTACTATACCTAAGTTTTACTCCGCCAAACCTAATGTGTTTTCTGTAATTTTTCTAAATTTTAGGATATTTTGCCAAAAGGGCACTAAGGTTGAGTACAATTTTGAAAACAAAATTTGAAGACTTTTCATGTGCTGATAGATAAAATGGGAGTTCATTATTCAAATTTCAAAGTTGATATGCCAAAATGGCACTTGCCGCTCGCGGATTGCCACGAGAATTAAATCAGCTCTTCGGCGGGTGACGGTATCTCTACCTACCAAATTTCAGCCAAATCGATGCAGCAGTTTGGGCTGTAGCGTGTTATTTAATGTTTCCTCGAAATTTCGAATTTTTCGATTTTATGCCAAAAAGGCGCTATGTGTGAGTACACTTTCAGATACAGAATTTCAAGCCCTTTCATGCACCGATAAGAAAAATTAGTGTTCATCAGTCAAATTTCATAGTTTACATGCCAAAAAGGCACTTGGCATCTGCGGATTCGCAACAAAATTAACTGGGCTCAGCAGAAGGCCAACACTAACCTACATACCAAATGTCACTACAATCCGTTCGGTAGTTTCCGAGAAATCGTGCTCACATACGTACATACATACACACAGACATTTTTTAAAAACCACTTTTTTGTGATCCTGAGACCTTGAAACGTAAAGATCTGGTGTTATTTCAATTTCGAATTTTGGAGTGATTGCAGTAACCTCCCATTTTTATATGGTTGTGGGGAGGTTAAAACTTGTTTTAGCGTTTGTTGACAATTGTTAAAAATGACATTTTATGACACCAGTATTAAAAGTCATTTTTCTACAAACACTATTAAAAACAGTTGTTTTAACGTTTGTTGACAATTGTTAAAAAGTTACATTTTATGATACCAGTATTAAAAGTCATTTACTTTTAACATTTATGTTAAAAGTGAAGTGATTTACTTTTAACACCCATGCCCGTTTGCACCAACACTGATTAAAACCTAATCGTTAATTAGTTTCATTAATGACGGTTAATGCTTTGCACCATCATTTTAATCAGGATTAAATCAACGATTACCTAATCGGTCAATTTTGGCCGATTAACATTTTAATCATAATTTAAATCTGACAAGTGTCAAGAACAATGGATGAACTAGAGTTTGAGATTGTTGAAGATGATGATTTAGAAGTCTTGGATTTCATTGAGAATGGCTTGACACGCCAAATTTATATCAGACAAGACTACTATCAGACGCTGGATGAAGTGACATTTAGAAGGAGATTTCGCTTGACAAAAAATTGTGTATACCATTTTTGTTAACACTTATTGAATTGCAATTTAAATAT
This sequence comes from Pycnomerus fuliginosus, assembly GCA_963924575.1. Classification (NCBI taxonomy): domain Eukaryota; kingdom Metazoa; phylum Arthropoda; class Insecta; order Coleoptera; family Zopheridae; genus Pycnomerus; species Pycnomerus fuliginosus. The sequence continues at coordinate 24,883,844 of OZ004618.1, read as the reverse complement.
CCTACAAACAGGTACATTGTATCAACCGTTAGCAGTCAAAAACTAATACCAACTACTAAAAATTTATAGACAACTGCATTTCTCCCATGAACCAACTATTGGCAACTCTTCGCTTCTAGAATATCAAATAATCGATACATTTGTGAATATTACCAAAGAATAAAAAGATTTACCTTTTGAGTTTAAAAATGTCAGAATGATGTGCGATGTCTGTCACGATCACAAGTTGTCAACTATCATTTTCCATGGTTTTCTTTTAATCGACGATTAACTAATTAGACGACTGTGCAAAGGACAAAAAATTTAATCGTGATCTAATTTTCTAATGGAAACAAGTGACACAACTGTCATCTGTGTTCTTACACCAAGAGATTGTACAGAAAGGTGAGCTCGCTAGCACATACGTCATAAATTTTTTTGAATTGCTTTTTAAGTGAAATACTTAATAAAATCCAAAATAAAAACGATGGATTCACAATATTCACCGGCTGTCGCCATCTATTGTTAAACAGAGTATGTAATAATTGGTTGGAAGCTTTAATGTGCGCAGAATTAGCTTTCTGTGTTTCACCTTTTCTCTCTTACTAATACAGGGAGAGGGTAGGAGATAAAGTAACATCAAAGCGTCTGTCAGTCTTATCAGCTGTCAGCTGGATGTTGTGCAGTGTTTTGACTTTTGTTAGGAAATCACAAGATTCCAGAGGATACAGATTGACAATTATTATTATCAAACTTAAATAAAACCTGATTGGTTTTCGGAGACCTAAAGTTTATTATAGTGAAACTTTACAGGTAACAAAAATGATAATGAACCGCACCAAATGTCAGTAGTGTCTCTTTCAAATTGTGACCAAACAAAATTCATCCAATAAATTCGACGCGTGCGCAGTATTGAGTATGAATTGAATTTGATTATTTTTCGAATTGTACCAATAACAAGAAATTTGTGTAATGGCCTATTGCGCCCAAATTCATAATTTTATGGAAAAAACTGAGCGATAAAACAGTGTATTGCCCCTCAAATGGTACAGTGCGGATACGGAATTTTCCGACATTTCATCATTTGACTAATTTCAATCATTAGTCAATTTGATTAGGTTTGACATGGAGGTGGTCTGATTACTATTAAAATTAACTATTAAAATTTTAAACACAAGGCACGGAAATCAAAGACCCACGCGATGGGGAGGTTTCAACCGCTTTTCTGCAGCAAATTTTTTTTATGTTAGATAAGTTGACCTCTACAATACCATCATGATAATTTTGTCAAGTTTTGAAGGATGAAATTGCAGGAATCTGTAGGAATCTTACTGCCGGCGCCATCTCATTTTTGCACCAGGCCTACTTAAAAAAAATGTTCACCCCTACTGTTGCGGCTGTATCGCGATCAATGTTAGTCGACTAAGTAAATCGTCGCGGTAGGGTGGGCATTTTCAAAGTTACCAACTGTACACATTCGCTCCTACACTCCTAAGTATACATTATTTGGCCATAGCTTCCATCTAAGGATTCAGTGATAAAAGTTTAGTCTTATAATTCTGAGACACCCTGTATTTATTCAGTGTTTAGGGCTGTGTACACTTGACATACACTTCCACCCTGAAGTTCTCTGTTTACAAATATTGATCGGATAAATAATAAAATATTGTTAAATTCTACATAGAATTATCAAAAATACTAAATATTATGTAACACTAGACCTCAAAAAGAAAAACAGACTCACATGTGAAGAGAGACCTCGATTTAGGAGTAGTCATATTCATCCTGTTAGACCTGTTTCGACTGACGTCGGTTATGTCCAAACCATCTTCACTGATTACCAACTTTGTAGCAGGTTTCAGAACAGACGCATATCCACTGGTCGATGCTTCACTATCAGATTCATTATCATTATTGCCATTAACTAACTCCTCATCCTCGAAAACATTGGAAACTGAATTTGTGCTGGCTGAGCTGTGTCTCTTAAGTAACCTCCGGCTTGAAATTCCAGAGGGGCCGGCCACTGGTTCGGGGAAAAACACTTTCGTAGAAACATTGTTCACGTTATTGGAAGTATTATGCAGGGTCACTGGAGATTCATAAACATGTGCACTGCAATTATTGTAGTCGAATGACGATTTGACACGTTTTACTGGAGGTTGCTGTGAAATGAATGAAAAATCTTCGTCATCTTCCTCCCTTGGACGAACTACTGATCTTCCTATTGGAGATTTCCCAAACCATTTGGAAAGTGGGGTGTTGCTTATTATTCCAGAGACCAGCTTGCCCACAATCGACTGAAAACCAAAAATTTAAATTAGGATACTCTTGGCTCAAGTCTCACGCATCAAGGTTAATTAAATATAGGTTATCATCAAGTATTTGGTTTTGAACACTTGTGAACCCAACAGAAGTGTAAATGGGTTATGAAATTATCGTTCTTGCAGAAGCAAAAACTGTAGAAGTTGTAAAATTAAGGTAAATGCTATATTTAGAGGTGAGAACGCGCGAATAAATCCCAAGAACGCATTTTAATAAACCTTGTCCAATCCTGAATCTTTCGAGCTATCTGGACTGCCATTGATGTCTTCATTGCTGTTGTCTGCCATAATTACACTTGTTTTTAGTCTATTTGCTCCAAATAGAGTAAATTTATAAAATCACACATTTCTGTGACAACTTTCTCCACACGAGGATTCAATATGGCGCGGACATCGCACCGACAGAGTACAACACAAATCGACTTACTTGCATGAGTGGGACAAAGATGGAAAGAGTGAGAGCAAAAGCTTGATTCATAGGGGAATCTGACTCGTCAGGTTGGCCACTATGATTGTGACAATAGAATTGACGTTTCGCAGGTAACCAACCACACGCATTCGAATTATTTTCAAATTCAAAATACAAGCCACCTTTTATTCATATGGTTTTATTAATCTAAAATTAAAGAGCTAACGAGCAATCCTTCGCACATTTACAGTTTCTCTTTCGGCAGACAGTACGAAATTATGGAATTTTCGTATCAGTGATTTTGCCGCAAAGCAGCAAAAATTATAAGTCAATAATAAATTAAAATTCACCCCTAATCAGGGGCGGCTCGTTCTAAGGGCCCACAGGAGTAATTTGTGTATATGAATTTACAAGTTATTACTAACAATATTATTTTTGTATTTATCATATGAAACCCAGCCCTAGTGTCACGAAAAAAATAATATTATTATTACTAAATCCGCGTAATTACGGTTTTTAACTTCTACGCTCGCGAAGCAGTTACTGGAATCGATCGGAAAATTCAAAAAAATCGAATCGCCAAAAACATGAAATCTTTATTACGTTTCAGGGTCCTGGGAACCCAAAAAAGTGTTTTTTGAAAAAATGTCTGTCTGTGTGTCTGTGTGTCTGTCTGTCTGTCTGTCTGTGATCACGCTACAGCTCAAACTACTGAACGTATCAAGATGAAATTTGGCACACATATTCAGTGGGAGATTTTGTAGGTGCTGATTAGAATTTGGGTCACATCGGTTCACGGAAAGTGCCTTTTTGGCACATCAACTTTAAAAATTTAAATGCAAACCCCCATTTTTCGCGTTACCATATGAATGCTCTTCAAATTCTGCTTTCTAAAAATGTATTCACACTTGGGCCCTTTTGAAAAAAAAATGGTGCCGTGAAAAAAACCTATGCATAACTGTATATGTTTATTACCGGATTTGATAACTGATTTTTTTTCAAGCCGAAAACCTTAGTGCCGTTTTGTCGAAAAATGTCATTTTTTATACGTACGTACATACACACAGACACATTTTAAAAACCAATTTTTTGAGTTCCTGAGACTTCAAAACGTGAAGATCTGGTGTTATCTCGAATTCGAAAATTTTAGTGATTGCAGTAACCTCCCTCTTTTTAAGTGGTGAAGTGGAGTGGGGAGGTTAAAAACAGTTAAAAAGGCCCCTTTTTGAATTTTTGTTAGCAAAAGGGCATATTATCATTATCGAATCCGATAGCTGTTGCATTGCCGGATGGAAAACCTTATTACTGCCATTTTTTCGAAAAATGTCATTTTAGGGATGAAAAACATTTGTTCTGGAGATCATAGTAAATCAGCGCCGGGCACACGCCCGACCTGGGTTAAAGTTAAATGCTACATTTACAAATTCTGTAAAAAAGTAGAAGTTTCTACCGTCTCCGAGATTGCCAATTTTTTAACTCCTACGCCCCGCAGAGAGCAGGTACTGGAATCGACCGAGAACAGAAAAATTTAATTACCAAAAATATCAAATCTTTACGTTTTAGGATACTGGGAACCCAAAAAAGTGGATGTGAAAAAAGGTCTGGTGTGTGCCTGTGTGACTGTAAACGCGCTACAGCGCAAACTATTGGACCGATCAGGCTGAAATTGGGAACGTGGACATCTTATGGATTTTGGAAGAGTTCAAAAGGTTTTGGGCCCACAGAAAAGTGCCATTTTGGAACATCAACTTTAAAAATTTAAATACAAACCCCTATTTTTCACGTCCCCATATGAAGGCTCTTGCCAATTCTGCTGCTAAAGATGTATTTACACTTGGCGCCCTTTTGGCCAACAATCGGTGAAGTGAAAAAACCTATGTATAACTGAAATTTTTATCACCGGATTTGATAGCTGATTTTTTTTGAAGCCGAGAACCTTAATGCCATTTTTTCGAAAAAGGAAATTTTAATGGCGAAAGGTCCCTTTTTTGAATTTTTCTTAGCAAAAAGCATTTTCTAACTATTGGATTCCACAACTACTGCATCGACTTTTTTACATATGGAACCCTTTAAAGCATTTCCAGCGTTATAAAATATGCCGAAATCGGGGCTTTTTGGGCCCGAGCTTTAGTTTCGTGCATGGAGCCCTTTAAAGCATTTCCAGCCTGATAATGCGGAAATGGGCTTTTCTTGTCAAATCCAATATGGCGACCATAAGAAAAAGAGAAAGTGACTGTCCTTGCACAAAATTTAGAAAGCCTAGAAACTTTCTTTTAAATAATAAAGCCACTTCGTAAACCACTCAGTCAGGTGTCAAAAATATAGAAGTCCCAAGTTCCAAGTTTATTATTAATCGCTCAGCGGCTAATATGGCCATGAAAAACGCATATCACGCAGACAAACAGTTGCGTCAAGTGAGTACGTCGACGGTCGCGTATTATGGCGCTTTCGGTCTGTCCTGTTACTGTGCGGTGCAGTAGAATCTACGAAGGCTGATTGGTTCGCCTTCCCTAAGTTGCCTTACAAATGACCAATCAGAGCGTCTACTGCACAGTGCAGTGCAGCTGTAGCACGAAATCGCCATTATTGTATTGTATTGCTCCGGACTTACGGACTTTTTTAGTTTTAAATCGTTTTGAGATGCCCGGAGAGATACGTACATGTAAAAATAAGTGACAGATTCATTAGCCCTGAAGAAGACGGCAGAAATTAATAAACCGTTGAAACGTGTTATTGGCGAGTGAAGAAGTTGTTTGCTTGGATTATCAAACCTCGTGAATTCCCAGTTTACTGATACAATAACACAATATTTTCTACCACTTCGAAATTATGGACTAGGGGTATAATAATAAGGTACCTCTTAAAACTTAAAAGTTTATTCGTTCCATAAATAAATGGAATTATTATAATAAATATATCTCATTCTCATAGATAACAGTGATATAACACTCACAAAATGTAAAATACTTAATCTCTATAAGAATTTTTTCTAATTAGGATTATCAGGGGGCACCACATGGAAAAGTATTTGTACGTATCTGGTGAGTGTTTCTGAAAATAAAAATACAAGATGCGGTTTATTCATAGACGAAAATGGGACTTGCTTATTAAACATAAATAAATTCGTATAAAGTTATCTAACCTATTACTATACATAGGTTATTATGAGTTCATTCTTTGATCTAGGCACCTATCTTATACTTACCCATAAATGCTATCGGCGTGTGTTTTTTATAAATAAACCAATAGTAGATCACAACGCCTATTAATATAAATCCAACTGCAAGTAGATACTTTGGACTTGGGTCAGTGATAATGGGAGTAACGCTCAAATATATTGCTACTAACAAAACAAATATGGCTATCCAAGTTGGTACCTAAAATCCCAGTTATTTACCTACCTACATAGATTAATATATTCAGGTTATTATTATTTAAGATTTGTACCTTGTAAGGTCTATGGACATCCTTCATGGTTTTCCGAAGAATCAGAAGTGAAACCATAGCTGTTCCATAAAACAACCAGATAAGAAAACTGGCAAATTCTATTAATTGAACGATTTCACCCACTACTATAAAAATTAAAGTCACAATGCCTTGCAAAATCACGGCAGGTGAAGGAGTCAGTCTTTTGTAATGAACGAAAGAGAGACTTTTTATTAAAAGTCCGTCTTGTCCAGCAACATAGCACAAGCTGAAAAATGTTTCATGGAATGATATGAAAGCTGAAATTATGTTCTTACCGAGTCACCCCGAACTGAATGCTTAAAGCACATCCGAAAGTCGAAAGTGCCACTCCAAGAGGGATCAAAAATGCAGCAGGACCTAGAACCCGCTCTCCAAAAGTCACAGCCACCGCTTGAGCATGCATCATTTCAGGAATCGACAAAACGGTCATGTAAGCCATGTTCATGAAGACATAAAGTATTGTCACGATAGGCACGCTAATTATAATGCTTCGAGGTATATTTCTAAAAAAACATAAATTGTAAAGGGTGAACTAGCCCGGTCTGTTTAAAAGTTACATTTCGGGTTTATCAATTTCTTCAGTTACCACTGTAACAGCGGACCACCCGTCATAAGCCCAAAGCCCGCTGTAAAAAGCCAGTGCAATGCTCCTAGGGGAATATTTGGTCCCTTCAAACCCTTTCTGAAGATTTTCTGTATTGCCTTTTGTTATTTCATAAATTCCACCTAATATTATGATAAGGCAAGCGAAAACTTTGAAACTTCCAAAGATATTTTGTACTTTAACGTAGAACTTCACACTAGAAACATTAATATAGGTGATAACTCCTAAAAGCAAACATCGATCAGCAATTAAAAAAATTGAAAACCTTACCTAGAGATATTAAGGCAATAGATTTGACTACGATTGCGGTGTCTTCTGATGGATTCTGAACACATAAAACATCGAAAATCGGTTGACAAAGATATTCGGAAAAGGTCAGAATTATCACAGCAACTTCAGCAGGTCTTATAACAAATATCATGACCCAGGCATAGATAAAGGCAGGTAACCTTCCCCAAAATTGATGAAGAGGTCCGAAAGAGTCCATGAAATAGGCATATTCTGCCCCTGATCTGGGCACCACAGTTCCAAGCTCCGCGAAAGCAAGAGCACCTAAACTGGATCTTAACAAATGCAAAATTTTTAGGAATTTTACCAAGAAGGGAAACTATTCCACAAATTATCCACACAATGAGACACATTCCAACTGATCCTGAATGTTCCAGTGCTGACGCTGGAGATACGAATATTCCAGAGCCTATCATCACGGCTAAAATTAAATTTATGGCGGAAAAAAGACCCAACTCGCGTTTAAGTTGAACCCCATTGTTTTTTGGAAGCTCGCTTGAGACAGTTCCTAAAAGAAAATGTTTTCATTTTATTGTTTGTTAAAATGTTGCATAATAATTGTTATTGCTACCTAAGTAGGACCTGCTCTAATTTGGGTCAACATAATTTTGGTAATTACATACGAAAAATATGATGATCTTTTCTTTGGAATCTAGCTCTAAACCTACTCCATTTCTTGAATTTGTTTTAAATGTACCCAAAAAAGTGGAATAAAAATAATAAAACATCAAAAGTTATATGCACTCAGGACTTTGTTTATATTTGGCTTTACTTTGCGTTGAAAAGCTTCAAAAGGTTAAGTAACTTGTTCAGCGAAAGTTCCAACGGAAAGAAAAGTTCTCACCATAAAATTTAGTAAACTGTTGCTTATTTAATGGGCGCATTCTTGATAATCGTTTGCTAAACTAAAACCTCACACATTTTCCACAATTCGCAGTAACCTTTACCTGTCCCGGGCATTCAAATTGTAAGTAGGGTGGTTTCCAAGACAACCCTGCCTAACGCATGCTCCTTGACCCTAGGACAAGCCTAAAAGGGATTGACCAAGAAAAACGCTCGATTTCTGATAAATTCCTAACTAGACTGATGAATATGCGCTGCGGTTATGAAAATTTTGAATTAAATAAAAAGGACTTACCTGACATTTCAAAATATATTTTCCTGCCAGCTATATTATTATTTAAAAAATATACACCTATAGTTATATTGAAAATAGTTTAGCACAACATCAAATTATCGTCATTTTTGTGCAGACCGAATTAAACAGTCCGACAACAATAAATAGTCTAACAATAATAATAGTTAGTTGACTGAAATTATCCATTTAAGTAGGCGAAACAAAATTGTTGTCTCCTCTTTGCTACCGAACACCGATTCATGCATAATTTAAATTTAGTAACATGTTTGAATGTTTGATGTTTAATTATTACCGATAACACTGTCTGTTTAGTATCGACAAACCGATAATATTATTCGAAACAACAGAATTTCTGCAAGACCCTTAAATCACACAATCATTACTTTTGTGCCTGACTTATTATTAATTAACTAAAGTTAAAATCATTTGCGCGCCTATGGTGATTGCAATTGGTGTAAGTAAATAGGTAGCTACTGCAACTAAGTAGGTACTACTAGGTAAATGGTAGGTCCTACTTTTTCAAAAAGGGCGTCGTAAATTCGACACTTCCTTTCCTTGTGCCTCGACTAATCGACTTGCATAATCTGATGATAATAGGGTCAGATACATTTTCATACGTTATGGCGTTTGAGGCAGGAGATAGATTCTTCCTAGAACTCGTGGTTTAGGTACTCGCTTTATGGATATAATCTTTATAGTAGGGTGCTCGCGAGGAGAAAAGTCGCTTAGTTTAGGAATTATGGGGCACTTACGAGTGAAAATGTATGGAGTATAAATTTTGGTTTCTAATGCCCTCGGTATGCTACTGTCAAATTCGTCCAAGGGTCGTCCAGTGACAAAGGGCACAAATCTAGATTTTCCAACTAACGCCGCCACGTGAAAGTTCATGTGGAGAAGTACCTTTCCTGAAAAATTCATGGTGATGTCTGTGCGGATTGTATTTTTTATTAATTTTGAAAGAAAAATATCTCCATTGATCCATACGGGGCCACGGACCTTTGGAGGCGATTATCTCGGTTCGAGCATCGGCAAAAACGCATCATTTTTAGGGGCATATTTCCTTTCCAACACGATTACTCCAAATCGGGGCGGTTAATCGAAATTAATTATTCTTAATAAAAGATGTGCTATTTTATTTTGTTGACGATCGTCTTTACAGAATATTTTTAGCGCAATCAATAAAGGAGTTAATTGTCTAAATCTGAGAGGAAGTAAAAAATTCATGCCGCTGTAACTCTCGGGTTTCCGTGCCCCCACCACTACTTTCGCTGCGTCCCGCCACTCCGCAACCCCCTGAGACGTCCACATCTACAATCTTAGAGAATATCCTGTATTCCTGAAAATAATAGAAATAAGACTTGGAACTCTTGAAAAGCACTTTTTATTTCATGTAGGTAAGAAAAACAATAATTTTTTATTTGAAAATTCTTCGTCGTCCTTCTCGTTGATCGGGGAACCTCCGTGATCGGGGGTCTTCCCTCATTTGAATTTCCTTCATGTTATTTTTACAGGATCGGTTTTCCCATACCGTGGCATGAAAAAATGCAGGAAACATTATTTTTATTGCATGCTTGCTTATGCAGTCTTTAAAAATAATCTGTGGACAAATTAATACAATAATAGATGTATCTGAAACGGTTTTATGTTTCCTCAAATCCCACCAACTCCCGGAAGTATCTATTGGTAAATTTTCCAGCCCAGCAAGTTAACTTTCCAAAACCGCTTAGTAGTTTTTCTTTCAAATTAATTTGATGGACTGTGGGTTGAACGGGAATGTATCTTTATACTATTTCCAGTTCTTATTCAAACCTCTGGAGTATTCTGGAGATATTCTTTAAAATGCACGAGAATAACTGGCAAGTCTGTATCAGTATCTCGAGTCGACAGAGAATTTATATACAGAGATTTGGATGAGAACTGGAAATAGTAAAGAAACATTCCGGAAGCAAAACTTCCAAAAAATGTATATTTCATGCCCTATCAGAATTTGATGCTACAAGCTAGTTCAGAGGTGTTGGGACGCTAAATTGATTTGACGAAAAGTTAGACCAAGAGTTGGACAACATTAAATTCAAAAACTCGTTCAAAAATATGGAAACTTTTGTGTTGAACCAACAACGATGAAGTAATAATATCTATCAACGATTTAACGGGCCCTACTTGCGTTAACTAAGTCGCTAGAAAAACTGCCTCCAACCGAAGACAGTTTGAAGCGGCATTGCTTGAGAGTTCTATTCTTTCAGACCAAAATTTGGTTGAATTAATTAAATTCTCACTTATAATCTCATAAGAGCATTAATTCTTTCCGGAAATTTTTGGAGTGCATTCCAACAACGTATTAATCGGCCCGAGTGGAACACGAGGGCCCGATTACGTTGTTGGGATGCACGACTAAAATTTCCAGGAAATGAATTAATGCTCGAATGCAGATTCGGTAAGAAAATAGCAACGATACGGCCCCAGAAATTGAATAGAAATGATTTTTGACATTTAATTTGACATAAAAATTTCCACTTATTAATTTCGTTTAGGTTGGTCTAGGTAGGTATCAAAAATTTCCAGGAAATCCTTGAGTTGCCATGGTAAACACACAGAAATCAATTTTTCTATTGGCTAATGATTAGTATCGTGCGATTTTCGACCTAATTTTCCGTCACCTGAGGGTTATAGATGGGAAAAACGACGTGGGTGACAGTCTTGGGCCAGCTCTTCAAACATAGCCCGCCGTCCCAAAAAACCATTTCAGATATTATTGTCCTAATTTGTCCAAAAATTATTTTTAAAGACTGCATAAGCAAGAGTTTCATTTGCAATAAAAATAAGGTTTCCTGCATTTTTTCATGCCACGGTATGGGAAAACCGATCCTGTAAAAATAACATGAAGGAAATTCAAATGAGGGAAGACCCCCGATCACGGAGGTTCCCCGATCAACGAGAAGGACGACGAAGAATTTTCAAATTAAAAATTATTGTTTTTCTTACCTACATGAAATAAAAAGTGCTTTTCAAGAGTTCCAAGTCTTATTTCCATTATTTTCAGGAATACAGGATATTCTCTAAGATTGTAGATGTGGACGTCTCAGGGGGTTGCGGAGTGGCGGGACGCAGCGAAAGTAGTGGTGGGGGCACCGGAAACCCAAGCGTTACAGTGGCATGAATTTTTTACTTCCTCTCAGATTTAGACAATTAACTCCTTTATTGATTGCGCTAAAAATATTCTGTAAAGACGATCGTCAACAAAATAAAATAGCACATCTTTTATTAAGAATAATTAGTTTCGATTAACCGCCCCGATTTGGAGTAATCGTGTTGGAAAGGAAATATACCCCTAAAAATGATGCGTTTTTGCCGATGCTCGAACCGAGATAATCGCCTCCAAAGGTCCGTGGCCCCGTATGGATCAATGGAGATATTTTCCTTTCAAAATTAATAAAAAATACAATCCGCACAGACATCACCATGAATTTTTCAGGAAAGGTACTTCTCTACACGAACTTTCACGTGGCGGCGTTAGTTGGAAAATTTTGATTTGTGCCCTTTGTCACAGGACGACCCTTGGACGAATTTGACAGTAGCATACCGAGGGCATTAGAAACCAAAATTTATACTCCATACATTTTCACTCGTAAGTGCCCCTTGGTTGAAAGATAAAGTCTAGCGAGCACCCTACTATTATAGATATGATGCTAATTTCCAAAATACAGAGTGTGCAAGCTTTGAAACATTACCCCCCCCACATTTTGTTTTTTCGGGACTTGGTACTTTTGGTACTTTCCTTGCCTTAGTTTTTCCCCTTTTTCTCAAAGACGACTCATCACAGAGGAAAACGAAAGCGAACGATTTTGTGCAGTTTTAACGACTCAATAATAATAATAAGGACCCTATATTTATCTAGACGATAGGTACTGAACTTTGATTTCTGGTGTGGAGGTATAATAGAGTGTACTTACATCATTGAATACAAAAATATAGAAATTCTTCCAGGCGGTCATATTTTCAATGTGGGTCTAAACATGTTTAGGCCTCGAGAATGCAATTTTCACCAATTTTTTTAAAGTTTAAAGTTGATGTGCCAAATGGCACTTCCCGTGGGACGATTTAGCCCAAAACCTTTGCAGCTCTTCCTACATCCATAAGATGTCCAAAATCAAAATCACTTTTTTAGGTTTCCATCAGTAACGTAAAGATTTGATGTTTTTGGCGATTCGATTTTTCAGAATTTTTCGATTGATTCCAGCAGGTAACTGCTCCGCGGAGCGAACAAGTCAAAAATGCCTTTCTAGTGAACTTTCAAAGCGCCGTAGCGCTAGCGGGCGATCCTGATGTCCAGCAAAATTGTGCCCCATTAGAAAGTAGCTTGCTCGTTTTTAACGGGGGAACAACATATTAAAATAAAAAAAAAATCTGTAGAGCCAGGATCCGGGATCCCATGTTCCTTTTGTTTCTGTGTAATTTTTAGGTAGGTTTCGGTACCTACCTACACTGTTAACTTGTTAACGTTAGTTATTGCTATAAATGCTATATTTACAAATTGTGTGAAAAAGTAGTCTTTACTATGGGGGGCAAACCGCTGGGGATATGCCAGGTGGTCCGGAAGACTTCCGGGGATGTCCGAGGGAATTCTGGGGATGTTCGGGGGAATTCCTGGGATATCAGGGTACAATAACTTTAGAGGAAATCAAGGGGATGTCGGGGGATATCAGAGGAAAATCCGGGGATGTCAGAAGAAAATCGGAGAGGAAATCCGGGAATGTCGGGTTTACAAAGTATGATTAGCAGTTTGCCTCCCAGTTTTTACTGTCTCCGAGATAGACAACTTTTTAATGAATGTCCTTTCCAATAGGTAGCATAATCAAAACTAATCCGCTTTAGCAAGTTTTCTTCATTTGTCCCACTCTCCTGTGCTATCTCATAAGTATAGGCACCCAGTAATACACCCGTGGCAACAGCTGGTTGCGAGCGCTTTTCTGAACCCCCGAAGAGATCAATGCCCCGAAGACAGAACCCCTTCTTGACAGATCCAAGGTTGTTGTGGTTATGTCACGTTATGTGCTAGTGGTTTTATAAATTAATTCGGCCTTGCTCGGCAGAATCTCTGAATTTCAGTTGCCCTGTATTATTTAGATGTTCTAGCTGTTTAAAACTGGCAAAAGAACAATAACAATATCAAATGTTCTCATTACGATGGAAGAATATCCTGTTTTCGACAATACTCCTTATAACGCCTGTTTACTTTTGGAAAAAGTTATACGATACTTATCTTTCACTGAAGAAGGAATTGGATAGTGAAAAACTCTTCTATGAAAGACACAATACTGTTGTGATGTATGCTCGTGACACAATCAGAGGCTGGCCCCCAAACACAATAGTAATCTCCAAAAAAAACCTAGAATGTGTTTTAGACCCATATTTATATTTTATCAATACTGCAAAACATTCATTAGATATTGCTGTGATGGTCATAGCCATCAGTCAGTTAATTGAAGCTGTTTGTGAGGCAGCAAAAAGAGGTGTTCAAGTCAGAATTATTGTTAATTTTCAGTCTGTGATCGCAATGAATACAAAATATAATAAACTTTCAAAAGCTGGTATGGAATATTTCGGTAAAATAATAGTGTTTCTAATATGTAGTTAATTTTAGGTGTAAAAATTGCATACTACATTCCCAAAAGTGAAAACTTTGATAATATTATGCATTTTAAATATATGGTCAAGGATTATAATCATGCAGGAGGATTCGTATGTATGGGTTCCATGAATTACACTGCCATTTCAACTATACTGAATAACTATGAAGATGTTGTCTTTTCATCAAATAAAAATATTGTTGAACAGTTTTACACCAACTTTGAGCAATGTTATCAGCGAATTAGCCTCCAAAACGATGAAAGCATCTTTAACAGATCAATTCTGTCAGATTCAGGGTTTCTATAAATAATTGTAAGTTCAGATACGTATTGGTAAGTGTCTGTGATTATTTTAAAAACCGTTTTTTGTATTTAATTTATAACTCCGTTCATACAACTATGTAAATTCATAAGATCAGAATAAATACTTACTAGGTACAAATAATTTATTTTAAAATCACTAATAAAAATATAACATTCAGTAACAATTTCCAATAGTTCTACTCCTTACATAAATAATGATTATTAAACTATAACAGTCTTTTCTTTTGATTTTCTAGTAATGTTTTTAAAAGTTCAAATAATATTAGATTAGAAAAACTATGTGTTCAAAATAATTAAGTTATTAGTTTAGTGTGCAGTGATATAACATTTTATTGACAGCTAGCCTATGTCTTTAATAGTGCCTCAACAGTTAGTTTCTTTCATGCATCATATTAGTACTGGATTAAACTATTAGGTAATTACTTTATTATTTTCATATTCCTGGTGACATTTTTGGCAATTAATTGTAGAATTTCTGCAAATAGCGAGTGTGTAGTTCATACACATTATTAGTGAAACTTACTTGATTATTTTCAATAAATTCTCATTTTCTAGTGTTTTTGAATGAAGGGAATCTTGAAGAGCATCACAAACTAACTCTTTTTCCCTGAGTTGTGTTTTAAGGTCACTTATTGTCTCCTCTAGGGCTTCAAAAATCGCCTAAAAATCCGGATTACCATGTTGTCCAACAAATTCATTCTTACCCTAGATTCTTCATTTGTGTCAGAACACATTGGTGGTTCGTTTAAACAAAAGAAATCCTGAACTTCTTGTAAGGTAAATAAGTCTGGTTCTGATATTATTGCATTTACTAAGGTTTGTAACCCATTTACCCTTTCTTCAAGGAAAAGGGGGTCAAAATTATTTTTAAGCCACCGCTTGCGAGGTAACAACTGCATTATTTGTGGATGTGAGTTTCTTAATTTATTGCACAGCCTTACAAAGTCGGTGTAACGCCGAAACACATACCAACAATCACCTGAGAGTTTGTTTTCAATCTTCAATTTATAAACCTGGTAAAAAAAATTGTAATTTTACAGTTACAGATTATTTTACTGGCACCGTAAATCTAGCTCTTTCTTCCATAATTTCATAGCCAACAATCGGTATCTGAACATTACTGATGTCTTGGCTTAAGAAATTAGCATTTTCTTCAATTATAGTTGCTGCAGGTACCAGGGTAGCATCAGAATTGTTGGAAGAAGTAGAATACTGGAAATTGCGATATCTATCACTCACTTATTAAAACTGATTCTGTTTAAATTCTATTACCATTACCTTAAAGGTTCTGAGAGATATTCCTCGGAATCTGTGGTTAAGGCATCTTCGGCCGTCTCACAGACTAAGAGTTGGTTATTATTTTCCAAAGGATGGGCCATGTCTTGTACTTTTAGTTGAGCAAAATCTTTGGTAAACTCTGTGGGGTTATCACTCATTTTGACGACTGATTTAAAAAACAGAAACAACTAGTTACATATACAGGTCATGACGATAAAAATTGCTAATTGGGCAAATAACTGTAAACTCAGAAGACAGAACTAATTAGTTACAACTTCATTCAAATGGAAAACACGATTGCACACCAACAAATGAAACAACAGAAATTGAAGGTAACCTCAAAATTTCAGATGACAGATGCCAGAAGATTGACGTAAAGTTGGGTGACAGTTGACATTTGACAGCCTGTGTATGGATATTTGTAGCGCCGAGATTCAGCGTTGCCAAATCTACCAGCATAACATTGATGCGTTCAATAAATCATTTTCTGGGCCATTTTCGTTTGGAGATGAAGTATTTTCTGTCAGTGTACGTCAGCTTTTACTTGTAACAGCCATGCGTTGCAAAATGTTTCCTGCCGTTTACACATACCCATGATTGTCAAAAACACCAATAGATGTCACTTACAAATGACCAATTATTATACGACCAACTTTTGGACTGCCTGTGCTTGGTTTCTTATTGACGTAGTGCGTAAAGGGCTTCTTCACCCTCCTCCTTGAAAGACCTAGAGCCGTCTGACAGAGATAACCGTTTGATTTGCATTGTTTGATGAGGTTTTGGGTCTTTTCGAATTCTTTAAACAATTTGCGACGTGGTGGTGGATTGAATTAGGCAAAATTACTCTAATTATTCTTTTTTAATTAAATTATTATTGTATAGATAGCTCAAACTCCACTAACCATGTCGCTTAAACAATTCCAAAAGGCAAAAAAAAAACACCCAAAATTGTTAAATAAGACAAGCTATCATAATAAAAACCCTGCTGAAAAGTTCTCTTCCATTTATTACGACGGTAAAAAAAAGCGGACTAAAATTTGTATGAAACAGTTTCGTTGGTTAATTAGTTGACTTTGTTTTTTCATGGTTCCTAAATTGTTCCGATATGCTAAACTGGAATGCTTGTAAACTGTTATTATTAATACAACTTCGTATTTTATCAAAAAACCTTAGATAGTGGTAGACATTATGGCTGAAATTAAAAAGCAAATTATAACAGTAAAATAATAAAACCTTCCTCACATCATAACCAGAATGGGCCCCAAAAGTTCATGTACTGAGAGAAGGTGGTGAATGTAGGCCCGTGAATATTTATTACAGGACAAGCACTGACATCCAATTAAAATTGGTTGAAAGTCATCTACGTACCTACAAAAAAATTGATTAATAAATGTAGGTAATAAAGAAGTCAACACTGACCTAGCATCTCTTAAATTAATTTCATAAGTGTTTGATTCATCACTGCTTTCAATAGCAAAGGTCATAGCAGCTGATCTCTCTGTTAGAATGTGGCAATATGAGGTGTCAAATAAATCAATGCCTAACTCCACCAAATTTATAACGTTTACGGGATTCCAGCAACCCTGCACAACACGTAGCCCTTCTGGTGGTAATTTATCCTAAAACTTCCGTGAAAATTTTGGCTGAGGTGTTATTAGTTACCAAAACACAATGAATTATTGGTTCAATTTCCTGGAACTCCAAAAATTCTGCTTCTGGTCCATTGTTGTGAAGACCATGAATTAGAAATCCATCTACCCCCTTGCTGTCTTTTAAAACCATGTCAACATAATTCTCACGAGCTGCCTTCTTGTAACCACCCACGATTGGGGCTATTACAAAAGCATTTTTCAACAAATCTGACTTTCTGTGCCTTTCTAAGCATTCTCGATAAAAATTAGTCGAGTTATTAACTGACTTTAATATTCTTTTTTCCGGACTGCTAATGTTGGTATCACCGTCAGAAAGGAGAAAATACATGTCAGGTTTAAATGACTCCACCACATCCATATAGCTCTTAGCATCATAGTATACTTTTCCATTTCTTGTCCAAATTGGTACTTTTGATGAACCACTATGACCCTGTTTTGTAATGTTGCAAGGGTCTTGAAGGGTTAAGCATGATAAGCTGTCTTTGCTACCTAGAACTTCCAGTTAAAAACAAGAAAAACAAACAGTACAGTACCAATGAAATGTGTTATTGTTCCTTCGTAATACTGCAGCGTCTCTTTAAACGTATGCATCCCTGCCAAAGGTATTTGCAGGATTTGAGGTGACGAGCAGACAAGTCTGAATACCTCATGTGTTATATGTGGGATTTGCCCGCCTTGGGTATGGAGCATAACAGCGGGGGTTTTGATATTTACTGAAGGTTTCCCATCAATTTCTTTTAAAGTCCCCAAACGTGCGCATCTTGAAATCGCTTCCACATAAAATTTCATGGTAGTGAAAAATAACCAGTATCAAGCTATGATAGGAATATACACAATTTCCGGATTATTTTGTAATGCATTAATCCAACGTGACAAGTTAAATTTTAAAATTTTGAATGTATCTTGATTTAAACTCACGTAACGTTTTCTCAAATTTCATGGCCCGACGACAAACAATTTCACAGTTGCTCAAAAATTCACAACGTTTTAGTTATGAATTATAAAATTTGTCTAGTTTAAAATGTTAAAAGATAAAAATGTTGTATTTTATCGACTATCTGACAGTTCATATAACCACACTTTTGCTTTGACGTTTGACCAGAGACAACTCGTACTCGTATGACAGATATTTGAAATAATTTGATTTGACAGACATGACAGGTACCTAACCTAACATAACATACCTAAGCTATTTTGCTTCGCACTTTCGCTCATCTCAGTTTTCTTGAGCCTTCCAAAAGTATAATTATTCGAGATGGTTTATATACATTTTCCCGCCAACTTCACTGAAGAAGAATTGATGTTACAAGCCAAATATCAAAAGTTGAAAAAAAAGGTATATCTACAATATTATTATTTTATACTTTGCAACTTTACCATTTAAGATTTCATTGTAGAAAAAA
This sequence comes from Pycnomerus fuliginosus, assembly GCA_963924575.1. NCBI lineage: Eukaryota > Metazoa > Arthropoda > Insecta > Coleoptera > Zopheridae > Pycnomerus > Pycnomerus fuliginosus. The sequence continues at coordinate 24,865,353 of OZ004618.1, read as the reverse complement.
GCACTTCAAGCCCTAAAGGCTCCCAAGCCCGAGCCAGAGAAACCCATCGTCCCCAAAAGACCGGCAGAGGCACGCGATGCCAGGGAAGTAGCCAAGAAACTTATCAAATCAGGAGTAATTCCAGCTATTGCCAAACAACAAAAACAACCAGAACAGGGATTTAAACGTCCTCGTGGCCTGGAGCGTAAATTAATCTCTGATAAAATAGTTAGTGGTTATCAACCCTTCTCTGCGGTACAATTAGATGATGGACCTGACAATCCTGAGAATAAACCTCCAAGGATTAAGAATCTTTATGATACTTTTGCAACAGCTCGTGATAGAGAGGAGCGGGGACTTACTGAGAACAAGAGAGAGAAGCCAGATAAACCAAGGACTGGCAATACTATTTATGTGTCTGGTTATAAGATAACCGAGGACTTCTTGAAGAAACATTTTACACCAATTGGGAACATTGTCAATATTTCTATGGAAATTGAGAAAAAGTAAGTTTTTGGTTTCTGTTATTTGGACGGTAATTGTGGAATGTGACTTATGTTGTAAAATAATCTATTCACGTATTTTTTTGCTTCTTATGGTTTATTTATATGATTTTTCCTTTTGTTGCAGCCGAGGTTTTGTTACATTTGACAAGGTGGAAGCAGCTGAGCGAGCAATTGCCGAGGTATGTCAAAAAAAGCTTTCTAGAGGGGCAATGGGGAACAGGGTATTCCTAATATTCCAAAAGTATACCAACAAACTGCACAAGGTGACATTATTGTAAGACAAAAACTTCCTATGGCATTGTGTCTTAATAGTACGGACGCTCTTGGGAAAATCGGGGGGTTACCCTGCACTTTATGATTAAGGGCTGGTACTTTGCACACTTCTTACCTAGATGCCAAAGATCACTTTTTGAGGTGTTGCCAAGTTTGAATTCTATGCGGCCACTTGCCTTGGCGGGTTGCCTATCTCTATGGCGTACTTCCCGGAATCGCCTATTTTTCCAGCTTTTTCGCTGTCAAGGCTCTTCAACGGGTCACCCAATCTCCATGTACCAAATTTCAGCCAAATCGATTCAGTAGTTTGGGCTATAATGTATTTTTAATGTTGTCACAAATTTTCGATTTTTTAATCCAAAGGGCACTTAATGCGAATGAATTTTGTCTTATTCAAAACCAGAATTTGAAGACCTTTCTGATGGTGACAATAAAATTTTCAAAAACTTGTTAAGATAGTGAAATGAGAGTATGTTTATATTTGAAAATTGATGTGTGAAAACGGCACTTTCCGTGTATCGATTGCCTTCAAAAAATTTTCAGCTGTAATACGGGTAATACAACCTCCATATGCAAAATTTCAGCTTAATCGGTCCTGAGGTTTCGGCTGTATCGCGTTTTTAAAAATACTTTAAAAAATCTCGAATATTTGATTTTTTGTCAAAAAGGCACTAAAGAGTGAATACATTTTTAGAAGCAGAATTTGAAGGCCTTTCTTATGGTGACGTGCAAAATGGGGGTTTGCATTTTAAATTAAAATTCCGAAAAGTATCGGCCCCGGAGATAGGCAACCTGCCACAGCAAGTGGCCGCATAGGCTTCAAACTTGGCAACACCTCAAAAAGTGATCTTTGGCATCTAGGTAAGAAGTGTGCAAAGTACCATCGCTTAATCATAAAGTGCAGGGTAAAACTCAAGAGCGTCCCTACTATAAAGTGCAAAGTTTTCAAGATACATTGGGTTCAAAATTCCAGAAAGGAAGTTTCTTTCCGTGATATTTCAAAAAGGCTTTAAGATATTTTATTGAAAATTAAATTGGTTTATGTTTAATAATAATAATAATAAGGTTTATTTAAATAGGAATTCCTAGTGTACAAAATTAAATTAACAAGATGATAGTTGAAATAACAGCAAATAGACAATATTATACTTAATAAGCTCCATCATAACTTAAATATTTTTTACATATTCAACAATTCTTAACTTAAATATGGCCTCTGACTGGCTCAGCCTTATGCCTTCCGGCAACAAGTAAAAGCGCCTCAGCCCCTTAAAAAATAAACTATTCATGGTATTAATCTTATTCGCTCTTTTAACAACAAAGTTGCCTCGATTTCTACCTCATAAGGAGTAATCTGCTAAATACACGGTGGTGAATTTTTTCTTGCCCACCATTGGGAACTCAGAAACTTAAATTAGAAAAAAGTTGCACTTTTTCAAGGTGATTTAGATTCTGTAAAGAATTCTCCTTTGTCTTGATTCGTTCCTGAGTTATCCCGAAAAAATTGAAAATCGCAATTTAAAAAAAATATATATACCTTTCTAACGACTGGTGGTAATTAAATGAAACTTGGAACTTTCAAGTTTGACAGCTGTCAACTCAATAATTGCCTTGACAGAAATTTGCTGGGCCTTCTAGATTTTGAGCAACGACAGTCATCATTTCTTTTTGTTATTGCAGCCATATTGGATTTTAACACCATTGGATGCAGAAAAAAATAACTTCATAAATTTAACAACATGGACTTTTTTGACAGATCGTCAAAATTTGAAAATTGGTACGAATAATTTTGTAAAACCACCTAAACTTCTAAACCTGCTAAACTTGGATGAAAAACAATTGCAAAACGGTACAGCGAATTTTTCTTTCTTTTTTGACGTGTGAAAACAATAGAATTCATCGGAAATTAAATGCGTCTTGGATTCGTGTGACTCACGTTCTGACATATTTTTTCAAAAAGTTCCATATTAGGAATTACATTTTTGAAAAGAAATTTTTTTTGTGTAACCAATGGTGTTAAAATCCAATATGGCGGCCATAAAAAAAGAAAAGTTGGCTATCGTTTCTCAAAATCTGGAGGACCCAGAAAATTTCTGCATCACCTGGAATGTGCTAAAAAAAAATCGAGTTGGAACTATCATCTGCGTCTTTTTTGTAATTTGCCGAGCAATTTGATACCAAATACATCCGTCGATCATTTTCAACTTACCAGAAGGACCAAATTTGTTTTTCCATTCGCTTTGGAGCTGACAGAAAATTTTTTTTACAAAACTTACAGTCACCATACATGATGATTCATTTATTTCTCTATCGCCGGCAATATTGCCATATCAAATACTTTTTGCGTTAACAACGCCGTACTTAACGGTTACGTTATCGTATCGTGTATACATTTTTAATAGTTATTTATGGCGCATGTGTCTACTTATTTGGGCATAAATAAATTAGGAATTATATGAAAATGGTAATTTAATTCTAATGTCGATATCGCAAAACTAGGCGGTCATGCGATTTGCTACCGTAGCAACCTGTGGAGTGTTATATGAAAAATAAAACATCAAGGTTTTATAGCAAAGATTATACAGGGTGAGTCTGAAAGACTCCACATCCTTTATACCACAGAATCTACTGCTCAAATGATGAAGCTTGGTGAAAAAATTATTGGTCAATTGTGATTCCTCTTGATGTTATAAGCCGCCAAAAATCTTCATTTTTAAACGTTCTTTTGAAATATCTTTCGAAAGGTGTATCGTAGGATTTTGAATTTTTGCACAGCATTGTTACAGACCAAGAAGCAACTGCTGATGGTACTTAAGACATTATCCAAAAAGCGGATCTCTGGCCCCGATGTTATTTGCCCTTTAACTTTTTTATGTTTGAAAATATTGCTAATTTGTCTATGCGGCGGTATTTCCGGTTCAATTCTAAAACTTTTTTGGCTTTTAAAATTTTTCGAAAAAACTAACCACTCACGAGAAAAATTGAAAAAACCGAAAACATGATGCAGGTAATCACCTTAAAATTTTTTCATAATAACGAGTCTACCTCATAAAAAAGTGAAATTACCATCAATGTTTTTCCTTCAGTTGTGAGCAATGGTTCTGGGCACAAATGTAGGACAACACCTTCAATGCAAAGAAACAGTTGAAATGTGATCCGTGTCAACGTACACTTTGATTTTTATTGAAATTGTGGGTTTATCAGGATGATCATGTTTTCGGTTTTTCCAATTTTCCTCGGGAGTAGTTAGTTTTTTCGACAAATTTTAAGAGCCAAAAAAGTTTTTGAATTGAACGGGGAATACGGCCGCGTAGGCAAATTAGCAATATTTTCAAACATAAAAAAGTTCAAGGGCAAATAACATCGGGACCAGCCTGTATAACAGGGATCCGCTTTTTGGATAATGTCAGTAGTTGCATCTTGGTCTGTAACAATGCTGTGCAAAAATTCAAAATCCTACGATACACCTTTCGAAAGATATTTAAAAAGAACGTTTAAAAATGAAGATCTTTGGCGGCTTATAATATCAAGAGGAATCACAATTGACCAATAATTTTTTCACCAAGTTTCATCATTTGAACAGTAGATTCTGTGGTATAAAGGATGTGGAGTCTTTCAGACTCACCCTGTAGATGTGCAAAGAATGATTTTATGCCTTAATAATAGACAAGTTGTGGATAAATTGAATTCATCATTGGTTAAGTGCTGTTTTAATTAAAGGCATTCCTGTCCAATGGCAAAAAAAATCAAATGAGAATTTTAGTAGAAAATAATAGCTAGTTTTGTTGAAATAGATAGATTTGTGGTGATTTTTATTACCAATGTTTTTTTATGGTGCTAGATGGATGGTGGAATGGTGTCTGGTATTCAACTTAAAGTAACTCTTGCCAGGAGGCAGCCACAGATTGAGCCCATAAATGATGCATCGTCTTCTGCTGCTTGGGCTACTTTAGGTAAAGTATTTATTGAAAAATGTATACAGAAATGGTACAACTGTCATTTCAGCTTCAAGCCACTCACAGAAAGGAAACCACAGGGATAAGAGGGATCTAGTGTCTTACGAGGATATGTTTGATTAAGTATCTATTGCTATTTATTGACTAGAATTTTCTTATGTTGTATCCTTTCTTACAATAACAGGTAATTATGTACAATGACAATCTCACATAAATACAAACAAATCCACTTAAAAACATACAAAAGGCAACTACATATCCTTTGGCGGATTGAAGTATTCCCAATGATAATGGTGAACAGTCTTTTCCGCGCCAAAACCTAAAAGAATTAGTCCCGCGATCAAAACCAATAAAATAACAATCATAACATGTAGATCCTGTTGCCCATCAGCGTTTCTCAAAATATTGTTAGCAATATGGGCTATCAGTCTTTTAAGGGCATTGTTGGCGACTGTCCCACACGCCTGAACCAGTTGCCCTGTTAATTGGGGGATGGTGGGCTCGGGAGATCGGAGACGTCGTCTTGGGAGTGGTGGAGTCAATGGACTATCTTCAGAGCTCGACCTTGAAACGGGTTTCGTCTTTTGACGTCTCCTTCTGGGAACTGTCGGAATGTCTCCTTCAACATATTGTTGCGCTCTAAGGTCGTAGAAACTATGAGGAGGTTGTGAGGGGAAGTATTCGGGCTGGGGGGGACGTGGGGGCGGCTCATCGTCTATCGTATCTGATTCGTTTTTATGGCGCGGAGGCCTTTGCGGCGTTTCTTCATCTACGTCTAAATCGTCGGGGAGAGGCGGTCTTTCCGGTCTTTCCTCGGAAGTTTCAAGCTCAAGATTTTCTTCATTATCACTAGTTTTCTCAGAATTTTCAACTTCTCTCTCATGAAACTCTTCAAGCATTTCTTCGTCTTTCGAATCTGAACGGGGAGGAAGAGCTGGGTCTACTAGAATTTCGTCAACAGAGTCTGATCTAAGGGGTGGTTCAGGCGCTGACACATCCTCATTTCGTGGATTTATTTGTGGTGAGGTTAGATTATTCATCGGAGTTTTTTTTTGTCCATCTTCTGTTTTCACCTCACTTTGAGAGGCCGCTTGTAACTTTTCTAAGAGCTGCTGAACAACACTTGGTGGTAATTCAAGTTCTCCGACATTTAAACCTCCGTTGGCGTGAATACTGCCACTTTCTATTTCCGAAACTATTATTTTGCTGGCCTTCAACTCATTTACCCTTAATCTGTCTACATCTAAATCTTGAACTTGCAGTTTTTGTGCTCTGAAAACCTCCGACGAGGGGCTTTGCGGCTTTAACTCAACAACTTCTGGGCTTTTCAGCTCGTGAAAGCTTTCAGGGATTTCAGATGTTTCTTCATCATCGTCGTATTCTTTAGTTATCGGAATAGAGCGAGTTTTTCTTGTTAACTCATGCTGTGGTAGTATCTCTGCTCCATTTAAGGGTTCAACCACCAAACACCCGTGAGTGATTGTTTCTTCGTTGTAAGTGTAATGGGTTGGTGTAATTAACTGTGTCTCCACAATGTTATCATCTTCGGTTTCATCTGGTTCTTCAAATTCATTTTCTTCGTCTGGGGTCTTTCTCTTGTTTCTCGATGGTCGTGGGGGAGCTGGCAATGGCCGATTTTGCATCTTCTGAATAACTTCACCTGAATGCAAATCACGATTAGATTCCTCCTCAATTTCTATGTACTGGTTTAAATCCACACTTAACTTGTCTTCATCTGTCATATTTGTGGGCGGTTTTCTCCTTGGTGGTCTACTCGGACCCAAGGTGCTATAGTTCCTTAACGGTCTTATCGGAGGTTCATCCGTTCCATGTCTGGGAACCGTTGAGAATTTTTCTTCAATTTTTCTTCTTCTCGGTGGAGTTCTTGGTGGTGGTAGAAAAGGTTCACGTTTCTGGTTTTTGTCAATAATGGCATAACCCATGTAGTCGCGCATATCTTGAACGCAAGGTTCCTCAACACAAGGTTGCTCTTCTGAATATGAAGTGAGGGATTCGTTGTGCGATCTTGTTTGTGAACGAGATCTAGTTCTAGACGGTTTCATTGGTGGTTCAATTTCATCTATATCTACTGATCTGGAGCTGGCGAGGGAAAGGGTTCTTGGCGGTTTCGTAAGCGGTTCTTCAGGGGTCGGTATGATATATTCGTGTTCGCTTCTGTACACTTCCACCTATAAAAAAAGTTTACTTGATGTAAAACAACCATGAACTACTTACGTTTTGAGAGGGGATCTCATTAAAGTCACCTAGAATTGAGTCGTGTTCTGAAAAGTTCAGACTCTTCAAGCTTCGATGTTTACGAGGAGGAGCCGTTGGTCTAATTTCTTCATCACTCTCGTATTTGGTATCACTGTAGGGATCACTTATTCTTATATCAGGCTGATCTTTACCCTCCATCAATTCGTTTTCATACATATCTCTGTATTGTTCTAGGGTTTCTTGATCAAGCCCCATTATACTTTCATTCGGATCTAATTTAACCGAAAACGTTTCTCTGTAAGGAATAGTTTCAGATTCCTCTGTAGGATGTGGAACATTCTTCATCTTCTTACTTTTCCTTTTGGGTCGCGGTGGTGGTAATTCTGTATTTTCTTGTTCCGAGTCGATATATTCAATTTGTTCGTGAGAAACATGAGGTGTTTTCTTCCTTTTAGGCTTCTTGATAGGCTTTCGTTTAGATGGAGCTTCTGGAAGAGACTGGTTAGAAGTTCTAATTTCGTAGTCATTTCTTTGTAAATCGGATAATGCATTTGAAGGTGATTTGAATGCCTCTCTGATTTCTGAACTAAGGTACATTCCCACTTCTATATTGTCTTGAGATATGCCTTTTTGCCTTAAGAAGAACTCATCCGAATCAATTTCTTCCAAAACCCCGCGTTGATGTGTCCCTAGAGAGCTTTCGGATGAATGAGTGTCCTTGAAGCTTTCATGAGCAGGCGCGTCACCTGGCGAATCAAGATCAGTGACCTGCTGGTCTACTTCCGGATGGAAGCTTCCGTGATTCCAACGGCTGGTGTAGTCGTGACTAAACGGTGATACTTTATGAAACTCTTTGTTTTCTTTCTCGAAATCGTCGTCAATGTCGATATCTTCTTCGTATCGGACATGAGACGGTAATTCCTCTTTATTCTCAATAGGCTCTTCTTCGTGTAGTGAAATTCGTACAGGTTCACGACCGCTCCATTTTTCGGCGTCACTTCGTTTTTTCGTCCTCGGAACTGTCGAAAATTCTACGTGTTCATTCTTCGGAGAATCCAAGTCTTTCGATTTTTTCCTGAAGAACCTCGGATATGTGCTAAAATCGAAATATTTCTTACTCTTGGAATCCCCTGCGTTCGATTCCGTCGACAACTGGCGTTCTTTCAGAGTCCGTTTCGTCTTGCGTGGCAAACTGAAGGATGGAAAAGTGATGGTCGTTCGATCAGGAATTTTCGGTAAATTAAATTTGGGTTTCTGAAGGTTGAATATCGGTTTAGATGGCGCCTTGATATTGGGCTTTGATGGCTCCTTGATCTTGGGTTTTGATGGCATCTTCATCTTAGGCGCTCCTGGCATTTTAATATTGGGTTTCTTGATGCCGTGCATTTTCGATCTGATTTTTTCAGCCTGGTTTCTCATGGCTAGCTGGAATTTTCCTGGTGCCTTCGTTTGTTGCTTTGTTTCAGTTTGTGTTTTAGGTGTGGTTTCGGGAGGTTTATTGAAATATGTATTTTCGATATTGGTTTGCATCTCTTGAACTGTGAAAGATTCCTCTACTTTTGGTTCGTCGATGTCACCCAGCATGCGACGCTCTAGGGACGTGGTGCTGCTGGCCACGCTCACTGGATTTTGGTCGGCGTCGGTCACTTGGAAGGTTGGTAGTGATAGGGAAACTCCTTCTGGGGGCGGATTTACGGGTTCGTACTCGTGATCGCTGTAACATATAAGCGTTTCCAGATTTATCCCACATTGACTTACAGCGTGTTTCAAAAGCATGAACTACATTACTAATATGTATAAAAATTCAAATTTTTCATTTAGAATAACATTTTTCTTCCTAGACTAACTGAAAATGAGATTTTCGGGATTCAGAAGGGCTGTGAAAGTACCGCTTCTCATGGCTAGCCGTGTAAAAATTATACTAACGGCTAGGCGTGTAAAATGGACAATATGGCACGGTGATGGCGTATGACAGAAGACAACACGCGCGATTTTGCCAAATTTTAATTATAAGACTTGACGTTTAGATCTTCTTGATCTGTCACTTGGGTTTTCAATTTTGAAAATTAATCAAATACTTATTTATTTTTAACTGGTGTAGGAAGAAAAATGTTGTACAAACCACAGCGAGAAAGTGGCTTTACGCGTCTCAATAAATGACTAGTCTCGACTACACCTCGACTGTTCATATTTTCCTTCACCGCGTAAAACATTACTTTCACGCTTTGGGTTATAAACTACTACCAGGTATTTCATTGAAGCCTTAGTATAGGCGTTTAACATGGAAAAATGAATTAATTTTTTTTCCTGCTCCGGAAAATTTATTACAAAACTTTTAGCGGACGTGAGGGGTAGTTCATGCTAGTCTGAACCCCTTGAGATTTTTTTCGTGCATCAGTTCCTCTTGGGTACCTAACAATGATTTTTTGAAAATTGAATTTTAAGCAGAAACAAATTTTTTTTTTAAATTAAATTTTTTAGTGCACAATCGACCCGCTTAGAATGTTTACGCAGTTTGTAGCCTTTCTGGTTTGTAGTGCAACGCAAAATAAATGGATACTTCGAACCGGGTCGATTGTGCACGAAAAATTTTTCCGTTTACGGCGCTTAAAATGCAATTTTCAAAAAATCATTATTAGGTACCCAAGAGGAACTGATGTACGAAAAAAATCTCAGGAGGTACAGACTAGCATGAACTACCCCTCACGTCCACTAAAAGTTTTGTAATAAATTTTCCGGAGCAGGAAAAAAATAAAATTCATTTTCCCATGTTAAACGCCTATACTAAGGCTCCGATGAAACATCTGGTATTACTCAGTCACTATACAGGCTGTCCGGGAATTAGAGGATAATATTTGAAGGGCGTATTCTACGATCAAAAAGACGAAGAAAAATTTTAATAAACATGGATCGAAAAATGCCCGCTAAGGGAGCTAGCCCCCCCCCCCTTAAAGGGGAGACTTTCAAAGTGTTTTTTCTAAATATCTTCAAAACCGTTAAAGATAACACCGTGAAATTGGAAATCTTTAGTAAGTCTTTGATGCTGAATTCATTACCGTGGAGGAAATTCTAAAGTTTCAATCATAAGCGTCCCGTACAGGGAGGGCTTAGGACTAACTTCGCTCAAACATTTTTGTAAATCGGTTTTTCTCAAATCTGACAGCAGAATTTGAACATCTGAAGTTTTTTACGTAAAAATTATGCTCTTGTTTGAACTCGCTAGGACGCACCATTTTCGAATAAATTGACCCTAGTCGTTTTAGAGCGCGAAAATGTGCTTGATTTTAGGAAAAAAAGTTCGTATGGACATATGGCGGAAAATGCTTCCTATGCGACCTATGGGGTCCTGGAAAGCTGACGTTCTTCATAACCCCATACCTCCCTTAGGAAGCGTTTTCCGCCATATGTCCATACGAACTTTTCTTCCTAAAATAACACAAGGAATCAACCCCTGAACTCATTTTTGATAATTTGTTAAATAACTATTAATAAAATCTGTGACAAATTTTCGTGCTGTAAAACCACTAGGGTCAATTTATTCGAAAACGGTGCGCCCTAACGATTTCCAAGAAGAGCGCCATTTTTACGTACAAAACCTCAATCATTCAGATTCTGATGCTAAATTTGAGAAAAAACAACTTACAAAAATTATTTGAGCAAATCTAGTCCTAAGGCAAGGGAAACATTAAAATTGTTACCACGGTAGTGAATTCAGCATCAAAAACTTACTAAAGATGGCCAATTTCACGTTGTTATTTTTAACCGTTTTGAAGAAATTTAGAAAAAAACACTTTCAAAGTGACCCCCCTTTAAGGGGCCCTAGCTCCCTTAGTAGGCATTTTTCGACCCATGTTTATTAAACATTTTCTTCATATTTTTGATCGTTGAATACGCCCTTAAGATATTATCCTCTAATTTCCGGACACCCTGTAGTAATGAAACGATTTCCAAGAAACTTGATGGGTATTGGCGATTCAAACTAATTTTGTGACGTCACACTGTGGAATATTCTGTTGAAAACATCCAATCACTTCACCAAAAATGTCTGTTATTACACTTCAGCGTTTTTCATGGACTACCTATCCTTCCTGATGTTACTGTTGAAAGAACAGGTTTAATTAAAAGTATAACTGCTTGGGCCAATTTTTCTATAATCAGCTGGAATCGTATTAGAGGATTATATTTTGTCCACAAGAAAAATTAAAGAAGAGCTATTTTTTTTCGAGATATACAGAGGTGGTACTTTTTTCGGTAGCCATAAGAATTAGAAAATCGGTTAAATTAGAAGAAAGTTGCGCTTGTTCGAGGTGAATCAGAATCTGTAAAGAATTTTCCGGCATATCTTCAAAGCTGTAGCTTCGACATATTATGAACAACTGTGATGATGACATTAGTGATGGGACAGCCTGTATTATTGATCTTGGCTCGCTATAGGTATGTGTTTATACTGTATGTTTAATTGTAATTTATTGTAAAATGCTCTTTGACGTAAATATATATATTAATGTTATTATTATACAATAACATTACGTTTAGCACCCTTTTGTGGTCGCGTAAAAAATAATTCGATTATTTTCGACTGGGCCGAAAATTTGGTAGGTATTAAAGTATAGGGTCCTTTTCGAAAATTCTAACTTATTATGACAATTTGGCTATTCGATTCCAAAATTTTGACTCAAAATAGAACATTCTTTCTGTTTCTTCATATTTTATGCTTCAAAATTTGTACCAGTTTTTCAAAATTAGATTTTGCTTTCTACTGCAACACTCCACTTCACCACTTAAAAAAAGGGAGGTTACTGCAGTCACTAAAATTTTTGAATTTTAGATAACACCAGATCTTCACGCTTTGAGGTCTCAAGGAACCCAAAAAAATGGTTTTAAAAACGTGTCTGTGTACGTTTGTAAACACGCCACAGCCAAAACTACTAGACCGATTTGGCTGGAATTTGGAACGTAGGTATCTCATAACCCAACTTAGATCCGAAAAGCTTTTGGAGTCAATCGTGCAATCAGAAATACCATTTTGGCACATCAACTTTTAAATTTTAAATACAATGCCAATTGGTGCCAATTTGAAGGCCTTTCTTATGAAAAGCCTTTAAATTCTGTATCCATAGATGTATTATTCTCTCTCAGTGCTTTTTTGACCAAAAACTAAAAACTTCGAGTTTTTTATCAGACTTTAAAATCGCGGTATTGCCCAAGCCCCTAAACCGATTTAGCTGAAATTTTGCACATGGGGATTGTATCACACGTCGAAGAGCTGAAAATTTCTGAATTCACTCGACCCACGGAAAGTGCCGTTTTGGCACACCAATTTCCAAATTTAAAATTATTCTCTCATTTAACCATCCAAAATAAGTTTTTGAAAGATTTTATTGTCACTATCAGAAAAGTCCTCAAATTCTGGTTTTAAATAAGACAAATTCATTCGCATTTACCTACCATTTGGGTATATCGAAATTTTGTAATAACACTAAAACCACGTTATAGCCCAAACTACTGAATCGATTTGGCTGAAATTTAGGTGACCCGTTGAAGAGTTGGAACGGCTTTTGGGAGCAATTTAACACAAGACACGGACATCAAAGACCCACGCTATGGGGAGGTTCCAGCCGCTTCTCTGCGCCAATTTTTTTGTATAGATTTTGTCCGAGGACGGTCGCAATTTTACCATTTTTTGTGTTATATGAAAATTATTTAAATGTGAGCGTTTTGAGGCCCTATACCCACATAACAGAAAAAATCGTAGCTTCCGAATCCATTGAGAATAAACTATAATTCCATTTGAAAAAACAAAGTTAAGGTTATTTCCGGTTAAACCCTCCATGTTGGGACGACCAGGGTTTATTTCAATTCAATATCTTTTTTACGTCCAAATATATTCCAGCTGGGACGTTAAAAAAAACAGCCTGTATAATAAATTACTTATACTCTGTCCGGGATCCACACGACCAAGATTCACCCTATTGTTGACATCAATGATTCGCCATGGAAATAGGGTGAATCTTGGTCGTGTGGATCCCGGACAGACCATAGTAAGGTAACAAAGTTATAGTCTGTCCGGGATCTAGGCGACTTTTGCTCCCCGGGAAATTTGAAATCCACGTCGCCGATTGGTTAAAATTCAGCCATAATTAATCGCAACAAAAATGTGGCTTGCAGGAATTAAGAATGTAGGTTTAAAAATAAAATTTACCTCGCAGGTCGATGTAAGTTACATTTTAAACCGTTTGCGCTGCATTACTTTTATAATATTGCAAAATTATTGATTTGCCGAGTAAAAATTTTGCTCTCATGACAGATATCCTGCTGTCTGTCACATTATTCCTGCGACACGTAATAGCCAATGGGTGCGATAAAAGCGGCTATTCTATTGGCTTATTTAAAGTTACCGCTATGAAAGCCGCCATCTTTCCGAATTCCTTCATAATAAACACATGTGTGTCTGTACAAATTACCCTAAGTTCAACAAGCTTCTGGATAAAACCGCTGAATTTACAGGTAAGGTCAAACACATTCCTCTTTCATGATAACGGTACCACACGTTATCTTTCAGGCCGATGTTCAACAACAATTAAAACTTTATTAAAGGAAGAGCGTAGTACAAATACTCTATCACAGCTCAAAGTAGGTCGAAGGGATCAGCAGATTGTATTGGATGAACATGAAAAATATCTGTTGCGAAGGATAGTTCCCGCGTTAAGCAAGCCAATCAGATTTAGCATATTTGAATATTTGAAATCCTGCTGGCGAAAAAATGCCTAGAGAAGTTTTCCCATCATTCCCCATTGTGAAGCGGGCCGGTCGCCTGCAGGACGGACAGACTATAGATGAATTTTAATTTATTGTTGCCAGGCAATTAATTAACCCTTACCAAGTAATTTTTAACTGAAATTAGGTATTATTATTATTACTTACAACTCGAAAATATATGTATTGCACTTTGGCCAGTTTTGGTAAACCCTGATGATTCAGAATTTCATGACAATAAAAAATGGTTATTTTGAGTACTATCTGAACAACAAAATTTGAGATCAAGAGAGCCGTGAAATTTTAATGGCACACGTCGAGACTTTACTGATACATAGTTTACATCTTACCACAGTATAATATAAACAGTAGAACAACCGTTTCCCGCCAATTTTTTTTGCGGATAAAAAACTTGAGAAAATGTGGCTCCATCTGTATGCAAGCAGCCGAATATTGGGTTTTCTTCAATCTGTTTTATTTAAAGCAAGACGTGACTATTTCCCTATGTGTCTAAAATAAATTATTGTTCCAGGAACTGATATAATAGGAGCTCGTTACTCTTTCTGTAAACATTCGCAATAAATTATGCTGGCAGATCCTAGCTGAACGAGTGCTTGCCGTACTATCATTGGTTTTACCTACTTATGCACGCCGCACACCGCATTTATGTTTTTGTTTAAAAATATAAACAAACCCACCAAATGCAGAAAAAAGAATATCTGGGTAATTAACAAAACAATGGAAGATTGTAACTATAATGTTTCAGTTTCGTTTACGAATCTTCCAGCAATTATATAATCCATCATAGTAGAGTGCAATGAGGCCTCTATCGTTCAGCCCGTAGGCACTTTTTGGCTAAAAGGAATGAACTTGCCAGCTTTATAGAAGAGATAATCAAGATTCGGAATCCACTTGTCGTAAAAAAAACGTAGGGTTTCAAAGGGCGCAAATCAAGATTTTCTAACTGAGTACACTACGTCATAGAGATAAGTGATGTGCACTTCTCAAGCCAAAAATAATTACAATTTTTGTACAAAAAGTATTTTTAATTAATTATTGAATCTTGGCGTTAACATGGGGTCTTATGGAGCGGAAATTCAGTTAAAGGCCGTTTTCTCGGTTTAGATCGACCGAAAAACTAATTATTTTCAGGCGCATTTGCCGAATAAATTGCGATATCTTTAAAACTATTGCAGACACGAAAAAAGTTATTCTCAGCAAAATGTGTAGTAAGGTTGTAGATGTGTATTAAACGCGAAATTATATTTTTTGGAGCAATAATAAAGGAGATATTTAATTATTTGTCAAACGATAGCAAATTTTTGACACCCAGCGGGCGCGTCGGACTGCAGCGAACCTCGATCCCCCACCACGACTCCCGCGCGTTTACCAACCCGCACTTCCCCCCGATCGCACCTAAATGCTGGCGTTCCACTGCATTCCTTTATTATAAATTATTAAAGATCTATTGAAAATATTATTTATAGACCAATTTGTTGTTAAAATTATGATTATTAGCGGACCTTTTGACAAAACGTGTCTTTTTCTCTTGACATTAATTATTAATTGACAACAATAATACATATCTAACAATAAACAAATTATATTGCAAAATTAATTATTGAATACGGAAAAATATAAATATACAATTATTGTCTTGGTACCTAGCTACCTCCCGCTAGTCGCTGTCGTCTTCATCAAGCGAAGGACCTACTGTCTCTGGTGTGCCTTTTTTACGATGAGGGTTCTTGCATGTTTTTTGTCCCATACACGAACATGAATAGATACACGGCAAATTTCCTTTTTTGAGTGAACATACCTTGCTGGCGCAGTCTAAAAGAACAACTGATTTGCCTAGACCCTAACTCTGAAGTTTGAATACTGACCTTTTTTTGCATTTGCATTTCGGTATAGTTAAAGTTAATATACCAAAGTCTTCTGGAACATTAGGCTACTATTTTCGCTATCCATGCGCCACCGTGCTTGAAAAGATCAGGCAGCTCAAGTCTGGGATGAAGACTGTTTAACCAGATTTTTGTTTGATAATGAACTCGAAGGCAATGTTGAAGAAGGCTGTCTTCAGTTGAAGGAAGCTTAGCAATTGTTCTTGAAATGGATAACAGGGCTCTTAATTCATTGACTGATGCGACATTTTCTTTCTTAGTGTATAGCTTTATCACAAAGTTACGCACATTTGCAAAATGAATGTCGTCAAATTCACCTATGCATATCTTGTCAATTAACTGACAATACGACATCGACAGGTAGGCTTTCCAGCAGACTTTTTTGCCCAATCCATTAAATTGGCTGGTAGTGTCGCAACCTGTCAGGGCGTGGAAAGCTGGTAAGTTCTTCAAAAGCTGTGGCTTCATATTCAGCTCGAGGATTGGTATGAATCTCATTTATTCTTTGTATCCTACTTTTAGCCAAGTATTTCATTTAATTATATTTTTAAACATACGACCCTGGTTAATGTAGTAACCAGTCAATTTTTGAGTACATACAAGAGTAACTTTGACACCAGAATACTTTTTCACATTCTATCAGCGAAGAAAGCTTACCTAATTAAGAGCCCTGTTATCCATTTCAAGAACAATTGATAAGCTTCCTTCAACTGAAGACAGCCTTCCTCAACATTGCCTTCGTGTTCATTATCAAACAAAAATTTGGTTAAACAGTCTTAATCCCAGACTTGAGCTGGCCATGCAGATCTTTTCAAGCACGGTTGGCGCATGGATAGCGAAAATAGTAGCCTAATACCAATATTGCAAACACTGCCGTCTGTTCCAGCAGTCGTTGGTAAATATAGTAACTTTAACTAGGTACATGCAAATGCAAAAAAGGTCAGTATTGAAACTTCAGACAACATGCACGAACCCACATAGTAAAAAGGGCACGTCACCAGAGACAGTAGTTCCTTCGCTTGATGAAGACGACAGCGACTAGCGGGAGGTAGGTACCAAGACAATAATTGTATATTTATATTTTTCCGTATTCAATAATTAATTTTGCAATATAATTTGTTTATTGTTAGATATGTATTATTGTTGTCAATTAATAATTAATGTCAAGAGAAAAAGACACGTTTAGTCAAAAGGTCCGTTAATAATCATAATTTTAACAACAAATTGGTCTATAAATAATATTTTCAATAGATCTTCAATAATTTATAATAAAGGAATGCAGTGGAACGCCAGCATTTAGGTGCGATCGGGGGGAAGTGCGGGTTGGTAAACGCGCGGGAGTCGTGGTGGGGGATCGAGGTTCGCTGCAGTCCGACGCGCCCGCTGGGTGTCAAAAATTTGCTATCGTTTGACAAATAATTAAATATCTCCCTTATTATTGCTCCAAAAAATATAATTTCGCGTTTAATACACATCTACAACCTTACTACACATTTTGCTGAGAATAACTTTTTTCGTGTCTGCAATAGTTTTAAAGATATCGCAATTTATTCGGCAAATGCGCCTGAAAATAATTAGTTTTTCGGTCGATCTAAACCGAGAAAACGGCCTTTAACTGAATTTCCGCTCCATAAGACCCCATGTTAACGCCAAGATTCAATAATTAATTAAAAATACTTTTTGTACAAAAATTGTAATTATTTTTGGCTTGAGAAGTGCACATCACTTATCTCTATGGCGTGGTGTACTCAGTTAGAAAATCTTGATTTGCGCCCTTAGAAACCCTACGTTTTTTTTACGACAAGTGGATTCCGAATCTTGATTATCTCTTCTATAAAGCTGGCAAGTTCATTCCTTTTAGCCACAAAGTGCCTACGGGCACAAAAATTAAGCGACATTTCCAGGCGCGGGCACTCTACTATCAGGGTAGAGCAAAATGTTGCGCTTTTTGAGAGTGGTTAAGAAAAGACATCACTAAATTAATTAAGTAGATAATTTCAAAAAATGCTAATTGTTTCCTACACATTTTGACTTTTGCTAGATACGTGCGGTTTACCGAAACAATGCAACGAATAAAGAAATACCTACCTACCAAGTTCGATGCAATGTTTTTTAGGAAGATGTATATCAATGCGATGTGTATCCCTGTAGATGTTTATCACGTTAATGTGTATGTATAGGGGCGGGTACAGATTTTAGCAATCTGCACTACTAGAGTAGTGCCTCCGCAGACGCACAGATCACAGATGTGTCAAAAAGGCGAAATGATAAAAATTGTTGTTACAGAATTAAAAAGTAGAAAATGAACAGAAAAAACACAAAAATTTAGAGGGTTGAAAAGTAAAAAGGATGACAATATAAACCAAATGAGTACCTAAATGAAATGAATTGCCGGAATTAAAACAAGATTTGGCCAAATGAGTTCAATTTTATTACCTACCGACGAAAAACGAACATATGCGAATTTTGCACTTAGGGGGTAAAGGTGGATGAAAAGTCAAGAGGTCTGAGGATTAACCGTGGTTAAGTAAAATTACGCATATAACGTAAATAACACCAAAATAACCCAATTATGTAAATTTAGCGTTTGAAGAGTTGAAATATTACAAAGGGAGATGAAAAAAGTGAAATATGTAAACATCATTCAATTGAGTTTAATTTATTACCGAAATTACACAAAGGACCCTATCGGATGTGCCCCATATTTGGGCCGCTTATGTAGCTGGCCGTAGCTGGCATGACTGTTTCCTAATTTTTTGCTCACAAACTCAGGAAGAACGAAGCTTTCGGTTGAGGGACCTTTTTTGAATCAGTCATGCCAGCTGCTATTGTTCTTTAAGCCTTTAACGTATCCATTTATTACAAAACAATTTTTCTTAAATTATGCCAAAACTTAAAACATCATAATTTTGCGATTCTCACCTAACACTATATGGTTGAATGTTTGAGCGTCTTTCGATCGATTTACAGTGCGACCCAAAAGCTGTTATTTTTCTTTGACCCAAACGTTTTTTCATTTTCGAGGCAATTGTTTTGTATTTTGTGTTAATTTCTTTTATAGCTGAAGATGGAGTAACACTCCGAAACGCGTCCTAAACAGTAAGTAAATTTTGTGGAACGAGACTGTGAAACTACCTTGTGTAATCAAACATCAGTTCCTCTTTGAAAAATGGACCAAGCTTTCAACCAACTTAACACTATGGTTACATTAATTCATGAGGTTCCCACCCAGTGTTTCAAACACTCGTTTATGAAAAAAGTTAAGATTGCCAGCTAAAAGGGGCCCAAAAACTGGGCATATCAGATAGGGTCCTTCTGCCAAATTAGCACTTCGGGGGTTGAGAAATCGTAAAGGGGGATGAAAACTCATGAAAATAAGCCAATTATGTAAATTTGGCTTCTGAGGGTTGAAATATTGCGAAGCGGGTCGAAAAAGTGAAAAAGGCAAGAACACTGCCGTAAATTTGTACACCACTGCCGACTGTGAAGTCCCCCGACTGTCGAATTTGCTCAATTTTTGCAACCACTGCCTAACATTTCCCACTAACACTGCCGAAAATTTGTACACCACTGCCGACTGTGAAATCCCCCCAGCAAGAACAATGTATATGAGTAAAATTTATTACCGAAAAAAGGCAAAACTGAGCGAATTTTTCAAAATTAACGCGCGGGTGTTGAAAAATTGTCACGGGGGATGAAAAATCAAGAGGGCTGAAAATGAACTGTAGTTAAGTAGAACTAGCGAAAATCACACGAAAAAGGAGCGGCCTGGGTAAATTTTGCTTTTTGAGGGTCATCATGAAAGGGGTTGAAGAATTGTGGATGGGTTAAAAAGTAATGAAAATGAATTAGAACTATCGAAAAACATGAAAAAATTTCCAGTTTCAACCCTTAAATTTCATCCCCCTTGTTAGATCATAATGAAGATTTGCCCATCCACCTACAGTGGCGCTGTAAATTACCACACCAACTCCAGTCCTGATACGTTGAGCAGTTTTTGAGTTTTCGCATTTTTGAGTTTCGGCATGTTAGGGGGTTGTACCGCCTTTAACGGTCATTTTTCGCCAATGATGAATAAAACTTTTTTTGTACCATCAATAGAAAGCTATCGATCTTTATTAATTTCTACCCTACATTATTCAGTGAAAAATTTGAGTTTCCACCCCTAACTTTCATCCCATTCGAAAAATTTCTCCTAAAATACATACTCTTCCTTTCTCGTAGATGCAGTGTGTAAGATCTTACAGTTTTGCAGAAGATATTGCTTCTCCGTGTCAAATTACAGGGCTTCATGGACGTTCCAACCCCTAAACTCCAACCCCCTATTTCACCACCCCCAAATGCCCTAAAGGAAGTTGTGTTTTCAACTTCACCAGCCTAATTCAATTCGTTGAAAAATTACGGTGGTTTGTAGATTTATGTTTTCAACCCTTCATGATTTCACCCCTTTATGATTTACAGGGGTGAGTTAATTTTTCCGGTGTTACATAACTCCCTCCGTATTTACTGGCTTCAGTTCTTCGTAAATAATTCAATATGGTTTCAGAAAAAATCAATAAAATATATTTATCCGCTTGCAAAGAGTTAGGGGTGGTTTTAGGTTGAAAACTCGTAAGACCTTTTTTCAATAGTTGACCGAAATCTATCGAACCCCGTAATTTTATGCTACCATTTACTTGAAAGAATTTCAAGTTTCAACCCTTAAATTTCATCCCCCCTGTTAGATCTTAGTGAAAATTTGTCCATCCACCTACAATGTCACTGAAAATTGACACACCAAATTCTGCCTTGATACGTTGAGTAGTTTTTGAGTTCTGGTATTTTTGTGTTTTTGCATGTAAGGGGTTTACGCCTGTAGGGGTGGTTTTTCTCAAAATATGAATGACGCCTTTTTTGCATCATTAATGGAAAGCTATCGAATGACGCCAATTTCGACCATTATTATCAAGTGGAATTTCGAGTTGCAACCCCTAATTTCCACCCCATCTGTTCGATTTTACGAAAATTTCACCGATATATGTGTGCACGTTGAGTTTCTAAGAGCTGCGTGCAACCCTTGCGGAGCTATCATATTTTTTGTGGTTTTCATCCCCTAAATTTCATCCCCCGAAATTGCCACCCCCTCACTTTCAACAGACTTGAGGGTCGAACGTGCATACCAAATTTCAGCAAGATACCTCCACTAGTTCTCGAGTTATTGCAATTAATAGTTTTTCGGTTTTTTTCCCCTAATTCCCACCCCCTTGGTCCGATATGGCCCAAAAGCAATCCCCGCCTTACTTTTCGGGAGACAAAGTTTCAGCCCGATATCTCAATCCGTTCTCAAGTTATGCGACGGACAGACATGAGGAGCGATCGATACGACGAGCGAGCGAGGGAATATTTTAAAACAAGGGTGCCTGGCATATTGCTACGGCACTAAAAATCGGTATAAATAGCTAGCAAAAGCCGAGCAAAAAATACCTAAACTATTTTCTAACTGTCCTAGCATTGTTATTGTTGATTATTGTGTACCAAATCAAATTGAGGGACATGAACCGTCATCATCTCGTACAGGTAACGGTGGAGGTTCCTACATAAGTACATCCCTTCGATGTTTCCCTAATAATTAAAGTTTAGTGTTTAATGAATCAAATTAAAAGTCCCACGCGATCAACTTTTCGGCGAACCACAGGAGTTATTCTTACTTATTAAAGATTCGGTACCTAATCGGTAGGTAGAAAACACATTCCGATAGGCGATAAGGAATGTTGCAGTTCGAGTTGGAAGTCATTTGGTTCATGTTTACATAATAAATATCCCAATAATGGATTTATGTTTTCGTTTCCAGCCACAGATTCCAAGAAACTGTTCACAACCTGGCAAGTGTGAGGAGAACAATGGGCAGAAAGCCAATGCAGTATTGCACTTAGTTCCGTCAACAATTAGCTATCAGTGCACTGACGAATTGGACTACGCTAGCGCTATCTATATTCGAGTAACTTATTCCCTACCTCGGCGACAAACTATTGGCGAACCATCGACACTAAATGAGACATCTACTCATGCGAACCTGGAACTAACTCCAATTCAAAATCGTTGACCTACTGTTTATATTATACTGTGATCTTACTAATACAAGTGGAAGCGGTGAAGCGGGTCCTGTAAAAGTTTGTTTTGTTAGTGAGATGTAACTATGTTTTGTTGTTTAGGTGGTATATGTAACAAAGTGTATGTATTCAAGCGTAGAGGTTAAAAATGAAGGAAATGTGTTCAAAAGTCTTTAACAAGTCTTTGATAATTCGCCGTGTAAACATAAAGTAGTGCAATAACTTCAAAATAAATATAGAGCTAATTAAAATTGTTTTATTTAGCAGTAGTGACGTCACTCATGACTAGCGCATCTTCCAACTGAAGCGGTGTCGGTGACACTTCTTTTTAAACTCTAAGTTTAGCGTAAGCTAACTTGGTAAATATGCCAAAAGTTTTTCGTCTTAAGTAGGTATGTATTGTATAGATTTGACCAGAAGATTTGATAGGATAACGTGTACTAAACAATTTCAGTCACACTCCATAGAGTAGCAGAAATTATTGAAATTTGACACAAATCGTAAAGTTCGAAAATAGCGCATTCCAAAAATAGCCGCTGGCCGAAAAATGTTACGTACCCAAAACGTTTAGCAACCATGTCACTGGTACGACTGTTGGGTCTCGTCCCCAAGGGATTAACCCTGTCAGGTAGTAGCGAGTCGCTCTGAAAGTACTGACAACCGCAACGTACGTCCAAAGACATGACGGAGGAGCCCGTCGACGACTCCCTTGATACATTTCGACCCTTACGTAGTTGCTTTTGCCCTTCAGATATTGACCGCCGTTGTACACTGCCCGCAGATTTTCTCCGCTTTTTCTTTCCGGAGTTCGGTTGCCCCGGCTTCACCGGTTTCATCATTCCGACCAGTCAAAAATTCACATTTTGATGGTTTTATGAGCGCCCCGCACGGATCACCGCGGACCACTGGGCTATTTTCGTAGCTTTTTTGAAGACGACATTCACCGAACTCCTGCCGACTATTTTTGATTCGAACTTTCGGCATTTCTATCTTTGTGACTTTTTGGGTTTGGGTTGGTTTATATGCGTAGCTTGGGGTTGTGCCAAATTGACACGACGACGACTGTTCCGGACTCAAAGGATTGTTAGTTAATCATTAAGGAAACTATTTATTTTTTCAAGGACTACACATGATTATTGTGTGTCGATTTTGATGTTTCTGGAGTGGTGCCAAATTCAACAGATTTTATTATAATTAACGCGAAGGATATTGTTGACTTTGTTATTTATAATAGAAGAAGTTGTTTCAATAACATGGTTTTTTAAACTTCCCAGACAGATAGTATTTTAAATAGGAAACATAATTTTTGCCGATTTATTTTAAAAATAAATATTGTCTTCGGTGGAAAAATGCTCTATCACTAGAAACACCTCACGACACCGAAACACTTGATTTTCACTGCTGACGCGTTTCGAACACAATGTGCTCATCATCAAAGCCGAAGCTAAACAACCCTACCTGCGAGAAAACTGAAATGTGGTGAACCTATAAATATTTCAGTTTTCTCGCAGGTAGGGTTGTTAAGCTTCGGCTTTCATAATGAGCACATTGTGTTCGAAACGCGTCAGCAGTGAAAATCAAGTGTTCCGGTGTAAGGGGGTGTTTCTAGTGATAGTGAATATTGTCCTGTTTTTCAGGAATCTGCCCAAAATCTTTTCTGGATATTTGCCGCTTACCTTAATTTTGACCATCTGTTGTAATCCTCTTCTAGCGAAGTACTTTTGATGATTTTCTCGTCAAGATAACTCTTTTCTTCACCTTCTGATGACATCGACCTGCTCTCGCTTAAAAGCCCCATTTTAATTTTGGACTCCCCCACTTTATCATCTTTCGAAGCTTGCACATCCTCATAACCAGCATCTTTAGAAGACTCATCGCGGGATCGCCTCTTAAACGAAACTTTCTTCTTCAGCAGAGGCGATCCTTCACCCTTAAGACTTGATTTTAATTCCTGCGCATCTTCCTGTTCCTGCTCTTCAGTTAACGGCTCTGTAGTTGTTTGATCTTCAATTTTAGAAGCCACCTTCAGGCCGTCTTCCTCGTCTTCAGTTATATTCGCTTTATGCTCCACTTCGACCTCCTGTTCATTCAATTCTTCATTGATTTTTTCTTTTTCCTCATCTTTTTCATCTTCAATTTTATTTTTGTATCCCAAATTTTCTTCACTGACAGTTTCAAGTTTCTTTTGTCGAGACTCTGGAGACGTTTCATCAGCAGCATCTTTAGCGATTTCCGTCAGTTCATCGACTCGTTGTGCAAAGAAACGTCTGGTGGTATCAGAAGATGGGGTGTCTGGGATGTCAGGTCCTTCCAATGTTTCTTCGTCTGAAGGAGGGGTTAGGACAATAAACTGAACCGCTTCAGTTTGATCACTTACTGGACTTTCAACTTCAACTGGAGTTTCTTCTTTAGGATTTTCCATTTTTACCGGTTCTTCCTTTTTCTCTTCAAATTCTAAGTACGAAAATTCATCTGTTTCTCCTGGAGGCGGTTTTAGCGGTATATGAATGTATTTAGGCTCATTCTTTTTAGGCGTTTCGATTTTTTTAATTTCTTTTTTCGCCTCGGTCTGCACCACTTCTTTTTCTTTTGTACTCGGCTTTTCCTTTTCCTTTTTGGAATTAGATCCCGACGGTGATAATTTTGGAAATTTTAACTTGTCCTTCGCCTCCACCACTTCTTTTTCTTTTATATTCGGCTTTTCCTTTTCTTTTTTGGAATTAGATCTCGACGGTGATAACTTTGGAAATTTTAACTTGTCCTTCGCCTCTTTGAATTTCTTCAGCCAACCGAGTTTAGACAAACTTCTTCTACTGTAACTGCTGTCGGCGGATAATTTTCTTTTCCTCTCAGGCTCTGCACTCTTTGCCCTTGCTTTCCTACTAGCGGTACTACCCTGTCTTGATGGCGTTTTAGATTTACTCTCCGGTTTTTCTGGCATTATAATTCCTATCACATCTTCTTTGTGTGCCCCATTAGGATCTTGATGTATTATATAAAAATCTCCTTCAGTCAATCCGTTTTGAGCTGCGTCATCCAGGTCTATGGATTGCGTTTGAACGATTTCAATAGCTACAATTTCGTCCGGATTTCCACTCAGACGTCTAAGATCATTTTTGTTAGAAGGATCAAGATTATCCACTTCCCTTTCAACTTCTTTAGTATCGTCTTTTTCGACGTCCGCTGATTTTTCTTGTGGTTTTTCTACTTTCACTTCCGGTTCGTCTTCTTTCGGCTCATGAGGAGCCTCTTCAGGTTTCTTTTCCCCAAATTGAAGGTAAGAGAATTCGTCTGTTTCCCCTTCAGGAGGCTTTAGTGGTATGTGAATGTAAACAGGTTTTTCGTTTTTAACCGGCTTTACCGTTTCCTGCTTTTTCTTCTTCGGTTCTTCTTTAATTACCTTTTCCTCTTTTTTACTTGTTTGCGGTTCATTTCTCCTCAATGACGACAAACTAAGCGTTGGGAACTTGATTTTGTTCTTAGCTTCTTTTAATTTCTTCAAAATAGCCAGTTTTGATAAGCTTTTCCTGCTGTAGCTACTATCGATTGATAATTTTCGTTTTCGCGTTGGCTCCTCTGATTTAGCCCTCACATTTCGACCGTTTTCTTCAGTTTGACTTGTCCCGGGTTGACTTTCTTCAAGAGGAGCTTCGGGTGGTTCCTCCTTATCTAAATACTGACTAATATTATCGGAACTTTCTGCAGATTCCAGATTTAGGGGCTCACATTCATCAGTTTGTTCTTCAATAGTTATAGATCCTCTGGGGACTGTTTTGGAATGATGTGATGGGGATGGCGATGGAGTCGCTTCTGTTATTACGATATATCCTGAATGCTCAGGAATATCTTCGTTACTGACTCCATTTTTCAATTCTTCAATCTTGAAGCTTGAGGATGTGCGGAGGGTGGCAGAGCTTTTAGATTTTGACATCGCTTCCATAATGAACGGAGTAGGATTAATTTCTTCGTCAAAAGGTTCCTTGACGAGATAAGTCCAGGGATAACCACCTTTCAATCGCTCTCTTCGGACGTCTTCCCAACGATAAGTTTGGATAGGTACCCGTGGAGGCTTCGTGGCTGCAATTTACACAAATAATCTAAAAATGGCAGGGGTGAGTAATTGATTGAACTCAAGGATGCACGATGGTACTGTTGTTATTTTTATCCGTTTATTGAGACAAGACGAATGTTAGTGATGCAATAAGTAGACTGAGCTCTATTTTGGACTGTCTCACTTTTTTACTGCAGAGTTACATAATGGAAAGCTTTTTGAAAATAGCCATGTGTTGAATTTTGTTAATTATTTAAAAATACATTCAACGTACGGTTTGCCAAAAACTTACTAGTATTTTGGTCTATGTTAGGTTGTTCCATGGCTCCACGCAGTACGGCACTGTTGATAAAAATTTCCCATCTTTTAGAGTTTATTCACAGTCTTCAATTTTGCAATTTTTCTTATATTTCTAAACGCACACGCGTGAGACGGCTCTGAATGTTCTTCAGTCTTGATCTGGCCCGCAACTGGGATGGAGGTTGCGACCAGGACTATTTCTGGAGGGTCTATTTTTGAAAGTGACGCGCTTTTGCAAATCACGCTCACTGAATTCTCTTGCGATTGTTGCTGGCGACATTTTCTTGTAGCTGTTGTAAATAAATATGTCGGCATACCTAACACCATTCCATTCAAACAAATACGTCTTTGAGATTTACCTGAACGAACCGCTTAAAAATACCACATAAGTTGAAGTTGAAGTGAATTTAATTTATTGGTCCTACGTTTTGGGTTATTGAAAGAATGCTGAACATTTCTGTTTCAAAATAATTGTGTTTGCAAAATTTTTGATTCTTGATAATAATTTTCATTTTTCATTCTAAAAAATTCGTTATTGTCAATGTCTCTTGTAAAACAAGAGCGTAAACAATGTGAATAAGTTGTTATGTTCTGAAATTCCTCATTCGTTTAAGCGCTTTGATTGAAAAGAAAACCCACTCAAATACTTTTATATTTAGGTAAGTCAAAGAAATGGATTTCGACCCATTTTATTTATAGGAAGGCTAATTTCAATTAAATGGAACCCTTACCTGATAAAATGCACCTACCAAACACTTCAAACCTCAATACCCACGTCGCGGATGTGATTGTATTAACTAAGCATATGTCTAATTTTAGGCAAATTAGATGCCAAAACTCATTAAAAGTGTCCATTCACACATTGCATCAGTTGTGGATTGAAATTTTCATGAGAGATAAGACAGACTTTTATTATGGATAACTACATAAACTGTGTTCAACCACCACGAGACTTTGTAGCGTTGGCAGGGATAGAGGCAAAAATACGCACTGTTGATTGGTGCAGACAGTAACCAAGCTCACAGCCGGCATTGAAAATTTTTGAATAAGGCATCAGTAGAGCTTGAGAAATATGCACTAAAAATGTTTTTATTTATGTATGCAAACATGCAATAAAAAACAAGAAAACACCCCTTTATACAGGGTGTCCGGAAATAACGTCACAATATTAGGTGATTCTACACCTAAAAATAGGAAGAAAAGTTCATATGAACATATGTCCGAAAGTACCTCCAGAGGGCGCTACAGACTTGAGGTAGGTGTCCGTGTCACTCAAAAACAGGTATTTGTTAATTATTTTTGAAACGGTTGGAGCTGCAATTCGCGAAAATCAGCAAAGTGTCTGACATCTGGTGGCAATACTTTAACTACACTGAGAGACAGGATACGGAAATACTTTTAAACGTCCGTCATCATAATTTCGGCTTACGTCAGTCAGTTGTCAGTTGCGATCGAGGTTAGGTAGTATTTTGTTAGGAGACATCCTCTCGCTGGCTCGAAATTTTGGGAATAATTCTGTGGAATTTTACGTTTTGTGTACTTAAGTGGAACATTGTAAATCCAGGAAAACTTTGCTTTTAAAAAATCCACGTATCGATGTCACTGATGTCATCAACTGACACTGTCAGGCACGTCCCGCTAGAATTCGCACTTCCGGCTCCCCAATGGGGTGAGACCGCCATTTTGTGGTTTAGCAATGCCATCTATTAGCAGCTGATTTTCGCGAATAACAAGCAGTACCCGTTAGTGACAGGCTAACGACATTTGTGAAGCAAGTCAACTTGTTTTTTTCCATCTATAAATTTGTTATCATAGGCATGACATGCTTTAATTGCGTTTTTCTTGAAAACGGTTGATCTTATATCATCCTATATCCTATGATATCAACAGTACCTTTTTTATGTTGAATTGTTTGGAGAGTAATCTGTAGTAAAAAATTCAAGAAAGCTGGAGAAAAAAAGTTGAGAATTTTTTTCATAAGCCCCCACTGTTTCGCACGCGTATGGTCGTCAATCAGGAGAGGTCACCTCATTTGCTGAGATGAGATTCTCACCTCAGTTTTATCTTTAAAAGGAACGTACTCTAGTCTAGTCACTTTCAGTTGCGAAAAAAATTCATAACCTCAAACAGGGTGCTTTTGGGGCTGATTGCTCTTTTAAACCTGATTAAAGGTCATAGTTAAGCCTTTTAATTCGCTCTTGTTTGGCAATCAAACCAAGTTTAGGCTAAACCGAGGTTAATTCGTGACAGAACAACCGCGCCTTAACCCTACTTACCCGCTTTGACAGATGAGCCAAAAATCTTACTCAAGCACTTGCTCTGCAGCATGTGCTCCAGGGGCAAGGGGGGAGGTAAAATTCTCACCTCAGTTCATGTAAAAGGAACGCGTTGCGAACTGAGGAAAGTGCAACTGAGGTGAGAATATCTGAGAATTGGTGTAAAAGGAACGCGCTTGTCACTCCAAAAATTACCTAGGAATTAAAATTTCGTTTTAGCTCCAACCGTTTAAAAAATAATTAATAAAATACCTGTTTTTGAGAAACACCTTCTAAGATCTGTAGCGCCTCCAGGAGGCACTCTCGGATGTTCGCATGAACTTTTCTTCCTATTTTTAGGTGTAGAATCACCCCCCGAAATCTTGTGACGTTATTTCCGAACAGCCTGTATATGCATTTATGCATTTATACAGGGTGTCCGAAAATAACGATGAAATATTTCGGGGGGTGATTCTGCAGCTCAAAATATGAAAAAAAGTTCCTATAAACATGGGTCCGGAAATCGTTCCTAGGGCCCCTTGAAGGGGGCGCTCAAAATTCGATTTTGATTTTGTCGATTATTAAGTTTTTGCATACTGTCTGACATCGATAAGCAACATTAGATTACTTTAGATACTAATTTTTAAAATCCGTTCAGTTTTGTAATTTAATAAAAATCGTTTGATAAGCCTAGGAAATGCAAATTGATCTTTGAATCTAATTTTTTCGAAAACGGTTGATCCTACGGTGTTATAACAAGAGAGGCTTTTTTTATGTAATTTTAGTCAGGAAACCATATTCCGGTGAGAAATTGTCTAAAAAATAACACGTAAAAAAATTTGGGTGGGGAAAGCTGAAGCCCCCCGATTTTCCACGCCCCTGGTTGAATCTGCTTTTGGTAGATACCATAATCTGATGGCGCTTACTGATGTTAGATAATGTGCAAAAAGTCGTCACTGTATCTTAAGCGGTTCCTGAGTTATTCAATAAAAACCGAATTTGGGGCACCCCCTTCCGAAGGCCGTAGCCCCCTTAGGAACGATTTCCGGATACATGTTTATAGGAACTTTTTTGCATATTTTGAGCTGCAGAATCACCCCCCGAAATATTTCATCGTTATTTCCCTGTATATGCGAGAAACTTGGATCGAATTTTTCATAAACTGATACTTAAAAAAGTAAGCACTTTGCTTTAATTTTTTATATTAAATTCACGATACATCTAGGTACACAATAAATTTGCAATACAAGACATAAACAGCAGAGAAGCGGCTGGAACCTCCCCAACGCATGGGTCTTTGATTTCCGTGACTTGTGTTTAAGATTTTAAAGTTGATATGCCTAAATGGCACTTCCCGTCGGCCAATTGCTCCCAAAAGCCTTTCAGCTCTTCAACGGGTCACCTAACCTCCATGTATCAAATTTCGGACAAATCGATCCAGTAGGTTGGGCTATAACGTGGTTTCGATGTTATTGAAAAATTTCGATTTTTCTACCCAAAGGATACTAAATGAGAATAAATCCTATCTCATATAAAACCAGAATTTGAAGACCTTTCGGATGGTGACAATGAATCTTTCAAAAATCTGTTTTGGATGGTTAAATGAGAGAATAACTTTAAATTTGTTAATTGGTGTGCCAAAACGGCACTTTCCGTGGGTCGATTAAATCAAAAATTTGTTCAGCCGTTCAACGTGTAATACGATCCCCATGTGCAAAATTTCAGCCAAATCGGTTCAGGGGCTTGGGCTGTACCGCGATTTTAAAGTCCGATAACAATCTCGACATCTTTAGTTTTTGGTCAAAAGGGCACTGACAGTGAATACATCTTTGGAAGCAGAATCTGAAGGCCTTTCTTACTGTGACGTGAAAAATGGGGGTTTACATTTAAAATTTAAAAGTTGATGTGCCAAAATGGCATTTCTGGTTGCACGATTGGCTCCAAAAGCTTTTCAGATCTAAGTTGGGCTATCATATGCACACGTACCAAATTGCAGCCAAATCGGTCGAATAGTTTGGGCTGTGGCGTGTTTACGAACGTACGTACAAACGTACGTACGAACGTACGTACATACATACAGACACATTTTAAAAACCACTTTTTTGGGTTCCTGAGACCTCAAAACGTATAGATCCGGTCTTATCTCGAATTCGAAAATTTTAGTGATTGCAGTAACCTCCCTTTTTTTTAAATGGTGAAGTGGAGTGGGGAGGTTAAAATAACAATAAAAAATTAATTTTCTAAATTATCTTGTCGAGGTACCGTCACTTTCTGAATAAAAACTAAAATTAACCTACCCCTCCTTTACATCGGTGGTTTCATTAATCGAGAATCAGATCTTCAATTTCTTCCTTAATTTTTATGAGTTTTGAAATAAGGAACTATGGTCTGTCCGGGATCCACACGACCAAGATTCACCCTATTTCCATGGCGAATCATTGTTGTTGACAACAATGACAGAGTATAATAACTATAATTTCTGGTCCACTGGTACACAAAAGTGCTACTGATGATTTTAATAAAAGAAGGATATCTATGAACATTTACTCGAATCAACGTGATTAAACGAAAATAACGGTCGTCAGTCTAAGGGTTGCCAATTTTTTATCTCATGACATTTTGTGACAAATTATTTATTTGTTAGTCGCATTATTTGTCATTCTTGTGTCACAGCAATCTTAAAACTGGCAGAGCCGATAATACAGCCGGACTGTTTTACCTACTGCGTAGACTGGCTCCCTTCATGCACTGAAATTATTGAAATCATCAATTGCGTACAGAAACTGAACAAAAATTTATTTTAAAAAATGCAGCAGAGAAGCGGCTGGAACCTCCCCATCGCGTGGATCTTTGTATTCTGTGTAGATAGTAGTCAATTCAACAGAATTTTTTTAATCCTTGACTGATTTCGCAATTTTCTGACAAATACCGACATCACCTCGGACATCACCCATCACATTTGACAATACGTTCCTTTTAAGGTTAATCTTTTGCCACCTTTTTGACAGTAACTGCCACTTTATGTCATCCACTGTCAGCCCGCTCCCTTTTATTGAGAAAGAATTTTTTCTCTATTTTCTACTGAAATGGCCGAAACTGTGAACACATTTTTAGAACCAGAATTTGATCGCCTTTCTAATGGCGACATAAAAAATGAGGTCTTGTATTTAAAATTTTAAGTTGATATGCTTAAATGGGACTTCCCGTGGGCCAATTGCTTTCAAAAGCCTTTCAGGTCTTCAACGGGTCACCCGATCTGCATGTACCAATTTTCAGCCAAATCGATTCAGTAATTTGGGCTATAATGTATTATTACTGTTATTATAAAATTTCGCTTTTTTGAACCAAACAGCGCTAAATGCGAATTAATTTTCTCCTATTTAAAACCAGAATTTGAAGACCTTTCTGATAGTGACAATGAATCTTTCAAAAACTTGTTTTTAATGGTTAAATGATTGAATAATTTTAAATTTGGAAATTGGTGTGCCAAAACGGCACTTTCCGTGAGTCGATTGAGTTCAAAATTTGTTCAGCTCCTCGACGTGTAATACAATCCCCATGTGCAAAATTTAAGCCAAATCGGTTCAGGGGCTTGGGCTGTACCGCGATTTTAAAGTCCGATAAAAATCAATTTTTTTTGTATTTTTGGTCAAAAGGGCACTAAGAATGAATACATTTTTAGAAGCAGAATTTGAAGGTCTTCCTTATGGTGAAGTGAAAAATGGGGGTTTGCATTTAAAATTTAAAAGTTGATGTGCCAAAATGGCATTTCCGGTTGCATGATTGGCTCCAAAAGCTTTTCAGATCTAAGTTAGGTTACGAGATGCCTATGTTCCAAATTTCAACTAAATCGGTCTAGTAGTTTTGCCTGTGGCGTGATTACAAACGAACGTACGTACATACACACAGACACATTTTAAAAACCCCTTTTTTGGGTTCCTGAGACCTCAAAACGTGAAGATCTGGTGCTATCTCAAATTCGAAAATTTTAGTGATTGCAATAACCTCCCATTTTTTTTAAATTGTGATGGGGTTGGGGAGGTTAAAAAGGAAAAGTGACGTCACCATATTCGATATTCGTTTCAATTAGACCTTTGATTAGATCCGTGTAAATTACGTCAACATCGATTTTTATTAATTATTTTCTCCAAAACTGTGAAGAAAATCGCAGTCAGGAATTTAACTCTATAGTCTGGCCGGGATCTAGGCGACTTTTGCTCCCCGGGAAATTTGAAATCCACGTCGCCGATTGGTTAAAATTCAGCCATAATTAATCGCAACAAAAATGTGGCTTGCAGGAATTAAGAATGTAGGTTTAAAAATCAAATTTACCTCGCAGGTCGATGTAAGTTACATTTTAAACCGTTTGCGCTGCATTACTTTTATAATATTGCAAAATTATTGATTTGCCGAGTAAAAATTTTGCTATCATGACAGATATACTGCTGTCTGTCATATTATTCCTGCGAAACGTAATAGCCAATGAGTGCGATAAAAGCGGCTATTCTATTGGCTTATTTAAAGTTACCGCTATGAAAGCCGCCATCTTTCCGAATTCCGGCTCCTTAGTGATGGGCTTAACAGTTCGTTTTAGGGAACTAGTTCGGTCGAACTAGTTCACTGAAATGAACTAGTTAAATTAACAGTTCATAGTTCACTTAAAAATAAAAATTGTTAATGTTTTGTATCGTTTCTCGTTCCGTTACCGTTACCGATCGAGAGGTTCAAAATGAACGATAATGAATTGAAATTGATTCACTCATTTGTCGCTTGTCTTTTCTCGTCGAGAATCGAATCGAACAAATGGAACGATCAAAAACTATTTAAGCTGCTTTCCATCTACACATTTATCTGAGAAGGCTCACTTAACTCAGCAGTTTGATTGGTCAATATTCAAATGAACCAATCAAATTGCTGAGATTTACTGAGGCTACTCAGATAAATGTGTAAAAAGAAAGCGCCTTTAATTAGTAAAGTTAGTAAAGTGGGTCACTTGACTGATTCCATCATTTCAATCGAGTACCTAACTCAAATGATTCACGGCATCTCCCTCCACCCCCATCCTGAGTCCTGTTCCCGTTCCCATATGTCAAAATGAACAAGTCGATCGTACCTTCGAATCGTTCGGTTCGTTTCGTTCGCGAACGACAAATCACATCGCTCTGATGCTGGCAGTATCGCGTCAAAAAAAAATTAGTAGTTCAATTCAACTAGTTCGTTTGACATTTGTGAACTAGGTAATTTAGTTCACAGTTGAGAATAGTTCATTTTTTTAGTTCGTTCACGAACTACCCATCACTACGGCTCCTTCATTAATAAACAGATGAAACATGGCGGCCTTCGGTCCAACAAATAGTTATCGTTTCGGAAAGGGGCATTTAACGTTGAATGAAAAGAAGATAATATTAAATGTCTATAAAAGTGTCTGTACAAATTTCCCTAACTTGAACAAGGTGCAGCTTCTAGATAAAACCGCTAAATTTACAGGTAAGTTCAAACACATTCCTCTTTCATGTTAACGGTACCACACGTTATCTTTCAGGCCGATGTTCAACAACAATTAAAGCTATATTAAAGGAAGAGCGTAGTACAAATACTCTATCACAGCCCAAAGTAGGTCGAAGGGATCAGCGGATTGTATTGGATGAACATGAAAAATATCTGCCTTGCAAATGTTAGAAATGTCGTGGAAATGTTACAAAATTTCGGAAATGTCGTGAAAATGTGAGAAATGTGGGGGAAATCATAAGGAAATATCGGAAATGCCCTCGGAAATGTCAGAAAGAAGTGAGGGAAAATGTCCGAATGTCCTGGAAATGTTGGAAACCCCTCGGAGATAAAAATTCATCAAAAATGGCACTTTCTGGTCCAAAACTTGATCATTAAATTAAAAATGTAACGTCATGTAAGCATTTTTATATTTCGGTATTTAATCACCTAAGAACATTTTCATACACGTTCCCACGAAAAATCACTATTCAGTGTTTGAGTTAAATTTTTTCCTGGGCCGATGTCGTATAGGATTCTTTATAAATGTTAGGAAATAATCCATTTTATGGCTAATTGCCATTTTGAGTGTCCTGATTTGTAAATGCACAATTATATTGCTAAAATTGTCTGTGTATCAGGAAATGGGACGGGAAACTTCAATGATACACAGACAATTTTAGATTACGATGGACGAAGAACTTTCTCTTTATTGATGTGCTGATTTCTTTGTTTTTCGATAATGTAGAAAGTAATAAATCGTTTTATTTGTCAGCTGACTATTTTGTATTTATTCAAAACCCCAAATCGTGTAAACTGAAAGAAGATTTACTTTGAATTTTATGAGCCCCAAGGATTACTTTAAATTACCCGCTTAATTTCAATTTAAAGTTCCCGCGTTAAGCAAGCCAATCAGATTTAGCATATTTGAATTTGACATTTATCAGAAAATCCTGCTGGCGAAAAAACGCCTAGAGAAGTTTTCCCATCATTCCCCATTGTGAAGCGGGCCGGTCGCCTGCAGGACGGACAGACTATAGGTGTTTTGGTGCCCTCGTTCTTTGTGGGTAATTAAAAAAATCATTCATGTTCCCCATTTGGAGCTGAAATCTTAATAACTGGAGAACTATTGGAGCCTGAAAATTTTAAAAAACACGTATCGATCGACTCAGAATTTAATTAAAAGCAAGTGTGAGCGTTCTGGGACACCCTGTATCACCCTTTTTGTGCGAGACGAGCTGCCACTGCTTTTACTTCCATTCCATTTTTAGACTGACATTTGACTTTGACACATGACAACCAGACCTAACCTATTCCGGTGCTGCGGCTTTGTCATTTAAAAAAATATAAATAGTACGAAGTGCGAGTGACTCATTTGCATTTCAAATTGGGTCCAGAAAATGGAAAAGCGACAAGTCCCATCCACCCTAAAGAAAATCCTAAATGTTGATGCAGAAATTACCAAAAAATTTGTTTTATGGGCTAATCAGTTCTTACCTTTACGATCTCTTAGGAACCATTATAAGGCTCTAGAGGTAGGTGTACTGCTATGATTTATTGTTAATATGCCTTAATCATAGATCACTTGTCATGGCATCCCCTGGTTTGCCTTTTGGATTGCATTCACATGGTTGTTCAATAACCCTTCGTTGATTCAACTGCAAGTGAATATGTTGATTGGTAACTAATTACAAAGATATTCAGATTTGTATTAGATTTATTTTTAGGACTGTTTATTGATATTATTTTTGTTGCCATTGCCAAAGCATATTTTCGCCGAAGAAGACCTGTAGCAAATACAGACGATGCTCTTGGACAATTTGGACCTGATTTTTTTAGTTTCCCTTCAGGACACGCCAGCAGGGCAGTTTTAGTTGCCTACTTTTTTATACATTTATATCCTGTGTCGATCATTTTGATACCACCTTTACTAGCTTGGGTTACATCAATTTGCTTAAGCAGAATTTTAATGAACAGACATTACATATTAGACGTTGTTGCTGGCATAGTTTTAGGGCTTTTGGAAGGTCTTTTAATGAGTCTTGTATGGCTCAGTGATGATACAGCAAAGTCAATAATGTCATACTTATCTGATGAAAAGTTAGATGGTGGTGAATATCATGTATAATAAAATTTACGAATGCATTATAATTTATTTACACTTACAATACACAGGCAAAATAAGTAATACTAAATATTGCACAATTTTTTCCTTTAAAAGCTTCAACTTCAGGGGATTAAAAAGTTTTCAATATAAATATTTTGGTTGCTCAAGCTGAAACAACACAAACTTGACAATTTTTTTGGGTACATGCAAACTTACTTCCAGAGTAATACCTGATAATGTGCTATATATATAAACTAAACTTTCTGCTCTGTGAAATTGTGGAATGTTTCTGATACTCTACAAACTAAAGACATGCCCACAACAATTACAAGTTGTGCAAATTTTTTTAATAAATAATTTAAATAATATACAAATAAATACAAAAAGGGATGATGTCGAAAGCAAAGTAAAAGACTTAGCGGCGATTACCATAACTTATTGTGGTAAAACTTTAAATCAAAGTATCCCTTATCAGTTAAATGACTAGGTTTCATTGGTGATTTATCTTCCATTTTGTCATTTTCGTGCTCTATCGTCAGTTTTTTGACAACCTCCACAATTACGTCCTCTACTTTGCGGTCGACATCATCGTCTTCCTTTTTATCTTCAGCCGGTTCCTCTCTACTTAGCTGTATCGAAAGAGATCGGGGACGTTCCAATTTTGGTGAAGAGTTGACTATTTCTTCCTCAACTACGTGGGTATCACTGGAATATTGCATTATTTTCTAGACATTAAGTTTTACGGCGAGGCTATTTGTGCTCTGCAGGGACAGAAAAGAAAATAAATAATAAAAACAATCAAAGAAATCATAGGCCTTGAAATTGCATGTTCACATGAATATGGACACGCAATTTTTATTACATACAATAATCAGAGACAATCTTGTTAAAACGCTGGCGATCGATATTCTCAGAAACGTATCAAAGAGATCTTAAAGAATGAAGTTTTATTTTTCACTGAATGAAGATTGCATCTGGCTCACACGCCATTGTCCGTGCACAACGTAATAACAACGTTTTTATGCATTAACATTTTGTGACCTTGTCCTCTGACTATTGTAGTAACGGCCTGATGTACAAAATTAAAAAATACCAAAATTAATAATAAAAAAAAAATTAAAACTGAGTCTTTCCCCCAGAAATATACAGGGTATCCCTCGACGAGCGTCAGTTAGCCGTATCTGGAGAACTGTTTCTAGCATCGTCTTGAAAATTTGTACCCAGGGGTTTCAATTAATTTTGAATCGACGTAAAATATTTTCATCAATGGCGCACTTCCGATTATACCGGAAATAGACACTAACTTCCTTATTTTAAATGGAACACCCTGTATATTATGATATTTTTGCATTCTACGTTTCATTCTAGGTAAACTTTTACTAAGAATTGCTATGCCAAAAATCAACCGTTTTTGAGAAAATCAAGAATTTCGCTTTTTTATGCCAAGTGCAGACCTAAGTTCAAAAAGCTGTCACATCCTTACAGTATGAAATGAGAAAACGATATTAATTTAGCATGAAGACTAATGTAGGGTGTATCCGCCCCAACTACTTTATCGCACATCGATGCAGAATTTAATTGTCTATCATTTTAGTCTACATGTTTCCCATATTCAAGTAAACAGTTTTTGTGATATTTCTAAGTATTTGGAATTTGACCAAAATTTCATATTTAGCACGATTTAATAACCAAAGTTAGCTATGATTTTAGGAGCCTTTAGAGTTCCTTAATTCTGCTCAATTGAAAATTTAATCTTATTTTAATCCTGTTTTAAAATATGAAATTTTGGTCAAATTCCAAATACATAGAAATATCACAAAAACTGTTTATTTAAATGTGGCAAACGTGTAGACTAAAATGACAGACAATCAAATTCTGCATCGATGTGCCATAAAATAGTTAGGGCATTCCATTTGAAAAAATTGACTTTTTGACCAATGAAGTCGATGATGTTTAAAAATTTGCAGAGAACACCCTGTATGTATTTGACTCAACTTGAGTCGAGGGGCGGATACACCCTACATTAGTCTTCATGCCAAATTAATATCGTTTCCTCATTTCATACTGTAAGGATGTTACAGCTTTTTGAAGTTAGGTCTGCACTTGGCATGAAAAAGTGAGATTCTTGATTTTCTCAAAAACGGTTGATTTTTGGCATAGCAATTCCTAGTAAAGTTTACCTAGAATGAAACGTAGAATGCAAAAATATCATAATTTATAGGTTGTTCCATTTAAAATAAGGAAGTTAGTACCTATTTCCGGTATAACCGGAAGTGCGCCATTCATGAAAATATTTTACGTCGATTCAAAATTAATTGAAACCCCTGTGTACAAATTTTCAAGACGATGCTAGAAGCAGTTCTCCAGATACGGCTAACTGACGCTCGTCGAGGGATACCCTGTATATGAGGCATTTTTTAAAAAAGGAAAACCAATCGCAGGCAATAAATTTGGAAAAATGAAGTTAAGCGATTAGTACTTATGCTTTAATAGTCTGGGAAGCAGTGAACATTCTTGGCATGTCATTTCAGCAAACTTGGTTTAGCAATTTTCATGTTGGAGATTACTTCAACAAATCTTGCGGACAGGAGCTAATGGCAACGACTTTAATTTCTCAAAAATTGACATCTCGCAAACGGTAAAAGATCAAATTAAAAGATACCTACGAAATGTTATTAAATTGACCTATGCAGTTTTACAGGTGCGTACAGTCGAGAAAGTAAGTCATGCACTCGGGTTTTGAGCGTTACTCACAGAATTTGGGACACCACCATCGACAGTGGTGATTTTCTATCTGATATTAGGACAGGCACCAGTTGGGGATTGTGTTGGTAGATCAAGGAACTTCGGACCATGTGCAGATAAAGAGTTATCCGGCCAACAGATCAACAAAAAGCTAATTATTTTGTTTTTCGACTGTACCTGGTTCTCTCAATTTCTGGAACTTGTCTGATGGAAGGCAAAATCTCACGTGAGGCGAAAACCGCACGAAAGCCCATGCAGCTTTTCTGACGTGAACGACAATACACAAATAAATGCCAATACACAATTAACACATCGCGAATTTTAAAAATGACAGAACCAATTTTAAAAATGGCAGAACCAGAAGCTTTGTGTCTCTTGTTAGCAGTCGGCATAAGTATATCCTTGTCGCACAAACTGCATAGGTCTATTAGAAAGAAGTTGTGTTTTTCAGTGTAGATTATAATAACTTGGGGTAGGTGCTAATTGGCAGATCACTATGAAAATCGGTTTCAATTACATTACCTTGCACGAAGAACAAAATGTGATGACGAAAACTTCTCTAAGCCTTCTGGATTAGAATACATGTGACATTTTCCAGTTTTTTCAGTATATTTCAGGAACTAAGTCAGTTACCTTGAAAAACGCACCGTATTGTGTTTTGGAAAGATCATCGGTCCTCTTTTACGCACGTTAATGCCGTGCACATCAGTTCTAAAACTTATTCTGTTATATAAATACGGTGGTTTTCTTGCAGAAATTAGGTACTTGATGGTACAGAGTAAGCGCAGAAAAATTTACATTTTTCTGACTGAAAATGATATACAGAGGGTTAGTACAAAGTCCCGGGACGGTCAGTTATCTCCGTTACTTCTTAAGATTTTACTATGAAACTTGGTACCCAGGCACAACTAAATACAGGGAATTCAAAACTATTTTTAAAAATTTTCTTGGACTTCCGGTTAAACCGGAAGTGACCCTAAAAATTGTTTTTTTAATGGAATCATACTTTTTTCTCAACGGATTCGGAATCTACGAATTTTTTAAAGTTAAAAACATGTATCATACTTGGCCAGAAGTCAAGGTGCGGCCACCCTGGATTTTCAAAAACATCGAAGAAATCGGTCAAAAAGCAAGATTTTTCAAAACCATAAGTTCACTTCAACCTTATTTTTTTTTAATACAAATTCAATTGCGCAATTACATTTCGTTTTAGTTGTTTTTGCTTTTTTAAAATTTATTAAATGTTCACAATCAGCCAAAATAGGCCGGTTGAATTTACTTTAAAAAAATAAGGTTGACGTGTACTTGCAGTTTTCAAAAATCTTGCTTTTTGCCCGATTTCTTCGATGTTTTTGAAAATCCAGGGTGGCCGCGACTTAACTTCAGGTCAAGTATGATACATGTTTGTAACTTTAAAAAATTCGTAGATTCCGAATCCGTCGAGAAAAAAGTATGATTCCATTTAAAAAAACGATTTTTAGGGTCACTTCCGGTTTAACCGGAAGTCCAAGGAAAATTTTAAAAACAGTTTTGAATTCCTTGTATTTAATTGCGCCCGGGTACCAAGTTTCAAAGTAAAAAATCTTAAGAAATAACGGAGATAACTGACCGTCCCGGGACTTTGTACTAACCCTGTATAAAAGTATACACGGTGGTTCCTTTTTTACTGTTCCCCATTGGCATCTCTTAAATGGTAACGGAGTTACGGAGTCGGTTAAATTACGGAGAAAAGTTGCGCTATTTTTTTGGTGATTAAGAATCTGAAAAGAACTCCCCGATATCTTGAATCGTTCCTGAGTTATTCCGAAAAATCTGAAAATTGCGATTTTAAATAAAAATTAACCTCTCTCTAACGATTGATGCTATTTAAATGAAACTTGGTAGGTACTTGTCGGTTTTTAAAATCAGCCGCCGCCAATGAGAAACGTCAATATGCAACATTTACGAAAGTGCTTGAGTGAAAAGCTGTGAGAACATGGAACGTGGGGGTCGGGCTGTTTCGCAATTCTTCAGTCTGCCATCTCTAGTTTTTTTAAGGTACACTCGGTACTAATGGTGAAGTATACTGCTGGTGGTGCCAGCTCGCAGATTAATTGAAGAATTATATACAAGATTTTAGTTGGAAATTATTTCACCGACATCGTTTTGCGGGAGATCGCAAGGCGATCATCATTGTGACGCGGTGAAATAACTACTCAGAGGGCTATTATTGCATTGCTGCATTGAATTCACACCACGTCACGCTGCGTCGATTGTCTCGTCAAACGAACATCGTATCAAAATGTGTTTGTGATTGTGTCTTTCACTTGGGAATCCATGGACAGTTGTTTCACCCTTATTACGGTGCTCGTTTGAGGAGGCAATTGACGCAGCATGACGTGGTGTGTAGTTCAGTGCAGTTAGGGGTATTTAGCCCTCTGACACTACATGCACACACTTAGCTCGAGCTAACTAAGCTCGGTACTTT
Source organism: Pycnomerus fuliginosus (assembly GCA_963924575.1). Lineage (NCBI taxonomy): Eukaryota > Metazoa > Arthropoda > Insecta > Coleoptera > Zopheridae > Pycnomerus > Pycnomerus fuliginosus. The sequence goes on along the minus strand of OZ004618.1, from coordinate 24,824,261 downwards.
TTAAACAGCGTTCCACGAGATTTTGTGGCAGTGGTAGCCTTTGAAATATACAGGGTGTCTCAGAACGCTCGCACCAAATTCTAATGGATTATTCAGGAGTAAATTATGAGTCGATCCGTGTTTTTGAAAATTTCCAGGGACCAATAGTTCTCGAGTCATAAGAGATTTAAGAGGACCAATCAGATTTCAGCTTTGAATTTATATTGTTGTATCTTGTTACCTAGGAAAGAGTGCATCTAACATTAAATTACCTTGTAAAGCAATTAAGAGCTGAAATCTGATTGGTCCTCTTAAACCTCTTATAACTCTGGAACTACTGGACCCTGGAAATTTTCAAAAACACGAATTGACTCAGAATTTAATCCTGAATACTCCGTTAGAATTTAGTGCGAGCGTTCTGAGACACCCTGTAGATTGCGTATCTGATTTCGAAGGGAAAACTATATTTCAAAGGCTACCACCGCCAAAAAGCCCCGTGGAACGCTGCTTGAAAACTGCCGAGCTTAGTTAGCTCGAGCTAAGTGTGTGCATGTATACGAAGTAAATGTCTGCAAAATAATTTCCAACTAAAATCTTGTATTATTATAATCCGTCAATTCAGAGCTGGGCCAAGTACCGAAAAAAAGTACTTAAGTATCAAGTACTAAGTACTTGAGATATTTTGAATATACTTCAAGTATCAAGTACCAGTACTGGATAGAAGTACTTTAAAATTGCAGTCCAGTACTTTACTAGTGCGCACACGTTAAGTACCCAGTACCAGTACCAATACTTAAAAGTACTGAGTAAAATAAGGGACTGAGTATTTAATGAAGTACTTAAGTACTTCATAAAATACTTAAGTACCTGACATAGTACTTAAGTAAAATAAGGGACTGAGTATTTAATAAGATACTTAAGTACTTTCAGGACTTAAGTACTTGACATAGTACTCAAGTATCTACTTGTTATTGAGTATACTCTTATATGAAAAGGTTCGAAATCCATTCTTTTAGATTGGCAAACGAATATGTGGAATGTGTTGAGGTTGGACCTTATAGTCTACTACCAATCAAAATCGATGAGTTTAAAAATTTTTTTAAACTCATCGATTTTGATTGGTAGTAGACTATAAGGTCCAACCTCAACACATTCCACATATACTCTTATAGACAGCGGGCTAGCGACAATTTCGGTAGGTATATCAAATTTGTAAAAAAAATTGGGGCCCTGAATATCATTTGCTCCCGTCTGCCTGTCAATTTTTCATGTAAATAAGATGGCACATGTTACAAAAAAACATTTGACTGACGTCCAGACCGCTGCGTTTTCGGTGAGGGTGATTGTAAACATGTCATGTGCCATCTTATTTACATGAAAAAGTGACAGGATTGCAGTCTGCACCCCGTGCCCGTAATAATTTCGAGTTCTGATAACGACACCATGCAAAAAGTGCTCCATTTCAATAAGATTGATGGTATTGTTTTGCGAATTTCAGGCTTCTAAGAAATGAACAAAGTGAAGTCGTTCTTGGATATGCCCCAACCTAATAAATATTCTAAAACCCCCCCATTTTTCAGTAAAAGATTCAGTACCGAACTCGATACTTAAGTACTCGATACTTAAGTCCTCGATACTTAAGTACTTGATGCCGTATGGTTTAAAATACCAAGTACAAATACTTCGCTCGAAAAAATTATTCAAGTACCAGTATCAAGTACTTTTAAGAAGTACTTGAAATACCCAGTACCAGTACCGAATTTTCAAAGTACTTAAGTACCGGTACTTTAAGTACCAAAAGTAATCAGTACTGTACTTCAAGTACATTTCGATACTGAGTAGCCCAGCTCTGTCCGTCATTCATTATAGTGTACTTCCATATTTTTCGTACGACGAAGAGAGCCCAAAAACCAAATTTTTGTACATATTTTGCTTATTTAGGGGGTGATGCCGACCCGGGAGTTTATATTAACTAAAATTATATGTAATACCTATCCGTTATGATGGTGGAGCAAATCATATATCAAAATTGTCGCTAGCTCGCTGTCTACAGTATCGCGGAGGGGATTCTGGGCAAGAAAAACAGAGATATACGTGTGGCTCGTTATGATTTCGCTCCAACATCTCTCTCTACCCGCGGTATATTAGTTTTTTGGAACACGACATACAATTTTGTATACACTTCGGGTGCAAGTGCTTTATAATTACGGCCCTCACTGAGGCGCTCGTGTATGCAATTTTCATGTCGCGGCCCATAAATGTCTTTTATTTTTACGCCCTTTGTACAACGAAAAAGTATTATGCCATTATTCATTATTTTCCACGGGAAATTCCAGATCGACTATAATGTTATGGTTTGCCAGAGCAATTGACGAAAAAACTAAACAAAAAAAAACGACTGGGAAGTGCTAGTGATGCAAGTGCGTTAGAGAAATCTTACCTCACTTAACCGCTTTGCCATCGAGAAAATTGTAAACAAATACATTGGGAATTTCGTCAGGAAATCAGGACTGGATTAATTACCGCTGAGACTGGGCACACTCGTCCTTGCGGTTCTCTTAACTCTGTCAAAGGCAATTTCAATAATATTATGGATAGACGTTTTTAAATTATCTCTTACGCGCTCTTTGCTTGAGGTGGATAACCATATTTTATGATGAGGTCTTCGTGCATGTCACTGTTAAAATTTTATTAGTCGTTTTTGGACGGAAAATAATTTCATTACCCCTTGGCATCGTGAGCCGATTGAGTATGTCCTCTACGTTCCATACTTGGTGCGTTATTTACTTGATGACCTTCTATGTGACCCATGAATTCGGGTCGAACTGTATTCATTGCCGGATCGCGGGGAAGACCTGTTATCCTGTTCTTGGATATTTTTGGTGAATATGTTAGTTGGTGTTGGGATGCAGCTGATTTTGTGGCATAGGGGACGTTTTGGGGCTGAGCTTGTATCATTTGATGAAGCGATGATTGTTCGTTCATCATAGGAACGCTTTGAGTCATCACTGGAGCTGGATGAGGTTGTTGGGGTACTAACGGCGTACTTTGTTTTGGCATTGCAAAACCTTGCTGCTGGTGGTGTGTTGGTGGCATCATGGTACCACTTTGATTAGTTGCAAATGCAGGTTGTGATGGTATTTGTTGAGTTGAAGACATCATTAATGGTTCTTGCAAATTTTGCATTTGTGGTTGACTCATTGCTTGCGTCATATCACCCGCGTTACTATAATTCATTGTAGGGGGTATCAAGGTTTGAGATGCTTGCCTAGGTAAGCTGTACTGTTGTACCATTTGAGGTATAGCAGGTTGCATGAACTGCTGAGACTGGACATACTGAGGATGAGGTGCCATCATTGTAGGAGTCGATTGTGGAGCAGCTACAAGACTTTCAGTAAATTGAGGTTGGCTCATTGGTCTCTGTAATTGTGCATCTGGTTGATTGTGTACTTGAGGTTGCATTTGTAATTGCTGTGCCTGCATGGGCATATGCGATTGTACAGTCATCTGCTGCTGTAAAGGTTGAATCTGCATTTGAGGTTGCTCAACGGGAATTTGTTGCAATTGTTTCTCAGATTGCTCCCCCATTGGAGGCTGGATATACTGCATCTGCGGTTGCGGCGTATAGATTTGAGCTTGTGGCTGCATCATTGTTTCCTGTTGCGTTTGCATTTCCGGATTCTGTCCTTGAAAAAACTGATTCCCAGCTTGCTTATTGTAATCACCCGTGTACTGCGGATGATCGTTTTGTCCCATGCTTTGCCAAATATTGTTACTCTGTTGTTGTTGGTAACAATTCTGCATGGTGTGTTGATTGCGGTTTTGTTGTGCAGCCTCAGCGGCGGGATAATACATATTGGGAGTACTTTGTGAGACTTGGGTAGCATTTTGAGGACTAAAGGCAGGATTTTTTGGAAAATTTATAGTGGGACAAGAACGACTTACCTTTGAACTTCATAGTTTTGGTAATTTGTTGCTGGAAGTGACTGAACCCTAATGACACCCAAGGTTAAGCATGCTTAGAGAGTTAATGAGACTTACCCCGCTGCTTCTGCAGGTTTTTGTATGGTCGACGTTTGGTTATGTATTATCTAAAAATGTAATAATGGTTAGAAAGTGAAAATAGCAGAGGAGTTACAGTTATACCTGACCCATGCTGCAAGCAGGTCTAGGAGCCCCGTACCGACCCATCGGAGAACTAAAGCTTGTTTGTAAGCCGTTAGCTGATTGTTTTCTACTCGGGATAACGACGCTAAAATAAGCAGTTAGTTAGTGATCATATGTATGCAGTTAAGTGTGAGCTGCGTTGGAAAAGGTTTTTTCTACAAGCACTATTAAAAATACTTGTTTTAACGTTTGCTGACAATTGTTAAAAATTACATTTTATGACACAAGTATTAAAAGACATTGGGCCGTATAAAGAAACGGTAACAAAGCTTTTGCTTGTAGTTCTATCCTTTTCTCGTGCACGAGAAACTTGTATTTGCATCCTTTATTAATACAAGTATGAGCATCTTGTAACACTTTTAGCCTAATGAATAAAGTGTTACAAGATGTTTAAACTTGCATGAATAAAGGACAGAAATAGAAGTTCTTCTTGGGTAAGAAAGGACAGAACTATAAGCAAAAGCTCAGTCACCGTTGATTCAATTAGGCCTTTATTCATACCAGCCATTTACTTCTAACACTCAGTATTAAAAATGACAATGCAACAACAATTAAACAAGCCGCGGCAACAAATTGGGCCTAATGAATAAAGTATTACAAAATCTTGCATTAATAAACGATAGAAATAGAAGTTCCTCTTGCGTAAGATAAGGATTAGAACTATAAGCAAAAGCTCAGTTTACCGTTTATTCAATAAGCGACATTGTCAATATATACCTTAGTTACAGCGTGGACCTATTGAATAAACAGTAACTGAGCTTTTGCTTATAGTTCTATCCTTATATTACGCAAAAGAAACTTGTATTTCTGTCGTTTATTAATGCAAGATTAAGCATTTTTGTAACACTTTATTCATTAGGCCCAATGTCATGGACGTTTTCAATTAATAATGAAAACTTTTGCTTATTAATATTGTTTGTAGAAAAAATTGTGTATGATATGCGAAGGGATAGGCCACTCCGCTGCGCGTCGTGTCCCAAACTTCCCTTCTCACAAAATAAAATACCACTTTTAACACTACATCATAAATAACGATTATACACTTTCATCCCTCAATAAAATAATTAAGAATTCTCCCTTCTCCATCATCATTAGGCACAAAATAATTTAGATAATTACCTACGAGGTTACTGACTCTCTTGGCCACTTGTGAATAATACCAACCTTTCATTTACTTCAACAGTTCCATTCCTTTCCGTGGTCCTCGGAAAAAACCCGTCAAATACCACGTAATTGTTCATCTGCTTGACTGGATTGTCGAGTGTGTAGTGTTTGTTGAGGAAACCCAAAAATTTCTCGCTCGGACGATCAATCGCCATATTTACCGGATCGATACTCTCCTTCTGCAATAAGGAAAATAATTCACCACCATGTTTCAATGCCAGTCAACCGTAAAGGCAATCATTTTTATGCAAATATATCGTTTAAGGTATGCAGGTAACCGCACCTGCTTGAAGAAAGCTTCTTCTTGTTTTTGAAAATAGAAACACGCGATGTACCGTATCAGGCACTCGATCTTATCGAAAACAAGAGTAACCTTGACATGAAAAGGGCGTATCATCATAATTCGGAATCGGTGGATAATGGGCTTCATCTTTGCATTGCATGACCGGAATTGCAGATGTTACGTCAATACTCTATAATGATCAGTTACATTTCAGCACCAAATGATTTGATTCCGTGAGAAAGAAGAAATGATAAAAAATACGTTCCTCATTCCTATTGATTTACCATAAGGCTACTGTTAATTGCCATAAAAAGGTAGTTATCGGGTATTGACTCGAATATTTTACGGGACCGACAGAATTTTTGCCCGCCCTCGCAACACGAATACCCCCTTCCTTGGTAATTGGTTAGATCCACAACTGACCTCGAGAGAATCAAATTTTCACCTTTACAAATCTTACCTGCAGCATGTGTTCGAAGAGCCGCTTTCCCAGGCCAGTGCGTTGGCGAGATTCGTGCACGTAGAAGTCCAAAACGCACGGCGGCGATACTTTGAAGTGTTGCCCATTTCTGTCGAAAACGTACAGTCCCTTTTTTCCAGTTTTTAACATGCCTGTCACAGCTCCTCGTCCACTGAAAATATAATTCATCGTAAACTTGTTTTTTTAAAGAACTTTTTCTACAAACACTATTAAAACAGTTGTTTTAATGTTTGTTGACAATTGTTAAAAATTACATTTTATGATACCAGTATTAAAAGTCATTTATTCTTAACACTGCTGTTAATAGTATATTATTGACCAAGGTAAGATAAGAACTATTTTAGCTCAAGCTCCGCTGCGCGTCGTGTCCCAAACTTCCCTTCTCACAAAATAAAAAGCCACTTTTAACACATATCATAAATAACTATATTATAACACACCGACATGAGGAAATAACAAACTGTCTGGAAACTTTGTAGGGCGAGTGTGAAAATCAATAGGGCTCTAGATGGACAAGATGCAGCGTTGCGGGTAAAATCGTCTAATCACTCCTCCGTATCTTAATTTAATCAAGTACCTACATAAATTGGTGCCGCATTGTTGAATAAATCAATAGAAAATTAATTTTCGATAAAGGAATGTTTCACCACATATATCTCAGATTATCTTATTATAGTTACAGAATCTCATTCATTGATAAGAGATTACCGTAAGATTGGACTGAAATAACTTTGCTATAAATAATTCGAAACAAGGAAAAGTAAAATAAATTACCTAACAGTGCAGATTGCAGACAAATTAAAAGTTGTTTGCGGACAAACTCGAAGTTTGTGTAAAAAAAGAAGCTCGAGAAGAAGAAATAGAAATTCAAAGAAACCGTAAAGTCTACATATCATATAGTCCAGGCAAAATAGACCAAAGAAGTAGAAATAGAGGAATTAAAACATGTAGTTCCAAAAGTTTCAGGAATGTGTAGGGGTAGGTCTCCTGAACAACGTAAAATAAAGTCCCATCGATTTTCGGGTCCGCGGGGGGTGGGGGGGAGGTTTAGTAGTCCTTTTTTTCAGTTTTTCGCTGATAACTCGAAAACGGTGCGTCGCACAGAAAATTTATACGAGAGCACAATGAAAGAGGGGGTTAAATTCCCTAAAAAATGGTGTATATAAGTTTGTTCTTATCTGTTTAGAAATAAGAGAAATAAAAAATTAAATTGCTCAGTAAATTTGCATCAAAAAAACCTCGAAAAAAACTAACTTGACATATTTCACCGATTTCTTCGATGTTTTTGAAAATATAGGGTGGTCATGGTCAAGTATATGATACATGTTTTTAACTCAGAAAAAATCGTAGATTCCGTTGAGAAAAAGGTGTCATTCCATTTGAAAAAACAAAGTTAAGGTCATTTCCGGTTAAACCGGAAAAAAATCCCTCGATATACGCGCAAGTGTCCCCCTCCGTGCGGGATAGGCCAGCTTTTATTTCAATTCAATATCTTCATTACATCCAAAAATATTCAAGGTGGCAAGTTTTAAAAATGGAGAGCCGGGGTCAGTTACCCTTACAAAAAGCAAAGAGTTTAACAATAGTCCCATTATTTGTTTCTTATATTTCAAGATTTTTAAGTACTCGATTAAAACTTTTACTAGAGCATGCGAAAATGAATGAAACAAGTTTCCCAGAAAGGAAATTATCGCATGTCGTCCATCATAAGAAGCCTTATTGCACGTCAGGTCATTTCAATTTTGAAAGAAAAAAGCGTCTCCACATGAACGATTCGTGTGCGATTGCATTATAGATAACTCAAAGCATCAAAGTTGGTTTCGCGTAATTAAAAGGAAATAATCCCCCGCTTTTCAAACGTATCTAATTGGTCGTGAACCTCAGGCTATGAGGGTATGAGGGCTAAACATAGCGGGCTTCGTGTTAACTGTTATTTGCCACCAATGACTGCAAATAGTCTTAGCAACCTAAGCAGTCTTCTTTGCCAACAAATTAATTTTTTGTTAAACTCTTAAAAATGAAACACCGCGTTGGATTAAGTTGGCTATTGAATAGAGTGCTATCGATTTTTGAAATCTGTAGTTGGTTGATTTTCTTGATTGATTTGGTGTGCGAGTGAAACAAGCAAAGTACTGAGTCGTCACACACGTGTGCTCTTCCGACTCCGTTCCAGTCGAAGAAGTCACATTTCCTTTTTCTTGTTTAAGAAGGTTCTTTGGTTAATTACCGTCTCTGGGTTCTTGCTTTAACACTTACTTTGCTGCATTTTGGTCGATTAAAAGATAAATAGTTTGCTCAGAATTTCTTAATCTCTCCGCAGACGTGATGGGTTTTGTGAGTCCTTGAGCGGCAGCAGAAGCCTCCCCCATTGCATTGATCACTTCTGACACTTTTCCCACGGTGTCCCTGCAAAGTAAAGAAATACGATATCAATAATTGATTATTAAATTAGGTCAGGGTCCACCCTGTGTACAAATATTTTTTTAAGAGTCGGTCTATTTTCACGGACAAGCCTAAATAAAAAGCCAACGAAAGATGTATATCAATGCGATGTGTGTCCCTGTAGATGTTTACCTTGTTAATGTGTATGTAGGGGCGAGCTGAATTTACTGGTGGAGTCGGGTGCAGATTTTATAAATCTGCACCTAGTAGTAGTGCCTCCGCAGACGCACAGTGGTGTTAAAAAGACGAAATTATGAAAATTGGCCGTACATAATTAAACAGTAGAGAGTTAACAAAAAAACATCATATTTGCGAAGTAGGTATGTAGAATTAGCACTAAGGGGGTTGAAAAAGGGAATGAGAAGTCCAAGGTAATGAAAAAAGGTGATGAAAAGTCAAGAGGAATGAAAATGAAGTGTGGATTAAGTAGAATTACGAAATAAAACACTTAAATAACCAAATTATGCAATTAAAACTTTTGTGGGGGTTGAAATAAGCACTTATACCTACCTATTGCGAAGGAAACTGAAAAATTGTAAAAGGTAAACTGAATCCCAAATGCGTTCAATTTTATAACCGTCGAAAAACGAAATTATGCGAATTTTACAAAATTAGAACTTAGGGGGTTGAAAAATCGTAAAGGTGGATGAAAGATCAAAAGGTATCAGGATTAACCGTGGCTAAGTAAAATTACGGAAAATAACACCAAATTAACCCAATTATGTAAATTTAGCATTTGAAGACTTGAAACATTGCGAAGGGGGATGAAAAAAGTGAAAAATTTAATCATCATCCAAATGGGTTCAATTTATTACAGAAGAAAAACGAAAATATCCGAATTTGGCAAAACTAACACCTAGGGGGTTGAAAAATTGTAAAGGGGGATGAAACGTCAAAGTGGATGAGAATTAATCGTAATTAAGCAGAATTACAGAAAATAACACGAAAGTAAACCAATTATGCAAATTTAGATTTTGGGGGTTGAAATGTTGCGAAGGGGGTTGGAAAAGTGAAAAGATAAACATAATCCAATTGAGTTCAATTTGTTACCGAAGGAAAACTAAATTATGTGAATTTTGCAAACTAAACACTTAGGGGGTTGAAAAATTGTAAAGGGGGATGAAAAGTTAAAAGGGATGAGAATTAATCGTAATTAAGTAGAATTACAGAAAATAACACGAAAATAAGCCAATTATGCAAATTTGACTTTTGGGGGTTGAAACATTGCGAAGGGGTCGAAAAAGTGAAAAAGGCAAGAACAATTCATAAGGCAAAACTGCGCGAATTTTACAAAATTAACCAGCGGAAATCACCCGAAAAAGAAGCGGTCTGGGTAAATTTTGCTCTTTGAGGGTTCACATATCATGAAAGGGGTTGAAAAATTGTGATGGGTCAAAAATTAATGAAAATCACTTTAAATTAATAACAAATTAGAAGAAAGCAAAAAAAAAATAAATGAAATATATTTACTCCGCTTGCTAGGGCTTAAGGGTTGTTAGTAGCGTAGGGGTTGGTTTTAGGATGAAGACTCATAAGACTTTTTTCAATGGTTGACCGAAGTCTATTGAACCCCATAATTTTATTCCACCATTTACTTGAAAAAATTTCCAGTTTCAACCCTTAAATTTCATCCCCCTTGTTAGATATTAATGAAAATTTGCCCATCCGCCTACAGTGGCGCTGTAAATTACCACATCAAATTTAGCCCTGATACGTTGAGCAGTTTTTGAGTTCTCGCATTTTTTTGTTTCGGCATGTTAGGGGGTTGTACCGCCTTTAAGGGTCGTTTTTCGCGAATGATGAATAAGACCTTTTTTGTACCATCAATAGAAAGCTATCGAATGGTAATATTTTCAACTATACATTCTTCATTGAAAATTCGAGTTTCCACCCCTAACTTTCATCCCCTTCGATAATTTTCTCCTAAAATTCGATCTTCCCTTCTCGAAGATGCAGTGTGTAAGATGTCGCAGTTTCGCAGAAGATATTGCTTCTCTGTGTCAAATTACAGGGCTTTATGGACGTTTCAACCCCTAAACTCCAACCCCCTATTTCACCACCCCCACATGCCCTAAAGGAAGTTGTGTTTTCAATTTCACCACCCTAACCCAATTCGTTTAAAAATTAAGGTAATTTGTAGATTCATGTTTTCAACACCTCATGATTTCACCCCTTTATGATTTACAGGGGTGAGTTTATTTTTCCGGTGTGACATAACTCCTTGCGTATTTACCGACTTCAGTTGTTCATAAATAAACCAATAGGGTTTCAGAAAAAATAAATAAAATATAATTATCGACTTGCAAAGAGTTAGGGGTGGTTAATGGCCCAGGGGTTGGTTTTAGATTGAAAACTCATAAGACCTTTTTTCAATAGTTGACCGAAATCTATCGAACCCCGTAATTTTAGCCTACCATTTACTTGAAGAAATTTCAAGTTTCAACCCTTAAATTTCATCCCCTTTGTTAGATATTTTTGAAAATTTGTCCATCCACCTACAATGTCACTGGAAATTCACAAACCAAATTCTGCCTTGATACGTTGAGTAGTTTTTGAGTTCTCGTATTTTTGTGTTTCTGCATGTTAGGGGTTGTAGCGTCTATAAGGGTGGTTTTTCGCAAAATATGAATGACACCTTTTTTGAATAATTAATGGAAAGCTATCGAATGACGCCAATTTCGACTAGTACTTATTAAGCGGAATTTCGAGTTGCTACCCCTAATTTCCACCCCATTTGTTCGATTTTACGAAAAAACGCATCCCCCACAAGATTTCACCGATATATGTGTGTACGTTGAGTTTCCGACAGCTGCGTGCAACCCTTGCGGAGTTATCATATTTTTTGTGGTTTTCATCCCCTAAATTTCATCCCCCGAAATTGGCACCCCCTCACTTTCAACAGACTTGAAGGTCGAACGTGCATACTAATTTTCAGCAAGATATCTCCACTAGTTCTCGAGTTATTGCAATTAGTAGTTTTTCGGTTTTTCACCCCTAGCTCCCACCCCCTTGGTCCGATATGGCCCAAAAGCAATCCCCGCCTTACTTTTCGGGAGACGAAGCTGCCTACCAAGTTTCAGCTCGATATCTCAATCCGTTCTCAAGTTATCCGACGGACAGACTGAGGAGCGATCGAGCGAGCGAGCGAGCGAGCGATAGAGCGATCGAGCGAGCGAGCGAGCGAATAAGCTAAGACAAGAGTACCTCCGCATTCTGCTACGGCACTAAAACGTGTAGGTAAACTCAATACATAATCCAACTAATTATTGAGCACTATTAGGTGGAGTAGCTCAAAACTCGTTTCGGTGAAATTATCCATCTTTTACTTTAAATATCTTCAAGATCATTAAAGAAAATAAATAATGTAAATAAAATTTATGAAGGAATGTTTTTCTTTCGTGACTAATTTAATTATGTTTCTAGTTATGTTTGTAGGAATTTGTTTGCAGGATCGTATGAGGATGAAAATATTGTACCATTCGAATAATATGAATCCATTAGTATTATTCTTATAAATTTTGTAGTCTAATCCATAGTCTAGTGTCTAGTTAGGCATATTGCATTAACCTCGCCCATGACGAAAACTTTCGTTAGGAGATTAGGAAGGTACTGATTACTCACTAATTTTAGCTACTTGAGTTCTCCGGATGTTTACAAAAAATTTAAATGAGGAATTGATGGCACATACGCCATACAAAAAAAGTACCGTCCCGACAGTTTAGTAATAATGGCAATCTCGGACAGCAGAAATCAGAAAAAAAAATCGAACAAGCTGTGTAGGTATTGTGATTGATGATCCCATTAGGGATAAGAGCGTCTGAAATTAGTAAAAATTTACAGAAGGGTGTGTTCTCCATGTTCATAAATCATAAGTGAACTATCAGCGTGTTCGTAATCGTTTAATTTGCCACCCACAGAGGCTGGAAGATTCAAAGTCAAATGAGTCTCGTATACTCGTACTTAACATTGGCGCATAGGTAGGGAAAGGGGGGGTACATTCGACCACTCAGTCGGTTTTCATTTGTTCTAAAATATTCTATTGTTGATATCAAAATTACTTTTACTTCATTCTGATAAGTGTTCTGCTGCCTGCTAATCAGGGTAAAAGTTATTCTAAAACTAGCCTTTTTTGATTTTATTAATTTTTCTATGTGGACATGTAAAATGGTCGAGTCTACCCCCTAGCTGGGGTAGTTTCAACCATGTAGAGGGGTACTTTCGACCTCCTTATTGACAGTACTTTAAACATCTTATTTCACATTAGGGTAAGTTTTATTACTATTCAAGACTGAAATTAAGACAGAAAAGTTAAGAAATCAAAAGACGATCAAAAGACGCGATTGCAATACTTTGCTTTGTACTAAACGTTTATGCTTTAAATGTCGGCCTACTATGATTTATGAGAGGCATGGTGGTATATTTAACTACCAACGGAAGAACAGGCGCCAAGTATAAAAAGAAGAGATTTTAATGGACACGGTTGAAAGTAAGCCGTGGTCGAATCTACCCCTCCTTCCCCTACCTACAGTACCTACTTATTTAATGTTTAATGTAATAAATTGCAAATTCCATAATCCACAGGAGCATCGTGTTTTAGTGTTTATTATTTTTAATTGTCCGATTTATTTGCTTTCTTTACCTATGTAAATCTCGAAATTATAAAGATCCGCCCCATACATTTCTATAGGGCGGTAGGTATACTTCATGATCGTGCATGAGGGTAACTTTATGATGGGGTAATAAGAATCGCAAAAGTGGGTCTTTTTTAGAAATTGAGCGCTTTTATTGCGTTTGCCGGCTTTGGCGTCATGCAAAGGTGACTCATTTAATTTTCATGCTGTGCTGTTATGTTAATTAAACTTGAGCGTGTTTGAATGAATGTCCGATTATTATTACGACCAAAATCTCATTTCAGTTACCTGCCTTTCAACTTGATCTGAGATTTGTGTAAAGAGAACGTAATTATTGTTGATCTTTTTGCTCGATAAAAAATATTTGACTTAAAAAAAGGGCGTGCAAAAAAGATCTCGTCGCGTTGTCCTTACCAATAGCTCCTTCGATCACCGCTGAATCCGGGCGGGATGAGGTTGTGTCCAATTTCCACCATGGGCGCCTTGAATATGTCATTTACCGCAAATTTGAATTCCATTTTTGCAGAAGTCGTGCCACTTTCGCGAGATAACTACCAAGGTCGATGACTTAATTAGGTAATTAACCGAATGTTTAAATTGATTCGTCAACCCTCAATTAGGATAATTACGAAAAATAAAAATTTTGAGAAGAAAAACGTTCAATTACGTTTGACAGATAAAATAAAAATCACTTTTTTTTGTCATTTACTCGCCTACTGCGCTGCGAGCATGACAACGCGCTGACTACATTCTGGCAGCCAGGTTGCTTCATGAGGTGGAAAGCAAGTGGGCTGTGTAGGCATGGGCGGCGAGACCAATAGGAAATACTACACAGTTACGTTTTTTTATTATTTTAATTTGCAATACATTTGCGTTTGTACGTTTGATTGCCGACATTACCATGTATTGAATTGACATGTGCATTTTAAAATGCAACGTACGAAAAATTGCGTGTTTAAATTATATGAATTCAACTTCAAAAAAAAATCATTTATGATAGAGGTATCTACGGAACAACAAGCAGAATGGGTCGGAAGAATTAGTTTTTTTTTAGCCATTTAAGGCACGACCTGATTCAGGAAGTTATACTGCCGAACCACAAATGCTTAAGTAGGTAACTGTGATTGGTGAAGTCTACATGCTATTCATTTACCTACTATTGCTGTCATGTTTTTCAATTTTTTGGCTGAATAAGAGAATTTTGCTAAAGATTGTACTGCCCGAGAGCCGGAGAAAGGGATTGTGGAGAGATTTGTTGGGTGTAGGGTCAGAAAAAACGGCAGATTCAACTTATACAGTCTAAGAAAAATGTCAGTTCAGTCAATAGAAAATGAACAGCATTTTTACCTACCTACCTATTTTTTTCATATTTTTTCCTAATTAAGACGTGAATCGCAGTAGATTAGAATGCAAATTGAGCAAGTCTTAGTCAAAAGTTTTTGGTTCATATTTTAGGTTTACAAAAAGAATTAGCATTTGAGGGTTATGAAACAAAAAACAATCACCAGTATCTAATCTTATCTTAACTAGTACTAGTACCTACCTCGATTTATTAATATTATATTTATAAAAAATTGGAGGTGTCCATCTTAAAGTGGGCTAAGTAGAATTAAATGAGGAGGATATAACTCAAAATCGATCCCACGAAAAAAAAAAACCTTTTAATAAAGTGTACCTAGGTTTCAGCCATGCAAGGCCATCATCAGCACTAAAATAACAATAAAAAGTTACACCTTTTTGGTAAGTCGTTTTGGTAAGACTTTCTCTCCTTTATGTGTAACTTTTCATTGTTATTTTAGTGCTGATGATGGCCTTGCATGGCTGAAACCTAGGTACACTTTATTAAAAGGTTTTTTTCGTGGGATCGATTTTGAGTTATATCCTCCTCATTTATTATATTTATAATATTATCGTATCACATTTATGTGACATTACGTGTTTTTTTTTGTATATGGGAGAGAAATAGAAAATAAGTATTGTCCTCAACAAAATATAAAACTGATGCTCTCTTGACATCTCCGATATCACCTCTTATTGATTCTGTCAGTTTTTGTAACTTTTAACATCGATGTTAGGCACTGTTATGACAAATGACGACAGATAGACGAATACATTTTCTGTCATTTAACGTATTTTAACGTATATTAAAAGTTACAGAATCACCCCCTAAATGTATAGTTATTTCAACAAATTGTCGATTGATTTTGATATTAATTTTACAAGCCTACTGATTTAGTTTTTAGTAGGTACAGGGTTGTTACAAATTATTACCCTCGTAGGTGGCTTTGATGCTTTGTTTTGACATTTTATTTCCACAGCCGTAAATGCATTAAACGTCAATTATTTTGTTTTTAAGCCACCTACGATGGTACAATAATTTGTAACAACCCTGAACCCTGTATTTTTGGTTTATCATTCGATTTGATACATACCCCTACACATATTGTATATATATATAATTTTTGTTTCTGCTCTCTGCATATTATTATTTGATATTTCCTGTAATTGGGCACATGATGCATGTAGTAGGTATGGTTAAATAGTCAGAACTTTGGTTTAGATGGCTGTTTTTGTTGGCTTTCAAATTATGGTAGGTAGACAGTTTTTTTGGATACAGCATCATTGTTTTTAAACCCCTCAATGCCTCAATGAGAAGATTCTTTTAGAAACCGTGTACATACCTGCAACTTCAAACATCAATAATACTTAAATATTCTTTTGGAGCCAGTAATTTTAAAAATTGTTCGCAATTTCTAATTTTCTAGTATTGTTTCAAAAACTTGATGTTTTAAATTGCTGCACAGTAGGTACCTTCATCTACCTTGCATATTGCTTTTTACACTATGTTACGCCACTGGTAAGGAACATAATCGATCGCTCGGCTTTGGTGGAATCTCAGCTCAGCGCATGCTCTATAATTCCAAGTACACATGTTGCCGGTTCCGTTGAATGTTAGGTAATTATTTTATTATTATTACCCCTCCACAAATTAATTTAGATACTAATTACCTAAACCTAGCAGTGAACAATATAATTATGGTATCATATTTGTTATTACTTTTGTACCTACTAGTGTATATGTACCGACCTACATCGAGGCATACATACTTACTTTTAAGTGTATTCTGCAGAAAACACTCGAAATTCTGACAAAATTTTGCAATTGCATTATTTTTCTAAAAAAGAATAAAGAAATAGGTGCCTGTAAGATTGAGAATTTTTTGATCTTCATTTCAAATTCAAGTGTTCTGTATAGCTCATTACATTACATTACCTACGGGTTAAAAGGTGGCGCTAGTATACATTCCTGCGTTAAAAAGTCTTGATATTTTTAACCTCCCCAACTCCATCACAATTTTAAAAAATGCAGCAGTGAAGCGGCTGGAACCTCCCCATCGCGTGGATCTTTGACTTGTGTTTCTAGCCGAATTAGCACAGAAATTGTATAAGACTGGTTTCAACGACGGTTTTAGAACTTTGTGGGTTCTGCTTAAAAAGGACTTACTTATACCTACTCTTCTCTGATGAATGTTTCAATTTGTGCACTCTAAAAAAGTTCTAAAACCATCACACGGAAACCAGTCATACATTTTCTATGCTAATTCGACTATAGAAACACAAGTCAAAGATCCACGCGATGGGGAGGTTCCAGCCGCTTCACTGCTGCATGTTTCCACTGAAATGGCAGAAACTGTGAATACATTTTTAGAACCACAATTTGATCGTCTTTCTATTGGTGGCATAAAAAAGGAGGCCTTGTATTTAAAAAAAATTAAGTTGATATGCTTAAATGGCACTTCCCGCGGACCAATTACTTCCAAAATACTTTCAGGTCTTCAACGGGTCACCAAATCTCTATGTACCAAATTTCAGCCAAATCGATTCGCTAATTTGGGCTATAATGTATTTTTAGTGTTATTACAAAATTTCGATTTTTTGACCCAAACAGCACAAAGTGCAAACGAATTTTGGTCTTATTTAAAACCAGAATTTGAAGACCTTTCCGATGGTGACAATAAATCTTTCAAAAACTTGTTTTGGATGGTTAAATGAGTGAGTAATTTTAACTTTGTAAATTGATGTCCCAAAACGGCACTTGCCATAGGCCGATTGAATCCAAAATTTGTTCAGCTCTTTGACGTGCAATACAATCCCCATGTGCAAAATTTGAGCCAAATCGGTTCAGGGGCTTGGGCTGTAGAGCGATTTTAAAGTCCGACAAAAATGTAAAGTTTTTTAATTTTTGGTCAAAAGGGCACTGAGAGTGAAGACATTTTTAGAAGCAGAATTTGAAGGCTTTTCCTATGGTGACGTGAAAAATGGGGATTTGCATTTAAAATTTAAAAGTTGATGTGCCAAAATGGCATTTCCGGTTGCACGATTGGCTCCAAAAGCTTTTCAGATCTAAGTTAGGTTATGAGATGCCTACGCACCAAATTTCAGCCAAATCGGTCTAGTAGTTTTGGCTGTGGCGTGTTTACAAACGTACGAACGTACGTACGAACGTACGTACGAACATACACACAGACACATTTTAAAAACCACTTTTTTGGGTTCCTAAGACCTCAAAACGTGAAGATCTGGTGTTATCTCGAATTCGAAAATTTTAGTGATTGCAGTAACCTCCCTTTTTTTTAAATGGTGAAGTGGAGTGGGGAGGTTAAAAAATGGGAGGTTACTACAATCACTAAAATTTTCGAATTTGAGATAGCACCAGATCTTCACGTTTTGGGGTCTCAGGAACCCAAAAAAGCGGTTTTCAAAATGTGTCTGTGTGTGTGTACGTACGTACGTACGTTTGTAAACACGCCACAGCCCAAACTGCTCGACCGATTTGGCTGAAATTTGGTGCGTAGGCATCTCATAACCCAACTTAGATCTGAAAAGCTTTTGGAGCCAATCGCGCAACTAGAAATGCCATTTTGGCACATCAACTTTTTAATTTTAAATGCAAACCCCCATTTTTCACGTCACGATAGGAAAGGCCTTCAAATTCTGCTTCTAAAAATATATTCACTCTCAGTGCCCTTTTGACCAAAAATTAGAAAAAAATTGATGTTTATCGGACTTTAAAATCGCGGTACAGCCCAAGCCCCTGAACCGATTTAGCTGAAATTTTGCACATGGGGATTGTATTGCACGTCGAAGAGCTGAACAAATTTTGGATTTAATCGGCCCACGGAAAGTGCCGTTTTGGCACACCAATGTCCAACTTTAAATTATTCACTTATTGAACCATCCAAAACAAGTTTTTGAAAGATTTATTGTCACCATCAGAAAGGTCTTCAAATTCTGGTTTCAAAAAAAATGCAGCAGTGAAGCGGCTGGAACCTCCCCATGGCGTGGATCTTTGACTTGGGTTTCTAGTCGAATTAGCAAAGAAAATGTATGGCTGGTTTCCATGATGGTTTTAGAACTTTTTTAGAACAAACAAATTGAAACATTCATTAGAGAAAAGTAGGTATAAGTCCTTTTTAGGCAGTTCTAAAACCGTCGCTGAAACCAGTCTTATACAATTTCTGTGCTAATTCGGCTAGAAACACAAGTCAAAGATCCACGCGATGGGGAGGTTCCAGCCGCTTCACTGCTGCATTTTTTTTCTATTGCATTTTTAACTTCTACGCTCGCGGACCAATTGCTGGAATTGATCGCCAAAAACATCAAACCTTTAGGTTTTAGGATCCTGGGAATCCGTAAAAGCAAGGTTTTCGAAAAATGTCTGTCTGTATGTGATCACGTTGCTCGCTGCAGCTCAAACTATTGAATAACATTTCGAGATGAAAATTGTGGCGGCACACATATTCAGTGGGCCACATTCGTCCACGGAAAGTGCCTTTTTGACACATCAACTGAAAAATGTTAAAGGCAAACCCCCATTTTTCGCATCACCATCATAGGAAATTGTGATTCTAAAATGTACCTATTCACGCTTGGGGCCCTTTTGGCAAAACATCGGTGCCACGAAGAAAACGTTTATACAGGATGGTTAATTTTTCGATGCTCACCTTTGGGAGCTCCGAAACCATAAAATATGGAGAGTCGTTTAAATTATAGATAAAAGCAGTGCTTATCTCTTGGTGTTTAAGAATCTGAAGAGGAAGAGAATTTCCCGATATTTTGATGCATTCCAGAGTTATCTCGAAAAATATAAAAATTGTCATTTTAAAGAAAAAGAAAAAATAATATATCTTCCTAATGATTGATGCTGTTTAAATGATACTTGTGACTTTAATATTTTTGACATCTGTCAACTGTCAATGATTAGTTTCAGGAGTCTGCCATTAACAGATTTTCTCAAAAATGTAATAAACATGGATTTTTCTGAAAGAGCGTTTTTGTTTTAATTTGTAGGTACCTATGTATAATATATCAAATTAGCCAAAGTATGGAATGAAAGCTACAAAAACAACTGAATTAAATGACAAAAAAATAGGTCTTGTAGACGTGTGACTCGAATTTTGACATGATTTTTCAAAAAACTCCGTGTCGATTATATCTTTGAAAAGCTATTTTTTTGTGCATCCCACGGTATTAAAATTCAATATGGCGGCCATAAGAAATACAAAAGTAGACTGTCGTTGCTCAAAATTAAGACGGCCCAGAAAATCTCTGTCAATGTCAATCAATTGGCAGACGTCAAAAATATAAGTTCCAAGTTTCATTTAAATAGCATCAACTGTTAGGAAGATATTAATTTTTGTTCAAAATCGCAATTTCCAGATTTGTCGGCATAACTCCGGAACGAATCAAGATATCGGAAAATTCTACCTACTCTCCATCTCTTATGGTTTCCGAGATCACAATGGTGAACATTGAAAAATGAACCAGCGGATTTGACAGCTGATTTTTTTTCAGATCGAAAACCTGCTTGGTGCAGTTTTTTCGAGAAATGTCATCTTGGGGTCCTTTTGGCAAGAATTCGAAATGGAAAGAGGCTACAGCCCAAGTTACTGACGGCATTAAAATGAAATTTGACATACATATATTCAGTGGGCACTTAGGTGTTCATTAAATTTTGAGCCAAATACTGCAAGTAGGTAAGTAATTCGAAAATTCGAAAAACAACATGTATACCTAACTGCATACATTTTCATTATTGATTTCTATAGCTGGCTTTTTCAGGGTCGAAAACCTTAGTACCATTTTTTCTAAAAATGTTATTTTAATGGCGAAAAACCTCCTTGACCTTGTTTAGATTCTGTTTCGATTTGAATTTAAAATACGCGCCTCGAATCTATATAACTTACCTTTAGCGATAAACTGATCATATAGTTGGTTCACGAAAAGTCCATGAAAAAGTAGAGGTTTTTACCGTTTCCGAGATTGCTATTTTTTTTATTTTCCTTTGCATTTTATTTAAAAATATGGTTAATTATTATTGTAAACTGTCGTTGTGATAAATTAATCATCCGTCAACATAGTTTTGATTTGTTAGACCTTCACCTTCATGACACTTAACACTTAACAAACTGACATTATTTTAACATTTCTAAAGTGATATGAAAGTGAATTTAAGTGATTCAAAACGTTCTTATTAAAAGTTCTAAGTTGACAAAGAATTCTTGATTTATTCAATATTTTGACCCTATGCTGCAGGAAAAGAAGGAGTTCTGTTGCCGACCCATTATCTACCAAGCCACGGATCAGATTGGGTAAAAAGAGAGGATATGTGGGTAAATCAGAAAAAACAGGGGAAAACCAGATTGAAGTTTGTTTAAATTGAGTTAGTGGCGTTGCGGAATCGATAGGGAAACTGTATTATATTGTGTGTATGTAAAGAAATTTCCCATGTTTATATTTTATCTTGTTTTCTTTCCACCACATGTTCTCATACATGTTTAATATATCGGCATGAAATTGCACGCGTTCCGGGCAATTTCAGGCCGGACGAAGTGGTCAGTCAGCCAGCGGTTCTCTCTGGAATATTTCCGACCTGGCCATAAACAAGGGAGCCTTTATACCCGCCGTTAATTTAACGATACCACTTCAAATTATTGTTATTATATTTTACGGGTCTACTCCACAATATTACATAAATAATACTCGGACTCGACATATGTATACAAAGTTATTGTGCTATACAGTTCTCCACCCTCGATCAACTCAACTACTTGTTAATTATGGACTAGTCGAGATCGAGTTTGAAAAAAATTGCCTTGCTATTTTGTTAGTGCCGTAGCAGAAAGCGGAGGTACTCTTGTCTTTGATTATTCGCTCGCTCCCTCGCTTGATCGCTCGTCGAGTTTGTCCGTCGCATAACTTAAGAACGCATTGAGATATCGAGCTAAAATTTGGTATGCAGCTTTGTCTCCCGAAAAGAAAGGCGGGGATTTGGGCCATATTGGACCAAGGGGGTGGGAGTTAGGGGTGAAAAACCTAAAAATTATTAATTGCCATAACTCGAGCACTACTGGAGGTATGTTACTGAAACTTGGTATGCACGTTTGACCTTCAAGTTTGTTGAAAGTGAGGCGGTGCCAATTTTGAGGGATGAAATTTAGGGGATGAAAACCACAAAAAATATGATAACTCCGCAAGGGTTGCATGCAGTTATTTCAAACTTAACATGCACACATATCTCGATGAAATCTTACGGTGGATGCATTTTTAATAAAATCGGACAGATGGGGTGGAAATTAGGGGTTGTAACTCAAAATTCCTCTTATAGTCCAGTCGGTTCGAGAAATAAAACTGCATTTCATTCTACAAAGGTGCCGTTTGGCAAAAAATTTCCGTTAGGAACAAAATGGCGGCAGTTTTTTCCAAATTTCCGCGAAAATTGCTAATATCTTAACTATTATTAACTATTTGAGGAAGTAACAAATATTTTTCTTGTACATTACAACCAAGAAGAACATAGTATATTACTAAAATGCTCATTTTAGTAATATACTATGTTCTTCTTGGTTGTAAGGTACAAGAAAAATATTTGTTACTTCCTCAAATAGTTAATATTAAGTTAAGTTAAGTTAAGTTAAGTTAAGTTAAGATATTAGCAATTTTCGCGGAAATTTGGAAAAAACCGCCGCCATTTTGTTCCTAAGGGAAATTTTTTTGGGCACTGCGGGTGAAATCACTTGTATTGGTCCCATGTACAACTGGGTGGTTGTTTTATCTTGAGACCGCAAGACGCAATATCAGAAAGAAAGCATTTTAGAAAAAAATGTTTTGCATAAAAGTTTTGTGACTTCGAGGGGGGAAATAGATGGCATCATCGCCATTTTGATTCAAGGTCATTTTCAAGGTCAAATGAAGATAAACTTCATTTTTTTAAATGGAAACATATTTTTTATTACAGATTCTTATTCCCCGTAAAAGAACAAACTACTCTCATTTAAACTATTTTTGGATCCGATGGATAGGTTTCCATAAAAAAAATGAAGTTGAAGTTGACCTTCATTTGACATTGAAAATGACCTTGAATCAAAATGGCGATGATGCCATCTATTTTCCCCCTTGAAGTCATAAAACTTTTATTCAAAACATTTTTTTCTAAAATGCTTTCTTTCCGATTGCGTCTTGCCAGTCTCAAGTTAAAACGACCACCCGGTACATTACGAAAATGAGAAGTAATGTTCTTCTTGGTTGTAATGTGCAAGAAAAATAGTTGTGGCTTCCTCAAATAGTTAATAATAGTTAGCTATTAGCAATTTTCGCGGAAATTTTGAAAAAAATTGTCACCATTTTGTTCCTAAGGGCAATTTTTTTGGGCACTGCGCCTGAAATCACTTGTATTGGTCCCATGTACAACTGTGCCAAACGGCACCTTTGTAGAATGAAATGCAGTATTTGACCATATATTGTCCCGAACCGACTGGTATTGGTCGAAAATAGCGTCATTCCGTTAATGATTCAAAAAAGTGTTATTCATATTTTGTGAAAAACTACCCTTAAAGGTACAACCCCTAACATGCAGAATCACAAAAACACAAGAACTCAAAAACTACTTAGCGTATCAAGGCAGAATTTGGTGTGGTAATTTCCAGTGACATTGTAAACGGATGGACACAGTTTCACTAAGATCTAATAAAGGGGATGAAATTTAAGGGTTGAAACTGGAAATCTCTTCAAGTAAATGGTGATAGAAAATTACGGGGTTCTATAGATTTCGGTAAGCTATTAAAAAAAGTCTTATGAGTTTTCAAGCTAAAGTCAACCCCTAACCCTGTAACAACAATTTTTAACATTTCGCCTTTTTCACACATCTGTGCGTCTGCCCCGCACTACTACTAGGTGCAGATTGATAAAATCTGCACGCGATTCCACGAGTAAGACCAGCCGCCCCTACATACACATTAACGTGATGAACATCTCCAGGGATACACTTCGCATTGTTATACATCTTCCGTTGGCTTTTAATATGTCGCTTGAATTTTTAAATTTCAGCCTCGATCGATATGCTGGTTTGAAGCACAAAAAGAGTTTACAATTTGCAGTGAAAACACCGGATAGAGAGGAATAAGACGGCGGAGGCAGTTTCCGGAGCAGTTTGTTGTTTATCTCCGGCACGTCCTAGCGAGACATAAAGCCGGTCCGGAATTAAAGAAAGGAATGGCCACACTTGTCCCACGAGTCTATAAACATGGCCACATAAATTTGATGCTCTGTACCGGCCGTCCTCCTGAATATTGATGATACTACCGCGCTATATCACTCGTTCTTTCGAGAAAAACCGCCAAAGAATTGATGATGGACGGATTTCCTTACGCAAGATTTCTCGGGAAGAGTGGTCGGTTGGGTGGCTGCCGGACGAGTGCTCCTAATGGGATGATTTGAAATGCAGATGTATGGTCAGCAGCCACAGTAAGATGTGTACAGATGGTCCTGCCTGCATGATTTGTACGACCACTAACGGACACCGTACTCCCCTGGGCTACCACCATTCCTCATTCTCGCCCTGAAAACTGCCTTCGTTTGGTCAGTTGCGCTTTTGCATTGCAACTCATGAATTATATTCACCGGAATTAAGACAGCCGCATGAGGCCACATTCGTGAATTTTACAACATTTTAACAGAGACTATTTTTAACGGCTTCTTTGGAACACTAACACTTTATACTTTATTTTATTCACCATTCAAGCCTTATTTATCAGTTGCAGTTACCTATATAGTTAGTATAGAAAGTTTTTAGTTAGTTTCTTAGATAGTGCTGTCTTTGGGTTTGGTAAATCAGTCCTTTTTAGAACTTCTTGTGTAGTTTAGTAGCTTGGTTCTCTTGGGAGGTAACACGCTAACCATATTTTGTACACCAGACATCCTCTGAAATCCTCGGACATCATTCGGACTTCCCCCTGAAATCCCCGAACTTCCCACTAAATTGTACACCTGACATCACAAGCGGTTTGCCCCCCAGGTTCTCTGTACACACTTTCTTCTACATGATCGGAAGGTTGGTTGATATTTAGAAGTATTTCCAGAAGTAGCATCAGAAAATTATGCCGATTTACCTATGCATCAATTTGTCGAACAATAAGACATTGGGTACCTATCTATCCGTCCTCCAAATTCGACATTTGCCCTCCTGCTTTCTCAGAACGTTCGTACCACAAGATCATCAAGATTTATAATTAGAGCAGGCCAGTTTTATGTCCACAACCAAATAACAAACATTATGGCATACTCTAATTAGGTATAAATCTTGATGATCGCATGGTACTTGATTTTAAAGGGTCATATGCCTCAAATTCTGAAACTACACGTCTCTTCCAAAACTTCATGAGTCCAATAATTTCTAAGTTAGAAGCGATTTAAGCGGACCAATCAAATAAGCCAAACAGTAACAGGGGAGTGGGAAATATGGGGCTTCAGCTTTTCCCACCCAAATTTTGTAGTTATTTTTTTTGTCAATTTCTCATCGGAATATGGTTCCCTGACTAAAATTGCATAAAAAAGCCTTTCTTGTTATAACACCGTAAGATCAACCGTTTTTGAAAAAATTGGATTTAAATATCCATTTGCATTTCTTCTTACAAATTGCAAGAAAAAATCTTACAATTGTAAGAAAAAAAGTTGCAATTAGACTGGAAAAAAATATTTGTTGTGGCGCTTCTACGCCTTCGTAGGAAACGGTGACAACTGACTTTAAACCTCACATAACTGAAAGGAAAACTGATGCACTCCTATCCTTATGTCTTGTAGAAAAAAGTTACAATTGTAAGAAAAAATTTTGCAATTGTAAGAGAAAATTTTACAATTGTAAGAAAAAAATTTACAATTGTAAGAAAAAATTTTACAATTGTAAGAAAAAAGTTACAATTGTAAGAAAAAAAAAGTTGCAATTCTACTGGAAAAAAATGCAGCAGAGAAGCGGCTGACTTCGGATTGTTAACTTCACAGCTGGTTCCCACTAATTTTATTTACAATCCCTTGCCAATCCCTTGCAATTCCTTGCAATCTATTCAATTTTGTTACATTCAAATTTCCTGTAATTGGGCGTCAGCCTGTTGGAAATAAATTATTATTATTATTATTATTATTAAAAAACACAAGGCCGCATTAAGAGCATTAGTTATGCGAAGTATTTTTATTAAAAATAATCACCTACGGCAGGTACTCTAAGCTACCCAATAGTAAAATGGCATTTCCTCGACATTTCCTTCACTAGTCTATCAAAATCATGTTAATAATAAATTATTACCTCGGCGGCTTTTTCAACACGTGGTGAACAAGCCCACCCCTGTCCATCTATTGACACCTTGTTTACGATAGGGTTGTTTAGTCTGCCGCAAACAAAAGGATAGTGCCAGCGGGATACTAATTGCCGCTGCCTGAGACCCTTAGTATAACTTGGTCGCTGCTATACGTACATACATACAGATACATTTTAAAAACCACTTTTTTGGGTTCCTGAGACCGGTCTTATCTCGAATTCGAAAATTTTAGTAACTGCAGTAACCTCCCATTTTTTTAAATTGTATAATTGGGGAGGTTAAAATATTTGTTGTGACCCTTCTACGCCTTTGTAATTCCGTCTATGTATAATAATGGTTAGTTATAATATACCTACTTAAACATTATGGTGATGAGACGACAATTAGCTACAATCCCATTTAATAATGAACATCGTTGCCGGTCTATTAAATGCAATAAGGAATTCAGGACTGAATCCACCCTACTTTATCAATAACCAGTTTAATACCGGCACAATGATCTAAGCCGGATAATGCAGTGAAAGCTCTAAGAGCTTTGTAGCATCGACACAAAAGCGGCATATCAAAATGCATTACCAGTGGAATCCAATGTACAAATTTCTTGTTCCCGTAAGGTCCTGGTAAAACATACACGGGCGCACAAAGAGGATGCATCACTAATCAGGATACGAAGCGCAGAATGCAAATAAGCAATTTCGCAGCAAATCTGGTATTCATACACTTAATCATCGTCCAGTCAACTGATTACCATTGTAAATTACCCTCCTATGTCATGGTTATGAGCCTGTCCATCACGGACTGAGCACATTTCCATGTGCGGTAAGCGACACGCTATAAATTTCTAATTTCTAACATATTTTAATAAATACTGGATGAATTCTGTCATTTTCTACTATAAATTCACCCTTTTAGACTGTTCGAGTTGTTTGTATAGTTCTTGACAATATCGTCTCAAGAAAGCGTAAGGGTACGTTGATTTATAAGACACGTGACGCATTTTTGCCGGTTCACCAAATGTGCTGGTGTGTGATCACAGGATGTGTTACAGGTTCACCCCCTTGTAAAGTGCACAGAACTTTGCCTCCCTCGAGGAAGGGGCCGGAGCCCCGCGGGGCTCTATTGATGCTCATTTTTGGCAGCTGTAATCGTTTTTGGATCACTGTTATTCCTATTCATAGCCGACTGCTTTCTATATTAGATTACGGTCTTATTCTATGAGATTTAGTTGGTTTTGTGAAGGATCTGGATTTTTATGATGGGCCCCAATTCTCCTTTAATTTAGTTTCGACGGCAGAGTCTCTGATATAAACTAAAGGCTGGCGCCTCCACCATTTTACTAACTTCCTTCCATGCATATGGACATTTGATGATCAAGGAGGGCGGGTAACTCAAATCTCAAATCGTTCTGTTATACAGGGTGGACCAACACTATTGCCCACCCCAAAAATTGCCCTTTATCTTGAAGCTAGAGTTTTGATTTTCCTCTACAGTGTGTATGGGTACAAAAAATCCTTCAGAAGACGTAAAAATTTTTTTGATGGCCCAAATATGTGACGTCACGAGATTCTCAATTGGACTATTTTCATGGAATAAATAATTTTTGCCCACAGATTGGTTATTTAGGGCCTTAGGATCACGCTAAACTAATTATTTAATTTTTTGGGCATCAGGTTACCAAACTGCAGAGCAGAAGCTAAAAATATCGTCAAGTTTTCTCACAAGTCGCCTATGAAACAACATCTAATCATTGCGAGGTATGTCCTTTATCTATCGGCAGATATTCAGAAATGTCAGTGTCAGCTTGTCATGTTGACATGGTCATCAAAGCACATTATTCTTAATTTTCGAATTCATTCAATTAATTAATTAATTTTCAAACAAGCGCGTGCGTAGTTCCATATCGAGCGTCAAACAAAATCACACATAATCTCGTTTTGGTGAAATTTTTTCAAATTTAATTTACAGTCAGCACCAAGTTTCCCCATTGTACGCCTTCTGATTTGGTAAGTTTTTGGAATTTCGGTCGACTTATATTTAATTTTTTTCACCATTTTGGTCACCATCTAAAATTTTCAATTTTACAATTAAATAAATCGCCCGAAATTCCAAAAACTTATCAAATCAGAAGGCGTACGATGGGGAAACGTACTTGTGCTGGTTGTAAATTAGAGTTGAAAAAATTTCACCAAAACGAGGTTATGTGTGATTTTGTTTGACGCTCGATATGGAACTAGGCACGCGCTTGTTTGAAAGAAACCTTCAGGCCGTTTTGTTCGAATAATTTTCCGAAAAAATTAATTAATTATTTGGATGAATTCGAAAATTAAGAATAATGTGGTTTGATGACGCTGTCCGCCAATCGATAAAGGACACATACCTTGCAATGATTAAATGTTGTTTCATAGGCGACTTGTTTGAAAACTTGGCGATATTTTTAGCTTCTGCAGTTTAGTAACCTGAAGTCCAAAAAATTAAACAATCAGTGTAGCGTAATCCTAAGTTAGTACCCATACACACTGCAGAAAAATCAAAACTCTAGCTTTAAGGTGAAGGGAAATTTTTGGGGTGGGCAATAGTGTTGGTCCACCTTGTCCAAACAATTTAATCTTTCCTAAAGAATGTAAAAGATTAATGATTTGCTCAATTTTATATTTCCAATTTTTACATACACGAAATTGAATAAATTATGGAAAATATGGGAAATGCGAGGTGACCTGAATGCGAAGAAATTATAGGATAACGAGTCAAATGACAAGAAATAGTGAGGTAGGAGACGCCGTGAGGCAGTAACAGATGGGTCTGACGTCCTCAACCAACAACAAGGTAAGTAATCGCATTGTTTGTGTTGAACCGGGTAATTTTTCTGACAGCAGTGGAATCAATTGCCTTTGAAAGGACGGTTTGCATGATATCAAAGGAGACGTCGAATTCGTGTATAGTTAGCTGCTTTAAACCGCTTGAAAACACATTGAGATTTATTAAGAATTGAAGCGAAACATGGAGCTAATTTGTGTATTTACTGTCACTGCAGCATGCTATTGGGTGACGCTTCATAATTCACGTGGCAATACAAAGCATTCAGTATTTTTTAATTCTTATAAAATACAAAAATTACAGTCTGTTAATTTAATCAATGGGTAGTGTACCACTAGTGAAATATTCAATAACAGGTTTCCACCGTCCAGTTCCCTACAATTACCATCATTTGAACAAATGAAACGATAATTAGGTGCATTGCGACCTCTCCGTGTGCTTTCGTTTATTTAAAATTCGTCCTTGCGTATTAAGGAAAAAATTATAGGACATTAGCTCATTGTATCGGTTATTAAATGAGTTTGATCAAAAACGGCGATAACATTCGGAGATATGTGCCGCTATTCTCCGCAAAGACGATCTTGTGTAGCAGTCCTGTTGATTTCCCAGGAGCTCTGGCCACAATACTGTTCTTCCTGCAGAACTATTTGCAGTTTGGTGGGAATGACGTGCCCCGTCAATTCCGACTTTATCGACGACGCAATATCCACCTCCAAATGAGATTTTTCAATAGCTTCCAATTTGCACTTTAAGTGTTTTGCCCGTTTCGTATGTGAGGGCTGCAGTAGTGCACCATAAAACTTATTGAGGCGATAACGATTTTGCAAATAACCCGTACCACAACAATGTAGAGTTTGTGACAATTTTTGTTTCCATCTTTATTCGTTTTCTGTTCAAAATTGCTGTTTTAAAATCCCAAATCTCACAATTTCAAAAAAATAGGAGGTTACTGCAATCACTAAGATTTTCGATTTCGAGATAACACTAGATCTATAATTTTTGAGGTTCTCAAGGACCCAAAAAAGTAGTTTCTAAAAGGGCCTATCCTGTAATTTACGCGGTAAAAATTTTAGCGTGCCGTTAAATGGGCAATATGCGGCCTGTAACTGGTTTTGTATTGTCGCTGTTATGACAACGTCAAAGCGCCTCCTACTAGAGTTGCCACTAATTAATCAAGGTTTAATCGTATCAAATAAGATTGAACGGCAGTGCTACCAAGGAAACGAAAAAATTAGCCAATGGTCCTGTCGAATTTTAGTGGAAAACGTCAAAATTACACGCCACAACGCAGAATGCTAGATCGATTTGGCTGAAATTTTGTACATAAGGCTTCTCATAAGCCAACTTAGATCTGAAAGGCCAGTTGTGCCACCGGGAATGCCATTTTGGCAAATTTCAAATTTTAAATACAAACCCTTATTTTGGACATCACGATGAGGCCTTCAAGTTTTGCTTCCATGTCAAGAAGGCACTCTTTTGTCAAGAAGGCACTCGAGCGCCTTCTTGACAAATAGCTCAAAAAGTGAGAACATTAAAAAATACACTTATAATAGCCCAAATTGTTAGATCGGTTCGACTGAAATTTGGTATGTGGAGATTGTGTGTCCTAGCATGCATGCACTGATGAACTGAAAAGCTTTTGAAAGCAATCGGCCCCGGGAACTTTAAAATTTTAGTCCTCCTTTTTATATCAAAATTACAAATGTAGTTAAATTCTGGTTCTAAAAATGTATTCACTGTTTCTACCATTTGAATAGAAGACAATGAAAATTGTCATTAGCCCTTTCACTGAGGCCTAGGGAAACATTTTTTTTGAGGTGCTACAGTTCCCTTAGGAAGTATTGTTCGCCACATGGCCATATGAACTTTTCTTCTTAGAATGATGAAAGGAATCGTTCTATATAGTTATTAACCTCCCCACTCCACTTCACCATTTAAAAAAAAGGGAGGTTACTGCAATCACTAAAATTTTCGAATTCGAGATAAGACCGGATCTATACGTTTTGAGGTCTCAGGAACCCAAAAAAGTGGTTTTTAAAATGTGTCTGTATGTATGAACGTACGTTCGTGCGTACGTACGTACGTACGTTCGTAAACACGCCACAGCCCAAACTACTCGACCGATTTGGCTGAAATTTGGTACGTGTGCATGTGAAAACCCAACTTAGATCTGAAAAGCTTTTGGAGCCAATCGTGCAACCAGAAGTGCCATTTTGGCACATCAACTTTTAAATTTTAAATGCAAACCCCCATTTTTCACGTCACCATAAGAAAGACGTTCA
This sequence comes from Pycnomerus fuliginosus, assembly GCA_963924575.1. NCBI lineage: Eukaryota > Metazoa > Arthropoda > Insecta > Coleoptera > Zopheridae > Pycnomerus > Pycnomerus fuliginosus. The sequence continues at coordinate 24,793,368 of OZ004618.1, read as the reverse complement.
AATTCTGCATCTAAAAATGTATTCATTCTTAGTGCCCTTTTGACCAACAATTTAAAAAAAATTGATTTTTATCGGACTTTAAAATCGCGGTACAGCCCAAGCCCCTCAACCAATTTGGCTGAAATTTTGCACATGGGGATTGTATTACACGTCGAAGAGCTGAACAAATTTTGGATTCAATCGACCCACGGAAAGTGCCGTTTTGGCACACCAATTTCGAAACTTAAAATTATTCTCTCATTCACCCATCAAAAACAACTTTTTGAAAGATTTATTGTTATCATCAGAAAGGTCTTCAAATTCTGGTTTTAAATGAGATAAAATTTATTCGCATTTAGTACCCTTCGGGTAGAAAAATCGAAATTTTGTAATAACACTGAAACCACGTTATAGCCCAAACTACTGGATCAATTTGTCCGAAATTTGGTACATGGAGGTTAGGTAACCCATTGAAGAGCTGAAAGGCTTTTGGGAGCAATTGGTCCACGGGAAGTGCCATTTAGGCATATCAACTTTAAAATCTTAAACACAATAAGTCACGGAAATCAAAGACCCATGCGTTGGGGAGGTTCCAGCCGCTTCTCTGCTGCCTTATTTTCAATAATTAAACGGTTAAAATAAAATCTTTCGTCAAAAATTTTCGAGCTCCAAACAAATCAGAGACGTTTTATTCGAAAACGGTGAGTGACTTTGGCCAAGAGCACCTTTTTTGTGTATCCCACTATTCAGTTAGGGTGCATATAATTCATTTGTTTTTTTCTTTCAATCTATTCAAAAATTACAATTGATTCGAATCTGCTTTCTATACTGTGCATGCACCTATATTTTTTGTACGATGAAGGAAAAGCGAACTATGTTCCAGGTTGGGGCAGAGGGCGAGTTTTTAGTATGTTTTGCGTGGCCCTGAAATCTAACCATTCTAACAAAAAAACTTCCCTGTTTAATTTTTAACCTCCCCAACCCCATCACAATTTTAAAAAAATGGGAGGTTACTGCAATCACTAAAATTTTCGAATTCGAGATAAGACCAGATGTATGCGTTTTGAGGTCTCAGGAACCCAAAAAAGTGGTTTTTAAAATGTGTCTGTGTGTATGTTCGTACGTACGTACGTTTGTAAACACGCCACAGCCAAAACTACTAGACCGATTTGGCTGAAATTTGGTACGTATGCATCTCATAACCCAACTTAGATCTGAAAAGCTTTTGGAGACAATCGTGCAACCGGAAATGCCATTTTGGCACATCAACTTTTAAATTTTAAATGCAAACCCCCATTTTTCACGTCACCATAAGAAAGGCTTTCAAATTCTGCATCTAAAAATGTATTCACTCTTAGTGCCTTTTTGACAGAAATTGAAATATTCGGGATTGTTAACGTACTTTAAAAACAGGATACAGCCGAAACCTCTGGACCGATTTGGCTGAAATTTTGTACATGGAGACTGTATCATACGTCGAAGAGCTAAAAAATGTTTGGAGGCAATCTACCCACGGAAAGTGCCGTTTTGGCACATCAATTTTCAATTTTAAATATACTCCCATTTTACCATCCTAAGCAACTTATTTTAAAATTTATTGTCAGCATCAGGAAGGTCTTCAAATACTTGTTCTAAATAAGACAAAATTCATTCGCATTTACTGCCCTTTGGGTAAAAAAAAATTAAATTTTGTAATAACACTAAAAACACATTATAAGCCCAAACTACTTGATCGATTTGACTGAAATTTGGTATATAGAGATTGGGTGACCCGTTGAAGACCTGAAAGGCTTTTGGAAGCAATTGGTAATCGGAAAGTGCCATTTAAGCATATCAACCGAAAATTTTAAATACAAGGCCTCCTTTTTTATGTCGCCATTAGAAAGACGATCAATTTCTGGTTCTAAAAAAGTGTTCACAGTTTCTGCCATTTCAGCGAAAAATAGAGAAATAATACTTTCCATTAAAAGGGATATTAACCTTAAAAGGAACATGTTGTCAAATGTTATGGGTGATGACGGTATATTTGTCAAAAAGCATAACAAATTTTCTGTTGAACTGACTACTAGCTACACAGAATATAAAGATCCACGCGATGGGGAGGTTCCAGCCGCTTCTCTGCTGCATTTTTTCTGTTCAAAAATACCCACCGACCACTCATTAGTTTTTTTAAATTTATTCACAAAATCCAATTGATTTCAAATTATTACTTCCACCAGAGGGAGGGCTTTGCATATTAACCTCCCCACTCCACTCCACCATTTAAAAAAAAGGGGAGGTTACTGCAATCACTAAAATTTTCGAATTCGAGATAAGACCGGATCTATACGTTTTGAGGTATCAGGAGCCCAAAAAAGTGGTTTTTAAAATGTGTCTGTATGTATGTATGTACGTACGTTCGTAAACACGCCACAGCCCAAACTACTCGACAGATTTAGCTGAAATTTGGTACGTGTGCATGTGATAACCCAACTTAGATCTGAAAAGCTTTTGGAGCCAATCGTGCAACCAGAAATGCCATTTTGGCACATCAACTTTTAAATTTTAAATGCAAACCCCCATTTTTCACGTCACGATAGGAAAGGCCTTCAAATTCTGCTTCTAAAAATGCATTCATTCTTAGTGCCCTTTTGACCAAAAATAAAAAAAAAATTGATTTTTATCGGACTTTAAAATCGCGGTACAGCCCAAGCCCCTGAACCGATTTGGCTGAAATTTTGCACAAGGAGATTGTATTACACGTCGGCCCACGGAAAGTGCCGTTTTGGCACACCAATTTCGAAATTTAAAATTATTCTCTAATTTACCCATCCAAAACAAGTTTTTGAAAGATTTATTGTCACTATCGAGGTCACCATCAGAAAGGTCTTCAATTTCTGGTTTTAAATGAGACAAAATTTATTCGCATTTAGAACCCTTTGGGTAGAAAAGTCGAAATTTTGTAATAACACTGAAACCACTTTATAGCCCAAACTAGTGGATCGATTTGCCCGAAATTTGGTAAATGGAGGTGAGGTGACCCGTTGAAGAGCTGAAAGGCTTTTGGGAGCAATTGGTCAACGGGAAGTGCCATTTAGGCATATCAACTTTAGAATCTTAAACAGAAGTCCCTGAAATCAAAGACCCACGCGTTTTTTTCACCTGAATTTTTCTTTAATCGTTTTCCTCAGAAAATAATATGAAAATCATAATTATCTGGCCGTGGTACACAAAAAAGGTGCTCTTGGCCAAAGTCGCCAGAGCTCACCATTTTCGAATAAAACGTTTCTGATTTGTTTGGAGTGCGAAAATTTTTGACGAAAGATTTTATTTTATTCGCTTAATTATTGAAAATAAGTATATAGAATAGAACGATTCCTTGTATCATTCTAAGAAGAAAGGTTTATATGGACATGTGGTGAAAAATGCTTCCTAAGTGAACTGTGGCACCTCAAAAAAATGTTTTCCTGGGCCTCAGTGAAAGGGCTATCTGTAAACCCAAGGGAAATTTCTAGTCGGTCTCCGTCTCAAATTGTTCTCTATGGTTTACACTATCATCGTGCAAAGCGATAATCCGGGATCAAAATTTGTAGTATTGTTTTATTATGGTCGCGCTTCGAAAAATTCGCTCAATTTTGAACCACTCCTATGGCCAAACCGTTGCTCTCAGGTGAATCTTTCTTGTAGAGAATTTATTAGTCTTCAATATTGTATACGTGTGGGGCAGAGGACGAGTCTTTAGTATGTTTTTTCCATTCAAAATTACCCACCGCCTGGGCTAAAATACCTCGCGACCACGCCAAAGTCCAACAAGAGATAATCTGCTAAATCAAATCTAGAATAGCGTATCCGTGAAAGTTAAATAACGGAATCTGTGAGTGTAGGGCCTCAGATGTAAACGTGTAAAAATGGTGGAGGCGCCGGGATACTCCTCAGATTTGTTTGGTATTTCCCGTCGGTCGGCAAGTTGTTATGAGTGTATAAATACTTAACGATTTGCAAACAGAATAGTGGCCGTACGTATTGAAAATTAATGGGAAGGTGTTTCCGAGTTAAAAATATGTTTAGTAGTGGAACTAGTCGAGAATGAGTAGGTTGCAATGGTTAATAAAACATTGTCAGTTTGAAGTGTCGTTGGTGAGGCGGAACGCAGCTGCCAACATTTACCACGTGTTTATACAAATTGAGATTTTAATTAAGTCGAGCGATTCGTTTGGAGGCAATTTCGCGAAAGGATATTAAATGAAATCATTATGTATGAATACAAGTTCGAATGAATAACCAGGAGGTAACGGGAAGGGATTTGTCGGCGGCACAGAGAGCTGACGCTCATATTTCACAATTATTAGAGGAACTCAAATCATACACATAATAGGTAATTTCTTGCATTAATTACTCGATTAAATATTAACGGTGGCAATCATAACGCAGAGCTGCACAACCCTTCCGACAGGCTCTATAGATTATGCGGAGCTGGTAATAACGGCCCGGGTATTCCCCTAACGCACCGCAGAATGGAACTTGTTACTGCGGCACCACCCCCCAGGAATCTGGTTATTTTCAGTAACATGTTCCTAATATTACGGAAATATGAGCGTAGGAACGATTATCATTTTTTCGACGCTTGCGTGCGTCTTAGCTGGTATCAGATCAGCAAGGGCTGCAGATTCGCGCCAATCTGTGCGGAGAGTGGCGCGATTGTAGTTACGTCATTGTTAGAACCCGCCCCATCTATTATTCATGCCGTTGGGCTAGGGGGAACGGCGGCAGGATCAGGAGGGAATCGCGGGGGCGGCTCGCTTTGCTGCCTGCCACCAACACAGCCTCGGGCTGATGGCCGATTTCTACTGCTGCATGCTCGACTCAGAGTCGTATTTTGCTAATAGATATATACATACAACTTGCACATTCAAGTACAGAAACTTTGTTTCAAGTATTCTACAATCTACATAGTGGCATTTAATTCAAAGTTATTTCTAGATTTTGACTTGCTAATAAGTTCCCAACTGAGAATTCAACAGAATTCAATAAGCCTAGGCATACCTAACTTGTAACTGGAATAAAATTCGTGCTTGAAAAAAAATTTTACAACGTTATCCTAACTCCACAAAATCTAACTCGCGACAACTTCAACTTCAAAAATTTAATGCATTCTTTCATAAAGTCTGTTAGTTGATATATACAGAGTGTCTCAGAATTATAGGGACAACGGTTAATCACATGTTCCTTACGTGAAAATAAGACAAAAAATAAGAATAAGCTCATAAATCAGTTTTTTCGAATTTCCTCAAAAATTATAACTATACTCTGTCCGGGATGTTTGGACAACGAGGGCGAAAAGCCCGAGTTTTACAAAATCCGAGTGCGATAAGAGCCTTATGAAACACGTTTTTTATACAATTTTTTCTATTTCGGATACCCAATTTGTTAGAAAAAAAATTGGTTTTCCATTTTCAAAGACAGGTCAACGTTCGCTTGACAGTTGGCGATTGTTGGACACAATTGTTGTCTAGGTTACGATGTAAACAAAAGCCGTGCTCTAATAGAGCACATTAGAGTACGCGTTTGGGTGCTATAAAGTGTTCATTAGGAAACCGAAATAGAAAAAAGAATTTTTTAGCAATTTTCATTTTTTTCACTTGGAATCAAACTTAAATAAGATGTCCAACCCTTAGATACAACAAACACTCGGTCGGAATTTATGACGGCACTCTAGACCCTTACGTTTGGTCGCATTTATAGGTTTGATAAAATTAAGGCTAAAATTCAAATATCCCCAAATTCAAAAATTGGAGTTCAAAAAGATGCAATGCATTCTCAGGGCTTTATTTTAAGATTTAAGAGGATGCTACATTATCTAAAGTTAATTCCATGTAAAACAATTAAAGTTTTCAGTTGGATTTATTTTGTAATTCTCCTGCAGTAAATTAATGAAGAGCATTTGACTTGAAAACGGTGCATCTTAACCACATACAACAAGAGTACTTTTTAGTGAATTGTGGACTGGCGATGATAGTCTTCTTCTCACGTTGTAAAAAAAAAAAACGCTTACAGAAAAAAATTTAAAAAATGTGTAAGCCTTTGATGTTACTGAAAATCTGAAAAAAATTCACAGTATAGAACTTTATACCGCCAAGTTATGCTCTAAATTTCAAACTGATATTAGTTATAATTTCTGATGAGAAAATTCGAAAAAACTGATTTTGGGGTGTCTTTTTGGGGTGGCATAGCTTCCACATAATCCATTTTAGGACAAAAACTTATTCTTACTTTTTGTCTTATTTTCACGTAAGGAAGCTGTGATTAGTTGTTGTCTCCATAATTCTGAGACACCCTGTAAGTGAAGATTGAAAGATTTGCAAAGGCATTTATAGAATTTCTCACAGTTTGTCAAAATCACAAAAGGACGTAAGAAAAGTGTAATTGCCCTTAATTCAATTCGCATCAAAAAAAGTGAACATCTCTTGTGCATTTTTCAAAAAATATATCTTTTCACGTTATTTTTTGTTAGTTTTAAGTATCGCTCTTTGAAACACCAATATTTTCATTATACCTTTCTGAAAACATGATTTGTTTCCGTGGCTATTAAGAATGCTATCCAGTCAGGTTGTCTTTCTCTCTCTGGTTTTCGAGAAATTATTTTACTTCGTTAAAATCAATGGCTTTATTTGAAATGCAACTCTGTCGCGGCATAGAGGTTATCAGTAGGTACGCAAGTGTAATTTTTAAATTTTCACATAATTATGTTTGAACTCATAATATTGAATCAAAAAAATTACACAAAGTGTGTCTGTTTATATTCTCTAACGCTACAAACTCTGAACTAAAATTAGGACTAAGAAATAAAATAATTTCTCGAAAGTCAGAGAGAGAAAGGCGACCTGACTGGATAGCCCTCTTAAGATTAGAGAAAATACATCTTTCATTAATTATGCCTCTTTTAAAACAAGCCTTATTTCGGTGGCCATCGGAATTTATCCGATTTCGGAATTGCGATCGGAATTTTGAGTAATTCAGAGAACATGGCGGTCAAAAATACCAGTGTGTGTGTTGGCTTTGTGGTGAGCCCAGTTAACTTTGTTGTTAATCCACAAACACCAAGTGCCTTTTTGGCGTACCTATCAACTATGAAATTTGACTGGTAAACACCAATTTTTCGTATCAGCATATAAAAGGTCTTCAAGTTACGTGTCTAAAAATGTATTCATACTTAGCGCCTTTTTGGCATAAAATCAAAAAATTCGAAATTTCGAAGCAACATTAAATAACACGCTACAGCTCAAACTACTGGATCGGGGTCAGGACAGAATATTTGGCTGGGCCCATGCCTAGCCCTTAAAGGATACCACCAAATCGCCTCTTCACCGCGAGGCTTTTTGGATCCCGGACCCCCAAGCTAGACCCATTTCAGTCCCCCCTTCTTTGTGAGGGCCATTCATGAAAAAACCTGTTAGCAAGGGAATAGAAGAAAGTTATGTCCCAAAGAAATTTCGAATGTTTAGAAAGTTTCAGAGATATTTTGCCCGCTTCATTTTTTGGCTCATGACTGTTTGGGAATGATTTTCTCTCCTCCATGAGTCAATCAACGGCCTATTTCATTATAAGTTTTAAGTACGTTTTAAGAGTAAATTAAAGCTCTGTTTCGTTTCTATTTGCCATTTTTACAAGCCTCAAGTAATTTTTTGTACTGCCGGGAATGAAGTGGCACTTTAGGCACTCTTTGCTACGACAAAGTGACATTTTAACATTTTTCGACTATTTTGGGTTTAAATTGTATGGGAGTGCAAAAAATAGCGTTTATACTATAATTTCGATTGTGCGAAAAATCACATACCTACCTACCCTTTCCTCGATTCTGTTTACTGTACTTACCAACCTAATATCAATATATTATTATGTTTCTGTAATCTATATTCCATTCATGACGTTTTAAAACGGCAGTAGGCCATGATATCTGTGCGAGGTTGCTTTTGCTTTTGGTCTTGTCCAGGTTATTAGTGATATCACACGTTACGATGCTACCTCTTCTAGCTTAATTGATCTTGTTTTTGTGAGTTCAGATGCTGATGTTGATATTTCTGGTGTCACTGATGCACATAACTTTAGTGACCATGACATGGTGTTTGTCAAGCTGAAAATTTCGCAAACAGAAGACAAAAAATACATAACTTATCGTGATTACAGTACTATCGATCTTAACATGCTGCATTATGATCTTCGCACGCTCCCTTTATTTTACGTAACTGAATTAAACTCAATTGATGAGAAAATGGAATTTCTAAACAACTCATTGACCCAACTGATGAATACTCATTGCCCAGTAAAAACTATACGTGTTAATCAGAGGAAATATCAGCCGTGGTTGACGGATAATCTAAGATTGATGATGAGGCTACGAAATCAGGCATTGGCAAGATTTAAAAAAAACAGATCTGAACATACCTGGAAGTACTATCAACAGCTAAGAAATTACGTTAATTTTGCAGTGAAAAAAGAAAAGAAGGCCTATATGGCATTTAAATTCAGGACTGCGGGCCCTTCTGGTATGTGGACTGAATTGAAAAAGTTAAACATTCAGTGTTCTACGAAGAAAGAACTTCCTTCACTATTCAATGATCCAAACCAAATTAACAATTACTTTTTGGAATCTGCTTCAGCTATAGTTGATAAGGATCTTAAGGCCAGTGTAACCACATTTTACAATCTCCATGATGGAGAGAAGCTGGTCCTGTCGGCTGTTAATGAAGGTACTGTCTTGAAAAAATTAAATGAGATTTCATCAAATGCAGTTGGAATTGATGGCATTCCTATTAAATTTATTAAATTATGTTGCCCGGATATATTACCAATTTTAACACACGTAATAAATTTCTCAATTGAAAACAATGTATTCCCACAGTGTTGGAAAAACTCTTTAGTACTACCTCTTCCAAAAGTAAATTCACCTAAAGAACTTAAGGACCTCAGACCAATAAGTATTTTGCCATCACTGTCAAAGATCATAGAAAAAATATTGGACGACCAGATTAGAAGTTATGCTCGAAAATACAATATACTGCCAAAATTACAATCTGGTTTTAGATCGAGCCATAGCTGTTCTACTGCTCTCCTAAAGATTACAGATGACATACTTAGTGCTTGGGACAGTAACCAGCTAACATTGATGCTACTCCTTGATTTTAGTAAGGCTTTTGACACGCTAGATCATGATATTCTATTTTTCATTCTTCATTATTTGGGTTTTCATCAGTCGACTTGTCTCTTCTTTAAAAACTATTTCTGCTCAAGGTTTACGTCGCGTAAAATTCGTTCAGGTGTTCCTCAGGGATCCATTTTAGGACCCCTTCTGTTCACCTTATATGTCTCTCAGCTCCAGTTACGGTTTCGATTCTGTAATTATCACTTCTATGCAGACGATTCGCAAATGTATATTTCCTTTCATAAAGATGACCTGGACTTGGCTTTATGGCAGTTGCAGGATGACTTAAACCGTGTTATCTCATTCTCTTGTTCGCATGGTCTCAAATTGAACGCTAATAAGTCAACGTTACTCCTATTTGGAAATACCAGAGCTTGCCAAGAAGTAAGGGGTAATATTTCTTTGTCTGTCGATAACTCACCTATCTACCCAACTTTGGAGGCAAGAAATCTGGGACTAATTTTCAGCGCTGATTTGAGATTCAGATCTCACATCAATCAATGCATATCCAGGGCTTTCTCTGCTCTTCGGCTTCTGTATAGCAATAAGGAATTTCTTAGCACTGAAATGAGGATAATTCTATGTAATTCCTTGGTTTTATCTCATTTTAACTTTGCAGATGTAGTCTATAATACATGTTTAGATCAGCGGGATTCAAACAGGATACAGCGCGCACAAAATGCCTGCGTGCGCTTCATTTTCGGTGTGAGTCGCCGGCAATCCGTGTATGCTCGTCTTAAAGACTTAAAATGGTTAGATATGCGACAAAGGAGAGCTCTGCATTCGGCTTGTTTGTTCAAAAAAGTAATTGATACTAATACTCCCCCGTATCTTATTGAAAAAATTAATTTTAGAACTGATATTCACAATCTAAATCTAAGACGTAAAGATTTAATCAACATTCCTCGGCATCATACCCAGTTGTTCAAGCGCTCTTTTTCGTATAATATTTGTAAACTTATGAACACCATCCCTGTAAATGTCAAGTCACTCAGTCACGAACTATTTAAAGCCAGGGTTATGGAACTAGTTGCGGATGGTCGGGTTTCGTTATAGCGTTTTGTTGCAATTTTTGTTTTTGGTATAACTTTGTCTTCTCTTTATTCGGACCCATGGGTGTCCTGCAGGTGTCACTATATTTCACTGTCGTGTATAAACGGCTTTATCTCTGTGTTATTATCTGTGCTCAATATTCACTTCAATTGCTGTAATTATTTATTATTACTCTTCTTTTACAAGGTTGATGTGGAAGATCAGATCCACTTGCCTTCCACTTTATTGTGGTATGTGCAGGGGGAAGCTGAACGTCAGACTTGAGATTCAAATTTCTGTTATTAGCTAATCTCATTTGTTACTCATTTATTTCGTATACCAAGAAGTTTGAATAAAATATTATTATTATTATTATTATTATTATATGGTTTTTTCATGTTGGTCACTATTTAGTAACCAGGCTGTTATCCGCCGGAACCTCATAGCTGTGTTGTCACATTTACATTTAATTGTTGATTTTGACAAACTAATTGTTATTGTCTTAAAAATGCCAAAGCTCATAAGCATTGAACAGAAAAAGCAAAAAATTAGGTGTTTTCTTCAAATTAAGCAAGATCGACCTGATCTAACTGATGGAGAGGTACATAGGCGGGCCATGAATATATTTGGGGTAGGTACACATAAAACTTTTACAACAATTTCAATCAGAAGTTCTTTTAGGTGGGGAAAACTTTAATAATGAATATTTTAAGACAAGGGCCGCAAAATTTGAAACCGACAAGTGGTGGTAAAAGACCAAAAACTGACATTTTTCTAAATTACATGTTTCGGAAAGATCTGCAAAGACAAATTTGGCAATACAATTTGAAAAACGAGTATTTTAAACTCGACACGCTTTTGCTTGACGCTAAAAAGTATGTGGGATTCAAGGGGCAACGAACAACTTTATTCAAAATTTTAAACTCAATGGGTTACCGGTTCAAAAAAGTGGACGGGCGCAAGCTGTTATGCGAACAAAAACACGTCGTACCTACCTACCTAATTTGCGACAGCAAGGGGGGCTTTTCTTGATTTGAAATGACATCATCAGGAAAATTTCAATGACTTCATGGTGATGCCCCAAGGAGAACCCACAAATAATATGTATATGGATTATCTAGCCCAATGTATATGGATATCTGACCCACAAAGCAAGCAAAGAAGCAACCTTTAGTGAATGAATCATGCAAAACTTCATCGAACATGAAGGCATCAGTAATTATTAGATACCTAGGTACATTAAATTTTAAAACATTAACAATATTTCCACTTTAATCAAGGGCATCTTCACTACAATCTTTGTAAGCAATTTCCTTCAAATAATAATAAATAATAATTTGGTTCTTCTTGATATCTTATTCAAATCAGTTGCAAAAATTAACTGAAATGTATGCGGTTAGGGAATAAATGTAAATTAAAAATGTAATTAATGTAAATTCAATATGGTCCGTTTCATAAATCCAACACGATGGTCCGTCTAGATACCTAGGTACTTTCTGGAATGTGGACGGCTCGTCGTCGTAGGTAGATATTTAGAGCATTTTCAAAATACAACTCCCTCAAGAGAATTAGAAGTAGGTACCTAAATGATAGGGAAGATGCACGATTCCAATTTCCTTCCATCGATCTGAAATGTTGTTTCACTACAAAGTGGTACCTTTCTTAGAATGGGAACTTATATTTATTTGAAGTCAAAGGCAATTCATCCATGAAGATTCAGGAATAACAACTCCAGTTCACTTTACACTTGCATCAGTGTATAGATTTAATATTTAACCATTTCAATCCGTGAAAATCAGCTTTTTGTAAACAATCTTGTAGGTTATCTGACACAAACAGCGGACTCTTCAAATCTCTGACTAGGATTCCCAAAATGCTTACGTTTACCATGCCTTGCGCTGCTTAACAACAGAAATCATTGTGTCTTCCGTAAAAGCAGAATCCTTATTAGTTCTTGATAGTTTTGTTGACATTTATGTTCTGCGATTTGGCAACAAAGGACAATAATTTTGAGTACAAAGAACATGACGTACAATTTGACAAATGTCATGAGTACTATACCCAGTGAATTCTGTCACCCCAACACAGCCTACTGCCGTTTTTAAACGTCGTGAATAGAGAATCAACCATTATGATGACTTAACGGTGGCCGCTCAGAAGCGCCCGTCTGAATCGCCTGACACTCCTGATACAATTGGAATAAAACCCGATTTGAATTCCGATGGCGGTTCTGTCAGGCAACTGTCAACATGTTTACAAAAAATGCTGTGTGGAATAGTACCTATATTATACAGGGGGAGTCTGAAAGACTCCACATCCTTTATACCATAGAATCTACTGTTCAAATGATGAAGCTTGGTGCAAAAATTATTGGTCAATTGTGATTCCTCTTGATGTTATAAGCCGCCAAAGATCTTCATTTTTAAAAGTTCTTTTTAAATATCTTTCGAAAGGTGTCTCGTAGGATTTTGAATTTTTGCACAGCAATGTTACAGACCAAAAAGCAACTGCTGACGGTAATTAAGACATTATCCAAAAAGCGGATTATACAGGGTGGCCCCGATGGTATTTGCCCTTGAACTTTTTTATGTTTGAAAATATAGCTAATTTGCCTATGCAGCCGTACTCCCCGTTCAATTCTAAAACTTCTTTGGCTCTTAAAATTTTTCGCAAAACCAACCACTCACGAGAAAAATTGAAAAAACCGAAAACATGATGCAGGTATAATCACCTTAAACCCAATGATGAGTCTATGTTATAAAAAAGTGAAATTACCATCTATATGTTTTTTCTTCAGTTGTGAGCAATGGTTTTGGGCACAGATGTAGGACAACACCTTCAATGCAAAAAAACAGTTGAAACGTGATGCGTGTCAACGTACACTTTGATTTTTATTGAAATTGTAGGTTTATCACGATGATCATGTTTTCGGTTTTTTCAATTTTCCTCGCGAGTGGTTAGTTTTTTCGAAAAATTTTAAGAGCCAAAAAGGTTTTAGAATTGAACGGGGAATGCGGCCGCATAGACAAATTAACAATATTTTCAAACATAAAAAAGTTCAAGGGCAAATAACATCGGGGCCATCCTGTATAACAGGGATCCGCTTTATGGATAATGTCTTAAGTACCATCAGTAGTTGCATCTTGGTCTGTAACAATGCTGTGCAAAAATTGAAAATCCTACGATACACCTTTCGAAAGATATTTCAAAAGAACGTTTAAAAATGAAGATCTTTGGCGGCTTATAACATCAAGAGGAATCACAATTGACCAATAATTTTTGCACCAAGCTTCATCATTTGAACAGTAGATTCTGTAGTATAAAGGATGTGGATTCTTTCAGACTCAGCCTGTATATGAAGTGCAACGATTGAGTAAAAATAACTATTTACTGTGCGCTTGCATTGTTGCAACGCTTAGCAACGATTGTTGGTCATTGTTTTTTTTTGACGTTTATTTTGCAAATTCATTACATTTCCATAAACTGCTTTTTAACCTCCCCACAACCATATAAAAATGGGAGGTTATTGCAATCACTCCAAAATTCGAAATTGAGATAACACCAGATCTTTACGTTTCAAGGTCCCAGGATCACGAAAAACTGGTTTTTAAAAAATGTCTGTGTGTATGTACGTACGTACGTACGTATGTACGTATGTGAGCACGATTTCTCGGAAACTACCGAACGGATTTTAATGAAATTTGGTATGTATGTTAGGGTTAGCCTTCCGGTGAGCCCAGTTAATTTTCTTGCGAATCCACAGACGCTAAGTGCCTTTTTGGCATGTAAACTATGAAATTTGACAGATGAACACTAATCTTTCTTATCAGCGCATGAAAGGCCTTGAAATTATGTATCTGAAACTGTATTTCCACTTAGTGCCTTTTTGGCACAAAATCTAAAAAATCGAAATTTAGAGGAAACATTAAATAACACGCTACAGCCTAAACTGCTGGATCGATTTGGCTGAAATTTGGTAGGTAGAGATACCGCTACCCGCCGTAGAGCTGATTTAATTTTGGTGACAATCGGCAAACGGCAAATGCCATTTTGACATATAAACTTTGAAACTTGAATAATGAACTCCCATTTTCTCTACCAGCACATGAAAAGTCTTCAAATTTTGTTTTCAAAATTGTATTCAAGCTTAGTGCCTTTTTGGCAAAAGATCGTAAAATTTAGAAAGATCACAGAGAACACCTTAGGTTTGGTGGAGTAAAACTTAGGTATAGTAAACAGTAAAATTTACTTGATATTGGTGATAAGATTGGATCATTCACCGAAGTGGGGAGGTTCCAGAAGCTTCCGTAGCTGCCCATTTTTTTTTTCCCTTGCTTGTATGATTCCCGTGTTCGACTTCGCCTCCCACGGGCCACGGGTACTTCACGCGCGCACGGAAAAACCTTACTTTCTGAACTCGCAATGAAATACACTATTGCCCGTGCACGGTAAAATTTTCCGTGCACTCTTTTGATCGCGGCATTGCTTTTGACGTTCATTTGCAATTTGAAGGTCTGACGGTATTATTAAAGAAAGCCGTCAGTAGTTTTAATAGATTCTGGATGTCTCAATTTCTGTAAATGCCAAATCTTATAATTGCACCTTGCTTACCTATGTCCAGAGATACCAATACTTTTTTTTATTTGTGTAAGACACCTTGTATCATATATCTTTTTTTAAATCTTGGTTTGTGTTGAGGTACGATTTTAGGTACACTACTTATTTTGAGTCAATGCTAAGCTGTTATTACCACTTCAATCTGAATCGCTTTTTTAAAATATTAATGTCGTAAAATAACCTCCGCGATGATAGTGTGGAAGTAGCAATCAAGTGTTGAAGGTAAAATTAGCGTCATATTAATTTCTCATCCTTGCATTTTGTCACAGAATGCTAGAAATTATGTCTTAATATATCATTATTGCATTTAGAACAAATGTTTGTTTGTCATTTAACATCTATTAAAAGCCCTGAATCAGTAAATAATCGTTCCATAATGTATATCAATATGAAAATTTAAAGGGATGTATTGAATTAATTCATCCGGAATATCATTAAGGGATGATATTAAATTTAAAATATAAAATTTAATTCAATTTCGTTGGTATCGCGTGCACGTCTGCCGATCTTTTCGTGGAATAAGAACTTTAGTTTTCGTGGAATTCCAAGTCAATAAAAGGGTCAAAATGTTATGATATTTCAGGTATTATTATAGTCATTATTATTGGTCCTTCTTTATGTTGATGGAACAGCGCCACATTAATTACAGTACGATTATGATTAGCTTTCGGCCAGCTAAGCCGCTCGGCTTATGAGCTTTGCTCTCGAGTGTTTGGATGGGGCTTACACAAAGCTTTAGAGCTTGCGTTGATGTATTTACATGCGTGGTGCCGCTGCCGGACTGTGAAAATGGAACACAGCTACATCGTAAAAGTCCTGCTTACATAATAAGAAAGTTTTTAAGTCGTGGATTGATATTATAAGTTTTAATTACCTATGTCCGAAAGGTATATTAGGGCTATTAGGCACTGCCATCATCGTTGATGGTATTAGGAAGTTGGCCAACGTTATCATCTTCCGGTTATATCGTCAGCATTATCCCCCGTTATTACAATGTTCCAACCCCTTAAAAGCGTGCTGCAATTTTCTTGTTAATTGGTTCTCCGAAAAAATTCCCGTTATCGAGCCAAGCTCCCCAATTATTTACAGTCGCGTATTTTATTAAAGTCGACATGAAAATGTAATCGTTTAGTATCCAGTGACATGAAGCTCGTCGCTCCAGTTGCTCGAAGAGAGCCGCCTTGACGAGTAAGAATTTCGAATTTGTCACCGCTTTGTGAGTTCGTCCCGCGGGAATACTTCAACTCTGGATATCCGATTAGGCCTTAATGGACGTCATCACGTTGCAAACACCATATTTTTGCATCACCGGTAGTATGGACTGTATACCTACTGCACGCCCACTCTTGCACTTTGTGTTGTAAACATCTTCTAAGCGTGTTTTAGTCATAGTGTAGCTTATCTGCTACACGAAACGTGAGCTTTTTAGCTAGGAGTCGTTCTGTGCAAGCGTTAAAATATAATTTAATAAATGAGCTTTCAAAGGACTTCAATGCCACCCCTACTTGTCGTGTGATGCTATCTCTTATCTTTTGAATTAGAATAATAATATTAAGTAGATCTTTGTAAATCTAAGTAGACCATTCCGCATTATAATTATAATAATAATAATAAAGCACTTTTTCTACAAACACTATAAAACAGTTGTTTTAACGTTTGTTGACAATTGTTGAAAATTACATTTTATGAGACCAGTATTAATAGTTATTTATGACATAAGTGTTAAAAGTGGTTGTTTATTTTGTGAGAAGGGAAGTTTGGGACACGACGCGCAGTGGAACGACTTTGGTAAATGTTTCATATGCGGTAAAACGCCAAAATACCTTATTCATAAGCAAATTTTAACTGATTTCATGTTAGCTTACCTCCAGCAGATGGCTCAAGAAGGGTGAGACTTGAAAATTTTTAATTCTGACGTAATTTTTTTCTGAAAACGTCATGACAGCGTTTGGGGATTTTTATAAATGTCAACCAGGACCACTGAAATATAAAAAGAAGATAACTCAAAGAAACTGACAATTACCTATCAAGTTTAGTAATAAATTGATGTTATGGATTAAACAGTGGGCGAATGTGGGCGTCTTTCAAATTTTCTGTTTTTCTTGACACCCTTATCGCAATTACATCATTCTGTTTAAGAATTCGCAAAAAATTGTTTTCCCTTCTTGGTTCGTTAATAATAACGTATATGTAACGCGAGCTTTCGGCGGAGCCGAAAGCTAGTAGTCATTTGCGTCTGAATACCCAAAATACAATAAGTCTATACAGGGTGTTTTGCAACCGCGTGTAAGTTTTTTAACCTCAGATTGCCCATCGAAAATGGTAACGATTGGCACAAAATTGTTTAGGTCGAAGGCGTCTCCTAAGGAAGTTATAGGGCTTTAAAGTCAGCCATCAGGAGCAGTTTTTCTTAGTTATCTCAGGAACGGATTTGAATGAAATTTGGTGGACACTAGTAGCCAGTGAATTTCGTTGGATTATGACCACGGGATCCCCAGAAAACGGAGACACCTTTGACATTTTTCTTCCGGAAAATGTTTGGAGGTCAGGCTTTTTAAAATGGTGGTGTCCGTTAGAAAGGGCAATTCAAACTGCAACTTTTACTATACTTGGTATTTTTTGATTTAATGCGTGGTTTTAGAGATATCCGTACCTGAGGTAACCGGAAAATTTTTCAAGGTCACGCATTTAAAAAATGGTGGTGCCTGTTGTAAAGAGCAGCTTAAACTGCAACTTTTACTATTCTTGGTATTTTTTTATTTAATGAGTGGTTTTAGAGATATCCAAATAAGAAACACTGCTCCCTTTGGTAAAGCCCTAACTTCCTTAGGAGACGACTTCGACCTAAACAATTTTGTGCCAATCGTCACCATTTTTGATGGGCAATCTAATGTTAAAAAACTGACACGCGGTTGCAAAACACCCTGTATAGGTTGCAGTTTGGAGGTTAAGTCAATTTTCCCCGAGCATGTTCCTTCCCCTTCTTTGCGCGTTATATTTGTAATTTGTATACACCTTCAAATAGTTGAGGCTTAGGTACTGACTTATGACTGTTTATGGATTGCTCTATTTTGATTTTCTAGATCTCAAGCCTCAACTATTTGAAGGCGACACACTATTCATCGAGCCTGCGAACGACCCTGGCCCCTCCACGTCCAAAAGATTTCGAAGAAATTGATCTTTTATTCATTGTCTCATTTCTTAACTCATTTATAGATAAATTATTTTTTGAATACTTTTAACCAAAATTTAAATTTGTGATGCTTTTTGAAATCAGCGATTGATGGTCTACAACTTTCAAGCTATAAGTTTTTTAAATTAGAGTAGCCGTTTGGACGTTACAGACGACGAAAAGTCACTACTTGTCAATTTTTCAAAAAATTGTCGTTTTTGACCATGGTTTGCGACCCTACCACATGGTCGAACTTCACGTTTGGGGGGCTCATTCGACGCAGAATTTAGTGCGCTTTAATTTCGAAAATAGCGAACTTTCCGCTAGGAAGCACTGTCTAGAAATTATAAGCGAAAAACTGAAAAAGTCCGAAAATTTCGGGGTTTTTTGGACACCCTATCATACGCACACATCCTGGGAAGTTGCAAAACTAGGATACTTCTATTAGATGCCTACTAAAGGGTTTAAGATCATCTCCCGCTTTCCAACATTTATTGTAACCTCCGGTCCCCTGGAGGTCTAATTTGACTGGACTATTATTCGCAATCTTCTTTTCACCCCATTTACCGACTTCTGAAGAACTTAAAAGATTTCTTTGGATAAATTCAAGTGCAAATTTTGAATTGAAACTCGGCATAGGGAGTAAAAATTGAATTCTGAACACTTTGTTCTTATGAATCTTATGATCTTTTCGATATCTTGATAGCGAAGTAAAATATTGACAAATGGCCCTATTCAGAAGGTCACAGCAGACTGATGGATTTACAACTTACGTTTTACGACAGTGCAAAGATTAATTTATATTCCTACTCCCAAGATTAACCAAAATATGACACTGTGTTCATCTTAAGTGGGACACACATGAAAATCCTGTAAGGGATATATTTATTCTGTTTACTTAATTATATTCACTTTATGTGTAATATTTAAATATTAGTTGATACAGAAAAAAATTAATTTTAGAAATAAATATTTAATGAGGTGTTATAAAGGACATTTATTTTTGGAATTATTGAATTGATGTCAGCTTTATTTCTCAAACAATCCAAAGAGCCAAAACATTAACAGAAGGATTAATTATTTAACAAAATGATTAAAGTTTTAAAACTAAACAGTATAGCGCGAAATTCTGAAGTTTAAGGGACCGACGAGCTGATGGGGGCTTTGGATGCCACCCAATCCGTGAATTAATTTGCATTTATAAAGACTAGCTAAATTCATTTACATTGAAAAGAACTAACAGTCGTTGATGATTTTCAAGCGCATGTTGGAACATTATGTCCTGTTATGGAGTTTCAACCCATTCTACGCCAAACGTATATCGGTCTAGTGTATGGATTCCAAATTAAAAATAATCGGTTTGATCCTGCAACTAGAGCTGTAGCGCCCTTAAATGAAGATCAAGAGCTTTTTTTGAGCCATTGATGGAATGCTGAATGAGAATAGCCTGATTTTCTGAAGGTACCTACTTATTGAACGGAATTTCGAGCTGCAACCTAATTTCCACCCCATCCGTCGGATTTCTCCGTAGCCGTAAGTATAAAAAATACAAAGAAAGTTGGTCACTGTTGAAGCTTTAGTTTTGAACTTTTTTCTTCGATTAAACATTAAATAATATTGAATAGCGATTCATCCTTGAATAAATCGCAAGTCAACTTCCTATGAAATACCTTGCAGGTTATTGCGTTTGAAGAAAATTTCTAATGCCGCAGGTAGGAAATAATAGCCTATTATTATTTTTAATTTTAAATGATAGGCAAGCTTCATATAAAGGCATCGTACGAACAAACATGAATTAGTAATATCTAAATCAGTAAACCTATCATTGCAACATGAAATTCCATTACTCGTTTCTTATTTTGGTGTATCTGGTTAACATAGGGGTAAGCATATCAATGAAAATTTTAAATTTATGGCAGTTTTAAGGCTCAACGTACCTCAGACCAAGAAGCAGATAGGGTAAGGTGGGCCAGGGAATGTCAAGTCGAAACTGGCATTTCTGACGAGCTCCGAGGACATCTGATTTCTGGAAGGCTTACTGATGATCCAACTGTGAAAGCGCAAATTTTTTGCTTTACTAAGAAAATGGGAATTGTGGGAGATGATGGACAAATCTCACATGATGTACTGAGAAGTAGGCTAAGGAGCACTGGTTTTGGACATTTTGAGCAATTACTCGATAAGTGCACGGTCCAAATGGAGAAACCCGAAGATACTGTCTTTAGTACCCTCAGATGTTTATACGATAGTACCCCCAGAACTTAACGCAAAGTGTTCTTTATTTTTTTACTAATGAGTAGTAGTAATAATAATTATATTGATTATTTTATACATTAAGTATTGAACCAATCCAAAGCAGCGTTTAGTATACCAGTAACCAATCAAATCCTGATTACAGTGATAATACTACAACGTCAACTTGACACTACTTACTCAATATTTTAATTTATAAAATAATCTGCAAAATACGATTCGTAGTCTCTTGGTTGCCTTGTTGAGTTCTCATGGATGCACTATTTGTCAAATGGTAGATTTTCTTCGGCCAAAGAGGATTCGAGCAAGCTCTCGTTCTCTTTTTAGCCTAAAAAAATCTACCATTTTGACTCGTAGTTTAGCCAACAGAAAAAATTGATTTCTGTGTGTTACCATGACAACTCGAGGGTTTCCTGGAAATTTTTGATACCTAGACCAACCTAAGCGAAATTAATAAATGGAAATTTTTATGTCACATTAAATGTTAAAAATCACAATTTTATTTTAATAAGTGGAACACATTCATTTAAACTTAAACACACAATTGCTGTATTTGCATTTCGAACATCCAGGAAGATTTCGTCCAACTGGCATATTTTTGTACCATCCCACAGTGGTTCAGAATCCCCGAAAAATGGCAAAAAATTAGAAACTTTCAATGTTGAACGGAAGTATGTTGGCAATAACGGAAAAAATATTTTAAAAATTAAATCGATTAGGGGGGCGAATTAGGGGGCGCGAAAACACTTTTTGTCTCCGAAAATTATGAAACTTGGAAGTTTTGACAATTAGATGACGACATAAACGGGAAAAATATTGAAAAAAATTAGGTCGATCTGGGGAGTCAATTAAGTGGGACGAAAAAACTTTTTGTCTCCTAAAATTATGAAAATTGGAATGTATGTCAATTACGTTACGTGAAGACCGGAAAAAATATGAAAAAAAATTAAATCGGTCTGGGGGGTGCATTCCAAGAAGGAGGTGTAAAAACCATGTGTCTCCTAAAATTATGAAAATTGGAGATTTTGTCAATTAGATGACGACAAATACGTAAAAAACATTGAAAAAAATCGAGTCGGCCTGGGGGATGTTAAGGGGAGGGAATAAAACTTTGTGTCTCCTGAAATTGTTCGTACTTGTTTATTTTAAAATAGTCTATCGGGCTTAGGGGCAAAAGGGGGCACCAAATCTCAACTCTGGATTCAAGTACTCAATTAGGGCTATCATCAGAGCCTAAAATTTTCGTGCGGAAACCCTGCGCACTTGGTGAAAAGTAAAGGTAAAAATTGGTTTCATAATAAAACGTTAATTTTGATGTACGGGGACCAAATGAATATTGATTAATGTTCAAAAATATACGTAAGTTACAGATAAAGGTGCACAAAATTGATATTTGAAAGAATTTACGCTGCACTAACTCTTCGATTTGAAAAAATGATTATTATAATTTGCAGTCTAGAACTAATGACTTTTTTAAAGACGTCACAATTGACACTAGTAACTATGACAGACCCGTATTTCTGCGGTTTGCTTTATTTTTTCAGAGCTATGAATGCTTCATTATTAAACTAAGCGATATTTAAGACTACTCAGTTAATTTGGTTTTTATGATTTTTGGCCACAAAATTTAATAATTGAACCACTGTGCATCCCTTTGAATTCACATTTTTCCAGTTAGGGTTTGGTGTTAAATACAATTTAGGGATTGTAATGAATCTGGTACTTTTAGTGCCGTAGCAGAATGCGGAGGTACTCTTGTCTTAGCTTATTCGCTCGCTCGCTCGCTCGCTCCTCAGTCTGTCCGTCGGATAACTTGAGAACGGATTGAGATATCGAGCTGAAACTTGGTAGGCAGCTTCGTCTCCCGAAAAGTAAGGCGGGGATTGCTTTTGGGCCATATCGGACCAAGGGGGTGGGAACTAGGGGTGAAAAACCGAAAAACTATGAATTGCAATAACTCAAGAACTAGTGGAAGTATCCTTCTGAAACTTGGTATGTACGTTCGACCCTCAAGTCTGTTGAAGGTAAAGGGGTGCGAATTTCGGGGGATGAAATTTAGGGGATGAAAACCACAAAAAATATGATAACTCCGCAAGGGTAGCACGCAGCTGTCGGAAACTCGACGTACACACATATATCGGTGAAATCTTGCCGGGGATGCGTTTTTCGCAAAATCGAACAGATGGGGTGGAAATTAGGGGTTGCAACTCGAAATTTCGTTTAATAAGTATTGGTCGAAATTGACGTCATTCGATAGCTTTCCATTAATGATTCAAAAAAGGTGTTATTCATATTTTGAGAAAAACCACCCTTATAGGCGCTACAACCCCTAACATGCAGAAACACAAAAATACGAGAACTCAAAAACTACTCAACGTATCAAGGCAGAATTTGGTGTGTTAATTTTCAGTGACATTGTAGGTGGATGGACAAATTTTCAATAAGATCTAACAAGGGGGATGAAATTTAAGGGTTGAAACTTGAAATTTCTTCAGTAAAAGATAGCATAAAATTACGGGGTTCGACAGATTTCGGTCAACTATTGAAAAAAGGTCTTATGAGTTTTCAACTTTAAACCAACCCCTAGGCTATTAACCACCCCTAACTCTTTGCAAGCGGATAATTATATTTTATTTATTTTCTCTGAAATCCTATTGATTTATTTATGAACAACTGAAGTCAGTAAATACGCAAGGAGTTATGTAACACCGGAAAAATAAACTCATCCCTGTAAATCATAAAGGGGTGACATCATGAGGTGTTGAAAACATGAATCAACAAAAATACCTGAATTTTTCAACGAATTGGGTTAGGATGGTGAAAATGAAAACACAACTTCCTTTAGGGCACGTGGGGGTGGTGAAATAGGGGGTTGGAGTTTAGGGGTTGAAACATTCATAAAGCCCTGTAATATGACACAGAGAAGCAATATCTTCTGCGAAACTGTGATATCTTACACACTGCATCTTCGAGAAGGGAAGAGTGAATTTTAGGAGAAATTTATCGAAGGGGATGAAAGTTAGGGGTGGAAACTCGAATTTTTACTGAATAATGTAGGGTTGAAATTAATACCATTCGATAGATTTCTGTTGATGGTACAAAAAAGGTCTTATTCATCTATCGCGAAAAACCACCCTTAAAGGCGGTTCAACCCCCTAACATGCCGAAACACAAAAATGCGAGAACTCAAAAACTGCTCAACGTATCAGGGCTGGATTTGGTGTGGTAATTTAGAGCGACGCTGTAGGTGGATGGGTAGATTTTCATTATGATTTAACAAGGGGGATGAAATTTAAGGGTTGAAACTTGAAATTTTTTCATGTAAGTGGTGGAATAAAATTATAGGGTTCGATAGATTTCTGTAAAATTCTTGAAAAAAGTCTTATGAGTCTTCAACCTAAAACCAACCCCTACGCTACTGACTACCCCTAAGCCCTAGCAAGCGGAGTAAATACATTTTATTTATTTTTTTTTGTTTTCTTCTGATTTGTTAATAATTCAAAGTCATTTTCATTAATTTTTAACCCGTCCACAATTTTTCAACCCCTTTCATGATATGTGAACCCTCAAAGAGCAAAATTTACCCAGACCGCTTCTTCTTCGTGTGATTTTCGCTAGTTCTACTTAACTATAGTACATTTTCACCTCTTTTGATTTTTCATCCCCCTTAACAATTTTTCTCCCCCCCGAGCGTTAATTTTGTAAAATTCGCGCAGTTTTGCCTTTTTTCGGTAATAAATTTTACCGAATTTTACTCATATGGATTGTTCTTGCCTTTTTCACTTTTTCGACCCCTTCGCAATGTTTCAACCCCCAAAAGTCAAATTTGCATAATTGGCTTATTTTCGTGTTATTTTCTGTAATTCTACTTAATTACGATTAATTCTCATCCCCTTTAACTTTTCAACCCCCTAAGTGTTTATTTTGCAAAATTCACGTAATTTAGTTTTCCTTCGGTAATAAATTGTACTCATTTGGATTATGTTTATTTTTTTCACTTTTCCAACCCCCTTCGCAACATTTCAGCCCCCAAAAGCTAAATTTGCATAATTGGCTTACTTTCGTGTTATTTTCTGTAATTCCGCTTAATTACTATTAATTATCATCCACTTTGACGTTTCATCCCCCTTTACAATTTTTCAACCCCCTAGGTGTTAATTATGCCAAATTCGGATATTTTCGTTTTTCTTCGGTAATAATTTGGTTATTTTCATGTTTTATTTCGTAATTCTACTTAATCGCACTTAATTTTCATTCCTCTTGACTTTTTCATCCCCTTTCACAATTTTTCAGCCCCGAGTGTTAATTTTTCAAAATTCGCTAAACTTTGTTTTAATTCCGGTAAATCTTTTCATTTACTCATTCCTGTTCATTTTCTATTTTTAAATTTTGTAACAACAATTTTTAAACATTTCGTCTTTTTGACACATCTGTGCGTTTGCGGAGGCACTACTACTAGGTGCAGATTGATAAAATCTGCACCCGATTCCACCAGTAAGACCAGCCGCCCCTACATGCACATTAACTTGATAAACGTCTACCGAGATATACATCGCATTGATATACATCTTTCGTTGGCTTTTTTCCAAAAGTTGTCCCAATAATGTAAAAATCGATTTTTCTCATTAATGCACCACAATAGTTTGCCAACCTAACTGGACAAATATCTTGGTTTTTCGTATTAGCAACCAACCATTTACTGTCTGTCAATTTTTTCTCACCTGCATGAGTTTTTTTGGTAAACACTGGATTGTATTCTACACGCCCAGTTTCGCCACCTTCGTTAGTTTTAGCTTCAGAAAAGCGGTGAATTCAGCATGTATCAGGATCCGACTGCAAATTCTGCACGATTCTTATGGAAAGTGGCTTTCGGTGAAATTGTCTGAATTTTTGATATGTTGTAGTTTTCATGATTCTGAACAAAAGTTATCATTGCGCCAACTTCCTGACATGGACAGTTTTTGCTACAAAAAATCCCGAAAATAGAACTTTTCCCATAAGAACTACATGTAGCGAACATGGAATCGGCCGTTTTGCCATCATAATTGCGCATGATAAGTTCAGAGGCACCTTTCTTACACATATTGCTAACATGCGTCTATATGGAAGCCTTTTGGACGTATTTGAATGTTATGTCGGGAAGAGTAGGAAACGGCGTGCCCAAAAATCTGTACCTATAAACCTTATGGCAAAATTCTATCTTCGGAATTTTTTGTAGCAAAAACTGTCCATGCCAGGAGGTTGGCGCAATGATAACTTTTGTTCAGAATCATGAAAACTACAACATATCCAAAATTCAGACAATTTCACCGAAAGCCACTTTTCCATAAAAAACGTGCGGGGCCCTTTCTTCTCTTGGCAGAAATTCTACGTCGCGAAAAGGATCAAATTGCGGTAAAAAAAAACTCTTTATACAAGTACATTTCTTGTCATTGTTTTGCTGTCGAATTACACATTACTTTGACTACTGCCTCCTTGTAATCCTCACCAAAAACACGCTTCATGTTAAAGCCCCAATCCTTCAGTATGTCTGCTAATCTTTCTTTCGAAGTTGGCTCTTCCAGCTTGTAATTTCTTCCTTCGCAAAATCTGAGGAACAAACTAGCTCCATACCGAAGACTTACTTCTTTTCGTGTTCTTGAGCACTCCACATTCTACCGCTTTATCAATGCTTTCTAAAGAATCTGTGCCAAAACGAGACATTTTTCTCTAATTTTGCAAATTTGTTGATAGATGGATATTTGCTCTTACAACTTGATACATGTTGAACAAAATCATTTCTATTCAATTTCTGTGGCTGTATCGTTGCTATTATTTCTTACCGAATCTGCATTCGAGCATTAATTCATTTCCTGGAAATTTTAGTCGTACGTCCCAAGAACGTAATCGGGCCCTCGTGTTCCACTCGGGCCGATTATTGCGTTGTTTGGAATGCACTCCAAAAATTTCCGGAAAGAATGAATGCTATGAGATTATAAGTGAAAGCACTTTTTAAATATACCTAGTACTGACGGTGACGGTATGAAGACTCGACAAGGGGGTGGGTCGGCCTGTAAGTGATCGGTCCAGAGGTGAACTCTGGAGTTAACCGGCGCGTTTAGGTGCTCATGCAGTATGCAAGCGTCTGTATAATTCAGGTGTTCGACCCCGCGTCAGCACACTTGACTGGCACACAAATCTTCCTTCAAACTGACTCGATCTGCTCCTTCTCTCGTCCTGATAACAAACACACTCCTTGAATTCCGCCCACGATTCCAAAGGTTTCACCTCAATTACACGACTTGCATTATATGCGGAAATAAAGCCGAATATATTCAAACCCCACCGGTGTATTATTCAGGAACGCTTTTTCTGGTGACACAGAGCAATCTCACCCTTTCCTCGATCATTATATTATAACCTTGTATCTTTTTTGGCATAGAAAAGAGCATCAATCCGAGAGGGCAAACTACTTTAAAATAATTACGGGGGTGATTGGCGGGCGATGCTTTACTCTATTCCCGGCGGATTGAACTGATGTCCCGCCAACTGTCAAAGTGAGCCCATGCTCCCCAGTAAAAACTTCCAACTTTCTCTTGTTTTAACGAGAAGTGAGTGCTTCGCCAGTAAAACGAATCAAGAAAATGTGGAATTATATTTAAGCGGCGTTTATTATTCATTGCGAATCGGCTATACTGGCTGTCAACGGATGGCTCCTTTCTCAGCGATATCCATTGCAAAAGTTCCACAATCTTTTAGTAGATAATTACCTACCATAAATGTTCCATCTTTATATCACTCTATCTCTTTATACCAGTGATGAACTGCCGCGAAACCTCAGGAATATGAAATAGTACCAGGAGTAGATACAGCCTTTCTAAAAATAAAATCATCTTATCATTCTTAGAGCTTAAAGTTTGCAGATATAGGTTTCGTGAAAATTGGGGAAAATTTTATGCAGGGTGTACTGAAATTATGCGAAAGGAACACAAATGAGATAAATAAATCACAGAGATTGCAGTGTTGGAAGCTGCCCGGAAACAATTTAAAAAATGGACAGCCACAGAAGCGACTGGAACGTCCACACCGGCGGATTTTTGTTGTTTTTAGTAATGTAATACCGTAATTAGGAATTAAGACTTTCGATTTGGTGGCCCTGATGTGACACTTTTTATGGGGGAAATGAAAAGTATCCCCATCGTTAGGAAGCAAGAAGTTTTTTGTTATGTTCCCTATTCTAATTTGGTATTTAGGTTTTGATCAAATGAACCCATCACTAAAATTTATAATTTACTAAAAGCGACGATATCGGAATTCTACAACTCGAACTATTCGAATACCTATACAGGGTGCAAGATTGAAACTCCAGATTGCTATATAACTTTGTTATTTGTGGTCCGATTTTAGTGAACCAAAAATCAAATGAAATTGCTCCTAAAACACTAGCAACTCAAGGTAGTCTTGATTTTTACCAACTTCAACTTGAATGTCAACTAGATGTCAACCTTTCATTTTCAAATTGACGTAGGTACTCAGTTTTTTTACATAGTCTAACAGCTAATTTTTTTCCTCGTCTGTTGATGTGCAATAATTAAAATTATTGTCAACATTTCAATCTTTTAATACTAAATTTTCTTGTGTGCCGTGAAAAAAATTGCTTAAATGCGTTTTTGCGTGTTAGAAAATAACATATTTTAATTGTTTTGCTAAGTTTTTACCAGATCCACAGCACATTCGAAATTTTTCAGTAAAAAATATTCAAATTTTGACAAAAAGTTAAAACTATTTTCAGCACTAATTATAAACCAAACTCGCCTTATTGCACATTAAAAGATGCAGACAAAACTAGCTTTTAGACTAAGTAAATAAAACAGGGTATGTTCGTTTTAAAATGAAAAATTGACATCCAGTTGACATGCAAGTTGCAGTTGATAAAAATGGAACCTACCT
This sequence comes from Pycnomerus fuliginosus, assembly GCA_963924575.1. Lineage (NCBI taxonomy): Eukaryota > Metazoa > Arthropoda > Insecta > Coleoptera > Zopheridae > Pycnomerus > Pycnomerus fuliginosus. The sequence continues at coordinate 24,765,208 of OZ004618.1, read as the reverse complement.
TGGGTGTTTTGCGAGCAATTTCATGAAAAATTTCATCTGGTTTTTTGGGTTCACTAAGATCGGACTACAAATAACAAAGTTATAGCGTTGTGGAGTTTTAATCTGGCACCCGTATGCCGGGGTGGTCGTTTTATCCTGAGACTGGCAATCGGAAAGGAAGCATTTTAGAAAAAAATGTTTTGTATAAAAGTTTTATGACTTCGAGTGGGAAAATAGATGGTATCATCGCCATTTTGATTCAACCTTCTAGCACTGTAGTGCCCCCAGAAGGCCCCTTCGGACATCTGTTTATAAGAAGTTTTTTTCATATTTTTAGCTCTGGAATCACTTCCCAAAATATGGCGACGTTATTCCCGGACACCCTGCATATTGTCAAAAACAGTGTTGACGTCAGTAATGTAATCCGCAAATTTAATTTTTCTGCCGCTTTGTGTTTCCAAGGAAATTTAATTCTCAATTTAGACATTGGGGGGCGCATGTCACCCTTAGAAAGCATTTTATCGAAAAAGACATCTTTCCAATTTTGACTTATTTTCCGTCATAGAATCCATTCTGTAAGTTTGTTGGCAGAGTTTTGTCATACCCTGTACAAAGGAAGTCCCCATGCATTTCATTTCGGAAAGTATTTGTCATGGAAAAATTTTCTCGGAACATTTTATCTTGAACAATTTAGCTAGAATCAGTTTTGGCGTAAACTTAACGGTTAACTAGCGAAACTCTCAAAAAAGCTGTTTGCGGAGCCTTCCTCCCATTGCCGTCTGGAACGCAGACCTCGCTGGAGGGTGATAATTAGTACACTCATAACAGACTTAAAAAGAGTCGATTATAAATAACCATTTCCAGCTTTTTCGGACTTTCTCCGAATTGAAATGGCTTACGCCTGGCCTATGTTACAATTATGATAGGTATAATTTACTTGAGTGACGTCACTTCTGCCCAACAAAATGAAATCAAACGATTTTGGACTATTTTTGAACCTACGTCGCAATCTACTGTCTACTGTTTCTTCGGCTACTGTGAGAATGAAAAGTATACTTTTTCTCCGAATTTCGGCAGTTTTTTTTTAATCAGCGATTCAAAAATAAGGAAACAAAACTTCACAGCTGGTTCAACAAACAACGTTATTACCATGAAAAAAAGTGGGGTTTCCGTTAAAAATAAAAAAGTCCTGTCCGGTCCTATTCGAAAATGACAAGCGCTTGGAAATTACGAAACTGGCCAAAATGTGCGTTATGGTAAGCCATTTTAAAACGCAAAAAAAAATTCCCGTAATGCCAATGGTCTGGCCCCGTTCCAAATGTACAGCTAAATAAACCATTTAACACATCAACAACATCGCGCTTATGGGAATTAACGCACTTTGGATTTCTCTACCGACTGGCCTAATATGCAGCCAGCTGAAGTTAAAGCGAAATGACTAAAATTCCGCGAGTACCTACATTTAGGAGGAGAAGGAAATGGTCTGCTAATAAAAATTACGAAGTATAAGAAATATATTTTGTAGATTAGAGACAAGCAAGAAATAGAACATAATACTAGAGGTATAAAGAATTAAGGTAAGAAGTTAGGTAAAATGTAAGTATGTATAAAAATTGTTTTGGTCGCTATAGCGGAATGTCGATGATAGACTCTATACCAACCCTTAGACTTCAAGTCTCGTCAAAAGCAGGAAGAGTTGAATGAGGGGGCCTCAGTGCCAAAAACGATGTCACAGCCTTCCAGTATTTGCAGATTAATTTTTAATGCAGTTAGATCAGATGTTATGTTTAAAATTAGTGTAAATCAAAGGGCACAGGGCTGTCCCGCGAGACAGGTCCGGCCTCGGGGGAGCCTCGGTGCATTATCAAATTACCACCACCCGCCCCTCCGTTTCTGTTAATCTGTTTTCAATGAACCCCGCATTCTATACACATGATACTGTACACATCGAGGGGGTTGATGCCTCATCCACTCGATTCCACATCAGATGTGCGAGGGATTTGCCTGATCATAATGTGTTTGCGAAGGTTATTAATACGATAGGGTTAGGCAAAAAGGGATTAACGCGAAAATTTTTTTGAAGAATCGTAATTAATACGTTAGCATTTGGCGAAATCGTCGAAACTGAAGCGGCGAACGTCCACCGTGACATTTCACGAAGTCCTAGTAATAGAGAATGCATGATTCCCGACAGAGCCGCATCTTGAATAAATAAAAAGCCACAATAAACCATGCAAGTGGGAATACGTTAATTTCTTAATTTACTAGTTAAGTTGTTCGCTTCCATGAATTTAAAATGAAGAAAGAAATATGACTTTATGAATTGTCGGTTGAGTGCGCGTTCAAATTTGATTAACTTTTTTACAAGAGGGATCTTTGCCGGAATTTAATTCTGAACTCCCTGTTTGTGGCTCAGGATATAGAAATATACATCTATATAGTATAAAAATAGTAGGAAAAAGTACAAGCGGGGTTTACTTTAACTTCAGTAATGGCCGGTTCCATTAGTGGGAAATAAAGCAAATAGTTGTAATTCAAAAGGACGAACACACAAGTGCATGCACACATGGAATATTCTAACACATGGATTTCTTCTGCCCACTATATTCCGCGGAGAAAGAGCTTACAGCAAAGTAGCTTTTTTGGGCAGAACAGCTTTGAATGTACCACGTTCGGTAACATAACCTGAGCCACATGTTATTGCGAGTCGGATAAGTAATCAGAGTTAATTCTCTGTTTAGGGGTAACAAACAGAACTTATCCATTAGCATGTTCGTACTACATTATTATTAATAATTGTGCTTGACGTTTCGCTCGATCTCTGTGGTGTACAGTTAAGCAATTTGGAATAATTGCTACCGTGACATCACTAGAACAACTTACCAAATCCTATACCTAAATACGTAAGGATGTCACGATGATGGCACGACAGCAATGTTCCTTTAAATAAATTCTTATTGGTATACAGGGTGGTGAATTTTTCGCTGCCCAATATTGGGAACTCGGAAACCGTAAGAGATGGAGGGAGAGTAGGTTAAATTAGAAAAAAGCTGCGCTTTTCAAGGTCATTAGTAATCCTAAATCTGTAAAGAATTCTCCTTTATCTTGATTCGTTGCTGAGTTATCCTCAAAAACTAAAGTCACAATTTTAAAGAAAAATTCATATCTTTCTAACAATTGGCCGAAATTAAATGAAACTTGGGACCTTTATTTGTTGATAGCTGTCAACTCAATAGCATTTGGCAGAAATCTTTTAGGTCTTCTAGATTTTGAGCAACGACAGTCAACCTTTTTTTTATGGCCACCATATTGAATTTTGCCACCATTGGATACACAAAAAATAGCTTTTCAAAAATGTACCTAGCCAATATGAAGTTTTTTAGTTGGTATAAATAGGGAATTCTGTAAAATCAGTCTACACCTAGATGAAAAATTGCAATTGCAAAAAAGTACAGCGACTTTTTCATTCTCTTATGACATGTGAAAACAATTGAATCCAATGGTAATAAAATGCGTCTTGGCATGGTGTGACTCAAGCTTAGACATTCACCGTGGGCCAGAGGATGTTACCATATTTTTGTTTATGTAGCATCTTTCTTGTTTGAGACTCTACTTTAATTATCGTTGCTGTAGCAGAATCCTGACACTTTAGGCTTTCTTATTAAGCGTAATAATAAGTGATTCACTTAAGGATCTTCAAGAACTCGAACATTTCCTTCAGGTGTTTCTTTAATGTTTCTTTAAAACGAAGGCAGGTATTTATTCAATAGAATCGATGTCGCTAAGCTATGCCATCTCAAAGGTTAACATTTAAGTTCGCAACATTCGTACCAAAAGATGACCGACTGCTCTTCGTTTCAGATTTAACATTTTTTTAATACCAGCAGAGTCAGATAAAACACGAAAAACACGTCATTTGCACCAAAGTTTTATCGAAAAAGCAGAATTTTGTAACCAACCAAAATTTTTCACCAACTTTTTTGATTTCTTTCGTCTCAGTGACTATAGTTTTGTGAAATTCAAAGCGTCTGATATCAACTCCTCGCTGCTTTTCACCTCCTAAGCCATAAACAGTTCACAAGTAAATCTCAATTTCGTTCTAGTTATGTCTGATGTCCAGTTGAATAAAAGTTGAAAAAAAGCCAAAACGTTATTCTTTTAAATGGCATAGTTTAGGGGCCCCGTCCAATCTCAAAAACAAGTAAGTGTCGTCACTGGTCACTCTCTCAAAGAAACATGTTAAGAAAATGCACTGGTTTTGCAGATCCTAAAGTGATTAATTCATTGTTGTACGTTTGATGAAAGGCTGAAGTGTCATGGTTTTGCTACAAAAACGTTAATTGAAATCAGATTTCAAATAAAAAAATGCAGCAGAGAAGCGGCTGGAACCTCCCCATCGCGTGGATCTTTGTATTCTGTGTAGATAGTAGTCAATTCAACAGAAATTTTTTAATCCTTGACTAATTTCGCAATTTTCTGACAAATACCTACGTCACCTCGGACATCACCCATCACGTTTGACAATATGTTCCTTTTAAGGTTAATGTTTTGCCACCTTTTTGACAATAACTGCCACTTTATGTCATCCACTGTCAGCCCGCTCCCTTTTAATGAGAAAGAATTTTTTCTCTATTTTCCACTGAAATGGCAGAAACTATGGACACATTTTTAGAACCAGAATTTGATCGCCTTTCTAATGGAGACATAAAAAAGGAGGCCTTGTATTTAAAATTTTAAGTTGATATGCTTAAATGACACTTCCTTTGGACGAATTGCTTCCAAAAGCCCTTCAGGTCTTCAACGGGTCACCCAATCTTTATGTACCAAATTTCAGCCAAATCGATTCATTAATTTGGGCTATAATGTATTTTTAGTGTTATTATAAAATTTCGATTTTTTGAACCAAACAGCACTAAATGCGAATTAATTTTGTCTTATATAAAACCAGAATTTGAAGACCTTTCTGATGGTGGCAGTAAATTTTTCAAAAAACTTGTTTTTAATGGTTAAACGAGAGAACAATTTTAAATTTGGAAATTGGTGTGCCAAAACGGCACTTCCCGTGGACCGATTGAATCCAAAATTTGTTCAGCTCTTCGACGTGTAATACAATCCCCATGTGCAGAATTTCAGACAAATCGGTTGAGGGGCTTGGGCTGTACCGCGATTTTAAAGTCCGATAAAAATCAATTTTTTTTTAATTTTTGGTCAAAAGGGCACTAAGAATGAATACATTTTTATACGCAGAATTTGAAGGTCTTTCTTATGGTGACGTGAAAAATGGGGGTTTGCATTTAAAATTTAAAAGTTGATGTGCCAAAATGGCATTTCCGGTCTAGATCTAAGTTAGGTTACGAGATGCCTATGTACCAAATTTCAGCCAAATCGCTCCAGTAGTTTGGGCTGTAGAGCGTTTACAAACGCACGTACGTACGTACATACATACAGACAGATTTTAAAAACTACTTTTCTGGGTTCCTGAGACCTCAAAACGTATAGATCCGGTCTTATCTCGATTTCGAAAATTTTAGTGATTGCAGTAACCTCCCATTTTTTTTAAATTTTGATGGGGTTGGGGAGGTTAAAAGTTATTACACAAAGAAAAATATGGCAACATTCTCTGGCCCACGGTGTATTTTTGAAAGAGGTCCATATTGTTTACATTTTTGGAAAGTTAATTTTTTTGTGCATCCTGTAGTGTTAAAACCCAATATGGCGGAAGTAACAAAAAGGAAAATCGGCTCTCGTTGCTCAAAATGTGGAAGGCCTAGAAAATTTCGGTTAATGCCATTGAATAATTGAGAGCTGACAAAAATATAAAAGTTCGAAGTTTCATTTGAATACAACCAATTGTTAGAAAGTTCATTTTAACCTCCCCACTCCACTTCACCATTTAAAAAAACGGGAGGTTACTGCAATCACTAAGATTTTCGAATTCGAGATAAGACCGGATCTATACGTTTTGAGGTCTCAGGAGCCCAAAAAAGTGGTTTTTAAAATGTGTCTGTATGTATGTACGTACGTTCGTACGTTCGTACGTACGTTCGTAAACACGCCACAGCCCAAACTACTCGACAGATTTAGCTGAAATTTGGTACGTGTGCATGTGATAACCCAACTTAGATCTGAAAAGCTTTTGGAGCCAATCGTACAACTAGAAATGCCATTTTGGCACATCAACTTTTAAATTTTAAATGCAAACCCCCATTTTTCACCTCACGATAGAAAAGGCCTTCAAATTCTACTTCTAAAAATGTATTCATTTTTAGTGCCCTTTTGATCAAAAATTAAAAAAAAAATGATTTTTATCCGACTTTAAAATCGCGGTACAGCCCAAGCCCCTGAACCGATTTGGCAGAAATTTTGCACACGGGGATTGTATTGCACGTCGAAGAGCTGAACAAATTTTGGACTCAATCGGCCCACGGAAACTGCCGTTCACTCATTTAACCATCCAAAACAAGTTTTTTGAAAGATTTATTCTCACCATCAGAAAGGTCTTCAAATTCTGGTTTTAAGTAAGACAAAATTCTTTCGCATTTAGTGCTCTTTGGGTCAAAAAATCGAAATTTCATAATAACACTAAAAATACATTATAGCCCAAATTAGCGAATCGATTTGGTTGAAATTTGGTACATGGAGATTGAGTGACCCGTTGAAGACCTGAAAGGCTTTTGGAAGCAATTGGTCCACGGGAAGTGCCATTTAGTTTAGGCAAATCAACTTTAAATTTAAATACAAAGGTCTCCTTTTTATGTCGCCATTAGAAAGACGATCAAATTCTCGTTCTAAAAATGTATTCACAGTTTCTGCCACTTCAGTGGAAAATAGAGAAAAAAATATTTTTCATTAAAAGGGAGCAGGCTGACAGTGGATGACATAAAGTATCAGTTATTGTCAAAAGGGTGGCAAACTGTTAACCTTAAAAGGAACATATTGTCAAATGTGATGGGTGATGTCGGTATTTGTCAGAAAATTGCGAAATTAGTCACAGACAAATAAGCATAAAAAAAAATTCTGTCGAATTGACTACTATCTACACAGAATACAAAGATCCACGCGATGGGGAGGTTCCAGCCGCTTCTCTGCTGCATTTTTTTCTTTAAAATGGCGATTCTCAGTTTTTCGAGATAACTCAGCAGTGGATCAAGGTATCGGGGAATCCTTTACAGATTCTTAGGGCCGGTTTATCGATGCTCAGTTAAAACTGGCTGTTATCTATCTGACGGTTTACTATAACTTACAGATAAATCAGATTCACGTTTATCGACATCGAATTTGTCTGTCAGTTACGTGCCTGACAGTTTAAGTTGTGTTGGCAACATTTGGGGTAGCGGAAGTTGAATTCAATTGGACAGATTTCAATTTCGCGCTAATATAGTCAACTGTTTCCATAGCAATGCCTTACGGTCTTTGTTTACTGTGGCAGGTGCTGATGCAGTTGAAATTTGTATTGGTGACAGAAAAGAAACGAGGAGTAAACTTTTCTGCCTACGATCCAGACGTGCTTTGAAAAGTAACTAGCAGGAGATGTAATTGATGATAAGAAAACGGATGGTAGAAGCAGTAGGTCTGAAAGAAAGTTGAGGAAATCTTAAGTAGTGGCAAATTCCTCAAAATAGTTTCAGGTACTTTCCTAAACTTTATATTGGCTAGATTAATGTTGAAGAAAACCAAAGATTCATCTTCTTCGTCATTTAAATGACTCTGGGCGATGCTAACCGTCGGTTTTGTGCCCTAGCTGACACTTCGAACTGTCAGTCAGTTTGCTCAGCGCTTTAGCAAAGACCTTGCAGTCAACTTGCTGTCGATAAACAGTTTAACTAGCGGATAACGCAAACTGACAGATATTTTCATTTAGCTGAGCATCGATAAACCGGCCCTTAGTCACCTTGAAAAACCGCAACTTTTCACTAATTTAAAAACTAACCACTAATTGACCACATTCTATTTAAACCCATTTCCGTCAGTTTTCATGTAATGCCCTACTTCTACCTAAAATTACTGAAAAAAAGTAAGACAATTCAAATTGAAGAAATAATGCAAGAAAATGGCTCTATTGTTGTGCAATGCTATAATGTTTGCGTCTAAAGACTTTGTTTCAAGTTCTTGTAGGTAAATATTTGTGTTCTAGAACTAGATATTTGTATGAAGTTTTGGTGCTTTTAAAGTTAAATGTGACTGTTTTCGAGCCGACCTTGTTTTATAATATATGCCTTTCTTGAAGCTTCAAATTAGGAGTAAAATTAAAAATATGATAAAACATACGATGTTCTGAAAAATGTAAAAACTGCTCTCCACTTCTCGTTTGATTTGGGAAGGATACCACATCCTTAAGAAATTTAAACATGCGAAGCTATAGGGCTTATTTTTGGAGCGGAATAAGCGAAAATTTGATCTGCAGCAGAACGAAACAATGCGGCGTTGGCTTGAATTATTTAAAATATAAACCGAGTCGAACAAAGTCGCAGCAACTAAATAAGGCTGAAATTAATCAGCGCTGTTTAATCTTAGATCACAGCGGCAGTTTAGTACGGATTACAAGTTAGGATTAAACGTAAACTACTTCCCTTCTGTTTAAAACAAGTCCGCGACTAGTCGTGTATCTTCTAGAGAGAGATTAGGGGATAATCGTCCCGGTTAATACTTCTTTACATGTAGGGTATGGGCATTTTTATAGTTTTAATTTTCCTACCCCTCTTTATTAATTAGAAAAATATTGGTGCTTAACCTTCGCTTGGATATAAATGAGAATTTTTACAGGTCCCTGATGGTCGGGATAGTCGAGTGTAAAATGTAGCAATCGTCGGTGGAAAGAACGAGAAGAGCAGGTTTTTATAATTTCCTTAGTTAAGATCTAGTTTTGCACCGAAGGCTCGGTTGTGCAATAATTAACAAGTAACTTCCTGCATTATATATGGCAAAGGCGACAAAATACCCTCAGAGAGGCTATACAGCAAGTCAACCCTCTCTTAACACGGTTCTAACTTTATATTTAGGATCAACAATTCCACGAAAAAGTACGTCACTTGAAACTTTGACTTATTTAAAATTTCCTTATATTTAGAACTACGGACTTGTGGAAGAAATCTGGCCCTTACATTAGCAGGGGTGCCACCCCTCGATTACAATCGCATAAACATGTAAACACTAATGCACTAGCCCTTTTTGATGCTTACAATGTCACTGTCATAGCATTATCTCGCATAATAAGCTTTAAGCTCCTGGGCTTTGCAACGCAGTCTATAATGGACGGAGTAAGAACAAAGGTTCAAAATGTGAACGAAATCCATTTTAAAGAGGATTGTCATTGGTCAAATAATATTCCGAATTTTAGATCCGGAATGAAAAGTCAAATCTCATGGTTTAACTATACGTTTTTCTTTTTTTTCTTTCACAAGGTATAATGTATGTTACATCTTTCCATGCTACGAGCCACTGTCTTTGCCTGCTAACTCAAAATAATTACTTTCTGGCATTAGAGTAAACAGAGGCTTTTGAGTCCAAAATATTATATGTATAGGTACAGTATATGCGTCATATGTTTTGCTCGATCGTTTGCTACGCAACTGAAAACATTACGGAACAGACTCGGTCATGACAATTACTTTGAACAATATGACAATGATTGTATTTTAGGTAACTATGGTTTTTAGGCGTCATGGCCGAGTCTGTTACGCAAAGTTTTCAGTTGCGTATAATAAACAATCGAGCAAAACATCTGACGCGTGCTGTACACATCACATATCATTTTTAGTTCCGAGGGGCAAAATTTTAGTCAGTAATAAAAAATATTAAACATGTAAAATCTACCATTATCGAAACACCTTCTTATTATAGACTAATAATTTATATAATTATAAAATATAATATTATAGTGTCCAATCCATCTTTAAAAGTTGTAATCAGAGAACTAATTAATAATTTATAGTCCTATTTTAAGACATGCGCTAATCAATAATCTCGGTAACAAACAGAATTAAATAGGTAGTATCTGTTTATCATGATGTAAATACCACCTTATCATGTCTGAATTTTGACCTACAAAAAGCTGCAACGGACAAACTAATTATCATTCTGTGTTTTAAATGCAGTGAAGTGAGGAATTGGCGAGCGTATGCCAGGATAAACTGGTGCCCTATGACCTCAGTAGGTTTTGAGAATTATTTTTTATTTTTGGTGCTGCGGCGGCCACTGTCGGTATCCAATTCGAAAATTCTCCCTGTTACTAAAGTTTGCTACCCAAGAAGAAGATATATTTTTCATATTAATATTATGTCCACTTAATTTTTTGTCGAGTTAACTTTATCACGACCACAGTCTTAGAAAGGACAAATTCGGTTTCCACCACCTTTCAACCCCCGGAAACTACCCCCATACAATTCGACTAGCAGAGTTGGGAAAGTTACTTTTGTTAAGTAACCAAGTCACTTTTCATAGCCACTTCATAGAAAGTAACTAAAGTTACCTAAATAACTAGTTACTTTTCGTGACAGTAACTTTAGTTCCACTTACTAGTAACTTAGTTACTTCTAACACAGTTACTTTCATTAGTTACTTTTCACTTTTAGTGTTAATAAACGGGAATAGAAAATCCAAACTTTTCGTGATTATCGCAAATCTTATTATTTCATGATTAAATCTAAAATGGGTTTAAGGCATTGTTGGCGTGCAGTTAGTACCAAGTTTTCAATATTTTTGTCAGATAAAACACGATGCCTTCTTGGTGCACGAATAAATGAGGCAAAGGAAAGGAAAACTAAGACAAACATAAGACACAATAAGGGGGTCAGAATGATGCAAATAATACTCCCTCACTTGTACAATGTACACGTAGGAACGAGTCGATTTTTGCAAAAAAAGACAAAGCAACTTATTTAAAAAAGGAACTTAGTTACTTTTCAAGTAACTTAGTTATCAAAAATGAACTTATAGTCTGTCCGGGATCTAGGCGACTTTTGCTACCCGGGTAATTTGAAATCCACGTCGCCGATTGGTTAAAATTCAGCCATAATTAATCGCAACAAAAATGTGGCTTGCAGGAATTAAGAATGTAGGTTTAAAAATCAAATTTACCTCACAGGTCGACGTAAGTTACATTTTAAACCGTTTGCGCTGCATTACTTTTATAATATTGCAAAATTATTGATTTGCCGAGTAAAAATTTTGCTCTCATGACAGATGTCCTGCTGTCTGTCACATTATTCCTGCGATACGTAATAGCCAATGGGTGCGATAAAAGCGGCTATTCTATTGGCTTATTTAAAGTTACCGCTATGAAAGCCGCCATCTTTCCGAATTCCTTCATAATAATAAAAATAAACACATGTGTGTCTGTACAAATTTCCCTAAGTTGAACAAGGTGCAGGTTCTTCTGGATAAAACCGCTGAGCTAAGGTAAGGTCAAACACATTCCTCTTTCATGATAACGGTACCACACGTTGTCTTTCAGGCCGATGTTCAACAACAATTAAAGCTATATTAAAGGAAGAGCGTAGTACAAATACTCTATCACAGCCCAAAGTAGGTCGAAGGGATCAGCAGATTGTATTGGATGAACATGAAAAATATCTAAGGATAGTGCATTCATTCTTTTTGAAAAACGAACCTCCGAGGTTACGAACTATTCTTGCTGAAGTTGCAAAAAATGAGGAATTAAGCAGGAAAAAATTTGGTAAAACAAAATTGCATGAGATTTTGACGAAGGAACTGAACTTCAGGTAATTGTTATAAAACATGTGTCAATCAGTGCTATTCAGGTATTTCTTGAAATTTGTCAAGATTGAAATCAATTGAGAGAACTGGATTTGTCAACATTTTCTTCTTCGTCTTGCTTAATGTCAATTGACTTGTGAAGAATATTGATGTCAAAACTGATAGTGATGGGTAGTTCGTGAACGAACTAAAAAAATGAACTATTCTCAACTGTGAACTAAATTACCTAGTTCACAAATGTCAAACGAACTAGTTGAATTGAACTACTAATTTTTTTTTGACGCGATACTGCCAGCATCAGAGCGATGTGATTTGTCGTTCGCGAACGAAACGAACCGAACGATTCGAAGGTACGATCGACTTGTTCATTTTGACATATGGGAACGGGAACAGGACTCAGGATGGGGGTGGAGGGAGATGCCGTGAATCATTTGAGTTAGGTACTCGATTGAAATGATGGAATCAGTCAAGTGACCCACTTTACTAACTTTACTAATTAAAGGCGCTTTCTTTTTACACATTTATCTGAGTAGCCTCAGTAAATCTCAGCAATTTGATTGGTTCATTTGAATATTGACCAATCAAACTGCTGAGTTAAGTGAGCCTTCTCAGATAAATGTGTAGATGGAAAGCAGCTTAAATAGTTTTTGATCGTTCCATTTGTTCGATTCGATTCTCGACGAGAAAAGACAAGCGACAAATGAGTGAATCAATTTCAATTCATTATCGTTCATTTTGAACCTCTCGATCGGTAACGGTAACGGAACGAGAAACGATACAAAACATTAACAATTTTTATTTTTAAGTGAACTATGAACTGTTAATTTAACTAGTTCATTTCAGTGAACTAGTTCGACCGAACTAGTTCCCTAAAACGAACTGTTAAGCCCATCACTAAAAACTGATATAAGTATCCCGTGATATCCCAGACAACAACGTAAACAATAACCACATTCGGCCAATCCAGTTCCCTCAATTGATGTCAATATCGACAAAATTTCAAGAAATACCACATTATATGTTTAATATCCAGCATTGATGTAAGTAATAGGTCTTTATAAATTTTAACAAGTGTATTTTCAGGTTATCTGGCCATAGCTACTGTAAAATAGGTTGCTTGCAATGGTCGCCCCTCACGGAAAGCCATTCTAGAGGATGATATAAATTAATCTTAACCTTTCGGAAATGTTAGGAGTGTCTTGCAAATGTTAGAAATGCCGTGGAAATGATAGAAATGTCGTAGAAACGTTAGAAATGTATTGCAAATGTTAGAAAATGTCTTTCAAATGTTAGAAATGTCGTGGAAATGTTACAAAATTTCGGAAATGTCGTGAAAATGTCAGAAATGTGGGGGAAATCATAAGGAAATATCGGAAATGTCCGAATGTCCTGGAAATGTTAGAAACCCCTCGGAGATAAAAATTCATCAAAAATGGCACTTTCTGGTCCAAAACTTGATCAGGGCCCATTAAAAATGCAACGTCATGTAAGCATTTTTATATTTCGGTGTTTAATCAGCTAAGGACATTTTCATACACCTTCCCACGAAAAATCACTATTCAGTGTTTGATTTAAATTTTTTCCTGGGCCGATGTCGTATAGGATTCTTTATAAATGTTAGGAAATAATCCATTTTGTGGCTAATTGCCATTTTGAGTGTCCTGATTTGTAAATGCACAATTATATTACTAAAATTGTCTGTGTATCAGGGAATGGGACGGGAAACTTCAATGATACACAGACAATTTTAGATTACGATGGACGAAGAATTGATTTCTTTGTTTTTCGATAATGTAGAAAGTAATAAATCGTTTTATTTGTCAGCTGACTATTTTGTATTTGTTCAAAACCCCAAATCGTTTAAACTGAAAGAAGATTTACTTTGAATTTTATGAGCCCCAAGGATTACTTTAAATTACCCGCTTAATTTCAATTTAAAGTTCCCGCGTTAAGCAAGCCAATCAGATTTAGCATATTTGAATTTGACATTTATCAGAAAATCCTGCTGGCGAAAAAACGCCTAGAGAAGTTTTCCCATCATTCCCCATTGTGAAGCGGGCCGGTCGCCTGCAGGACGGACAGACTATAGTTACTAAAAGGAACTAAATTCTTAACAGTTACTTTTCCACAGTAACTGAGTTATTAGTTTTTTTCAGACTAATGTGGAACGTAACTAAGTTATAGTATAGTAACTTACTAAACTTACTCACTAACTAAATATAACTAAATTCCTAATCCTAAAACCTAAAAGTAACTAAAATAGGAAGTTATTTCCCAGCTCTGAAAGCTATTCGTTAAAATTAGTGAAACATCTCTCGAATAGACCTAAAAAGAGAAAATCCGGGAACCACCGTCCTCCCACCTCCCGGAAACTACCCCCTCACACTTCCAATTTAGATGAACGGCGACATTTTCGGCACGTGGTAGCTTAAAATAGTGGAACATCCTTCGCATATACCCACCTTATGAGGGAATCCGGGTGCCTCCACCGTCCGTTCAGCAAGCAAAATTTGAAGTTTGTCATGGTTATGGAGTATAGTTTCCGGGAGTTGGAGTTTGGTGGAACCCGGATTTGCTCTTTTAAGGTCTATTTGAGGGATGTTTCACAAATTTTAACGACTAGCTGTCGAAAATATGGTCAGACAGCAAAAATCAGCATAATTCGAACTGTCAGAGGGGGTATAGTTTCTGAGGGTTGAAGAGTGGTGGAACCAGTGCTTGCTTTTTTAAGGTCTGGAATTCGATTAATTGTAACGACCAGCTGTCCAGACGTGGCCGTTCTGCAAAATTCGAGTACGAGGGGGCAATTTCCGGGTGTTCAAAGGTGCATGGTGCCACACTCGGGATTGCAGTTTTAAGGTTAATCCGGGGGATGTCTTACTAATTTTAACGTCTACTGTTGAAAAACGAGCAAAATTCTGCAAAATTGGAATTGTCTGGCGGTTGTAGGGTGGTGGAAGACGAATTTGCATTTTTTAACCTCCCCACTCCACTTCACCATTAAAAAAAAGGGAGGTTAGGACTGCAATCACTAAAATTTTCGAATTCGAGATAAGACCGGATCTGTACGTTTTGAGGTCTCAGGAATCCAAAAAAGTGGTTTTTAAAATGTGTCTGTATGTATGTACGTACGTACGTACGTTCGTTCGTAAACGCGCCACAGCCCAAACTACTCGACCGATTTGGCTGAAATTTGGTACGTGTGCATGTGATAACCCAACTTAGATCTGAAAAGCTTTTGGAGCCAATCGTGCAACCAGAAATGCCGTTTTGGCACATCAACTTTTAAATTTTAAATGTAAACCCCCATTTTTCACGTCACAATAAGGAAGGCCTTCAAATTCTGCTTCCAAAGATGTATTCACTGTCAGTGCCCTTTTGACCAAAAACTAAAAATATCGAGATTTTTATCGGACTTTAAAATCGCGGTACAGCCCAAGCCCCGGAACCGATTTGGCTAAAATTTTGCACATGGGGATTGTATTACACGTCGAAGAGCTGAACAAATGTTGGATTCAATCGACCCACGGAAAGTGCCGTTTTGGCACACCAATTTCCAAATTTAAAGTTATTCTCTCATTTACCCATCCAAAACAAATTTTTGAAAGATTTATTGTCACCATCAGAAGGGTCTTCAAATTCTGGTTTTAAATGAGATAAAATTTATTCGCATTTATTACCCTTTGGGTAGAAAAATCGAAATTTTGTAATAACACTGAAACCACGTTATAGCCCAAACTACTGGATGGATTTGTCTGAAATTTGGTACATGGAGGTCAGGTGACCCGTTGAAGAGCTGAAAGGCTTTTGGGAGCAAATGGGTGCCATTTAGGCATATTAACTTTAAAATCTTAAACACAAGTCACGGAAATCAAAGACCCACGCGTTGGGGAGGTTCCAGCCGCTTCTCTGCTGCATTTTTTTAGTTTGCGAAGTGATAAAATTAAGTCGACCCTGACGAATTAGAAAAAAGAAGAGTGGTGGCCCTTCTGCGTTTCCGTAAGATACAGATACAGATACAGATTTAGGTAACAAGTATAGTAAGTTGGTATTTACAGTCGAGTCGGAGATCGTGTCTAATGAGAGAGCATGCGAGCGAATGTGATAATCCGATGAGACAAGTATAAAGACAAGTTGCATGTGAGTTCCGTACAAAATTTTATTGTAGGTAATTATTTTGAAGCAAAAGTCTAAAACTGAGGGGTACTTACAGCGTAAAAGCAAACACACTGAAATATTTTTGCAAATTCATATTTTCATTTCATTTCGCACATTTTAGAAATATGAACGTGCTCGAATTATAAAATTGATACAAACAGCAAAATTGAATAACACCCATTTTTATCATCGCCATAATAATAATAATAATAATAATGATGTATATTAGTCATCAATTTTTACATGACATGTCAGCATATTAGTACATACATAGTTGGCGATGTGTTAGTGAACAGTAAAAAGACGCTTGTAAAGAGCCGTAGCAAAGTTGAAAAGCGTTGCTAGGGGCCTTTACAGCCGTGTTGTCGAGGCGAATGTAAATATCAACTTACCAAAGCAAAAATACATTTGAAGACCTTGCTGCAAAAAGAATAAGTCTATTTTTTGGCAAAAATGAGTTAATGTCAAGACATCTTTTTAACTTTCTTATTAACTAAGAAACATAACTAAGGTAACTGGGGTCCAACATAAGTAGCTGGGTTACCCAAATAACAAGCATAATTTTTTTTCTTCATGTTTTGGGAAATTCAATAGAGATTTTTCATTTTACTCCAAAACTGATCTTATGGACTTGTCCTCTTTTTGCACCAAGGCCTTCATTTGAAAATTACAATAAAAATGTTTAGCCTTTTTCAACGAAGGCACTTTTAATAATTGTATTTTTATGGCCACTTCCTTGCGTCGTTTGGAAAGGACTTCAGAATCAACCTTATTATAACTTTTTTCCAAAATATGGTCCATCCGTCCGGGAAATTATTGCAAACGTATTTATTTGT
Organism: Pycnomerus fuliginosus; assembly: GCA_963924575.1. Taxonomy (NCBI): domain Eukaryota; kingdom Metazoa; phylum Arthropoda; class Insecta; order Coleoptera; family Zopheridae; genus Pycnomerus; species Pycnomerus fuliginosus. The sequence goes on along the minus strand of OZ004618.1, from coordinate 24,748,520 downwards.
CAGTTTTCGTATGTCGTTGCGGAGTCAGTTGGATGACCTAACAGTCCTTATACAATCAAGCCGAATTACAAATCACGGATTGCGGCGGTGGGGTCGATTATATACCAGTCACAAAAGGTGTACTACAGGGAGACCCACTGAGCCCCCTCCTCTTTTCGATCTTAATAAAAGACATTGTAGAATTTTTTGAGAAAGAGGGGGCAAAGGGGGTTCCCTTAGACGTGTTGAAAACGATCTTGATGCTGTTATATGCTGACGACTTAATTATACTTGCAGAATCACCGGCACAAGTCAGAAAGAATCTAAACATCTTAGAAAAGCGCTGTGATAAAGTAGGTCTGGAAATGAATGTAACTAAAACTAAAATCATTGTGTTTAGGAAAGGTAACCCAGTAATCTCGTTTTTACTTAACTCTCTTTTACTTCACTTTGTGTAATCTTCGATTTATGTTTAATCATTCCTCATTATTATTGTAGATGTAAAAAGCAACACAAATCTCAACTCTGTTGTTCATAATACCATGTATTGATAGAGCAATAAATGGTATTATTATTATTATAACTTTTTTTAAAATGTGGTCCATCCGTCCGGGAAATTATTGCAAACGTATTTATTTGTCAGTTTTCGTATGTCGTTGCTGAGTCAGTTGGAGGACCTAACAGTGATTGCGTCCGTAGCCCGCAAATGCATAATGAATGCAGGTATGGCTCCAGCGTGGCATGCCATGTTACGCCCGTCAAGCTGTCACAAGTGGTCGCTGGGAGGTTGTTCCATCAACAACCGTCCGTTTTTTTGCTCCCTGCATAATAAATAGAGAAGGAAGGCAACGGTTCCGACGGTTTGACCTGATTATTTAGATCACTCGGAGAGCAATAACTCCTCTATTGTGCAAAATCATGAAAGAAATCGAGTCCGCAACCCCGCTGTTAGAGGAGGTATTCTAATCAGCAGTTCATATTTGTATATAATTTGTCCATATAAAAGAGATTCCCCAATGTATCGCTTTCAATGTTATAGAGGGCCTGGGGAGGCTGCTCTCTACAATAGCTCGCGACTGCCCTGTTTATACAACCATATGTATATCGTTCGCATGAATACTTTTAAAAGGGTCACTTATCCTTACATTCCTTCAGGTCCCTCCTCTGCTGAATTGAAAGACGCGAATGAAAAGCTGCTCGTTGTACAAAAGGAGGCCGCCCCCGCATTTTTCTTTGGGCATATATTCCTTATACTTAATTGATAGAAGAAACTCAGCATATAACTTATTGAAAAATTGTTTACACAAAGCTGAACTCCCACGTAAATAATGAAGGTGTCAAAGAAAATAGTGGTACAAGTCGATCGCTAAATAATTAACATTACTCATTAACCCCCATTTAGCATTAACATTATTAATGTAACCCTCTGAGATGCCTTCCATTAACGTTATGGTTTGTTTTCGATGGGATTTTAATTTACGCTGTCGGCAATTTATTAAAATTCTAATTTTAATAGTCGCGCTAATGTTAGTTTTGTGTAGTTGTCACGACATTCTATTGTAACAAAACAATTAAACTTAACCAAACCCAAATAAAAATGGGAAGTTGATTTCCTGCAGAATGACAGGCCAGCTGTCACTGTCATGAAGGCCGAACAAATCACACAGGAGCATCGAAAAACCATTTCAGGTCCATGTCTACTCATTTAGCCCATCATTCGTCCCTAGCAGCCTGTTAGAATGTGCTCGCTGAATCAAATATTTAACACTTTCAAAATATACCTTATACCAGTGAAGCTGTCTTCTGTTAAGTAGCGACTCTAAATGGGAATTAGATGGATAAATGTGAAATACTTGTTTGTCTGACGCGACCCTTATAACGTCATATTTTAGCGCAATTAATTATTTAAAACTTATTTTTTTTAAAGGAAACTACACGCCATCGGTGAAAACTTTTGATGGAACTCCCAAAATACTCCTAACCCTCCATGAACGATTTTGTTAACTCCACGTCACCATCAGTGTCTATACGCTGTACACATCGTCATTCGAACCTCTTTATTACGCGAAATAAGGTCACACGTCACACGATGTGGTCACACTTAGGTATATTACCCATATTGGCATGATATGAGAGCCCGTAAGGTGAATTTACAAGTTTACTAAGTTTAGTAATGAGTTATTTTCCGGAAAATACAGTGTGGCCCACTTAAGGAGAGGTTTTACCTTTACCTCTGCAAGTAAAACCGGCCGTTTGATAAGGTTACTAGGTACATACTTAGCGATATCATGCTTGTCGTATAATTTTCAAAACTAAATCTTTGTTTTTCAAAACATCAAATCTTATACGTTTTAGAATACTGGGAACCCAAAAAAGGGGTTTTTGAAAAAATTTCTGTGTGTCTGTTTAGTTGAAAACGTCCATGAAATTCCCTGTGACAATGTGTTGCCGCGGCTTGTTTAATTGTTGTTGCATTGTCACTTTTAACACTGAATGTTAAAAGTAAGTTACTTTTAATACCAGTGTTAAAAGTAAATGACTTTTAATACTGGTGTCATAAAAAGTAATTTTTAACAATTGCGAAAATCGCGAAAATGAAATTCCCGATGTTTTCATATAAAATACTATTAGTAAGTAAGTAACTACTGAATTATCGACAATTCCGTGATGTTTACCTGGAGACGACTGCATATTGCGACAAGAATTGGACGAGATCGTAGGTGGAGGGTACTTCCAGTATCCAAGCATCACGACAGTGGACAATTCTGAACTTACCTGAAAATTGTGACAGCTATCATGGTTGGTCAGAAATTTGTCATTTGCTCACTGTCATTGGTCAATTTCAAACAAGTCGAATTGTCCCAATAATATATTTTTCTGATTTATATTTTCACGTCCGCGAAAAATTGCTTGATAAAGTTTGGGATTGGATGGAAGTATGGGACAAATTGAAGAGAGGAACAAAAAATTCCACCTCTAAACCCGCTAACAAAAGAAACATATATTTACAGAGTGGTTCAAAAGTCGTTTTTCCCACTTCTAACTTTACAGTAGAGGGTCATTTCTGGAAAAACTCTCGGCCATTTATGTTTTATTTTAGAAAGTGGTGTTAAATATTTTTTTCCACTTCCGGTTTAGCCTAAAATAGTTTTTTTTAAATTGAAACCCACTTTTCTTCCAACTAGTTCCGAATCTACAAATTTTTCTAAGTTTAAAAATTGCATGTCAACCTTATTTTTTTTGATGCAGATTGAACTGCAGTATGAAATTTCTCAGCCATTTAACTTTTATTTTAGAAAGTGGTGTTAAATATTTTTTTCCACTTCCGATTTAGCCTAAAGTAGTTTTTTTTTAAATTGAAACCCACTTTTCTTCCCACTAGTTCCGAATCTACAAATTTTTCTAAGTTGAAAGTATGTAGGTATCACATTTGACACCAGATTTTCAAAAGTGGTCGAGGAAATCGGTGAAATATGAAGATGTTTGAAAATTGCACGTCAACCTTATTTTTTTGATGCAGATTGAACTGCAGTATTAAATTTCCCAGCCGAATTTATGTCAAAAAAAGTTGACGTGTTTTTACGATTTCCCAAAATTTTCATATTTCACCGACTTCTTCGATGTTTTTTAAAATCAAGGGTGGTCGTGACATGATTTCCGGTGAAGTTCCATACGTGCCTTTAAATTAGAAAAATTTGTAGATTCCGAATTAATGGAGAAAAATGGTTTTAATTTTAAAAAACAATTTTAGGAGCATTTCTGGCTAAACCAAAAGTGGAAAAAATTATTTGGCAGCATTTAATAAATAAAAGTGACCTGTCCGAGAGCTTTTTCCGAAGTGACCCTCCACAATACAGTTAGAAAGGAAGGGGGAAACAACTTTTTAACCTCACTGTATATTTTTCTTTCACAGGAAATTACACTTGTGTTTCTGTAGAAGCCAAAGAAATAGGGGGGTTTTATGGGCTGGGCAAAAGCATATTTGCATGTTTTTTGTTTATGGCTATATTTTGTTAAAAGCACGATATACGTATGTATATGTTTTAAGTAACTTTTTGCACCTAAAGAACGTCATTTTATTTTGAATATAGTGTCTATTTTACAGTTTCGCTGCATATTTGCGTATGTGCTCCATATTTTGACATGATATGGCATAAATGTGCATATTTTAATCATTCTAAATAAAGACTTTCAAACACGGATTGTTTTTATTTTTCCAACTTATAGCCCATTCATCGACAGAACTTGGAAATTTCACGATTAAGGTCTTCCAAAAATTTTGCGCCTTTGGGTTTTAGTTTGTTTTTGTCTCCTGCTTAAAGCCCTTACCCTCATATAATTTTCTGGGGACGGAAGGATATCAATTATTGCTTCCGCTGATTGTCTGTTTAGTTGACAGATGGACACAAATCCAACTGTGTGCAGACAAAGACAATTCTGTAAAATGGAAACAAGTTCTTCACAAGAGGTTCAGTCAATAAAGTTAGTGAAATCTAAAAAGAGTAGCTAGGACACAACTAAGACAACTTTGCAATTCAATATTAAGTATAAGAAGGACGTGATTGATGGCCTTCTTGATATTGATTTTTATAGCCCTGATACTGATACTCACAGAATTACATCTCACTAATAATAATTTAAGTACGTAGTTGATGATTTTTACGTCGCTTAAATTATTGTCAGTAAGATGTAAACTTGAAAAATTGTATCGCTGATGATGACGAAAGCATATAAGGCTTTTTCATAATTTAGGAACTAGCTTCGTAGAGCAAATGAGGTTATAATGACACGTATTAAAGGCACGTTAATTACATAAAGTTCTCCTTAAATACCACATCCCATCGTACGTAATTATTGAGTTGTAAAATCAACCGTCAAAAGAACAAGTGTTTATTTCACATAAGCTCTTGACAAAATAATTACTGTGGATTTTCCGGTTTAATGTGGCTAGCATATTCGTGCGAGCCCGTCATATCGTAGGGGCATGATATATGGCGTGTTTGCTTAAAGGGGGGGACACCTGCGCTTCCGGACAGGAAGTAGTGTCCGGAAACTCCGGAGGAAGCAAACCCATCAGAGACTCTTAAAACAAACATATCGATCAGATTCATGCAGATTAATTCTTGCCTGAATATTCACATACAGAATACCTGTCTGCCTATTGATTCGAGAAAATTATTTTTCCTTGTTAATTTATTATTAATATAGACGACTTTGGTAAGAAATGATGAACCTTTACAAGTAAAATTAGAAAGAAACGAGGGGCGGCATTTAGGGGATAATGGGCTGCGAACCCGAGTCACGCACACACCTGACTCCACTCTCAACCCCTCTTCATGTCGAGTGCATAATTTTTGTTAATATTTGGGGTGAGTTCTGATGAAATGAAGAAATACGTTTAGTGTAACACCAAGATTTATTGACTGTACTGTATTACATTACTCAACTATAGAAAGTTTTTACAATAGGACCAATAAAAAAGGTACAACTTTTCAGGCCTCTATATTTTTACAATAATAAAAAACCAAATGTTAGGAAGCGGTTATTCACAGTTTTAAAAATCGTTCAGTTGTTTGGAAACCTTTCTTTCTCTTAGATTTAATTGATTTAAAAAGTATGTATAACTAACATTTCCGGAATGGACTATATTTACAAGAGATGACTTTATTTACAAAAAAGCGACATACTTAAGTATAAATTGTGGTATAAATGAAACGGAGTCAATAATATTTTTTTATTGCTGAGCCAAAGCTCGTTAAGAGCAATTTATACATAAGTACGGCAGGAATGATACTTCTTGATATGTAATCATTTGTTGTAATTTGTGATATGCTTTCTTTACCCTGTAATAAGGATTTCTGACGTATTCAGGAGTGAGCGAGGGTACCATAATATCTTCTAATATTATTGCTTATACATCGGAACAAAGTCTTATCATTTATTTCAACTCAACAAAAATATTTACATTTGTTTTACACAATATTGCCTAAAATATATATTGCACTTTTTTTCAAGATAATTTATATGCAAATAAATAATATCACTTGAGACCAAAATACTGATAAAATTCTTCGTAATACTGCTCTGTGCTATATTATGGTCCATTTAACTAAACTGGCGGCCAAATGAACCTTTCAGGCTAAAATTCTTCCGTCTGTTCAAATCACAATAACTTTTCACACAGCGCCGCAATTGTGAATCGCTTTCTTACTTTAGAAAGATCGTTTTATTGGCTTCATTCCAGTGTTACCATAAGAGTGTTGGTGTTTTCATCCATGGCTCGACATGGTTGTTTCCAAACAGCTTGCAAAAATGTGAAGTTTTAGACCATCCCCAATTCCAAGAAAAAATTTTTTGATTATTTTTAATGAGTGACAGGTGCATAGGATCAATATCTCGAGACCCTTTTGTTGTTTTTTGCGGATAACACCTCTTCCACCATGAATTGAAAAATAACTTTTTTCTCATTTGATAACTTCTTCATTCCGCAACAAATTTTCAAGTTCGTGGGCTCTTTGTAACCATAAAAGATTGGCTAAACAGAAAACGCCCAAAGAAGTCTCCTAGCACAAAAATGCAAAATGGTAGTAGGTAAAGAAAGCACCACAAAATTTTAAACACTTTTTATGTGGAACATTTACAACGAATCTTCATTCTCCCGTCTGCCGCTAGAAAAGGCTTTCTCGAGGAGTATTTTGATGCGTACCTAAACACTTGGTCAAAAAGAAGAAGATTTTTGATTCCCGGTCTGACAGATAAAACACTAAGTTTTTACATGAGTCTGATTTATAATTTAAGCCAATTGCTGTTGAAAATCATCTGAATTTAATTGTCAATAATACTGCTCGTGCAAGTTTTTTTGTCCTCCTTAAAGAGCAAGAGAAAACCAATGGTCTTAAATTAATACAGTGCGACCCTTCCATTAAGTTTCCATAGCGACATTATGATAGTGTGTACCTATTCGATTCAAAAACAATAATGCAATAATGACACTTTAGTTGTCACATCCTTGCATTGTCGCCGTATATCGCCATAGAAACTAATGGAAGGGCCAGACTTCATTAATTTAAGACCGTTGGCTTTATCCTTCAGAGCGGGAATCAAAATTCTTGTCCTGTTTGACCAAGTGTTAACGTAACATTCTCAAATGACGCATCAAAATACTCCTCGAGAAAGCCCTTTCTAGCGGTAGGCGGAAGAATGAAAAAAAGTTAAAAACTCCTGGGGAAGCAGTGTTATCGGCAAAAAACGACAAAAGGATCTCAAGATATTGATCCCATGCACCTGTTCCACTCATTAAAAAAATTAAAAAAAAATTTTCTTTGAATTGGGGATGGTCTAAAACTTCACATTTTTGCAAGTTATTTGGAAACAATCATGTCGAGCCATGGATGAAAACCCCAACACTTTTATGATAACAATGAAATGAAGTCAATAAAACGATCTTTCTAACGTAAAAAAAAAGCGATTGACAACTGCGGCGCTGTGTAAAAAGTTATAGTCATTTGAACAGACGCGAGAATTTTAGACCGTCAGTTTATAATACAACAATGACTAGTTCGGGCCTGACTAGATTAATATGTACAGATTCACAATGACTTAAACTTAAGCAGGGATAGTGACGTGACTCAATTTTGTATAAAAATTGTACTATGTAGTATGTTACAATCGCCTCCACCTTCTTATTGATGAGTTGGCAAGGTTTTGTGGGGCAGAACGAAGGTAAAGTTACGAAAGTGTCCTTTTAATATTTACAGTACTTTGAGCGCTTATCCTGGAAACGAAATAAATTTCACCGTGCGGACAACTGGACGCTGAACGTAGAAAATTCTTTAAGTCTGCGTGTAAACAGCCGCACGGAAAAGGCTCATTCCGTTTAAGAACTCCGAGCGAACTCCCCCTTCACTAGTTCACCGAAAACCCGAAGTTAACATCTGGTCAGTGCTGCGCCGCGAACTTCATACGTTTCTGTTTCTGTCGCTGATTGCAAAACCAAACTCTCACAACGTTCTTTTTTAGGTCAAGTTTTTCTGCAATCGCCGCTATTTTCTCTCCAGAGGGCCTGGGTTGAACGGCGAAGTACGCTTCAAGACTTCGTTTTTCTGGAGCCGCTATCGACGTCCTCTTACGTTTCTTTTCACCGGCAGGAAGAACGCTGGGGGCGTCTGGATCGCGTCGTTTGTTTTTCGCTTGAGCTTCTGCCTCCTCCAACCAAGCCTGCAGGATAGGTTTGAGTGCTATCATGTTGTTGTGCGAGAGAGTGAGGGATTCAAAGCGACATATCGTCGATTGTGAAAGCGCCCCCACGCCGGGTAATTTCAAATTTGCTAAAGCTTTCCCTACGTCCGCTTGCGTTACGCCGAGCTTTATCCGTCGCTGCTTGAACCGCTCAGCGAAAGCTTCGAGCTCACGAGGGTCGGTGTCTGCGTCAGGATGTAATCCTGCTACGGCTGCGGCTGCCGCTGCCGCCGCCATTGCAGGATGGTGGGCTCCCGGGTGTCCTCCGTGGTGTCCCGGATGGTGCCCCGGTGCACTATGACCCGATAAAGGGCCACCGTGATGGTGGTGGTTCATCACGTGGTTCATTCCGTACGAATGCATGTGACCCGACGTGTCGGACATGGGCGTTAACGTGGTCATCGACGACGTCGAAATTGGGTCTAACATCTCCAAACCGTCCATGTGACTCATCTGAAAAGAAAAATTCACTAAAGGATATTGATCGAAGCTGCATGTATTCCCTAATCCAATTTTACAGTACACGGAGCTTATCAGCAAGTGAACACAAAAATAATGATGCAATACATTCTGGATAATAGCCGTGGCAGATCCACGCAAAACTATGACATCCAATGGCGGTGCGTGATACCAATAGCAATCAGCACGCACCTCATCAAAATTTTATGTTCGTCATTCGTGATCACTTCCATGATGTGATTGATTATCGCAGGACAAAATCGCCATCACAGTCAGAGAGGTAAATACATCGGACACCTTTATTCGGATCGATACTAATAAAGTGAAGAGCATTTTTTTGGGAAGAATTAATGGGGAAAGAGTTGCATTTATGCCTTCTTATACCATTTGAACACCAAAATTTGAGATCAAGGGGGCTGTTACTACAGGGTGTTTTTTTTTTGAACTTTGCACCTTGGATATCCTGGGATGTACAAAAGATACTGAAGTGAAATAACCACTGATCGACCCCGTAAGGAGGGAGATAATTATGCGCGTATTCCGGTAAATTTTTTCTCTTCCGGTTTAACCGGACCGGAAATGGTCCTAGATTTGTTTATTCAAATTTCGACCTTATTGAGATGTACTGCTCCTACTTGGTTAAAAATTGTGGTCGTTTTATCTTGAGACTGGCAAATATCTCGGAAAGGAAGCACTTTAGAAAAAAATTAAAAAAATGTTTTGCATAAAAGTTTTATGGCTTCGAGGGGGAAAATAAAGGGCATCAATACCATTTTGATCAAGGTCATTTTCAAGATCAAATGAAGATCAACTTAATTTTTTTAAATGGAAACCAGGATTTTTTATTACACATTCTTATTTCCCGTAAAAGAACAAACAACTCTCATCTTAATTATTTTTGGATCCGATGGATAGGTTTCCATAAAAAAACATGAAGTTGACCTTCATTTGACCTTGAAAATGACATTGAATCAAAATAGCGATGATGCCATCTATTTTCCCCATCGAAGTCAAAACTTTTAATCAAAACATTTTTTCCTAAACGCTTCCTTTTCGATTGCCAGGCTTGCCAGTCTCAAAATAAAACAACCATCCGGTATAGAGTTCAGTGGTGATGCCTCACATTATTCTAAGACGAAAACTTTCTATATACCCTAAGGTGCTTAGTTTCCAAGATACAGGCTGTGCAAATTTTTAAGTGTTTGTACGTTTTGATTTTCTTCTTTTTTTATTCTTTCATGAAAGTCCTTAAACTAATGAAGCTTTTTAGCGTATTGGCCATTCTGATATTTAAAATGTAGATTAATTAACGCATAGCATTAAGCTTTGCTTTTTCGAATTTACCTGCCTCCGATTGATTTTTTCTTGTTTTTTTTTTCAAAAACGGCTCATCATAAAGAAAAAATGAAAGAGGACGATTTTATGCAGCTTTAATCAGTAAATAATAAATGCTACTCATATCTGCAAAAAAAAACAGTTGCGTACCCAACTCGCTAAGAAAATTATGCACCTGGTTACCAACACCCTACACCTACGCCACTGGACTTGATACAAAATTTTCAGTTGGCACCGCAGGATGCTCTTTATGTGGTAGAAACGTTTACCAAGATTCAACAAAATATTTTAACCAGTTCTAGAAATATTAGCAAAATATATTTTTTTTTATTTACTCTCCCTACATCTTGGAAACTTTAGGGCGTTTGTCCAGAGGATGTTTTCGTCTTAGAATAATGTGAGGAATAACACCCTGAAATTTGTCGGTATATACTTAGGGAACATTCTGTATAACAAAATCTCGGAAATAGCCTTTACTCGATTCTGTTATACTGTACTTACCATATCGTAATATATTAAGTACTATTAAAATTGAGAAAGCTTATGAAATATTACTTCGGTAGTTTCCAGCACCAGTACAGTCGAAAAACTAAATAATGCACTTTATGCTAATTTCTTGAGCATATAATTCTTAACTAGCATACAGTCCTGGGCCTTTTGACCCAGCAATACAACCCCCAACTCGTGCCGGTTCTAATGACATGTAAATACACCACTATCGAAGGCTGGTGTTCTAAATTCTGAGCGTAAGGCTCAAGAATTGGGTGCATGACTTACTTTTTCGACTGTACCATACGCGAACTTGAATTTTTAAAAATAAGGTCCATCATGGTTCATAAAACATATAATTCAAATTGTTTACTGTATGAAGATGTTTGTATAATCATGGTCTCATTTGATTGTTTCTTATTTTAAGGTGCAAAAACTTAACATTTCACCAGTATTAAATTATGAACTAAGTGGAAGGAAAAACTATAAAAAGGCAAAAAATAAGCATGGAAAATCTACCTGAAGGTGTGGAATCCGTTTTTAAAGTCCTCCTAGGCAAAAATTCAGTATGAACATTGCTTTAAAATTCAGAATTTTTTCAAATTTTTTTCCCAATTCGGTACTTTAATAAAAAATTTTGGGGTAATTTGTCCCACTCTGCCCCGTCCATCGTCCGCTCCCATTTATAACAAATAAGAATAGAAATAATGGACGTTCAATTTTAAAAACATGAATAATTTGTAGTTGGAACACCAAGTCGTCTTTAAAACATAATTTTTAAGTAAGAGAAAGAAATGTTTGTGGAAGGATGGTAAATTGTTAAAATAATTATGAAATAATTGTTAGCCTGTCCCTGTACAAGAAACATTGCGTAGGTATAACATAGTTTACCATGCACGTACTAATTCTGGTTCGCGACCTGCGCAAACATCTACTTTCAAATCTTTATCAACAAAATAACTATTTCTCAAGTTAAGTGGGTATTTTGTTTTCAAAATGGTGGTACTCAAAAAATAGTAGGTACAAATAATTGTCTCGCGCCTTACTGCCCTTAAAAACTGCATACTAGGCTTGGCTATAAAAAATGCCTTCCTACCTTTGGGCATAATTACTTACTATTTTACATCTACAGTGTGTCTCGTTTTAACTGGAACCACCCAAATATTTCTCACTCTTTTTTTTGCACATGTAGAGCTCCAGAATCTGCATCTGTGTAATACTTCACGTTTTTGTTATCCCGAAATTTCAACCCACTGCGATGAATTATAGAAAAAGTTTATTAAGAAAATTTGCTCGGGACGACTCCCACATGGGAAATCCGAACTTTCGGACCAAAATAAAAATGTTGAATTTTTGTAGGAAAAAAAGGAAAAATATCGAAAACTTCATTATTTTTACAACAAAAGGGTTGCTGTGTAATAAAAAAACAATTGAAATAGGTTTATTTGACATTTGTTGTTAGCTATAGCTGGGCAAAATTTAACTATCGCAGAAATTGAAATTATAAGCTAATAAATAATAATCTTAATAATTCCAATTTTTCCTGCGATTGTTAAATTTTGCCCAGACAGTTTTCGATACTTTTCTTTTCATTTTTTTCTCCAAAAATTCAACATTTTTATTTTGGCCTGAAACTCCGCACTTACCCATTTGGGGTCATCCTGAGCAACTTTTCTTAATAAAATTTTTCGATAAAAAAATGCCTAATAATATTTCGCTGTTTTTATCCTCTTTAATTAATCGCAGCATGGGCTAATATTTCATATAAAAAAAAGGTGAGGCATGACACAGATGCAAATTTTGAATGTAGAAAAAAAAGTGAATTAATTTGCTCAGTATATTAACCGAAATATTTGGGTGGTTTCAGTTAAAATGACACACTGTATTTAAGTTATCCAAGTGTGCTTAATATTTGCAAAATATGTGCGGCTGAAAAACGATATACCACCTTTCAGAATATTTGAAATAACCAGAAAGGTGTTGGAGTTAATCATTAGTTGAAAACAAGCAATTATTCAAAGAAGACTACGAATGAGTATGATGAAAACGACTAAAATCGGAACAATAATGAACTTATGAATATTTCACGTACCTAGTGGAAGATTGAGAATAGAGATCAGTGTAGCTTTAGGCATTTTGAAATTTCGTTTGAAAACGAGATCGAACCCCAAAAATGAAAAGCTTTCATGTGGGAAACTTTGACCAACGCATCTCGTCGTTACCAGTAAAATATGGCAAGGTTGCGAATAAAAGTCGCATTATTACGTTTAACGCACAACATAACAATAGATAAGAGCGTTCGGCGACCATTCATCCTCTGTAGTACAGAATTCCAATGATTCAACGGGTCCCAACAGTGCCATATTTCATCATTAGACCTCACATTGGTGTAAAGTGGTCATTTGACGTGTAGAACACGGCCGGGGAGCCGCCCCCGTCCAAGGCTCGCCTGCACAGCACCCCCGGGAAATGTTTTGTGCGGCCTGGGGCCGCACTTGTCCTATGTTTGCCAACTACACACGGTCGCCGTTTGTCAAATGTTATACTGGCATTTGTTTTTGAAGTATTTGTTTTGTTTCGCCTCGTATTGTTTCTTTGTTTTAGAGTTTTAGGCAAGATAATGGGTTTAGATTAGAAAGTTTATTTGTATCCGCTTTCCCCATGTCGTTGTTGCCATCGATTTTACTTGATAGTAAAAAAAAATCGAAATACACTTATCACGTTTTGGAGAGAGTTAACGACATCCTGATCCACTTTTATGCCCTCCCCTTTACGGTAGAGGGTAAAAATGATCCGCATAATCCACAACTAATGTCTCGTAAATATGGATACGACCACCCCGAACGTTAATATAGAGAACCGGCAAACTTTTTGCTATAATCCCAAAATTCATGGTGTAATTTAGGGCACCTCTGAGGATTGACACACATGTCGACCTAATACATTCCTCCCTTTAATGGGTCACAGAATATATAAATAAAAAACCTAAATGACGGGGGTGGAAAAGTTGAAGCGCGTGAAAAATCATAACGAACCGGGTTTAAAAAATATAATCATCATTCCCAGAATTGAATCGTGCCCGATAAGGCATTGTGTGAAATAAAATCATGCTGTTGGCTGAAGCGAATATAAAAAATAATACAGAATATGAACAAACAAGATATATAAAATTCTGAACATTTTGTCGTTTTATTGCATGCACGCATGAAATTATGTACAATCATGACGCAGAGGAATACGACTATAAAATGCTGTAGTAAACACGACAATGCGGTTTTTGTTTATCGTTATTCATTCTAGTGGGGCACTACAATGAATTTAATGGAACTTATCCACGAATTTTCCGCATACAAAGCTACAGTCAGTCATATTTCATCCGAGTACTTAATTAACCAGATGTCGGTTTTACATCCCTTCATTCTCTCCATACATATATCAACAATAACACTGGATATAATTCTAACCCACTCGTGGACAGAATATGTAAGTACTTCAACAAAAATGAGTAAAAATGTAAAAGACATTTGCAGCGTTGTTAGACACAACAAATAACAAAATTCTTGTCTAGAGGTGTCTAATTTTTTAATAGTGTAACTTTTGATTTAGAAGGATTTTATACTAATTTGATGTTTGTGCTTGGTAAAATTTCACAACACACCTCCTAGTCCCCACCATTTCAAAAATAAATTCATTCAGAAAGGCGCCTTTCTTCAATGTTTGAGCGTCTTTCGATGAATTTACAGTGTGACTCAAAAGCTGGTATTGTTCTTTGACCCAAACGTTTTTTCGTTTTTCAGGCAACTGTTTTGTATTAATTTCTTTTATAGCTGAAGATGGAGTAACACTCCGAAACGCGTCCTTAGCAGTAAGTAAATTTTGTGAAACAAGACTTTGAAACTACCTTGTGTAATCAAGGATTATTGACGTTATTTTACAGAATCTGCCACTACATGACAAGATTTATAGTCCTTAAAGTCCTTAAACCCAAGCAAAGTGCACCACAGTATGAAATAAAACGTTGTACGTTATAAGTCAGGTAAGCCCTTCACAGACCTCGTTTCGAAATTCAAAACTCGGCTCCTTCGTCGCCTCGTTCTTTAATAACTCATTCGTACTGAAAAATTGGATTTACCGGACTTATAACGTAATCAAGGGTGGTAGGCGCATTTTACCGGTTGAGGGTAATAAGTTTGGAGATCGAGGTCTTTAGCCCCAGATCTCCAATATTACCCGAAAACCGGTAGCACCTACCGCCCGTGGTGCTTATTAAATTTTTTGCACTATCAGAATAGTGATTAAAGCAAAAACGAAATTTATGACAGTTTTTATTGACAGTTTCAAGATGGCAAGAGCTACATACCGCCCGATTTTTGGTCGTCAAGGCTTGTAAATCGCAAAAAAACCTAGGGCGGTAAGTATCACCATACCAACCTGAAAACATCGTCGGTATGCGATGAAAATAACCGATCGTGCAAAAATAACTATTACATCATTGAATTTGTAATGAAATTAGCTTTCAAATGATGTAAAATATCTCCAAGCACGGATTTAAAAGTGTCCCCCTCGAAATGAAAATCGACGTGTGCAAGCGAATGTTCACGTCTCATCTCGTTTACGAGATACTCGGGGTGGATGATAGTTTTCAAATGAAGTTTATGGAAAAACCAGTTTCAATTTTCATAATTAAACTTGAAAACCGCTTCTTATTAAAATGCCACAGCGTCTCTTATCGAGTGCGTGGCTGAAATTGAAATTTGGTGGAGGCGCCGGGTCAGTAATTCTGATCATTATATTTATATAATGATCAGATTATATTTATATAATGATCAGAATTACTGAGCTGAATATACTGAAGGGATTAGAAACTGGATAAATAGAACGCAATACATAATAATGATTATAGATTTTTCGTAGATTTCTTTGAGACATTTTCCGCCCCAATAAAATGTCAAGATATTGGGAAGAGGTGGTTCTATTTCCGGTCAAAGGAAATCATTAATTATTCAGGTCGTCTCTGCTTCCGAGGTAATTATTGGGTATTGTTAAAACAATTTCATGCTGTAGACTATGTAATTTAATTCATGCTAACGTGGAGCACTCATTTTTTCTCATGCGGGGATAGAATAAAGATCCGCCTGTATTTTTTTCCACGTGTAATTTAACGTTACGTTGCATTATATATGATTATACCTGATGTGGCCTACTGACCGGTGGTGGTGCCCCCATGCTGTGGTGGTACATCATGTCATGCTTGAGCTGCGGCAGTCCCCCAGGTCCTCCCGTACCCTGGTGTTTGATGTCTACGGCGGCGAGCGCCTCGGCACGGCTTATCAGTCCATCGTTGAGTCCAGGAAAGAGGTCCCCCTGAAAAACAAATTATCAAATTGACCAAACGCACGCATACACAGAAACAGGCAATCGCGGTGTAAATATTGGATTAGGCCGCGCGCGCTCCCGACTCAAGCCAGACTGCTTCAAAATTTATGCGTCGGAATTATGATAAAATGATACGCTAAATTATTTATGATTTTTTCACTAACTTTTGCACCGGTTAAGGAATTACGCTCGCTTTTATAAATAAAGGACTTAAGTGATACGTCTGCTCTTTATCGCATTAAAAATTTATTCCTCGTCGTTTTCAAAAGGTATGTTTGATTTATTTAGTGTAATTCTCACCTGTTGATGCGACATTGCCACTTATACGCGAGAATTCGTGCATTTCGGTCAGTGCATATCGTGCCACTATAATTATTATCAATTATGAACAGAACTAATCGATTCTTCTCAACTATTTATGGCGAAAAATTGCGCTCAGCAGGGAAACTGATGAAGAGTAGTAGCAGAAAAGGCAAGTGATAATCGGCTGTAATTCCATTGTTGTTTAGTGGGGTTTGGAAGAGATTTATCATGGGTCTCAACCCGTTTAGAGCTGAGGTTGCCAACCCCATTCATCTCGCTGCGCAATTATTCTAATCTCTTCATTATTCGGAACTCCCCACTAGAGAACTTCAGTGAGAATAGGATAGAATTTATCATGCCTATAAAGTAGATTTAATTTCATTCTATTAGTAAAAGTTAAATTGTTTGGACCTTCAATTTTTCTAGGTTTTTTGTCTTCGATTAAGCCCGGGTGGTCGGGACAGAAAATGAAACAGTCCTTGTACAGTGTCCAGCAAAAAAACTGGACGCCACAATTCAGGTTTCCTCATGGGCTTAAGTCCGACACTCGTGATATAGATGGGCAAAGTTATTAAGTAATTAAGCTAAAACGTGAAAGAGAGGACAGACTGTCGAAAGATTAGTGGCGGTCTCAGATTTGCTTCTCGCTCTTGTCGATTTAAAAAATATATACAGGGTGTCCCAATTGTCTGTATTCGGTCGATAACTCCATTGCTGTTAGAGATAGCGAAAAATTGTTAAATACAAACTTGCAGGGGGTCAAACAAGGCACATTTTAAAAATACAATCCTGTATACATACTGTCGTACTAAGGAGTAAGAACACAAACATAGGTTTTTTTAAATGGAACATCCTGTATTTTAATTTTGCATTGGATTCTATGATGAATTCCAAGTAACATTTATTAATCATGTTTTCATCTGAAACGAATGGTTTAGAAGATATTGGTACTTTTGTGGGAAAAATTACTTTTGCAGTACTTGTTTTGAAAAATCACCCCGCAACCAATTTTCAACCTTTGGTTTTGTAAATTTAGCATGTCATTAAGATAGCTTTGGGCTATCTTTCAATCTTTCAAGCGCTTGAAAACGGTCTTCAGTCTCCAGTAACATTATGAACCTTCAAAAATGTAGAGGTAGGTAATTTCGAAGTTTTTAAATGGTACCACTATCAAATGTTATAGCCATAAGCTGTAACATTAAATTTGCTTTCGTTTGATATAAAATGTCCCTATATATAAATCTCGAATTTTTTGTTTTATTCAGTAAAATATGATTTTCAGGAATTTCCATTTTTAGTTTACAGTAATGTTTTTTGAAAGGCTGCTCGGACACATGTCAGAATAGGTGTCACAAATTCTGTCAGCCAGAATCCTGCGTTAATTGACCATAAATTGTGATCAGTTGTTTTTTATTTTTAATATTCATTTATGGAACGCAAGAATGTACCTACTCAAAAAAGTTGCAGCATTTTCAGCAGTTAGGTACTTACCAAAATGAAATAAATAGATAACAATTGCACGTTTAGAATAGGTAGGTACATTTTTAATTAATTACTTACCGACTTAATTTTTTTTAAATTTTCTGTTATTTAAAAATCAACAGGTAGGTACTCTGTTAAAATAAAGTGATTATAATGCAAATGATTTGGCTTTGATGATGAGCAGTTTGTGTTCGAAATATGTTAGCTGTTGAAATAATTTTTTTCGGTATAGTGGGCGTTTCTGGTGATAATTATAATAATTACGTTTTGTTTTTACAGACACCAGAATTTATTGCAGGTTCTGTTTGTAGCCCAAAGACAATTGAGCAAATTATGAAAGTCAACCTCAAATATTAGATCTATACAGAAGTTGTAATGCGACTTATAACACTTTTGGCACCTACAATGAAATGTACTCAGAGCCAACCGTCTAAAAACATCAGGAAAAAAAAGATGAAAATTGTGTTTTACTGAATAAATCGAAAAATACTAAACTTGGATATAGGAACATTTTATATTAAACGGAAGCAAATTTAATTTTACAAGGTAAGGCTATAACATTTGATAGTGGTGCCATTTAAAAATTTCGAAATATTAACCTCTACATTTTTGAAGGTTCATAATGTGCTTTCTTAATGACATGCTAAATTTCCAAAACCAAAGGTTGAAAATTGGTTGTGGGGTGATTTTTCAAAATAAGTACTGCAAAAGTAATTTTTCCCGCAAAATTGACAATATCTTCTAAACCATTCGCTTCAGATGAAAACATGATTAATGAATGTTACTTGGAATTCATCATAGAATCTAATAAAAAATTAAAATACAGGGTTTTCCATTAAAAAAAAACGATGTTTGTATTGTTATTCGTTAGTGGGACAGCCTATGCAACTTTGTATTTAACAATTTTTCGCCATATATCTAATATTATATGGAGATATCGACAGAATACAGACACTTGGGACATCCTGTATATCGGGTAGTGTACTGTTTGGCCAAATTTCGCAAATTTCCGGAAATTGTGTTATTTATGACGTTCCCCTCGACATAATTGTATAAAGACAACAAAAAATATCATGGCAATTTCTGTCATTCCTTTTGGCGCCAGCTGTACATACTACATACCTATATACTGCATAATACACATTAGATTACCCGATAGATTATCACGAAGACATCATTAATGGCCGTTGGTTCACGTAAGTCGAGGCAACTTTTAAAACGTATTGTGAAGTGTAGGTAATTACTTTAAGTTGAAACCAATTTTTTGTTTGGGTGAATCGAACGAAGCTTAAATTATACTAGGCACAAGGACTTTGTCAATAGTCAATCAAAACTCTTGAGCTCGACATCATTAAGACCAGAAAGAATTCATCAAATATGTTTAATGAAAATGAAGACTGCAATATGGTCAAGTCTTTGATTATAACAACAAATTACTTGATGAAGAATCGAATATTTTAGGTAAGTGACTTTGCTTCGAAGTTATTATTATTATATTTTTATTATTATATTACTTATATTGAAGATAAGGTTCACAAAATGTAAAGTGGGAAAATCTCAGCCTTGATAGCAGTTGACAATTCCGATATCCATTAATTTTTTGCGAATGAACCCTACCTATCGGTGTCAATACATTCACGATCCGGATTCCCGAATCAATTAAAGCAGATACTTGTAGCGCTCGGCCGGATGTGGTGCAGTATTGTGCCGGAAACGAGAAAGAGAACTCGTGGAGGGGAAACCCCGTAACAAGTGGGGCCGTTTTGAATTATAAATGAGTTGTAAGAACTAACTTACGCAGGGCTGTTTTTATACTTCCGCGACTTACCCCTCGAGCGAAATTCTGAATTTTAAGCTTTGTATTTGATGGTAATGCACGGCTCGTAGACAACTTTCTACGTAGGAATCCCTTCTTGGATTATACTTATTGCTTTAATAACACTGTGCGTTCTAATGGTTCTTGATGGAACGACTTGTTAAGGGATCATTATGGGGACGCTTAGATCATAATATACTAATAGATTTAACTTACATTATGTCGTGGCGACCAGGAATTGCACATAATGGAGGCGTCTTCCAGTATCCGACTCTGAAACATAAAAAAGACAACTTGTCATTTCCCTTCGCCCTCATAATGCACTAGAAATTACATGCACGTGTCGAAAGCACTCATGTAATCACTTGATTCCGGTTATTACATTTACAAGGCGAAGCTCTGTTCCATTAGTTGATTTCAACCGCATTTTTATACGAAATTCGATTTCCGAAATGAAAAATCAGTACACCAGTTATGATTTGTGGATGTATGTTTGGGAATATTTCACTACTCTCATAAATTGCATCAACTAAAAATCCAATTACAATGTAGAGGCTGCAAAAATATTGCATCTCATTATCGAGAACTGTCATGCTTAAACGGAGATGCGCCCTATACCGAGGATACTCGGTTTTAGCATGAAATTAGTCAATAGTGAGATGCAATTATTGTAATGATACAGAAATCTTGCTTCTAGCACCATCTCACGATTTACGTACCTAAGCAGACGTCATCATGACGTAAGTCCACAGTGGTCCACATAGAATCAGCTCCTAAGGCTAAATTTCCTTGACGAAAATTGCGAGGGTTCAATAGTTCTCAAATGGGAAGCAATTGATATCGGCCAATCAGAATTAGATAGTAAGATAAAATAAGGATATGCAAGATGTTGTTGGGACCTTTTACTATTTAATTTTTAACTTTCCCAACTCCATCACAATTTAAAAAAAATGGAGATTACTGCAATCACTAAAATTTTCGAATTCGAGATCGGATCTATACGTTTTGGGGTCTCAGGAACCCAAAAAAGTGATTTTAACCTCCCCACAACCATATAAAACTGGGAGGCTCAGGCTACTACAATCACTCCAAAATTCGAAATTGAGATATCACCAGATCTTTACGTTTCAAGGTCCCAGGATCACAAAAATGTGGTTTTAAAAAATGTCTGTGTGTATGTACGTATGTGAGCAAGATTTCTCGAAAACTACCGAACAGATTTTGATGAAATTTACTGATTTTGGTGTAAATCGGCGTCCAACGACAAGTGCCTTGTTGGCATGTCAACTTGAAATTTGAAAGATGACCACCATTTGATATTATCAGCACATGAAGGGTGTTGAAATTCTGTTTCCAAAAATGCAATCAAGCTTATAGTGTCCTTTTGGCAAAAAGTTTAAACGTTTTGAAATACTTCAGAAACACTTGGCACAGTGGACTGAAATCTAGGTAGGTAGGTAGATAGGATTGGATCATTCACCAAGTGGGGAGGTTCCAGCCGTTTCCGTAGCTGCCCAGCAATTTTTTTTACAGTTAACGAGTCTCTTAACTTATTGTAAGTAGTCTTTTAATTTTATTGTAAATCATCTTTTAGCCTAAATGACCATTAGAAGGAATCGGAAAGAATCAATAAACATGCAAGAAATTTTGAGTTATGTATTTGCAGAGGCCCGTATAGGGAAAAATCGAATTTCTATTGTTTCTGATTTCAGATTTCTTCCATCATGTTTTACCTATCGTTTGCTGATATCAACAGAAGTTTGACTTGACTGCTGGCCATAATTTGCTGCAATAATTTTTAAAATAGGCCCAGAATTACCAATAATTTCTTGATGTAGACATCAATAATATGATTAATATGATTACCACTCATAATGTAATACGTCTCTGTCGATTAATAAGTGATAAGCAAGAAGCATGTATTTGATTAATAAGTGGAAATAAAATTTGTTGATTCTTCATCACAACGTACTGATTTGGACAAATAAGAAACCGTAGTGCTACGTAAACAATTAGAAACCAGATGCTTGTTGGTTTGTATTTTAAAATGTCAATTTGACATTCTTTATTGTTGCTATAATATTTGTGCAATTCGTGGTATACTCTAACGAATACTACTCGTGGAATCATGATTAATGAGAATCACACACACAACATGTTGCCAAATAATTCCACTCCTCCTCCGGAGTCGTGGAATTAATGTTTGGCAAAATGTTTCGTGTGGTCATCACGATTCCACTAGTTGTATTATATAAGTTCATATTACGGACATATACATATAATCATATATATGATCATCAATCATATCAATCATATATATGATCATATACATGATTATATGTCCGCAAAATGCACTTTTCTGCATAAGATGGTGTGAAGGAGGCTTGCTCTAAATTTATTTATACTAGACAGACAAAACAAAGTCTTACGTCACAGAATATTTACGCGTACTCTTTTCTGAGCGCTCTACAAATGAATTAATTAAACTTATTTTATTTGAAGACTGTTCTCCGCAACTTTCCCAAGCGCATTTTTTTGTGTTATACGAGCCGTTAATTATGATTTTGTTATTGAGAAAAATGGACACAAAAAAAATGCTAAAAATAATTGCGAAAATTTCAGAAAAAAGGACTTAATCCTAGTAACCTCTGTTTTAAATTTCAGATCCGTATATCAATTACTCTTTTCGAATAAATTGAGAATGACTGGCGTAGCTCCCTTAGCAGCCATTTAAAAGCAAAACGTTACTCTTATATTTTATTAAAACACAAATATGAAGTTTCAATTTTTTTGTTACAAAATGCTATTTCCAGGACTACCCCCCTTGATTCGGAGTAAAGCAAGGGTGGGATTCATGAGGGATTTTCAGGGTCGAAGGAGGGACAGTCTTTGTGTAGCTTATTGCCAAGAGTTCAGATTTCCGCGAATTATTTTAAAGTTTTAATAAAATGTTGCCTTAAATTCTTAAATTAAATTTTGGTAGATTGTCGTCAACACAACTGATATGTGATTATTACATTCGAACGAACTTAAAGCCATAATACAAAATGGATAACGCCATATAGTGATAATTCTCGAGGAGCAATAATCTGCAATCCGCAAATAATACAATTCTTTTGCCTTCCATGTGTAAACCACACGTAACACGCTTTCAAGAGACCGAAGCAAAATTATCGATAACGTGATATGTACTCGTGGTATTGCCATTGATTATCATACCTAATCTGCGTTTACGAGACTTTGCATCAGCGATAGTCGCTTTTGCAATATAGTTTTCATTTTCCCATTTAATTTTGGAGAAAGTAAATTCCAAAGATCACTGTACCATACCATACTGCAAAGTCTCGTGAAACGCAGTTTACATAACTGTTTTTTTCAGCAGATTTTTGAGATTGGTGCGTGCTTTCAAAGGTAACAGAAAGAAACTATGATCAAACAGCAGATATACATTTACATAATTATAGAGATTTCGGAGGGTTCCGCTGATATGATACCAAAAGTTTAATGTTCAATGATTCACTTCACTGATCTTTTGTTGGTTCCCTGATGGCATCAAGTAGAACGAAACTGACCTTTTGGATTCTCATCGCCGTTTCAGAATGAAAGCCTGCACCTCGTCTGGAAAGTGCTATATTTTTAATAAGAGCGAAATAAATCTTTAATAACTATTGTACATATTACCTAATAGTCGCGCGTAAGAAATATTTGTATATCTTTGGATTTGTTTTCGTTCGGTCTGATGGGCCGCCCATAAATGTATAAAAATCTTTTGTTCGTATCTTCAAAAAGTGTTCTTAATATGAATAAAAGTTAAATTCTCATTTTTTATTTTGATTCAAGCATTATTTTGACACGTACAGTATGCGTCCGATGTTTTACTCGATCGTATATATGTTACGCAACTGAAAACTTTACGGAACAGATTCGGTTGTGACAATTATACTTTGAACGATATAGCAAGGATTAGATTTCAGGTTCCTAGGCGTCATGACCGAGTCTGTTCCGTAAAATTTTGAAAACGTAATAAAGGATCTAGCAAAAAATATGACGTTTACTGTTACAGTTATGTTGTCATCATGTAGGTTAATTAACTGTTAAAGGGAGCTTCATCGGTCTTTACTAAAGTTACTGGCATTAAAGTAAATTCAAATGCGTCAAAGACTGTACGGTGAGTAGGTACAAAAGAGAGAAAAAGACACAGCTTGAAAGTTAAAAATTACGTGAGAAATGTATTACTGATTCATGTGCTCAATTAAAGCGTAAAGGGGTTGCGATAAAACACTTGCAAAGGCTACTGCTGTACTCAACGATTCTCTTTCAACTCAACTTCAAGACACTGCTAATTGTTATGAAATTGGCGAAATTATGCAAAGACGGAATTTTGACAAAGCGGCTAAGCACAGAAAATACGACTGGAATGATGTCGTCTCGCCCAAGTTGGTTAACTTTCTTGTTAGAGTTACGAAAAATCTGGGAGTAAAGGGGGCAATTTATAACGTTAGCGTCGATATTCACCTGTGGACAAAAAACCCTCAATCTGTATAAACATCTACATTGTGCAACGGTGGTGGGGATTACAAGCTTTAGAAGTGGTGGGGGTAAAATGGCGGCCGGAGTGGGTGAGGAAGTGACGTAGCGATCGATAAAGCTTGCTAGATGATTGGCTTGAGGCACGAAAATGGGCGGGACGCGCTTTTATAGCACAGTTTTACTATCTGTGATTTCAGCTGAATATCTCGATCTAAATTTTTATGAAATCTGTTTGTTATTGTCGCGCGCCAATGATCGACACATGTCCACTTGTCGACTTGGCGTTTTACTTAAATGATTTTTAATGCAACGAACAGGTCAGGGAACTTAAATTCTAGTCGGCATGATATGAATTTGGCATTTGCGATTTTATTGAAAGTACGTTGTTTAAATAGTAGACACGAAACAAGGGCATTAAAAATTAACAATCACCGAAAGCTTTTTTAATGGATAGGTGAATTGGAAAAAATTTAAAACATTGAAATCGCTATGTGTGTACCAACCTGTACATATAGATATACCTAGCGTAGTACTCGTGTTTATTTTTATTATTTACTTATTAACAACTACATGTAATGCTATATCGCAATCACCAGATGGTGAATTGAAGTTTTTAATAGGTAATGATGGCCTTTGTGGGGTTTGTCACATCAACGTTTCTCTTTTAAAATTTAAATACTCACACTTTGCTATCCGCTTTAGGTGTAGCGTAGGAGAGGTCAGTGTTAAATTAATTAATATTCGATAATCTTTGGACAGATTCCAATCAAACCTTTATCTATTTAGTCTCAGTAATTCCGGCAGACGTGTTTATATAATAGTAGTGCCTTTTTGCCACGTGGGTACCTACCTAGGACCTCCTCTACTGTTTGTATGTTTGTATAGTTAATTGAGTTTTTTTTTATCTACGTATTTAGTATTATATCTTGGCGAGAATTTTGAACGAAGATGGGGATTTGTCAAGGACACCGATTTGAAAGTGCAGTCCCCCACTTTTAGTTGCCAATCAACAATCGCAGCTATTAAACAGGTGGTTGCATTTAACATCAGCGGTTTTAATAAAATAAACCGCAATTTGAATTTAAAATTCTTGCCAAGATATAATAGACCATAGTCAAATAGGGACCGGAGGTTAATAATATTGTTGGAAAGCCGGAGATGGTCTTAAACGCTTTAGTAGGCATCTAGTAGAAGTATTCTAGTTTTGCAACTTCCCAGGATGTGTGCGTATGATAGGGTGTCCAAAAAACCCCGAAATTTTCTGACTTTTTTTCAGTTTTTTGTTTATAATTTCTAAACAGTGCTTCCTAGCGGAAAGTTCGCTATTTTCTAAATTAAAGCGCACTAAATTCTGCGTCGAATGAGCCCCCCAAACGTTAATTTCGACCATGATTTCAAAAGCATCACAAATTTAAATTTTGGTTAAACGTATTCAAAAAACAATTTATTTATAAAGGTAGTTAAGAAATGAGACGAATAAAAAATCAATTCCTTGGAAATCTTTGGACGTAGAGGGGCCAGGGTCGTTCGCAGGCTCGATGAATAGTGTGTCGCCTTCAAATAGTTGAGGCTTAGGTACTGACTTATGACTGTTTATGGATTGGCTCTATTTTGATTTTCTAGATCTAAAGCCTCAACTATTTGAAGGCGACACACTATTCATCGAGCCTGCGATCCTGCGAACGACCCTGGGGCCCAATTCTCGAATCGTTCGAATTGTTTCGCATGCGACGTTGCTAGGCAGCTGCCAATCAGACTGCGCGTACCTTAGTGATTTCGCATACGAAACTGTTCGTCCAATTCGAGAATTAGGCCCCTGGCCCCTCCACGTCCAAAAGATTTCGAAGAAATTGATCTTTTATTCATTGTCTCATTTCTTAACTACATTTAAAAATAAATTATTTTTTGAATACTTTTAACCAAAATTTAAATTTGTGATGCTTTTTGACATCAGCGATTGATGGTCTACAACTTTCAAGCTATAAGTTTTTTAAATTACAGTAGCCGTTTGGACGTTACAGACGACGAAAAGTCACTACTTGTTAATTTTTCACAAAATTGTCGTTTTTGACCATGGTTTGCGACCCTACCACATGGTCGAACTTAACGTTTGGGGGCTCCTTCGACGCAGAATTTAATGCGCTTTAATTTCGAAAATAGTGAACTTTTCGCTAGGAAGCACCGTTTAAAAATTATAAGCGAAGAACTGAAAAAAGTCCGAAAATCTCGTGTTTTTTTGGACGCCCTATCATACGCACACATCTTGGGAAGTTGCAAAACTAGGATATTTCTATTAGATGCCTACTAAAGGGTTTAAGATCATCTCCCGCTTTCCAACATTTATTGTAACCTCCGGTCCCCTGGAGGTCTAATTTGACTGGACTATAATGCGCGGCCTGTAATTGGCGCAATGTCGTTTACAATAATCCAGTTTAAAAAAAACCCGGAAGTCCCATACCTCAAATGTAAACTGACAACTTGGTCAACGCGCTGGTGCTCTTCTTCTGAAGGGCACGGCCACCCAGTGCCGTGTTTGACTGGTGTTTTAAAAACATGATGAACATGATTTAAAAATAAAACCTGCAAGAAAATGACAAAAATGCCAAATATAAATCAGTCTTCCTGACCACAAGATGCTATTGACTTCCTGAAGAGAATTTAAAATTACAACGAAATTGACGTAGAAATCACGCAATCCTCCTCCTCCATCATATTACTCAGATCGTCCACCAAAAGACAACCTACTATTTATTACAGCCAGTCCGCTGTAAGCTGAAGCACTTATATATAACTAAGTAGGGTTGGAGGAACTTTAGGTATTATCAGATACAACCAAGGTGAGACAACTATATTATTTCGTAATTAATTAAACACCATCCGATGGTCGATTGAATTTAGAAACTAGGCTACCTCTTGCACTTTTTCTGTAAAATGCACCATTTCCGAGTAAAATTAGGGAATGTGGACCCATGTCAGGGCTCTGTTAAAGTTTTAAATTATTGTCTGTTTTGCACCACTGTGGCACTGTGTTTGTTTTTTTTGTAAATATTATAATGGCAGCCAATTTTGCAAATTCGGATAAGGCAGATATGCATATTTAATTTATGGTGTATGACTCCACATTTCTTAATTTTAGTCGGAAATGATGCATTTTACAGAAAAAGTGCAAGAGGTAGCGTATAGTTAGTTTCTAAATTAAATCGAGCATCGGATGGTGTGTAAGTAAATTGAAAATTTAATTAAGTTAACAAAGATATTGGGCCGAAAATGTCGAGGGCGACCCAGGGGGCGCCTGTGGGGGGGCACCACAAAATCATCAGCTATACATTATTGAAATCTTCATTGTTCGTAATGGTCTTGTGGAAAATTGCAGGAAAATTGCAGGAAAATCGGTGGCATAGTTAAGACGTGGGAATTAATTTTCGATTTTCGGGGCTCACTTTTGAGGAGCCCTAGGGACGAAGCGGAGGCCAATCTAGCAAAACAAAAAAATACGGGTCTTTTATTTTCATGCAAGGAATCTCTGGCTGAAATTATTGCACTCTGAAACGGGACATCCTGTATAGTACTTCAGTTTATACCTACATTGATGTATAAACTGAAGTACTATACAGGATGTCCCGTTTCAGAGACGGGCAGTACTAAACCTGCGTGGTTAATCAACAACTAGAGCTAGAGACCTATATAGGTAGTCAGACGAGACGACATACTATCCCGGCGCCTCCACCCAATTTACCATTTCAGCATCTCATAGTAGAATTGCGATGTCTTAATCATTAATATTCCAAATTCGAAAACTAATGTGGCAAGAACCTTTACAATTCAAGGAATTAACATAATTGAGATTTATAGAAAATATTTGGGGCTGCGGTCTAAAAAACAGAACAGAGCAGGTTTTTTTTGTGAACTATGCACATACAATGACAAAAATACCTCGCAGAATTGGTGGATTCCTAAAACTCCCTGACTTTCTTTTTCGTCGAACGTATATTTGGCAATAAAAACTTTGTCTTAGTAACAGAAATCGGGGGTGTAGTAAAAAGATTTTTTCATCTTTCGAACTGAAAACGTCACATTCTTGACATGCAATTATCATCCGAAAGCTTACGTTTCCAGAACTGCGCCATTTGCTAGGCAACACGCACTAACTGTACAGGAATAACGCTTTTTCCGGCCTAGGCCGGAAAAATATTCCTGTACTTCTCTTGAAAAATAGTTCCAAATTTCATAATTTCTGTCTAGTTGAACGATCGACGAAAAAATAGTATGTGCAACACGAAGGAAAATATATATTCCAGAATGGTTGTTTTTTCTTTTTCCAAGCAACTGTTTTATATTTTGTGTTAATTTCTTATCTAGCTGAAGATGGAGTAACACTCCGAAACGCGTCCTAAACAGTAAGTACATTTTACCAAATCTAATGAACATCGGTCCTGCAGTTTGTGTATAGTATACACAGTCATTTTTTTAAATCCACTTTTTTGTGATCCTGGTACTTTGATATTAAGTAGGTATCTCAATTCAGAATTTTGAACTGATTACAGCAACCTCCCGTTTTAACCTCCGCACAACCAATATAAAAAAATGCAGCAGAGAAGCGGCTGGAACCTCCCCATCGCGTGGATCTTTGTATTCTGTGTAGATAGTGGTTAATTCAACAGAAATTTTTTACCCTTATCGACTGTGACTAATTTTGCAATTTTCTGACAAATACCGACACCACCTCGGACATCACCCATCACATTTGACAATATGTTCCTTTTAAGGTTAATCTTTTGCCACCTTTTTGACAACAACTGCCACTTTATGTCATCCACTGTCAGCTCGCTCCCTTTTAATGAGAAAGATTCTTTCTCTATTTTCCACTGAAATGGCAGAAACTGTGAATAAGGTACCCGGGGGTGATAAGGCCCGAGTGGGTCATAAGGCCCATCGCACTTTTAAAAGAAACTAACCAATAAAGCAGGGATATAATACCATCAATGCATGCCTGATAGCCCACAATTAGGACTAGTAGACTGCTGTCATGAATACGATCCCGCGTCTTCAACTGATACGACAAACAATTTTGTGGCAGTTCGGGTTTTGTTAAATTATAAAAAAAGTACCTGACGTTGGTCTACAAACCGCGAGATTTGGAGTTGCAGCATTCTCGCAATTGACAGGTACGTGATGAATGATCATTTAGGAACCATGTTAATATATTTTGAAATAAAAAAATATTATTCTTTGGAATCTATGGCTTAAAAATAAAAAAATGTGTTATGCGGGTGATAAGGCCCGTCTAAACGCTCATGGGTTTTATCATCTGCACCCACAATAATTTGGTTTCCTCGGGGAAATGGGTAAGAAATGTCGCGGCGTGCATTCTAAATGGACACATGAAATGATGAAGCTCCATCAACAAACTCAAAAATAAATTGGTACTGTGTTGCCTGCAGCGACGACTATGTCGGAGACATGCGACAATGCTTTGAATGCAGGGGCTGGGTGCATGAAGTAATACATGGGGATCACCGCCGAGGATGTAGAGAACATACTGTGTCCTTATTGTAGCCCCTAAATCGAATTATGACCTTGGGCCTTATCACCCTACCCCCGATGGTAATAAGGCCCAGAAACAACTTTTTGTTAAAAAAATTGTTCTGAATAAAGTTTTCCGAATTTTTCCGTTTAAGTTCTATTCCGTAAGAGGGAAAGGTTCACTGAATCCATCTGCACAAAATTTTGATAATCTAAATCGTTTTTATTACTTCCAGGCCCCTTTCTTCGTTAGGTGGGCCTTATTACCCCCGGTTACCTTACATTTTTAGAACGAGAATTTGATCGTCTTTCTAATGGCGACATAAAAAGGAGACCTTTGCATTTAAAATTTAAAGTTGATATGCCTAAATGGCACTTCCCGTGGACCAATTGCTTCCAAAAGCCTTTCAGGTCTTCAACGGGTCACCCAATCTCCATGTACCAAATTTCAGCTAAATCGATTCGCTAATTTGGGCTATAATGTATTTTTAGTGTTATTATGAAATTTCAATTTTTTGACCCAAAGAGCACTAAATGCGAACGAATTTTGTCTTACTTAAAACCAGAATTTAAAGACCTTCTTGATGGTGACAATAAATCTTTCAAAAACTTGTTTTGGATGGTTAAATGAGTGAATAATTTTAAAGTTACAAATTGGTGTGTCAAAACGGCAGTTTCCGTGGGCCGATTGAATCCAAAATTTGTTCAGCTCTTCGACGTGCAATACAATCCCCGTGTGCAAAGTTTCAGCCAAATCGGTTCAGGGGCTTGGGCTGTACCGCGATTTTAAAGTCGGATAAAAATCTTTTTTTTTTAATTTTTGATCAAAAGGGCACTAAGAATGAATACATTTTTAGAAGCAGAATTTGAAGGCCTTTTCTATCGTGAGGTAAAAAATGGGGGTTTGCATTTAAAATTTAAAAGTTGATGTGCCAAAATGGCATTTCTAGTTGCACGATTGGCTCCAAAAGCTTTTCAGATCTAGTTGCACGATTGGCTCCAAAAGCTTTTCAGATCTAGGTTGGGTTATCACATGCACACGTACCAAATTTCAGCTAAATCTGTCGAGTAGTTTGGGCTGTGGCGTGTTTACGAACGTACGTACGTACATACATACAGACACATTTTAAAAAGCATTTTTTTGGGCTCCTGAGACCTCAAAACGTATAGATCCGGTCTTACCTCGAATTCGAAAATTTTAGTGATTGCAGTAACCTCCCTTTTTTTTAAATGGTGAAGTGGAGTGGGGAGGTTAAAATGGGAGTTTACTGCAATCAGTCCAAGATTCGAAATTGAGATAACACCAGAAATATTTACGTTCCTATTCCTTAATATTTTTTATGCCCTGCCTCTTAGATTTTATTTTAAGTCTACTTCACCAATCACCAACCCTATTTTGATTTTGTACCTCCTACTTTGATTTTTTTAAATTCTATGCTTTGCGGAGCTTCGAATCGCTAAAAACATCAAATCTTTACGTTTCAGGGTTCTAGTAATCCGAAAAAGCGGTTTTTGAAAAATGTTGCCTGTGTGTCTGTCTGTGATCCCGCTGCAGCTCAAACTACTGCACGTATCGAGATGAAACTTGGCACACATATTCAGT
This sequence comes from Pycnomerus fuliginosus, assembly GCA_963924575.1. Lineage (NCBI taxonomy): Eukaryota > Metazoa > Arthropoda > Insecta > Coleoptera > Zopheridae > Pycnomerus > Pycnomerus fuliginosus. The sequence goes on along the minus strand of OZ004618.1, from coordinate 24,717,387 downwards.
GGGCAATTTGTAGGTACTGATTAGTGATTAGATTTTGGGCCACATCGGTTCACGGAAAGTGCCTTTTTGGCACATCAACTTAAAAAATTGAAATACAAACCTCCATTTTTCGCGTTAACATATGAATGCTCTTCGAATTCTGCTTCTAAAAATGTATTCACACTTGTGCCCTTTTGGCCAAAAAATGGTGCCGTGAAAAAACCTACGCATAACTGTAGATATATTTTTATTACCGGACTTGATAGCTGATTTTTTTTCAAGCCGAAAACCTTCGCGGCGCCATTTTTTAGAAAAATATCATTTTAGTGGCAAAAGGACCCTTGTTGGAATTTATTTTACAAATAAGCATATTCTTACTATCTGATTTACAAATTCTGTGAAAAAGTAGAAGTTTCTACTGTCCTCGAGACTGCCAATTTTTTCTTATTATCCTTACGGTTCCTATTTTATTTTAGCTTAAATGTTGATTTACACGTATGTAGACTAGAAGCATTAGAACAATACTCTGGGTGATATTAATAAAAATAAGGTAATGCTTATATAAGCAAAGGCTTACAAGGGAAAGGTTTTGCTGATCAGTAAAAGGTTTCAGCAAAAGGTAATTCTTACTTCTGTATTAATAATGAAATGCTTATACTTAATAGAATATGCTGATATGTGTCAGGGTTTGCTAGTCTGAAATCCCGCCACATGAAAACTTTTGCTGTTTGCAGACCTCCTAAAATTCCTAAAATGCTTTAATCCTCCTAAAATTCTCCTAAAAATGACATCAAAATCCTAAATTTACTAAAATAAGGAAGTCTGAAGAATTTTATGTTAAATTTGGGACGGAAATTTATCCCTAGAATAATTTTATGGCTAGCTTGACTTAATTTTACAATAATTACGAATGTGATTATCACACTGACACGACCCCCGCGTTAAAGTGTCGGAACTCTATTTTAGAAAGACCTCGCAAAAAAAAAGATTTTTTTTGTTATTGTCAAGACGCTTGCTATACCGGGTGATTCAGTTTGGTACTGGCCCAGCCCCCTGTAACTTTTTTATTTCAACAGAAAAATACGTATTTTATTTATTTTTTTATTTAATCACACCACCCTTTTACCACACCGTGGTGTAGGGTGTTCTCCCAAAAAATTGACTTAAATTACAAAAATTTTATAATGGTACATCAACTTATTCTGTGTTATGTAAAAACGTTTTCCAAAGTTTCCTATTCTATTCTATGACAAAACTCTATTAAATGACGTCATTAAAATAAATCGCCTTTTTAATGACATGTGTCAAAATTTCGATAGTCAACTTGTTTGATTCTTCTAGACATATTTTTTCTACGTTCAAGTAGGTATTTTGTAAAGAAAGTTTATACCTGACAGATTATAAAATTTCCAAAAAAAAAATTGATAAAACAATTTAACAGTTTTGTATTTAATAAACGAAATTAGCAATGGAAAATCTTGTATAGCTTTCTGTTGACTATATTGTCGCACCCACTATAAGAAAGGACCCCGCACCATCCTTATGGCAAAATGATGGCTTTCTGTCGGATTGGCTGAAATTTTAGTATGTTGTAGATTTTTTTTTGTCCTTATGGGGAAAAGTTTATCTTCGGCAGACTCTATATCAAAAACTGTCCGTACGATTTCTTTGGGCCAATGATAACATTTGATCAGGAGGTCAAAATCTACATACTAAAATTTCAGCCAATCCGACAGAAAGCCACTTTCCATAAGGATGGTGTGGGGTTCTTTATTTTTTCGAAATTTTTCTAATGAAAGTGTAAATTTTCTTTACCTAATTGCGTTTTGAAAAGTTGGATTTTACGCAATTAGGTAAAATGTTGTACTGAATACGTTATGAAAAACCTAAATTGTTTGACTCGCATAATGTTGCAAAACTCGCTATCGCTCGTTTTGGCAAATATTACGACTCGTCAAACAATATAGGACTTTTCATAACTAATTACGTAAATAACTATTACATATTTGAATGTAAAAAAAATGGCTACAAGAATCCGCTAAGAAATGTACAGCATGTCATCAAAAGTTACAGGTGAAGTATACCAAACTGAAACATCTGGTAAAAACTCCTAAAATTTTCCTAAAATTTTGCTTTAAATTCTCCTAAATTCCTAAAAAAATATGAAAAATTGACGAGGGAGGCCTGCTTTTGATTCTTTAAGGCCAGTATGTAAACATTTAAGGATTAGGTACATTTCACTGCAGATTATATTTCTCCATTAAACGTTTAATATTAGCCTACCGACCAATGGTACATATAGCTACTATTAATGCAAGAAAAATAGATCCAATAATATTTTTGTTAAAAAATTTTCTTACGAAAACCACTCGAGAAATCTTTTTTATGAAATAAGGAATTGTTACCTTATGTCTGTTCCTTTGAGCATATTGCCTACTATGTTTGTTTTGGAAAAAAATCCCCGACTAGACCGTTTCGGATTATTTTCGTATAGGAACAATCAATTATGCTCGCCTTCGTAGAATTATTGTCGTGTAACCTACTTCACTTCAGAAAACACTTCTTTTTCGAACATTAACTAAAAATGAGATTTTCGGGCCTCACGAGGGCTATGAAAGCACAATCTCTCATGCACGGCTAGCCGTGTAAAATAATTTTGCACGGCTAGCCGTATGAGTAAGCGGTGGATAAATTTTTTTTCGGCTAGCCGCGAAAATTTTACTTTATTTTCGTGGATGGCTAAGAAAATTAGTCGGCGGTTGCCATGGCGTCTCACCTGTGTTGTGAAAACACTTAATAATTGTTTTTTTAGCTCGGAATATATTTTTTTCTGGTGAACCACCACAGCAGAGCGTGAAAGTAGTTTTCCGGATCTGAAGAAACGGCCATATTTTCTTTCGACCCGGAAAACATTCACTTTATTCATCATAGATTAGGTACATAAACTACTACTTCTTTACCTACTGCTTTTATTTCTATATAAGAGAAAAAAATATTTTCGCTTTTGTACCTAATGCTCCTCCCCGTGTTTCTTCAGTACGAAAAAATAAAAGAAAGAATAAAGAAAGAAAGTCACTCAACAACACTTTCTGGAGAAAATCTGAATAATTTTGAACTCGTTTGGTTGAGGATGCCTTTCTTTATTGTTTTTCGCTATACGAACGCCATTAAATATGGTAGGAATATTAAATTGACGTACAATCAGTATCTGAAATAGCACACTTATATATTTTGACAAGGATTTACTGAAACAAAACAGTAAATGGCTAACTTTATTAATACGAAGACAAAAGGGATTGTTATACTGAACCAGGATCAGCAAAAGCTTGTCCAATAAGCATTTGCTGAATTTTTATTAATATGTGTTTAAGGATTTGCTTAGAAAATTGTGAAAATAAGCACCACCTTATTTTTATTAATATGACCCATGGCTAGAACGTAGATGTACGTAATGATTACGGCAAAATCCCATACAAATGAAAATAAGCAACGAGCCATTTCGGAATGTGTGACAAGGCCAGTATCTTATATAAAATGCATGAAAAATATAAATAGATCATGTCAACAAAGTAATTCAAAGTGTTGTATAAAAATCTCTGGTGAGTACATAAAAGATTCATGTAGAGTTCGTTCCAGCGGCGCGGCGGCTCACGGCTCATGTAAAGAATATCGTGTCATAGGCGGCATGTCGACCGTAGCCGCTCCACCACCGGATTATTAACATATGGCCATTATTGTATTAGAGCTAATTACCTGATATTTCATTATCGTTCGTGTCTCCATCTACGACAGTACATCACGCGAATTATCACACTACCTCATTTTTATCGAGCGGGGTTTAGGACGTGATTTTACACTTCTACGTTTTGACAAAGATTCTGTACGAAATGAACAGCGGCTATTTGTTACCCTCTGGTAAGGATCACAACAGGGGTAAGTGCTCCCGGAAACATGTTTAAAATATACAAGAGGTGCGCTAATGAATGAAGTGTATAAGAGGGTGAATAATGCGATCGTTCGAGCATAACATAACCTGACATATGGCCGCATCACCACTATACTCAGATTTATATCATCCCCATAAAATTCACCCCATATGTTTATAATACGACCACCTGTACTGCTGTTAGCAGGTATGTTGGAAAGCTGACATCCCCTAGGAAAACGTGCGATCGATTGGAAAATAATTAGTTTTTAATGAGCGTTTTCGTAGCCGTCAATCTGTGCTCTAGCGCCCCATTGTACGGTACGATCTTCACCGTCAACGATTTCATTAAATTTTTATACTTACTTAAAAGTGATACGAATACTTAATGAAAATAACAATATTTTCGTGCTTTTGTTTACGCAATAAATCTTTAAATATAATTAATAGCCATTATTATTATTTATAATAGTTATCTGATAGGACTAAGTTTATCCGAATTTCTTGAAGTTAATAAAGAATAAACTTCGTCAATAAATTTTCAGCAAATAAAATGTTTCAAAACTCCTTCGTTTTTATTTCAACAAATTTAAATACCTGAGTCTTTCCAGCCACCATTCAAAAACTTCGGACCGGTTTTGGGTTATTTGACCGTCATCAGCGAAGTGCATTTCGTAGTTCGTTTATCGTATATAATATAACGAGTGGTAGGTACTGATTTTTCCCGACAAAATTTGCGGAACAAATAAATGAGTAGCTTTTTCAACGAAAATCGTCACGAGCGCTTTAGCGAGAGTGGCGATTTTCCAAAAGCAAAAGCTACGAATGTATTTGTAAGCAAATTTCTGAAAAAATCAGACCACGAATTATATTCGGATGATTAAACAACAAAAGAAATTTCAATGGAAACAATAAAGTTGCCATGCTCGTTGCCATGACATTTCATTTGAGAGAATTGTTTTCGTATATAATATAACGAGTGATACTGATTTTTTCCGACAAAATTTGCGAAACAAATAAATGAGTAGATTTTCCAAAAGCAAAAGCTACGAATGTATTTGTAAGCAAATTTTGCAGAAAAAAATGCAGCAGTGAGGCGGCTGGAACCTCCCCATCGCGTGGATCTTTGACTTGGGTTTCTAGTCGAATTAGCAAAGAAAATGTATGACTGGTTTCCATGATGGTTTTAGAACTTTTTTAGAACACACAAATTGAAACATTCATTAGAGAAAAGTAGGTATAAGTAAGTCCTTTTTAGGCAGTTCTAAAACCGTCGTTGAAACCAGTCTTATACAATTTCTGTGCTAATTCGGCTAGAAACACAAGTCAAAGATCCACGCGATGGGGAGGTTCCAGCCGCTTCACTGCTGCATTTTTTTTGAAACCAGAATTTGAAAACCTTTCTGATGGTGACAATAAATCTTTCAAAAACTTGTTTTGGATGGTTAAATAAGTGAATAATTTAAAGTTGGAAGTTGGAAGTTGGAAGAAATGAAGAATTTATTTAATCTGACGCTTGTAAAGATCATGTTGGCGATATGATGTATCTAGGTATTTTAACCTCCCCAACTCCATCAAAATTTTAAAAAAATGGGAGGTTACTGCAATCACTAAAATTTTCGAATTCGAGATAGCACCAGATCTTCACGTTTTGAGGTCTCAGGAACCCAAAAAAGCGGTTTTCAAAATGTGTCTGTGACGTACGTTTGTAAACACGCCACAGCCAAAACTACTAGACCGATTTGTCTGAAATTTGGTGCGTAGGCATCTCATAACCCAACTTAGATCTGAAAAGCTTTTGGAGCCAATCGTGCAACTAGAAATGCCATTTTGGCACATCAACTTTTAAATTTTAAATGCAAACCCCCATTTTTCACGTCAGGGTAGGAAAGGCCTTCAAATTCTGCTTCTAAAAATGCATTCATTCTTAGTGCCCTTTTGACCAAAAATTTAAAAAAAAATGATTTTTATCGGACTTTTAAATCGCGGTACAGCCCAAGCCCCTGAACCGATTTGGCTGAAATTTTGCACATGGGCATTGTATTGCACGTCGAAGAGCTGAACAAATTTTGGATTCAATCGGCCCACGGAAAGTGCCGTTTTGGCACACCAATTTCCAACTTTGGGTGATCCGAGGCCTCCAGGTTAACCAATGCCACTGCGAAAGCGAGAGCCAATTGAAATGAAAGACTTCGGTCAAGACAAATAAATAAAATAAATAAACTTTAAAATTATTCACTCATTTAACCATCCAAAACAAGTTTTTGAAAGATTTATTGTCACAATTAGAAAGGTCTTCAAATTCTGGTTTTAAATAAGCCAAAATTCGTTCGCATTTAGTGCTCTTTGGGTCAAAAAATCGAAATTTTGTAGTACCACTAAAAATACATTATAGCCCAGATTAGTGAATCGATTTGGCTGAAATTTGCTACATGGAGCTTGGGTGACCCGTTGAAGACCTGAAGAGCTTTTGGAAGCAATTGGTCCACGGGAAGTGCCATTTAAGCATATCAACTTTAAATTTTAAAGCAAGGCCTCCTTTTTTATGTCGCCATTAGAAAGACGATCAAATTCTGGTTCTAAAAATGTATTCACAGTTTCTGCCATTTCAGTGGAAAATAGAGAAAAAATTCTTTCTCATTAAAAGGGAGCGGGCTGACAGTGGATGACAAATTCTGTTGAATTGACTACTATCTACACAGAATACAAAGATCCACGCGATGGGGAGGTTCCAGCCGCTTCTCTGCTGCATTTTTTTTATTGTATGCATGACAACCCTTTTCATACAAATAAACAAACAAATTTTTCTGAAAAATGTGCGAGCGAGCGTTTCGGTAGCAGTTTCTCGTCAAAAAATGCAGCAGAGAAGCGGCTGGAACCTCCCCATCGTGTGGATCTTTGTATTCTGTGTAGATAGTAGTCAATTCGACAGAATTTTTTTAAGCTTATTGTCTGTGACTAATTTCGCAATTTTCTGACAAATACCGACATCACCCATCACATTTGACAATATGTTCCTTTTAAGGTTAACAGTTTGCCACCCTTTTGACAATAACTGATACTTTATGTCATCCACTGTCAGCCTGCTCCCTTTTAATGAAAAATATTTTTTTCTCTATTTTCCACTGAAATGGCAGAAACTGAATTCATTTTTAGAACGAGAATTTGATCGTCTTTCTAATGGCGACATAAAAAAGGAGACCTTTGTTTTTAAAATTTAAAGTTGATTTGCCTAAATGGCACTTCCCGTGGACCAATTGCTTCCACAAGCCTTTCAGGTCTTCAACGGGTCACCCAATCTCCATGTACCAAATTTCAGCCAAATCGATTCGCTAATTTGGGCTATAATGTATTTTTAGTGTTATTATGAAATTTCGATTTTTTGACCCAAAGAGCAGTAAATGCGAACGAATGTTGTCTTACTTAAAACCAGAATTTGAAGACCTTTCTGATGGTGACAATAAATCTTTCAAAAACTTGTTCTGGATGGTTAAATGAGTGAATAATTTTAAAGTTACAAATTAGTGTGCCAAAACGGCAGTTTCCGTGGGCCGATTGGATCCAAAATTTGTTCAGCTCTTCGACGTGCAATACAATCCCCGTGTGCAAAATTTCAGCCAAATCTGTTCAGGGGCTTGAGCTGTACCGCGATTTTAAAGTCGGATAAAAATCATTTTTTTTTCAATTTTTGATCAAAAGGGCACTAAAAATTAATACATTTTTAGAAGCAGAATTTGAAGGCCTTTTCTATCGTGAGGTAAAAAGTGGGGGTTTGCATTTAAAATTTAAAAGTTGATGTGCCAAAATGGCATTTCTAGTTGCTCGATTGGCTTCAAAAGCTTTTCAGATCTAAGTTTCAGCTAAATCTGTCGAGTAGTTTGGGCTGTGGCGTGTTTACGAACGTACGAACGTACGTACGAACGTACGTACATACATACAGACACATTTTAAAAACCACTTTTTTGGGCTCCTGAGACCTCAAAACGTATAGATCCGGTCTTATCTCGAATTCGAAAATTTTAGTGATTGCAGTAACCTCCCTTTTTTTTTAATTGTGAAGTGGAGTGGGGAGGTTAAAATAGACGAAAGCATCCACAATCTTACGCCTGTTAATACGGTAAAATAAAATCAAGATCTTCGGCTTGGAAACAGTTTCGGGCAGTTTTGTCAAGAGAGAAACTATGATGTCAACGGCGAAACAGCCATCGAAGAATGGGCCAAGATACGAAAGGATGTAACCCAGATCGTTGTCCAGTCAGGTACTTAGACTTTTTTCGTTAGCTGTAATTTGCATATTTTGTCCTTAACAGGTTATTTCCAAAATTGATGGGAAAAAGAGGCAAAAATATCACCACTGACCGTCTGTTCTTGACTGTAAACCCGCTGTGGAAAAAAGGAAATTCCGTTGGATTTTTCAAAAATACCCCCGTCGGAAAGAATGAGATCTCAAAATGGACGAAATCCGCTACGCAGCAAATAGGAGTCGGAGAACACCAAATAAAGAAAATCACTGGACACAGTAGCGCAGCTTCAATCAAATCGTATTTGCAGCTGGGTGCCGGTCATCACAGTGGTTTGGTTGAGCATCTGAGGCTAAATCAAGCAGCGGCTGTTGAAGAAGAAATTTCAAGAAAAGAAGTGCAAGAATTTGAGCAACCCTCCGCTATTAATTATAATAACTGTACGTTCCGTTGTAAAAACTGTTACTTTTCAAAACAAGAATAATTACAATTTCCATACTTACATATAGCTTATTTGTAAAATTATCAACATTTGCACTAGTGCAAATTATCGATAATTTTCATTAGTGCAAAATTGCCGCGTAATTTGCCAGCCATTGGTCGAAATTTAGAGATTGAGGTCATTTTATTGGTTTAAATTTTGTGAGGGAAATAGTCGCTGGAAAACCGTCCTGCTTTTCACTCGTGGTGTTTTTCAGTTCAAAACCATGGTGATTGGTCGACTGTCTATAAATTCTGACGTTTGATTGATTTCAAATTCTTGAGTTGTTTAATCACTAAAAAAATCTTTGAAATTCTGAGTTATCATACAGAGTGTCTCAAAACTCGCGCACTTCGAGCCGGAGGCGTTGTGGAGGATCATGAATAAAACATAAAAGTGACAGTAAACTTTTTTTAGACTCACTACCGCAGAGGTAGAATGTTCCAAAGATAAGGACGTACAAACGTACGTACGTACGTACGTACATACATACAGACACATTTTAAAGACCACTTTTTTGGGCTCCTGAGACCTCAAAACGTATAGATCCGGTCTTATCTCGAATTCGAAAATTTTAGTGATTGCAGTAACCTCCCCTTTTTTTTTAAATGGTGAAGTGGAGTGGGGAGGTTAATAATATGGTTTTTAAAGAGTGTGTGTGTACTTAATTCCGCTTTTAAAAAAAATATATTCACACTTCAAACCTGATGATATGTTTTATTTTTGTTGTCAACAATATACCTATCCTCGGAAACAGAATTACAACATTTATTAGTTAATATTTCCGAAGGTTTAGAATAAGCATCTGCCGACGTGCCGACGTTCGCACGGTCCCTCTAGGCCTGGGTAGCCCAATAAGCAATAAACACTGTTTACGATATACCTACCCTTTAGACATAACTGAGTATTTCTTCTAAGAGATAACACTTGCCCCAACCTCACAAGATTTCATTAAAATCGGATTATAAATAAAAAATTTATTAACAGACAAAGTTTGTTCCAACTTTTACGGGCCCACCCTGTATTATGATTCACGTTCATGCACTGCTTCATAAATACTGATAAACAAATCTGTATAACTCATTTTAGAGAAATTTACGTGTAAGTTTTGACCTTTAGAAGGGTTATACTTTTGTAATGGGGGTTCAAATAATAAAATCGTCTCAAGCAGCTTATTTTTAACTTCTACGCTTCGCGAAGCAAGTTAATAAAATCGATCGAAAAATCGAATTGCCAAAAGCAGCTAATCTTTACTTTTCAGGGTCCTGGGAATCCGAAAAAGTGGTTTTCGAAAAATGTCTGTCTGTGTATCTCTGTCTGTCTGTGATCACGCTGCAGCTCAAACTACTGAACGTATCGAGATGAAATTTGTGTGCCTTTTTGGCACATCAACTTTAAAAATTTAAATGCAAACTCCCATTTTTCGCGTTACCATATGAATGCTCTTCGAATTCTGCTTCTAAAAATGTATTCACACTTGTGCCCTTTTGGCCAAAGAATGGTGCCGTGAAAAAAAAACCTATGCATAACTGTATATTTTTATTAGCGGATTCGATAGTTGATTTTCTGTCAAGCCGAAAACCTTAGTGCCATTTTTTCGAAAAATGTCATTTTAGTGGCAAAAGGGCCCTTGCTTCAATTCGTTTTACAAAAACGCATATTCTTGCTATCGGATTCGACAAAAACCTTCCTGCAATTTTTTAGAAAATTTCTATTTTGGTTACAAAAAGCCCCTTTTTGAATTCTTCTATTATCATTATCGAATTCGATAGCTGTTGCAATGCCGGATCGAAAACCTTAGTGCAATTTTTTCGAAAAATGTCACTTTAGGGGTGAAAACATATTTGTACTTTAGATTTTAGTAAATGAGCACCGGGCGCATCAGCCATCGACAACCGCCCGCAACCCGATCTTCGTTAAATAAAGTTAAATGCTACATTTATAAATTCTGTGAAAAAGTAGAAGTTTCTACCGTCTGTCTCCGAGACTGCCAATTTTTTCCCTAGGCTACTCTACAGCCTCAGGCCCAAAGTGCGCGAGTTTTCAGACACCTGCATTTGACATATGCCGACAAATGGCCGATAAACTACTCAGGGTTATTATTTTAAATTTAAATAAAGTAGAGCATTTTCGTTGCAAACTAATTGAACATACATCATAGAAATTGGTTAATCTTTGCAAGTGTAACAAAAAATGCGTTTTTTTTTCATTGGAAAGGCCTATTATTACTAATGAGATTTTTATCTATACTAAGGTATTATTATAGGTATGCATATAATTCTTCGGGGTTAGGTTTATAATTCAACAATGAAAATTGATCTTTTCTTTATCAACTCGAGATCTGACGAACCGAACGACCAGTCGTGCTCGTTCGTATTCGCGGACAATTTGAAAAGATCGGTTTTCAATAATAACTTATGAAGTTGAAATTTATATTGACATTGCCGGCAATGAACCAAGCCAAAATAAATTGAACACTTTCTTCTCATAAAACTTTTGTTTATTTCTGTCGTGTTTTAAGTTAAGTTCTAACCTCGGAAAGTCAATTGAGCGTGAGCACTAAAGAGCACTATGCGTGGAATGTATGAGTATGCCTTTCTTTTTCTTTCCGCGCCCCCGCGCTCCCGCCGTATGTAAAAATCTCCTTAACATACAAATTAACTTAAACATAAAATTATTTACGTTACTCCAGATAGGATACTACTAAAATTCAAGGGTATTATCAATCAAAAATAAATGTTAGCTAATAGAGAAATATTTTTACTAAGATATATGTATATCTAAACATCGTGCAACCCAGCCCTCTGGTGGACGAATATGAACGAAACCACATGTACCTTGTTGAATCAACAACGTCAACGGGATAAAAGTGAGGTTTTGTTATGTTAGAGCTCCCGAGTGTTGGGTTGCATATATTCCTTCACAAATAGAGGCTATCGGTACCTGAATCTTGACTACTCAAATTTTCGCATGCATACAATATCTATAGGTACCTACTCTTAATATTATACCATGTGATTCCAAAATTTCTGGAAATTTCACGTCTACAAATGATTTTTTGCCAAATGGAAATAAGCAACCATCCTTTTTCTCAATTAAGTTGCGAGTTCAACAAATTGGCCATTTATTAAATACAAGTTGTAAAAGCTCTTATAAATTGTTTATTCCAGACACTAAAATCTTCTTTATACTTATGTAATAATAATGTGCGAAATCACGAAAATGAAACGGTGTCTTGACAAAATTCTAGTCCTAACGGAACAAACTGTATAGGAGAAATAATTATCATCCGTTAACAATCTATTAATAATAGGTTGGTAATGCTGGAGCGGCGTGGGAAAAGCCACAAGTGCTGCCACCTGATTATACGTCACTTAAACCCTCATGGCCTACTGTTATTAGAGTCACACCAACTCACGCTATACTACATTTCCTGCAAATTTTAATAATATTTTTAGGCAATTCCGTTTATTAGAATTCCAGCAGGAAAAGCTAAACCACACCTCTTACTACGGTATTCATCGGTGAATACTTGATTGAGTATTAATTACAGACTATTTGTTGCAGTTTCCAGGCTTCGTAAACGTTAATTTTCATTTTACATCCACATTTAATTTCTCCTTAAGTCTAAAAAAGTTATCGTGAGCATTAATTAGTAAATCGATATAACATTTTCTTTTCCAACTTGAATATTTAACATAATTACGAAAAAATAATTAACAGTCGTTAAGTCATTGGAAGTTAGGTAATTAATTTTCAACAGTTTTCGAAGCGACTTTTAATAAACTTCCAAAATGATTGAAAATTATGTGGTCGGTTTAATTTGTGGCGGGTTTCTTATCAAAACGAATTTTGCTAGATATAAATTTGCTGCCATAAATTCCGTAATGACCACTGTCTGACATCGAGTAGCCATAAATTCATTTAACAACTTTAGTGGGCTCTTGCTGGCCACAATTTATCGATCCTTTGGGATTCTCTCGTAAATTGTGGCGAATTCCGGCTTAGTAGTTGCACCAACTATTCGCCGTGAAAGTTAGAAATGTGCTTTGGTCGAAAATATGTGAAAATTTTTCGTCCAATATACGTCTGGCAGATTGCAATAATTTATCTCGGGTTAATTAAAATAAATGACATAACACTGCGTTATGCGCCTCATGACAAAACAAATATCAATCAAACAATTCCGTGGGAAAGGGAGAGGGTGTAGTGAAGACCGCGACTGAAATATGAGTAATTGATAATCGATATAGGACGAGTTGTTCGAGGAGGTGTCATTATAGCAACCGTTCAAACATTATTACCCTAGACCGGTAATAAGAGTTTTGAAGAGTTTCCAGGTTCCCAATTCGAATGTGTAAAGTTACTTGTATTGATGTTTCTGTGGACATGGCTATTGGCTACTGGTTAATAAAATATTGTTGTTGCTTTTAACTTATGACATGTATGCAGAAGTTACATGAAACATGAATAACTTATCACAATTTTGCAATTTTCAAATTCGTGTTTCACTGGACGTCTGTTGTCTGTACTTTAAAGTAATCTTACAGGTCAAATAAAATTTTGATCAGCTTATAATAGTTATTTATGTATCAAGTACCGAAAATACAAGTTTTCAGAACGAGCGTTTATTATTGCAAACCAAGACGACGGACGCCGCGGTTTGTAACTACTGGAAACGTATTTCGGTGCGCGATGCATACAGCGGATTTTCACGTCAAGTTAGTTTTTTTGATGAAACTTTACCTGAGCAATTTAATTTTTTGATTTCTCTTATTTCAATCAAATTTTCTCTTACCTCACAATCTTTCAAAATCTCAATAGTAAATAAAAAGAAAATGTCAATACTCAGATGAATTTGCATCAAAAAATTAAAGTAGATATGTTTTTGCGTTTTTCGAAAATCTCAAATTTTCACCGACTTCTTCGATGTTTTTGAAAATCTAGGGTGACGTGACTGCGTTTCCGGTCAAGTATGTTTCTAACTCAGAAAAAATCGTAGATTCCGAATCCGTTGAGAAAAAGGTGTCATTCTATTTGAAAAAACAAATTCAATATCTTTATTAGGTATATCTAAAAATATTCAAGGTGGAAAGTTTTAAAAATAACACCCTGTATACGATACGTATGTAATATACGTACATACATACACACAGACACATTTTAGAAACCACTTTTTTGGGTTCCTGAGACCTCAAAACGTGAAGAAACCCGTCTTATCTCGAATTCGAAAATGATTGCATCAAGAAAAATAAATGCAAGAAATTCAATCATTGGAACTGCAAGTCGAAGGTAGGTACACTCCTCGGCAATGTTTGTAATTTTTTTTGTAAAATTTTATTGAACTGTTATACAGCTACGGGCTGAGGGATTCCTGCAAATTCTTCACATAATTTTTTGCCGTGTTATTTCAGACGATATATTTAAAAAAATGTTTTTCCTGTATTATTATTCCTGATGCATCATGTAACACTGAAAAATTGACACTTCTAATTTTTATTATTTAATGACAAAAACCCTTAAGCAACTTTTTTGTCAGATTCCGGGAAAACGACTGATAGAGATGCCTTATTTGTAGAGAATTCTCTTGGCTTTATTTTGATATTTATTTTGATTCTATGTAGTTTAGTAATAGAATACCTAATAGTGATTTGATTTGTGAGTACCTGCTTTTAGACAAGCTGCACAGGGACTAAGGGGCAAGTGTTGACTAAATCATAAAATAAATGGTTTTCTATTGATGCTGAAGTGTTTGATACCCTTATTTCTTAATATTCGTAATAAAATTTAAATAAAATGTGTCTGTATTTCCTATTTCCTGGTCCGCATGATCAGTTTCTAGATCATGGTGTAGGTAGCACTCTATTAGTCGTTTCTATGACTTGTCATCTTTTTAAAAAGGTCACATAGCAACGAGGGAGCCGTTTCTTGCATTAAGGATGGGAAAAACGGGGGTAGGAATTGGCAACCTGGAATACAATGAAAGGATAAAATGCGAATTAAATTGGAATGGAACGCAAGATCAGTGGTTCTTATCTAAATTGGTTAGCTAGCTTCCCCATCATCGCAGACAGGTTACATATGTTAACGGAAGAGAGTCTAGGCCACTGGCATTTCTCTCGGGAGTGCCTCAGGGCTCTGTCATGTCGTGGGGCCTAAACTTTTCTCTATTTACGCCGCTGATCTTCCTGCTACAGTTGTTTTTGCTGACGATGTGCAAATGTGATTCTCGTACAGAATTGGAGAAACTGAGACTGCAATGGTAAAGATCAATCATGACTTAGAGAATATTAGACAGTGAAAACATTGGGCGTACTTTGTGACTCTCAGTTGAAGTTCACTGAGTAGGTTGACGTCACGAAAACATAATAATGTGGCTCTTTAAGCAACTGAATTATGCTAGTATTTGTTATGCTCCCTGGATGACAATTGCCAATAAGCTTATAGGCTGCAAACTGCAAGAAATCCTAAAACGATTTGTTAATTTGTAGGCAATGCCTTATGTAAGTATGTAAATACATACATTGTTTTGACACTAGTTTTGACAAATCGTTAACATCCACTTGCACTCGACAGTACGTTGTCTCTGTCCCGTTCGCTGCCCACATCAGAAAATGGAAGTTTTTCTTGTCTTGAAAGTGCCAATCAGTGCCAATCAACTGTAACAATTAGGAAGTTGGGAGGGATGATTGTTTTTAATTATTGTCCATTGTTTCTACTCTTTGACTATGATAGCACTTTTGATAGAACTGAAAATCCGTTTACAAACTAACAGAAAAAACCACAAGCTCTATAACCGGCCCCTATATTTGAGGATTTTTTCTTTCCGAGAATATTATTACAGACTACAGAGGCATTAAAACACAATATAAATCTGAGCTTTTGGCGCGAAAGCTGTGGCGGAAGCGCCACTAACTAGATCTAGTAAGTAATGCATGAGTGTACGATCGCAGCGCTCAGGTGGTCCATCAATGATGCATTGCCAACCGCGATGTTGACAAACACACTTTTCTTTACTACGTCATCAACTTCTTTCAAAGGAATTAGCTCCAATTGTGATACAACAAAAAGAGAGCTGTAAATTTTAATCAAATCTGAGAAACGTAAAATTGTTCATTTAACACGCCTGAAAAATTAATATGTAGGAGATATTCAAGATAATTCGTTGTTTGTAAATGTTTTTCAGACGTTAACAGTGCTCGATTAACGATTCGATAATATTTCAGTGAATAATTGAGGAGAATATTTCAGATCAATCATTAGCATTGCAGAAAATAAACGTAACTAGACAAAGAGTGAGAGAAAGAGACGGCTCGGTAATAAAAATAAAGTGAAGTGCGTTCGATCCCAAACAAGCAATTCCGAGTTTATTGAGTCGATCTGCGGTTTGAAAGCTTGCCACTTGTATTGCAAAAGCTTCGTATCGATGTTGTACCGCCTGACGTTATTGTCTGTTAGCACGACAGATGAAAAAAGAGAAAACTTAACGGTATTCGGTTCTAATAGAAATAAAACTACCAATCGAATAATTACGAAATATGGTAGGGCGGCGACGATTAAATTCCAATGGGGGAGGGTAATTCCACGTAATAAATTAAGGACGTAATCCCTATAAACAGTGAAGATAACAGGCTCATCGGTATAATTCCGCATGTTTACGATCTCTTCTTCTTTAACTTATTATGTCCCACTAAGTGCGTGCTCACCCTTATTTTGCTCTCCTTGCAGTGGAGGGGCATTATTTCAAATGGAATTAAATTGTAAATTTCAACTTTTAAAGTGCTTTCGAGTATTTTATTGTGCTCTAGTCGGCTGTAAATTAGCGTGCTTTTGAATCATCTGGAGTTTCCACCACCATTCACACAACCGACTGACCCGGCGCATCCACCAATTTTATACTCGTTCGTCTGTGCTCACTTTAATAATTATTGTGCATTTATTTTAGGAATGCCTACTCGCAAGCGCTTAGTGCCTTCTATTATAAGGTTCAAGTATTTTAAAGAAATGTATCATCAATAGGCCTCGTGATTCTTCTTCCAAAAAATGAAATACTACTATTTCCTCTGGTAGCATTCATTAAACTTTCAAGCAGATGTTAAAGTTTCTCACGCAAACTCCTATAAAACAAAAACTTTAACTACAATAATATTGTTTACACTCGTATAAACATTCTAAAAAATTTCCAAGTTTTCTGTAGTTAGGCGGTTCAGATCTGAAGATATTTATAGGTATTATAAAATGTTTCAACCTCGAAGAAACACGCACAACTCTGTAGATTTGAAGTCTTTTATAATGACAATAATTGTTTATCATTAAAAAACTATTTTCGGTTTCAGGTGTCACTATCTCAATTTGTATTAGATGGGGTTCTTTTATTATTAGGTACTACTTGCTAATTAATACTTAAGTTCCTATATGTATAGGAAATGATTATAATCTTATTGAGCAGAGACCTCAAATGTAACAATTGCCAATTTAAAGTGAGCCCTTTTTGAATCTCAATGCTGTACCCTTACGTAGAAAAGCAAGCGGACAAGCACAAATTTCTCGCGATTTTTCTAAACAACGGAAAATATTTAAAGAGTGACGAACAAATGCAGTTTGGAGCTGTTACTTTACCACAACCACACCTCCACACATTCGTAAAGTCGTGTCGCATAATAACGAATGCGGGGTTGTGTGTCTCAGGCTTTTTTTCTGTTGGTTTGTAAATGGGATTTCAGCCCTGTCAAAATTCCTGTCGTGGACAATAATTGACAACAAAGATCTCTTTCAACTTCCATTGTTACTGTTTATTGACACTGACAGTGAGTGACGGCAGAGATGTCGGAAGTTTTGACGGATGTGAAATCCCGTTTACAAACCAACAGAAAAAAAGTCTGAGACACTCAACCCCCACGTTCGTTAATATGCGACGAGACTTTAGGCGCTTTCCTTTTACACATTTATCTGAGTTGCCTCAGTCAATCTCAGAAACTTGATTGGTTTATTTGAATATTGACCAATCAAACTGCTGAGTTAAGTGAGCCTTCTCAGATAAATGTGTAAATGGAAAGCAGCTTTTATGTACTCTCTATTCCTTTTCTATTGAAGTGACAGAACGTAAAAATTTGAATTTTAGGTTGGTATGAGGAAACTTTGCAAGGAATCTTGCTAACAGGTGAGTTGGTAGAAGCGATTTCAATGTGATACGTCAGAAAACATGACAAATGTCAAAATTTAGCAATTGCTCTGAATTGGCGCAAAATTGCCTTTGTGTGCGTGCAGTTTTGAGTAAATTGCAAAGAAAAATATCCAGGAAAAAGCCTCACGTACGTTTATCTGTGACACTGCTGCTAACAATAAAAATAAACCCTAAAACATTTGGGTTATGTAATGTTTTTGCTTTCCCGCTAAATTTCGGTCGAATTGTCAAAAGTTCAGGCTCTTACAAATTAGGGTTGTACAGTACAGAAAAATTTTAGTTCTGCTATAGAAAATGAACGGACTTTATATTTTTTTTCTATTTTTATTACTATGTAAAAGTAGCTGAAGGTTGGAATTTATTGTCCAGGCCATTCATCAGATTTGAATTCACCCTGTCTGTGTCCTCCTTAAGGTCATCTAACTTAACCACCATTATTGCCACTTTCCAAAACGGATTTTAAGATTAAAGTTAATCCGCCCCTCATTCTATTGTGAATTTTCATGTGGCACTTTAAATTGCATTATTTGAGTACAACTAAAACCAAAGCGACGATAGAAAATTGCCAGGTTCTAATTAATAAAAGATTGACGGATTGATCAATTTTAGTTCTGAAAGCCATTTTGCAAAGAGGAGACGATTTTTATAGTCCGGGAGGCAGTGATCATTTTTGGTATGTCATTTCAACGAATTTGATTTAGCAGTTTTCTAGTTATTTTCATACTGCAGATTACTGAAACAGAAGTCTGCCGTAAATCCTGCGGGACAGGGGCTAATGGCAACCATTTTAATTTCTCAAAAATTGACAACTCGGATACCGCAAAAGATACGAAATTTTATTAAATATGAAAAAAATTGTGTTTTTCAGTGTTGATTAAGAATCTGGAAAGAAATTGAAGATATCTGGTTTGGTTCCTGAATACTGAAAAAACTGAAAAATTACATATTTTAATCTAGAAGGTCTAGAAAAGTTTTCGTCGCCTCATTTTATTCTGCGTGCAAGGTAATGTAATTGAATCAAATTTCGTAATGATCTGCCGATTAGTAACCACGTTGTCAATTTTCAGTCTTTTCAGTATATTTCAGTAACCAATCTAGATACCTTAGATTTCTTTTCAGATTCTTAAAAAAAATACAACTATTTTTTTATTTAATAAAATTTCGTATCTGTTATAGCCGCAATTAGTCACTGCCCCACAAGATTTATGGCAGACTTCCATTTTAGTAATCTCCAGCATGAAGATAACTATAAAAATGCTAAACCAAAAATGTTCACTGCCTCCCGGACTATTAGAATTACACTGATGGTGCCAATTTCAATCTGATGAATAGCATCAACAATCCCAACCTTCAACTACGTCGAGTTTTATTAAATAAAATATCGTAAACGAACGTTTATGAAAAAAGAAAAAACTGTTTTTTATGGGTCACTCTTTACATATGTAGATTTTTGACTTAAGTTTATGGTTGGTTATCTAGTGTCCCTTCTTTTGGCAGTTGTAGACAAAATGTTGTAGATACCTATGTAATGCGCAAATAAGTATCTTTTCTACACTTGTCACATGATTAAGTAAATAATTGCGTTGTTGGAGGATTACAAAAATGATTTAATTTTAACATGAACTATACAAACTTGTGCATGGAATGTTGAATGTAATTTTCTCATATGATTTTCTTCTGGAAGATTGTCCTGTTTAAAATCTTTTTCAAAATATAATCATGCAACTATTCCTTCAGGGATTCCTTGCATGGATTATTCTTTTTGGGGTGGAAACACTTGTCTCACATTTTGCAATTTCCTTGAAATATTTCAGAAGAGCTTCAATTGTATCGGTCTATAAATTTTTAATGTCACAAGAAACTTTCCGCCACTAATTATGTGATAATAGGGAAACAACATAACAACAACGATAAAGTTTAATTTTTTTTTGTTTTAAACAATACATTACTCATTCGCTTTCAGTAAATAATTTTGAGATATTTCTTATGCGCAGCTAATGTAAGACGGCTTTTTCAATATGTCCATTATTCTAGATAAAGGTTTTAGGGCCTCATCCTTAGGGGGATTCAAAGGAGATCAAGATAATCTTGTTGAGGAGATATACTTTCCATGGATGTAATTCTTATAGGAAAAGTCTAAAGTAGGACAAAAATAGGTATGTAACTGATCTGGAGCAATGGACTAATCCAGTAAATGTATTAGATAATAGACGAATTGTACTTAACACATGCTTAGTTTATATTATATTCATATAAACAGCCGTGTCAATAGAGTTAATAATAAATGAATGTAAACTTACCGACGGATTGGGCATACACCGCCTCGTCATAGGCTCTGGATTCCGGTATGTCGGCGAATATCTGCCCGCGAAACAGGCTCCGGTTGAAGTGATGGGTCCGTGGAGTCCCGTGTGTCCCTTGGACCCCATCATCTTGTCAGGCGAATACATCACAGTGAAATTGTCTAACGAAACCTGGCAATCATAACGAAAGAGACAACAATTTAAGAACCCATCCCGCACTTAAACGAAAAATTTACATTTTCACATCCGGTCCACATTGCTAAAAATTTCTAGGGTCGGTCGGTACTGGACATTATCTGTCTTTTCAATGCACTGAAAATATTCACCCTAGAGTTCTAAGGGTTGACTGAAGGCAAACTAACGTCTGCCATTGGAGTTGTGACGGCGTTTTAGGGGGTTAATATAAATGCGCATGTGTGACGTCCCGACGCCCGCCCCCTGCTTCTATATCTGAGGCCGCATTCGCCTCTAACAAATTAGTGGCATTTTGATGGGATATGGATTTTTCGAATTGTAATCAAAAGGGGTCATAAACGCTTTTTGATGAGAAACAACGGAGCTTTAAATTGCAATTTCCATACGTATACACGACCCTCAATCACGGCCGTAAAGCGAGGGAAATAACCGTATTTTCGACAATTGAATAATTTTCTTTTTTTAAGATTCACATTAGCTTTTGAGGCGGAATTTCTATTTGGAAGGAATTGCAAAAAACAGCACTTTGAATCATTGAACCTGGCTACTCAAAAAATCATCGCAACAGAGGTGACAACTGGATAAAAGCTCTAAATAATTGACCACAGCAATAATAGAACGGAAGGCCACTCTTGTTGGTAGGTACAACCTGAAAAATATTTCCCCCCGAAACAAATTCAGATCGCATTATACATGAAACTGGATTTTGAAATTATAAAAAAATGACTGTTTCATTTATGAACAGATAAATTTAACTATACTCACATGTAAACTATACGTGAAACAAACTCATATTATATTACCCACTGCTATTTTCATAACTTAAGTAATTTTTTGTTGAAAATAATAATTACCCAAAAAAAATAGTGCAACACCAAATTAAATTTTTCTACAAACACTATTAAAAACAGTTGTTTTAACGTTTGTTGATAATTGTTAAAAATGACATTTTATGAATACCACAGTATTAAAAGTCATTTACTTTTAACATTTATGTTAAAAGTGATTTACTTTTAACACTCAGTGTTAAAAGTGACAATGCCACAACAATTAAACAAGCCGCGGCAACAAACTGTCACTATACCTTAGTTACAGCGAATTTCATGGACGTTTTCTACTAATAATATGAAAACTTTTGCTTTTAGTCGTGTTTGTAGAAAAAATAGTGTATGATATGCGTGTTAAAAGTGATTTTATTTTGTTCGAAGGGATGGGCAACTCCGCTGCGCGTCGTGTCCCAAACTTCCCTTCTCACAAAATAAAATGCCACTTTTAACACTTATATCATAAATAACTATTTTCTACGACCAATATTAAAAACACTTGTTTTAACGTTTGTTGACAATAGTTAAAAATGACATTTTATGATACCAGTATTAAAAGTCATTTACTTTTAACATTTATGTTAAAAGTGATTTACTTTTAACACTCAGGGATAAAAGTGACAATGCAACTACAATTAAACAAGCCGCCGCGGCAACAAATTGTCACTATACCTTAGTTACGGCGAATTTCATGGACGTTTTCAATTAATAATTTGAAAACTTCTGCTTTCAATCGTGTTGTAGAAAAAATAGTGTATGATATGCGTGTTAAAAGTGATTTTATTTTGTTCGAAGGGATGGGCCACTCCGCTGCGCGTCGTGTCCCAAACTTCCCTTCTTACAAAATAAAATACCACTTTTAACACTTATATCATAAATAACTATTATTAGGTGATAATAATGAATTAATAACAAGGGATGGAAAATGCAAGAATAAATACGTATCTCTTGTTACTTGAGAAGGTGAGATTCAAGGACCGATATATCCTCCAAGTGCCGTCACCTGAATCCATTTCTGAACTCGTTTTTACTCAAATCAGAACATAAATCTGTTTTTTCGCCTAATGAAAACGGCGGTTTGAATGTAATTCTGACGTGTCCATCACAATTGTATTGCATGCTATAGGAAGTAACCAGGAAATAATGTATTTTGTTGTTTTTCAATTCAATAGTTTGATCTTTGTTCAATCGCAATTGTTGAAAAATAAGAATAATTGTGGGACTCCACAGTGCGTTTTCAGATGCCAAAACATACGCACTTTTCTGCACGATTTTACGCAAAATGAAAAGCTGCAAAGGCAAAAAGAATTAGGATGGCTCTTACCCAGTGACGTAACTACATTCAGTTTCATTCAATATTATTGCTATTAATTATAATGTTTTTGAAAGTAGCTAGATAGGCACTTAAAAACAGAGTGCGCCGCAGACGAAAATTTTCGAAAATTTCAAGCTCACGCATCTTCTAAGCACTTCAGAAAGTGTAAGGATGAAATTATGTGAAAAACAACTTAACTCCCATAAAAAGATTTTTTTACGATTTCGCCCCTATTGCAATATAATATCTTTGAAGCATAAAAGAGGACACTTCTAAATGAAGATTATCACAGTAGTTCTACAAATTTTTGAGTTATGTAGTGATAACTGATAGACCACAAACAAAGACAAAAAGTCGCATTCTTACAAAGGTATAGATATCGCCAGCAGGTATATCTATTTTTCTCCCACGTCTTGCACATTTATTAGCAGGGTTAGGCATAAACTATTATCTGTGCTATATCTAATTTCGCTTTGATTATTTTTGTCTCTAAGTCCAGCGGTCCAGCGAGGCGAGTCCGTGCCCCTAAGAACGCCGCCCCCACCATCGTCGGGTATAGCCGTCCATCGGCACTGTTGACTGTTTCACATGCCAATAATATTATTGTTGTTATTATTATTAAAAAATTCAGGAATGAGTACTTATTGAGTTAGGTAACAGACAGCTATAATAAATAATCCTGCTGCAGCTGCCTGATCTAATTGTAAGAAAACACAAAGAAATTTTTTGCATTCTCATAGGCATTGCCATCATAGGTATTAGTTTTTATTAATTTTTAATAACAAAAATTATTATTAAGGACAGGGCCCGGCCCCCCCCGCACTGCGGCGTCTGCGGAACCGTTGATACGTCACTGCTCTTACCATGACTTAAGTATTAAACTCCTGCCGAATGTGCAGGAAAGATATTAAAATAAATAATAAATAAAATTATAATATTTCATTAATCTCCCCAACCCCATAATTCAAAAAAATGTTAGGTTACTGCAATCACTAAAATTTTTGAAATCGAGATAGCACCAGATCTATATGTGTCTATATGAGATCTCAAGAAACCAAAATAGTGTATGTGTTCTTTCGTCATCATTCCGTGCATCATTAGAAAGATGATTAAATTCTGGTTTTAAAAATGTATTCCAGAGTTTCTATACCAATTCGGTGGAAAATATAGAAAATTCTCATTCTCATTAGTGTCTTTGTCACATTCAGTGCTATTCAGGTAATTCTTGAAATTTGTCAACATTGAAATCAATTGAGAGAACTTGATTGGTCAATGTGACTATTGTTTACGTTGTTGTCTGAGATATATCAATATTATATTGAAAGTAAACATTTTCAGAAAGTGATGGTTGGGTCTTGCTAAATGTCAATTGACTTGTGAAAAATATTGATATCAAAATTGATAAATCTGGTGATATCCCAGACAACAACGTAAACAATAGCCACATTCCGCCAATCCAGTTCTCTCAATTGATTTCAATATTGACAAATTTCAAGAAATACCTGAATAGCACTGATTGACAAGCGGTCTAAAAATTTTCGTATTCAATTGACTACGGCCCACACAGAAATCAAAGATCCACGTAATGGGGAGGTTCCAGTCTCTTCTCTGCTGCCTATTTCATATTTGACTGTAGCATTTTCCCCCTTAGCTTTACAGATTTTTGACCCTTTCACCATGTTCCCTAATGACCCAATTCGGTGTTATGGGACAGAAGGAGCGCATGGTATCATAGCGACAGTGTCAAAAATTTGTAAAGCTAAGGGGAAAAATGCTACAGTCAAATATGAAATCATCAGTTCAAAAAGAGGACGAAGGCACCTTAATCTTTCTGTCATTCGATGAAAACTACGCTCTATTATCACGACTGACGTTTTCTATGGTATCATCTTAAATTATTTAACCTCCCCACAACCAATTTTTAAAAAAATGGGCAGCTACGAAAGCAGCTAGACCGTCTGTCTCTACTATGATTTTATAATCTGGGTATACGGAGTGGTCGTTTCATCTTGAGACTGGCAAATATCTCAGAAAGGAAGCATCTTAGAAAAAAATTATCTGTATAAAAGTTTCATGACTTCGAGGGGGAAAATAGATGGCATCATCGCCATTTTGATTCAAAGTCATTTTCAAGGTCAAATAAGGACAACTTTATTTTTTTAAATGGAAACCTATATTTTTTATTACAGGTTCTTATTCCCCGTAAAAGAACAAACAACTCTTATCTAAACTATTTTTGGATCAGATGAACACGTTTCCATTAAAAAAAATTAAGTTGACCTTCATTTGACCTTGAAAATGACAATCATTCAAAATGGCGATGATGCCATCTATTTTCCCCCTCGAAGTCAGAAAACTTTTATACAAAACATTTTTTTTTAAAACGCTTCCTTTCCGATTGCCAGTCTTGCCAGTCTCAAGATAAAACGACCACCCGGTATATTCTGCTTTCCGTTTACACCTTTATCTGAGGAGCCTCAGTTAATCTCAGCAATTTGATTGGTCAACATTCAAATGAACCAATCAAATTGCTGAGATTAACTGAAGCTCGGTGTAAATGGAAAGCGCCTTTTATCTCCGTGACGTGAGATTGCTGTCATCTCTGTCACAACTTTTTCGGTAACTAAATTCAAAATTCTAGTGTTCTTGTCCTATTTTTTACATTATAACACCAAGAGAATGAGGGATTACTTTGCAATATTAGTCGGGCAGGCTTTATTGCTCGCGTCACAATATGAAACACAAAGTATTCTACTGGCAGGATTGTGTTGTCTCGGCTTTTGGGTGATACTCTGCTGGATAGTGCAGGTAAACTTGAAATAAGTTCAGGATTAAACTTTTACTTGAAATTTTTAGCTTCTAAAGATTGTATGTTGGATATGGCCGATACTTGTTATAGCAGCTGTGCTTATATCGCTTCCCGCAGTGAGAGAATGGATAACAGACGACAGAATTTCCCAACAGTTAGACGAATTTTTGAGTTTATTGAAACGTTTTGATTTTAATAAAGCCGGAACGTAAATCCTTGCTTTTGAAGTCTCCACAATAAATTCTTAATGAAGCGAAACAATCGAAACAGGTGTCGGATTTATCGATGGGAATTCGTCCAAAATAATGTTCCTCCATAACACAATGGGTGATTAAATTCATCGATTAAAAGATTCCATATGTTCTATAATGTTGGTGAATTTTTGATGAAAACATGGCAACCTCTGCCTGCAGGCAGGATAGTTGAGGTGCGTAGATGCGTTCAAGCAAAAAGGGACATGTCCATAATTATGTACATCTCGTCTTCGACTCGTTTTTGCAAACCTTTCCTGGATTCTGTTATACTGTACTTACCAACCTAATATCGTAATATACTATTTTTCTAAATCACATCATAATTAACAATTTTTGGTAACTAGGAGAACAGAAAGTCAAACTTTTTGGTACTAGTACCATAAAGTAGTTGCTTTTTGGTAAAGTCGAAACTTGAAAAATGAGCTTTAAGCCAATTCATACTATTTAACAATTATTTATTTTAACATAGAACTTTATTTTATTTTTTGAAGATCAACTTCAAATTAATCTTACAGTTACTGCAATTATTAGTATTCACAGTGAATCCGGGTTGGTCTAGACTGATTAATTCTCTGGTTGATTCATTCGAAGTCACTGTTACATTACTGGTAGATGTACCAACAGCAGCAGCTGCCCCCTTAGGTTGCTTCGTTACATGTCGCGAAAAAAATTGATCGCCGATTCGTTTTATATTTTCAATGGAGTCTTCAATATAACTTTCTGCTACACTTGAACTCTTCCATCCCCCATGTCTCTTAATGGTTGACAGATTTTCTCCAGAATCCGCCAAAAAAGATGCAGAACATCTTCTAAAGCAGTGACCGGTGTACAATTCGCAATTTGTTAACTTGAGATATGCTGCAATTCTTGTGGGAATTTTGCCAATCGTGTGGACGCCCACTGGTTGAGTCGTGCATTTAAATTTCTTGTAGAAAACAAAGAAACGGCGGTGATCTGTATGGGAAGGTCGGAGAGATGAGTATTTTCGAAAAATTTCCACAGTATTGTAAGGTGAGTTTTCTGGTGTTGTGATGGTAAAAACTCTTTCAATCTTGTTCTTCGTAAATGGTACTTTAACTAAGATCGTAGATCCTAGGTCCTGTATGTCGTCCACACTCATCGAGGTTAATTCCTGTCGACGGCAAGCCCCCGAAACACCCATTATAGCAACAACCTGATAAAGACAATTATTATTATTCGGACAAAATTTGATTTAAAAATAATTACCTTTATTAGCAAATAGTCTTCATCCGGTGCCTCTACCATAAATTTATCAACCTCCTCCTTAGTAAATACCTTTGATTTTTTGGCTTTATATCCATCAGAATTACGTTTTAAAAACGCAGTAAGCTTCGAAAAACGGCTAATGTCGATATTTTCTTTGATTAGAATGACTGCTTTTACCATTGAGTATTTGGACCACACAGTTGAACTCTTGTACACTTTAGCCAGATTAGCAAAATATGCTAAAAGGATGTTCTCTGATACTTTATTGGCATTTTCCGTTGCACACCATTCCTTGAATCGACGATACTCGTACTCGTATTTTTCTCGGGATTTACTGGGCAACAAATTTAAAGTTGCGATATTAGCGGCTTCTGCAATCGTCGGTGGGGTACACGGTCTACTTAAATCATCTTCTTCATCCATTGTATTTGCCATGAGAAATAATTAGGACGAAAGACGTGAAAATTTGTACGGTTGTTAGGCGGTTGTTTACTTGACTTTTCAGTTGTCGATCCAATAAACAATAGACATTTCATTTGTTTTTTTTTGGTGTTTATTAACAATGCTCAATTTTATTCAACCAATCTCTATAAAAAGGTTGTAAATTGTGATTTAGAAAAAAACGTTGTATGCAACGCGTACCGAAATACGTTTTCAGTATACTCTCGTGGTTGCAAACCGCGGCTTCGCCTTGGTTTGCAATAATCCACGCTCGTACTGAAAACTTGTATTTTCGGTACTTGATACATAAATAACTATTTTCATTCCTGCCCTGAAGAATATAGTAACAATAAAACTGCTTAAAAGCTCAGACAAACAATAATCAAAGCTTTTTTGCTTTTCAAAGCAGAAAAATTTCAGTGCATTCTTTAAACTATACAATTATGAGGATTCATGAATCAATTTGTAATATTTGTTTAACAGTTTAGCGCCAATATACAGGGTGTCACAACATCATGGTACGCCCCCCTTTTTCCATAGTCTTTGAAATACTTTCTGACATATTAACCAAATTATATACAGGGTGTTTCAATGAAAAGAAGCCACACCAAATATTTCGTAAACCAAATAAAATATGAAAATTCGCTCGGACAGGTCGATTTTTAATTGAAGAGGGACCCTTAAATCCATGCTTGGCGAAATTCCAAAACTCACCCCCTAACCCCCACCTACTTCCACTTAAAAATTTTAAATCGCAACTTGTGATACATCATTTGAAAGATAATTTCATTGCCAATCTAACGCTGTAACAATTTTTGATATTTGTTCAACTCTAGCGCTGGTGGTTTGGGACATAATTTTTTAAAGATAGGGTCACATAATTAAGAACACAAAAGACATTTTTAATATCATCCGATTATTATAGAAAGGCGTAATGTGCTCATTGTAAGGCACTTCAAAAGAAAATCTAAAGCATCAGTTTTACAACTTCTGAATCCTATTTTTAACTTCCACAGTTAGAAAACAATAATAAGAGATGCTACAAAAATTGAACTGACTCAAGACAAGGACATAGCTTCCATTAAATTTCTTGGTACAAGTATAACTCTCATAAATTGATACAGGTATTTCAGCTTTACGTAAGCGAAACCAAGTAACCTTGTTATATGTTCTTGATAGTTGAGAAGAAGATGAAAGCAAATGATTTAAAAGTGTTAAAAGACTTGTCAAAGTAGGTAAGCACTTTATTACTTAAGAGCGAATAATATGGGCCACGTGATTGCAAATCATGTCCGCTTTTTACAAATCAATTATCCTGAACAACATAAACGAAAAGTACAAAAGCCACAAGCACGAACGGCTAGGGCGCCATCTAGTTGCGTGAGAGGGCGCGTGGCCTACACGCGCAACCCTCCACATGATCACATGTATCTAATTGCATTTGATATAATCACGTGATAAAATTAATGCGGTACTTGAATGCCACGTGTCACATCATGCATACGTACCCATCACTCTAGCAGACAACTCGAGCTTTGTTTCCTAGAATTTGAGCTTTCACTGCCATATGTTCACTTCTTTTTGATTTATTTGGTTAGCATGACTTGCACCTTCAAACAATTAATTTAATGCTAATCAAGTGACCGGAAGTTATGGTATGAAAATATACAAAATATCACAATCAAATGCGCTGCTGTAGTTTTTAACGTAAAAACTGCCTCTCGTGCATCGAAACTATTATTTTCATATAATAAGGGTTCAATGCAAGGACAAAATTGCGGTTTTATTTGCCTTCGTGTCTACCGGAAGTTGTTAATAATGCCTACGGAAGAGCTATTAAGGTACGTTAAGACCCTCCGAAGAAATCATCGTGTAGATGAGAGCCCTTGTTAGAGTAAGTTTTATCGGACAAATGACTTTCTATTAGTGTTTGCGTAAATACAAGGGGCATTCGAAGCGGAAGGGTCTGACCAAAATATCTATTTTCCTTCATTAGGGAAGTATAGTGAAAATCATTATTGTTTCCGTACGCTTCAAGGCAGAGATATGGTAGGATTCGCTCACCTTCGATTGCAGAATGTATGTGACGCAAAGAAGTACTTAAACATGTCTCATGTTTAAGGCTCGGATTATAGGCAAATTGCATTTTTTGCATATTTTGCATTTTTATGCGTTTCTTGCGCTTTTTGCCTATTTTAGTGTACACTGCCTATTTGTGCATATATCTTTAATTCCATGGTACCTGCCTATATTTTGTTATTTTTATGATTTCTGCGGGTTTTTCTGAAAAGGTTTGTTGGTCTATCGATTTTAGTAAAATTTAGGTACATTGGGTACAAAAACAGGTAGGTATCGCCGTAATGATCCATATCCGCTTTAATAAAAGGAGGGATGGTAAAAAAAGTTTTGTTTATCGGGTTCATTCACAATTTATTTGCGAAATAGCTAAGTTGCTCTGTGAAAATCATGCCTTCCAAATTATTATCGCGGATCCGACCCTACCTGAAACTTTCTCTAGATAGTGACAGTGTTTCCTGCATCAAACCTTGCTGCAAAGCGGTAAGTTTTTTAAAATTGATTTTAAATATTTTTTATAAAATATACACATACTTTTAAATAATTATACTAGACCGGTGTTACTTAATACCTAATTAACAACTGATTTTAATGTTTTCTTAATATTGTAGATCTCCAGCACATCTTATAGACCAGCGTTGAACGACTCTCTTCACAGAAGGAAATGTGAAAGAAGAAGTTCAAGCAACGTATCGCAAATATCCATACTAAAAAAGTTATTTATGATATAAGTGTTAAAAGTGGTATTTTATTTTGTGAGAAGGGAAGTTTGGGAAACGACGCGCAGCGGAGTGGCCCATTCCTTCGAACAAAATAAAATCACTTTTAACACGCATATCATACACTATTTTTTCTACAAACACGATTAAATAGCAGAAGTTTTCAAATTATTAATTGAAAACGTCCGTGAAATTCGCCGTAACTAAGGTATAGTGACAATTTATTGAAGCGGCTTGTTTAATTGTTGTTGCATTGTCACTTTTAACACTTGAGTGTTAAAAGTAAATCATTTTTAACACCAGTGTCAAAAGTAAATGACTTTTAATACTGGTGTCAGAAAATTCTACAAATTTTATTAAATAACTCAAAAATGATTGAATTTAAGTACACACCTGACAAAAATTGCACAGAATGGCAAAATATCTACCAAAGACTTTCTGAGCGAAGACTCTAACTTCAAAGATAACTGAGATATCGATTTTTTTATTATTTGCCTTTGGGGCGCTCTACCGGCCAAACCGTGGGCCCCACAAGGTTGCGCCCGTGAGACGTTTTAATCAGCATCGCCCGGGCTACAACATATTAAAAATCGAAAAAAATCTATCGATCTAAATTTTCCATAAGAAGTGTGCGGGGTCCTTTGCAAAAATTATGCTAGCTTTACATCCATTGTGAAAATTGTAAGTTATTCCGTCAACAATAATATCCCTAATGTAGAACTGAACGTCGAAAGGTAAGTACAGACCATCACACTAAACGTGGATCGGTTTGAAGATTTTGAGTTCAAGCGATGAACTTTCGATATTTACTTCCCTATGGATCATCCATCTGGCTAAGTGCATGGAAGACTAAGCCCTTAGCAAAATATAAATAAACTCAAGCAATTAAATACTATCAAAGTGTTGAGGAGCTAAATGTAAATGTCAAAATGAGGAAAAAAACGTACGGGATTCTGGAAATAATCTTAGCAAATATAACGCGACCATTGATTTTTTATCTGCAAAATTTTCCAAAGTCAGACTCTAAACTTCCGTTTTAGATAATTTTGTTCGTTGAATTTGGACATTTATATTCGGAGAGCTAAAGCTCTCGGGCTCTAATCAGAATATAAATGCCCAATTCAACTCGCAAGATCCTCAAACGGAAGTTTATTGTCACTTTTGAAAATTTATCCGATAAAAAATCAAGGTCTTGTTATATTAATGTTGATTATTTTCAAATCTCCTTTTAAACCAATCAATTAGACTCATTTTTAAATTTCTATCCAATCAAGTTCATTTAAGAGTGATTAATGCATTTTATCGGTGTTTGCACGAGTCATTTAATCGTTTCCGATGACCACTTGATTTTAAACACAATTTGTTCACTGCTGAAAATCACCACTTAAACAAAATTATGGGAAATAAAGGTCCACAAATACGACCACCAAACACAAGTCTTTCCACAAACCATATTTTAGGTGTTTTTGGACATAAAGAACGCTGATTTCTTCTGGATATATCCTAAAAACTCAATAACATTTTGTTTGCACGGTTCCTAACCTCAAACGTCATTAATGTCAATGAGCTATAAAGGCTCGTTCGCAACATCATATTGGGCTTTTGAGTATAGGCAACCCCGGTTTAAAAAATCATTATTTTATCAAAACAAGAGTTTAATTTGTGAAATAATCTTACCGAATACCACTCGTGCATCGCTATTGCAATCGGTTAAATTTTAGAAATAATTACTCAAGCTTTGTTGCCGTATAGGTAAAACAATTCGAACTAAATTGCCATTTACTATCAAAGATTAAAGCCCTCGAGCTAAAGCTCTCGGGCCTTAATCAGATAATAAATGACAATTTAGTTCTCATTATTTTACCACCGGCAACAAGCTTTCGTAATCATTTTCAAAATTTAACCGATTAAATAGCATGCACTTGTGGTATTATAAGCGATAAAATTGTATTGATGATGGAATTTAATGCTCAGTGATGCTGCGGCATACATGGTTAAGGCTGGTCAGGCTAAAAATTATTTAAAAGTGCTTTATCCTAACTTAATTCATTGTACTTGTCTCGCCCATGATGGAATACATAGGGTTGCAGAAGAAATCAGTTAGTAAACGATTTAATTAATAATATGAAGAAGGTTTTTATCAAGGCTTCATTAAAGGTCCAAGTACCTATATCGGGAAACACTTCCACAATGTTCCATTGCTTCTCAAACCAGTGGGGCACGTGGCTCCAAATTGAAGAGATAATGTCAAAATTTGATAATGATTCTTTTGCTGCAATTAGAGAGGCAAAAAATATTGGCAGCAGAGAAGCGGCTGGAACCTCTCCATCGTGTGGTTCTTTGATTTTCGTGTCTTGTCTTTAAAATTTTAAAGCTGATATGTCCAAGTGGCCCTTCCCGTGGACCAATTGCTCTCAATAGCCTTTCAGCACGTCAGCGGGTCACCTAATCTCCATGTACCAAATTTCAGCCAAATCGATCCAGTAGTTCGGGCTATGACGTGGTCTTAGTGTTATTACAAAATTTCGATTTTTCTACCCGAATGAGAATCGATTTTATCTTATTTAAAACCTGAATTTGAAGACCCTTCTGATGGTGACAATAAATCTTTCAAAAACTTGTTTTGGATTATTAAATGAGAGAATAATTTTAAATTTGGAAATTGGTGTGCTAAAAAGGCACTTTCGTGGGTCCATTGAATCTAAAAATTTGTTCAGCTCTTCGACGTGTAATACAATCCCCGTGTGCAAAATTTCAGCCATATCGGTTCAGGGGCTTTTGCTGTACCGCGATTTTAAAGTCCGATAAATATCTCGATTTTTGTAGTTTTGGTCAAAAGGGCACTGATAGTAAATACATCTTTGGAAGCAGAATCTGACGGCCTTTCTTATGGTGACGTGAAAAATGGAGTTTTGCATTTAAAATTCAAAAGTTGATATGCCAAAATGGTGTTTCTGGTTGCACGATTGGCTCTAAAGACTACGCACCAAATTTCAACCAAATCGGTTCAGTAGTTTTGGCTGTGGCTTGTTTACAAACGTACGAACGTACGTACGTACACACAGACACATTTTTAAAACCACTTTTTTGGGTTCCTGAGACCTCAAAACGTGAATAACTGGTGTTATCTCAAATTCGAAAATTTTACCACCCTGAAGGTGGAACGATGAAAGCCATTGGTTCTCGTTTGTACGCCGCTATCTGTCGCAAGAAGAGACAGCAGAAGCGTCGACCGGTGGTTACTTATGCATGTCAGCATTGAGCAGTCAGAAATTCCGGAGTTCAGCAGCATCAGAAAGTGATGTGGGGCTTGCGGCTGGCGTCGACGGAAGCGACGTCGAGGTGGCGATGATGAGTGGTACGCAGGTCCCCCGTGGTTTTATAATCAATCCGGCGGCCAGGTGTCAAGTCCTCGTTTACAGAAGCTAAGGTACTGAATAAAAGAAGAGGCGCTTGCCGTGTTAAAAGCCACGCGGCTCAATTATTAACCTGCTGCTTGACCCGACCTGCAACATCTACTCAAATATTTAATTGTTCCGCCACTCACCAACCTGTGATTTGTTGTCAAACGGTTATTTACTTTCTAACTAACTTTTATACCCACTTGTAAGGATTAACCTTCTTACTTCTTCGGAAAACTAAAATTAATGCCAGGCCCCCGCCGTGAAATTAAACTCATCAAACAATCTTTAAAATTCAGGAAAATTTCAAACGACCGCCAGATCAAAAAACACGAAAACAAACAGAATTAAAATTCACGGGCACGCTAAACTTTTTTAAATGGTTTTTTTAATAAGGCAGCCGGATAGCGTATCGATGTAGCCGGAGGAGGCCACGCGAGAGAGAATTGGTTCTGATTAAGACTGCGCCCCCCGAGGCTCTATTTGTCATTAGCTCAGTTAACTCGCTGTTTCTGTTTGCTAATCGCAGATGTAGCTGATTTAGACCTTACTGATACGTGTTTGATTTAGGCATGCGATGTGGACTGCGCCCCTATTTCACAATTTTCCTGCGGCACGTACTCTGCAATTATGGCCTCTTCATTTGCCCAAAAATACATCGGAGAGAGTATACTTCACGATATCGTGGAGCAGGGTTTCCACTGAAACATAATGGGATTGAAAACTGGAGGCACTGTTTGAATTTCGTGTTTATTTTACAAATAGGTAACGGCCCTAACAAATCACGACCGCTTTCCATCAGTCACTTTTGGTGGCCTTCCTCATCATAATAATTATGCAATATTTCTACAGCAATGTTTAAAACACAAATGTACAGCAAGAACAACTTTTCGTTACAATTAATCAAATTCATCGTTTCTTGATAATAATGGTGGAGGCGCCGTAATCACTGGTCAACACTGATTTTGAGGTCAACCTTATTTGAGCGATTTTATGATGAATTTGTGTTGCTTAATTCCAAGTATGTCTTCAGCTTTGCTAAATTGGCTTTTGGGGAAACAGAGATGAGTTAAATGTAATGATTGGTTGGAGTATAAATAACCTAAATCTGACCAAATAGATTATACTTTAGAATAATTGTAAACCCTTACTAATTCATTTACATAATGTCTCATATTGAACTAACGAGTTTCAACTAGAGCACCTTTTTTACGTAAAAATGTACAAGGAATTCAAATTTGTGTTCATAATTGACCCAACATGTCGTATAAAAAAGTTCGATAAAAAAATGTCCGCGGCCTCTCCACTCACGCACGTCCCTGAAACTTTTGCCAAAAACCATTACATCAGTCTCGTTCAGCACAAAAATCTACGACAAAGTTCAAAATTTCGTGACCCTATCGTAAACTGTTCCTCAGAGATTGAAGAAATAACAATTTTTTTTACTCCTTTGAAGGGCCCTAGGATGCATTTTTCGAAAAATGTTTACTAAATTTTAGTCATAATTTTGATCGTAGAACGAAGTGGTAAAATATTGCAGCCTAATTACGGGACACCCTGTTTGATCAAGTATGCTAGCCATTATTCACGAGGATGGCGTTTGAGCCCACGAGGCCTGCCGAGTGGCACAAGTCATCCGAGTGAATATTGGCCATAACCGCGAGTGTAATACTATGCTTTTTCTACTCAAAAAAAATATTTGCAACTTATTTTTCTTGATTAGAACACTTGTCATTTTGACAATTCAATCCACTCGTGTCAAATGTCCGCTGCAGAACTAGTGATGAAGGCCACTTGAAATTTCATTGGCCAAAACAAGAATTAATTATGGATTTTCGATTGTATGATTAGCTGAGAGCAGTGAATTATGGATCCATAAGTCACTGTATGGGATTATGAATACCATTATTATTTGAGAAAGCTGTAGCAATTCCATTATTATTCATTAGGAGTAGAAAAAAGGTTTTATACTAAGGCTTCCAAGTTTTGATAAAGTAGGTATCATTACTACTGTTAATTTCAATTTTTGCTTTTTTATGGTTCATCCAATTAATATACGCGCTCACATGCGATCGTTTTCGCTGGATATCAGTTTTGACGTTGAGGAAATCTGTTAAGCACAGCGAGGAAAATCGAAAATTGGCGATCCACTACTAGCTACAAATCCAGAGCCAATTTGACAAAACCCAAAGTAATATTTTGATCCCAGGGATCGTTTAAATATATTTGGCCGCGAAAAAATTTTTGTTGACCAGTGATTATTCTTGATTTTAATCAACCAAATATGTGCATAATCATCACTTCACCATGCAGTAGCTCTTTTGTTTCAATTAAAGATATTTATCTATTAAATAATTTCATAGAACTGTAAATTCATATACTCCTCACCAAAGCCGCTTTAATATTAATCGAACAAGTGGATCGCCAGTTCCTAAATTTACTGCCAAGTTCTAAATCCAAATAATTAATTCGAATAGAGCACATTTATTAATTATAAAATCATTAACAATTAAACCGTTAATAGACCATAATAAAACATACATTCCCTGCCCAGGCATTGTTAATTGGTTTAAGTATCATAAATGTCCACCTAACATATGTAGAATGAAAATATTGAAATGGGTATCCTTATTTCTTTGCATAGCATCAATTTGACAACATTTCATTCATGTGTTTAGCGTTTACCATTACATATTCATAATGTTTGAATGTCGATTGTTTAATATCTTTGTTCATACGACTAGAGCAACTTAAAAAAAGTTATGACGTTCCTGCAGAATTAGCTAACTCGATTAACGTACATCAGAAGTAAAGTGTTACAAGTAGTAATGCTGCATAAATTTGTAGCGGCGCATAATTATATTAGCCGGATATCCTTTGGGGAAATAGGGCTAAGTGACAGGATAATGCAACGTTCGCCGTAGGGTACTGCAGGCCACGTGACAACAAGTCGCCATCTAATTGCCTAAATCTGTGACGTCACTAATTGTTTTACAATTTCAATTAGTGATATTCGGAATAGAATCCTTGGGGGGGCGTCCGTCCGGTCTTCATTCATTCGGCGAATCAAACACGAATTCCGACACCGTTCGATCGATTTTACTACGTTCGAAGAAAACCTTTTGTGGAAGATGGAAGATTATTACAAATAATAATAATCGTTTATTTTCAAACGTCACATAATTATTTAAATGACTGTGTTGACAAGGTATAACCGTCATTTCTATGACACCATTTTTTGCGGCGTGTTAAACTCCGGAGGAGTTTAAATTCATCATTATTTGCAATTTTACAAAGTGTCAAAGTGACGCGCAACAGACGTGAGTAGAAAATTTTCGATTTTTTCGTTTGAAGACTCGTATGTATTTAATTTGCCTCGCTCCGCTCGGCGTTTCAACTTCCATACTAGTCACATAATGGCCGGTATGAATAAACGGTAACAAAGCCTTTGCTCATAGTTCTATCCTTTTCTCGTGCACAAAAATCTTATATTTGTATCCTTTATTAATGCAAGTATGAGCATCTTGTAACACTTTATTCATACCAGCCAATGTCTTACTTAAACTTATAACAAACTAAATATCTATTATCGATGTCCTGCAACATGTCTTTTCTACTAGTTGTCTTAAAATGTAGCTGTTAATAAAATCTTGTGACAAATTAAGTGAACGTTATACAATCCAGATTGTTTCAAAGGTAAGACAGATTAAAAAAAGCACAAGGGAGCGTAGTATTTCCTCTTCGAGGCAGGAAAAAGTCCTAATTGAAGATCCTGTTTATTTATTGGCTCGCTCCACCGACTCCGAGGTATGTGTAATCTAATACCGACCGAATAAATCCACATTTAGGTTGACAGAAAGAAGCCGGGCAAGCTCGCACCATCTCCCAACCTTACAAGGATATTTTAATCCCAGACTCGGAAGGAATTATTATTTTTATAGAGTGGCGCTCTCCCCTCTGTTTTATAGGGCACAACAATCTTAACACAAGTGTATGTGTACATGACAATAAAATAAATATACGGGGGACTCGCTTTGATCCTGCAGCACTTTGGGGAGTCGCGCGACTTCACTACATGCTCCCCATAGACGTGTGCTCTCCACATAACGCGACTAAAGTTTGCCTCCATTGGACGATTTTTAAATGGAACATCTTGGGACGGGTTTTTACTATTAAAATTTTCCGGATCTACCACCACGCTGATGGTGCTCAGATTATTAGGTGTCGTTTGTACAAATTAAGGAGCGCCCTAACTAAAGCTATCTATCTCTAGTACAACTAGCGACAGTTAACAAATTGTGGCCTATGAAGGTTGCACCGAATCGCTTACTTACACTTTCCGACGCCACTTCCTGTTACTTTGAGAGAGCATCTTATTAACAAGATTGATTTCGGCCATTCCAGCCCTAATTTGCCCCACTTTGTTGTGCCACTCTTAATTACGTCACAATTACCATCTGTTTGCAACATAGCAAACAACTTGTTTTCTTTACTCAGGTGAGGTTGAATGGAACGGCATGTACGTTTAAAGAATTAATGCTGTTTAAAAAGATGATTATAATAATTAGGTAGATATTAATCGATAAATCTAACCTCTTGCTTTAATGGACAAACAAAAATGTTTAGTTGTAAGTAGTGATTATTTTATACATTGTATTTAGGGTTTTCAGTCACCGGGATCGTCGATCACGGGATCCCGGGATCCCGGACGATTTTCGGTCCCGAAAATCCCGCCATTTTGGAACCGGGATTTTCGAGATTTTCGGGATCTTCGGGATTTTCGGGATTAGATGAATAAGCACAAAACCAGTTGCAAGCTTTTAGCGTGTTTATTTAGTATCAAATTTCGACCTTTCTGCAATAGGTATACGCATACCTATAAAATATAGCATTATTTAATTTTTTATTTTTATTTATTAACGGAAGCCAAGTTCCTATTCATTTTAGAGTCTATTATCAAAAAGGACCAGTGTGGATTCGGAACGTGCTTTTTCGAACGCTGCGATGGCATAGTCTATGTACAAAAATTAGATCTAGGCTAGAGGACGGCACTTTGGACACATTGTCGTTTTTAAGGTCCTTTTCCAGGAGAAGGCAACACGAAGATAGATTTACTTAATTTTTTTTTAATATTACTTTGTTTATCACTAACACTGTTCATCCTTTTTTTCATGCAATAAATAGATAATAGATATTTATAGGTATGCCAACTAAATCTAAAAAAAAAGTATATTGCGGCTGAATTTTTATATTTTGTAATCTAATCCCGGGATCCCGAAAATCCCGGGATTGAAATGTTGTAATCCCGAAAATCCCGTGAGGCCAATCCCGGTCCGGGATTGAAAACCCTAATTGTATTGAATCAACCCAAAGCAGCATTTAGTATACCAGTAACCAATCAAATCCTGATTACAGTGATAATACTACAACGTCAACTTGACAATACTTACTCAATACTTTAATTTATAAAATAATCTGCAAAATACGGTTCGTAGTCTCTTGGTTGCCCTGTTGAGTCCTTATGGATGCACTACTTGTCAAATGGTAGATTTTTTTCGGCCAAAGAGGACTCGAGTAAGCTCTCGTCCTCTTTTTAGCCTATAAAAAAATCTACAATTTTGACTCGTAATTGACAACCATTCGGACGTCAAAACCCGCGGCAATCAAGAGACTACTCGCCGTATTACTGTTTGATAACTCAGGAACTAATCAAAATATCGGGGAATTCTCAGAATCTTAATCACCAAGAAATAGCGCAACTTTTCTCCAATTTAAACTACTCTCCATCATCTATTATGGTTTCCGAGATACTAATTGTGAACATCGAAAAATTAGCGAGCCTGTATAATTATGTATAATTGATTACATACAATTAAAACGTCATTTTTGTATTTTAAACGGCAAATAGTCATGTACAAATGATGAGACGTAGAAATTCGGCAGAATGAACTTCGTCCGGTTAACTTTTCACAGTACTTGTTTCAAAATTAAGAACTCGGCTCTTGCGTAAAATAGTTTTTTCATCGTCAGGGAAATTCAATTTCTCTGCCTGGGCAGAGAAAAAATGTGCTTCACAAACACAATTTTACACATGATTTTACTTTTCAATTCGGACATGGGTTATTTATGCTTTTAGTAATACATATAACTTTAAATTTTAATGATATAATCTGAATAAGTAATATAGTATTATAACCTCCAGTTGTAAAATGAAAATAAATTTCTGTTTTAAATTCCTGTTGAGCTAAAAAAATGTATCTCGTCATTATTAAAGTTTCTTTTTATACCTCGGCAAATAATTCCCATATTCGTCATAAAAAGATGAACTTTACTTCCTGCGTTGATAAATAAATAACTAATTTGCTTATGAGCTTGCCTATTTATTTACCTAAACAAGAATAATATATTTCATTACCAGTTCAAATGAATGGTGCATGAGCGAACGGAAAATTAAAAAGCAGTGCCCAACAACCGTTGCTAAGCGTTGCAAGTTGCAACAATTTTCACTGATTATTTTATGCATTAAGTATTGAACCAATCCAAAGGAGCATTTAGCATACCAGTAATCCTGATTACAGTGATAAGACTACAACGTCAACTTGACACTACTTACTCAATACTTTAATTTATAAAATAATCTGCAAAATACGATTCGTAGTCTCTTGGTTGCCTTGTTGAGTCCTCATGGATGCACTACTTGT
Source organism: Pycnomerus fuliginosus (assembly GCA_963924575.1). Lineage (NCBI taxonomy): Eukaryota > Metazoa > Arthropoda > Insecta > Coleoptera > Zopheridae > Pycnomerus > Pycnomerus fuliginosus. The sequence goes on along the minus strand of OZ004618.1, from coordinate 24,677,312 downwards.
CAAATGGTAGATTTTTTTCAGCCAAAGAGGACTCGAGCGAGCTCTCGTCCTCTTTTTAGCCTAAAAAAATCCACCATTTTGACTCGTAGTTGACAGCCATTCGGACGTCAAAACCCGCGACAATCAAGAGACTACTCGTCGTATTACTATTGATTATCTCATAAGAGCATTAATTCTTTCCGGAAATTCTTGGAGAGCATTCCAACAACGTATTAATCGGCCCGAGTGGAACACGGGGGCCCGATTTCGTTGCTGGGATGCACGACTAAAATTACCAGGAAATGAATTAATGCTCGAATGCAGATTCGGTAAGAAAATAGCAACGATACAGCCACAGAAATTGAATAGAAATGATTTTTGACATTTGATTGGACATAAAAATTTCCACTTATTAATTTCGTTTAGGTTGGTCTAGGTAGGTATCAAAAATTTCCAGGAAATCCTTGAGTTGCCATGGTAAACACACAGAAATCAATTTTTCTATTGGCTAATGATTAGTATCGTGCGATTTTCACTTATAATCTCATAAGAGCATTAATTCTTTCCGGAAATTTTTGGAGTGCATTCCAACAACGTATTAATCGTCCCGAGTGGAACACGAGGGCCCGATTACGTTGTTGGGATGCAGATTCGGTAAGAAAATAGCAACGATACAGCCACAGAAATGAAATAGAAATGATTTTTGACATTTGATTTGACATAAAAATTTCCACTTATTAATTTCGTTTAGGTTGGTCTAGATAGGTATCAAAAATTTCCAGGAAATCCTCGAGTTGCCATGGTAAACACACAGAAATCAATTTTTCTATTGGCTAATGATTAGTATCGTGCGATTTTCCTTAATATAAGTCGCCACAGAAAAATATAACGTTATAATAAGTAATAAAAAAGAGATTTTGTTGATGGGCGATACCGAAGATTGGTGCTGAGCGAGGGCGAGGCTTTGCTATAGAGGACGGTCTCAACAATAGTATATGATATTGCTCTAATAGGAGTAAAACCGACACTTTTTGTGATAAGACCGGAAAGTTTGTTGGCGAACGAAGTGAGCTAACAATTACGGGCGAATCACAAAAAGTGCGTTTTAGTCCGAATCGAACATGTTATTTTTTCTTCGAACGTGGAAAGAATAAAGAGAAATGAATTAAAATTATCTAAAGAAAACTGGACATCTAGTTTTCACCGACGTTTGATGATTTATGGCGCTTTCATTTTGCACGTTATATGAATAGTCTCACTTAATCTCAGCAATCTGATTGGCCATAATTTAAACGAACCAATCAAATTGTTGAGAATAAGTGAGGTTTCTGAGATAAATGTGCAAAAGGAAAGCAACCTTTATTAAAAATTTGACGATTTGAAGTTTGCAAGATGATAAATAATACCCAAAAATGTCGGATTACAATTTTTTAAAATTAAAATTTTTCTAAAAATATTAATTCGAATTCAAAACAAGATTTGCGAATAAAATATAGAGAAATGACCCTATTCGCGAGGTCGCAGCAGGCTGGATTACAACTTTCATTCGAGTTGAGTAGGTACCTTAAAAGATGCACCTCATAAAAGTCTACGATCAGACGGCGCAAAAATTGATATCCCATACATCTAATAAGAGTAACCAAGTTATGCAACTGTCTTAACCTTAAGTGGGAGACTCTTAATTTAATGAGAGGCTAATATTTGAAGCTCATAATTGCATATTAAGAGCCCGTTTGATAAAGTCAAATTCCAAGTTCTACGAAGCCCTAATTCAGTTTTTAAAAGAACTGAAACGAGAAAATAATGCAGAAGAATATTGTCTGCAGAGATCAACTGAACGAAAAATGTAGTTTTTCTTACCTTTTGCTTCAAATAATTTATTATAACGTATAAAGAACAAATCTGTCGTAGAGCATTCGTAAATATGGCAAAAATATAAGTTGAAAGAATCGGAAGTAATCCCAAATCGAGTGGAGTTGAATAATTCAAAGAGTCGCATCGGTATGCTATACCCCCGAGGGGCGACGGTCTCTATACATATTACATGCATCTTTTGACTGTGTATAAACCGCCCCTTGACTTTTAACTAGCACAGTTAATCGTCGTGCGTACATTTTTCCCCAGTTTAATTGCACGTCTCGAAGGAGATAAATTAAAAATGTCGATTGATCAGAGACGTCTTTTGAATTGTTCATGGGGTAGTAACAGTCAGGCGATAGAAAAATCCACGAAATACAAAGTAATTGTCGGCGGAAAGTTTAAAATGAGAAGCTTAATTTCACAGTACAAGGAAACCCCCTTAGAGTTCATCTGGCGTTTCCCACCACACGGGAAGAAGGATGGTACCTGATGATAATAAGGCAATAAATCTGAAACAGTGTGCGCAATAAAGTGGGCAAGAGGCGGCGGCAACATTAGAAAATGAGAACTCCGGATATCAAACCGAAAAAACAATTACATATCAATTCCGGATCCTCCTCGGAACAATAAAAGAATGGAGCGATTCCTTTGCCGCAAGGAGCTATAAAAAACCGTGAATATATTTTGTGTAATTGCGCGCCATAAGTCGACTTTATTATTCTTAGTTCGAGAAGTTGGCACGATGGCGCTGGCGTGTTAGTGCCCCCCTGAGGGTACGGGCACGTGAGCTTCCAGAACTGCATGTTTCATCCCGTTTCGTGCCCCACAATACAACGGAATGATTTCCAGGCCTCTCCGCAGACGTGTACTCGTCGACCGTTGTTCTTTTATACATGAACAACTTTAGTTTACTTCAACAGCAGACTGCCAACCAGACGACGGCAAACCGTGAATGTTTAACTATACGCGCCTCGACGGATCGAATGCAAATTCGTTCATTTTTCAGCCATTCTATACGCACAAGAAAAAACCTGACTACGACCAATACGATTATTCAACTGATTTTAGTTTAGAATAGCTACACCTAAAAAAAGGAAATAAAAATTTCACACAGTCGATCACAATAAAAATGAAACTAAAATTATGGTGGATGCGCCGGGAGAATGAATAAAACAATTAACAGTAGAATTCGCAATGAACAGGCTTCTGTTGGTCGGTTCTTCTTTTTGACTGTTTCATTGAGGATGAATTTTTGATGTGAATTTGGAAACCGGGTCAAAATCATACGAGATGAACTCCATTTTTAATTTTGAACGAACGGCACTGTTTTTCGTCCGTTATGTCTCTCGCGGGAAGAATTCAAAGTCGGGTTTAAAATTGCGCAATTCTCGTATTTTCTTTTATTTCACTTACAACGGGTAGTGCCCGCCTACGCCATTTCGACCGAAGAATGGCGAACACGCTGCCACAATATTATGAATTTTTTGTGACCGGTGAAGAAGTGACACAATTTCCATGATTGGACCGCCAGAAGCCGTTAGTGTAAATAAGCGATGACTGCGTTGGAGAACGGCATTTGAATTCATCGTGAACTGGTGTGTCGTTGTGTGAATCGACTCAAGTGGGTGATAAATGTTGCACGGTGAAAAAGTAACGGCCGATACCGTCTGATATACGAGTTTCCGATATGAGTTATGGGCCTCTCGCGGCCTTTGCGACGACTTGCCAAACATTCGCATCAAATATGCACAGCTACGTATATGTATGCGCCTGACAGCAGAGTAGGTACCAAGCTTACACCCCGCAGGACTGCGGTGATGCGATCGCTACAAGAATGTCAAAACATTTCTAAATAAGTCTCGAGATCATAATGTCCTCTTCGCATTCGCAACACCATCACTTCTTCCCTTCATTGTTGAAGGTGGCCCTTAAAAAAACAGACAGTTTTCTTTTTTGTATATCTTCGTTAGTTTTTGTGCAATATTTTTTAGTTTTATACTGGACGCAGCTGAAGATTGAGGTCGTCGATACCACTCATTGGATTTGAATCCGCACAATCAGTGTCCCGACATATGACAGTGGCGTTTAGACAGGATTGAAGGTCGTTCTTTCCTTTTTCCAAAATGTCCTTCAAAATGAAAATTAATCCATCCCTAAATGTTTTGTGAATTTTCTTCCCATGCTCTAAATTGCATAATTGGTAACAAAAAGTACAGAGACGATGAAAACTCGGTAGCCATTTTTGTTTAAGTTTTAAATTATACAGATTATTACCTTAATTTACAACTTAAATTAAAAATGCAGATTAATCTGAAGTAGAAATAATGTACTTCATTGCCATGACATAGGAATGTCACCTTAACATTGTCAAGAATGTCATTGAAGTGCAGTTCTTTTGACGTTTGTTGTTTAACAACACAAAAAAATCGCAGATTTACTGCCGCTGCTGAAGTTTCATAGCCGAGGAATCCAGCCAAGGCAGTAAATCTGTTTTCTTGCCGTGTTAAACACATAATTTTTTCGCCGCTTGTCATTAAGAACTGCAATTTTACGCTTTTACTGAATCAAAAGAGGCATAAATGCACTTTTAATGACTACCGGCGAAAAATGTTGTTTATTACATCATTCAAGAATACAAAACTTCTTAAAGAAATCATCCTTCGATTGCTGAAATCGTCTGACAATTTGGTTCTAATATCTCATCCCCTTGTGAAGGATTGAGTTCTACTTCTAGGTACCATTAGCGGTAGAGATTTTGCGAACACAAATCTCACTCGGAAATGACACAAAATGCCTTCGATACATTTAGATTCGACGTCCTCGGTTGTATACGCTCAACAATTTTGGCGGATGCGCCAAGTCTTATTAATTGGCGCTGCCCTTGTGCTCCACTAGTGTCTTGACTTTGGACTCTGGTAGTGTAGGCAGTAATAATGCTCAGTACCCATTTTATTATTTAATCTGTCTGTGTTGCAAATTGCAGCCGTTAAAATGCTGGATTAAGATACGCGGCAATAGCTACTGCAGTTGATGATTTCAGAATTGAGTGCCTGCTGGACGTTTCCCGGCTGTACAGCCAGAACTATTGTCGTACAAAAAATATCTGTACTTTCCTATTTAGTATTCTATTTTGTAGACAACTAACTTTTCTTATGAAAATTGGGGTTGTGTCAAATTTTTTGGAAAAAAAATATATGTTGTAGAGCACGTCTCCCTGAGCCATTGCGCTTTGTTGGCCTCGCCGTTTCTTAGATATGGAGGGTTGAAGCCATAGAGTTAAAACGAATATGAAGGCCGCTGTATTCGCCATGCTCAATGCTACATATTGTCGTAACATTAAGCGGGGCATCATTTTTATAACTCATTGAAGATGCGAAGATGGCCATTATTGTTATTTCTTCAGTATATTCAATGCTATTTTAACACCTTCTGGATAGTCGTTAATTTGGGTCAGATTTCCTTTATTTTTTAATTATATCATGCCTGTATAATATCTAGTTTCTCGACAATTTTTCAAAAGTTTTGTCGTCCTTACTTTTTCGAGTAATTAGGGCGTAGAGTGAAGGTGTGTCCCACATACAAAGTGTGAGACTTTTTCGTAGTATGTACGCGAATTGAGATTAAGGAAGGAAATATTTTTGAAATTGCTATCATAATATATTACGTTTTATTAAACCATGCCCAATGTGTTTGAAATTGGTGAACCTTTGCTTTGTTGAAGATTTTCTCCAGGCACAACAATTTTTTCTTGAAAATTTGCGTTCCACTTCTTCGAAGAGGTAACGACGAAGAAACTTTTGAAAAATCATCGAGAGACTAACTGCATTTAGGTGCTATATATTAAAAAATAAAAGAACTCTGACCCAAATTAACGACAGTCCAGAAGGTGTTAAAATAGCATTGAATATAGTGAAGAAATAAACAAAACAATGGCCATCTTCAATGAGTTATAAAAATGACGCCCGTTATGCAGCGTTATGGCAAAAACAGCTTATTTCACATTCGTTTTAACTCTGTACCTTACCACCCCCTCACCTTCAACTCTTCATATCCACAAAGTTGGCGCAATGGTAAAAACTATTAAAAATTGCTCTATAACATATTTTTTTGAAAAAAATCTGACCCGAAACCAATCTCCATAAGAAAAGTGCGGGGTCTTTTCTTATACCTACTAATTTTTTTAGATATTTTTAAGTTACATAATTATATGGCCGTTTGCATCGTAATCTTATAAGATAAGTGATCCTTAAAGTCCTTAGAAACCATTGTGATGTCAATAAATGTATTTAAAAATGGGTATTAGTCTAGCACTCATAGTTACAAACACATATAGGTAGGTAGACTGCGTGTAAACCACTTTTTGGCCTCCTGAGCCCTCGTAAACCTTTATGATGAATTCGAATGTAAGTCTACTGATGCGATCTCGCAAATATTAATTATTCATTATTTTGCTTCGCGATCAAGATCTGGAAAAAAATTGTAAGAATAATAATATTATGACCCATTTTAAAATTCGAATCTTTAGTTTTGGAAAAATCTTAATTTTCAAAAAAGTTAAAGCGCGAATTTTGAGTTAAAGCGGTAACGCGAGGTCAAAATTGAATTCTGAACAACTTCTTTTTACATTTTTTTTCGAAATCTTTAAGGCAACTGGACATAATCGCTAACAGCTTTAAGAAGATTTGTTGGAAAATTTAAGATTTAAGTAAAATTGAGACTCGGCATAGGGAGTCAAAATTGAAAATTTAACAATTTATTCCGATGATTTGATCAGTAAAAAATTGGCAATCTCGGAGACGGTAGAAGATTCTACTTTTTCATAGAATTAGTAAATGTATCCAGGACAGTAACTAACCATGACTGATAAAATAAATACTGTTGATACTGCAAGAAATATATGACTAAAGGTCGTATTCCATGTGCGATTATTCGCAACTTTTTTGCGATATATCGCGATTCCTGGTGTGTTTTATTAAATATTTTAGTGGAATCAATCATGGAACGCTGTTTAAAAAGTACTGAGCTTAGTTAGTTCGAGCTAAGTTCAATAGCTTGAGCTGCAGTGTGCCAGTGTGATCACAGACAGACATTTTTCAAAAATTACTTTTTTTATACTTTTTCGGATTACTGCGCCCTCTTTCGCTGGATGCTTCAATCAGCACTAATCGACCTGATTTATAAACCAAACCCGTATTCTTCCAATTTAAGTAGAGTCAAAGTCAAGTTGTGCCTCGCCTCTCGTCGGCAGATGGCAGCAGCAGTACAGAATTTGTGGATACATGCGCTGAAGCCTGGTGGTGAAATTGTTGAAATTCAAATAGTTTTCTTCTGTAATATGTGGTTTTCTTCTCAGATGTAGAAAAGATTTTCCGTTTATGTTCCAATTTATTTAATTATTCCTAATCACTGTGATTTCATATGCAATTTACAGGGTCCGATAGAACCGTCGCTTAAATATGGTAAGAATTATAATGTTTTGATAATTTTTTCCGAATAACCTCAAATTGTTTGAGTGGGGATGTTGACGTAAATTTGACTTTGACAGTCCACTTGTCCGATTAAATAAAAATTATACATTTTTTGTCGACGTCTCAATTATCCGGTCAAGTTCGCACACAAGCAGATTGCGGGACTGGCCAACAAGTTGTACAATGAGTGTTCAGTGATTTTATGCGTGAGTGCTGCAGAAGAAAATAGTCCTCATGGAGGAGGCCATCAGCAGTCAATCGTTGGTTTGGAAAAGGGCCCTTTCGGCCCTTTTCTACGGCATCGCTTCATTTATGATAACAGTAGTAAATAAGACAGTTTTGACGTCCTATCAGTTTCCTTCCTTTCAAGTGCTTGGAATAGGGCAAATGGTAGCTACGATAACAGTGCTGTTTGTGGCCAAGAAGTTGAGGATTGTGACTTTTCCAAATTTTGAACTGAACACCTTTAGCAAAATTTTCCCGCTGCCAATTATCTACATTGGAAATATGATTTTCGGCCTGGGAGGAACGAAGCAATTAAGTCTTCCGATGTTCACAGCACTGAGGAGATTCTCAATCTTGATGACAATGATCCTAGAATTGTATATCTTAGGAATTAGGCCGAGTTTCAGTGTACAATTCAGTGTTTATACTATGATAGTTGGGGCCGTCATAGCTGCAAGTAATGACATAGCTTTCAATTTGCATGGATATGTCTTTGTATTATTAAACGATTTCTTCACTGCAACAAATGGGGTGTACATGAAGAAAAAACTAGACTCGAAAGAGTTGGGTAAATATGGACTGATGTTTTATAATGCAGTATTTATGATTATTCCTGCTGTTTTTATCGCCTTTTATACAGGAGATATAGATGCAGCATATGAGTATAACAATTGGAATGATCCATTATTCGTAGTGCAATTTTTGTTATCCTGTGTCATGGGATTTGTCCTAGCTTATAGCGTAGTATTATGTACTCTGTATAATTCGGCACTGACCACAACTATTATTGGTTGTTTAAAAAATATCTGTGTTACTTACCTAGGCATGGTAATTGGGGGTGATTACATTTTCTCCTGGATAAACTTTTTAGGACTCAATGTCAGTGTAGTAGGGAGCTTAATTTACACTTATGTCACTTTCAGGAAGAAAGATTCGGGTCCAATTTACACCCCACTTAGTAATGAAAAATCCTCTAAACTTGATAATGTTGTATAGTACAAGATTTATTGAAGGGGTCGTAGAAGGATTGAGAACAATTCCTTGCCATAAGACTTGTGTGCAATATTTGACTGCTCAATGTAACGTAATCACTTTTTATTCTCACAAAACATTTTATTGTGTCAAAAAGGTGCCATCAGTATGTATGATTGTGCTGAATGTAGTAAAATTATAGAAATAATTTGTGACGTCAGCAAAATGTATAGCTTAAGTTTTATTTTGTACATATATACCAAAGTTTATTTGAATGTTTTACCAAAATGTAAATACCAAACTGCAACTGAATCCTGTGATTTTTTGTTGCGAATAAACACATAGATGAATTTCTTGTTTTTTTTGCGCAATTTGTGTAATTGTATACGTCTCGGTATCGATACCTTGAATTATACCTTCTATTTCAAAATTTGTGGGGGCTTCATTACAATCATATTATACTATTTATTTCCCGAATTATTAGAAATCGCATTTTATAATAACTGATTACTTTATACCGAGTTTATACGTATTATTATTAACCAAACAAGGCAGAAAGAAATCGACAAGAATGTAATGTTGGATTGTTATCTTGAAGGACATTTCATATCTACAACTCTGCAGTAGGTTTTGGTTAGGTAAAATACTTTTTAGGGGCTCGACCGGAAAGTTAACCTTTCCGGTCAATTTTAGGACCGGAAAGTGGCTTTTCTCGGACTAGTCCGGGAAAGTGAAAAAATAATTTTCCCGGTCAATTTTGGGACCGGGAAATCAACTTTCCCGGACTAGACCGGGAAAGTGAAATTCCACCGAAATATTCCAGAAAGTGAAATTTCACCGGAATATTATGGATTTTGTTATCGTGTTAATTTTTACTAGGCTCCTCACATTTTTCAGTGTAGATAATTTTAATTAAAATATTTAATTTCACACAGAAAATATGTTGCGAGCACCTAAAAAATTTAATACGTAACTCACATGTAAAGTGTCTTTCCTGGACTCGCAGGCTTTCAGGCTTCCGCCTACGGCGTCAGCCTGAAATCTGCCTATTCGACCAGGAAAGATCACTTTCCATACTCTTTACGTAAATAACTATTGTGGCTAAGTGCTTATTTTAGTTGGGGCACTAGCCGTTTAGCGTACGAAAAAACTCCAATTCCAAAAAATTGCAGAAAACACTCGTTAATTCCAAAATTCCGAGAAGTTACAAAAACTTCGAAAACTTCCAATAATTCCAAAAAAAATGCAATAATTCCAAGCCAAGAAACTCACAATTTAATACAATTTCCGCATGCGCATTAAAAGCGTGTCATAAACATTGACAGTTATTGTTAGGTGTCTTTCGCGCATGCGCAAGGCAAATGATTTCTAATTTTATAAATGATTTTTTATCGAGGTAACCACTGATAACCGGTTATCTCAAGGGGTAAACTAGGCGTTTTGGCGAGGTTGGTTACTAGTGTCAACTTAATTTTTTTGGTGCCAATCCAATAAATGTCCGATTACATTTATTTAATTTTTTTTTACAACTTTGACAGGTTTTGAACACTCAGAAATTTAAAACAAATAAAAAGAATTTTAAAAAAAAGTAATTGATATTGATTTCTTCGATGTTTTTGAAAATGTAGGGTGGCCGTGACACATGTTTCTAACTCAGAACAAATCGTAAATTCCGAATCCTTTGAGAAAAAATTTTGATCCCATTTGAAAAAACAAAATTAGGATCATTTCTGGTTAAACCGAAAGTGCAAAAAAATATCAGGATACACCATCGGACCTGTTCGAGGATATTTCTAAAATATTCCTCACGAAAAAGTTCTTGAATTTATTCCTTACTTTTGAAAAGCACTGTATACAGTGTGTCTCATTTTAACTGGAACCACCCAAAAGCTCCAAAATCTGCACCTGTGTAATACTCAACTTTTTTTATGAACCGAAACCCCAGCCTACTGCGATTTAATAGAGATGCCAAAAATGACGAAATCGTATTAGGCATTTTTTTATCGAAAAATTTTATAAAGAAAAGTTGCTCAGGATGGCTCCAAATGGCTAAATCCGAAGGAAAAAATAAAAATGTTGAATTTCCTGAGGAAGAATCACAAAATAATGAAAAGTTCAATATTTTTGCAACATAATGGGTGCTGTGAAATAAGAAACAATTGAAATGAATTGATTTTACATTTGCTATCGGCTATGGATAGATAAAACTTAACAATCGCAGAAAAAGTTGAAATTATTAAGATAATGTAAGGTTTTCGTTTTTCTTAACAATTTCAAGGGACACCCCAACTAATCTGTTGCAATGTGCCACACACAGCAAACATATGCGCTTCCATTGTTTTTTTATTTCACATCACCCGTTATGTTGCAAAAATATTGGCGTTTTTGTTATTTTACGATTCTTCCTCAAGAAATTCAACATTTGGAGCGATCCTGAGCAACTTTTCTTTATAAAATTTTTCGATAAAAAAATGCCTAATACGATTTCGTCATTTTTGGCATTTTTATTAAATCGCAGTAGGCTGGGGTTTCGGTTCATAAAAAAAGTTGAGTATTACACAGGTGCAGATTTTGGAGCTCTACATGCAGAAAAAAAGAGCGCATTGATTCGGTTAAAATTAACCGAAATATTTGTGTGGTTCCAGTTAAAATGAGACACACTGTATATGTAGGTTCAAATCATATATCCAAATTCAAATATTTCACATTCACAATGAAATTGTAACATCATGCAGATTGTTCTTTCGCTAGTGCGCAAAGAATGGATTTTCTTGGAAAATTAATAAAATTTTTTAAGTAACTTTTGATTTGCAGGTCAAATTTTTTACCACCACGGTGAACTAAGAAGCATTAATGAAAGATGAGTCAATATTCGGTAGGTGTTGTTTGGGGAAAATAGCATAGGTATATCTTACAATTGTCCAAATCAATTATTTGTGTACTAGAGTGGATATCTGGAAAAACTGTGTTCAAAACTTCCTATTTGCCAAAATAAAGCTACTTTCATGAAAATTGCAGGCTTAACAAGTTGTTCACAAGTAGTGTGTAGTGTTTCCAAGTAACGACCAATACCGTAATTTTCACTTTTTGATATGAGGATTCATTTTTATGAGGTCATAAGCTGCTGATTGATTAATTATAATTTCATTGATTTAAAATATTTCTCAGATGTTCCAAGGCAAACTGTTGGCCAGTAGGTCATTGGGCACGTGCTTGGCCCAAACTCTACGCATAAGCACTCAGAATGCTTACGATGCTTTTGAAAAAGAATTTGAGAAGCACCACATTCAAGTCACTGGCTTCCAGAGAGGTCTCTTGATCGTAGGGTCAGCATTTATGTCAATAGTTGATCCTTATCGAGCCGATATGATAGCCTGCATGGGGGAAACTTCCGGTAAGAATGCCGAAAATGCGTTATAGTTATAAACAGTATGTACAGGTAATTACGCAATAAAATACATGTTGAACAAGATGGAAAACTCAAAAGAAGGTTTAGAGATACTAAAGTTAAGACCCCGTATCAATTCGTCATCTGTGGATTTAGATAAGCTTAAAACCTTGCCTGAGGGCACCCTGGGGAAAATCTACAGCAATTTCTTAGAACATAACGTAAGTAAATTTATTCAAATCAGTTATCTCACCTAATATTTTAGCAAGTGACACCTGATTCCAGGCTTACCGTACAATTCATTGATGATGTAAACGAGGCTTACGTTATTCAACGCTATCGAGAGGCCCATGATTTAATTCATGCGATTTTAGGCATGCCGACTACAATGTTAGGTGAGAGTCAAGGTTGATGACTTCACGTGAAGGTCGCCTTTGAGTAATTTTATTTAGTAAACATTGCAAGGCTGGATCTTCTTGCAGGCGAAGTTACCGTTAAATGGGTTGAAGCTATACAAACTAGACTACCAATGTGTGTAGGAGCAGCTTTATTCGGTCCCATTAGACTTAAGCCAAAGTATAAAAAAGAGAAGTATTAATTTGAAAATGACAATAACATTCCATTTTTAGGCATAGGAAGTTGTATAGAAAATATTACCTACCCTGGGCTATAGAGACGGGAAATAACAGTGAATTTTTAATGAACATTTTCTTTGAGAAGCGGTGGGAACAACCCCTCTCTGAGTTACATAAGGAATTAAATATAACAACTTTTGCCCTTCCGAAAAAATTAGTAACAAATAGGTGAAATTGGTTTTAAACTGAGCATAGGTGGCTCGATCTAGTTTTAAACGTGGAAAGCCTGTTTAATAATTATATTGGAATCTATAAAATTATATGTGGTTTTAAGTGAATTCTAATTTAGTCTACACTGCCATGCTTTCAATTGATAAGCAATGCTTTGAAGTCTTTAGAAGGGCTCTGTACATACCTACTACGCTAAAATTAGAAGTTGACAAAATTATAAGAGCATAATTATCCCACTAACTGTTTATAAAAATATGTGAGATGAGAATTTTAAAGGCGCGTTTTAGATTGCCATTATCAGTACAGAAATCCAAAAAGTTATACAACTTTGCAATTTTGAGATCATTCATCCCCCAATCCGGCATAAAGAGTTTACTTATACTCCTCTTGGTGATATTTATTTCTTATTTATATACATCTACATACTATATACCGGGTGATTCAGTTTAGTATTCGCCCCCTGTAACTTTTTTATTTGAACAGGAAAATATATAAAACCATATATATTTGTAAATCACATGAGAAACTATATTAAATGGCGATGTTAAATCGTCTCCATGATGACATATTATGTCAAAATGAAGATATTCAACTTTTTTTTTCAAATGACAAGCTGTACATTTCTTAGCGGATTCTTGTAGGCATATTTTTTCTACATTCATTTACATATGCAAATAAAGTTGACACTTTCACTAGAAAAAGGACCCCGCACGTTTTTATGGAAAAGTGGCTTTCGGTGAAATTGTCTGAATTTTTGATATCTTGTAGTTTTCATGATTCTGAACAAAAGTTATCATTGCGCCAACCTCCTCACATGGTCAGTTTTTGCTACAAAAAATCCCGAAGATAAAATTTTGCCATAAGACACATAAAACACATTTTTAGGCCCGCCGTTTCCTACTCTTCCCGACGTAACATTCAAATACGCCCAAAAGGCTTCCATATAGACGCATGTTAGCAATATGGGTAAGAAAGGTGCCTCTGAACTTATCATGTAGAATTATGATGGCAAAAATGCCGATTGCATTTTCGCTATACAGGATGGTCCAAATGTATTAATACAGGGCTCTCACGGCGAAACGGTAAGATAAATGAGTAAAATAAAAAATCCAGGGTAAATTAGAATTAAATACCTTTATTTTGTCGCAATTTGGAACTCCCCATCTTATTGTATAATTTAGCAATAAACAACGAATACATTTTTTTAAATGGCACCATGCATGTTTCAATTTTTTTTTGGATTCCCTTTGATGCCCTCTTTATGGTAATGATTTTATTTTTTTGACAAATTGAGCAGTGAACGTAGAAATTTTTGTTGATTCAAATTTCGCGCGGTGATCCGGCAACAATGCGCTTCACCATTACGTCGATGAAACCACCCTCATCTCACCGAATGTCTCCCCACCACAGGGTAGTTGTACTGTGTACACGCCCTCTGGAAGAATCTGATTGGGCCTAATAATAAATAGCCTGTTTACTTCAATGTGTACACAGTACAACTAGTGGGAGTGGGAGACATACGGTGAGATGAGGGTGGTTCCATCGAGGTAATGGTGAAGCGCATTGTTGCCGGATCACCGCGCGAAATTTGAATCAACAAAAATTTCTACGTTTACTGTTCAATTTATCAAAAAAATAAAATCACCCGAATAAAGAGAGCATCTAAGGGAATCCAAAAAAAAATAGAAACATGCATGGTGCCATTTAAAAAAATGTACTCTTATTTATTGCTAAATTATACAATAAGATGGGGAGTTCCAAAATGGCGACAAAATAAAGGTATTTAATTCTAATTTACCCTGGATTTTTTATTTTGCTCATTTATCTTACCGTTTGGCCGTGAGAGCCCTGTATTAATACATTTGGACCACCCTGTATGTAGTTCTTATGGAAAAAGTTCTATCTTCGGGATTTTTTGTAGCAAAAACTGTCCATGTCAGGAGGTTGGCGCAATGATAACTATTGTTCAGAATCATGAAAACTATAACATACCAAAAATTCAGACAATTTCACCGAAAGCCACTTTCCATAAGAATCGTGCGGGGCCCTTTCGAGAAGAAATTTTGATAAATCATTTTGGTAGTTTTGTTGTGAATAAACGCAGTTGCTATGGAAAACGTTGATAAGTAATAATGTTATTGTTATTAAAAAGTATAAGCAATTGGTGTATTATTATTATTAATGAATAAAAGGGCAAATAATAATTATTTTTTGTGAAACTACGGTCCTTATCATGTGTGACATTAGACTACACCTTGGACTACACAACAATTCACTTTTTTTCAGGGCTAACTACGTTTATTGACAAGAAATTTTAATTTTTTCTAGTGAAAGTGAAACTTTTTTTACATAATTGAATGTAGAAATAATATGTCTACAAGAATCGACTAACAAAATGTACAGCTTGTCATTTAAAAAAAACTGTTGACAATCGTCATTTTGACATATGTCAAGAGACGACTTAATGTCGCCATTTAATAGAGCTTGCCTTGCAATTTATAAATATATATGGTTTTATTATACAGGGTTAGTACAAAGTCCCGGGACGGTCAATTATCTCCGTTATTTCTTAAGATTTTACTTTGCAACTTGGTATCTAGGCACAATTAAATACAGGGAATTCAAAACTGTTTTTAAAAATTTTCTTGGACTTCCGGTTAGACCGGCAGTGACCCTAAAAATCGTTTTTTTAAATGGAATCATACTTTTTTCTCAACGGATTCGGAATGTACGAATTTTTTAAAGTTAAAAACATGTATCATACTTGACCAGAAGTCAAGTCGCGGCTACCCTGGATTTTCAAAAATATCGAAAAAATCGGTCAAAAAGCAAGATTTTTCAAAACCGCAAGTACACGTCAACCTTATTTTTTCAATACAAATTCAATTGCACAATTACATTTCCTTTTGTTTGTTTTTGCTTTTTTGAAATTTATTAAATATTCACAATCAGCCAAAATCGGAAAATGAATTTTTAAAAATTTAATTGGCCGGTTGAATTTGCTTTAAAAAAATAAGGTTGACATGTACTTGGGGTTTTAAAAAATCTTGCTTTTTGACCGATTTCTTCGATGTTTTTGAAAATCCAGAGTGGCGGCGACTTCTGGTCAAGTATGATACATGTTTTAGACTTTAAAAAATTCGTAGATTCCGAATCCGTTGAGAAAAAGGTATAATTCCGTTTAAAAAAACGATTTTTAGGGCCACTTCAGGCTTAACCGGAAGTTTAAGAAATTTTTTAAAAACAGTTTTGAATTCCCTGCATTTAATTGTGCCCGCGTACCAAGTTTCAAAGTAAAATCTTAAGAAATAACGGAGATAACTGGCCGTCCCGGGACTTTGTACTAACCCTGTATGTGTCTCTTCAAATAAAAAAGTTAACAAAGGGGCGAATACCAAACTGAATCACCCTGTATACATCATATTTGTGCACTTTTTAGGTGGTTATAAATCTTCATGGTAAAAAGTTATCTATTGCCTGTGTGCATCCAGAAAAGCTGCACCATCACATTTTCAATTTTCCAGTCATTGTGACTTTGAAGCCCTCGCTGGCAACATTGTTAGTTGCACTTTCAGATTCAACGCAGTTCAGATTCAATGACACTTCAATTCTGAAATGCTTTGCGAGGCTATTTCCATCAATGATTGGCACTTTCATTGCAACCCTAGCAAATAAAAGTCAATAGTCAGAATGCAGTGGACGATGTGCCATTTATGACATAATAACGAAAAGAGATGCACTCTGTATAACTGAATTCATGCAGTGTATAGAGCAGTGAACAAGCTATTTTGTGAGTTACAAATAAAACGATTTTCTTCATTTGAAAAGTACAGTATGCGTCAGATGTTTTGCTCGATCGTTTGTTAAGTAACTGAAAACTTTACGGAACAGACTCGGTCATGACGCCTAAAAACCATAGCAGTTTTTTTGCTATTTCGCGGTTTGAAACACAAATACTAAGCTGTGATTGGTCCATTTTCCAAATTTGTGTAATAAACGCGTCAAACTCGTGTCAGTTTCAAAGCGTCCTTTGCCAGTGCTTTTGAAACAGACAGCGCTGTGACATTGTCGTTAGGCAACAGTTCAGAAAATGAGCAAATAAGCATTTGCAGTTCAAAATCCGAAATCGACAAAAAACGACTCATACCTAGTTACCTAAAATCCATCACTGTCATATCGTTTAAAGAAGTTGTCATGACCAAATTTGTTCCGTAAAGTTTCCAGTTGCGTAAGAAACGATCGAGCCAGACATCTGACGCATACTGTACCTGGAGGCAATGGATTCATGAAGCTCATAATAAATGTTTTATTTCATTACTGTTACAAAGAAATATTGCATTTAAGGTAGGTATTCTATAAATTTATCACAATATTAGAGAAATAAAAATTATAAATTACACGTTATTTTTATGAGTTAGAACTTTTAACGTCCCCATCAATTTCAGGGCTTATTTGAAGTTTCTGCAGCAACTCGTTCAATTTGTCAGCTTTCCTCTCCTCATTTTTCTCTATAATTGTACATAGATGCTCCGTTAACATCTCCTTCTTTTCTAATTTTTGATGTAATAACAGCTTTGCCTCCAGGAACTCTTTCTCAATTTTATTATACTTTTTCCTGAAACAAAGAGTGGTATTATAAAAAATAACGTAACTGCAATAATATTTACTGGGATTCATTGTACTCTAAACTGGCGATTTCAATGTGTTTACGCAAAATCTTAACGTCAGTCGACAGAATCGCGTCTAATTTTCTGAATTCCACTTGGATTCCATTGAGTCTTTGGGCCTCTTCCTGTGTTTGTTTAGTCCTATCTGCCAGAGCTTTAGCTAACAATTCTTTTCTTTTTCTATTTTGCTCTTCCATAAGCTTTTGCCTCGCTTCAAATTCATTAATATCTATCACTTTTTTTTCTTTTAATACAACAAGAGTTGGTGCTGGTTCAGTTTGTTGCTGCTCAGGTTTTAAGTCAGCTTGACCTGGTTTAAGTCTTGTAGTTAATTGAGCGTCTTCGGGCAAGGCTAAAATAACGTCAACGCTATCTAAATTACTGTTTTCCAAGCGGTTATTGGTAGGTTTTGGATTATTGTTTACAGTTGATGTAGGTGTGGGTGTTAACTTGGCTTCTTCAGGCAGGACTGATTTAACACCACCATTATTTAAAGTATTTTCCAGGCGACTATTACGAATTTTTGGGTTTTTAACATTGTTGGCGTTAAATGTTACTTTTTTCACTGGCGATTTTTGTAAAGCTGAAAGTAAAGCAGCTTAGTTAATGACTTAAGTAAAGAATGACACACCTTTTTCGCTTGGCATCGATTTATCGGTTAATTTTCGGATATCATCTTCACTAAATCCAGTAAACGACATTGTTAATGTTTTTCTACCATTGTTACAATATTGAGGTTAACGTGTGACAACACATCAGCTCATCATTATTTAACTTAGCCATTGCGCATGGTCTACTTAAGTCGAGTCATTGGCGTGCTTGTCGAAAATGTACAGGGTCTCAGATTTTTTTGCTTATGGAGCTTAAAAGTTTTATTAACTTTGCTTGCGTTACTATAAGCAGAAGCGAATTTTCTCGTAGTTTGAACTACAAATGCTTAGCTGTTATTGGTTTACTAGCCAAATTTTGTCTAATGTCCCAGTGTCTGCAGAATAGATAAAAACACAAATCAGAGCCAAGTATTTGTGGTTCAAACCCCACACACTTTCTATACTTACTAATTTCTAGGTATGTATAGTTCTTTTCCACCAGTTTGAGATTAAGTCGGAAGTCCCCAAACAAAAGTTTTAAAACCATTATTGTTCTAGCAGTTACGTTATAGCGAACAACAAAAGACAACAGTGCGCCGAGACTTAATCCCATACTGGCAAATTTATCTGAAAAAGACTATATCATGTACACCATTTAGGTACCATTTCGAGGAAATCAAGTTCTGATTGATGATTTTATCCTCGCCAGTGTACTGGGGAGCGAAACTATTTAATAAACTCCCCGAGGAAGTAAAAAGCACAAATTTAAGTATATTCCAACGATTAGTAAAGAAGTATCTCCTGGAAAGACCAGTTTACAGCTTACAGGAATTCGTCGATCAACAATAGTTGCCATTGTCATAATTTTATTAAGCAATTGTATGTGATTGTAAATTTGTTAACTTTATTGTTAAAAGTATTGTGAATAATCTTTTCTGTTTCTGACCTATCATGTAATTAATTGATGATAAATAGACATTATTATTATTATTATTATTATTATACTTACTGGAGAATTATTGCTATTTTATTTAATTATTATTGCACAGTTAGTTTAAAAATTAAGGCGGATTTAATATACAGGGTATTATTCGACGAGCGCCAGTTAGCCGTATTTGGAGAAGTGTTTCTAGCATCGTCATGAAAATTTGTACACAGGGGTTTCAATTAATTTTGAATCAACGTAAAATATTTTCATCAATGGCGCACTTCCGGTTATATCCAAAAATATCATAATATACAGGTGTTCCATTTAAAATAAGGAAATTAGTACGTATTTCTGGTATAACCGGAAGTGCGCCATTTTCATAACGATCCTAAAGCCCCGTCGCATATTAACGAAAGCGGGGGTTGTGTGTCTCAGGCTTTTTTTCTGTTGGTTTGTAAATGGGATTTCAGTTCTGTCAAAATTCTTGTCATGGACAATAATTAACAACAAAGACCCCTTTCAACCTCCATTGTTACTGTTTATTGACACTGACGGGGAGTGACGTGAGTTTTGACGGACTTATAACGTGACATTTATTAAATTTCTAATTGCAGTTGGCGGTGCCCAGGGTGACTCATGTCGAAACTTAGTTAGGTTATGTCAAAGAAGCTGACGGATTTTGATGCCTGCAGTAAATTGAAACACACGTCATTTCGGACACGGCCAACTCTAATTAGAAATTTTAAAAATGTCTCGTTATATGCTGGTCTATGTTCTATCTTTTTACTGTGCGCTTCTGCTTCTAGTCCGTCAATCTATAAATCCGCCTTTAGTGTGATTGTTCTACACTACATACAACAGAAAATTATTAATTAGAAGGATACGGCATGAAGGAGCAGCAGTTGCATTTTCCTTTAATACTTAGCTTTACACAGCAGCTGCAGGAATATAACGGATGTCCCAAAAAAAGAGAAACGATTTGTTTTCTGTTATTATAATTTTATTATTTTCCCGATTTTCCTAAATTTTGCACAGGACGTAGCCAAAGGATGAGGCTTTTAGAATTGGTAATCATTTTCCAGATGGCGCCACTAATAATTTTTTTTGCGGTTTTTTACGAAGCCATTTTTTGATTGGCTGGAGTTCAAGCTTTTGCCCCAGCTTTTGTGTACCAATCAAAATGAAATTTGTGTAGAATGAAATCAAATGTTTTCCTCTTCCAAAAAAACTTTATAAAAACTTATTCTGGGCGTTCTTTATTATTTACAATTTTTTTTGCGGCACACGGACTTTTTAAGGTCTATTATGTGTGTATGGATTAAACTTCCATACTCCATCACATAATGTTTTACTCCTAATAAAACAAATATCTATTATTTTGAAACGTCACATAACAATTATTTAAATGACTGTGTTCGCAATAAGGTATAACCGTCATTTCTATGACACCAATTTTAGCGGAGCGTTAAACTCCGGGGGAATTTAAGTTCATCATTATTTGCAATTTTTCAAAGTGTCAAAGTGACGCGGAACAAATGTGAGTAGAAAATTTTCGATTTTTTCGTTTGAAAATAAAATATTGTATTTTATTCAGAGTTTAAGCGACATTATGTGACTCGTATGGATTTAATTCACCTCGCTCCGCTCGGCGTTTAAACTTCCATACTCCGTCACATAATGTCTTACTTAAACTCCTAATAAAATAAATATCTATTATTTTGAAACGTCACATAACAATTATTTAAATGACTGCTTTGACAAAATGTAACCGTCATTTCTATGACACCATTTTTGGCGGAGTGTTAAACTCCGGAGGAGTTTAAATTTATCATTATTTGCAATTTTGCAAAGTGTCAAAATGACGCGCAACAGATGTGAGTAGACAATTTTCGATTTTTTCGTTTGAACATAAAATATTGTATTTTATTCGGAGTTTAAGCGACATTATGTGACTCGTATGGATTTAAACTTCCATACTCCGTCACATAATGTCTTCCTTAAACTCCAATAAAATAAATATCTATTGTTCTATATCGAATGGTCACCGATGCCGGTTTTATTACTATTGACTCATTGGTTGCACATCAAACTACTAAGCCGTTTTCTGGCGGTGGCTATGTTTTCAAATACAAACTTGCATTTGGAAGCACAGGATAAATACTTGTTTTGAATTAATATACTGTCACTTTGTTGTCAGTTTCAAATTCATCTTGGAAATTTATTCAAAACTGACATTATTTTGACCTGTTTTAATGCAAAATAGGCCATCGCCGTATGTTTTCAAATGCAAGTTTGTATTTAAAAACATAGCGACCGCCAGAAAACGGCTCTAGTTTGAGTCACGCGCTCGGCAAACTGTCGATTTCCTCAGTTCTAGAAGTAGCAAAATGAAATTTTAGGTTAATTTCAGAGAAACGGTCATTTGTTTCAATTTTTTTACTAAAAAACTAATCATTGGTACAAAGGTGAACTACCTATATACACAGCTAAAAAACGAAATGGAGCATTATAACTACCGAAGTATCGATCTTCGAATTTATAAATAAATAACACTACCTAGTATATACATTTAGATTTAAACACATTCGAGTTTTTATGGCATTCAAGCATGAACAATAAATAGTATTTACAGAATAATATTTATGAAGGCGTGTGCGCTCAAAATATACAACCAGGTTGGGTTCTAAATCTAAGAAATTAATGAACTAGTCTTGTCTTTGGTTCATACTGGCAATTGTTCTTTTCCAAGCAACGTTTCAGTCTTCCTATATGGCATTTAACAACTATCCCTACGTTTCACACTCATCTCGCTCTGCGAGACAGCAATCCATTCATTTCTTGAACTATCAAACCAGGTCAAGCCGAGGTTATACCTGCCATTTAAGTTTGCATGTTGACAATGCGAAAACCACCAACCTCCTTCATAATTGCTGGCGCAGTGGGTATTGGAAATGTCCCTGTCATTGTCGATAGTTGAGAATTCCATGCGGTTTTGATAATCCAAAGCGTCACTAGCGTTTCCACTGTAATTTTTTACCACCAATTTGAAGCCTTTTGCGTAATCCGCCACTGAGAATTCGTCGTAACTGGCCTGCCAATATTTCCCATAAATGTCTTTCATGTTGATCTGCAACTTGGTGCAGTTGTTTTTGGTGAGATAATGGAGATTCCTGTTTCCTAACCAATGCTCTCCAGTGGATGACCCAAATCCATTAGAATATTCATTCCAGTTTCGATTAAAATTCACTGAACCGTCGTATCTTTTCTGAATGGTTGTCCAACCGTCTTTACAATAGGCTAAAATCGGCTCTCCATCCCCAGGAGATATAAGATAGACTCCACTTGGCCCAGAAACTGCCCCGCAATCATGCGGGAGTTTATTAACAATGCTCTTGTACTCATTCTCAAAAGACTTCAACTCCTGGACAAGATGAATCGTTGATTTTGTTGCATTTAAATCCAATGTCGATGACTCCGCCTGTAACAAAACGTCAATGTTAAAACCTTTGTTTCTTCTTGGTGAAGTGAAGTTTACTGTTCATGTCTCCTATTCACATAGGTACCTACTACATGTTTAACAATACACAAAGGAGGGAATTTAATTGAAATTTTAATGAAATGTCAACTAAAATGGAGTGATAAAACATTCACAGAACGATCTTTCGTGGTTGTTCGACAATCGCGAATTATTACACTAGAGACAAATGCCATTTGCTCCTAATTTACTTTAAGGTTCTTGATGAGGCTGCAAAGTTCTCGAATTGTGCAACAAAGTTTGTTTAAAAGTACGGAAACTTAATTCATTGGAATCCATTTTATGTTGTATAACATTATAACAAGGGGGATTTCGAGACATATTATACAGGAAATAGAATACATTTAATAATAGGCTGTAAAATGGCAGATGTTTTGGTATACCCGCGAGGGCCAGAGGGTAATTTAATGATACATTGTAATTTCCTTTCGACTTTAGACGATCTCGCGCTCCAGTTAACAAAATAACTTTCCGGAATATAAAATACTATACAGTAAAAAAATTAAGTGGACATTTGTAGAATACATTGCAAACATGTTCAAAATTTTATTCAGTTTTGTCAACAATAAAGACCTTTCTTAAATGGAATACAATACATTGCAGCCTGCTAAAATGTCGCATTTTATTCCTCATTGCTTGTTCACTTGCACTTATGATCGATCCATCATGGTAGACAATCAGCTAAACACGACCATATTTTGATTAAATACAACTTACTATCAATGGAAATACACCGAAAAACTTGATACAAACTTGCATTTGAAAGCATAGAAAACAATCTTTTTTTTTCTATTTCGGTTTCTTAATTAATACTTTATAGCACCCAAACGCGTTGTCTAATGTGCTCTATTAGAGCACGGCTTTTGTTAACATCGTAACCTAGACAACTATTGTGTCTAACAATCGGAATTTTTCTTGACAATATTAACAAGTTGGGTACCCGAAATAGAAAAAATTGCATAAAAAACGTGTTTCATAAGGCTCTTATCGCATTCGGGTTTTGTAAAACTCGGGCTTTTGGCCCTCGTTGTCCAAACATCCTCGCGCGATAATAATTGGCCTTATGAAACGTGTTTTTAAATATTTTATTGTATTGAAATACCTTCAAAATAATCGGTCTTATTCTGGATGACATTGAAAACCTTTCAATATTGAAAACTTTTAAGACATCCGATTGAAAATTAATGTCCAATTCACGGCAACAGGTAAAAGTTGTTGCTTCAGTTTTCAATTGAAATCGCTGTTTTATTAAGAGTCTGTATAACAACCGAAAAGATCACCAATCTGATTGATAGCAACTAAAAAGATCACCAATCGGATTTCTTAAAAGTTTTCAATAATGATAAGTTTTCAGTGTCATCCAGAATAAGAGTAATAAGACCGAATGTCAGATTTGAATCGTCCTTCCGAGAAAAATTTGAAACTGATGGCAAAATTGACAGTATTTCAATACAAATTTGAAAAAATAGTAAGCTGGGTAATCATGAGAGCCCATTTGTATATTGATAAATTTAAAATCGAGAAAAAACGCCTCAATTTTTGGGTGTAGTGGTGTGTGTTTCTAGTGCATTTTTTCACCGAAGTTTTCCAGTGTTTTTTCCATTGTAAAAATTGTAATTACAAAAACACACTTTTTTCTTAGCTATTTCTAACGGCTAATTGGTTATAACTCATTTTTAGCATTTCTTCGGCTGTTTCCATTTTGGCCCAGTGCTCATTCTCAATAAACGTATTAATGACAGTGAGTCAGTGACAGATTGCTAACCTGAAATAATCAAAGACACACTTTGTAACTTCTACTCTCGCGGAGCAGTTACTAGAATCGATCTAAAAATCGAATCGCCAAAAATATAAAATATTTCCGTTTTAGAGTCCTACAGTTCATTTCAAGGGTTTAGTCCGGTCAGTCCGGTTCAGGTACAACGCTCTAGGTTAGCTCCGTCTTTTTCTACACAACGTCTGGCAATTCACCCACGTTGTAACGTACAGTCCTAAGAGTGTCTACTATCGCGTCTCTGTTTAACACATATAAATGGAAGAGACGGATATATCACCCGTTAAAGTATTCTCTAGGACTCGATCGGGGCGCGAAACTATTCCACCACTCATAAACTCATTGATCATATAATATTATATTCTCCTTTTCCTTCGTGAAATAATTCACCAAATTGCGAATTAAATCGTCGACTTCCAAAGATCTGCGAGGCATTTTGACACACAACACGTTGAACGATTTTTCAGAAACTGAACAACACATTTTGAATTCTAATATGTATTTATACCCTTGCACCCCTAATTACAAAGTAGGATAATTCAATATACCTGGAAAAGCTCATTTATAAACCACAAGTCATTATTGGGGCAATTCGAGGAAATATGAAGAAATTGCAAATAGTTTGCGGAGGATTTATAATTTTCTAATTATATTCCCGTAGAGAAATAATTCGTTTGCGCAATTCTGAGAAATCAATGGTTCGAAAGTGCAAATAGTCTGAAGCGAGTAAATAGTAAATAAACAATAAAATAATTCTAATTATATTTCCGTAGAAACACAATTCTTTTTAAAAGTAGGTACTTTGTGTTGACTGTGGTGGAATAACCAGGTTTCACTGTTACTTACGACGGTCAGGTCGACGATGAGCGGAACTCATTTGCATTTTACGATCTAACGGACTAAACCCTTGAAATGAACTGTAGAGTCCTATATTGAACGCATCGAGATGAAAGGCACACATATTCAAGAGGCACTTTGTAGATGCTAAATAGATTTTGGGCAACGTCGATCCACGGAAAGTTCCTTTTTGACACATTCTTCGAAATTCTTTTAAACAACAGTTTTTGTTATTTATTCATTGAATTAATAAAGCCACAATTTTAACTTCTACGCTCGTTTAAATTATCCTCAAATAAAACCATCAGATTGATAAAGGACCAGCCAGTTGTTTAATTGTCGTTATGATACCCGGTTAACGGCATTATGTACAAATTCTCTGAAGTTTCTACCGTGTCCGAAATTGCCAATTTTTCATTTGAAAGCCTAATCCAACCGATGGTTTAAAATGCAATTTGGTACAATATTTCTATGATCACCTCAGTTTTTTCAAGTTTTGTTCATGTTCTAACAAATCTACGTAAGTGTAGGAGTTGTGTTGAGCATTATTTACATGGAATGCTTCCAGGATTTGATAACAAATTCACACTCAAAAACGCAAATTTATAACTGCACAACAATACGTGACAAAATTTAATGATTAATGCAATTTATATAATTCGCAATGAACATTGAACATGCCGCTGGGCTGGACTAATGAGGTTCGCTCTAGTAAAATGAGATTTACATTGTTTTTTTTTGTCAATTCCGAATTGCTCAAGTGGGCGATAATCGACATAACGAACTCACCTTAAGAATGTGGTCATGCAGTTTGGAGGTTTGCACGTTGGACGACTTCATCAGCCCGGCGACTTGATCTTGCGTCGTTTTTAGGCGCGTTCGATCACTGTCAGTTTTATCTTGCAAATTGGACACGCTCACTCCAATGGCCTTAACTGACTTTCTTGTATTGGTCTGATCCTCCCGCAACAAAGAAATTTGGGAGACGGCGTCAGCAATTTGCACTTCCAGCTTAGAAATTTCCTTGCGGAATTCAGGGAAGCTGACATCGACCTTATTCTCGATGCTTTCGACATTCTCGAGTAATTCCAGCATCGACATGTGGAGTTTATCGAAATTTGCCATTTGTTTGGTCAGATTGGCGATCGATTGGGAGTTTTTGCGGGTTTGATCGTCGACATTTACAACTTCCTTAACCTTCTGCATTCTTATGTAGTCCTCGATCTCGTTTCCGTTAATCCTGTCGTACACTTCCTCCGAATTCGCTTTGTTTTGAACGTATTTCTGTAATAAATCGAGCTCTTCTTCGAGTTTGCGGAAACGCGTCTTGAGGTTTTCATTTTCCTGATGTAGCCCCTTTGAAGTCTTCTCGAGATCGATGATGTGTTTCTTAAGAAGTCTTTGATGTCGTGAGGGGTGGGCTGGTGGCTGGTTGGAGGTCGGCTCCATTGTCGACTTCTTTTCATTGAGGACCTGCCAATTGTGTGCCCATTCCAATTGAACGGCTTTCAGCTGTAACAAAACAGAACGGTTGCATTCCAGAAATTTTTACGATTTTTTTTTTTTGGGGCAAACTGATTAAATCAATGTGCGCGCATAGAGTTTGTTTTACATATAAAGAGACGCATTTTTTCATGATTCCACTCATAAAAGCCCCCGGAAGATGTACATCAATGCGATGTGTATAGCTGTAGATGTTTATCACGTTAATGTGTATGTGGGAGCGGCTGGTCTTACTGGTGGAATCGGGTAGTAGTAGTGCCTCCGCAGACGCACAGATGTGTCAAAAAGGCGAAATATTTTAAAATTGTTGTTACAGAATTAAAAAGTAGAAAATGAACGGAAAATACACAAAAATTTTGAGGATTGAAAAGTAAAAAGAATAACAAAATTTGGCGAATTTTGAAAAATTAACACTCCGGGCTGAAAAATTGCGAAAGGAGATGAAAAATCAAGAGAAATGAAAATTTATTAAGGGTAGTTTTTCTCAAAATATGATTGATACCTTTTTTCAATAACTAAATGGAAAGTTATCCATGATCGACGCTAATTTCGACCAATACTTATTAAGCGGAATTTCGAGTTGCAACCCCTAATTTCCACCCCATCTGTTCGATTTTACGAAAAACGCATCCCTCGCAAGATTTTACCGATACTTGTGTGTACGTTGAGTTTCCAACAGATGAGTGCAACCCTTGCGGAGTTAAATTTCATCCCCCGAAATTAGCACCCCTTCACCTTCAATAGACTTCAGGGTCGAACGTGCATACCAAATTTCAGCAAGATACCTCTACTAGTTCTCGAGTTATTGCAATTAATAGTTTTTCGGTTTTTCACCCCTAACTCCCCCCCTTGGCCCGATACTTTTCGGGAGACGAAGCCGCCTACCAAGTTTCAGCTAAATATCTCAATCCTTTCTCAAGTTATGCGATGGACAGTCTGAGGAGCGAGCGAGCGAGCGAGCGAATAAGCTAAAACACGAATGCCTCGCATTTTGCTACGGCACTAAAAATTTAGCATCAAACTCAATTATTGCATAAGTATTTCCGGTTGAGATTTCCACTGCGGAAACTCGATTGAAATTTAGCCTGGAATTTTTACGCTCCAAGCCTCTTTCTCAGATACGATAACATCTCCGAGAAGGGAACAAGAGATGGCGAATCTCTTATTCGTGAGGCACCTGCACAAGATCGCTTTTAAAATATCTTTATTACCCGCATCCTCTTTCACTATTTAAAAAAATGGTAAAAGTGCACCCAACATCTGCCTTTGAGGATGAGTATGTACGAACGGCTCGTTCCATTAAAAACCAATTCCAGTGACAATGTCGACCGTGGCGAAAACTGGTCACGTTGCATATCTTTTAAATAGCGGTTCATGAAAGTTGCATCAAAACATCGCCGTAGCGGTAAATGAAAGGGAATTGATAATAACCTCTATCCATCTCATGGACAACGGCTTCTCAGACGATCTTTATTACCCACTTTCCAATGTTGGAACGTGTGCACCTGCCCGCCCTTCTAGATTTGCAATTTAGAGCATTCTTCTTGTTGCATCATATTCACGAAGCAATATTGCTTAAATTCTGGCAGCTTTATAAGGGTTGCAGATTAGGCCCAAGGAGGCTGTTGAATGTGGATGCTGGCAGATTAAAATTTTATACTTTCAGGAAGTTAACAAGAGGGATGTAAAATTTCATTTCCAACGTGAGTCAAAGGACTGCCTCATCAGGAGAGTGAGCTTTGGAACGAAAAGCCATGTCGTTGATTTCAGAATCTCATTGTTTTACAACAACTACAGTTTCCAAAGGCCACTAAGGATGACTTTCTTTTGAATCTTTTGCATCTGTTTCTTTATGAGACATGTTAGTTAATGTTTCAAATTTGTACCTAATTCAGAGTGTTTCTGTAGGAGTAAATCGCAGTGGCTTCAATTTCCCATACAATGTACTCGTCATTCTTAATAAATTGTTTGTTGTCATTATTGAATGGCCAATTTTACTTTTAATTAGGTAGCAAAATTATCGATCCATATAAAACTTTATGGATAATGAATAATTTTGCATTTATTTATATCTAAAGGTATACAGTACTATTCAGAAAATATATGATAACAGGAGGCTATGGAAACAAGTGAATCGCAATCTGTCGAAAGGACGCTTGTCCAAATGTAGTTCGCGCAGTCCCTAGATTAAATGACAGATGTCATGTCCCCAAACAAATCTTCGTATACGAACTAACTTTGGTCGAACGTTCTTTCGACATATTGACATTTGACATATGTCAAAAATTATGACAGGTAGGTAAAGTAGAGGTGCAATAACTTCACAATTAAGAGGCCAATCCGAATCTAAAGTGAAAACATAGGCTTCCCACTTAAAATAACAAAAATGGCGGCCACTTCCGGTATAACCGGAAGTGCGTTAGAGCTGAAAATTTTCTCATTCGATGGGCAATGAATTGAAAGCCCCGTGTGTGAATTTTCGTGTAGCTGCTCAAAACGATCATCTAAATATCGCTAACTGACACTTAAAAAGAGACACCCTGTATACCAAACCAAGATTTGTTGCTGAGGAAAACAAAAAATGCTTGAAGTTGATTAATTATTTACTTCACTTCTCTGGTTATCTGCTATGTAATCCAAAATTGCGAAATGTGAGTCTCGCAGGAAAATATGAATTTTATGCGTTTATTAGAAAGAGAAAAACTTAACTTAATACTAACAGTTACGTATCAGATTCAAAAAAATTTAACACTTGTTCAATAAATCTGATATGCATATTGATAGAGCCATGACGATAGGCATATTTTCTTGCCATTAATTTTAATAAGCGGCGCTTTCAAAGCGTTCATAATTAAAGATCCCACAGATAAGTCCTATGTAGTTATACGAACTTTATGTAGGTACATTATTTACCAACTGTCCCTTCTTAAGCTCGGATACACCCTATATTTTTCCTACCCTAAACTATACATATAAAAAGAAGTGATTTGGATTAAATATTTATTTCAGGGTATATTTTGGATATGGTTACTGGCAGTTGATAAAAAATACTGGGATCTAAAATTGTAATTAGGTTTAGGTACCTACACAATTTTGTTTCGGTAATGTAAGCAAATTATATGCCAGCATTCTACAAAATACACAACTTACTGCAAGCATGAATAATTAAATTCAACTCATTTTAATTTAACTACAAAATTAAATTCCAATGACCATGGCGAATGAATAACAATAATGCAAAATATTTGGGAATAAATGTCATGAATAAAACTTAAAACGCAAAAACGGAGGAAACAAATAATTAGAATTGAATGTAAATGCGGAGAGCGGCCCTGAATAGGGCTCGATTTTCCCATGAGTTTTTGACAGAAGAATGGTTCCTATGAGAAAAATGAGACAAATTACCCCCAGTTTTGATCGGTCGGAATGCGGCGGCGGGGCTATTATCTGCGCTGAGAATGAAAAAATGTGGGGTCAATAGCGCTAAAATTAAATTACAAGACGCTTTTTATTGAATACAACACGGCTTCATAAACATTTTATGGTAATTGCATACGAGGGGCCTACCCCATAAAAGTGCACTTACAAACACGAAAGCAGTCTTTAAAATCCAAGTTTGCATTAATTGTGAATTGGGTCACGTCGGTTTTTTTATTCCCACCATTTTCTGAAAAGTAGAAATTCTACCTGCTCCGTTTAATCCCGACACATCAAATATGTACGACCACAAAAAATCTACGACGTGACGATTCTTCTATAGCACTTCGGCAAATGGAAGGAAAAAGTTTGCTCACCTTTGATGGGTGAAGTTACGAAATTAATTAGCTGCGCCCTTTAGGTCCTCAATCGACCGAGCTCTATAAGTAGGTTATTTACGTCATGTTTTGTAACCGGTATATGGCCTGAGGGAGCTTTAATGGAAGCATCAAGTTAACCAGACTGAAATTACAACGTAACATACCCGAATTCGGCTTCTGTTAACAAAGTAAATCTGTATATTAATGAATGCTCTGACATTTCTATGTTTTCTAATTATGACCATTTCATCATTTTCATACCGTAGGTATAATTTCAATGCAAATTAATAAACCAACCCCTCAGCTCTACTCATTCCGTAGGTACCTATTTACCATATTGTTGGGTTTTAAATGCTTTCCTTTGATAGTGTAGTGTACTCATTACATGTTTTATTTAAATGACAACCAATAACCAATACCTTGTATGTTCATTAAAACTAGGTAGGTACCTAATCAGTTGAATATTAAAAAAATGTTGAACACATGCAGAATGTCATTTCAAATGTATTGATAGTAGAAATCTTCCATAAGTTGTGTTTTTGAAGAGTGTCTTTAATATCTAGCATACCATAGGTAAGTATGAAAATAAATAAAATAACGGGTGGGCCAAAAGAACCCGGTCGCTTTTCTTTTCCCTGTATCTTTGTTTTTGTGTTATGTTTTTCAGTCTTATACAGGACGTAGCTGAATGTTGGGTCTCTCGATACCGCCCATCAGATTTTAGATCGCACCACCCGTGTCCTTCCGAAGGACTTTTTATTTAACTGCGTATCTAGGCCAATGGGGTTTCATTACTTATTGACATATAACACTTCACTATTGAAGTCCGTTTTTTCTTTTTCCAAAGAGGCTTTCAGAATGAAAATTCATCCACCTTAATTTTTTTGTGAATTTCATTCCAGCACCATAAAGCGCATAAGTTATACAGCTAAAAGCAGAGAGAAAATGGAAACTTGATAGGCATTTTTGTTTAATTAGTAAATTATGCCAAGTTATTAAACTGTTCAATTTACAACTAAAATCAGACCTTAGGGCCCAATTTCAAATTGAGTTGCGTCGGGGAAGCAGTGCAGTTGTCATGACGATTCGCGCTGTTGATATGGTAATGACCAATTAAAACAGGAGATTTGAGTTGCGGCACAATTTTGCAACCCCACTTGAAATTAGCCCCTTAGGGGCTAAGTTGGTTTATGTCAAGACGTAATGACACAAGTCTGATTAATGTATAACTCAGAAGAGGTCGTTACTAGAACGTTTTTGCAGAGTTCTACATTATTATTTTGCTGAATTTCGTGCGGCAGCCATTTTGAACAACCACAATTTCAATTGTCATTTGTCACTCGACCGGCGCTGACGGGCGGTATTAAAGTCACGTCGCCTGCCTTACTGTTTCATCGAGATAATGTAGAACTCTGTAAAACCGTACTAATAGCGACCTCTTCTGAGTTATGCACTAATTCGCGATCCTCAGCCGCCAATAGACGGCACTGTTAACAATGAAAAATGGCTGCTTCAGACACCATTGTTGCGACATTAAAATGCCAGAAAATCTACATTTTGTGCCAGTGTTTGTGCGAGTTTTTTTAATAGATTTGTTGGAGGTGGGCCTCGATGGGCTTTTAGTTGTTCTTGTCAACAAAGCAGCCACTACAAGTCGCAACTTAAAGTAGTTAAAGGTTCTCGCGAATTGAGACTTGTGTCATTACGTCATGACATAAACCAACTTAGAATTAGCCTCTTAGAGCAAAAGCTTGCATAATATACCTACAATGCACGAATTTTCATTCTGAAAGTCATTTTCAAAAGAAAAAATGCAGCAGAGAAGCGGCTGGAACCTCCCCATCGCGTGGATCTTTGTATTCTGTGTAGATAGTAGTCAATTCAACACAAATTAACCTCCCCACAACCAATATAAAAATGGGAGGTTACTGCAATCAGTCCAAAATTCGAAATTGAGATAATACCAGATCTTTACGTTTCAAGGTCCCAGGATCACGAAAAAGTGGTTTTTAAAAAATGTCTGTGTGTATAAATCAACAAAGAAATGAAAGGGTATAGCTAAATAGGGCATTACAAGGTCATTATAGTAGAATATAATAGGTATTAGATTTAAGATTTTTTAAGAGAGCAATATTACATTGTAATGATATTTTTTATAGCAGTTATATGCTAAATAAACTTATATTATTATTATATGTACGTACGTATGTGCGTATGTACGTACGTACGTACGTATGTGAGAACGATTTCTCGGAAACTACCGAACGGATTTTCATGAAATTTGGAATGAGAGTTAGTGTTGGCCTTCTGGTGAGCCCAGTTAATTTTCTTGCCGATCCGCCAACGCCAAGTGCCTGTTTGGCACACCAACTACGAAATTTGACTAATAAACACCAATTTTTCTTATCAGTACATGAAAGGTCTTCAAATTCTGTATCTAGAAATGTATTCACACTGGGCGCCTTTTTGGCACAAAACCAAAAAAATCGAAATTTCGAAGAAACATTAAATAACACGCTACAGTCCAAACTACTAAGTCGATTTGGCTCAAATTTGGTAGGTAGAGGTACCATTGCCAGCCGAAGAGCTGATCTAATTTTGGTGGCAATCGGCGAACGGAAAGTGACATTTTGGCATATCAGCTTTAAAATTTGAATGATAAACTCTCATTTTCTTTATCAACACATGAAATGGCTTCAAATGTCGTTTCCAAAAATGTCGTCAAACTTAGTGCCCTTTTGGCAGAGAATCGTAAAATTTCGAAAAATTACAGAAAACGCTTTAAGGTTCGTGGAGTAAAATTTAGGTACAGCAAACAGGAAAATTTATTTAATTTTGGCGGCAATCGGCCAGTAACAAGTGCCTTTTTGGCATGTCATCTATAAAATTTGTTTTATCAGCACATGAAAGGTCTTCAAATTCTGTTTTCAAAAATGAAATTAAACTCAGGGTCCTTTTGGCAATAAATAATAAATATTTTGAAAAAGTCCCGAAACCCGTAGGACGTAGAGACTAGATTGAAAATAGGTGATAAGGATTGGATCATAAGTCAAGTGGGGAGGTTCTAGTCGCTTCCGTAGCTGCCCATTTTTTTTTTATGCTTATCGTCTGTGACTAATTTCGCAATTTTCTGACAAATAGCGACATCACCTCGTACATCACCCATCACATTTGACAATATGTTCCTTTTAAGGTTAACAGTTTGCCACCCTTTTGACAATAACTGATACTTTATGTCATCCACTGTCAGCCCGCTCCCTTTTATTGAAAAAGAATTCTTTCTCTATTTTCCACTGAAATGGCAGAAACTGTGAATACATTTTTAGAACCAGAATTTGATCGTCTTTCTATTGGCAGCATAAAAAAGGAGGCCTTGTATCTAAAATTTTAAGTTGATATGCTTGAATGGCACTTCCCGAGGACCAATTGCTTCCAAAAGCCCTTCAGGTCTTCAACGGGTCACCCAATCTCCATGTACCAAATTTTAGCCAAATCGATTCACTAATTTGGGCTATAATGTATTTTTAGTGTTATTACAAAATTTCGATTTTTTGACCCAAAGAGCACTAAATGCGAACGAATTTTGTCTTATTTAAAACCAGAATTTGAAGACCTTTCTGATGGTGACAATTAATAAATCTATCTAAAACTTGTTTTGAATGGTTAAATGAGTGAGTAATTTTAACTTTGGAAATTGGTGTGCCAAAACGGCACTTTCCGTAGGCCGATTGAATCCAAAATTTGTTCAGCTCTTCGACGTGCAATTCAATTACCATGTGCAAAATTTGAGCCAAATCGGTTCAGGGCTTTGGGCTGTACAGCGATTTTAAAGTCCGACAAGAATGTAAAATTTTTGAATTTTTGGCCAAAAAGGCACTGAGAGTGAACACATTTTTAGAAGCAGAATTTGAAGGCCTTTCCTATGGTGACTTGAAAAATGAGGGTTTGCATTTAAAATTTAAAAGTTGATGTGCCAAAATGGCATTTCCGGTTGCACGATTGGCTCCAAAAGCTTTTCAGATCTAAGTTGGGTTATGAGATGCCTACGTACCAAATTTCAGCCAAATTGGTCTAGTAGTTTTGGCTGTGGCGTGTTTACAAACGTACGAACGTACGTACGTACGAACATACACACAGACACATTTTAAAAAATGGGCAGCTACGGAAGCTTCTGGAACCTCCCCACTTCGGTGAATGATCCAATCTTATCACCAATATCAAGTAAATTTTACTGTTTACTATACCTAAGTTTTACTCCACCAAACCTAAGGTGTTCTCTGTGATCTTTCTAAATTTTACGATCTTTTGCCAAAAGGGCACTAAGCTTGAATACAATTTTGAAAACAAAATTTGAAGACTTTTCATGTGCTGGTAGAGAAAATGGGAGTTCATTATTCAAGTTTCAAAGTTTATATGTCAAAATGGCACTTGCCGTTTGCCGATTGTCACCAAAATTAAATCAGCTCTACGGCGGGTAGCGGTATCTGTACCTACCAAGTTTCAGCCAAATCGATCCAGCAGTTTAGGCTGTAGCGTGTTATTTAATGTTTCCTCTAAATTTCGATTTTTTAGATTTTGTGCCAAAAAGGCACTAAGTGGAAATACAGTTTCAGATACATAATTTCAAGGCCTTTCATGCGCTGATAAGAAAGATTAGTGTTCATCTGTCAAATTTCATAGTTTACATGCCAAAAAGGCACTTAGCGTCTGTGGATTCGCGAGAAAATTAACTGGGCTCACCGGAAGGCTAACCCTAACATACATACCAAATTTCATTAAAATCCGTTCGGTAGTTTCCGAGAAATCGTGCTCACATACGTACGTACGTACGTACGTACGTACGTACGTACATACACACAGACATTTTTTAAAAACCACTTTTTCGTGATCCTGGGACCTTGAAACGTAAAGATCTGGTGTTATCTCAATTTCGAATTTTGGAGTGATTGCAATAACCTCCCATTTTTATATGGTTGTGGGGAGGTTAAAACCACTTTTTTAGGTTCCTGAGACCTCAAAACGTGAAGATCTGGTGTTATCTTGAATTCGAAAATTTTAGTGATTGCAGTAACCTCCCTTTTTTTTTAAATGGTGAAGTGGAGTGGGGAGGTTAAAAAAGACCTAAAATGGCCTAAATAATGGTGTTAAATAAAAATTTTTCAGAAGGGTACGGATGGGGCGGTCTAAAATCTAATGGCTGGTATCGAGAGGCCCTAAATTTAGCTACGTCCTGTACAAGACTGAAAAATATCGAACAAAAACTGACAAATATCAATGCAAATGTACAGGGAAAATAAATATGACCGTTTTTCTTTGGCCCACGTTATTTTAATCTGTTTTTAAGGTGAAGCAGAGGCAGAAGGAATTTATACTGAACAGAATAATGCTCGTCTAGGGTCGAATCCAGACGAGTCACCTTAGTTTCTTTTAGAATAATTTTCGTTTACGCAAATGATGAAGGTTGATACTGCATTAACATATAATGTATGTGTTGTATGCTCTTTCAATTCAATCATATGAAAAATTCCGTAGGATTAACGGTTTTCAAGATAAAAGCGAAAATTATCCGAGAAACCTTCGATTTCCACAATTTTTTTAAGATAGCGGCAAACACACGCCGGATTTCTCAGGACTTTCAGTATGTTGTACAGTACGTAAAGTGCAACATCTCAACGCAAAGAACCATCGGTCCCTAATTAATGTTGCATCCTAAAATGTGCATGTCAATAATTGATGAAAGTATCATACAACGTTGCAAGTTAAAATAATGTCAGTGCATCATCAATGCACGATTGTCGCCAGAATTGGATAATTTGTCATCAGAACAACATTTAGATATGTAAAAGCCGGGAGTTTATATTTCGTAATTTCAATCGTTATCCTGATCGAATGCGATATCCTGCATAACGAATATAAATTTTTGTCTGCAAATTACTTCGGCCCCAACATAAATCCCAATACTAATTCTGAATCTGAACGTGCACAAATTTCAAATTTTTCATCATTAGCCTTGCCACGATTGTGACATATGAATCTTACTTGTGCCAGACCGTAAATCGACTATTGTAAGATTTATTGGATCTGGAAAAATAGTTGGTTCATTCGATCAGTAGCGATTCGCTCTAAATTAAATTACCGACTTAATATTGCCACATGGAAAATAAAACCAAAAGACCTTTTGAAATAACAATGAAAATTCGCATAAAAGATAATGCGGCGGATGTTTGGGGCCTGTTATTATTCCAATTAGGTGAAAAAAAGGATCTAATTAATTTTTTAATGAAATCTGATACTGAAGGACAAAGAACTGAGGGTAGATTTGCTAGCTTGCAATCAAACGTTAGGCTCAATGTCTCCCCCTTTGTTGAGTTACAATTAATAATTTTGTCTGTATTATCATCAAAAAGATAATATTATGTAATTATTAATAAAATCTATTGGAATTATAAAATGTAATAAAATCATAAAATTAATAATAATGTGCTAATCATTCAGTATAGATAAAAAATTCAAAAAAGAATTGTGAGGTGTGTAAATAAAAACAGCGACAATGTCACTTTGTCCCCTTCTCTAATTCGCTGTATAAATCGATTTCCTTCTTTTCCTTTTTCTCATTCCTGCTTTCGAACTCTAATCGGTTTTTAATAATTCGCTCGACAATCCTATCCGTTGTAATCTCACATCCCGAGTTGACACGGACAAATTTGCTAACTTGTTTAGGATACTTGAAGGGATCGCCCAGGATCTTTTCCTCTTTGAGGCTGAAATCACCGTCAACGACGACATCAATCTTGAAATGGTCCATCAAATCTTTGGTGACGATATAAGGCGCCCCAATAACCACTTCACTCACATATTTACAAGCCAGCACGCCCAATAATCGTTCGTGCAGCGTCATAATGGGGTAATTTTCACCCTTATATTGATTTATTACGTGATCAGGATACAATCCCACGATTAGGTAACTTCCAAGCGATCTGACAATCTTCAAGAATTCCAAATGACCCACATGAAACAAGTCGAAAGCTCCAGCTACGTATATAACGGTGTCCGCAGGCTTCGAAGCTTTTCCCTCGGAAAATTGACAAACTCTCGAGGAGGTGAGGAAAAAATTACCCGAGCCAGTCCACGGGGAGCGCTCGCA
Organism: Pycnomerus fuliginosus; assembly: GCA_963924575.1. Lineage (NCBI taxonomy): Eukaryota > Metazoa > Arthropoda > Insecta > Coleoptera > Zopheridae > Pycnomerus > Pycnomerus fuliginosus. The sequence continues at coordinate 24,639,839 of OZ004618.1, read as the reverse complement.
ACTTTTCTCCAAGTCCCTCTGTTTTATTTTGGCCAAAATTCGCTCAACTAACCCCGTAGTGGAGATACCAGCCGTCCTCTCGAACTCTTTGTATCTACCAGAGGCTTTAATGTCCTGGTAAGTGTCGGTTCCGTTGTCGGTAATGGTGACATCTTCCCCGTGGCAGCAAAATTCGCAGTCGTTCTTGTCGAGGATTTCCAAAGTTGTCACGTAGGGAGCCCCCCGGACCACCTCATCCACCCATTTTATCGATTCCACGAGTTTGCAGCGCTCCTCGAAAGTGAACACTGGAGGCCCCTTATGTTTCATAATTTCTTCATCGGTGTGGATTCCAACTATCAAATAATCGCCGAACGATTTCGCTTGCCGGAAAGAATTTGCGTGACCGAAATGGACGAGGTCGTAACATCCATCGCACCACACTTTCTTGGGAGTCGGGGATTTTGTAGATTCGTGCATGGTTGACGTGACATAAACAAAAGTTTTCTGACAAACTTGAGGCAAACTTTGATCAAAAACGGCGTCCCGAAGAGCTCTGCGAATAGTTTAGGTGGCAAAAAAATAAGGACCGTCGAAGTAAAATCTGCTGCAATTTAGATAATAACTTGTCTCAATCTAATTCGTAAAAAATTCTGACAATCTGAATAGGCATTATAACTGTAGATGGAGGCAGATAATTTTTCAAGGGTCTTTGTTTCGCTGCTACATCGAACTGAATTGTTTTCAGTGAAATTACTCAAGTAATCAAATTATTTGAAAGCTAAACATTTTCTCATAGCACCAGAAACCTTGTGAAAATGCCTTGAAGATGTAAGGAAATTCTCTCCATGAAAGTAAACAGTTTCAAGACGGCAGTCTTGTTAATGTAACATCTTTTGAATGTATTTGGATAAACCGTTCTAGTCACGTTAGGTACCTACCTAATTAAAAAAATAAAATGGGAAAAATGTAAAAGCAATTGAAGAATGAGTAGTTCTGGAATTTTTATTTTCCTTATGAATCGATGTTCTGGAAAGTGATAATAATAACAGTATAGGTACGTTGTCATGAAAACTACGCCCCTTGGCCCCTCTTTAATACGTTCTCTGACAGATTGCAGATACGCACTGTCCCCACTATCCCTTCATTGGCACCTGGACCTACAATTAGTTTCTGGTTCCCCACCTGTCATTTCAGTAAAAACATATCTGTTTATAAATTGCCTGTTCAAAAAATATCACCATTATTATTGACTTGATAATGAATAGTTAATTTAAAATCATAAGCCTTTTTTAGTTATAGTTCAAGTAGTTAACACGTTTATTATCAAATTAGTCATTTTATGAGGACGTTTTAACCTCCCCTTACTTAAAAAAATGGAGGTTCGAGGGGAGGTTACTGCAATCACTAAAATTTTCGAATTTTAAATCCTAGACACGGAAATCAAAGACCCACGCGATGGCGAGGTTCCAGCCGCTTCTCCGCTGCGTTTTTTAAAAATTGTTTTTATACATATATTGAGAAATAGTGCGTCATTAATTTTTTTTTGATTAATAATGGTAGGTACTCATAATAATTCCCGATCACTGCTCTCAAGCAATCACAAAATCTAAAATGCACTGTTATTTTGGCCGACAATAATTAGTTGCTTTCCTTTTAGCACAGGGTGCAACTCCGAACTGTTCAAGAATAATTTGCCCCGTGTTCCTTTTAGTTGTGTACTTTGCCCCACAGTTACTCGATCTGCCTTCCCCCTTCCCCTCAAGCACCAACGCTGGAGATGGTGCAACAAGCCCCAGCATGCGCAGTGCGTAGTTTGTCACTGTCAATATGAGCTGAGTGGTTTTCCGTGGTTTTCTCCAACGTTTTACCTGTGTTTTTTGAAAATTTTTGCATCGCCTTCATCTCTACTCCGCCACTATGGCATCAGCTCGCGAAATGGGCGATTATCTTACTACTGACTTTTGATGCGGTTAGGTTATCTGTCAAACAAGGCAAGTGTCACTCACGCGGTGAATAATCTCCTGAAATACGTGTTCCTTTTAGGGCAGCTCGGAGTTGCTTCAGTGCTTGTAGCTCTAGAGCAACAAACACGTAAAAGGAAAGCGCTTATTGATTGGAGTTACGGAATTGTCAAAATGACAAGTGTACTAATCAAAAGATTAAATAATACGTAAGGTATCGGTAATGGGAAAGCAAGTTGTCACTTTTTATACATTGTGTCTCACTTTAACTGGAACCAGTTAAACTGAGACACACTGTACCTCACCATCTGCAGACACCATTATTTATATTTTCTGATTAGGTCAGTCGCAGACATGGAATTTCGTACTTCATTTTTCTGTCATTCGATGTAAATTATGCTTTATTGTCATGACTGACGTTTTCTGTTGCATTTTTTAATGAAGGTTTCCAATCTTGTAGGTCTCTCTCTATTTCGTGACGTAATATGAAGGCAAAATTTGGCAATGGCAGACTTTTGTTTTGCTTTTGCATACCGGGCTTTGTCAAATTTTGCCTCCATATTGTCTATCTCTTTTAACTGGAAACCCTAATTGAACATTTTAAAAATTCCGCAGCACCACTGACGGTATCAAATGTAATTAAGAATTTTTGAAGTTTACCGCGGGCGAAATGACAAAGTGATGACAAAGTCGAAGGCTATAATACAGGGTGTCTTACGAATATGGAGCAGTATTGATAACTCTGGGCTTAAGGAAGGTACAGTTGTAAGATTTGGCATTTGCAGAAACTGACACATTCGGAATCTATTGAAATTATTGGCGACCATGGGGCACTTCCGGTTATACCGGAAGTAGGGTCCTACTTTTAAATTTTAAATAGCAACCCCCATTTTTCATTGCAGATTCGGATAGAGGAAGAAAAATTAAGCTTAAAACACCTACATGTAACTTGTTTGCGCCAGCCGCCTAGGTTTTATTAACGTTTTTAAAGAAAAGTTCCGCAAAACAGTGCTATGTAAAAATGGTCATAACTTGTAAACCGCGAGCGATAAAAATAAAAATGACACGCCGTTGTAAAGCGGAAGGACTGTTTTACATTATGATTGCCAAAAATCCTAAGAGAACTAATTGAAAGTTGATTTCGAGAAACTGCAATACTGGAAATTTCAAACCCGAATAACATTTTTTCTTAAATGGCAGCATACAAGTTTTTCTGCATAGATGGGTGCAGAATTTTATTCTCTTTTCAACGGTACCCATAAAGTGCCAAAAAGGGAAACAATTAAAATCGCTATTTTTTCCATAAGAAGAAAATGTTATTCGGTTTTTAAATTTCCAACATTTCAATTTCTTTAAATCGACTTTGAATCAGCTTTCATATGACTTTTTGGCAAGCATAATGTAAAACAGTCTTTCTACTTTACAATGGTGTGTCATTTTTATTTTTATCGCCCGCGGTTTACAAGTTATGACCATTTTTACATAGCACTGTTTTGCGGAACTTTTCTCTAAAAACGTTAATAAAATCTAGGCGCCTGGTGCAAATAAGTTACTTGTTAGGTGTTTTAGGTTTAGGTTTTCCTCCTCTGTCCGAATCTGTAATGAAAAATGGGGGTTGCCATTTAAAATTTTAAAGTTGGACCCTACTTTCGGTATAACCGGAAGTACCCCATCGTCGCCAATAATTTCAATAGACTCCGAATGTGTCAATTTCTGTAAATGCCAAATCTTACAACTGTACCTTGCTTATGTCCAGAGATATCGATACTGTTCCATATTCGTAAGACACCCTGTATAAGGAGGCGTTCTTCGACCCATGTCCATATGAATTTTTCTTTCTAGAATGAAGTAAGGGAACCGTCACATGAACTTGTTTATATTATTTTGACGTCTTCCATCACAAATTTTGGAGCCCTGAACGAATGAAAAACTATTTTTCTCGAAAACGGTGTATTCTAGCGACATTCAACAAGAGCACCTTTTTTATGAGGAATAGACCAGAGATTATGATTTCATTACTATTTCATGAAATAAACACTAACAGCAAAATATAATAAACATAAAAGTGTTATGTCCCCCCAAGAACGCGCGCCTATGACTAAAATAAAAATTTGAAAAAATTATAAAGAAAACCTTTGATAACACTAATCTATGCTCCAAATTTTAAAATTCTACTATTTACTATTGTATCGTATTGTATTGTATTGTAAATTGTAAATAGTTTTACGAGTAATTTTAAGAAAACGGAATTTTCGAGTACCCCTTTGAAGGGCTGTAGCTCTCTTAGGAGGCATTTTTTCGACAAATATTTACTGAGACTTTTAGTCTTTATGTTTGATCGTAGAAGGCACTGGTAAAATATTGCTGCCTAAATTCAGGGCACCCTGTACCTAATAATAATATGTAGTGATATCAACAAAATTTCCGTTGCACCTCATCAATAAACGTCTATACGATTTACACATTTAACTGAAGAGCCCTCGGAGGGGCCTCACTTATTCTCAGCAATTTGATGCTTAAAAATTTAAATGAATCAATTAAGTGAGGCTCCTCAGATAAAAGAATAAATCGAAAATTATATTGATGACGAGCAACGGAAGTTTTGTTGAAAAAACTATACTATGGTCTGTCCGGGATCCCAATTTCCATGGCGACTCATTGTTGACAACAATGATTCGCCATGGAAATAGGGTGAATCTTGGTCGTGTGGATCCCGGACAGAGTATAGTTATCGTTAAAGTAACGCAAGATTCGAAGTTCGACTTATTTCCTTTGGTTTATATATTTTTTGAAGTGACAGCGACCTGATAGTCATGTCCAATGAAATGTTTAGTTTAAATAGTATGTACATTTTATTGTTTTTGCAAAATTCTGCGTATTCGAATTAAGTTAGTAAATGAAGTTTTGAAAATCCAATTTCCATCAGATGAGCAACTAAACAAATACCAAATCGATTCGATGAGCTCGCCGATGAAAAATGTTTCGGTAAATCAGATAAAAGATATAATGGGCTATTTTCGACGATTAAAGCAATTTGTCCGCCAGGTTCGTTAAACTTAATCTCAAATGTACAAAAGTGCCTAATAAAATTTGGAAATTATTCTGAATGCAAATCATGGTTCGCTTAATTGCGTTTGCAGAGTAAAACATAAAAATGGGTAGCTGTGAAAAGATTATAATGAAATTAGTATTATGTAAATTTTAATAATAGAGAATTGGTAAGGAGGTTCATTTATTGTAATCCTCGCCGCAAGGATTAATCCGCCCTGACGCGCTTCCATAAATAAACAATTTCCCGATAGTTGGAAAGTTCGGGCGCCCGGTGTTTGAATTTCTTAAGCCGGATAAGCTGGATAAACTGTGCAAGTTTCCCAGATGAAAAGCCCACGAAAAATTTAAAGATGTGTTGGCAGGAAGAGGAGGGGTGCGTAAATAATTAAAGCGAGGACCGAAAAGGGTCTGTTAAAGCATTTACTTGTAAATACGTTTTATGCAAATGTGGAGGAATAAATACATAAATATTTTATATAGTTCGAGACGGTAGTCGTTTTCAACGGATTACCTCCTGGCTATAAGCGGCAGGTGTTTTTGGACGCGCTCCAGCGTGTGTCCGATATTCAGCGTGTTTCACCTGCCATTACCAGCCAATGCCGACGATGCTCTCGAAATACCAACCGGACCATTTGATTTCGACCAGAGGTGAGGCAATATAAGACTTTTCGCAAAAGATTCAGACGTAAGTCTGAACCTGTTGGAATTTGATGCTAACCAAGAGGAACGACTGCAATATCACTTTAACAGCGATGTCTCTGTCCACTGACGGGTTTAGAGGGGGGGGCACAGGGGCAACGCTCTCTACCTAATAGTAATAATAATAATTATAATTTTCAAATGACGTTTAAAAAAACGAATTTTTATTTCTGTAAATAAATGAATCAACATGGTACACATAGAAAAAGTTCATCGCCATGAAAAAATCGATTTGGAGAGTTCGGGACACTTTGGCCAAGCAAAAAAATCGAAGAATGCAAATATCATTGTAGTTTTCTATTATTTTTTTTAGTTATGCTGGTTATGCTTTCTTAAATTCAATATTATTCATTTCATTATCATTTTGTTAATACCCCATAAACTTCTTATAATTATTATTATTACTCATATTATGAAAAAAAATTTGGTCTGCGGCGCTAACCACTAACCCCTCCCCGCACTTGGTTGCCGCCATCTATCAGTGCACTGTTATTGTGTGCCCCCCCTAAGCAAATTTCCTAAATACGCCACTGTCTCCGTCCAATAATGCAGCGCCGGTCCGAAACCAGGAACTGCCGATAAAGGAAATCGCTCCCAAGATACAGGCTCTGGGATTCGCGTATTTTAATAAAAGTTAAATTTAAAAGTAAAATTTTCCACTTATGTTCAGATTAAATTGGGACCGCAAACCATTTATGTCATTTTCACACAATATGTCGCAGTGCTTTAATTAAAAAGCTCCCAGTGTGCACCATTAATGGGTTCCCAGACGCAAATACGGCGTAATTTTTCAGGCATCAAATAGACTTAAATGGCTATCACCAACTGAGTTTCGGCTGAATGCGCTAATCCCGACGTGTGAAAAATGAAATAAAAAAGTTACACACATGAAAGCAGGGAATTAACGCTAAAAATCGTTAGGGTCGGTCGTGCTGAAGTTTCATATCACTGTATGAGCTCTGGAGCGGAATTTCGGGAAGCCAATTAAGGCGCCCCGACGCTTAAAACCAAACTGGTTCATTAAAAATATTTTCCAGAGAATTCGTACATTTCGATTTGCCAATTTCCCGCACAGCAAACATCATCAACTGTTTAATGATGGCAGTTGAAGGAATTATGATATTTTAAAAGATCCTTCTACAAGCTGACAAGTGAATAATTTCTCGGCACTTTCAAGCGATCGATCCATATTTTATAACTCCAAGACGAACAGTTTGGGAAATGGTGATTTTTATAAATTTCGCCGTTACGCAAAAACGCTCGAAAAAGGTCTCTCGCCATAACTTCGAAATCATTGACATAAAATTTTAGCCATGAATAAAGCACGTTCTTAAAAGTACGTTCTGGTATAAATCATAACTTTAGAATGAATACTTGGCAAGAAATGAAACTTCAAAGTTTGGTTATACCAAAATAAACGTTTCATCGGCTTTCCAGTTATAACTTTTGAAGAATTATCACTACTTACATGGAATTTTAGGCATAGAAATAGAGGACTTTCGTGCCTATTTTATAACTTCCAAACGGATGAAATAATTGACATCAAATTTTAGCCATAAATAAAGCACGTGCTTAAAAGTAAATTCTGGTATAAATCATAACTTTAGAATGAATACTTGACAAGAAATAAAACTTTAAATTTTGGTTATGCCAAAATGAACGTTTCATCGGTTTCTCGGTTATAACTTTTGGACGATTATCACTACTAACAAAATGGATAGTTTGGGAAATAGGAATTTTAAAATTTCGCCGTTACGCAAAAAGCCTCGAGAAAGATCTCTTGCCGTAACTTCGAAACGGATGAAATCATTGACATGAAATTTTGCGCCATAAATAAAGCACGTTCTTAAAAGTACTTTCTGGTATAAATCATAACTTTACAATGAATACTTTGGTTATGCCAAAATGAACGTTTCATTGCTTTTTCGGTTATAACTTTTGAACGATTATCACTACTAAGCACTACAGCGTCGTGTAACCTACTCTCCCACAAGGTCCTAATTTCAATCCTCTTCTGGTGAAAAGTCATGAAGCAGCTATTATCCGTTGCAATCAGAATATTCTCAGTTATAGTAATAAATATGATGGAATTTTAAATTTAATATCATGTGTTGATAAAATCGCACACTAATTTTGCAATGGGAATGTAAATATTGGCTCATGTATAAAATTCAGCAGAAAGAGAATAAGATAATGGGCGGACTTTAATAATAAAACAGAACGGAATACAGAACTCCTTATTTGTATTTAGATATAAAGATATTCCCCGGAAAATATCGATTTCGCCATGACATGATTAACCTTAACTTCTCCATTCGAATGTCGATTTTAATCCTTTTTTCCTTTAATTAACATTCGACCCGGTCTTGCGGCTTTGGAACGAAGTTGAGAATGCATAATTTATGGAAAAAGAGATTGTTCTTTATTACTTCGTATCATATTCTGCAGCTAATCATAAAGTTTGGCTAATAAAAAAGGGCATTTCGTTAATAAAAATTTAAATTTATTTAAGCACCCCAGAGATGACTGATAAATTTTTAAACATTCGTTAGACGAGTTTTTCTAGAATTCGTCAATTTATCGATTATAATAAGGCGAGGGAAGGTTACTAATCCTCTAGCCACCAACTATTGCAAGTTTTAATAGCGTCTCATTAAATTATCGATTAAGTGATTAACAATGTGCGAACCCAGCACCATCAGCATATTAATAAACTAAAATCTCTTACCTGATTTTTAGTTTTGCCACAAACGACTGCTGTAGCTCTTGAGTGGTCTTTGAGGGAGTAAAGTTCTTCCCGCATCGAAGCCAATTCGGCTTCGTATTTGACGTTTTTCTTTCTGGCTTCTTCGAGTTCTTTGTTGAGATCGGTAACGTCGCTTTTTAGTAAATTCAATTCCGTGTCGACCTGCTGGTGGTTTTGCAAGATCACGGTGGAGTTTAAAGTGTTCTGTATTTCCCAGAGTTCCGTTTTTAATTCGGACACGGCGTTCGACAACCATTTCACGGTTAAGTGGTCGTTTTTTTCCTGACGGTTTTGTGTCGGATCTTCGCTCCCGAATCTCCCGGGTTCTTTCTGAACAATTTCCGCCCTGCAACATAAACACTCACCTTCAAATAACTTTAACGACCCATCATTATGAGGTTGTTTTATTCCCTGCCCTAAGTAAACCTCCCCTAAGTTTCAGCCCTCAACGGACACGGGGTTCATTGTGTACAAGAGCTCAAATTTACTAGATGGTTGCAGGGTTTCTGTAGGTACTCAGTCTACGCGATTTCTCATCTCTGATATCGTAATTTGACAGCCAACATGAGAAATATTTCAAGTTAAAAACGCCCGCTCACTGTTACCAACACCGTGAATCAATATTGGAACGAATAATTAAATTCATATCTAAGTATAATTTATTTTAGAGTCCTGCACTTGAGCTCTATTTTTGACCACCATCATGATTATTATTAATTTAAGTAATTAATTATTACAGTATTGAAATTATGGGGGATTAATTAGGTCAACAACGATTTGCTCTGGTTATTCCATGGTTAGTCTAACCAACGGCAGAATTTCCATGGATACAATTCTTGCAACAATGAGTTTAGGTTTATGTACACCTATATCCATATAGCAATTTATTTTAGGTTAGCTAAGCAGGGACTGATCAACTGGCCGTCAAGGGGCTTTGCAGATAAACATGGCCGTATTTAGGCCTATTTGAAGCTTTCGTCTTGTAACGGTCCTAATCCTAATTTTGTGTTGCCTGTGTTAAAATGTTTTCAAGATTAATAGCAAATGCTTCCAGGATTAATTGTTAACAAAAATATTTATTAAATGTGCTATTCTTTGTCCAGAAATCAGTCTTCTTCCAAAAATAATCGCCAATTCAATAAGAGATGGCTTAACATTTTTCATTTAATCCTTGCTAGAAGTATTCTGAAGTGCTTGGAAAATGCGTGACCTTGAAATTATTCAAAATTTCCGCCCCTGCGGGGCCATTTCCGCTCCTTTGGCTACGTACTGTGTTCTGCAGAAGTCTAGGGGATGTTTATGGTCAGAAAGCGGCAACAAAGGTAAATCCAGCCCTCCCAGATAAATGAATTTGTAATTTTTTTATTTGTAGAGGCCTATATTATTTTATTCTAAAGTAAGATATTCTAATTCAAAACCTTTTAACCCTGGAGGTACATCAAAAATCAAATTAAAGTCGATTCCACATTTATAATCAAATTTAACATGCCGTAACTCCTCAAGGACTTGATGGATTTGGATAAACCTTTTTTCTGCGTATAGCACGTTTCATTGACTATAACATGGCATGTTACGAGTTCTGTACAGGTTCCCCTTATTTGATATACAGTGTGTCAGAGCCGGGCACTGCTAAATGGCGAAAGTTTAAACCACCCCCGATTCTGAGAGAAATTTTTCTAATTTTTTTTGGTTCTTTGAGAAGACGCCTCAGGTCCACGTTTTTCTGAAATTTGCTCCATCTCCTCTAATTATCGCGGGAGCCAACAAAACGGTTTTTTCGCCGGTCGTTAATAACCCCTTTAACCCCAACTCAATTTTTAATTTCTTAAGGTCATTGTGTCTTAAAAACTTTACTCTAGGACACCACGGGGAGAAAATTAATCTAAAACAGGGCGACCCAGAACAGGCGGCCCATTGAAATGGAGGCACTCCATGTAAACGTATGGGAGACGCCATAAACGTATATAAATCTGGATATAATGTAATCGACCGACTTGGCACCAAATCGCATCATCTCCCTCAAAATGCTCACTGAACTCTCGGTTGTAGCGTGTTTTTGATGATTTTTTTGCCAAAGGGCACTAAGTGTTAATACATTTTTGGAAGCAAAATTTGAAGAGCGCTGCTTTTTTGACATGAGAAATTAGGGTTTGCATTTAAATTTTTGAAGTTGATGTTGAAAAATGTCACTTCCCTTGGGTAGATTTGGCCCAAAGTCTAACCAGATCTTCCTTAAATCATACAATGCGCACATACCAAATTTTCGCCAAATCGGTTCGGTAGTTTGGACTGTAGCGTGTTTATGAACACACAGGTAGAGAAATTTTTCCGACATTTGATGACATTTTTCCGACATTTGATCAGATTTCATCTTTTTGGTGATCCGATTTTTCGATCGATTCCAGCAACTACTGCCTACAAGTTAAAATATAAAGAATTGGAAAAAGTTTTTATCCACGGGTGTTGCAGAATGGACTCATTATACAATGTAGGTATTGTATTGCTTCCTATCTAGTCATGTATATACCTAAACTGGAAAGAAATACGGTAGAAATATGGAATTACAATGAAAATATGGAAATAGAATGGAAATATGAAAGTAACGAAAATGTATTTGAAATATGAAAATATGTTTGAAATATGAAAATATGTTTGAAATATGAAAATATTTTTAAAATATGGAAATATATTTGAAATACCTATAGAAATAGTGTACACAATTTTTTCCCGTTGTCAACCCCTCGTCGTTTCCAGACAAAATACAGCTCCCTAAATTCGTGAAACCAATGTGACAAAAATAGAAACAAAGAGCCCTATTTCGTTGACAAGGTAAAGATCCTTCAGGCTGAATGGGGGTTAAGTCAAAATTTTCGTCGTCTTGGTTTCACGAAATTACAGATGTGCGAAATTGCTGCATTTTGTCCGAAATCCGTCAGTCAAAGTACTGGTATCGGCATCACCGCCAAATGTGAACGTATTCAAAAAAGAGTATCTTAAAATGTTCAGAAGGAATGTCTCTATGAAGGCATCGTTTCAATTTTGGTCCCTCTTTTATCCAAGATTAATTCAGACGCAGAATAAGTTTGGGTTCAGTTCAGTGGGCCCCCTTTTCTATCACATCTCATATGAGGCCAATTACGAATCGATGACATTTTATAGTGAGGTTTTTGCGTTACAATTACAAGGACCTCCAAGAAATTAAAATTTGTGCAGAAGTAAAGACGTTGTTAACGACCGACGAAAAAACAGTCTTTTTGGTCCTGCACGCTAATTAGAGAAGATGGAGGAAAATTTAAAAAAACGTCTCGAGGAATGAACCTGAGGCGTCTTCCCAAGCAGTCAAAGAAAATAAAAAAAATTCTTTCAGAATAGGGGGTGGTTTAAACTTTCGCCATTTTGCAGTGCCCTGCTTTGGCACCCTGTATATCAAATAAGGGGGGGCCTGCACAAAACTCGTAACATGCCATGTTATAGCCAATGAAACGTGCTATGCGCGGAAAATCCATCAAGTGTTTGAGGAGTTACGGCACGTTGAATTTGACTAAATTTCCGGGTGGACCAATTGAATTGTTGAGCAGTTTAGTTTAGTAGTAACAAAAATGCTGCCTTAAAATGTTTCTAACTTGAAGTTATGCCAGAATTTCCAGGACCGAATTGTGGAAACAAAGTGAAATACCCCGATCAGATGCAAAGCCATAAACAGAAACAATACCGAGTTAATGCAAAAATTTACATTTTGACAGCGCCACCATTAAGCCCCCCTCTTCTGTTGCGTAAAATATTCATGGCTTTTCACTATATAATTAATTGAATGAAAGAGGACAGGCCTCAACCATAAAGCCATTGTGTATTGCCGGTACATATAAATCGATATTAATGAGACAAAAAAGATAAAGCATTTGATCCTGAAAATGGGGTTGTAATAACATTTCTCGTTATAGTGACCCGAGAAGTCAAAGATGTGGACTGCAACATTTTTACCATTTATGAGAATCGATTTTGATTTGCATTCTTCCGAGCGTTGCAACCTGCACCAATGAAAGGTACATACCTTGAGGGTTTAATCAACGTGTAACTGCAGCGTTGTTCTAATTAAGTTGAAATGAAAAATCTATAACAATACAACGATGTCAAAAAAGCAGAATTTACAGTGCAAGAATTTATTATGAAACTATTCCAGACGAACACCACGAACCTAGTGTTATGAACTTTCACTCGAGGCGCCTCCACCAAAATGAACAAAGTCTTCGTAGGCTATTTGCCCCAACTTATATCCTCGCTTATATCGGTCCATTGCTGATGTTTTGACAATTTATTCGATCTGCGATACTGGGTGAGGTACGGTTTCCAAATAATATAAATACCATTAATGACTCCTAAAACGGTAATCAATTTGATTTGGACGTTTGCCTTCGTCGGCGGCTTCTCAATTTTCATATTTCATGAGTGACTCCACTGATTTTAGGATTGTTATAAATGGCTCCTCGACCTAAGTTTAGAGCAAAATGGATCTTGTGATGGATTTCGACATTAATCTCTGATTAAATGAAAAAACTGAAAAACTGACATTATTTGGATTCGGATTTCCATGGAAATGCTTAATAACGCCGTTGTTGAAAGTTTCGCACCAGTTCTATTTTAACAACCAGACGGGGGCTTCAATTATGGACGCAAAGAAAGGCCGCGCGAGGACAATCAATCCGAATAAAACTTTCAGGCTTTGTTTGAGTTGCTTATGTTTGCTATTTTGCTCGTGCATTATTGTTATACACATTACTTTATGTAATGTGTATAACAATGTTTTATACATGGTGTTTTATTTTTAGGTATTAATGTAATACCAGTAATACTGTTTGTTGTGCACGATTTTTTCTGACCATCAGCGCCAGCGCTGGCAGAATATTGGATTGGATTAAAATAACTTAAAACAGATTGATCGTTTTTAATTCCATTTGATTCAATAAACTGATTATGGGGTTGAGTTGAAGCCACTTCTTCTTCTTCTTCCTCCTCAATTGGGACACCATATATTATAATTGCCATTAACATCCGATGTTCTTACAAAATTTATGAACTTATACATTACTTTAATGAAATTTTGTTTGGTTTACAATAATAAATATAAGATACATACCTATACATAAAGGTGGTACACTCAGGAGATAAAGTTAGATCCCGAGACCGCTCACAATGTGGACAGATTCTCACAAGCTTTACCAAAAAAATTAAAATTGAACGTGAAATCTTCTTTATTAAAACGACTCTAGTGGGATACAAGCCTTCGCAAACTTATCTTGAGTGCCTTTTCTCAGAATCTGTCGGCATTGTTCGCAGTCGAGGGCCAGAACTTTATCTACTGACTGTACCTATATGTGTTAGTGCCATTTGAACAACAAAATTTAAGAGTGCCGTGAAATTTTAGTGGCACGTCGGAACTTTAGTGATACTCGCATAGTTACATCTCACTAATACTAGTGGAAGCCGTGTAGATATAAGATGAAGGATAAATCTTGATCCGTAATGGTGAAATGACCTATTATATGCCAGTCGGCAGAGAAATCAAAAGAACGTTAATTGCCATAAGCGCGATTTTTGTGTTAAATGGTTTATTTAGGTGTACATTTTAAGGATTATACTTTGCACAAAAAAATTCCTACCGGAAGCTGGTAATTTTTGCTCAGAAAGCTACATTCTTTCACTTATTGGACTATATACGCGAATCGTACGCGAAACTGTTGACGTTGAGAAACTGGTCAAAATGAAAGACACAAGACACCTTTAATTTTCTATAGTCTCTGACAAAGACAATAGCGTCAACCGCAACTTTCTACATCTAATAGTTTTGGAGTTCAGCGAAGCAAAAATTTTAAAAATCGCCCGAAAATGGCTTCTTTTTAAATCTTGACTCGTCAAACATTTGCAAGGCACCGTACGTGAAAAATGCTTATTTTCTTTTTTAATCTATACTATATTGTGAATAAGTAGCCACCAACCGGAACTCTCAACTTCTAATACTTCCGGAGTTTTTTCGGTTGAAAGTTAGGTCTGAAACGTAAAATTCGCTTGAAAATGACTATTTTTTGTATTTTGTTTCGCCAAACATTTGCAAATCCCCGCACGTGGAAAATGAATAAAATAAAGATTCTACACGTTTTCCTATACTACAGTTTCTGAAAAAAAATTTGACTTGATAACTACATTTTTAAAATATGTTATATCTCCGAAACTATTAGAGGTAGAGAGACCCGTTTGGCGGCATCCGCTTCTTCGTAGACTCTAGATTAGAAAATTTATACATTTTCCACGTGCGGGACTTTGCAAATGTTTGGCAAAACAAAATACAAAAAATGGTCATGTTCAAGCGATTTTTAACGTTTCAGACCCAACTTTCGACCGCTAAAACTCCGGAAGTATTAGAAGTAGAGAATTCCGGTTGGCGGCTACTTATTCACAATATAGTATCAGTATAGTACATATGATTTGTACCTATTTCAGTAATCAGTTTTTACACTACACAGGTTTGATTACGGCAACTGCAACTGTGCCTGACAATTCCTTACTTTTCACCAAATGGATGGAATTTAATTAGTAACAATAAATGACCATTTGCATCCCCTTCAATTAACTTTTTAATCAGTGAATAAAAACCGTAGGTAGACTACTTCATTCCTAGTTGTTGGTTTAACCGCTTTGCGATTCGGAAAATTTCATACGTGAATTTGAATTCTTGTGGTTGAAATAAGCTCCCCACTGAAAAATAAAATGAAAAGTGGAAGGTTAAAATTGCAAGCCCCGAAAGAGTTTAAATAGAGGCAGTGGAAGGGAAAGTCACGGAGAATAAACTTTGCCCAAATATATGTGTTAAAGTATTCGAAAAAGATGTGGGGAGAAAATGGGATCATCAATCAGTATGTTTTATTCGGAAGATAAATTCCCGAAAAGCTGCCAGACATTTCAAATATAATAATGCGGTGTCACCTGCTCGCACGCACTGCATTTAGATAGGCGCTCGAAGATAAAAGTACCTACAGGCACCATCCAGTTAAAAAAAGGGTTAAAATTGAATTCCTTAACCCCAAGTTGGTAAAACTTGAGATTGTTGGGTGATTTTATTTGAAAGTTGTTGGTAATGTCTGGAGAGTTTCAAAATGTGGAATACCTGAACTTCCGGATTTGATCAAGCTCCGGACTTTCCAGGATCTTCCGCAGCATGTTATCCTCGATGCTGGCTAGATCCTCTCGCCGCCTATCCAGGAGTGTAGTCACTTGTTTGCTAAGCACGCGCAATTGTTCTTCTAGGGCACTAGATTCACTGCATGTCGTCGAGCACATGCCGGCGACGAAAAATGCCAATGTCACCCACGACCACATCTTTGGATCACCCTGCTAACTAAAAGCCAGAAGATACGCAAACGGTTTTATAGGTAAGGATGATTCCGGGCGCAAGCGCTTTGACGCCAGGTGTTACTCGATTGTTGCACGTTTTCAGTGCTTTAATATGTGGGGGAGCTTTTTTCTTTTTATGATGTAAAGCACCTACCTGTAGAGTCGTCTACAGAAAGGGGTGGCGAGATCGAATTGCGATGAGTATTTCACCTGCCGGTGGGCAGATGATGGTGGGTTGGGTTGGTTAGTTCATTTTAATTAGCCAACGTGATGCAGATTTTTTGTTATTTCCGATAACATCGAATACATCGAAATATTATAAGAAACCTGTTGCAGCACTGCAGCAGCCACCTAAAACAAACAATGCATTATCACTACAATTATAATTATCTATACTTAAATTGAATGATGAATCTGATGATGATGAGGTAGGACACTCAGCTACATATTGCAGATGCTTTTGCTACGTATACAGAGCCAATTTGAAATCCTTTTCAATTTTCATTTTACAATTATCTAAATCTAAGTAGGTATATAGTTCTTCGAAACTTTTATTCTTTAATAATACCTACAGTTACAGTAATTGCTGATTAATTACATAATGAATTAATTTTATCATGGCTTCTGCATTTTTACCTAAGTATACCCATGAATGTCAGTTTATTATTGGACCTTTAGCTTTGTAATCATGAAAATTACGTCGGTGATTCGTAGGTTCTACCTCCCCACACTACACTTTTACAAAAATGTTAGGTTTGATACTGCAATCTACGGAAGCGTAGAAGTGCCACATTTTTTTCTTTTTTTTATTTCCAAATTACCGCAAAAAATGTGTAAATTTCGGAAGAAAGAACTGTAAATTTACCCAAAAACTGTCAACTTTCACAAAAACTGTAAAGGGGTGTATGGATTAGAACTTGGACATAGGTCACCCAGTTCTCAAAATACCGCACATGCCATTTTGGCATATGATACTCTAGAACACATAAGGAAACTATGCACAAAAAATCACGTGTGCGGTATTTTGAAAACACTGTTGGAAAAACTGAACATTTATTCTTAATTGAACTTTATTTTCAACTTGCCGCAAGTGCAGTAACCCTATAAACTTCAATACCCTCTATGGGTTTTCTTCTTCATTGTACTCTATTTTCATTCTTTTTTTTGTTAATATGACTTTGCCGGTGTAAAGAGATATAATATTTCATTTAACCTGATATTTGGCCCAAAATAGTGGCTTATCCCATACACTCCTTTACACAAAAACTGTAGATTTACACAAAAACTGTCGCCTCCTAAACCAAAACTGCAATCATTTTATTCAAAAATGGTGCGCCTAGCTACATTCAATAAGAGCATCTTTTTTATGTTGAATAGACCAGAGATTACGATTTTATTATTATTTGGCAAAAAAAATGGCCCACAACAGAAGAAAATGTAAAAAAATGTGTAAGGCCCCCCAAGAACGCACACCTCTGATGTTATTAAAAATCTGAAAAAAATTGAAGAGAAACCACTTTATACTTTATAGCACTAAATTTTCAGAAAACTGATTTTTTGAGTACCCCTTTAAAGGAAGGAACTTTTCTTCCTAGAATGATATAAGGAATAACGTCCCGGAGTTAGGACTATGAATATAGGAACACCCGGTATAGTCCGCTCCGCGCGGTGGTCACTGTTTGCTGGGAATTTTAAAATTTTTGAGTAAATTGACAGTTTTTGTGTCAATGTACAGTTTTTGTGTAAATTGACATTTTTGGTGCAAATTTATAGTTTTTGCGTTTTACAGTTTTTGTGTAAATTGACAGTTTTTGTGTAAATTTACAGTTTTTGCGTAAAACAGTTTTTTGTAATTTACACATTTTTTGTGATAATTTGGAAATAAAGAAAGAGAAAAATGTGGTACTTCCACGCTTCCGTAGCAATCACTAAAGGTGCCTACCTACGGTTTTTCATCAATACCGGAATGTCGTGCCAAACGTTATTTCATGATTGACGAAAAATTGAACAAGTGCAGGGCCATCATTTCGCAGGAGTGATGCCATTTCATTCTGTAAAAAATTATCGGAAGGCCCCTACGAACGTTTAATGTTTCGTCAATCATGAAATAACGTTTGGAACGACATTCCCAATCCCGTATTAATGAAAAAGTGACGAAATACCGAACGTGTGTCTGTAGGCACATTTAGGCCCGTTTTACAATTCACTCGGAAAACGTAACGTGTGTGTTATGAGATTCGTGTTCTGCCTTACGAGCGATTTGTAGAACGGGCTTAGTGATGATTGCAGTACCTAAACCAAACCTAACATTTTTTAAAAAGTGCCGTGTGGGGAGAAAAATAAAAAAGTTTAATTAAAACTTTCATTAAAATGACATCAATAGTATGAAAGTTATGACGGGCTTAGTGATGATTGCAGTACCTAAAAAAAACCTAACATTTTTTAAAAAGTGCAGTGTGGGGAGAAAAATAAAAAAGTTTCATTAAAACTTTCATTAAAATGACATCAATAGTATGAAAGTTATGATAACTCTTAAACGAATCAAGATATCGGGGAATTCTCTTAACCACCATGAAATAGAGCAACTTTTCTCTAATTCAACCGACTCCGTATCTTTTGCCGTTTAGGAGATGCGAATGGGCGAGCAGTGAAAAAGGAACCACCCTGTATATAGATATTGGAAGATTAGTGGCGACAGCTCGTTTTGTTTCATTATAATGCATTATTTTCCAATGAATACAGAACACCTCTATCTAATTAATTGTTATTCAAACGAATCGAAAATATTCCACGCCAGCTTTGTCATCTACCACCTGCAGTGCCAAGAACTTACTGCTTATGTTTGTTTCAACAGGTGCGATTTATGCCGGTGCCATTCAGTATTGCAATGTAAAGACGGATCTAAATTAGGGAACATTTTACGTAAATTAAACCACGGTAAAAAACTGCTGCAATCGTCGTCATGCGGGCAAATGAGGCACTCAATTATACACAGCGGCAAGAAATGAAGTGCTTTTCTCCCCTTCGATTGTGCCAGCCCCAGCAGAAAACTGTCAGTATAGTTTTTTCTTTTCACCTTCCTCTCTTTCAAATCAGTGAAGCCTTTTATGTCGTACCCGAATTATTTCTGTGCATTATCAAATTGGGCGATAGAAAAATACATTAATATTAATACAACATAATACTTACAGGGTGCGAGATTAAAACTCCAAAACGCTATAACTTTGTAATTTGTGGTCCGATTGCAGTAAACTAAATACCAAATGAAATTGCTCATAAAACACTACAAACTAAAGATGGTTTTGATTTTTATCAATTTTTTTTACTCAGCTTGATAGCTAATTTTCTTCTGTGTCTTCTGATGTACAATAAGTTGAGTTGATTCATAATAAATTTTGAAAATAATTAAAATTAGTGTCAACATTTCAATCTTTTTATGCTAACTTTTCAAGTGTGCCGCGAAAAAAATTCTCGAAATGCATTTTACATGTTAGAAAATAACATAGATTAATTGTTTTGTTAAGTTTCTATCAGATCCACAGCACGTTCGAAAATTTTTAATAAAAAATATTCTAATTTTGACAAAAATTTATAATTATTTTCAGAACTAATTATAAAACAAACATAACTTATTGTACATCAAAAGACGTAGAAAAAAAATAGCATTAGATTAAGTAAAAAAAAATTGGGTATGTCCCGAGGTATGTCCATTTGAAAATGAAAAGTTGACATCCAGTTGACATTCAAGTTAAAGTTGATAAAAATAAAAACCATCTTGAGTTTGTAGTGTTTTATAAGCAATTTGATTTGGTTTTTAGTTCACTAAAATCGGACCACAAATAACAAAGTAATAGCGTTTTGGAGTTTTAATCTCGCACCCTGTAACTAAAATTGTGAATTTGTAAATTGCACCCATAATAGGGTACTTAGGCAGAATTCATTAAATTGACATTTATGCCAATTTCATATTGCAAGTACCGTCCTTTGTGGCTACTGCATCGCACGATTATTAAATAGAAAGGTGGTCTCGGTTGATTTGGCTGAATTTTTGATAAGTTAGGCCATTCAATTCTGAACAAAAAATGTTAAGGCCAAACCATATCCTATGACCAGTTTTTCCGTCAGAGAGGTCGCCAAAAATCGCGATTTTTCGTTATTTTTCTCTTCGACATTCAGTTACACTTTTTGTTAAAGGCAACATTTGAAGTGTATACCAGCTTGTTTTCGATTATAAAGAGTAAGTTGAAGATATTTTGATGACCCTTGGGTGACTCGCCCGGGAGGGGCGCCGGAATTTTAATTTTTTTTTGAAGATAAGTATAGTTAGTATATTTTCCGGACTGAAAAAGTCGCTGGGAACGAGAATCCAGACTTTCACATTTCGTCATAATATATGGTGTTATTTTAAAGAAAAAATTGAATATCAAACCGACTGAGTCAACAATGAGTCGCCATGGAAATTGGGTGAATCTTGGTCGTGTGGATCCCGAACAGACCATAGTATTTTTAATTTTGGATTACATATCTCATTAGTCGTTAGATAATGACAAAACGACGGTTGTGTAGACATATATTTGGAGAACAGAAAGAGAAGAATAAAAATCTGTGAACTTGTGAACAAGGAAGTTTTAGAATTTTAGACAACACATTTCTTTTCAAATGAAATACTTATACTCTGTCCGGGATCCACACGACCAAGATTCAGTATTCACCCAATTTCCATGGCGACTCATTGTTGACAACAATGATACTCTGTCCGGGATCCACACGACCAAGATTCACCCAATTTCCATGGCGACTCATTGTTACAACAATATAAGTATATCATTTGAAAAGAAATGTGTTGTCTAAAATTCTAAAAATTCATTGTTCACAAGTTCACAGATTTTTATTCTTTTCTTTCTGTTCTCCAAATATATGTCTACACAACCGTCGTTTTGTCATTATCTAACGACTAATGAGACATGTAATAATCATGTCTAATCTCGCAATAATTATTCAAGGGGTGCTGTGGAAAAGCTCTGCAATTGAAGAGTCAGCAGTCGGCTTAATATTCTATTTTTTTCTTTAAAATAACAGCCTGTATATTGACGTGAAGTGAAAGTCTGGATTCTCATTCCGAGCGACTTTTTCAGTCTGGTAACTATACTTGTACTCACCTTTAAAGAAAATCCGGCACCCCTCCCGAACGAGTCACCCATGGGTCATCAAAATATCTTCAAATGACTCTTTAAAATCGCTGTGTGGGGAGGTGGGCATCCTCTTTATCCGTCTGCTGCGGCGAAACTATTGCTCTCAGGTGAAAAATGCATAGGAACCTTCCTGTAGATAATTTATTAGTCTTTAACGTTATGTGTACTTCTATATTTTTCAGACCATGAAGAGGAAGCAATAAGTTATGATGGGTTATGTATGATCTGGGGTGGACGGCGAAATTTTAGTATAGATATGTTTTTCATGGGACCCAAATTTAACCATTAAAATAAGAAAATCTCCTTTTAATGTTTTAGTTTCCTAGCTATTTTTCGACCCGCCTCCTAGGCGCACCAAAATAATGGTGTAAGAACGTTTTGCTTGTGATTTGACTAAGGTAAGATTGTAATCTAAGCCAATTATCTGTTTTGGCTTTACAAAAAAATTACGCAACAAACCTCTTGACAAACATTTGATGGATTTCTAACCAAAATGAAAGTCCGTATTACACAGCTGAGCCTTCAGAGGATTTTATAGGTTTCTACTGTATGAGTAATTGGGGATCCATACCAACCTAGAATAAAAAACTACAGGAAATTACCACGGATACAGATTATAGCCCTACTGTGAGGAAACAAAAGTAACAATAAAAAGAAATATTCGATTGCTGAAATTCTGTCACGCAATTCATTGTGCACTTTACCAACCCTTTCATACACATCCTGGTTGATAGGAAAATAATTATAAGTTTGTGTTCATATAACATGCCATAAAAAATTGCCCATCATTACACAGATCGACACTGTGTAAAACGATAACAATAAATTATTGATCAGCTCACGATCCGCCCCAGCAGAATCTGTTTATTGAAAAAATCTTCTGATCTCAATTTGAATTCGTTCAGGTGCTTAGTGCTGGCAATCGTTACGTTATGGCCTAAAAAGTGACATTTATTAAAGTTGTGGACGAAAAGAACGAGATGAAAAATAGGACCTTTATCCTGCAGGTGGTCTCATTCCATCAGTTTGAGAAATGAAAAGTTCGCGTTAGCGGAAATACGTCCGCCCTTATCCAAACTTCCGTTCATATGTTTCCTGACTCACTCATCTATAACCTGGACAATTACTCGTCTATAACCTGGACAATTTGCTGTTACGTTAAGGCCATGTTTTATTAAAATTTTACATGAGTTGAATTTTACGCTGGGCAGAGCTCCGGTTGAAAGTTTTCTCGCAAAGCAAATCTTGAAATGGGGGCTGTATAGTAGATCTTCTGATAATTGGAGAAAGCCCCATCTCTTCAACAGGTTTATTTGGCGTTAAATGTAAGTTTTGCATTTAATTAATAAGAGTTTTGAGCTATATGCTATTTTAACTGGGTTTTATGAGCTGAGATCCTCGTTAATTCTTATTTAAACTTGAACAAAATTACTCGACTAGCTTACTACATCATGCTCGGAGAAGTTTGTTTGTAACTCTGTTAAGTAATTTGTAATAATTTTCAGTTAAGCGGAGTTTTAAAGCGGAGCTGAAGAAATTAAACTTCATATATCTTTTTCTTACAAGTATAATATATCTTTTTCTTTCAAGTATAATATATCTTTTTCTTACAAGCATAGCATTCTCGGGTCATACAGGTGGTTCCTTTTTCACTGCTCATCATTGCCATCTCCTAAACGGTACAAGATACAGAGTCGGTTAAAAGAGAAAAGATGCGCCATTTGTTGATAATTAAAGAATCAGAAGAGAACTCCTCGATGTCTTGATTCGTTCCTGAGTTATCCCGAAAAATCTGAAAATTGCGATTTTAAAGAAAAATTAATATTTCCTTAGGGCGTTGTACAGTGAACATTTTTGGTATGTTATTCGAGCGAACTTGATTTAGCAATTTTGTAGTTATTTTCATGCTGTAGATTACTAAAACAGAAGTCTGCCGTAAATCTTGCGGGACAGGGGCTAATGGTAGCCTTTTTAATTTCTCAAAAATTTACGACTCGGATACCGTAAAAATTAGAAAAAATTAGAAAAAAGTTGTGTTTTTCAGTGTAGATTAAGAATCTGGAAAGAAATTGAAGATATCTAGTTTGATTCCTGACATATACTGAAAAAACTGAAAAATGTCATATTTTAATCTAGAGGGCTTAGAAAAGTTTTCGTCACCTCATTTTATTCTTCGTGCAAGGAAATGTAATTGAAGCTAATTTCATAATGATCTGCCGATTAGTTACCAAGTTATAACAAGTTGTCAATTTTCAGCCTTTTCAGTATATTTCAGTAACCAATCTAAATATCTTAGATTCCTTCTCAGATTCTTAATCTACACTGAAAAATATAACTTTTTCCTAATTTAATAAAATTTCGTATCTGTTACCGTTTTCGAGGCATCAATTTTTGAAAAATTTAAATGACGGCTATTAGCCTATACCACAAGATTTTTGGCAGACTTCCGTTTTAGTAATCTCCAGCATGAAAATAACTATAAAAGTGCCAAACCAAACTCGTTGAAATGACATACCAAAAATGTTTTTTAATCCTGCGTTAAAGAAATTAATCCTTCAAAAAAATTCTATAGTAACAAATTGTTAACAACAATATTGTTTCTGTGGTATCGTAATGGGGTTAGCGTTAACTGCAGAATTAAAGGTTTGGTACAACTCGCCCTTAATAATCGATGATATCTAAATAAGACTTGCAACTTTTATATTTTTGACAGCTGCCAATCGAATGGCATTGACAGAACTTTTCTAGCCCTTCTAAATTTTGAGCAGTGGCAATGGCCGCGATCTTGAATTTTAGCACCGTCGGACGCTCAAAAAATTAGCTTTTCAAAAATGTGACCTACATAAACTTTCTTGAAAAAACATGTCAAAGTTTGACACACGACTTCAAATTTAGACTGTATCAGATGGTGTTAAAATTCAATATGGCTGCCATAAGAAGATAAAAAGTTGATTGTCGTTGCTCAAATTTCTCTCGACTCTCGAGGCCAGTGCCAGTCGATTGACAGCCGTCAAAAAAGTTTAAAGTTTCGTTGAAATAGAATTAATCGTTAGGGAAATATTACTTTTTCTTTAAAATCTTAGTTTTCAGATTTTTCGAGATAACTCAGGAACGAATCAAGATATCGGGGAATTCTTTTCAGATTCTTAATCACTAAGAAATAGCGTAACCTTATCTAATTTAACCGACTCCGTATCTATTACCGTTTAGAAGATGGTGAGCTGTGAAAAAGGAAACACCCTGTAAGTATATTATCATCACTTGTCAGTTTACTATAATTTATTAATATTAAATGATTGGGAAATGCCTTATAATTTAAACCGTGCGAAAATAAACTAATTTTTGGTTTGTTTGTATTTATGTTTCTAATTATTCTAATGACTACTTATCACATTGCGATTACAGAGAAACGCGACATGTCTAGAGAAGTCCTTTCCCATTCCCACATCTGCTAAAAATTCACAGAAAACCGCTAGCAGTAATGCCATCACATTGATTCACTTAAGACTTTATGTCACCTTAAATTAAGACCTAACTGTTCTAAATTACCTCGTTATAACTTCAACGAACTTAGAGATATTGCGATTTTTATAAACGCAAAATTCCAGAGAAAAGAGACGCCAATTATTGCCGAGCGAGCTAAAATTCATCAAAGCAAGAAGGATGTTGGAGGCGCCCACAGTTTTTCGGCGAGGCTAATTTACATTTTCTCAAATGCTGAATTAATTTCCACAAGGGCTCAAAAAATAACTTTAGACCTGTCAAAGGATATTTTGTTGCTTTCTCAAAAAACAAGGAGATACCTATCGCCTTAATGAGAATTTAACGAAGCAAAGAACAAACTTAGCGAGTTCTAAATGGCTTATGAAATTCAAATTGCTTTCAAAACTTACAGTCAACTAGGATTTCTTCATTATTAGATTATTATCTAAATGCAGGACCGCTTTTCGGTGCATTAACACTCCATCTCGCACTCGTTTAAACAAATACTGTGTAAACCCTCCCATCCGTTATCATTACGTTCATTTGCATAATCATCCCATTTTTGTTGACGCACGGGCTGTCGGCAATTTTTTCAGAGCAAGGAAGGCAGCCTATTTGCACTGCAATGTTAATTTTGTGCAGTTTGCAATGGAACCGCGAACGCCATTTCCAAGTTAGTTTAGGCATTGAATTTCTCCACAACACTAGTAATGATGATTTGGTGAACGAAAGCATACATTAACGGACTCATTAAATTGGATGCTTGTTGCCGTTATTTCAATATCGGGAACAAAAAATTAATGCATTCGTATGTCTGCTTCAAATAGGAAAAGTTTTAATGAGGCGACTGGTCATGTTGACTTCACAACGCAAACAGCCAAATTGATGCGATCAAAAAGCTCTGCTTTTAATTGACTGTTGTTTTTGTGACCTACTGAAATGGTCAGCATATGTTGTCGTTTACTAAATCCGTGTAGAATTTGTCGCATTTTTTGTAAAACTTACCAATGCATTCCACCATTGAGTTTTAATCATTAATTCTGACTAAAAAAAAGTTGTGACGCAATACTAATTAATGATGGAAAACACCAAAAGTTAATAAGTAACACATGATGCAAACATGCCCATATCTATAATAACGGTGTATGAAATTCAGAAATAGTATATTACATAACGAGCTACGAAAGTGGTTTATATCATACGAGTGGGGAATTTCTCACACGAGGCGCTAGCCGAGTGTGAAAACCCCACGAGTGCATTGTAGAGACACTTTCGTGCGAGTTGTGTACAGTATTTTTCCTACGAACCACAACAAAAAATCATTTCTTCATAAATTTCTCTTTTTTTATCATTGTTGTCAACAAAACAGCAAGTGTCAAAATTTATTAAATTTTGAAATCCAACCTGCTATGATAAATGTGATTGATGCGCGTTGCCACGCGATGTGGGCGGAACTGTGCGATATTATATTAGCATTAGCATTAGTGTCAACTTTCGGGGCTACTTAATTGTGCGATATTTACAACTTTCGTAAGTGGTCGTAGGAAAACAAATTGTTGTTGCTATACCTAACATAAACGATTTTGCCAAGAAAAATTTGGTTGTATAACCTTTCATTAACCTGCCTGTATATAGGCTGGTGCTTATTTCGTTGCTTACCATTGGGATCTCGGAAACCACCAGAGTTAGAAAATTGGTTAAATTTTGAGGGTGATTAAGAATTCTCCGACATCTTGATTCGTTCCTGAGTTATCCTGAAGAAACGGAAAATGAAATTAATAGGCGTTTTTCATTTCCACATCTATCTGAGGAGCCTCAGTTAATCTCAGCATCAATTATTTCATTGGTCAATATTCAAATCAGCCAGTGAAATTGCCGAGATTAACTAAGGCCACCCGGATAAATGTGAAATGAAAACCAGTGTCCTAACAGTTGATGCTAATCAGAAGAAACTTGGAACTTTTAAATTTTTGACAGCTGTCAATTCAATGGCATTAACAGAAATTTTCTAGGCCTTCTAGATTTTGAGCAATGACAATCTACTTTTCTTTTTGTTATGGCCGCCGTATTTTATTCTAATACCAAGGGATACACAAAAAATTAGCTTCTCAAAAATTTAACCAACATGGACAGATTGTAGAAATTTAAAATTTGTTATAAATAATTTGTATAATCAACCTAAACTTGGATGAAAAGCAATTGAAAAAGAAGACACCGACTTTTTCTAATTCTTATGACATGTGAAAACAATTGAATTCAACGGTAATAAAACACGTCTTGACATCGTGTGACTCAAGCGCTGAAATGTTTAAAAAAAAAAACTAGGTTGTTACATTTTTGAAAGGTCAATTTTTTGTGTATCTAATGGTGTTAAAATCCAATACGGCGGCCATAAAAAAAGAAAAATTGACTGTCGTCACCCAAGGTCTAGAAGGCCTAGAAAATTTCTGTCAATGCCATTGAATTGACAGCTGTCAAATGTAAAGGGTCCTTTGGGTCCTAGTTTCATTTGAATATCAACTGTCAGGCAGCTATGAATTTTTCTCTATAATGCCAATTCTCAGTTTTTTCTCAGGAACGAATCAAGATATCGAAAAACTCTTTACCTACAGATTCTAATCAGTAATCACCTTCAACAAACGCAACTTTTTTCTAGTTTAACCGATCTTCTAACTCATGGTTTCCGAGATCGCAATAACAGTGAGCAAGCAAATAAGCATCACCCTGTGTAGGGAGACGGAGACGGTAGAAACTTCTACTTTTTCACAGAATTTGTAAATATAACAGTTAACTTTATTTAACCAAGGTGCGGGCGTTTGTCGATGGCTGATGCGCCCGGCGCTCATTTACTAAAATCTAATATACAACTGTTTTTCACCCTTAAAATTACATTTTCCGAAGAAATGGCACTGAGATTTTCGATCCGGCAATGCAACAGCTATCGAATTCGATAATGATAATATGCCCTGACTGTACAACTCTGGACACAGTGATGATGCCTAAAAGTGTTATATAAAATAACAATAACCCATATTTGCGGTCGCAAAACTGCCTTTGTCGGTCGTATCACCCATCTGCTGGCCAAATGTCGTTAGTCCTCTCGAGTAGAAAATCATAACAATCTAGTTTGAATTTCAAACCCTTTGGATATTTAAAACCACGCAAATGACCCACCGAAGCGGAGCGTACAATTTCGACCACGAAAATTTAGTGGAGCGATCTGATGGATGACTGTTATTTGCTATGTTATTGGTTAGAATTGACCATGAGTTTTGCATCGTTAGCCAAGTGGAAATAGTTGCAATTTTTTAACAGTGGCCATTTTGAATTTGCATCAAATACATCATGCCTAGATAAAATTGATAACAAATAAATTTCCATTTTGGTTCCTGACCTGAGCACATTCATTTAACACAAAATTATTCTACACCGATTGTATTGAGAGTCCAAAGTCCACATTTATGGGCGGAAAGTAGGTACCTATTCGCAAGATTCCGACCAATTTAAAAATGTCTCGATATTAATGTTTTATGGATAGGTATGGTATGGCCTAAACCAAACTGTTAATTTGACAGTTGCAAAACGGACAAGCAGGTGCGTAGCAGGTGCCCGCGTTCTGATGATAATTCCTTTACTTTTTTCAATCGGGTCCGCGAACTTCCGGAACTTCTTTGCCAGCCTGGCTGACTGATAAATTTTTATACGTAATTATATTCATATTCAGTAATATTTTACCATCCGATATTTTGATCCGAAATGATGCCTCTCAACTCAAACACTATTAGTACCTAATGAACAATTTATTATTTTAAGGGCGCGCTGTAGCTATACACCTGATATAGGATGTTTTTACTCTTTTTGCTTTGATTTTAGCAAAACTTACTGGGTGTAAACACAAGTATTTTAGATCAATAGACTGCATTTTTATCCATCTATCCACTAAAGTAAATTTTTTAACTTTTTTGTAAAAAGTCGAAAAAATAACTTTGAAAAAAGCTATTACGAACAAATTTTAAATTTCAAAACAGTTTTAATGTTTAAACGTTTTTCTGACTAATGATGAAAAATGATGAAAAAAAATTTGGCAGTCTCGGAGACGGTAGAAACTTCTACTTTTTCACAGAATTTGTAAATGTAGCATTTTACTTTATTTAACCAAGGTCGGGCGTGCGGGCGGTTGTCGATGGCTGATGCGCCCGGCGCTCATTTACTAAAATCTAAAATGCTAATGTTTTTCACCCCTAAAATGACATTTTTTGAAAAAATGGCAGTAAGGTTTTCGATCCGGCAATGCAACAGCCATCGAATTCGATAATGAAAATATGCCCTTTCGCTAAAAAAAAATCAAAAAGGGGCCTTTTTGTCCCTAAAATCAAAATTTTCTAAAATTTGAACTAAGGTTTTTGATTCGGCAATACAACAGCTGTCGAATCCGATATTAAGAATATTCTTTTTTGACAGACAAATTCAAACAAGGGCCCTTTTGCCATTAAAATGACACTTTTCGAAAAAATGGCGCTAAGGTTTTCCGGCTTGAAAAAAAATCAGCTATCAAATCCGCTAATAAAAATATACAGTTATACATAGGTTTTTTTCACGGTATCATTTATTGGCCACAAGAAGTGTGAATAAGGGCACAAGTGTGAATACATTTTTAAAAGCAGAATTTGAACAGCATTCATATGGTAACGCGAAAAATGGGAGTTTGCATTTAAATTTTTAAAGTTGATGTGCCAAAAATTCACTTTACGTGAACCGATATGGCCCAAATTCTAATCAGCACCTACAAATCTCCCACTGAATATGTGTGCCAAATTTCATCTCGATACGTTCAGTAGTTTGAGCTGCAGCGTTATCATGGACACACACACACAGAGAGACATTTTTTCAAAAGCCACTTTTTTGGGTTCCCAGGACCCTGAAATGTAAAGGTTTCATGTTTTTGCCGATTCGATTTTTTTGAACTTTCCGATCGATTCCAGTAACTGCTTCGCGCTGCGTAGAAGTTAAAAATCAAAAATATTAATCCGTTTATGTTTAAATCAGTTCCGAAAATTATGGCCCATAAGACCAATCGATTTTCCCCAAAAACGGCTTGAGCTATCGAGTTTCAACTGGAGCACCTTTTAACCTCCCCACTCCACTTCACCATTTAAAAAAAAGGGAGGTTACTGCAATCACTAAAATTTTCGAATTCAAGATAAGACCGGATCTATACGTTTTGAGGTCTCAGTAACCCAAAAAAGTGGTTTTTAAAATGTGTCTGTATGTATGTACGTACGTTCGTTCGTTCGTAAACACGCCACAGCCCAAACTACTGGACCGATTTGGCTGAAATTTGGTACGTGTGCATGTGATAACCCAACTTAGATCTGAAAAGCTTTTGGAGCCAATCGTGCAACCACAAATGCCATTTTGGCACATCAACTTATAAATTTTAAATGCAAACCCCCATTTTTCACGTCACGATAGGAAAGGCCTTCAAATTCTGCTTCTAAAAATGCATTCATTCTTAGTGCCCTTTTGACCAAAAATAAAAAAAAAATTGATTTTTATCGGACTTTAAAATCGCGGTACAGCCCAAGCCCCTGAACCGATTTGGCTGAAATTTTGCACAAGGGGATTGCATTACACGTCGAAGAGGTGAACAAATTTTGGATTCAATCGGCCCACGGAAAGTGCCGTTTTGGCACACCAATTTCGAAATTTAAAATTATTCTCTAATTTACCCATCCAAAACAAGTTTTTGAAAGATTTATTGTCACTGTCGAGGTCACCATCAGAAAGGTCTTCAACTTCTGGTTTTAAATGAGACAAAATTTATTCGCAATTAGTACCCCTTAGGTAGAAAAATCGAAATTTTTTAATAACACTGAAACCACTTTATAGCCCAAACTAGTCGATCGATTTGCCTGAAATTTGGTAAATGGAGTTGAGGTGACCGGTTGAAGAGCTGAAAGGATTTTGGGAGCAATTGGTCAACGGGAAGTGCCATTTAGGCATACCAACTTTAAAATATTAAACAGAAGTCCCTGAAATCAAAGACCCACGCGTTGGGGAGGTTCCAGCCGCTTCTCTGCTGCTTTTTTTACTTAAAACTGTCCGGGGAATTCAAATTTGTGCTCACAATTGACCCAAGGTGTCGTACAAAAAAGTTCGATACAAAAATGTTCGCGACCCCTCCACTCACGGACGCCCCTGAAGCTTTTTCAAAAACCATTACCTTAGTCTTGTTCAGCACAAAAAACTACGACAAAATTCAAAATTTTGTGACCCTATCGTGAGCCGTTCCTCAGAAATTGAAGAAATAACTATTTTTTACCCCCTTTGAGGGACCCTAGCTCCCTTAGGATGGATTTTTCGAAAAATGTTTACTAAACTTTTAGTCCTAATTTTGATCGTCGAACGCACTGGTAAAATATTGCAGCCTAATTACGGGACGCCCTGTATAAGCGATGCTATAAGTTAGACTTTTGCAAATTCCAATATCATAGGACGGAGTTTGTTTCGCATTTTAACAATGTGATCTTGAAATCTTGTCTGTTCTAAATAATTTACTCGTCGAGCCTTCATCATCTTAAACCTCTGAAACAATTTGAAAGAACCTACGCAAGTTCTCTAAATTCTCATTTCTGCTTCACTCAATAAATTGGCCGGAGAGATAACGAAATAATAAATTCCGTCGATATGAAATTGAAAAATATCGCCGGAGGTAATGCGGGAGATACCTAATTGGGGTGAAAGTGATTTCCTCGAGCGCGGGGGATAATTGCGTGATTTTATACATTATCATTAGAAACCATTCTTCCGTAAAGCGGTTGACGTAATTAGTTGGAACCCTTCGTGATCGTGCAGACTTTGTCATCATAAAAGTATCCCCTCGAACGAATCAACTAAGTGGAAAGTCAGGTGAGTATCGATTAAGTCGACCACCGTAAAGAAAATTAAGGAGACTTTCGATGCGGAGGTAAAATTTTTATACCTATTCGACAGCTGGAGAACGTGAGCTGAAGGGGCTGAGGGTGGTCACGCGTGCCACTTGCTTTTAAAACGTTGCTTCTAATTTGAGCGACTGTCTAGCAGATGTTTCATGCACTCGAGGCGAAACATTGTAAACAGAATTTCGAAATCAAGGAACATTCGTTGTACAAAGACATCAATTTGCGATTATATTGATTACGGATAGGTGCGCTGCGCTGTCCATCTTAAAATTTAGTGCTCAAACCGACCCGCATTGTTAGACGACTCATAAAACCAATATCATTTAATTGATCAGTCCCTGAAGGCTTTGGGCTTGATCATTAACATGGCGCACACGTGCGGCAGCTGCTCTGCCATCCCGGCACACCTTTTCACCAGGTAGCACACAGTTTGATCTCCAGAAAGAGCTCCAATTTACCACATTTGTAAAGACTGAAAAGAGAAAGAGATCGAGGGTGTTGCGTGCCCAACTCTTGGATATTTAGACATGTGTTACCTTACCTTACTACCTCCACTTCTAATGACGACGGTCATTCCGGTGCTTTACGCAGCTGTTTTAACCTATCCCCTTGAAATTAAAAAGAAGAGAGGTCCAAAATCGAAAGTCGAGATAAAGGCAGATCTTTAGGTACGTTTCCGAGTCTCGAGAATACGGAAAAGCCACCGGAACATGTACATCAATGCGATGTGTATCCTTGCAGATGTTTTGCTAGCTGGTCTTACTGGTGGAATCGGGTGCAGTAGTATTAGTGCCCCCGCAGACGCACTGATGTACCAAAAAGGCGAAATCTTAAAAATTGTTGTTACAGAATTAAAAAGTAGAAAATGAACAGAAAAAACACAAAAATTTGAAGGGTCTGTGGCTGAAATTACGGAGGGATGAGAAGTCCAAGGCAAAGAAAATTTACTGCAGTTAAATAGATACGCTAAAAGTGGGTTGAAAAGTAAAAAGAATGACAATATAAACCAAATGAGTAAATGAAAATTATTGCCGGAATTAAAACAAAATTTAGTGAATTTTGCCAAATTAACGCTCAGGGGAGTGAAAAATTGCGAAAGGGGATGAAAAATCAAGAGGAGTGAAAATTAACTGTGATTAAGTAGGTAGTAGAATTACGAAATATAACGCGAAAACAACCAAATCATGCAATAAAAACTTTTGTGGGGGTTGAAATTTGAAATACCCACTATCCTACTATTGCGAAGGAAACTGGCGAGGGGCGGTTCACTGCTCGAAGTAGGTGTACACTTCCGTTCGAAGTACTCGAAGTACTTACTTAACGCAGCATTCGAAGTACTCGAAGTAGGTGTACACATTTTAGTGAGTAAACCGCTCCTCGGAAACTGGAAAATTGTAATAAGTAAAATGAATCTCAAATGAGTTCAATCTATTACCGACGATAAACGAAACTACGCGAATTTTGCAAAATTATCTCTTAGGGTGTTAAAAAATCGTAAAGGTGGATGAAAAGTCAAAGGTTATGAGAATTAACCGTGGTTAAGTAAAATTACCGAATTACGAGGGTTGACAAATTGCAAAGGGGGATGAAAAGTCAAAGGGAATGAGAATGGATCTTAATTAGATAAGTAGAATTACAGAAAATAACACGAAAATAAGCCAATTATGCAGATTTTGCTTTTGTGGGTTGAAATATTGCGCGAATTTTACCAAATTAACGCACGGGGGGTTTAAAAATTGTGAATGGAGATGAAAAGTCGACAGGGGTGAAATTGAACTGTAGTTAAGTAAAGCGAGCGAAAATTGCATGAAAAAGAAGGGGTAAATTTTGCATTTTGAGGGTTCACATCTAATGAAAGGGGTTGAAAAATTGTGGAAGGGTTGAAAATTAATGAAAATGACTTTGAGTTACGGAAGAATCGAAAGAAAGCCCAAAAAAATAATAAAATTATTTACTTCGCTTGCTAGGGTTTAGGGGTTGTTAGTAGACTAGGGGTTGGTTTTAGTCGAGGGGTATTTCGCAGGGGAATTTTGGTGTACAAGCTTTGGGAATTAGTGGGGAATTAGAGGAATTAGTGGGGAATTAGGGGAATTAGAGAGGAATTAGTGGGGAATTAGAGGAATTAGTGGGGAATTAGTAGGAATTAGTGGGAATTAGTGGGGAATTACAAGGAATTAGTGGAAAATTAATAGAAATTGGTAGGCAATTAGCGAGGAATTACAAGAAGAATTATTGTGTACAAACAGCGTGTACAATTCCGGTATAATAAAATAACTAAATCACAATAAATAAATCACCAAACTGGCAACACTGCCTCGGGGTGAACCCTCAAACTGCGCACGACGACTATCGACGACGCGTGCAATCCGGATCTATACGTTTTGAGGTCTCAGGAACCCAAAAAAGTGGTTTTTAAAATGTGTCTGTATGTATGTACATACGTACGTACGTACGTTCGTAAACACGCCACAGCCCAAACTACTCGACCATTTGGCTGAAATTTGGTATGTGTGCATGTGATAACCTAACTTAGATCTGAAAAACTTTTGGAGCCAATCGTGCAACCAGAAATTCCATTTTGGGGTTCTTGAGACTCTATCAATACGTGAAGATCTGGTGTTATCTCAATTTCGAAAATTTTAGTGATTGCAGTAACCTCCCTTTCTTTAAGTGATGAAGTGGAGTGGGGAGGTTGAAAGGGAGCATTTGCGGCTAAAATTACATTTTTCGAAAAAATGTCACAGAGGTTTTCTGCTTAAAAAAAACAGCTAGTAAATCCGGTGGTAAAAATATACAGTTATACATAGGTTTTTTTTCACTGCACGGATATTTGGCCAAAAGGACACCAAGTGTGAATAAATTTTCAGAAGCAGAACTAGAAGAGCTTTCGAATGGGGGGGGGGTATAATACATAAGGATTTTATTTTTTAAGGTCCGTTAATCTCATCGGAAGTGGGCCATTTGACAGAAATAACTGACATTCTCCACATTAGGACAAAAATGTTGATTTTAATGTAGATTTTGGCCAATCAGAAGCAGATCTTTTGAAATGTTGCTAGGCAAATATTTAATGGACACTTCAATTTTTTTGATTATGAAATCGGCCCTAATTACAATAACCATTTTACTTAACGTATATTCAAGGAGATATTATGTCTCGAGTTATGCTAAGAATTGCATTTGTATAATTTCTATTCAATTATTTTCTTATTTTTTGCGGTTTGTTGATAAAATGTTTGCGTTTTTTACAGATTTTTAACTTCAAAGCTCAAATAAATATACACATTTTTATTCTTACGTCTTTAAAAACCATGTCCGAGTTATGGAAACTCGGGGTTTGTTGCTATACCACAACCAATGAGAACGTCATTGTCGTGACAACTAACTCCGAGTTTTCATAACTCAGACATGGTAAAAATGGCCCTTAGATGTCTATATTATTATTCGTTACTATATTTTCGTCCGAATTATCGGGCATTCAGCAGTCAGCTGTTAAAAAATTTAGAAATTTCGGGAAACTGAGAATATCAGGGACATACTCTCGGACATACTTATTGGAATTAGCGAGAGAATTAGGGAATTAGAAAGGGAATTAGAGGAATTAGCAGAATTAGTAGGGGAATTAGAGGAATTAGTAGGGGAATTAGAGGAATTAGTAGGGGAATTAGAGGAATTAGCAGGGGAATTAGAGGAATTAGAGGAATTACCAGGGGAATTAGAGGAATTAGTAGGGGAATTAGAGGAATTTTCAACAATTTGGGAATTAGTGTACAAAAATATATTCTGCGAAATACCCCTCGGTTTTAGTAGGTTGAAGACTCATAAAACCTTTTTTCCGAAATCTATCGAACCACGTAATTTTATACCACCATCATTTACGTGAAGAAATATTCAGTTTCAACCGTTAAATTTCATCCCCCTGTGTTATTGCAGTTAGTTTATTTTCGGTTTTTCCCCCTATGAGGGTGACGGCACCTTACGTCTCGCAAGGCAAGCAAGTGCTACTAGATCGGAAGAGTCTTTGATGACACGTTAGGTAGGTACATACAGAGATATAGGTACAGTCGCGGACACGGAATTTCGAACGACGGTCACATTTCTTGGACTAAAGCTGTATAACAGGCCTTATAAGTACTAGCAACCATTGCATGCGTAAAATAATTCAAAAATGTCGTAGAAAACGTTATTCATGACAATAAAGCGTACCTACATCGAATGACAAAAAAATGAAATAGGCATGAAATTCCATGTCCGCAGCTGTACGTTTTTTCGAGGTCACATGAATCCAAAAACATGTTTTCTAAAAAATGTCTGTTCCTACGTAGGTATGTCTGTTCGTACAACCTCCCCGCTCCACTTCACCACTTAAAAAAAAGAGAGGTTACTGCAATTACTAAAATTTTCAAAGAGATATAACACTAAATCTTCACGTTTTGGGGTGTCAGGAACCCAAAAAAGCGGTTTTAAAAATGTGTCTGTGTGTATGTTCGTACATTTGTAAACACGCCACAGCCAAAACTATTAGACCGTTTAGGCTGAAATTTGGTACGTAGGCATCTCATAAACCCAACTTATATCTGAAAAGCTTTTGGAGCCAATCGTGCAAACATTTTGGCACATCAACTTTTAAAGTTTAAATGCAAACCCCCATTTTTCACGTAACCAGAAGAAAGGCCCTGCTTGCAAAGATGTATTCACTCTCAGTGCCCTTTTGATCAAAAACTAAAAAATTCGAGATTTTTATCGGACTTTAAAATCGCGGTACAGCCCAAGCCCCTGAACCGATTTAGCTGAAATTTTGCACATTTTGCACGTCGAAGAGCTGAACATTTTTTTTGCCACACCAATTTCCAAATTTAAAATTATTCCCTCATTCAACCATCCAAAACAGGTTTTTGAAAAATTTATTGTCAGCATCAGGAAGGTCTTCAAATACTTGTTCCAAATAAGACTAAATTCATTCGCATTTACTGCCGTTTTGGGTAAAAAAAAATTTTGTAATAACACTAAAACCACGTTATAGCCCAAACTACAGGATCGATTTGACTGAAATTTGCTACATGGAGATTAGATGACCCGTTGAAGAGCTGAAAGGCTTTTGGGAGCAATTGGTCCACGGGAAGTGCCATTGAGGCATATCAACTTTAATATTTTAAACACAAGACACGGAAATCAAAAACCCACGCAATGGGGAGGTCATTTTGGCAGAAAATGTGTTCCTAAAGGACGTTTGTGACAAAGGGTTGTCTTCTAAAATACTTTTGCTTGATAGAGAAGCATCAGAGGCCACGACCTTAAAATTGAAGAAAAGGAATCTGCTTATTTCAAACACCTGTACCAGGGCGCGGTGTGTGAACCCTGATGTACCCCGCGTTGTTACGCCGCTGTGCAGTTTGTATGCATTATACATATAGGCAATTTCTGGATGTTCCTGGTCTAATGCGGGTTGCCGGAATAAGTTTGGCAGACAGGAGTTTAGAACCTTGATAGAACCTTGGTTGAGTTGAGTTAGAACCAGAATCCATATTTTAGTGTTAGTTTGTTGGCAGAATTTTGTTAAAAAAAAATGCAGCAGAGAAGCGGCTGGAACCTCCCCATCGCGTGGATCTTTATATTCCACAGAAAATTTCGACAAATACCGTCATCACCCCTTTGACAACATACAGGTGGTCCAAATGTATTAATACAGGGCTCTCACGGCCAAACGGTAAGATAAATCAGTAAAATAAAAAATCCAGGGTAAATTAGAATTAAATACCTTTATTTTGCCGCAATTTGGAACTCCCCATCTTATTGTATAATTTAGCAATAAATAATGAGTAAATTTTTTTAAACGGCACCATAAATGTTTCAATTTTTTTTTGGATTCCCTTTGATGCTCTCTTTATTGTGGTGATTTTATTTTTTTGACAAATTGAGCAGTGAACGTAGAAATTTTTGTTGATTCAAATTTCGCGCGGTGATCCGGCAACAATGCGCTTCAATGAAACCACCCTCATCTCACCGAATATCTCCCACTACAGGGTAGTTGTACATACTGTGTACACGCCCTCTGGAAGAATCTGACCGGGCCTAATAATAAATAGCCTGTTTACTTCATTGTGTACACAGTACAACTAGTGGGAGTGGGAGACATACGGTGAGACGAGGGTGGTTCCATCGAAGTAATGGTGAAGCGCATTGTTGCCGGATCACCGCGCGAAATTTGAATCAACAAAAATTTCTACCTTTACTGCTCAATTTATCAAAAAAATAAAATCACCACAATAAAGAGAGCATCAAAGGGAATCCAAAAAAAAATTGAAACATGCATGGTGCCATTTAAAAAAATGTACTCATTATTTATTGCTAAATTATACAATAAGACGGGGAGTTCCAAATTGCGGCAAAATAAAGGTATTTAAGTCTAATTTACCCTGGATTTTTTATTTTACTGATTTATCTTACCGTTTAGCAGTGAGAGCCCTGTATTAATACATTTGGACCATTTAACCTTAAAAGGAACATACAGGTATAGGGCGCGGGCATCACTTATGCAACCACGCAACACAATCAGCTGCTTGGAGAACAAACATTACATTTGAATGCATGGAGTCAAGTAGGTTTTTACGCCTTTTTTAAGTTTTCCGACTATAAACTGCTCTATTTTCCTTAATTACAGAAACTGTTAGACGAGTTGATGTTATAGCAGCGTTTTTTTCGAATGGTTTTCTCGGTTTTTAATAAATTGCAAGATAGTGCAATTGGGTACTTACCCATCGAGACTGCTATCCTTGAAAATTAATTGCCTTTCCTTTTTATAAACGGTGAGTTTTTAATTATCTGTTACTATAATTTTCAAAAACTTTTAGCAAACAAACAAACATACCAACATTTTACTCGGTTATTAGGTAATTGTGGCACATTGGTATGGAATACCATCGAAGTAGATTAACACAATAGAAAAATGTCCCTTGTCTATTAAAAAGCTAGAGGAATGGACAAAGGCCATTAAGAGGGCTGACAAAATGTGGTTATAAAGAAAAATTAGGTACCTGACCAATAACGAGAAATTTATTTATTGTTAAGACAACCAATTTTCTTGACCCAGCCACACAAGAACTGATTATTACAATGTTATTACTTTCAAGACTTTTGTAGCTTCAAATCTGTCCATTGAATAAACAATTTCTTTAAAACCAACTATACAATGTCTATATAAGTCACTTTTGGAAATTTTGTTGGATCGATGGAGAATCCGTTGTCTTTTTTTACATAGGGGTGTCCGAAATTTATTACAGACTCTTTATCTAAATATTGGTATCTTGTATTTTCATCCCAAGTGACAAAATGTTCACTAAATTGTTTTTTTTCCATTGTCCACCACACTTCACTAACAACAAACAGATTTCACTAGGTTTATTTACACTGCACAGCCGTTCCGAATAACTAAATATCTACAAAACCGCATTCTAAAGAGACAAACCACTGTTTAAACCCACTTTACACCCCAAAACTACGGAAAATTGGAGAAAAACGCATGTACTCCATGCAGTTAAATGTGATGTTTGTTCTCCAAGCAGCTGATTTTATTGCAGGGTTGCATAAGTGATGCCCGTGCCCTATGAATGTCCCTTTTAATGAGAAAGAATTTTTTCTCTATTTTCCACTGAAATGGCAGAAACTGCGAATACTTTTTTAGAACCAGAAATTGATCGTCTTTCTAATGGCGACATAAAAAAGGAGGCCTTGTATTTATAATTTTAAATTGATATGCAATTGAATGGCACTTCTCGTTTACCAATTGCTTCCAAAAGCCTTTCAGGTCTTCAACGGGTCACCCAATCTCCATGTACCAAATTTAAGTCAAATCGATCCAGTAGTTTGGGCTATAATGTGGTTTTAGTGTTATTACAAAATTCAATTTTTTTTTACCCAAAGGGCAGTAAATGCGAATGAATTTTATCTTATTTTGAACAAGTATTTGAAGACCTTCCTGATGCTGACAATAAATTTAAAAAAAAGTTGTTTAGGATGGTAAAATGAAAAATGAGAGTATATTTAAAATTGAAAATTGATGTGCCAAAACGGCATTTTCCGTGGGTCGATTGCCTCCAAACATTTTTCAGCTCTTCGACGTATAATACGGTCTCCATGTACAAAATTTCAGCCAAATCGGGTCAGAGGTTTCGGCTGTATCGTCTTTTTAAAGTCTTACGTTAACAATCCCGAATATTTCAATTTTTGTCAAAAAGGCACTAAGAGTGAATACATTTTTAGAAGCAGAATTTGAAGGCCTTATTTCTTATGGTGACGTGAAAAATGGGGGTTTGCATTTAAAATTTAAAAGTTGATGTGCCAAAATGGCATTTCCGGTTGCACGATTGCCTCCAAAAGCTTTTCAGATCTAAGTTGGGTTATGAGATGCCTATGTACCAAATTTCAGCGAAATCGGTCTAGTAGTTTTGGCTGTGGCGTGTTTACAAACGTACGTACGTACGAACATTCACACAGACACATTTTAAAAACCACTTTTTTGGGTTCCTGAGACCTCAAAACGCATACATCCGGTCTTATTCGAAAATTTTAGTGATTGCAGTAACCTCCCATTTTTTTTAAATTGTGATGGAGTTGGGGAGGTTAAAAGTATTTGTCAAGGAAAATTTTGGTACATCCATAGAGTACAGTCACAGTGCCCGTCACAGTACAGTACACCCACAAGTACACCTAAATAAGTCGATTAAAACAATTTCCAGCCTATTTCTGGGAATTTCTTCCGATAAGGTATGAACTTTCATTGATTGTATGTTGTATAATAATGAACCAAAAATAAAGATACGAACGCTTCATTGAAGGATTTTATTACGTTTTTCATTTTATCGATTGGGATCCTTATGGATTTAATGGTGTTTCCAGTAAAATTTATCGGTCATTGATAGTCATTCCCAATATCCTTTTAACCTCCCCACTCCACTTCACCATTTAAAAAAAAAGGGAGGTTACTGCAATCACTAAAATTTTCGAATTCGAGATAAGACCGGATCTGTACGTTTTGAGGTCTCAGGAACCCAAAAAAGTGGTTTTTAAAATGTGTCTGTATGTATGTACGTACGTTCGTTTGTTCGTACGTACGTTCGTTCGTTCGTTCGTTCGTAAACACGCCACAGCCCAAACTACTCGACCGATTTGGCTGAAATTTGGTACGTGTGCATGTGATAACCCAACTTAGATCTGAAAAGCTTTTGGAGCCAATCGTGCAA
Source organism: Pycnomerus fuliginosus (assembly GCA_963924575.1). NCBI lineage: Eukaryota > Metazoa > Arthropoda > Insecta > Coleoptera > Zopheridae > Pycnomerus > Pycnomerus fuliginosus. The sequence continues at coordinate 24,599,159 of OZ004618.1, read as the reverse complement.
CCAGAAATGCCGTTTTGGCACATCAACTTTTAAATTTTAAATGTAAACCCCCATTTTTCACGTCACAATAAGAAAGGCCTTCAGATTCTGCTTCCAAAGATGTACTCACTGTCAGTGCCCTTTTGACCAAAAACTAAAAATATCGAGATTTTTATCGGACTTTAAAATCGCGGTACAGCCCAAGCCCCTGAACCGATTTGGCTAAAATTTTGCACATGGGGATTGTATTACACGTCGAAGAGCTGAACAAATGTTGGATTCAATCGACCCACGGAAAGTGCCGTTTTGGCACACCAATTTCCAAATTTAAAGTATTCTCTCATTTACCCATCCAAAACAAATTTTTGAAAGATTTATTGCCAGCATTAGAAGGGTCTTCGAATTCTGGTTTTAAATGAGATAAAATTTATTCGCATTTATTACCCTTTGGGTAGAAAAATCGAAATTTTGAAATAACACTGAAACCACGTTATAGCCCAAACTAATGGAAGGATTTGTCTGAAATTTGGTACATGGAGGTCAGGTGACCCGTTGAAGAGCTGAAAGGCTTTTGGGAGCAATTGGTTAACGGGAAGTGCCGTTTAGGCATATTAACTTTAAAATCTTAAACACAAGTCACGGAAATCAAAGACCCACGCGTTGGGGAGGTTCCAGCCGCTTCTCTGCTGCCTTTTTTTTAATGGAATCCAGCGGGTATTTCGCAGACAAAAACACATATTCAGGCTATGAGACACCATTAAATATGGTCATTTTTAACAGAGCATCCTGTACGATAAATTATTATTAGTAGTAGACTCAAACGGCATTATTTGAAGCTACTCGATTAAAACAGCTTTAAATAAATTTCAATCCATTTTTAAAAACCACTTTTTCATGATCCTGGGACTTCAAAACGTAAGATCTGGTGTTATCACAATTTCGAATTCTGGACTGACTTTTATATTTGTTGTGGGGAGGTTAAAATAGATTTTTTCTGAAAACAATCAAATTATAGTTTAATTGCATTTCTATTTTACATTAGCTATTTCATCCTTCTGAAAAACTTTGTAAACGCTTAGGTAATCGGATATTCGGAATGGGCGAATAAAAGCAAACACGACATTTGAGCAAACAAAATTAGGACAATGGATATATTCAGTAGTCTATTCAGTTACAGAGTTGAATACATCAAATAAAAAATATATAAAATGGCACAAAAATTAAACAGAACACATATATTCAATACTATAGAAGACAATAATTACATTAGATAGGAATTTGTTGCTTTACAATAATAATTTTCCTTTATTAAAGTGCATTTGTGAATATTTTGAATTTGAAACAATGAAGACCTATCAGATTTTCTTTTCTTTTTGGAATAAATGCTATCTGATGGGCTGAATTCAGTAATCCATTTAATAATATAAGGTGTCCCATAAAAAACCAGTCTAATATTTTTGGGAATAAGTCAGGCATTTTTAACAGATTTGCATGGGCATGGTCTTAAGTCTTAAATTAAAGCTAAAAACCATGCTTTTTAACTGTACAAAAAGTTACAACAGATGGCTCTGCTGTAGTGGCCCTATTCATACTTGCTTTTAAGGCTTACTTTAGATGCGTGCGTATTGGTCAGACAACAACCAGTCAGTATGAAAGCGAAATAGTCTTGAAGATCGTTCTTTGTCCTTAAGAATCCTTTTTTAAAAGTAAATTTGATTTAAGCATTCATTTTTGTGAATTTTTAAAAAATGTACGTTTTTACGCCTTAATGACTATGAGGTAAAGTGGGTGATGTACAATCAGCTTAATCTTCAACTATGTCCAACCATGTCCATGCAAATCAGTTAAGAAATGGCTGACTTATTGCCAAAAATATTTTGACCGGTTCTTTATGGGACACCCTATACCATGTTTGCTAACTATGCTAACCTCTCGCCTCTTTGAAATTGCTTACAAAAACTTGTCAGAAAAATCAGTTACACTGAAAATTATTATTCTGTCGTCGTGGACATCAAAATTTCTGTCAGATCCAGAAGCCTCAACTGCATAATTATGAATTAATCCAAGGAGCAAGGCAGAAAAAAACCGAATTTCAAAAACGAAGTTGGTGTAGGTATGATCATTGAATTGAGAGACAAGAATTACACAAAATAGTCAATTTTGTTCCTTTGGCGATACTTATTCTCCTTTAAAATGTGTGAGCATTTCTACACACCCCACAACCCAACGCAAATTCTTCTCCAGTAGGGGGATGCTTGACATGCAGGGGACATTCATCCCCTTCCAATTGTTTCGCTTTCGGACCTGCGGGACAATTGGGCAAGTCACTTTTTGACAAGTTGGTAACTCTTTGAAAATCGTCGTGGCAAGGATTGCAAAAGTGCGTTGTACCAAAACAGAAAAAAACCGCAACGGAACAGCAATAACGGCATTTGTATTCAAGGAAATCAGTTCCGTGCTTGGGACACATTTGGGCTCGGGCTACATCGGAGCAGCCGCCACATACTAATTCAGCGGGATCGTAATTTTCACCGACCTCGGCATCACAACGAGCTTCACCACCGTAATAGGCCTAAAATTTTAACTGATTAGGTTTTACACATTTTTGTGTTTGTACATACTTTGTTGCACTTGTAACAAACGTAATAAGCGTATCTATCCATTGCGTAACTGGCCGCATCGTTATGAAAACGAGCGCCAGGTGTCACTATTGCTTCAACGGTGTGAAGACCTTCATATTCCAAACGCATTACAGCCTTTCTTTTTACGTCCTTGTAGAGTTCTCTGATTGGTGCCAAAAGCTCGTCCAAGGTATTATGAGATATTTCATCTTTACAAATAGGACATTGCGAGAAAGAGAATGTTATTCTAGGCCCCGCCCAGCGTTTCATCAAAACAGCTTTGCAACAATGCAAATGGAACACGTGCCCGCATTTAAGCTAAAACAATCACTAAGTAACATAAATGAAAACTACTTAACTCACTTGTATAGCGGGGGCGCATGACAACGCTTCTGTAAAGCAAATCATACACATATCATCTGCGTCTTGCTTCAATGTCAAATCATTGGTACATCCATGAAGACATGGAAGGCATGCTGTCTCTCCCAATATACCCCCACACATGTGACCGCAATTCAATAACTTGGGACACGCTGTACGGCCGTATTCTTGGCACTCGTGGTCGGCACACACGTTTCCTATTGCTAGCAAACCGGAACTTCCGGTGGTACCGCAGAAGCGACAAGTTCCGCTCATGCCTGCACCTCGGGTGCGCGTTCCTCCCTCTCGGTACTCTATCAGAGCTTTTAGGGTTCTGGCATCGGCGAGAGCCAGCAGCCAGAAGAGTTTGGTGCGTCCGCATCCTTCGTGAAGTTCTACTTTAATAGCTTCTTCTTCTTCTTTGCATACCTGAAATAATTGTTTTTGAATTTTATGCAGTTGGACACGTTTTCCTTTCTCAATTTTCACATATTTCCTTTGAGAAAGTGAGGGATCGATGCATAAAAAGTACAGAATGTAAAGAGCTCGTCACGTTAAGTAAAGGGGAGATTCAGTATCGATTTTGCCGATTTGCTTTATCCGAAATGAAAATATTTTAAAGCATATGTAACAATAAAACTGATATAAACGCTCTCCATAAGCGCCCATACCGCAAATTTTAATGTGACGAGGCCTATAGTCATTACTCATTACATTCTCCAGGATGACTTAAAGTTTATGGTATTTGGCATGATTAACCCCCGATTTCATAATCAAAATTAAAGTGTCCCTTAAATATTTGCCTAGCAACATACCAAAGCGGCTGCTACTGATTGGTCAAAATCTCCATTAAAGGCGACTTTAACTGTAAAGGAGCTTTAACTTTTATTATGAAATCGGCCCTTAACTATCATTCGGATTAAAAATCTACACCTGTACGACTTTAGAATTCCTTCATGACTAGCTTCTGTAATTTTTTGGTATCGATCCTTCTGTTAGTTTTCCCTCACTTTGTTAAGGAAAATAGGCGAAATGAGCTGAATTTAGCACTTTGACCAGGGAAGTATCGTCTTAAAGGCATTGTCACCAGATGAACGATATTTTAAAAATCATCTAAACTGATAGGATTATGTTTTAGAAAGGGGGCCTCGTTAAAATTTTTACATTTTTCTGACTAATAACCGAGTTATGAACATTTCTAATCGCCGGTGCAGGTCTGCGTGACGTCACACTAGTTCCACCCCGGCCGACCGCCTATTGAACACATGAGTTCGGACGGGCGGAATTATGGTTCATTGTTGTGTTGTGGGATACCATAACAAAACAAAAACCCGCCCTGCAGTGAGTTTTCATCGTTTTCCTGATAAAACAAGAAAAGCTAAATTGTTTAAACAATGGATGGCAAAAATCAACAGGAGGAACTTCTTTCCGAACAAATACACGTCTTGTGTGTTCCTTACACTTTACGCAAGATGACTATTCTCTTAAATCATTCCGAGATCATTCTTGAAGGAAAAACTCACCTCACACTACTAAAAGACATGTGATTTGTTTATGCATGGACTATTTTCGGGAAGTTGATCAATCATTCTCGATTTCTGGCAACAAAAGCTCTCGGTATCCGTTATCCGTGCTCATTATGGTACAGTTTTCATCGTGGCTCGCCCAACTAAAGTTTTGTCGCGGGTTTCTTCAGCTGCAGTGGGGTGGAGAGTAACCGAGGAACTTCTTTTGGTTTCATACATGTACGGTTGAACACCTGACATCGTAAAAACTATTATTCAACACGATTTATTTTTTAAATTTGTGCGATAACGCAGAGCGTCCTGCTTTTACAGTTGAGGGTAATAGGCTGCGTTCATGCGGTGGAACCAATGTGACGTCACGGCTATTATTTCGCGCTCTTATATCTCTTAACTGTTAGGAATTTCAATATAATATTTTGCCTGTGTGTTCATGATAGGGTACTAATAAGTTTGAAACAATAAAAAAAAATTACTTTCATCTCGTGACAATGCCTTTAAGATTAACAGCGTCATATATCATCACTAAGGTGCTTTCGTATTGATGATTTCAATAATTCTAGTGCATGAAGGGAATCAGTCTACGCAGTTGGTAAAACAGTCCGGCTGTATTATCAGCTCTGCCAGTAGTGCCAGTTATGGCCATTTGCACAGTAATTTTAAAGGATGCGTTCAAGATAAGTGACGTTTACATTCCATAGATACGTTTGTTGAAACAATGGTTTTCAAGGACTTTATGGATCACTTATCTTTAAGGAACACTCAAAAATTACGGTGCAAACGGCCATTACGACGCTTTCCATTTACACATTTACTTGAGGAAAGATTTAAAGCAGTGGATGGGACAAAGCTTTTTATGTCCGTTTGTACCGTAATTTTTAAGTGTTCCTTAAAGTCCTTGGAAACCATTGTTTAAACAAACGTATCTACGAAATTTAAACGTCACTTATCTTTAAGGAATCCTTTAAAATTACGGTGCAAACGGCCATTAAGCTTTCTTTACTTTCACAATTAACATAAATCAAGAAATTAAGGGCAATATCCAAGTCATGAAACTACTTTGTTACCAAGGTTATGATTGCGTCCTTAATTCCTCAATTTTATAATTTATAATTTATGTTCATTTAAGTGGATGAGAACAAAGCTTAAATTTCAGCAATTTAATTGGTCAATATGCAAATGAAGTGAGGCTAAAATTAATGGCAGTAAACCATGGTGACAACAAACGTATCTACGGAATTAAACGTTACTTATCTTTAAGGAACACCTTAAAATTACGGTGCAAACCGCCATAAGGGGGGATTTTACCTCTGCAAAAAACTTCGAAAAAGCGCTCTCGTATTTTTGAAACTGCGGGCTTATTTATTAATTATTTGACGCTTTTGGCAGAAGATGGCAGACAATGCATAAATAGCGATTTCTTTAATAAAACCATCCAGAAGAGGTCAGAAAAAAATCAGAAATGGAACCAAAATGGGCTAAATAATTCTAATTGCAGCGCACGTCTTTTATATTATTTTATTTATCCAATATATTATTGCACTTATGCAATGTTAATGGCGTTCACAAAAAACGATTTTTCTTTCATCTTGGAAATGATAAAATGTAGAAAAATACGAGAAACTTTGACCAAGATTCCATGATTTCCTTGTGAATTTTAAGATTCCTTTTATTTTTTAATAATGCTGACCTGCGTATTAATCTTCTGAATCTCCTTCGTTATTTGTATCAAGTAGTTTTTTCTCGAGCTTTCCAATAACGTAATTTAGTCGTGTTCCACTCGGGCTAATTATTAGTATTACGATATTATTGAAATGCATTCGAAAATTACCGATGACAATAATCAATGCAAAATTGAAATTTTTTTGAGAATTCCACTCAATTTATATTAGCCAATTAGAAAATTGTAATTTTTTAAGTTCACCTAATCACTAACCAATTACGTAAAAATTCCACTAGTGGTAGTCACCACCGAAAATTCCATTAGCGGTAGTCACCGCTAAAAATCAAGCAACAGTGACATCTTTTGACAATTTATAAACTAATATAACTAACGAACTAACCAAGAACTAACTAATATAAAATGTACAATTATTATGGTAAGTACTAACAAACAATCTCTGGTTACCATAACAACGTCATCATGACTTGTGAGATCGTCCGTTGAAATTCGTTACCTAAACTACTGATGATGAATTTCTTTTGAATAATTCGTACAGTCGGGGACTGTGCAAATGCCCACTCCACAGCGACGATCTATTTGGCCGACTAACGTGGAAAGCTTTTACAAAAAATTTTGTATGCCGTATTCAAATATTAACTTTTAGGATTTTTTTGTCAAAAGGGTGCTAAGCATGAATACATTTTTAGAAGCAAAACTCGAAGGTGCCAGAATTTTTACAATGAACAAGAAATAATACCTGTCTTTGATGGTTTCGAGTTTTCCGATGTAAATGCAAGAATCTATCACAGTCTGCACATAAATTTCCACAGCTATTGCACTGAATAACAGCGTTTGTCTCCCCATCGTCGTGATTGCTACAAGTGGGGCGAGGGGGTGCAGGTTGTCCATCGGGATTGCTCCACTGTCCAGAAGACAGCCTATCTACATGATCCTTATCCAAAACACAAAGGGATGCCAGTGCCAACCACAAAGTTGGAGTCCTTAGACAAGTTGTAGGGACACGTTGTTCCTCACTCAGTTGAGTTAGGTTCAAAATATTCTCAGCTATTGCTCCCTTAGTAACGTTTGCCCAAGACTCGGACATTTTTCCCTAAAATCAATTATCATAGAATAAGCTCGTCTATAATAGGTTTGTTTTGGCAGCGATCAGAAATGGTTGGCAACTGGTCAACGCGTGCGCATTAAAGCTTTTGCGTTTCTACAGCAGCATTGACGGTTCCTGATTGATCAGTAAAATGTTCTTGCAGTTTACATCTGATAGCCTTGAACAACTTCTGATCATCAGACTTAGTCGGACCTAAGCCTCTCCGATCTTCTCCTTCCGTTCACTTTGACGCATGCGCAACTCGGATAAAAACAACAAAAAGTTCGAGGGTGAAAACGAAGATCCCTGTCACTTGTTGCCAAAACAAACCTAATATTAACTTACCGATGCCATATCTTTAATTAAATGCACAATAACTTCAGCGAGTTTCCTACTAATGCACCCTCTTAACCACCATCTTTTTCCAAGACTATCTTTCGCATTAACCGATGTGGCTAAGGTAACGGTGTTTATTTCTTTAGCAGTCCCCGCGTTGCCAGATTTCCCCTTGATTTTAACCTGCACTGATAACGACTTGGCTATGACACTCAGGAAGACATCTAAAATTCCTGCTTTGTACATGTCGAACTTTGAATTGCCCGTTCCCCTATACGCCGCCGAAACGATACTGAAATCTTTCGGTGGTAAATTCTGAATGCCCATAACTTTGCCAAAAGCCTCTGGGGTGATTTCTGGTAACATTCTTCGCAGTAACGAGGTGACCTGCCTTTGCACTCTTGCACTTCCAGTGTGAAGTAAACTTAGTAAGTCACCAAGAAGTCCGCCTTGGTGAGATAAATAAGCTCTGCCAACAGAACTTCCAGATAAAGCCAAAACCATTGACAACATTTCGAAACAGTAGGTGTCTGAGTTTTTCGTAATATCTTGACTGTGACCACTGCTAGACAACCCAGTTGCCGAGCACAAAAGTAGTTCCCATTCGTCCCTAACTCTCTCAGTCTCCTTTCTAATCGCTTGTACAATATGTACTATCACTTGTTTTTGCAAATGAGTCAATTTACTTCTACTAAACAATATTCCGACCATATGTTCCCTTAAGTCGTTACTTTCTTCAACAGGCTCAAGACTTTCACTTGCCGAAATCGATCCACTCTCGTTCAGATTCTGACCTTCCTCGCCCTGGAGCAATTTGCCGAAAACTTGCGCAGTTATCAATCGAAAAACCCTTAAAGTCTCCGTCTCGCAGTTCTTTTGCTGTATAGTAACGGCGCTGTATTGTTTTCCCACTTTCAAAGACTCGCCTTCTATTTGTCCCAAAACTCGAATCTGACGCACGCGAACGGAATTGTCTGGCCCTTTTAGCTCCAGTCTTATTACGCTATCATTGATTTCTGTAAAAAAATACTCAGCCGTTGTTTTAGGGAATTACCAAAATACCTATTATGGGACAATTCACCCACCCTCCAAGTAATCTAGTTTCGACCTCCACCGTTCTTAATCTGAGTAATTCATCAGTGTTTGGACCAGAGTAAAAGGTAATACTTGAAACCTTGTTCTAAAATTAAAATTATAAGCAAGTACGTTGTACAGGCTGTCCCAACGGTATATCAAAGTCCATTTATATTTACGTCATTTCGTGACTGAAAATGTGCATATTTTAAAAATGCTATGAACTCATATGGGAGGCATGGTGCAGAGGAGGGGCAGCATAAAATAATATTTTGTTAAATGGAATTTTTGTCACGCGGTTCCCATATTTAAATTAAGCCGTTCTTGAATTGTTTAATAAGAGGTTTAGAATTTGGCGAAAATAAGGTTAAAAATTCATATTTTTCTTTTTCGGTTTCCTAATGAAGACTTTATAGCACCCAAACGCGTTCTCTAATGTTCTCTATTAGAGCACGGCTTTTGTTTACATCGTAACCTAGACAACTATTGTGTCTAACAATCGAATTAACTGCCAAGCCTGTCTTCGAAAATGTCAATCTGAATGTTTCTTGAAATATTAACAAGCTGGGCCAAAATAGAAAAAATTGTATAAAAAATGATGTGTTTCTCTTATCGCACTCGGATTTTGTAAAACTCGGGCTTATTGCCCTCGTTGTCCAAACATCCTCGAGCGATAATAATTGGCCTTATTTGAGACAACAGCAGATCTTCACGTTTTGAGGTCTCATGAACCCAAAAAAGTGGTTTTTAAAATGTGTGTGTATGTACGTTTGCGTACGTAACGTTTGTAAACACGCCACAGCCAAAACTACTAGGATTTGGCTGAAATTTGGGACACAGGCATCTCGTAACCTAACTTAGATCTGAAAAGCTTTTGGAGCCAATCGTGCAATAAAAATGGATGACATTCAATATTGCTGTGTCAAAATTTTATAATTCGTGCATGATCATATTTCTGAAATGGGTGAAATAAAGTGAAAATATGAATTCGTCGGCTGAATAAGGGCTTTGATATATCTTCGAAGGCATTTGCAAAAATATTTCGGTCATTCCTGGTTACTGCGTCTCGCTACTTCTGTGTTTGCTTTTATGCCATAAGGCTGGAATTCTAATTGATGCCGTAAAATTTACGTTACCATAAAGTAGTTAGACGCGTAACTTTAAGATTTCGCTGGTGGCTAAAAAAAGTCTACTTCTTTAATTATGGCAAGTAAAATTAAAGAAATCTGTTCTTTTTTGACCGGCAGCGACATCTTAAAGTTACACCCCTAACTTTTTTATGGTAACGTAAATTTTACGGCATAAATTAGAATTCCAGCCTAGGTGCCTAGCTCAAAATGGATGACAAGATAAACAGACCAACTTACCCTTTCTGCTTGTTACGTAAATAACGAAAGTGACATTTTTAAAATTTCTAATTGCAGTTGGCGGTACCCGGGGTGACTCATGTCGAAACTTAGTTAGGTTATGTCAAAGAAGTAGACAGATTTTGATATCTGGACGCTTAACTTTGAAACGGAGAGATGGTCTCACCGGGGAGATGCAACTTATCTCAGCACAGAGTCTCCTCGAACCTATTTTTGAACATAAATGAGATTTTGGCGCATGACAAGAATTGGACGTTGACAATTGAGGCGAAGATCAAAAATAACTGGAAAAATAAACCCGAATTTTTGAGGTTTTACTCGTGTGATAGTTATTTAATTAATTAATTATTATTATTAATATATTAATTATTGATAATAATAATAATTAATTATTTAATTTGTCGGTTTTTGATTTAACTTTCTTGTTTGTTTTTTATTAGTTTATATATTCTTAAAGTGCCGAATGTTTCTTGTTATTTTTTTTGCGTCTTTATAAATGGGAACTTTTTATTGCTGCTAAAATTTTAATCAGTTTCGCCTTTGTTTAAAGTTCATAATGTTTCAATATTTATTTAATTTGTGGTATTTTTAACCTCCCCAACCCCATCAAAATTTAAGAAAATGGGAGGTTACTGCAATCACTAAAATTTTCGAAATCGAGATAAGACCGGATCTATACGTTTTGAGGTCTCAGGAACCCAGAAAAGTAGTTTTTAAAATCTGTCTGTATGTATGTACGTACGTACGTGCGTACGTATGTGCGTACGTACGTGCGTTTGTAAACGCTCTACAGCCCAAACTACTGGAGCGATTTGGCTGAAATTTGGTACATAGGCATCTCATAGCCTAACTTAGATCTGAAAGCTTTTGGAGCCAATCGTGCAACCGGAAATGCCATTTTGGCATATCAACTTTTAAATTTTAAATGCAAACCCCCATTTTTCATGTCACCATAAGAAAGACCCTCAAATTCTGCGTATAAAAATGTATTCATTCTTAGTGCCCTTTTGACCAAAAATAAAAAAAAATTGATTTTTATCGTACTTTAAAATCGCGGTACAGCCCAAGCCCCTCAACCGATTTGTCTGAAATTTTGTACGTGGGGATTGTATTGCACGTCGAAGAGCTGAACAAATTTTGGATTCAATCGGCCCACGGGAAGTTTTGGCACACCAATTTCCAAATTTAAAATTGTTCTCTCGTTTAACCATTAAAAACAAGTTTTTGAAACATTTACTGTCACCATCAGAAAGGTCTTCAAATTCTGGTTTTAAATAAGACAAAATTAATTCGCATTTAGTGCTGTTTGGTTCAAAAAATCGAAATTTTATAATAACACTAAAAATACATTACAGCCCAAATTAATGAATCGATTTGGCTGAAATTTGGTACATAAAGATTGGGTGACCCGTTGAAGACCTGAAGGGCTTTTGGAAGCAATTCGTCCAAAGGAAGTGTCATTTAAGCATATCAACTTAAAATTTTAAATACAAGGCCTCCTTTTTTATGTCGCCATTAGAAAGGCGATCAAATTCTGGTTCTAAAAATGTGTCCATAGTTTCTGCCATTTCAGTGGAAAATAGAGAAAAAATTCTTTCTCATTAAAAGGGAGCGGGCTGACAGTGGATGACATAAAGTGGCAGTTATTGTCAAAAAGGTGGCAAAAGATTAACCTTAAAAGGAACATATTGTCAAACGTGATGGGTGATGTCCGAGGTCACGTCGGTATTTTTGTCAGAAAATTGCGAAATTAGTCAAGGATTAAAAAAATTCAGTTGAATTGACTACTACCTACACAGAATACAAAGATCCACGCGATGGGGAGGTTCCAGCCGCTTCTCTGCTGCATTTTTAACCTCCCCAATCCACTTCACCACTTATAAAAAAAGGGAGGTTACTGCAATCACTAAAATTTTCGAATTTGAGATAGCACCAGATCTTCACGTTTCGAGGTCTCAGGAACCCAAAAAAGTGGTTTTAAAAATGTGTCTGTGTGTATGTGCGTACGTACGTTCGTACGTTTGTAAACACGCCACAGCCAAAACTACTTGACCGATTTGGCTCAAATTTGGTGCGTGTGCATGTGATAACCCAACTTAGATCTGAAAAGCTTTTGGAGCCAATCGTGCAACTAGAAATGCCATTTTGGCACATCAACTTTTAAATTTTAAATGCAAACCCCCATTTTTCACGTCACGATAGGAAAGGCCTTCAAATTCTGCTTCTAAAAATGCATTCATTCTTAGTGCCCTTTTGATCAAAAATAAAAAAAAAATGATTTTTATCCGACTTTAAAATCGCGGTACAGCCCAAGCTCCTGAACCGATTTGGCTGAAATTTTGCACATGGGGGATTGTATTGCACGTCGAAGAGCTGAACAAATTTTGGGTTCAATCGGCCCACGGAAACTGCCGTTTTGGCACACCAATTTCCAACTTTAAAATTATTCACTCATTTAACCATCCAAAACAAGTTTTTGAAAGATTTATTGTCACCATCAGAAAGGTCTTCAAATTCTGGTTTTAAATAAGACAAAATTTGTTCGCATTTAATGCTCTTTGGGTCAAAAAATCGAAATTTTTTAATAACACTAAGAATACATTATAGCCCAAATTAGTGAATCGATTTGGCTGAAATTTGGTACATGGAGATTGGGTGACCCGTTGAAGACCTGAAAGGGTTTTGGAAGCAATTGGTGCACGGGAAGTGCCATTTAAGCATGTCAACTTTAAATTTTAAATACAAGGCCTCCTTTTTTATGTCGCCATTAGAAAGACGATCAAATTCTCGTTCTAAAAATGTATTCACAGTTTCTGCCATTTCAGTGGAAAATAGAGAAAAAATTCTTTCTCATTAAAAGGGAGCGAGCTGACAGTGGATGACATAAAGTGGCAGTTATTGTCAAAAAGGTGGCAAAAGATTAACCTTAAAAGGAACATATTGTCAAATGTGATGGGTGATGTCCGAGGTGGTGTCGGTATTTGTCAGAAAATTGCAAAATTAGTCACAGTCGATAAGGGTAAAAAATTTCTGTTGAATTGACCACTATCTACACAGAATACAAAGATCCACGCGATGGGGAGGTTCCAGCCGCTTCTCTGCTGCATTTTTTTAAATTTAACTTTCTTATTTCTTATTCAAAATTTCATGCTTTCATACAAATGATCCTAAAAAAGTTGTTACTTATTATTCAGTCTTATAATTACCTATTTATGTAGTAATTTACATACCTACATACCTATAAACACTGAACTTTTTCTATTTAGGTACAACAATATAAATTAACACTTACAAAACTGCATTTTTTTCTTTTTACGCCTTATTTTTCCTATCAAGTGCGAAAATACAAACATTTCTGCGATTAAAATGAATATCAATAAATTTATTTGCTAATCTTACGCAAAATAATTTTGGATAATATTTTGCCTAAAGGCTCTCCCAGCCAATAAATCTACATTTCCTCTTCCGACTTCCGACATATTGATTTGCAATAGAATCATGCCCTTTTCTTCATTTTCATCGAAATAACCACTGGCATTTTGTTGCAACTTGATGCACACGCAGGCGCATTCTAACCTGGGAACTGGGAGATGATCTGCTTGGTTTGACGAAGGGAGATTGAATCTCATAGGTTTTCCGTAGCTCTATATGCACCTGAGAGCGACGTGTTGCCTAAATCTCACCGGTGAGATGATCTCCCGGCTTCAAAGTTAAGCGTTCAGCCATGTTCAGCACTAAATTGAAACGTACGTCATTTCGGACATGGCTAACTCTAATTAGAAATTTTTAAAATGTCACGTTATAAACCGCGTTTTCTCACAATAACTCATATTTCAGTTGCGGCCTTACGTGTGAAAAGCGACGATAAATGGTCTTTGAGGCACCTTTGGGACGGCCTGTATATGAAAAATGTTGATAAGTTCAAATACTAAATATCCAGCTCAAGGAAAGAAAGCAAATGAGTCATTGGCCGGTATGAAAAAACGGTAACAAAACTTTTGCTTATCGCTCTATCCTTTTCTCGTGCACGAAAAACTTTACTATTTGCATCCTTTATTAGTGCAAGTATCGGGTATCCCAAAAAAACCGGACAAAATATTCTTGGGAATAAGTCTGTCATTTCTTACCCGATTTGGATGAGGGTGGTCTTAAATTAAAGCCAAAGAATCAGGCTTTCGACTGTATGAGAAACTACAGCAGATGGCGCTGCCGTCGTAGTCCTATTGATACCTGCTTTAAAGGTTTATTTTAGCTGCATGGGGATTGGTCAGTCAACGACCAATCGGTCTGACACTTGAATAGCCTTGAAGATCTTTATTCTTTCTTGTTCAAACATTCTTTTTCAGAAGTCGATTTGGCTTAACCATTAATTTTCTGTAATTAAAAAAAAAATGTGTTTTTGAGTATTTTTCACGCATTAATGGCCATGACCAAAGATATATATATAAATCTTAATTTTCAGTTAATAAATGAACGAATAAGGTGAAAACAGTGGCGCGGATGCCAGTGGGGGGCCACTGAACAGTTATCATTGAAAATTAAGCCCTATATGCATTAATGTTACTTTAGTCATGGTTATGGAAGCATGAAAATACGCAAAAACACTTTTTAGAAAAATCACAGAAAATTAATGCTTACACTAAATGGACTTCTGAAAAAAGATAGATCTTCAAGGCAATTTGGGTCTCATAACCATTGGTAGTTGCCCGACCAATCCCCACGCACCTAAAGTAAGCCTTAGAGACAAGGATCAATAAGGCTTCTTGCAAAGTTCGAAAGCCTGATTCTTTAGCTTTAATTTAAGACCAAGTCTATCCAAATCGGTTAAGAAATGGCTGACTTATTTCTAAGACTATTTTGTCCGTTTTTTTTTGGGACACCCGATATGAGCATCTTCAATATTCAATCCACCCATTATTAATAATTACCCCAAGATCACGGCAATTGTCGATGTGAACACAGACCAAAGTAGGATGGTGATTCTGGGCACAAACCACTGTCAAGCTCTTGGTCTTGTTTCTATCCTCATCACCGGACTCCCAAAATGTTTCAGTTGAACTGTCAGTCAAACTACCAATCATCGCCTGTCTACTGGAAGCCTTGATTTCAATAGAGCCCGTTAGGTCCTTTAAACAGTCTACAGTGCTCGTCACTTGATTAATAACGCTTTGATGACTTTCATGCATGGACACTGTACAGTCTTCCATTTCTTCGCTTCGTGACAGAATTTTGCTGATGTTACTAAAAACCTAAATCGCCGATAAAAATCAAGATTACAAGAGTGTTGGAGAAAAACCTGAGATCGATGTAGGAATGAATGGTCGGTTGGGGCAAACCTCAGACCCCAGCAACGCACAGCCATTTGCTGCAGAGAAGATCCAATGGGAAGTAACACCATCAGATCGGCGATTGTTTGTAAAAGGGCATGAAAAGTGCTCGGAAGGGGATGAACTGACTCGCCCGCGATGGTGATATCCGACAGGGGGTGCTCGCAAACGTTCAAGTCCTAAAACCATTATCGTAACTTTTATAAAAATCAAATCAAAGGGTCAATCTGTTCAAAATAAATTTATTTTCGAAGTCTCTGAATCAACTGACCTGATCTTCAACTTTCTTCGACGGCCTATTATCATCTTCACTCTCCGTTTCTATCTCAGCTGGCGTTAGTGACGTCACAAACCACCACAACAAATCGTGTAGGCAGATTGGTTGAGTAACCGACCGTAGCAACCAATTGAGAGCCTGCATCGCATAAACCCTACACATGGCCTTCCTAAGAGCTTGCTTCATGGCAAGTTGCAATGATTCCAAGTCGTGTTGTTGCAAAACAAATTGCAATACCGGCCTTTGCAATAAAACCAAACCTTCCGCATGATCATTGGCGCTGCCTTCATTTTTAACTATAGCAGAAGTGTCCATCTTGGGGATTAATTTCTGAAGAGCGTTAGACGGGTTGCAAAGAAGCGAAGACCCACCCTCTGAAATTGCTTAATCAGTCTATCTAATTTATTAAACTTGAATGAATACCATTGGCAATTTCACTACTGCTGTTATTTCTTTTTCTCAACATAATGACTCTACCATCAAGCCCCGTTTTAGACCAAGGAATTCCGCTAGTTCCCATAGAAACAGAACGGTGAAATCGCAAGTTTTTGCTGCTATCAGAATCGTCCGAAATTGAAACTTCGGATAGTGGCTATAAGTAGAAATGAAACATGAGTTAAAACAAACCGGGTGCCTACTCTATGTCCAGCGTTATTGGCTTCCAGAAAATTCTGTTGGTGCAAAATTTTTTCGTAAAATTCTGGATTACTTGAAAGAAAATTAGCCCCCAGCGAGTGAAGACACTGAAAAGGTGGTACTGGACTAAAAGGTCCACCACAGTCCGGTGGCGAATTATTCTCAGAAACTGAGGGCATAACACTGGAGGACGGCCTCCTCTGGCGACTGATTCCAGCATCCGCTGAGCTTGCCAAATCCAACAGGAACATGGCGTTGTTTTTCATAACAATGTGCGATTCCAATCCTGACAGGGCAGAAGGGGATGACAAGGATTTTACATAAACATTCTTTCGCCGATTTAAACTCTTTGTTTTGCTTTGCTGCTTGTTTCCTCTGTTGTTTTTTATATATTTTTCGCGACAACTCTCACAGAGGAGGTACCACGAGCTATTCGCTGAAATGAGTTGAAGGTATTTGTAAAATTCAAAATAAATCCGCCTTACGTAAAAAGAAAACCAACATTATGTAAACCTTAGAGAAAAAGATCTACAGAAAGTGGAATTATCTTCTCTGTTCAGAAAATTATTTTTTACTTAAATAGACGTCTCGGATGAATGAACAAATTATTGACTTACGCACTCCCCCATCGCCGCAGTTTCCCGCCCATCCCAAGCAATAGTTTCCTCCAGAATTGTACCCTTTACCTCCGGCATGTTGGCCGCAACCCGAATGAGCCTGGTGCATGTGGTAAGTCACTGGATGAGGAAACGATTCTCCACACAATTCACAAAGCGTTTCTGAACTGGAGTGAAGATAGCTCGACAAACCGATATCCTCCAAATAATTGCGAGGAGAAACTTTCTTCTTTCTACTTTTCTTACTGTCCCTCTCCAAACTCATATTTTTCACTTTGTCGTTTCGATTAGGGCCCATTTTCTCACTCTTTCGACTTTTGACGTGAACCGGACTGGCGATCACCATTTGCTCGGAAATTGCTTGCAAACAGTTTGACGTCAACTCTTCCCAAAGGAAGACCAAAGACTTTAACGCGGGTGGTAGAACGGATATTGTGTGATATCCAAAGTGCTCGCTCGTTTCCTCGCTAATAATTGTGTTGGAATATTTTCCAGGTCTTTTACGATTGGCACTTGCATTTGCAGCGGATCTCGTAAGAGATTCCAGGGTTGCGGGTTGAATGTGAAGATAATTCCCGGCGTTGCTCACTTCCACCGAGTGTCTTTGTCTCGCCTTCTCTTCTTTGGATAACTCTTGTCGACGTTTATCGATCGGCATTTCCGGTCTAGTTACAACCAAGGCACCTTGCTTGGGAAGAGTTGGATGGAATTTCAGAAAAGAGGCACAGGCCATCGCGTCATGAACTACTCCCTCGTGCCACAGAAAAGCTGCAAACACTGCTCTTAAAGCTTCCGCAACGGAAGGGCTCATTGCAGGCTTTGCTGTTTCGCTTCCCACATAGTTCACTTTCGAAGGCAATTGCTGAAGGGCAGCTGGAGATATGGCTCTTTTGGGGCGACTTTTTCCAGTTGAACGCTCCATTCTGGAAATTTTTTGAGGGACCCTCTCGTCCTTATTTCCACTGCCAATGGAAAAATGCCCTTTAATAGAAGGGTTGCTACTGCTTTCCGGCGATGTTTGGGTACCAGTTTGGGTCAGTTTCCTGGGGCTTTGTTCGGTTTCCTGTTTTTTTAAGAGAAAGGATTAAAAACAGTCACGTGGTAACTTACAGCGTCCTTTTTGTTTGGAGAGTGTGGGGGGCTTGTTTCTGAGCGAGTATGTAAAGAGCTGCCACTTGGACTAGGTGACATGTCACGTGGTTGTGTTGCCTGACTGGGTGATTGGGATAGGTCACGCGTTATGCTACTCACCAGTGCGCTAGTGTCTGATAGGTTAGAACCGCGACGAGCGGAGAGCTCCGGAGCAGCTCCAGACACTATCCAAGAACAAAAATTAAAATTTTTCGTTACGTACTCGGAGTCCCATCACCGTCTCTTTATTAACGCAAACTCACCTAAAGGAGAAATATTGACACTTCGGGGAGAACCGAATCCTTGAGGACTACTGCTGGTGCTGTCGTGGTATAACAGGTTACCACGGGCTGCAAATTTATGTTATTCAGTAATTGTTTCACGCAAAAACTTGGAGGGTTTGGGTTTTATACATAATCAAACCTATGGATAACCAAAACATTAAACATTCATGCGGGAGTTCGAAAAATGCACAATTGAATACCTTCGAAAGGTTTCAACGTCGTAGCAGTTTGCGATGCCTCTTGCCGGTCCATTGCTATTTTGCAAAAAATTCATACTAAGCTAACACGAAACATGGCGAAACAACAAATCGCGTATAGTCCAGGCGGTGGATAATTTTGAACGGAAGAAATTCAACCAAGAACTTTTTTGTTGGAATGGTTAGATTTCAGGGCCACGAAAAACATACTAAACACCCGCCCTCCGCCGCAAAATCTAATCATTCCAACAAAAAAAGTTCTTAGTTTTTCTTCCATTTCTCTATCGATTTTTCGACCCACCTGGATTAGTATGTTTATATTACTAAACAATTACTTACGTGGTATTGGTACTGGACTGGAGCTACGACTCATTGGTTTAGGTGACAGATGCCCTCCTCTAGGGCTCTGCGATCGCTTTGGTGTTCCTGGTGGAGTGATCCCGTTGCCGTTGGTCCCCGTGTATTCCCTAGACGAAACTTCTGATGCGCTTTCACTAAAATCGTTCATAAAATAATTTTCCAGGACAATAATTATATTTACCCGTCAGATTTAAACCATTTTGGCAGACTGCTTAGTTTTCCCTCTTTTCTTTCTCTTTTGGGAATCTTTGGCGACTCGGGTTTAGGAGGATCACCAAAGACAAAGGGATTTGTAGAAAAACTTTCCTGTTTAGCGACACTCGTAGATTGTTGCCCAAAACTAAAGTTGGGCTCTGGAAGATTGGTAGGGAAATCAAAGCCTTTCTTCTTCT
The DNA here is from genome assembly GCA_963924575.1 of Pycnomerus fuliginosus. Classification (NCBI taxonomy): domain Eukaryota; kingdom Metazoa; phylum Arthropoda; class Insecta; order Coleoptera; family Zopheridae; genus Pycnomerus; species Pycnomerus fuliginosus. The sequence continues at coordinate 24,579,910 of OZ004618.1, read as the reverse complement.
CGTGTTCTTCTAAAACTTGAGGATAATTTTCTGTTACGTTTCCCAAGTAGAGAATGTTGTTTGGTCCTATTGCCAATGACCAGGCTTCCCCATCTGTGTTAAAGCAATATCGATCTGTGGTAGCTTGATCGAGTCGAACCCAGTAACCGTCAGAATTGACTGTATAATCCATAACTCCAACACAATTGCCTAAAACCAGCATTCCTATTGGCGGAGCATTTAGACTGGGCCTACTGCGAACGTTGTGACCGGATGCTCCACACTTGATCACCTGATAATTTGTAGATGTGCCCGAGTTTCGACGATTTGAGATTTCTGGAGTTTTCTTCATAATTGTATCACTGATCACTTGATCAAGTATGGATTTTGGTTCTTCAACTGGAAGTAACAGTGTTTTGCCTAAATGTTGGTTATACTGCAGGCACCAAGCTTCAATGACGCAAGTGTTACAGTATTGCTTGATGGTATCAGCAGAGAGTCTTAACCAAACTCCATCGTCGTTATGGATTTCGTCTATGAAAGCTATGGTGCCATTGACATGCACAATTCCTATTTGTTCACTCTGAAGCGATGGGTGCGTTCTAACCCTTAATCCAGCAGAATTCTTGGCAACAAACTTCCTCAGTTTACTGGGTTGGTAAATGGATTTTTTCGCAGTAATCTGACTAGGAGGGGTCATCCCTTGTGGAGGCTCCTTGACTTCCACCTTAAAAGCCTCCTCCATGTCATAACCATCTATAGCGACAACAATCGAGTAAAATCCAATTGATGCAGGTGTCCAAGTGGCACTATAAGTACCATCACTGTTATGCCTCACCAGCATATTTTCACTGGATCTCTTAACAGGAGGACAGGCATACCTCAACTCCTCAAAAGAGTAAATCTGATATGGTTTCATGACAGTGATGGAATGGAAACACATTTTCTCCCTCATCGTAGGTTCGTAAGGAATGTGCAAAGGTGGGGCCGTTAACCCGCCAAAGGTAAAAGGATCAGGTGGCACAACTCTCGGCATTTTTCGACCACCATCACACTCGCCTAGTTCCTTTTTATCAATTGGAATTGCCTTGACTTCAACTTTCATGTTGGGCGCAGTGACTAAATCTGCGTACTGGTCTCTGGTCAAGACGGTAATGATTGCTGGCCATCCACATCTCAGTTCTTCGCGAGAGTAGAGGACTTGACATTTGGAGGGATCGACGCGACTGCCGGGTTGAAGCCACTGAGCCAGACGTGCGCCACTGGAGCCTGCCACGCAACTGACAAAGTCTCGCAAGAAAAGTCGCTCGTTTGAATGAACACTGAAATGAAAATTTCAAAAAACTTTAAACCTATGGCTGACATTCTGGCGGTGTTAGTTAAAGCAAGGCCAAAGTGGACGGCTTTCTTTTTTTTTGTATCTTCGTTTTAGTCAGTTTTTGTAGGTTCGATTTTCAGATTTTCAAGTTACTTACACGGTGGGGCTTTCAATCGGCCTTATTCTGCGGTTTGTTAACTTTGGTCAAGATTGAAATCAATTGGGAGAACTCTCCAATCATTTCACTCAATTTGATTTCAATGCTGACTAAAGTCAAAATTACAGAATAAGCCGGTTATACCACACTCATTTGATATTTTTTAACCTTCCCACAGGACATAATTTTGGAATTCGAGATAATACCAGTTGTACACGTTTTGAGGTCCCAGGAACCGAAATAAGTGTTTTATAAAATCTGTCTGTACGTATGTCCGTTCGTTTGTAAACACGACAGAGCCCAAACTACTTATCCGATTTAGCTGAAATTTAGTACCTATGTAGACATTTCATAACCTAGCTTTCGGAGCCAATCGCGCTGCCGAAAGTGCCATTTTTCATAGCACTGTAAGATTTACTATAATTTAATAACTTCGTTTACATGGTCAAGTTCGACCCGCTCGAGTTTCAATCCGATCTAACCTACAAAAACGAGGGTTCATGTCGTCGAAGCGTTTATATAGAAAGAAAACAAAGCGGTTTTCAAGATGTTAAAAAAAGTGGCAGTCTCGGAGACGGTAGAAACTTATATTTTTTCACAGAATTTGTAAATGTAGCATTTAACTAACCAAGTCAGAGGTCGTGCGTGTGGGCGGTTGTCGATCGCTGATGCTGTCGTGCGCATTGCGCCCGTCGTTCATTTGCTAAAATCTAAAATACAAATGTTTTTCACACCTATATCGAACTCGATAATAGTAATTGCTCTTTTACCAAGAAAAACTCAAAAAGGGGCTTTTTGCGGCTAAAACGGTAATTTTCGAAAAAATGGCACCAAGGTTTTTGATCCGGCAATAATAAGAATATGATTTTTTGTAAAATAAATCTTAAAAAGGGCCCTTTTGCCTCTAAAATGACATTTTGCGAAAAAATGGCACTAAGGTTATCGACTTGAAAAAAACCAGCTATCACATCCTGTAATAATATACATAGGTTTTTCTCCAGCACCGTTTTTTGGCCAATGGTCATGTGTGAATACATTTTCAGAAGCAGAATTCGAAGAGCTTTCATATGGTGGCGCTAAAAATGGGGGTTTGCATTTAAATTTTTAAAGTTGATGTGAAACAAAGGCACTTTCCGTGAATAGATGTGGCCCAAAATCTAATCAGCACGTACAAATTGCCTACTGGATGTGTGCCAAATTTCGCCCTAGATACGTTCAATAGTTTAAGCTGCAGCGTACCTACTTACAGACAGACACACAGACATTTTTCAAAAACCACTTTTTGGGATCCCCGGGACCCTAAAACGTAAAGATTTGATGTTTTCTGCTATTCGAATTTTCGATGGATTTTATTAACTTGCTGCGCTAAAGCGTAGAAGTTAAAAAATAGTTATGTCTTAAACATATACCGGGTGACAACCATGTACGCCCCAATAACTTTTGCAATTATCAAGATAAAAATCTGAAAAAATTCACAGTGAACATGCTCACCAAACGTCATTTTTGACATTCATTACAACTTTTTATCACTTCCGGTTACGCCGGAAATGGCTTTAATTTTTAAATGGGACACCCGGTATATTTTAATATTTTTGGAATCTAGGGGTCATCCTGAGTATTGTATGAGCTTTTTGTTGTTTTTGGCGAAATTTTGTTGTGGATTTAGATTGCTGCGATACGCTTTTTGGTCTTTTATGGACGTCAGTATTCTCATAAAATTAATAATATTTCGTTTCGGTTCATTTAAGCCTTATTCGGACCTGTCCGAGCGAATTTTCATATTTTATTTAGTTTAGGAAATATTTGGGGTGGCTCCTTTTCATTGGAGCACCCTGTATATCTAAGAATTATCCTGTACTTATGTATTTATAATTTTAGGCTTTCCAACATTTATTACAATGAAGGCACACATCGTGACGTGAATCCTGATTTTTATCAGGGGTGGTGTGCATTTCATTCACCCACGAAATGCCTCGTAGTCCCCGTTGTTCCCAAGAGAGATAAATCAATGAGATAGAAAAAGACGGGAAGAACACATTGTAGAGACAAGCACAAAAGCAGAGAGTAGGAACGGCACGAACAGCACGCAGCTCTCACTCTCAACTTTCAGTCATAAGAGGCTAGTACGAAGTGTTAGTGCGCTGCTCTCAACAATAGCCAGATATCTGAAGAACCGAAATCATGTGCAGTACAAAATTGCAGGTTGCAGCAAGTTCATTCGTGTAGTGCATAAGACCCGCGGGTGCCCCTAAGAATGAGTGTACGCAATAATGGGGGTGCCCTGGTCCTTTTTTGTGAAGTTTTATTGGTTTTTTGTGACGATAGGGCCATTTGTAGCCAGCACTATATGTGATGAACCGGGGTGCAATTGCACAATCCAGGCAGCATCATGGAAAACATTAAATTGCACCCTGACAACCAATCAGGCAAGTCAATATGTGCTCAACGACTCATTAAAATGTCCTAACATTTGTAAATCACTGATAAAAATTTAACATAGTAATTAGTAATTAGCATAAATCTTACAAAACTATATTTAGCTATGTCAAAAATATTGTGATACTCTGATAAACACATGACCTTACTGGAAGTGTGCACTGACCTATCATCCAGCTTCAAGTGACTCACACTGGTGGTTATATGAGCTTTGTAGCTACTGCAAATTGTCCCTTATAAGGACCTGTGATTAGTTGATAGCTTTCTTTGAGCTAAGTCGCCCATTTCCTGACGATTTCATTTTAATATTGAAAACAAGACACCACTTAACTACAACTACTACAAGTATGCTCTTCTCGTACTTATTTCACAGTTATAGATGGCCGAGATAGAGATGCTATTTTAATTAAACCGAAGACTGAAAGGTTTATCAGATTGCTAACTTATCGCCTGAAGCAGATTTTACAAATCTTCGTTATAATGGGTAGTTACATTACTTAATTCTCCGTACAAATCTTCCTTACAATGGGTAGTTTAAGGGGTAGTTACATTACTTAATTCTCCGAACTTGATGTAAAGTTAACCCGCATGAACAAAACGTAGGACATCTTCAACCTCTTCCACTGTTGACAGAACGCGGAGAAACAATTTGACTAGCCGGACGCGATGTATATCATTATTTGTTTTAGTTCTTTTCCCTTGTTATTAATACTGAGGCAAACATGTGCCGATGTTGAATTCTGTGTGACTCAGTCTGGAGTCTTCACTCGGTTTATTTAGAAAATATGAAGAGCAGTGAAAGTAAAGTGCCAAATTATGTTATCTACTTCTAGTTTACTATAATGTGGGTATTTAGAAAGTGAATGCCTACACTAGATTTGTTAATCTGCCCAACTTTTCAATTGATAAACTAGAGGAAGGAATCTTGGTGGCGAATGGTAAATGGCAAAATATGTTAATTGGTCAAATGCTACTGCACCTGAGAATTTAGGCAATGTGATTCACAGCGAATAAAATCTAGATTGACCTCAAAAATTGACTCCCCAGATAATTAACTTGTTCCCAACAAGCTTATCTCAACTATTTCCGGCACTTATCAGTATAAATACAATATACAGTACTGTTGTTTCAACAATAATAATTATTATCAGTAATAATTAAGACAGCTTTCTCCCAATAACCAAAAATTATTATTATTCTTAACCTCCAGGAGGATATCGTACTTAAATTTTTTTCTGTTATGTGCATCACGGTCAGCATAATTAACCGCTTCCTGCATTTTAATCGATGCATTCATCCGACAAAGTACTCGACATCAAGACCCGACCAACCTGTTTCTTCTGGGTAAAAAAAATGAAAGATGGAGCTCGAGATGGAGTAACTTGTTCAATTTGCCTTCTATGTCCAGATATCTTGACCAGTGTAGCAAGCAACGTTGTTCAAAACGCCTTCTTTGAAATAGGCCAACACAATAATCTGAGTATAAAGCAAAAGTGAGGTTGACTTTTGTTTATTTTTACACGAAACAAAATGGTCCAATAATTCTAAAGTTCCTTTTGTCGCGTTATGCAAACAAAAGTATTATGTTACAAAATAAGATAATTTCGGAAAGCGTGGTCAGAAGAACATTATGCTGCTTTGTTACTAATACTGCGGCCATTGGTACATAGATTTTATTATTCTGTCGTTCACTTTTATATCGTTCTACATCGTGTTCTACATATAACAGGTAAAACATTTTATTGCAGAAAATTCGCATTAAGTATCACTAGAAATTGTTATTGCACATTGTAAACTGTGGCTCTTGTCCACATACAGGGTGTCTTACGAATATGGAACAGTATTGGTATCTCTGGACATAAGCAAGGTACAGTTATAAGATTTGGCATTTATTTTGGCAATTATTGGCGACTATACCGGAAGTAGAAATACCCCACTACACCGAAAAACTTGATCTACACTGCTAACGCGTTTCGAACACAACGTGCTCATTATCAAAGCTGTTTGTCGAGTGTTTCCATTCCGAAAGTAGACTCCGATTTTGAAGTTTTAAATGGCAACCCCCATTTTTCATTGCAGATTCGGATAGAGGAGGAAAACTTAAGCTAGCTTATTCACAACCACTTTACGTACGTAGCGTAACAAACTTTAACAATGGTCAGCAATTATTCAGGACAGCTTATGACTTTTCTAGCTATTGTTGACGATTGTTAAACTTTGTTATGTCACGTACGTAAAGTGGTTGTGAATGACGTTTTAACACCTAGCATGTAATTTGCTTGCACCAGCCGCTTGAATTTTATGAACGTTTTTGGAGAAAAAGTGCCTAAAAACAATGCTATAAAAAAATCCAAGCGGTGCAACCTCGGGTGCAACTGGTATCTACTTCCTGTATAACCGGAGGTGCCCCATAGTCGCTAACAATTTTAATAGATTCCGGATATGTCAGTCTCTGTAAGCTCCAAATTTTATAACTGATCCTTGCTTATGTCCAAAGATACATGACATGATATCAATACTGTTCCATATTCGTAAGGCACCCTGTATAAATAGATGTCAATATGTTTACTAATGGAAACATTTTGAATGGCTGAAGCTGCCGGATAAAAATAGTCCGGCAATTTTCTAGACCTTGAGTCCTTGACAGTTTAATAAGAAGTCCGTGATAAGAAGTTAAAGTTAATTGAATCGATAAAATGCAGATCTGGTCCCCCAACCGCACTTAATATGTCCCACTTACGCCACGAAAGAATTAAAGTGGTGGTCGGGAGGTTATGGAAATGCTAATTGGCCGTTACTTTCATCACCTACTCAACAACGCAACCACTCCGAACTAAATTGTTAACTTTAACATAACGTGGGTTAACAGACTTTTCGTTAAATAAGTTGTGGGGTTGTTTTTAAAAGAAGTTTCGTAACCGGAGCATCGTAAATGTCATCCCAATATCAGCCCATTCTATCAAATTTCAGGAAATTGACTGAAAACAAGGAAAGTAAATTTCCTGAAAAACCATATGTAGTTCTAGTTTAACTGAACAGGTTGTTACGAAACCAGATTTATAAATTCGCGATTTCACGCACTACCTTTTTGTTCGATCAAGGTCTAGCAACATTCTCTTAGTTATTAAAATGATTCAAATTAACGCTCAATTCATAATATTGGCTGCAGGTGGACCTCGATGCACCTTAAAAAATATATAATTAGGCAGGTACCTACCTTCCGATTTCATCTCATCAAGGCATGGGTGTTCATTAAAAGTATTTTTAACTAAAAATTTTGGTATTTTCATAACGTAAGTTCTTGTTAGTTAACCTACATCCATTTTATCGGCTTCTTGCCTGCGTAATATAGCATGGTGAGATAAAATTGTCTTGGTAAGGTTACAAGACGAGTTTCAAGGTTTCTAGGTATTCCTGTAATTTGTCTGTAAGTATTCAGTATTCGTGAGAGGATAAGTTAAGCTGGGAACCGATTTGTAATAATATTTAGGCCGTATGTTCAATGTTATACGTAGAATTGTGTTTGTTGGGATTTATGTTAATGATGTAGACGTATGCGCGTAAACGCTTCCTTACGGCCTACTGCCACCATCAAATTTGTCAAGACGTAAAAAATATACATCTTAATCACAGGTGTTCCTGAAGGATCAACTTTAAACTGCGTTCAACGAGATTTTACAGGGGTAGTCACATTTGGAATTTTGTTTCTCTCCGTTTAATGGAGCAACTATATTCCAAAGGCAACTACCGCTGCAAAGTCTCGTGGAACGCGGTTCGCGGTTCTATGCGTGTATTTTTTTCAGAAAGCGCAAATTACATTCTGCAGGAGGATCTAAATTTCACGGCATTTTGCAAAATTTCATGATGAGCCTATAGAATTCCTTCGGTACTATCTTCCTAAATTTGTTGTTGAGCCCTGCTGTACTTGAGTACAAGTATTCAGTTACTGTAGTCTGAGTACTTAACTGCATTCAGTACTCAGTCCGCAAGTACTTTATTTTTAAAGTTTGTATTTGTACAGGTACTCGAATACTGTATAGTTACATTTAGCGTAAAGTACTCGGACTTTTGTGTGTACTCGGAAGAGCTCTGGCTGTACGACACCTTATTTTTAATTTTTAGTCGAATCAAGGACCAATGTTGTGATATAATGCCACTAATCATGATAATGGCGCCGCTTCATAAACCCATTTTGTGTAAATGAATCGATTAAAAATTCAAATACTCGTTCCTGAATTAGAGAGTGTTCCACTCGAACGTCATCTTCAAATATACAAAAAAAGTGGGCGCTACCATGTGCCAGACAAATATTTTCTCCTCTAACACTCTATTATCGCATCCTCTGCGTTTGATGTCTTTTCTGCAGTGCACTTTTAATATAATCGAGATAATTACATTACGAAATATTTTGATTAATGCATCCGCTGTTGGTTCACCTGGACGAAATTCACCTCTTCGCCATCACACCATCTAGAAACATACTTCCTGTAAACAAATTTCGCGTGTTGATTGAATTTTCCAGATTTTCCCAAAAATTTTGTTTACGATTTATAACAACTTCCTGTTACGTGGTATGAAACGGGACTTATTTCTGGCAGCCTTTCGTGCCCTAGTGTGATCGAGCATTCTTCCTCGTCTTTTTGTCTGTCTAGTGTTTCGTTCGGAGTCGCCGCTTTTTAATGAATGATTTCAATTTAGGACTCAAAAATGTGGGCGGTCTGCTTTATCTTTAATCCATGAATTCGTCGTTAATGGTTCATTTTAATAATTCGACGAGAATGTTCCTCCTGACCTGAAATATTTCTCCACGGTTTCGTTGTTGAAATTTTTAACGTTATTTTTTTGCCCGTCATCTTTTCGCAATGTATACAGAGTGCGTAATTCACTGATTACAGAGAATTTAATGAAGGCTTTGTCTGACGTGTAATATTTTGTCACTTATGATAAAATGATACATGATACACGGTTAAAATACACTATGATATCTTTGTGTTAATAAAGCAAATATTTAGACTCCGTTACAGTTGCTAATAAATAAGTGATTATATGTAGCTATAGGTACCTACCCGAAGATATGCTGAATATTTAAAGATTACTGGCCAGAATACCTATCAGTGTCCAGTGAAACTCGCGTCTTGTATACATATAATCTATTGGTACACAAAAAAGCTTTTGTTTCTTTCTGTATACATATAAACTATAGGCTCGGCTATTTGGTGGCGAAAATATACAGGGTGCGAGATTGAAACTCCACATTGTTATCCTTCTTATTTGTAGTCCGATTTAAGTGAACGAAAAACCAAATGAAATGACTCACAAAACACTACAAACTCTGAGTGTTTTTGATTTCTGTCAACTTCAACTTGAATATCAACTGGTTGCAACTATTCATTTTCAAATTTTTCAAGGGTGCTGTGGATTTGGTAGAAATTTGGCAAAACAATTTATTAACAAAGCTTTTCTAACAAAACATCTACAAATATTTTCCATGGCTCACTTGAGCACAAAACACTTGAATGCCTAATGTCTAACTGCAAACCAAACTCGACTTATTGCACATCAAAAGACGCAGAAAAAAATTGCCTTTTAGACTGAACAAAGAAAAACTGGATATGCCCATATGAAAATGAATAGTTGACAACAATACTTGATAATCAAGTTGAAGTTGATAAAAATCAAAACTACTTAGAGTTTGCAGTGTTTTGTGAGCCAATCCGACTGCAACTAAGAAAGTTATAGCAATCTCGAATTTCAATATCGCACCCTCTATACATTATACTTATGATGTAGAACAACGATTACAGTATTTTCAACAAAACTTCCGTTGCACGTCATCAATAGGATTTTCGATTTGCACATTTATCTGAGGAGCCTCACTTAATCTCAGCAGTTCTTTTGATTCATTAAAATTTTTAGGCATCAAATTGCTGAGAATAAGTGAGGCTCTTCCGAGGGCTCCTCATATAAAGGTGCAAATAGTAGACGTTTATTGATGACGATCGAGCCCAAGGCTAAACTTCAGCTGCATAACACTTTTTGACGAACAGCTTAGAAATAAGAAAATTCACACCCGTAGCTGAATATTTGCCTGGAGGACCAGGTGATAACAACAGAGGCCGTGCAGAAGTTAATTACCCTTACCACCCCTACCTAACTGCTGTTCGAAAGCTAAGCGACCAGCAAAATTTTTCCTATTTCTAAGCTGAACATACATTAGGCTCATTCCTTTTGCAAAATCATCTGAAGAGCTGTTTGGCTGTACTTAAAAATCTCAGCAATTTGATCGGTCAAAATTCAAACGAAATAACCAAATTGCTGAGACTAAGTGAGATTCTTCCGATAATTGCTCGGATAATTGTGAAAAAGGTTCGGGATTCTTACCCCACCGCCACCGCGACGAATCACCTGGTTGACTGGAATGCAATATGCTTAAAGTTTTTGCTATGTTGCAGTCGGCCAAGTGAAACGTCGCGGTAGGGTTGACATTTTCAAAGTCCCCGACTGTACTAGACAGTTTAATGTTTAGCATGTCCTAAATAGGGGAATGTGGAATAAGCTACCTTATTTTCTGGCAGATGTTAACCCATAAAACATATAATTCTTTACCTGATTTTTATTCTTTTCAAAGAGTTCGGTTAGATGACATTTAAGCTAATTATTAGACTTTAAAAGTGAAATACATAATGGAGGAAATATAATTTGAGGGGACCGGAAGACCTACAATGCAATGGCATATTAACAGCATTAATATTCAGGGTACTTAGTTGGTTTTTCGTGGCTGGAATGTAGGTAGGCGTATTTTATTTTCGTGCACGTTATCAAGGAAATAAAATTGTAATAATTGTTACACAAATTAGTAATTAATTTCTTCATTTTTTATGGTTTGGGAGTTGAAATTACTGGGGATGCGGATACATGTAGTTTATCATACGCTTTTTATTGAAAAACCGACGTTTCGGAGCACATTGTCTCCTTTTTCAAGGTCTCAATAATATTCAATATACATTAATTTTCATCTTATGGAGGCGAAATGAGCAATTATAGTAAAACTAGAAACCAAATAACGGATATGAAACAAAATAATTAATTCCTTAAATTTTACCACCGAATTTATCCTGTTGGCCTAGCTGCGATTTTTCAAAGAGGAAATTTGGTTTACATTCCTGTTGACGGGAATGTTAACGTCTCTACATTCGGGAATGCCTGGTAATTACAAATTCCCGTTCTTTTAACAGTCGGGAATAAACTTATCTAAACCGCCCTGTAAAAATCTAAACTACCCAAGATCGGAGTTTACTATAAATACGGGCAGCTGCATCGTTAACAAAGACCGAGTTTCTCACTTCTCGCGGTTGAGTCAGTAATTTAGTCACCTGATTAAGTTCGTCGCGCTGCTGCACCACCGTTTTCGCGATTTCGACTTTGTCTATATGTATTTACATAAACGGCGTATAAATAGAGCTGTTTCGCCGTGAATTATCTGCCGCTGTTGGAGGAGTCAAGAATTTTGACACACCTACAATAAAATTAGCTTCTGTGGTCACGTTCCGCAGCCCTATTGACCTTTCACACAATCAATTAAGACAATGAAGAAATGACATCGCCCCAATCACATTTTACCGGTTCATTAACCCCCATCGCCGGAAATGCCTGAAAAAATCGACCAGGCTTTTGTTTTCCTCAATCAACACCCCCGAATCTTAGGGGTGCCAACGTAAATGGATTAGTTATGTAGCTCAGAAGAGAGAAGGGCTTATCAGGGATGTGGGCTGATCGCCATCAGCCTCTAATCAAAGGGTGCTGTTGGTACTAAACAAACCACCATATCCGGCCGGAAACAAAGATTTACAACTTTTCTTGAGTAATTAAATTCCTTTTTGGGTCCGGCCAATTGCGAGTGCAAGGGTCGTAATTCATAATTTTCAAATGCAGTGGGTGTGCCAATATAAAACCTGGCCCTGACATTGTAAACACCATTATGTTTACACGTAGTAGAGTCATCTTTCGGTTTCAGTTTCGTATTCAATTTATAAATTATAATGAAAGCATTCTCAAGCCAGTCGTGCATATCGTCATTTTGTAACTCGCCTATGTTCCACTCAATTTTAATTAACCCTTCAATGTCAGCAAGCCTTGATCATAATGTTAAATGTGTTAGATGAGACCTCGACGAATAAAAGAACAGTATGTATTAGTAGGTACAGTGGCGGGCAATAAACAGTGGTAAGCGTACGTTGGAAATTAAAACAATACCTAGAAGAAAAACGAATTCAACGGATTTTCAAATAATACAATCATGTGTCTTTCGACGACACCCTTTACCATATTTACCGCCATTTACAATTTCTGGAGTGGGTACCTAAACTTTACGTTTTTGTCTCACCGACCCATGCACCAAAACTTTATACATACAGGGTGAGTCTGAAAGACTCCACATCCTTTATACCACAGAATCTACTGTTCAAATGATGAAACTTGGTGAAAAAATTATTGGTCAATTGTAATTCCTCTTGATGTTATAAGCCGTCAAAGATCTGCATTTTTAAACGTTATTTTTAAATATCTTTTGAAAGGTGTAGGTAACGTAGGATTTTGAATTTTTGCACAGCATTGTTACAGACCAAGATGCAACTACTGACGGTACTTAATACATTATCCAAAAAGCGGATCCCTGTTATACAGGGTGGTCTCGATGTTATTTGCCCTTGAACTTTTTTATGTTTGAAAATGTTGCTAATTTGCCTATGCGGCCGTATTCCCCGTTCAATTCTAAAACTTTTTTGGCTTTTAAAATTTTTCGAAAAAACTAACCACTCACGAGAACAATTGAAAAAATCGAAAACATGACGCAAGTAATCACCTTAAAACCAATGATGAGTCTACCTCATAAAAAAGTGAAATTACCATCAATGTTTTCTCTTCAGTTGTGAGCAATGGTTCTGGGCACAGATGTAGGACAACACCCTCAGTGCAAAAAAAAACAGTTGAAATGTGATGCGTGTCTACGTACACTTTGATTTTTATTGAAATTGTAGGTTTATCACGATGATTATGTTTTCGGTTTTTTCAATTTTCCTCGTGAGTGGTTAGTTTTTTCGAAAAATTTTAAGAGCCAAAAAAGTTTTAGAATTGAACGGGAAAATTAGCAATATTTTCAAACATAAAAAAGTTCAAGGGCAAATAACATCGGGGCCACCCTATATAACAGAGATCCCCTTTTTGGATAATGTCTTAAGTACCATCAGTAGTTGCATCTTGGTCTGTAACAATGCTGTGCAAAAATTCAAAATCCTACGATACACCTTTCAAAAGATATTTAAAAATAACGTTTAAAAATGAAAATTTTTGGCGGCTTATAACATCAAGAGGAATCACAATTGACCAATAATTTTTGCACCAAGCTTCATCATTTGAACAATAGATTCTGTGGTATAAAAGATGTGGAGTCTTTCAGACTCACCCTGTATATAAAAAAATTAAATAAATGAGTATACCCATAGTAAAAATTGCAAAGAAAACACATTCGCGAATCGCGGAAATGATTGTTATCATCAACATTCTCTAAGGTGAACAAACCTCAGCACATTTGAACTCGCGGAATTATTCATTTTGAAATAAAAGAAGAGGCAGAATTGGAGTTCACCTGCAAGAAATGTAGCCCAAAGTTTAATAAGGAGAGTGTCTTTGAAAATGGCTTTTGTGCGATAAATTCTTCGAATCAGTGAAATAAGGGGCTTTTCCAACATTTCTCATAAATCTATGAAACAAAGTGAAGCAGTAGTAACTACTAACCACTAGTGACGTAATACGAGCTGATATGACTACATGAAGGGTGGAGTTTTTTGGTTTTTCCGAGTAAGATAAGGCGCCGATCCGTTAAAACTATCGGAGGAGTATCTTTTGTTCAATACTCGACTGATGTTGCTGGAAACTGTAGGTGCTTGCGTTTTCCCTTAACGATCAGTCCTACTCTGTAACTTGGTTGACTTTAGTCAATGTTGAAAGAATTGAGAGAACTGATTGCAGAAGGTGACCTTTGTTTACGTCGTTCTCTTCGAGATATCAATTTTAATGTCAATATTTTTCCCAAGCTAATTGACATGGAAGCAAGTCCGAACCATCACTTGCTCAAAATGTTGACAAATTCCAAGAAAACATTGATATCTCTAAGGCAACAACGTAAACAAAGGGCACATTCTCCAATCAGGTCTCTCAATTCATTTTAATGTTGATTGAAGTCAACCAAGTTGCAGAATAGGACTGGATAACAAAGGTCTGGTACTCATTAGTTTCTACATATTATTCGATATTATTATTTCTTTTGAAACTAATATGTAATTACGAGTGAGAAGATACCAAAACCAGCACGCTCTTATATTAATAACAATTTTCAATCAATAAATTATTTATTTGAATGGCAGCAACAAAGCCAAGTTCTCGTCTGCAGATCTGACCTGATCTGCAGTTAATCTTTAAAAATCTGGTCAGGAATATTAACATAATTATGTTGTGCCAATTCACAGCATTCATTTTATTTTTGGACAATTACAGTCCTCGCTGTTAAACTCGATAAAAAGAATATTGCAATAAAAATCGGTTGTCTTAATAACGAAGAACGTCTGGGTTACTAGCGTTAATTTGGCTCCAATCTACTCCGTAACCGCAGGTTAGCCTTGAATGATTCCATTTATTCTAAGCAACCAGTTCCAGTTCATGCATAAAATAAATAAAATCATCTTTTTTCCTCAGGACCTGGTGATGCCCATGAAATTCGTCCCGACAAAAATTTCGGAAATGTATATATCTGGGGGGGCAAACATCATCTTCGGACCGGAATCCATCAGCACTATGCCGGCCTTAGGAATAATCCGAATCGACGGCAGCAAAAGGATTGTACTGGAAAAACAATCCGTGCATAATCTGACTTCCTTTAGCCTCCTGATACAAATACAAAACTGTGATTCTTTCAATGTCAAGACTGGAGCTTTCAAAGACATGCAGGTACAATATTTGAAGACGCAATAATGAGAGAATTAAGACACCATAATCTTAGTTGACCTTTGTATGTCAACTGGAAAATATCATTAAGAACAAAGCCAGGAGAGTATTTAGCTCAAACGGCTGCGCCTAATAATAGTTATGAACCTCGCGTCACTGTTTTATTACACTCATTGAGGGAGATACAATGGATGATTTTTACTGCCCGTTTCCGTGTTTTCTCACGTGATGTTGTTTCAGGGCACCACAACCGTGGAGGTAACAAAATGCCAGGAAGTGTCAGTGGAGCAATCGGCCTTTAAGAAGCTTTTGGGTGCCTCTTTCCAACATATTGGGAAGATGAGTGTCACGTCGGGCACTTTTGAGGGCAGTACAGACTATAGCGGCCCTGCGACTAAAGTAAGTCAATATTACAAGTGTAGCAGATTTATAAAGGGCTTCAGTTCACTGGGTCAATCCTTGTAAGCAACACGAAGCTTTGCGGGGTTCCCTAGAAACCTTACTCCCTCAATTTAACGCTTCGTTTATTGTGAAATTAAAACACTGCGTGTTACTAATCTCTCAAGAAGCCCTCATTCATCAGTTAACCGACAAAATTACTCATAAAATCCTCTTTCAGCTCTTCTTTTATAACGTCACCATACCGAAAATTCCAGAAAAGACCTTTTCGTCTTCTTTGGCCGAAATTAAGTTTGACAACTGCGACATTGTGGAGTTTGAACAAAAGGCATTTACGGCACTCCAAATTTCTTCAGTTGTCGTCATCAATTCCAAGATCGACTCGTTGAAAAGTGGTGCATTTGGACCCACGTTAATTTTTTGTTTCAAGATAAGCAATTGCACCATTGGTGTGTTGGAGTCGAGAGCTATTATGGAGGCGGGCATCACCAACTTCACTGTGGAGTATTCTAGGTAGGTACATAGCATACCTACATTACTGCATTAACTAAAGGATGGCCCAGAAAACACCGGACAGTTTTCTTTTTGTATATCTTCGTTAGTTTTTGTACAATGTTTTTCAATTTTATACTCAATGTAGCTGAACGTTGAGTTGTTGATACCACTCATTAGAATTGGATTCGCACCATCAGTGTCCTTAAGATCGTCTAACTTAACACCATAATTTAGGACATTGGAGTGGGACTACAATTTGACATATGGCAGAAACGTTCACAAGTGATTAAAGTCCGTTCTTTTCCCTTTCCAAAATAGCTTTCATAATTAAAGTTGGTCAATTCTTTAATTTTGTATTAATTTTCTTGGAGCACTCTAAATTGCACAATTTACCATTCAGGTAGAAATCCCCGTCGATTTTCCCTCGCTTTTGTGGTTTAACCTGTAAAGGAGTTAACTTGCGTAACCTACAACTTAAGTCAGACTTTAAAAGCATAATTTATAACTTAAACAGAAATCCCTTCTAATTTTCCGTCGCCCCGGCAGTTTTAGTTGTAAATCGCCCGATTTATGGGTTTGTAAGAAAATTAATAAAAAAATGAAGAATTGACTAACTTTAATTCTGAAGGCCATTTTGAAAAGGGAAAAGAACGGCCTTTAATCACTTGCGAACGTCTCTGTCATATGTCATACGTCAAATTGTAGCCCCACCCCATTGGTCTAAATTATGGTGTTAAGTTAGATAATCTTAAGGAGGATACTGATGGTGCGAATTCAATTTTAGTGTGTTGTATCGACGACCTCAACCTTCAGCTAGATCGAGTACTTATAGAATTGAAAAACATCGTACAAAAACTAACGAAGATATACAAAAAAGAAACTGTCCGAATTTTTATGGGCCACACTTTAGATTTAAACTTCACGTAAATTTAAATCAAGTAATGTCAATGATCACTACTTTATAAGCTATACAGGGTGTCCATTTTAAAGTGTCAGTTAGCGATATTTAGAAATCGTTTTGAGCAGCTCAACGAAAATTCACACACGAGGGGTTTCAATTCATTGTCCATCGAGTGAAAATATTTTCAGCTCTGACGCACTTCCGGTATACCGGCAAATATTTTCAAAAATATTGAAAATAGGTATAGGGAATGCTAATACTAGCCTAAAGGAAATTTAATTTTGCAACTTTTGGATACATAAAATTATGGTACATTCGACCACTTATTCGGTTTTAATTTTTTCTAAAATATACTATTGACCAAATTAAAAACAGAGGCGGCCTCTGGTGGCCATTTCGTGGTAAGGACGGCCATCTTGAAAATGGCGTTTATTTTGGGGCGAATGAGGGTTTACATGTTATTCTTACGGGAGATGGCGGATTTTTATTTTGAAATTTCGCTGTTAATGGTTGATTTAAAAAGTGCAGTTCGTGTTTGATGATTTTAGCTTTGTTATTATAGTTTACTTTTTTGAACTGGCTGCTATGGTTTGGGCTTTTTGTTATTTATTCAAATTAACATCGGGTATCACTTATGCAACCAGTAGCAAGATTTTGTTTAGGTGTGTTTAGTGTAGAGCCACAATGGCGAACGTCGATTATTCTCGCAAATATAATCATCGCATCGCTAAATAAGGCCAGTTCGGGTATGTTCAGCATTTATTTTTATTGTTACACTGAAATATTCTCAAATGTCATAAAAGAAGGAACCTGTAAAAGATTAACCTCCCATAATTCCGTGCACTTTTTAATATGGTCAATTGTTGATACCAAAATTGCTTTTACGTCATTCTGATAAGTGTTCTATTGCCTGCTCACTGACAGTGCTTTAAACATCTTATAACACAGGATAAGTTTTATTACTATTTTAGACTGAAATATATGTATTAAATAGAAAAGTTAAGAAATCAACAAAGAAACTACTTACTTTACAATGAGGTTTTCAAAATTACAGTTAAAATTAAGTAGAGAGGTGATGTTCCTGGTGTCTTGGTTTTAGCTTGAGCTTGCAAAATTGCAGCAACATTATTGGTATACACCTCCGAAACATTTGCAACATCGGGAAAATAAAAAGTAGAACTATTGCCTTTTCTTCTTGTAAATTTAGCGGTCGAATGTACCCCAGCTAGGATAGGTAAAATGTACCCCGCATGTGTTCACGGCAAATAAAAATTTCAAGTGATGCTATGTTGACACCTGATATTAGTAGGACATTAATCAACGAAGAAAAGAATGTGTAGCGATTGGCTAAAATTTCATTCCGAAATTTAAATTTTAACGAGAATTAAAGCTGTAATAACTTAACTATTTGGGCGCGATTCCAATACTTTGCTTTGTACTAAACGTTTACGCTTTAAATGTCGACCTAATATGCTCTATGAGACGCATAGTGGTATATTTAACTACCAACGGAAGAACAGGCGCCAAGTTTAAAAAATAGAGATTTTATTGGACATGGTTGAAAGTAAACCGTGGTCGGATGTACCCCACTTTCCCCTACTAGGAAAAATAATTTTGGAAAGTTAATTAAATGAGTCAAGCCGATCTGGCGCTGTCTCCTCGACTAGTGCATTTGGTGCTTGCGCTGCCAGAGTAACTGTTAAAAAATCAAATTTTCAATCGAAATGAAAGTATAAAAAGATCTCGTCATAGCTGAGTAACCAAAGAGTAAAAAAAAATGGCAAATAAAATAGGAATTATGGCACCGCACGTTTTAACGCATTTATTGTCTTTTACTTAAATTATATTATTTGCAGGATAGCAGACATTCAAAGTGGCGCCATCAACTCAACGGTAGCAACTATAGACATAATAGGAAATGAAATCGTCAACATCCGTTCATCGGGTCTCGTCTTCCACAACTGGAACCGAATCAACGTGGAGCAAAACATAATAAAGTTCCTACATCCACATTTTATAGTAGCTCCAGTAAATCAAGAAATCATCGAACAGTTTTCGTTCAATGAAAACGACGTGTATAACTTACATACGGGTGCCTTAAGTTTCGTGCCACAATTAGGGAATAATCTTCTTATAATGAAGAACAATTTTTTCAACCAAACGTGCCATTGTTCTCTAGACGAATGGATAGAAGAACTTATTACTGCCAACATAACATTCAGGATTAAGCAAATAATGAACACCACGTTCTGTAAAGTAACCACATTACTTGCCAAGTGCTTCGATTTGCAAGTTGATCCTATAAATATGGAAAACTTCACGGAATTGGTATGCAACTCGGCGAACACTATTGTTTGTGAGCCATACAATGGCCAAACTAAGATTGTTAATACTACGAGTAAGATATTTGCTAGCAACAACCCCCCGAATAAGAATACTTGGGTCATTGTTATTATAGCTGTCGCAGCTTTGTGTTTATTGATTGTTGTGATTGTTACTGCAATAGTTTTAATCAGAGGAAGCCGGTGGCTGCAAGGCAAAGGGTATTTCACCAAGATCCAAACAAACCAAAATGATCAAAGTCATGATGAAGAAAACACTATAGAGACTGTTGATGAAAGTGATAAAATGGATATATCTGAAGATTTAACCATGGAACTCCTTCAAGACCTGTCGAAAAAACTAGATGATCCCAACACCCACCAGGAGGCATCTGAACTAATTGAACAGCTATACCAAAAATACATAAGAAACACCGGTGCAGAAAACAACAACCAACAAGAAGAGGAAGCTCATTTGTACGAGGAGCTTGGAAATCTACAATCGAATAAAGAAGAAAACGGCCCGAGAAGTATTTTAAAATTGATGGAGGAAAAATTTAACACTCAATTCGAAGATATTGACGCCGAAGAAAACAACGCGAGTGCTTTAGTAGGGGAATATTCCGAACCTTCCGACGCCGCTGTTCATTTGTACTCCGAGTTAGATTCCAATAAAGAAAACCAAGGCTCGCTCACGTCCAGGGGGTCGAGTACTATGGCGTTTCGACCGCTCCCTGAAAAACCTGGGTCGTCGAAAATGCACGACTGATCTCTAATTTTATTCCAATCGTGTAGGCAGGGATTTTATTAGCGTAATTCCTGTGTGGATGGTTTCTTCAGTTGTAGCTGTGATAATGTACAGTTGACGAGTAGTTGGCGCGTACGTCGATTACTGTTGTATATTTTGTAATTTTATTCGAGTATGTATTTTGTATCAGTTATGTGCGATATAATAATGTTACTATATTTTACTTAAATGTTTCAACATGGAGATCGAGAATGTGTAAAACTATGCAAAATATATTATTTACATTAATTACGTGCCTGCTTTTAATGCAACGTAGTTGAAACCGTTAAGTTGCAATATTTCTGGCAGTATGCTATGCTATAATCAGCAATCAGCAGGGCGAAAAAAAAGTGTTACCTATACCGAAATTTTATAGATTCAAGCATCCGGTCCTTTATAACATGCTTATGGGGGCAAAAAGCAGTCTTTTCCTTTAATAATACAAATAATGCCTTTATTGTAACGTGACATTTTTAAAATTTCTAATTAGAGTTGGCAGTGCCTGGAATGACGTATGTTTCAATTTAGTGCAAAACTGCAGATATCAAAGCCTGTCACCTTTTTGACATAACCTAACTAAGTTTCGACATGAGTCACCCCGGGCACCGCCAACTGCAATTAGAATTTAAAAAATGTCACGTTATTATACCGGGTGTCCGGGAATAACGTCGCCATATTTTGGGGGCTGATTCTACACTTAAAAATAGGAAAAAAAGTTCATATGAACAAATGTCCGAAAGTGCCTCCAGGGGGCGCTACAGACTTTAGATAGGTGTGTCTCAAAAACAGGTATTTATTAATTATTTTTGAAACGGCTGGAGCTAGAATAACAAGTTGTAGTCGTTAGTGACAACCTAAAGACATTTGTGAAGCAAGCTAACTTGTTTTTTTTGCATATATAAATTTATTACCATAGGCATGACATGCTTTAATCGCGTTTTTCTTGAAAACGGTTGATCATATGACTTAGTATCAAGAGTACCTTTTTTATGTAGAGAATTGTTATCTGAAGTCAAAAATTCAAGAAAGCTAGAGAAAAAAAGTTGTAGAAATTTTTTTCCTAAGCCCCCCCTGTTTCGCACGCCTATGGTCGTCAATCACCTGTCTTGTTCCCACCAGATAATTTGTCACCCCAAAATTGCCTCAGAACCCAAAGGGGTGTATGGATTAGAACTTGGGCATGGGCCATGGGCCACCCAGTTCTCAAAATACCGCACATGCCATTTTTGCATATGATAATCTAAAACACATAAGGAAACTACGCACAAAAAATAACGTGTGCGGTATTTTGAAAACACTGTTGGAAATAAGACAAAATTGAACATTTATTCTTAATTGAACTTTATTTTCAACTTGACTTGGGTTTTCTTCTTCTTTGTACACTATTTTCATTCTTTTTTTGTTAATATGACTTTTTTCGGTGTAAAGAGATATAATATTTCATTTAACCTGATATTTGGTCCAAAATAGTGACTTATCCCATACACTCCTTTCGTCATTTTAACTCCAACCGTTTCAAAAATAATTAATAAATACCTGTTTTTGAAAGACACCTTTTAAGCCCAGGAGGCCCCTTCGGACATCTGTTCATACGAACTTTTCTTCATATTTTTAGCTCTGGAATCACCTCCCAAAATATGGCGGCGTTATTCCCGGACACCCTGTATAGACGATAGTCTAGGGTCAATGTCATTTTTGTTTCAAGTATTTGTATGCTTTGCCTGTCAGTTCTCAGTGTAGTTTTATTGCAACAAACCAAAAAGCAGCAGAGCACTCAAAACGCAAGAGAGAGACAGCCCATACCGCTTGATCGTCAAAAAAATACCCTAAAAGTTGGTAGTAGTCAGGAAAATACTTAGTCCATGGAACGTGTGCCGCTTCGCGCTTAAATGGACTGCACTTCCTAGTCGCAAATACGCACCAACAATGTAAAGGATGGAACTACACTTGTCTATGGCCCTCCCTAAGGATGGAAGGTATCCTCGAAGGTATCGCATGGCTCTCTCTAAGGATAGAAACATATTCGTTTACCACGTGTGCACAAAGGACGGAAATAATCGGATACCCTTCTAATGTTGCAAGCGGTAATATCGATATTTAGCAGTCCATTGAGCACGAAGCGCCACACATTCCATGATCTAAGAGGAAATATGAGTTTATTGTTTGGTATTACATGGCATTGCAATACAACTCTCAAAATAGCTCGTGCATGCCAATGAATATTGTCTATACAAAGAGCGAATTCAGATGAAGGGCTCGCCATTCCCTGTTCTTCAGTTTAACCCATTTATAACGTTCCTGGTGCATGTTACGACAAAAATAGGTACTTATTATAAAAAAGAAACAGCACAAAATTTCCTGCAAATTAGATTCTATGCATTTTCTACGTAAATAATTTTCTCTTGATTGCCCAGAATAAGTTGTGAAGATTTAAATCCTCGTTTATAATAATTGGAATTAGTAAGTGGAATCTTCGAATAAATTGAGAAATACTGTTTTGAAGTAGGTACCCCTTTAGGGAGTAATTTAAACGGAAAACGTTACTCTTACTTTTTGTCTTATTTTGACCTCCAGTATTTTACTCCAGTGCAAATACTGTTCAGAGATTTAGCAATTTTCTAGTTATTTTCGTGCTGTAGATTACTAAAACAGAAATCTGCCGTAAATCTTGTAGGACAGGGACTAATGGCAGCCATTTTAATTTCTCAAAAATTGACAGCTCGGATACCGTAGAAGATACGAAATTTTACTAAATTAGAAAAAGATTGTGTTTGTCAGTGAAGATTAAGAATCTGGAAAGAAATTGAAGATATCTAGTTTGGTTTCTGAAATATACTGAAAAAACTGAAAAATATGTCATATTTTAATCTAAGGCTTAGAAAAGTTTTCGTCGCCTCATTTTATTTTTCGTGCAAGGTAATGTAATTGAAGCAAATTTCATAATTATCTGCCGATTAGTAACCAAGTTATAACACGTTGACAATTTTCAGTCCTTTCAGTATATTTCAGTAACCAAACCAATCTAGATATCTTAGAGTTCTTTTCAGATTCTTAATCTACACTGAAAAATACAACTTTTTCTAATTTAATAAAATTTTATATCTGGTACCGTTTTCGAATTGTCAATTTTTGAAAAATTCAAATGGCCGCCATTAGCCCCTGTTCCACAAGATTTATGGCAGACTTCCGTTTTAGTAATCTCCAACATGAAAATAACTATAAAAATGCTAAACCAAACTCGCTGAAATGACATACCAAAAATGTTCACTGCCTCCCGGACTAAAATTACTTTTGAGAAAATACAAAGCTGTTTTCGACAAAGAGGACTTAATCTTAATAACTTTTGAACGGAATATAATATCGACTTAAGGTTCTCGACCCCCACCCCTATCTGAGCCAACATCTTAAAAGGCTACCTCATGTCGTATATCAAACGAAGGCTCTTGAAAAAAATGCTATTCGTTTTTCCAAAATACTTTAAAAATGTAATGGACCGGTTTCATGTTAGAGACAAAAATGTTTTATTCATTATTAGTTTGTTGGAGCTTTTATTTTAGCTGTCACAAAGGGACAAAGTTAAAGGGAATAGAACTTCGTTCAAACGTTATTAATTAATCTTAAATACGTCACCCAGTGTAAATACCTATGGTCTGTCCGGGATCCACACGACCGGGATTCACCCTATTTCCATGGTGAATCATTGTTGTCAACAATGAATCGCCATGGAAATCGGGTGAATCTCGGTCGTGTGGATCCCGGACAGATTATAGGTACTATTGTTTAAAAAAAAGTGGAATCGCACAATACAATTAATTATTGAGAACTACTATCACTTTTCCTCCTAGATCAGATTCTTTTAAATATCAATCAATCAACAATAGTTACAAGTTCATAATATTGAATATCATAAATACAAAATTGATCATTACATATTAACAGCAACTGCAGCCATTGCCATACTTTATGTTCAAAAAATATTTTCATTTGATTAAACCACAGGGTTGGGTTGGGGTCAAGGGTCAAGCACCTATGGCATGCAACAGAGATCCAGAGAATATGAAATTCCTACCCTCAGCTGCCATATAGTTTAGTCCTTGGATAGTTATTATATTAACAGTCACAAAATTATAAGTATCTATTTAACATCGTTATCTCGAAATAAAAAAGAAAAAAAAACGAATTATCAAGCAATGTTGTGCAGAAGACTGAATGTCTTATTGCTTCCCTTGTCTGTTGGCGCCGTATCATTCATAATAATAATAATAATAATAGAGGGTATTCAATTTCCTGCTCTGAGGATTGCATTTATAAATAGATGTAACCGTAGAGTCCAACATCTTCTGAATGGGCGTTTAAATTACTAGAAAAACAGAAAAATTATGAACTGGTTCTACTATAATACGCCTGTAGTGTTATTGATTTGCTTGATGTTTACAGAGGCCAAGAATTCTTGGCTCGACGATAAGGCGGTTTTCGAAATTGCAATGCGTGAATAATAAATTTTTAAGAGCATAATAATGATAACTGTGAAATTAAAATAGTTCTAAGCCGAGTGAAGTATGGGGGCCTCGGGGGAAGTTTGCTTAGATATATGCATATTCGATATGCACAAACGTATGGCGGCAGGAAATTAATAGTCAAAGTTACCTACTATGAGGTTGGCTCCTCAAAAGCGTCAGACAAAAACGAAACTTAAAGACTAACTAACTAGAGCAACGTATTTTATATCAATATGAGTTCAATAATACTATCGTTTTGATATTTTGCTATTTTGGTAAAGTTAAAATTACAGTAGGCGTCAACAGCCATAACTGCAGTTACAATACAAAATCATTTCATAAGCAATTTTGACATGAAATAAAAAAAAAATTACTCCATTCTAACATAACAATTGGTGCCTTATACAGGGTGGGTAATTTTTTGATGCAACAAATAGCGCAACTTTAATTTAACCGACCTGTATCTTTTACCGTTTAGGAGATCCCAATGGTGAGCATCGAAAAATTACCCACCCTGTATATATTTTAGGATGCTTAATTTTGAAGTAGATCATTAATTAGGTGCTTAGATTACATTTTACCAATTTTACTGAAAAATAAAATAAGATTTTTCTTTTAAATATTACAAAAAAATTATAAATAATGCGATTTTGAAGTTCGAAGGAAAGATTAGTGTTATAAAACTCCTTCTTTTCAATATTTTTTTTATTTATTTTTTTGTTATTATATTTTATTTTAGGCAATAACAAATATGTATAAGTAGGTATGTCATATATTTGAGTCTCGGCAATGTGCCTGTAATGCCCATAAATAGCCTAAAATCCTAAAATCCTGCCTCTACTTAAGTATAAGATTTCTGAGGGTCTCATTAAAGCTTTTTTAAAAATTTTTAGATTCAGGTAAATTTCTGTTGTTTAGTTCAATCAGCATCGACAAAGACTATCTTCCTATAAAATCTTATTTTCGCGCTTTTATTAATTGCTTTGAATTCGATGGAGAAAACGAGTTTAGAATCAATTAAATTGGATCAATACCTAATGCTTTAATAATAAATATCCTCCCGGATGTAAGATGAAAATCAGCGCCGGATGTGACTATTAAAGTTTATATTTATTTTCTAAATAATAACACGTTATTTAATTTGAAAACATGGATGTTATGTGAGTAAGTAAGCCCTTGAAAGAAACTGGAAGAATAAGCACGGCCCGAATGATTAGTACAGTAAACTAACCCTAAAAATAATATTAGGAACATGTTTTGGTACCTGCTACCTATTTTCCTACTTATACAACAGAACAGACCATCAATAAGTACAAAGGGACCCATTCATGTGTATCTAGTGCCCACCTTAGCGTCTATGCTACTGACTGCCAGTGCCATTTATTTATTTAGGGCTAAACCCCTGGCTAAACTACTTTCTCTTTCGCACATTTTCTGGTTTTCTTAAAGAACTGACTGAATTTAACAATTCTAGCTCAATAGCACCTTAGTCCTTAGAATACAAAAAAATACGTTGTGTAAAGTTTTAATTTTTTGAATATATCCATATTTTAAGTCAGAATTTCTATTGAGCTGCCAAAATATCAAAGTACCAAATTTCATTTAAATAGCATCAATCGTTAGGGAGATATTAATGTAATGTAATGTAATATAATTAATGTAATTTATGTAAAATCGCAATTTTAGATTTTTCGTAGTAACTCAGGAACGAATCAAGATATCGGGGAGTTCTCTTCAGAACCTTAATCACCAAAAAATAGCGCAACTTTTCTCGAATTTAACCGACTCCGTAACTCTTACCATTTAAAATATGCCAATGGTGAGCAGAGAAAATGGAACCACCCTGTATCAGCACACACAGACATTTTTCAAAAACCACTTTTTAGGGTTCCCAGGACCCCGAAACGTAAAGATTTCATGTTTTTGTGCCATGCGAGCGTAAAAGTAAAAAAATTCATTTGAGGCAGGCGTTGAAAAATAAAAGAAACTAAACATGACCAAGCTGTGGGTGCTGTGGGTCCTTTCCTAATTCTGCGAACTGACATAATCCCTCCCATAATCCTGATCTAATGGATTCACACTTCCGGTCTCTCAAAAAAGGGCCACTGGATGATTTAAAGTGTCTTGTAACTTAGAAATCATTTTTGTTTGACATCGATAGAATGCGCCCTTTTCGAAAAAAATGGATTTTCGCTGGTTCAGGGCTCCAAAATTTGTGACAGAAGACATCAAAATATTGTAATGGGACGGTTCCTTATTTCATTCTAGAAAGCAAAGTTTTTATGGGTATGGGTCGAAAAATGCTTCCTTAGAGTCCTTCAAACAACATGCTTTCCAGGGCCCCATTTGAAAGACCATAGCTCCCTTAGGAATCATTTTTCGACCCATAGCCATAAGGATTTTTCTTTCTAGAATGAAGTAAGGAACCGTCCCATGAACTTGTTTACGACATTTTGATGTCTTCTGTCACAAATTTTGGAACCCTGAACCAATGAAGACATTTTTTTCGAAACGGGCGCATTCTAGCGATGTCAAACATTTTTACTTAAAAAACCTCTAACTTTCAGATTCGGGAATCAAATTTGAGAAAAAACAACTTACAAAAATGTTTCGAGTAAATTTAGTCCTAAGCCCCCTCCTGTAGGAGACGCTATAATCAAAATTTTAAAATTTTCTCCACAGTAGTAAATTCAGCATCAAAAACCAAAATTCACGTTGCCATCGTTCACCGTTTTGAAGATATTTAGAAAAAAACACTCAAAGTGGCCCCTGTAAGGGGCCTTAGCTCCCTTAGGACTTATTTTTCGACACATGTTCATAGGAGCTTTTTTTTATATTTTTCATAGAAGAATCTACTGGTAGAGTTTTGACCACTAATTTCGGGACCCCTGTATACAGGGTGTCCGGAAATAACGATGAAATATTTCGAGGGGTGATTCTGCAGCTTAAAAAATGAAAAAAGTTCCTATAAGCATGTGTCCGAAAATCGCTCTTAAGGGGGCTAGGGCCCTCTGAAGGAGACGCCTAAAATTCAGTTTTTATTGAATAAATCAGGAACCGCTTAAGCTACAGCGACGAGTTTTTGCACATTATCTAACATCCGGAAGGACCATCAGATTATGGTATCTACCAAAAGCAAATTTAACCAGGGGTGTGGAAAATATGGGGGGGGGGGCTCAGCTTTCCCCACCCAAATTTTTTATGTGTTATTTTTTTGACAATATCTCACCGGAATATGGTTCCCTGACTAAAATTACATGAAAAAGGTTCTCTTGTTATAACACCGTGAGATCAACCGTTTTTGAGAAAATTAGATTTAAAGATCCATTTGCATTTCCTAGGCTTATCAATTCATTTTTATTAAATTACAAAACTGAACGGATGTTAAAAATTAGTAACTAACGTAATCTAATGTTGCTTATTGATGTCAGATAGTATGCAAAAATTTAATAATTGACTAAATAAAAATCGAATTTTGAGCTCCCCCTTCAGAGGGCCCTAGCCTAGCCCCCTTAGGAGCGATTTCCGGACACATGTTTATAGGAACCTTTTTTTCATTTTTGACCTGCAGAATCACCCTCCGAAATATTTCATCGTTATTTCCGGACACCCTGTATTATGCATTAAACACAACGACTACTACGACGATGTATATATTAGGTACAATGTATGTACAATGTAGACAACATCCGTCTCATCTCCAACAAGGAAACTAGGAAGAGATTACTAACACTAGAATTTACATTATTTGCAGGTTGTAGATTTATTACACCGAGTGACGCCACTGTGGCTGCCATGGTAACCGCGGCATCAAAACAATATCCGCACGATTCGCTCACATCACACGACGCTGACTACCGAACCAACCAAAGCTCGCGGCAGTTTCAACTTGCAGGTTACAAGTCTTGTGTTTGTGATAAATTCGCAGTGGCACGTCTGTAGCTCAACCCTTTATCCATTAGGATTTGTCAAATCAATAGGGCGTGCTTGTGAAATTTAATACTTTACAAAGGTAAGAAAAAAAAAATAACCTTGATGCAATTAATTGCAATGCATATCCTAATATGAAACCTTGTACCATTCAAATTATAAAAGTAGTAGTGGAAACTCCAAACATTTATAATTATGTCATAATTGAATAAGTAATCCAGTTACGCATGCAAACAGGAGTGTAATAACACTGTTCATTAACGGATATCCTTACAAAAATTTATAAACAGACGATTCAGTATTAAACATACGTTATTTTAAGAAAAGTACAATAAAATTCATAATGAATACACCAGACTACATTTTGTTCAACATTAAATATAGATTGGTTGCAAAATTTGGCACAGGACCAGTAGCTCCAACGCAATGTACCTACAGATTTTTTTTTATTGAAAAACGTAAGTTAACAAGGAGATTATGTTCCTGTATAGATCTTTAAAAGAGTTGAGTGTATAAACAAATTTCTTAAATAGGCAATAATGGTTACAAGTTATAACCATTTATTATAACGGTGTTAATTACATATTTGCTCGTAACGTATAGAACATAAACACTGAAGTAATCGTCATTTACTTCAAGTTATATTTAGACGAATTCTCGCTTATGAAGCTTTAGGGATGTTGCACAAGTTGGGGTGCATTGAGGGGCTGTCACCCTCAACACATGTGAATGGTCCTCTTCTTACAGCTTCCGAAATCAATAGCAGCTATAACGGTTCATACATATCATTTCTTGCAACAATGAAAAATTGTAGATTTTAATCGGCGTCGCAATAACAAGGCTAGCGCTAGCCTTTGCCTATTTAAACTTAAATAAAATAAAAGAATTCAGTTCAAAATGAAACACCGCTTTGCATTGTCTTCGCTCACGTCATTTTATAGCTGTTTGAACATTTTCCTATTATAATTCAAAGCCCGCACAATGCTAGATTGGTGTTTTATGACATTCGGTTTTTTTACATAGGTAAGTTGCGATGACATCATACTGTAACAGCAGTGATTTACCACTTGAACAAAATGGAATTGTTAATTCGAGATGAACAGTAAAATGGATTATTGTATGAGAATGTATATACCTGTCAAATCATTCATCAGCATCGAAGTCAAAGGTGCAATTACTCAATTACTCGCTAATTGCATGGGCGGGCATAAGGTTAAATTAGTTTAATTATGATGATGAGTTTAAAATAGACGATTAAAAGCGTCTTTGTTTGATTTGGTTGGTGCTTTACTAAATTAGATCAATAAAATGTGTTATTTGGGTCAATAGTACGCCGCAGCCGTCGAGAATTCGCCCGTTATGAAAATGGAACTCGTTAGATCTCCTTTTTTGACATTGCATAGCCCCTAAAACTGAAAATTGCGGTGTTCAAGTTGACCTCTTGGGAGTTTTAGTGATTTGTATCTCCGCAAACGTAGCAGGCAGAAATGCTGCTCTTTCAGGGTTCCATGCCGTTCCTTAGGGACAGCTTGCTGGAAGCCGAGTCGGTTCGAAATAATTTTCTGTTTAGTTAAAAGTAATTTAACATCAGATTGGATGTCTCTCAACATTTATTGATTTAGTTAAACCATAGTGTAGTGATGTCACATCAGTTGATTTTGATTAACTGGTAACTGAATACAAGAGTCAATTATTAATTGCAAAATAGCTTCCTTCTAACATTTCCTAGACGCCTTCCGAAGACACCATTGTTTTCACAGCTAGATGACTGCAGTGGTCAGGATTACAACAACCTGACAAATTACAGGTTGTACCATTTAAAACGAAACACCCCGAATAACTCGTACCATTTAAAACGAAACATCCTGAATAACTCCTGGAACAGTGATTTGAGGGAAGAACGCTGAAACAGGTCGATTTTTGTTTGGGGGGGGGGGACACTTACATCTATGCTTGGCGAAATTTTCCAACGTACTTCAAGGTTTTAAATGGCAATACTCCACTTGTGATATATCATTTGAAAGCTAATTTCGTTGCGAATTCAATTTTGTAAAAAATTTTGAGCGCCCTCTATGGTCGAATTTTGAACTATGTTAGGGCCCGTTGTGATACATTATTTGAGAGGGTATCAAATTCTCTGTAAACTGATGCAAGAATTTTTTAAATCCATCCACTCGTTCAAGAATTATTACATTGAAAAACATTAGCTGGTTCTGGGTCTAGAAATCCTTCAACTTTAGGCTGTAAGTTTTGAACGAATGGATGGATTTAAAAAAATCTTGCATCAGTTTACAGAGAGTTTCAAACCCTTTCAAATGATATATCACAAAGGATTCTAACGTAGTTCAAAATTCGACCGCAGAGGGCGCTGGAGTTGAACGAAAGTCCAAAATTTTTACCAAATTGAATTCGCAACGAAATTAGCTTTCAAGTGATGTATCACAAGTGGGGTATTGCCATTTGAAATTTTGAAGAGGGGGTTGCATAGATGTAAGTGTCCCCCTCCAAACAAAAATCGACCTGTTTCAGCGTTCTTCCCTCAAATCACTGTTCCAGGAGCTATTCAGGATGTTTCGTTTTACATGTTACACCCTGTATAGCTAAAAAATAGTGTAAAGTAAAATGCTTGTGCGTGCTTGAGTTTATTAATAAAAGATAAAGATAAAAACACATATTTTTCTTACAAAAGAAAAGGATATAACTATAAGCAGCAGCTTGTGCTACACCTTATTAATTTCACCTAGAGGAGAGGGCGTGAACTGAACCAGTGAACACTGAACCCAGAAAAATAACACACGGAACTGAAATCCCAATTAATTTCAATCAATTCCCCGTCTATGTACACCATTTTTGCACACAAGCAGCTATTATAGGCGCCAGCTTCTAATACTATTCAGTTTCATATCTGCATAATTACTGTGGATAGTAGATACTATATTATTATAATTTTTTTGCAAGAAAATACTACTTGATTACATTTTGCGATTACATTCCAATATAACAATTACAAAATTGGCAGATAAGTAACTGCTGGATTTTGGGTTTCAGTAATTTGCAAAGTTTCAGGAGAATGAGAATTTTTGTTATACCTCAATGGGCCTCTACTATGGAAAAACATATCGCTTTTTTTGTTATACTTGCAAAGTTTAACCAATTTCTATGATATTTTTTGTTCAATTAGTCGGCAACGTAAATAACTATTAGGTACATTATTTAAAAAAATTAAAAAATTGTAACTGTGATTTGTGCGGTAAAAGTTTAAATCAAATTCAGCCAGTTATACGAGGACATGCGGGAAACTCCGCCCACTAACTACGCACGGACAGAGTTTAGCCAATAGCACTGAGTGGTTTGTCGGCCATTTGTCTGCATATACAGGGTGGTGAATTTTTCGTTGCCCACCATTGGTAACTCGGAAACCACAAGAGCTCGAGAGTAGGTTAAATTAGAGAAAAGATGTGCTTTTTTAAGGCGATCAAGAATCTGTAAATAATTTCCCGATATCCTGATTCGTTCCTGAGTTATCGCGAAAAAACTGAAAATTACGATTTTAAAGAAAAATTTATATCTCTCTAACGATTGGTGGTATTCAAATGAAACTTAGAACTTTTATATTTTTGACAGTTACCAATTCAATGGCATTGAGAGAAATTTTTTGGCCATCCAGATTTTGAGCAACGACAGTCAATTTTTCTTTTTCTTATGGCCGCCATATTGGATTTTAACATCACTGGATGCAATATTGACTTCTTTGAAAAAATATGTCAAAGTTTGAGTCACACCATGCCAAGGCGTATTTTATTACCGTTTGATTCAATTGTTTTCACATGTCATAAGAGATTAAAAAAATAGGTTTATTCTTTTGCAACTGTTTTCCATCATAAGTTTAGGGTGATTTTACAAACTAGTCATAGCAATTTTTAAAATTTGACAATCTGTCAAAAAATTCCATGTTGGTTGCATTTTTGAAAAGCTACTTTTTTGTGCATTTAACGCTGTTAAAATCTAATATGGCGGCCATAAGGAAAAGAAAAGTCCCAAGTTTCATTTAATTACCACCAATTGTTAGAAAGACACGAATTTTTCGTTAAAATCGCTATTTTAAATTTTTTCGAGATAACTCAGGAACGAATCAAGATAAAGGAGAATTCTTTACAGGTACTTAATCACCTTGAAAAAACGCAACTTTTTTCTAATTTAAGCTACTCTCCATCTCTTATGGTTTCCGAGTTCCCAATGGTGGGCAACGAAAAATTCTCCACCCTGTATGACGTCATGTATGCGACTCGGACTTTTAAAGATTTTTTTATTAAAAAACATTTGAAACATTTTATTTTCTGAGGAGACCTTGACAAAGTGTATTTATAATTTTATAATTTTCAAAAATTGTTGGAGAGGCCCATTGACATTAAAATACATCTCACTCAACATTCAACGCGAGATACCCGATTCCAAAAATAGCACCACATTGTGGGAAAAGCGCATAACAAACACTTGATTTTGATTTTATTATGTTTTATGGTTGGTTAGCCCACAAAAAAGCACGACAACATTATTTCAGCTGAAAGCTGAAAACTACGGAACCTCTGGATTTAGAGCCAATCAACAAAAAACCTCTCTCTGCTGGGGTGAATGAAACACCCTAAACCCCATATAAGGAGTGTCTCATCATTTTATCCGGTTTATATGAGCATAGTTCACTCCGTTGTTTCAGTTTACACAGGTGACGACCAAAAGCCGGTATACTAATTCAGCGCGAGCTTATCAAGAAATTGTCAATCCTTCAGTTGAGTCGCGGAGATAGAACGCCTTGGAACAGTGTTCACGAACCGCTACCATTAATCGCACGTTTTATCTTTATCAGTGCCTGAGTGAGAGTTCGCGTGAAGTATTCCGACACGGAAGTACAGGTAATATTTTTGTATTGCCTCAGGGGTGACTCCTGGCCAGCAATTTATTAATGAAAAAATGGCTACAGTTACAGCAGAATCTACGTGCTCAAGTTTCAGTAATTTATCTTATCAGTGGAAAACAAACAAATTGCTCACTAGCACCTTTTGTGCGAGTAAATTGGAGGCACTGCACGAGGGTAATTGATTAAATTGAAATAATTAATTTAAACGACACTTCCTCTTCAAAATAAATTTCCTAAAATTATTAACGCTCGTTCAGGTTGCCACAATTCATTAAACGACAAAAGGATTGTTTCATAGGCCTCGAAGCTGGTTAGTTTGCCGTGCAAATTTTCATTGTTTGATAAAATTACGTTCGATA
This sequence comes from Pycnomerus fuliginosus, assembly GCA_963924575.1. NCBI lineage: Eukaryota > Metazoa > Arthropoda > Insecta > Coleoptera > Zopheridae > Pycnomerus > Pycnomerus fuliginosus. Next base: position 24,546,416 of record OZ004618.1, on the reverse strand, counting down.
AAACGAGCCATTGTTTTAGATCATGTTTTGTTTAAGCTGTTTTCGGTTTAATTTGACGCACGGTCAAAGGGTGACGAATTGTTCAAGCAACACCGATTTACAGAGTGAAAAACCTTATGGGTAATGGTATATAGGTAATCGATTTTGTTTTTTTTAACGATTCTATAGTGTAGACAAAGTCTGTTCCCGCCAGCAACTTTGTATATTTATACATCATACAGCGCCGCCTTACGTATAGAATTAATTGATTTAATGGAAGCCATTTGTTTTATTATTATTTAGGCTATAGACAATTGCGAAGCCTATTAAAATCAACAATGTTTTATGGTTTGACATTTTAAAAAATATTTCAAAATATGTAATAATGGTATGTTTTCTAACTGGTGACTAGACATTTGTAAGATTATTTCCATCACCTATTATAATAACTATAATCATAACCAATAGCAAAATTATAAAACTTAATTCAAATTGACCAATCAGATCCTTACTGTTCGCTTTATCAGCGATTAAAGATTAAACCACACTCGCGTTTTATCGCTGTCACAGTGACGTTTGTGAAATGTCATTTTAAAATCATTTTAGAAAAGTTTTTGATTTTGTTGAACAAAAATTAAAGCAATTTCGCTATTTCTCGATTTCAAAAAAAAAAAAAACTATTTAATGTCACTCAACTTTAAATAGGTAGGTGCCTTGTAAAATTATTATCAAGATTCGCCAGTTATACCATGGTACCCCAAGTTTCGTGTAAAAATAAGTTTATCGATAAAACGTGCACCTCTTATGTATTTACCCCCAATAAATCAGATAATTGTACAGTACTCAGAAATAGTCGCCAAAACATCACTTTTTATTGCGAAAACACTTACTACATATTATTACTACATAAACATAATGTGAAAAACGACAAACCGCAATCTTTATTTAGCGTTATAAACTAATACCCTCATTCTTGGTGTACTCGGGATTTAATTGAAATAATTGGACAGCTTCCGATTAATCTTGTTACTTTTCTCATACATATCGCGCTATACTTACGGGTCGTTTTTGATATCCTGAGCAACTTTTCTTAATAAACTTTTTCGGTAAAAGAATGTCTAATACGATTTCGCTATTTTTGGCCTCTTTAATTAATCGCAGTGGGCTGAGATTTCGGGATAACCAAAAGGTGAAGTATTACGCAGATGCACATTCTGGAGCTCTACATGTGCAAAAAAAAGATCGAGTTGATTTGCTCAATATTAACCGAAATATTTGGGTAGTTCCAGTTAAAATGAGACATACTGTATATTGAAACTGATGGTAGTGGTAACTGGTGTTAGGTTAGATCAAAATAAAGCGATTTTAGAGATACTGAGAGTTGATTTTGGGAGCGTAATACCTAAATTCGACATTTCTGGTACTTTTATTTTTTCTACAAAATTGTTTAAAAAAATCGGTGAAAATCTGATTGCCCTTGACTGGCGCTACAGCATGACCAAGAGAAGCGCCAAAAGAATTCTGCATCTGCATGCCACTGCTTACGAACGACAACACAGCCCAAAGGTCTATAATTTATAGCCTCAACCCTACTCAATGACTTAATTATTAAACAATTTTGTGTTGTCTAAGAATTTATTATAATATGACCTCGACAATGCTTTAATTTAGTTTTTTTTTTTAGGTCGCGTTCCACAAACACTTGGTAACATCATGTAGCTTCCACAGAAAAAATGAAGACATCGGAAACGGAAGCAATTTTACTCGCAATATTCTCTCTAGGAACGGTGACTTCTGCGGTTTTGACGGGATATGAGCAAGATCGTCCGGAGGATATTACCGGCAACGTGCAGTTCGGATGCGTGTGGCTTGGGGGGAACAGCGCTGATGTTAAATGCACTTGTCGAGATGATGCTCCCGAGGTACGTTTTCCATGCATTAAAACAGCAAACATCCGAATCTCTCAAAACGAAATTAATGCAGCAAATTAAAACTGTGACTCACGGACTGAGTGGGTTTGGAGATTTTCGAATGATTTTTTTCAAGATTGCCACCCATTCCTTTATCGCAGCAACATTATCGTTCCTTATAATATTTACATTATGACAACAACGAGGTCGACTGAGGTTGCTACTATCGAGATGATGATGTCATTAAAATTGTTAATTGTTTAGTCGGAATAATTTATGGTTCGTTTGAATTCATCAAAGACTCGTATTGAATTCGACAGTGAGGTAGGGAGTGAATTATTATGATTTGAATTAGTGTGATGTTTAGTGCACATTTCATCGATTAGTGCTTGGAGTAATTACATTAGTGTGCTAACATAATTTGCAATTTAATTAAATCGCGCCTCATTAATCTTCACTTCACTGTTGAGATTTATTTTAAATCATTGCCAATAAAACTTGAGAAATATCGACAAAACCACGAGATCAATGACGAGGTTCTAAGATTTTAAAACTCGCTTTGCATTATAATTTACTTTTGTAAATAGTACCTACACAAGTCAAGGCATATACAGGGTGGTGAATTTTTCGTTGTCGACCATTAAGAAACTCGGAAACCATAAGAGATCGAGAGTAAATTAGATTAGAGAAAAGTTGCGCTTTTTTATGGTAATTAGAATCAATCTGTAAAGAATTCCCTAATATCTTGATTTATCGAGTTATCGAGAAAAAACTAAAAATGGCGATTTTAAAGAAGAATTGATATCTTTCTAACGATTGGTGGTATTCAAATGAAACTTGGAAATTTTATATTTTTGACAGCTGTCATTGGCATTGGCAGAAATTTTCTAGGTCATCCAGATTTTGAGCAACGACAGTCAACTTTTCTTTTTGTTATGGTCGCCATATTGGATTTTAACACCGCCGGATGCACAAAAAAATTAGCTTTTCAAAAACGTAATCAATATGGACTTCCTCGAAAAAATATCTCAAAGTTTAGGTCACACCATGCCAAAACATATTTTAATGCCGTTGGATTCAATTGTTAGGCTGATTTTACAAACTAGTCATAGCGATTTGCAAAATTTGACGATCTGTCAAAAAAGTCCATGTTGGCTACATTTTTAAAAAGCTAATTTTTTTGTGCATTAAGGGCCGGTTTTTTCATCTCATGTTAACTTTAACATTAGGTTTGTCACTTTAGTTTCCATTGTGACAACAATTTGTTTCTATGGAAATAACCTCATGTTAAATTTAACATGAGATGAAAAAATTGGCAGTCTCGGAGACGGTAGAAACTTCTACTTTTTCACAGAATTTGTAAATGTAGCATTTAACTTTATTTAAACAAGGTCGGGCGTGCGGGCGGTCGTCGATGGCTGATGCGCCCGGCGCTCAATTACTAAAATCTAAAATACAAATGTTTTTGACTCTTAAAATGGGCATTTTTCGAAAAAATGACACTAAGGTTTTCGATCCGGCAATGCTACAGCTATCGAATTCGATAATGATAATATTCCCTTTTGCTAAGGAAAATTGAAAAAGGGGCCTCTTTGTCCGTAAAATGGAAATTTTACGGCAATACAATCCGATAGTAAGAATATGCTTTTTTGTAAAATAAATTGAAACAAGGGCCCTTTTGCCACTAAAATGACATTTTTTCGAAAAAATGGCACTAGGGTTTTCGTCTTGAAAAAAAATCAGCTATCAAATCCGGTAATAAAAATATACATCAGTTATGCATAGGTTTTTTTTCACGGCGCCATTTTTTGGCCAAAAGGGCACAAGTGTGAAAACATTTTTAGAAGCAGAATTCGAAGAGCAATCATATGGTAACGCGAAGAATGGTGGTTTGCATTTAAATTTTTAAAGTTGATGTGCCAAAAAGGCACTTTCCGTGAACCGATGCGGCCCAAATTCTAATCAGCACCTACAAATCTCCCACTGAATATGTGTGCCAAATTTCATCTCGATACGTTCATTAGCTGCAGCGTGATAACAGACAGACAGACACACAGACAGACATTTTTCAAAAACCACTTTTTCCGATTCCCAGGACCCTGAAACGTAAAGGTTTGATGTTTTTGGCGATTCGATTTTTCGATCAATTTTATTAACTTGCTTCGTTAAGCGTAAAAGTTAAAAACCTAAAGGCCTAGAAAATTTCTGTCAATGCTGCTTAGAAAGATATGAATTTTTCTTTAAAATCGCGATTTTCACTTTTTTCGAGATAACTCAGGAACGAATAAAGATAAAGGAAAATTTTTTACAGATTCTTAATCACCTTGAAAATACGCAACTTATTTCTAATTTAAGCTACTTTCCATCTCTTATGGTTTCCGTGGGCAACGAAAAATTCACCACCGGGTTATAAAATTTGACTATAATCATAACAAGCCCTATTCCATAAAGTTTTCATTGTTTATTTCAGATGTACATCCAAAAAAACTCCATACCGGCCTACGACACTGCCAGCATCGAGATTACCAACTGCAAATCCGTCAGATTTGGCAGCAGCGCCGTGGAAGATATGCAAAATCTCCGCAGGATTCACCTAAAAGACATCGCATCGTTGAAGTTTGAAGAGAAGAGCTTTACTTGGTACGGTTACCGTGACAGAGAACATTATGAAGAACGCTCGGACCTCTCGATACCATCACTGAAGTTTGTTATCGAAAACTGCAATATCGATCAGATCGCCAGTTATACCTTCCAGGGAAGAATAAACACCATTTACTTCGATCAAGTGAACATCAACAACATCTACCCTTTTGCTTTCAATGCGCTTATGCAAAACCAAAGAATTATCATTAAGAACTCGCGCTTCAACGAGATCCGACTTCAAGCCTTCAAGAAATTCACCACTGAAATCCTTGAATTTGACGGTGTGACCGCTCCGATGATACCGAGTCGATTTATTTCCAACCTGACAGTATTTGACCGGTTCACCATTAGAAACTGCACTTTCGACGTGGTTCGACCTGGAGCCTTCCTCGTTTTTAACCCTTTGAAATTTGAAGTTATTGATACCCGAATTAATCACCTGGACGGTGAAGCGTTTAAAGTGACCACACATGGAGACGCGATTTTTAGAAATAACGTCTTTCACGAGATAAACGACGGAGCTTTTAGTGCCATAAGATTAAGTTCGGAGGAGTCTAGGAGTGCCAGGATAATTTTTGACTCAAATTATTTCTCGACTTTAACGCGAGACTCTCTGAGTGTTAGTGACACTTTGACGGCGGAATTTTCAAACCTCAACATTAACGAGACGTGCGATTGTCGTAGTATTGATCACAAAATTAAAGACAGTGATTTCTATGCCGAAATTAAGTGCTTGAACGAAGGACAATTTGTAACTGTCAAGGAGTACAGCAGTGAGATGTGTTCCTTGATGCAAAGTCACTCCACCCCCATCATAATTGGAGTTGTAGTTTTCGCGCTACTCGTGATAACCGGAATTGTACTAATGGTGTATTACCGTAAAGTGTATCTAAGTCGTAAATACGGCAACGATAAAAACTCTAACAAAAAGAACGGCAACCTCAGTCTTATTGTGCCCGACGGTAGGACGTACCGGGAAACGGAACTGCATGTGATAGTCGAACGAGCTGATCTCCTTACCACTGACTTGTAAATCGTTGCCATTATATGTTTCAGTATTCTGCTGAGTGATATACTTAGATTTAAGTTAACTTATTGAGATTTTAGGTGTGAAACAGAGTGCAAATACTTTGTACAAACAATGTGAGTCAGTTACCAACAATAAAAATCTGTCCAATTTATATTGGTTAAGTATCCTTGAATTAAAAGAGCAAATCAAATATTGACGCACCTTGAACGATTTGTTGATCTTCATTCATTTGAGTCATGAAGAAAAACAATAAGCGAAACTTCAGTTCCCCACACTGTAAGATGATGTACGGAGCGATCAATATAGACCGGACACCAGTCAGCTCGAACAAGAAAACCATTGATCGCTCCTTATACAGGGTGGTCAAATAAAAAAACATCAAGGGTGGTCACGGAAGTTCAAAAAATGGTCTCTAAAAATCCCAAAACACTTGTCTTTGTATGTGTTGGTGTCCCTCGTGAAAGTAAAGGTGCAGTTTCGTTCAGGCGTTTGACGGTCGCGTCTGGCGGCCGCTGTCAGACGCGTGACACTGCTTATACCTGACAACGTAATGTGCGGTTTCGTAGGAGCTGCTGAAAATTCGGACGCGTACCATGATAAATTTTGAGGCGTCTGACGGCGGCTGCCAGACGCGACCGTCAAACGCCTGAACGAAACTGCACCTTAAGGGTTGACTGATAGCTGATAGAACTCAAAAAACTCTAGTAATAATTAATTAACGACGTAGTTTCGAAAATTTATGGCCCCCCTTGATCCTTTTTTTATTTCATCTCTCTGTACAAAAGCAATATTTCGGAAATATTCTCGGACAGGTCAACCTTATTTTTTGCTATAGTCAGATATTTTTTAGCATTTCTGGTTCAAATGGAAATTACCATAATTTTAATTTTTTAAATGGAATCATACTCTTTCTCAACGGATTCTGATTCTGATTCTGAGTGCATCTCTCACAAAGCATGTTATATGCAAAACTCTGCATTATTTGGTTCCTGAAATGTTTTTTCCAGCATAAATAATAATTGGTTCATGCTCACAATGGAATTACTTTTCCTAAAGTCAACTAAATTAACGGTTTATTGTTCCTGGGCATGAAAAGCCTGCCAGGATTCTATATTATGACAATTTCTTTTAAATTCCTGCTCAAAAGTTCAAGATAATATGGAAGAAATACAACTTGCCCGTTCCAGGCATTCTCGGACAAAAAGGTGATATAAACTAACTTTTGAACAGAAGATTTTCATTAATCCTCGAAGAGGAGTAGACGATATGCTTTAAAAATATCCTAATTAATAAGAAGAGAATGATGAATTTAACAAAAATGAGTGAAAAATGACATTTAACTCTACTTGAAGTTTCACTTCCGTGAGGTGAGGTTGGGTTTAGGAGCAGTGGACTTTTTAAACTCCCTAAAATACCTCACAAATAATCCACCTAAACTCCTCTTTAACTGACCTACCTAATCTATTGAAGATAATGGGGAATTCTTTTCAGGTTGGTCGCCAAGAAAGAGTGCAACTTTTTTCTAAATTTTATCGAATTCGTATCTTCTACCATTTTACACTCTGCATGCTCTTAACAGGGACTGAAAATATGCGAAATGTACTCACCTATATGGTAGCATCCCTTCAAGGGCTTGACTGACTGTCGGTGGGCTGTTCAACGCCAATCCTTTGGATAAAAGTGCCCCATGTATTGTGAAGGTCTGCGATGCAACACTTTCCGCCATTTCCACATCAATATCGGCTTCGTCTAAATAATCTTTTTTAATACTTATGAAAACAATCGGCCACAAATGTACACACCTCCAACTCCGGGCAACTGAAGGTCTTTCTTCATCATACTGGCGCTGCACATACCACCCAGAAAGGCCAATTCTGCTTCCAAATGTTTTAGTCCTGTGTTAGCACTAAAATTTCCATCTGTAGGCCACTCATACCCCACAACTAAGCACTTGAACCCGTATGAGCTCGATCTGTCATCTTTGAGATAATCTGAGGCTGTTTCCAAAGAGAATATTACTTCATTTCCAGGCAGAACCACCGAATTGGAAGGCCACTGCAGACTACAACAAATATGAAATGACATTGCTACAAAAAGTTAAATATAGGGTGTCTCGAAATTACTGGTCAAAACTTTACCAGTAGATTCTTCTATGAAAAGCATGAAAAAAGTCCCTATGAACATATGTCGAAAAATAAGTCCTAAGGGAGCTAAGGCACCTTAAATGGGACACTTTGAAAGTGTTTCTTTCTTAATATCACCAAAACGGTTAAAGATACCAACGTGAAATTTGGTATCCTTTTTGATGGTGAATTTACTACTGTGGAGAAAATTTAAAAATTTTGATCATAAGCGTCTCGGACAAGAGGGGCTTAGGACTAAATTTACTCAAACATTTTTTTAAGTCGTTTTTTCTCAAATTTGATTCCAGAATCTGAAAATTTGAGATTTTCTAAGCAAAAATGATACTCTTGTTTGACATCGATATAAAGCGCCCTTTTCGAAAAAAATGGCTTTTCTTTGGTTCAGGGCTCCAAAATTTGTGACAGCAGACATTAAAATATCATAAACAAGTTCATGGGACGGTTACACCCATGAGAACTTTTCTTTCTAAAATGAAGTAAGGAACCGTCTCATGAACTCGTTAAAGTTATTTTGATGAGTTCTGTCACAAATTTTGGAGCCCTGAATCAATGAAAAGCAATTTGTTTCGGAAAGGGCGCATTCTATCGATGTCAAACAAGAGTACCATTTTTACTTTAAAAAACCTCAAATTTTGAGATTCTGAAATCAAATTTGAGAAAAAACTACTCACAAAAATGTTTGAGTAAATTTAGTCCTAAGACCCTCCTGTACGAGACGCTTATGATCAAAATTTTAAAATCTTCTCCGCAGCAGTACATTCAGCATCAAAGATTTAGTAAAGATACCAAATTTCACGTTGCTATCTTTAACCGTTTTGAAGATATTTAGAAAAAACACTTTCAAAGTAGCCCCTTAAAGAGGCCTTAGCTCCCTTAGGACTTACTTTTCGACACACGTTCTTACGGACTTTTTTTCATATTTCTCACAGAAAAATCTACTGGTAGAGTTTTGACCACTAATTTCGGGACACCCTGTATAACGTACCAACTGGTGAACTTGTGTAGAACGGGCCAATAAGGTAAAGGTGGTGAATCTGAGTCATCCACATCAAAATGTTTGAGTACACTAAATCTGGCCATATCACGTGAAGGAACATACAGCTGAAGAGAATCTTCAGGTTGCGCAGTGGCACAAGACGGATCAAATTCCAAAGTCATCCATTTGACGGTATCTGGGAATGTAACCTTGTAATTAGATACTGTGGAAGGTTTGTAGGGGTGGTCACTTTGCACCCATGTATAATGGTTACTTGTGGTGTTAACTCGATGGTCACCACTTTCCTGAAGTGATGAAGTAATAGATTTCGTCGGAGTGGGGGGGCTATCTATTAAGTTCAGAGCAGAAACGTGTGGCAATATTTCCTGTATTAAAGCTAAAATATGAACGGCACTCTAAAAAATAAAAGTAAAAAAGAATATTTTTTCTCAAAAACCAACCCTTGGATCGCTAGTTGCCAATGGACTAATATGGGCCAAGACCAGTGGCAGCAAAGTAGTAACCATGTAAGTATTGCTCAAAATATCAGCTGAAGGCACCTCTTCCGCCTTTTCCCTCGCATAAGCCATCAAATCACAAGCGTTACGTACAATAGAACTGGCCATAGCCAACGCAGCTTTTCTGGCTTGCTGTTCGAGTTTGGTAACAGAACTTCGTCCACATTCAACCGGATTACTGTAATACATAATAACGGGTATTTGGCCCCTTGTCAACGTTGTGCCGTTAAAACTTAATGAGCAAGTCGAAAAAGTGAATGTAGTGTTATCGGAACCTTTAACTGAACTTAAACCTCCATCACCATTGTTAGTTCTACCCCCGTGGTTTCGCAAGCGGATTGCATATTTATTATTTTCCTGCCAAATGTGAATTAGTAGGCATGCAAACGTCTAAACGAAGAGATACCTTTATCGGAACCGCCCTGTCAAACTTTATTTCGATGACGTCGGGGGCGAAATCCTCCGGTACGAATGAACCCCGCGTAATTTCCAGACTGTTCCATCTTTGGGTGTGGGTGTGACTCTCGGAGCCACTTAGCGAACTCTGCTGCACGAATCGAGTGAAATTTCTAATCGCAAAGATTCGAAAAAACTTACATCTTCTAGCAACTCCAATTCGTATTCATAGTGACCGATGCCACCGTAGATTCCGACCCCCGCGATGGAAATTCCGGGCCTGTCCACTTGGAAACAAATGGCGTCTGGAGAACCATTTCCGGTGTTCCAGGTTCGGGATTGGTTGGTTCTGGTGAACCTCGATGCTGTCATGTGCAAAATGCGACCGCAAGCGCTCTGCAAGTCTTCCTGTTTTAAGGGAAATATCATTTTTATACCTAATTATTTTCATTCCTTTTGCGAAGTTGCGCATTTTATGTAAAATTCCTGCCTATGGGTTAAAGTATCTACGGCATTGCCTATAGTCAATTAGAGGGAGATTTGTAATTGAAAGAAGACAGACATGACAATGTTCTCATTGGTAAATAGCACAGAACGTCCTCCTTAGTTAAAATCGCGAATATACAGTGTGTCTCATTTTAACAGCAACCACCCAAATATTTCGGTTATGGTTTAGGTTTAGAGCATGGTTAATTCGATTCTGACTCGGGAGATGGCGCCAATTTGTTATATTGTGGTTTGCAGGGTCTATGGCGCAGTGACATTTAAAAGACGTCTCACTTACTGAAAATTCCCGAAAAAGTTTTTCCTAGGATCATTAATAACGGAGGTAGGGGTGGCCACAGTGGAGGGATATGGATAACGGTTTTAGGGCCTCGCACATACCACATTGAAGGCGATTTGAAAGGAAAGGGGTGCACAAATAACAAAAATTTAAGAGACAGAAAAGTTTCCAAATGGAATGTGCTACCTGAAAATACTAGCAAATCTAGTGATAGTTCAAACGATGTATCTTTTCTAATTGAATTTAACAGTAGCTGCAGATGAAAAACCATTTTCCTCTTTGTCGTTTTTGGTGAAATTTTTACTTGTTGTGTTTAATAATAAGATAAACGTATAGCCAAAAAATTATTTATTAATTAAATTTCCGAAGTTATTCTAAAAAAACCGTTATCCATCCCTCCACCTTGGTCAGCCCCACCGCCGTTATTAATGACCTTAGGAAAAACTTTCTCGGGAATTTTCGTCTTGTATTTTTGCGGATAATACGTGATTCAAATATTGCCGTATATTTCTGATACGTACGATTATTATTCTTATTCAATTTTGGCGTTCTAAACTGTCATTGTTAGACTCCGACTACTGTAAAAGAGGGACAGTTGGCCGTCAGATTCAGATGACACAGTAATTGGAGTCTAAATAATTTATGCAGTTTAAAAAAATTGAAAAAATGTTCCATAAGTATGCGATTATTCGCAATTCTTGCGATATATCGTCGCGATTTGTATGGAATTTCCACTATTGATGGATTCAGTAAAACCCCTAGAAATCGCGATATATACCTAATGGAAATGAAACTTTTGTCCTACGTCACAACTAAAATAATTGCTACCGCTAATACAATTAATACCAGCTGTTACCAGTAAAGGCTATCCGAAAGGTAATTTTTCAAACTATTTTTGTAGGTATTCACATTGAACTCAAAATTCAAAATACGACAACGGGGGAATTTTTTCATCTGTTCGTAAGACAAAAGTTTCATTTCCATTAGGTATACCTATCATAAAAAACTAGCTTTTCCGATTTTTTTAATACGCTTGCTTTTTAAAATGTATAGCGAAGTTGTTCAATTTTTTTTCACAGTAACACTTTTGTGTATTAGTGGACCACAAATTTTAGATAGTGCCTCATTTCAAAATTCATTTATATTCCCCATCCATTATGATAAAAAATAATATAGTATACATAAGTATTTGATGTGTAGGTATTAAAAAAATCGGGAATTTTGTGACTGAGCATTGAAATTGCAGGAAAAGAACGGGTAAAAGAACAATCCCAACTTAGTTTTACAATGATAACGTTCGGTAGACAATAATAGGAAATATAAATTGCGAAATTTCCAGCTTTCTGTTATACACTTGATCATTGACAAGCAAACATGGCAACGCTGCAATCGGCTTCTTGCAGTGTAGTGTAGGCTAAGTGTTTGAGCCTGAGGTGGCCAAATTTTAGCTATTGGGCGATAGAGAGTGTATAAATCCAGTTAAATGCACCCTTATTTTTTCAACTTTTAATTTTGTTTTTCAAAAACTGTATATGTACCAGCAGAATTGTTTCATATTTCGACACAATAAATTTGGTACTGAAACGAAGGCCTAGTATTTTTTTTATGAAGTTTCAATTTACAGATTTTTTTCTACTGTATACTTGAACCTTTTTTTATCCCGAAATCTTAGCCCACTGCGATCAATTAAAGAGGACAAAAAGAGCAAAATCGTATTAGGCATTTTCTTATCAAAAAATTTTATTAAGAAAAGTTGCTGAGGATGACCCCAAATGGGTAAGTGCGGAGTTCCAAACCAAAATAAATATGTTGAATTTCTGGAGGAAAATATGAAAAATATCGAAAACTCCATTATTTTTGCAACAAAAGGTATTGCTGTCTAATTAAAAACAATTGAGTGTTTGACAGTTGCTGTTAGCTATGGCTTGGCAAAATATAACAATCGCAGAAAAAGTTGGAATTACTAAGGTTATTATTTATTAGCTTATAATTTCACCTTTTTCTGCGATTGTTAAATTTTGCCCAGCTATAGCTAACAACAAATGTTAAACAAACCTATTTCAATTGTTTTTTTATTATTATTTTTGTTGCACAAATATTGACGTTTTCGATATTTTTGATTCTATATTCCAGAAACTCAACATTTTTATTTTGGCCTGAAAGTTGGGATTTACCCGTTTGGAGTCATCCTGAGCCACTTCTCTTAATAAATTATTTCGGTAAAAAAATGCCTATTTTTGGTCTCTTCAATTAATCGCAGTGGGCTGAGATTTAGGGATAACAAAAAGGTGAAGTATTACGCAGACGCGGATTTTGGAGCTCTACATATGCCAAAAAGAGCGAATTGATTTGCTCAATATTAATCGAAACCAGTTAAAATGAGACACACTGTATGTACTTACATCTGCAGCACTGCATTGGTGAACCAACTCCGCCACGACCCTGGACAGTAAATGACAGCAATGCCTAGTCAAAGCTGGAATAATGGTAACTCTATTATTCCCAAGCTTCTGATTTATTGGTTCTGACACCAGCTGCAACAACCTATCCAAAACTTCCTTCCATTGCCACATTGGTTCGACGAATGAGTCCATCTGACTTTTGTAGCTCATTTGTTCGACGAGGATTGGATAGTGATGGGAGTCCGACACGCTCATCATGGGCAGCCCTGTATTATCTGACGGACTTAATCCGCGATGCATTGAACTTTCCGAGCTTAAAGGACTACCTAAGAGGGGGAAAGTACTTCGCAATCGTACGCTGGGGGCACAGAGAGCCGATAATACTGCACTTAACAAGCGCTGACTATTGCAAGATGAGCCTCGACTACTTTCCTGCAAAAACAAATTTTATCACCGAAACTTAAAATTATTATTAATTCACTTTGTCGATGTCTGCAAGTAAGTCACACAAACAGGTCCATTTCAAGTAACAAGTGGGGTAAAATGCATGGAAACACGCAACAAAAGTATTGTGACACTCTTCCAGAATACTGTTCATCATCCTAATGTTTGCAGACGTTCTAGTTTTGCCTGATTTCTTATTCAACATTAAAGGCAAACTATCGGAGAGGATCTGTTTTAACAACGTCCTCACGTCCCCAACACTTTCGGCTAAATGCACATTCTCTAGCGGAATTTTCTTGATGATTTGGTTTGGATAAATCTCGTTAATGTACGTGTGAATCAATCTCAGACTAGCTCTGCTGATATAAACCAAACGTTCCAACTCCAAATTGGTGTAAACGTTCTTAATTGATTGCCCTTCAACAACTCCCCATTTAAAAGTGTTCCAAGACCACTGCAATAACGACTGCAAACTTTGAAAACACTCTTTGGTAACGGTCCTCGAAAAATCTTTTGACAGTATGTGAACGGTCTCCACAATATCCAACTGCCTTGGAGGGGCTTGGTTTTCAGGCGTTATAACTTTGTACAACAATTGAGGAATTTGGCCGGCATTCACGTCGGTTCCATTATTAGATTTTTTCGATGACTTAAAGTAAAAGAGAACTTGGTCTTCTGTTGTCACCATTGTTTGGCCCGATGATCCACAATCGCTGCTGGGGCCGCTAATGCGACACCACGCCACATACCAACGATGTGCCTGAAAAGTTACTTCAGACGAAAAATTTCGCACCTTAACTTCACCTGAAGAGGGATTGGTTCGTCGAAAAGTATCGCGTACTTTTGACGTGGCCCGCACTCATAGGGCAATTCTTCAGTTTCTGCTAGTAATTCCCCGTCGCTCTCTTGTTCACCCCCGTCGGGGCCTATGTCGAGTAGTTTCAGCTTGGCGGTGTATTCGCCTCGGCCACCGAACAGGCCAAAACCACCTAATAAATTGTCAAATTTACAATCATTGCAGGATGTTCAGTTTAAAGCGAAACACATCGCAAATCTGGTTAACGAAACAAAATATGAAAATGAACTCGGCAAAACAAAAAATTATGACCTTTCTTTTATTAAGGTCCAGTTTTTCAATCATCGATAACCTTAAGTTTACCAAACCAACGAACGGTTAGTTGCTAATCAGAACGCTTGTTGTTATGCGACAAACAGTGTAAATGAAAGTATAAATGATCTGGTATTTCATCCATCATCAATTTTTGAGTGCAGTCAAAACTTGTGCGATATCGTGGTGTCGGTCGATGATGCAATGAAAAGATTGGAAAACTTAAAAAATAATTTTAATCCAGGGCCTGATGGTGTTCCGTCTTATTTCTTGAAACTTTGTTCTCCTTCTTTAGCTTGGCCAGTATCCTTACTTTTCAAGCAGTCTCTTTCTTCTGGTGTTTGTCCACAGAAATGGAAAGTTTCTTACATTCAACATTCAACCCTTATTAAAATCAGGGAAATCTCAAATTATAGTATTCTCAACAAAACTTCCGTTGCACGTCATCAACATAATTTTCAATTTGCACATTTATCTGAGGTGCCTCACTTAATCTCGGCAGTTCTATTGATTCATTTAAATTTTTAGGCATCAAATTACTGAGAATAAGTGAGGCTCCTCCAAGAACTCAGATAAATGTGCAAATTGTAGACGTTTATTGATGACGCGCAACGGAAGTTTTGTTGATATGACTATATCTTCCAATTTGTACTATACCAGCACTATGCAAACTCCTCGAATCTATAATTGCTGATTGTATTCTCAAAACTTACAGTCTACAAACCAACATGGATTCCTCAACAATCGAAGTACGCAAACTAATCTTGCAGTTTTCACTAACTACCTTACTAACTCTATAGAAAATGGTCCAGTTATTTACATGAGAGAATTCAATTTGTTCACATCAACGGTCATCACTATTCACACAGTATCAATGTCACATTAGGCGTGCCTCAGGGCAGTCACGTAGGCCCCATTTTACTTGTTATTTTTGTTTATTAAGGACATTACTGAATATTTCTCTCACATGATGTTTTCTGACGACCTTAAATTTTATCTCGATGTCGAATAAGACTAATAAGAGGTTTCATCAAACGTCAGTGCAGGGACTTCACAAGTATTCAACCAATAATCAAATTATATTGTTCCTTAGTTAGACCTTCACTAGAATATTGCTCTTTGATTTGGAAACCTCATTTTGATCTTTAATTGGTCGCATAGAAAGGGTGCAAAGAAAATTCGTAAATTTTCTTCTTTTCAAGTTATCCATCGACAAAACTGATATCCCCTACGAAGATCGACTTCAGCTTGTTGGTTTCAAACCTTTGTTCCAAAGACGTGAAAGTTCTCAGTTGCTCTTTAGGTTTAAAATTCTTAATAATCAAATTGACTGTGACTTACTTGATGAATTAGGAATTAAAGTACCAGGTTATCAAGTCAGAAACCACCTTTTATTCACTGATCGTTTTCATAGAACCAATTATGGTCTCAATTCACCAATTGCCAGAATCGTAAGACTTTTAAATAACTTAAATAACCTCGGCAGGTTGACATTTTTCATCAAACTTTCCCCTCTTTCAAAAATTACGTTAATAAACGATAATATACAGGCTGGTCCAACACTAGTGTCCAGTGGCAAAACGACCTTTTACTTTGAGGCTAGAGTTTTGAATTTTCTACAGGGTGTATGGGTACTAAAAACCCTTCAGATGGCGTTAACATCTTTTTCATTGGACCAAAAATGTGACGTCACGAGATTTCAAATTGAGCTATTTTCATGGAATAAATAATTTTTGTCCATAGGTTGATTATTTTCGGCCTTAAGATTATGTTGGCCAGATTTTTTATTTTTTTGAACGTCAGATTAGCAAACTGCAGAAGGCAAAATAATCGTCATTTTATTTCATAAGGAGGCCGTGAAACAATATCGAAGATTTAGAACTGTCAGTTGCTTGTTATGTTTTGACAGCGGCCACTGAGCTTAAAAAGTTTAACTTAATTCTAAATGAAAAAATACTTGGAAATTTAATATGTTTCGGAATAGTGCACGGAAAAAATTATTTATTCCATGAAAATAGCTCAATTTGAAATATCGTGACGTCACATTTTTGGTCCACTCAAAAAAAATTTAAGGCCATCTGGAGGGTTTTTAGTACCCATACACCCTGTAAAAAATTCAAAATTCTAGCTTCAAAGGAAAAGGTCGTTTCTATAACTTATTATTATTTGATGGCAATGTCTATTCGATTTTTAATTTTTTACTTACTTGTAATTACTTACTTATTATATTGTTAATTTATAAGAGAATTGGGATATGTGTTTGTTACGTATTTATGTACTATTGCCTAATTTTTGAATTAGTCCGTTGGCAATAAATATATGTACAGTGTGTCTCACTTTAGACGGCAACAACCCTGAATTTTTGTTGTTTTATAGAATATCGTAATAATTTTTTTTCTTGGATGTAGACCTCAGAAAATTGTTTCCGGAGTATTTAACTTTTTTTTCAAAAATATTACCACATCCTACTAAGACCAAAAACAAATAAAAAAAAACTCGAAAAACCTATAAGGCATTCTTTTATCGAAAAATTTTATTAAGAAAAGTTGCTCAGGATGACCCCAAATGGGCAAGTCCGGAGTTTAAGGCCAATATTTCTTGCAACAAAAGGGTTGCTGCGTAATAAAAAACAATTGAAATAAGTTTGTTTGACATTTGTTGTTAGCTATAGCTGGGCAAAATTTAACACAGAGAAAGTTGAAATTATAAGCTATCACCAAAAATCTTAATTTCAACTTTTTCTGCGATTGTTAAATTTTGCCGGGCCACAGCTAATAGCAACTGTCAAACAAACTCATTTCAATTGTTTTCTATTACGAAGCAACCCTTTTGTTGTGAAAATATTGACGTTTCCGATATTTTTGATTTTTTCCTACAGAAACTCAACATTTTTATTTTGGCCTGAGACTCCGGACTTACCCATTTGGGGTTATCCTGAGCAACTTTTCTTAATAAAATTTTTCGACAAAAAAATGCCTAATAGGTTTTTCGGATTATTGGTATTTGTTTTTGGTCTTAGTAGGCTGTGGTTATATTTTTGAAAAAATATTAACTACGCCAAAAATACAAATTTCTGAAGTCTACCTCCAAGAAAAAAAATTGTTACGATATTCCATAAAACAACAAAGACACTGGGGTGTTGAAGTCTAAAGTGAGACACACTGTATATTATTAAACTGTTTGGGATAAACCGTAGGTTATTGACGATTGAAAAGCCGAGCCTACAAGTGATAAACTTGGTGTCATAATCATTAATTTATACACAAGGTCCACACAAGAGTACCACTTGATCAAAAAATAATTACATAAAGGAGGCTTTCGAAAAGAGTGTGTTTGACACTAATCACAGTTAACCCTTCATCTGAGCTGTCATTATTGTCAAACATCTTTCATCAATTTGACTTATTTGACAAAGATGCAACTTAAAACATCTTTCCAAAGGATATTTTTTTTACCAATAAGAATGTCGGTGTCGGCCATAAATCTGATCGCTTCAATACTATGACCAGAGTACCCCCATCCTCCGCCATGATTTTCAAACCTGTTAACGGTTTGAAAATCTTCCTTTGAGTACTGCTTCCCCGATATAATTTGCCTCTCATCAATTTCTTCCTTAACGGCAGCCATTTGCAGATCATGGGCGGCGGTTAACGTGTCCAAACAGCAAAGCAAATTAATGGCAGCTTGAAACCGGGTTACGTGGCAATTGGTCAAAACCGGCAACGCCAACTCTGGCGACAGAATTAAAGCCAAATCAAAGCCATCCGGTACTTCCCCCGTACTGTCGTTCAGCAGTTTTACGTCAAAGAGATATTTATTATCGCACGTCTTTACGGCATTTTTCGCTTGCAGCTCAGTTGCGACAATGTTGTAACAAACGGTTTCGTGGTTAAGAGGATTGTAAGACCAGAGGATGTTATATATCGGATCCATACAAACTATTTTGTTGGTGAAGTCGACTTGTTCGGAACCCTTAAACGAGTTGCAATTCCCGTCTCTTTTATTGATCACTAAACACTTGAAATTACTCGAAGTCTCTTCGTGATTCGGTAAAAGCACTAAAGATTTTAATTGCACTCATGTTTCAATTATTTTCAAGACTCACCAATTGAATGTCTGTTTGCTGTAACAACCGATTTTGAAATGCTGACGGAATTAATTAAACTTTCGTCAATTTTGAGGAATGTTTGATCGCCTGAAGCTCCAACCCACGTAGCTCTCCGTCCCGACTTTGGACCAATATTGGGTATTGGAGCTGGAATACAATACCATGGTGTTCTGGGGTTGCTGTTTCTTGAACTAGTACCCTGACTGGCTTGGGCGTCTTGAATGCAAGACGATGGTGGATTTCGTCCCAATTGTCCTTTCTTCTCGCAAAAAATTAATTAAAAAAAAACTATTTCAACGGTATTACCTGATAGTTGCCAAAAGTGTAAACTTCGCCTTTGGAAGTCAAAACTACCGTGTGGTTACTTCCAGCAGCAATATGAACGGCGCTGCAAGGTAGTCGGACCAACTGAATATTACTTTTGGCCAAAATGTCCCCACAACCAAGTTGGCCGTATAAGTTTGATCCAAAACTATAAACCTACAACACATGGTAATCAGCTGCTTGCTTTGACTATGTACAGGGTAAAGTTTTTAAATGGCTGAAAAGAGAATTCAATAATAACAAAAACAATAAAAAACACCAATGGCGTAATATGTTTGACATGGACGACGTCAGAGACTTAAAATGACGTCAACAGATTCGCAAGAATTTAAATCAATTTGACCTGTCCAACAGTGGTTGCAAAGTTATTGCGAATATCCCATGCTTTATCACCACCCTGTATACACAGACATTAAAAAAAAACATTTTCGTGATCCCGAGACCTCGAAACGTAAAGATCTGGTGTTTTCTCAATTTCGCATTTTGGAGTGATTGTAGTAACCACGCTCGCGAAGCAGGTACTGGAATCGATCGGAAAATTCAAAAAAATCGAACCGCCAAAAACATGAAATCTTTGCGTTTCAGGGTCCTGGGAACCCAAATAAGTGGTTTTTGAAAAAATGTCTGTCTGTGTGTCTGTCTGTCTGTCTGTGATCACGCTGCAGCTTAAACTACTGAACGTATCAAGATGAAATTTTACATATTACATATTACATATTCAGTGGGAGATTTGTAGGTGCTGATTAGAATTTGGGCCACATCGGTTCACGGAAAGTGCCTTTTTGGCACATCAACTTTAAAAATTTAAATGCAAACCCCCATTTTTCGCGTTACCATATGAATGCTCTTCAAATTCTGCTTCTAAAAATGTATTCACACTTGGGCCCTTTTGATCAAAAAATGGTGCCGTGAAAAAAACTTATGTATAACTGAATATTTTTATTACCGGATTTGATAACTGATTTTTTTTCAAGCTGAAAACCTTAGTGCCATTTTTTCAAAAAATGTCATTTTAGTGGCAAAAGGGCCCGTGTTTCAATTTATTTTACAAAAAAGCATACTCTTACTATCGGATTTGACAGCTGTTGTATTGCTGGATCAAAAACCTTCGAACAATTTTTTATAAAATTTCCATTTTAAGGACAAAAAGGCCTCTTTTTGAATTTTTCTTAACAAAAGGGCATATTATCATTAACGAATTCGATAGCTGTTGCATTGCCCGGTCGAAAACCTTAGTGCCATTTTTTCCAAAAATGTCATTTTAGGGGTGAAAAACTTGTATTTTAGATTTTAGTAAATGAGCGCCGGGCGCATCAGCCATCGACAACCGCCCTCACGCCCGGGGACCTTGGTTAAATAAAGCTAAATGCTACATTTACAAATTCTGTGAAAAAGTAGAAGTTTCTACCGTCTCCGAGACTGCCAATTTTTATATTGGTTGTGTTGTGGGAAAGTAAAATATTGGGCCTAATAGCTTAATGAATAAAGTGTTACAAGATGCTTAAACTTGCATTAATGAAGGACAGAAATACTTGTTCTTGCGTAAGAAAGGACAGAACTATAAGCAAAAGCTCAGTTATCGTTTATTCAATTAGGGCCATTGTTATATGATGATTATACGTGTCCTAAAAAAACCGAACGAAATATTTTTGGGGACAACTCATCCATTTTTTAACCGATTTGGATGAACGTGAACTTAAATTAAACCTAAAGAATCAGGCTATCGATTCATTCAGAGACCATAACAGATGGCGCTGGCGTAGTAGCCTTAGCCTTGCTTGTTTTAAAGGCTTACTATAGGTGCATGGGGATTGGTCGGTTAACAACCAATGGTTATGAGATCAAAATAACCTTGAAGCACGTTTACTTTTCTTCAAAAAGCTTCTTTCAGAAGTTCGTTATGATTCACGAATTAATTTTCTGTGATTTTTTAAAAATCATATGTTTTCCCTTATTTTCACGCCTATAATGACCATAACTGAAGTAACAGGGATGCATTTTCAGCTTAATTTTCAGTAGTAGAGGATCTAATTGAATGAAAAACACAAGCGGATACGAATTGGAGGAAATTTAAAGGTTATTACTGAGAATTAAGCTCTTGTTGCTTCATTGTTACTTTAGTCATGGTTATTCTGCATGAAAAAATGTGAAATACACATTTTTTAAGTAATCACTGAAAGTCAATGCGTGAACCAAATTAACTTCTGAAAAAAGATTCTTAAAGAAAAATGAACGCCCTTCAAAGTTATGCGAGTCTCATAACGACAGGTTTATAATTGGCCAATCCCCACGCCCCTGAAATGAACCTGTGAGACAAGTATCACTAAGAGAACTATTGCAGCACCATCTGTCGTAATTTCTTAGACAGTTCGAAAGCCTGATTCCTTGGCTTCAATTTCAGGCCAGGTTCATCCAAATCGGATAAGAAATGCACGAGTTATTACCGTTCGGTTTTTTTAGGACACCCGTTATAAGTTTTTCGTACAAGAAAGGGATAGAACTATAAGCAAAAGCTTTATTTTTTGTCTGCCAGCGAGATTTTACATCGTTTTATTTTACTTCACTACCTTCACTACTTCACTACCTTCAGAGATTCATTTTGATTGACGGATTTCAAATGCTTTCTAATTGAAAACTATTGAACCCTAACAAATTTCGCAAAGAAAAATTAGTCTCAGATTGGGTCCAGGAATCTAAAGTCCCGTCGCATATTAATGAACGCGGAGGTTGTGTGTCTCAGGCTATTTTTCTGTTGGTTTGTAAACGGGATTTCAGTTCTGTCAAAATTTCTGTCATGGACAATAATTAACAACAAAGATCCCTTTCAAACTCTATTGTTACTGTTTATTGACACTGACAGTGAGTGACAGCAGATGACGGGAATTTTGACGGATGTGAAATCCTGTTTACAAACCAACAGAAAAAAGCCTGAGGCACACAACCCCCGCGTTCGTTCGGACGAACGGTTTCACATTTGAAATAATTCGAATGATTCGAGAATCGTGGCAACTGGTAACAAAGTGTAGACTTGATTCTCGCATACCTGTCCATTTTGAAGCAAAAGTAGGCTATGATGCAATCCACAAGCGATCTGGATTACAGGACTATCACAAGGCAAATGGATTATCTCCGGAGGCAAACACGCAATCCTTGTGGCATCTCTTTCTACATCTGAGCCGCCTTGTTCTTTAACTAAAATTCGATGTAACAAGATTTCAGACACTGAAAGTTAAACCATACCTGTTCCAAGCACATTGGATTGTCTCAAGTTATTGCTAGCCCTATGCACGGGCGGTGACGAGGCTACTGGTCGAATGGACTTGATCTTCGCAATTTGCTTACTGGGGCCCGCTCCCATTTTTCTTCCACGATTCTTTCTCTCTTCTAACCTGCACTGTATTTGTTCTTGTAATTTTGTTCGCTGTCTGGGAGGGATTAAATTTTTATCCCGAAATATCAAATCAAGCTTCATCATTCCGGCTAGATCGGCTAGTTCAGAATTATCAACAATCTCTCTTGCACAGATTCTGCAACATCCACAAACTGAACAGCCGCTGTCACCCTCGCCACAACCGCATTCCCTAGAATATTTCACTTTAGGAAAAGTTCTTGCATGTATTTGATACAGACTGTCCCGGATTTCGTTCAGCGCTCATCGAAGATAGACAACTGATGGAATAACCAGTGCATTCGCGACACACTGTACAAATCATACAAACGCTATCGTGCCATGAATGCATACCGGCAGGGCACATGTTTTGATGTGGATCCAACGCATTTCCCTCTGAACAACCAGCAACATTTGCACTTTCTTTCTGGTTGTCGCAACTTTCTTCATATGGTTCATGGTCTTCCTGAGTGGCGCATGTCTCCATTGCAACGATGTTTGACGGCCCTAATTGACTTTTTCAAAAAAAATTTTAAACTTTCAACTTACCTTCACGACAGGGCGCAGCAAAATCTCTACCACACTGATATTTGTTATTAATACCGAACGTGTACACTTGACCCTTACTAGTTAGGGCTACAGCGTGCGCCTTGCCCAAAGCGACCTGAACTATAAATTCACCCTTAAGACTATACACAATACCTAAAGACACAAATCTAAATGTTTACTGAAACACTGGAAAAAATTACCACTTGTTGGATCTGCATGTGCAGTGTCTTTACCAAACATCAATAATTCTCCATCTCTAGTTACCAAAGCTGTCGTTCCATTATTACAAGCGGCTGTAACAATAACTTGCCCATCAACTTTGATCATCTTTTTTGGCTTTATTGGCTTAGGCTGGCGTCTAACTTTACTTTGGTCTCCGTCTTCACCTCGTCGTGCAGTTCCTAGCAAAATCTCATTTGATTGAAAACTAAATATCCAGGAAATTACCAGCAAAAAAGACTGAACCGTCTTCCGTTAACAAAATAGCATGAAGACCGTCATGGCCCACTGCAACATGGGTAACTTTGGGTGCCTTTGTCAGAACTAGTTCTGACCATTTCCCGGTTCTGACCCCAGCTTGCTTTATGCCCAAAGCCGAGGCTTTCCCGCAATAAAGGGCCTATAATTTCATTGTACTAGGCAAAACGAGTAAAGTACGGTACCTTTCCAGTTGTGGTCTTGATTAAACAAAATTCCTTTCCCGAGCAAATTGTAGCTATTTCTTCTTCATTTCCGGCATTTACTGTGTGCGAGTTGCCTTCTTCATCAAACGGAGCTACACCGAATACGTCCACGCATTTGCGTGCTAGCTTTAAAGGAAGTTCGTTAATTAAAGATGCGGGGGCGGAATGTTGGTTCAAGATTCTTACGACGAAACCGTCCTATAAACCACACTTGAAATATTTAAAGTACAAACAACAAACGGTAGACGAAGTTATTTTTTGATTTTTCTTCATTCTATTAAATTTTCTCTTACTCACAATCTGTCAAAATCTCAAAAGTAAATAAAAAGAAAATGTCAATGGGCAGATGAATTAAAAAATTAAGTAGACGTGTTTTTGCGTTTTACAAAAATTTCAATTTTTCACCGATTTCTTCGATGTTTTTGAAAATCTAAGGTGGCCGTGAATGCACTTCCGGTCAAGTATGATACATGTTTCTAAGTCAGAAAAAATTGTAGATTCCGAATCCGTTGGGAAAAAGGAGTCATTCCTTTTGAAAAAACAAAGTTGAGGTCATTTCCGGTTAAGCCGGAAGTGGAAAAAATTCCCTCTATACACGCGCAAGTGTCCCCCTCCGTGCGGGATAGGTCAGCATTTATTTTAATTCAATATCTTTATTACATGCAAAGATATTCAAGGTGGGAAGTTTTAAAAATAACACCCTGTATAGTATACTTTTGTTTCTATTATATTTAGTAAATGCAGTGCAAAGTTTCTTTTTAGGGATTGATTTCTTCCCGAAAAGTTTCCAATTAACGCTCTTGCGCAATAAAATACTTCAACGTTTTGAGTGATAAAGACTTACTTTACGCTTGTCTTAGCGCATAATTAGGGTGGCTGATTGGCTTCAACATATTATTCAAGAGTTGCAAAATATAAAATACACAAATTAATCGCACGTCTGACAAGCCCAAAGACTGAAACGGTCAGTATATAATCCACTTACATCTCGTGAAGGTGAAATGCTCCCCAAATTATCTCCATCAGAGAACACGACAGATGCAATTTCATCTCTACTATGCAATGGAACTGCTCCAGATATCAACAGATTTGTTCTCTCCACGATCAAAAATTCACCACCCCTTCTTCCAGCTAATTTTAAATATAGATTCCCCTAAAAATATATTGTTTTCTCATAAATTAAGTTTGTGATTGAATACCGTGCAAAATACTAATGTTCCACTGTCATTTTGATAAAAATCAGGTTTCCAGAAGTAAACGTGTCCTTTCACGGTACCTCCATAACCAGTTCCAATTTTAAATAGTCCGTTTGATGTAAATAAATACAAGTATTGGCCATCACAGGCCATGGATTTAACAGTTAAAATCGCTTCTTGTAAATCATTGGGCATTTTTACATGGAATGAATTTATTTTGGAAGTATGGGGAACTCCATGAGTTATCCAATCAGGGCGGATTATCTTGCCCAAGAGTACCCCTTGTATGCTTCTTTGTAAAGACGACAGTACTGCAGGCATTTGAACATTCTGAACTGAGAGTGCTCTAGGACACATTAACAGAGCTGCAGTAGCTGATAGATATTTACCAGTATCACCCCTAACCACCACTAGGGATAATAGACAAGCACATGCAATGGCTGTTAGATGTGTACCATCATTAGCAACTGAACTTTCCGGACCATGCATACATGCCAAGTCCAACAGTAAGTCAAAAAGAGGATCAATAACATCCAGGGGCTCAGATTTCAATCCTTCAGGTGTTTGACCTTGCAAAACATCCAATAAAGCCGATAAAGCCTTTGTGCAAAGAACAGGATGACTAATACGACTATCTTTAATTAATTCAAAAACTGATCTAAGCCCCAGGCCCACAATTTTAGAAACCTTAACTGGTATGTAAGTGCTACTTTGACTGTTATCTTCCGTATCACTTTCAATCTCACTCTGATCTTGTATGGGAGCACTACAGCTGCTCTGTAAGTATTCTTGAGTGGCCTGTCTCATCCATCTATCCAACACAGCTAATCGAATAGATGCAAACACAGCGAAAGCTGAGGCATTTCCAGGTAATTCCATTTCAGGGGGTGTTTGAAAACCATTTTCACAAATCAACTCTAGTTTGCTTTTGTGCTTGCAGCGCAATTTTGCGGATTTCTTCTTCAGCTTCTTCCATTCAAGGCGCTTTCTAAATTTTCAAATTTTAGGTTATACTTTTGTCAACTTTTTACTTTATGGGAATTTACTTACTTTATGTTGTCAGGATGTACTCTGAATGCTTCGTGAAAGTAATTGCCAAGATAATTCGGTTCAGGCAGCATTATTTTACCCACGGAAGTTTAAAGGGATGAAAATATCGATTTTCTTTAGTTAGGAGTGAATCACCACTTTGCACCACCACAAAACACCTGAATCTGCGAAAAAATACTAATCGTTGATGGAATCCAAGAACAATGAAATATTTAAATTAATAATTGGCCGCCAACCATCGCCTATGGGTAAAAGAATTTTTGTTTATAAAACATTTTTAAACCGGTGAAACTTGACGTCTCTGACACTATTGACAGGGCAACTGACACTGACATTTGACATGTTTGTCAATCCTGTCATTTGTCAAAAATGGAGTGGCGGCTATCTGTCCTTGTTAAGCAAGCCTTTGTCTTTTTCTATCTTGCTTGGGGTGTTCAAAATAAATATTATGCAACCAAGACCAACACAATACAATACAAATGCTGCTCTCCGTTCGTGGTTCAAGGACCAATATCAATTTTCAGAGCAAAAATAGGTACTTTAATAACAATAATTTTGAACACAGTATATTCTCCCACGGATTTTCTAGTCAACATGAAATGGATGTTGCATTTTGATTTTTTTTAAGGGCAGTAAACGCAACTGTGGAGCCGTGGAGGACAATATTTTATTACAAAGCGAGGGAAACGCATTTTTACGTAGATGATGCAACAATCGGCAGTAATTAGTACCTACTTATAAGGTACCTTTTCTCTTTTTACCCACCTCGACAGTTACATAATATACCATTAAATCCGGGATTAAATCCATCATGCATTTACCAATCTTTCATTGTGCTTTCATTATTTATATTTTCAATTACGTCGCGTATCCATATCTATTCATCCGAGTATAGCCGACTTGAATCGAAAACTAGGGAAGATGAAGACCAATCAAACAGCGCCCTTTAATAGAAACAGTTGTTTACGCACGCGCCTGTCCTATATTCTCAACTTGTTAGGAAAGATCGACGAATAATTAGGTAGGAAAGCGGATTGCGGAATCCATTTTTAACACGTCAACTTTTAATTATACTTACCTATGGTTTAGTGTTAGTGTTAAGCGGGACTATCCTGTTCAAGCAAAGCCAATTATTTCACTAATCTCGCTAATTTTCCAGTATTTAATCCCTGGAAAGCGCCGAGGCAGGTTCCATAGTTGTAAGTATACGATACGATAAGAAAAACAATGCTTTTATAATTAAGTTTCGTTATCAGCGATATAACCAAAGGTATACCTAATAATACATAGTTATTTAAAATTCAACTTTATAAATTTTGGATTCCTACGGTAATGTTTGTACAGAGTACCAGTAGAGTGTGCTCATCATAAGTGGGAAAATATACAGGATGGTCCAACGAAAAGTTTCCACACCGAATATCTCGTGAACGGAATGAAATATAAAAATTTGCTCGAATAGGTCGATTTTTATTTCGAAGGGGACACCTAAAATTCGTCCTTGGTGAAATTTTTCAACACACCCCGAATCCCACTAACGTCAAATTCAAAAATTCAAACGGCAACCCCCCACTTATGCGATGCATCATTTTAAAGCTAATTTCATTGTGAATCCAACGCTCTGTAAGAATTTTTGATATTTGTTCCAACTCCAGCGCCCTCTATGGTCAAATTTTAAATTACATTAGAACCCCTCGTGATACATCAAAGGGTTTGAAATTCTCTGTAAACCGATGCAAAATTGGATAGATTTCAAAAATTTTTGCATCGGTTTACAGAGAATTTCAAACCCTCTCAAATGATGTATCAAATGTATCAAATCTCAAAAATTTTTACAGCGTTGGATTGGCAATGAAATATCAATGTTTTTTGAAATTTGTCAACATTTTGAGCAACTTGTTTCCATGCCAATTGACTTGGGAAAAATATTGACATTAAAACTGATATTTCCAAGAGAACAACGTAAACAAAGGTCACGTTCTCCAATCAGTTCTCTCAATTCATTTCAACGTTGACTAAAGTACTAAAGTCAACCAAGTTACAGCATAGGGCTGTATAAAATGTTCATTAGGAAACCGAAATAGCAAAAGAATTTTTCATAGGCCATTTTTATCTTTCATTCTATGTAGAAGCCTGTGACCTTTTTCTAATATTCTATTACATTCTAATACAATAATATTCTAATACACCATGGTATAACACAGGACAAATTGAAGTAACATTCAAAATATTAAAATTTCTTGATTATGAGGGGGTTAAGTTTACCAAAACGATTCTTGCATCAAAACTTATTATTTTCAAAAATATCTAAGAAATCGATGAAAAATTGAGGTTTTTGAAAAGATCAAGATTCAAGAACACGTCTTTACTTTTTTCAATTTGGTTTTATTGGGCATAGGCATCGCATTCAAATTAAGTAATTTGTAAGCTATGATGCCAACGTTTCGGCCATCAAATTGTGGCCTTCTTCAAGGCAATGCAGGAATTAATTATGTCCGTGCGTGAGCCGCTTCCCCCTCCACCTTCGACGACTACTGGAGGATCTTCACCCATAAGATTTGCATTGCGCGCAGAGGTTTGTCGGCCTTTTTTAGTCTTTCCGAATTGTTTTAACGCTTTTCAACGTGGTGGTGAATTCAAATAGTATTGAGGGATCTGTAGAAATAATAAATGAATTTATCAAAACAAAAACAAAATTATCGAATAATTTGAGTACTTTTACCTATGTCAATCCACCATCACGTTGAAAACTGTTTAAACAATTCGGAAAGCCTAAAAAAGGGTGGCCGAAACGTTGGCATT
The DNA here is from genome assembly GCA_963924575.1 of Pycnomerus fuliginosus. Lineage (NCBI taxonomy): Eukaryota > Metazoa > Arthropoda > Insecta > Coleoptera > Zopheridae > Pycnomerus > Pycnomerus fuliginosus. The sequence goes on along the minus strand of OZ004618.1, from coordinate 24,517,985 downwards.
ATGCATCATAGCTTAGAAATTGCTTTATTTGAACGCGATCCACTTCACATATCCGATAAAACCAAATTGAAAAAAAAGTAAAGGCGTGTTTTTGATCTTTTCGTCGATCTTTTTCTTCTTTACGACTGTAGCACAATTTTATGTTCCGATTTCAACTATTCCTATAACTAGATAAAACACTTTAATAGCTATTCTTTTTTAGTCTTAACATGGATCCAAATTTTAAGGACAGCGATTTAATTGAAGAAGTAAAAAAATTCCAATACATCTACGACAAAAGTCACAGAGAATATAGAAATAAACCTTTAAAATACTCAGCGTGGAAAGAAATAGGAGGCAAGTTGGGGACTACTGGTAATACAATTAATATCAGATCCGCATGTAATTTAGGTATTATTACAGGAGAACTAGCCGAGCACAGATGGACCCTGCTCAGGAACAGATATGCAACAGAGATAAGAATTAACAAAATGAGGCCATCTACTGGTCCGCTATCTCAACATCCCTGGCGAAATTTCAATTCTTTGAAATTTCTTGAAGCATTTATAGCCCCCAGAAAGTATTTTTTACTTTTACCCACAACTTGTCGATTACTAAGGGATAAAATCATTGTTTGCATATCTATAATTTATGCTATAAAGCTACTTTCTATAATCTATGCTATAAAACACTAGTATTTTATTTTTCATAAAACACTCAACAGGTTGCTAGATAGCAAATAGGTATCTCATGACCGCCTAGTTCTGCGATATCGACATTGCAATAAATTGTCACTGTCATGATAATCTCTATTTTATTTACGCCCTAATAGTAGACAGGTTGTGAATAAAACGTTATATGGCACTCGTGTCTTTTCAGCATCTTACGACTAAAGTTTTCTTGCGTGCCTAAAATGCCTTATAAGACACACGTACCATAAATGGCTATAATTCCTAACCAGAGATATATTCATTCCAAGCGTTTACAGGGGGAGAAACGAAATTAAAACCATTGCGTTTTCTACCGTCAAACTTGAGTCATTTACCGAAAATAACGCCTACGAGCAGGACCCACTGGAATCTGACAGTACTCCGACGTCAGGATTCCTGCCAAATCCTCCACCGTTACGTCCCATTGCGCCGAAAATTGTTTCAACGCCTCTTATAGCAAAAATGGTGTCAGTTTCAACGACTGGCAGTAATTTTAGTTTAGTTCCTGCAGATAGCAAAAACAGTATTAACAAGTCCCAAACAAAATTTAGTGAGAGTGAGTGTATGACTAAGACCCAAATTGATGATGAGGACCTTTTGTTTGGAAAATCCATTGGACATGCCCTTAAGAATGTTTCCAGTAAAAAAACGAAACTTCAAATCAAGAGTGAAATATTAGCCATACTTGCTAAATATACTGACTAAAATTCGTGCTAAAAATGTACCTGTACCTGAACTGAACACAATAAAGTTAGAACTTATTTATTTTCTGATCTTCAGTTTCACTGTACGGCTAAATTACTTAATCTCAAAGTCCTCATAATTGTCATCATCATCGTCGTCGTCGTTCTCCTGTTCCCCTTTCTCCGTATTTTGCGTTGAACTAGTGACATCTTCCACACTCTCAATAATTTCGTCGTCCAGTTCATTTTCTGGCGCTGAAATTACCAAATTCTTAATATGCTCGTACAATTCACTAACCCCATCTTCTTTTTCACTGTCACTTAACAACACGTATTGCATATCGTTTTCTTCAATATCACTAAAGTTTATATTTTCGGAAAGACAGTCACTAAAACAATCGGAAGTAACGATTTCTTCTGGTTTTATTTTGAAATTCTGCATCGCGGATGACTGGTTCATTAAAATTTCTTCAGAATATTTCTTTTTTTCAAAGCAGCGCTTCTTCATCGGAACATCACAGTATGGACAAAAAATAGGATAATATTCTTTCTCCATTTCCTTGCAAACCACACATTTGCAAAACGGACACTTGTATCCAGGCGTAATGTGAATGGGCATCAAGGAAATGGCGCAGCGACTATCGGCATGCGGAGGGACACAGCCTGTACCTATAATCTGTAAGATAGTTAAAGAAAACTTTTTAAATCGCTTTGAAATATTTTTAGAAAGGATATTTTCTCCGCACCACTGACACTGAGGCATAGGCGGGTATTGTAGTTGATTGGCTATCCTCATAACATCGTAGATTTCGTCAACAAAAGTCTCCCCAAGTTGTGACTTGGTCAAAACATCCTTAGCCAACATTTCCTTCAAAAAGAAGTTTAACAGATCCATGCTTCGCATTTGGAATAACGTTAGCTTCTTTTCAGAAAAATAAATATTCAACAATTTAGTCATTCTTTGAACAGCCAACTTTATATCAACTGCATAGTGGAGGAGGACATAGGCTTTGATATCATATGCTTCGATTTTAGGAATAATTGAATAGATTTTTTCAGATAATTTTGCTATCCATCGCAGAATTTTTAATTTTAGTAGAGGAAGGCCGTCGTAGTTCAAATCTTTATCTATTCCTTCCCATGGAAAGACCTTATCCTTTATACACTGCACACTAAGAATAATAGTAAATTAATAAAGTAAATGCGGGGTGTCCCAGAACGCTCACACTTAATTAATTTTTATTGAGTGTTCGCCATCAAATTGTGAGTCGAATTGTGTTTTCCCAAACTTCCAATAGGTAACAATTCTCCAGCTACAAGAGATGTAATTGGACCAATCAGGTTCCAGTTCTGAAATTGCTTGAAATGTTAGCTGCACTATTTCCTAGGTAACAAAATACACAATATGGTCTGGTCTATACAGGCTGTCCCAGAACGCTCGCACCACCGTTTAATGAAGTATTCAGCATTAACTTCTGGGCCAATCTGTGTTTTTGAAAATTTCCAAGCTCCAATAGTTCCCCAGTTATAAGAGACTTAAGAAGACCAATCAGGTTTCAGCTCTGAATTGCTTCATAAAGGTAGTTTAATCTTAGTTTTTCCTAGGTAACAAGATACTATCACTGAAAATTTATATGGTTGTGTCTTGTTACATAGGAAATAGTGCATCTAACATTAAATTACCTCAAGAAGCAATCCGATTGGTCCTCTTAAATCTCTTATAACTGGAGAACTATTGGACTCTGGAAAGTTTCAAAAACAAGAATCGACTCAGAATTTAATGCTTAAAAGATGGTGCGAGCGTTCTGGAACACCCTTTATAATTTTCTAATTTTAACGCTTTCCGCTAAAATTCGACAGGGTCATTGGCCAATTTCTTCGTTTCCTTGGTAGCACTACCTATCTTATTTGAGACGATTAAACCTTGATTAATTAAAGAGGCTTCTCTCGTAGAAGGCGCTAAAAATATGCTGTTTTAACGCCTTTGCTTTGACGGTGTCATAAAAGCGAAAATAGAAAAACAATCACATTTTTAACGCGTAAATTACAGAATAGACCCTAACATGACAATATTTATAATTAAATTATCTTGTATCTTGTTCTTGTTACCTAGGAAATAGTTCATCTAACATGAAAATTTCCTTACGATGCAATTCGAGGGACCCCTCGCTTATTAGCGATCGTTCGCAGTTGCTAGGATGTAACTAGATGTAACCACAAAGACTCAAGAATCTAGGCCCTGAACTTAAATCTGATTGGTCCGCTTAAATCTCTTATAACTTGAGAACTACATTAATTGGGTCCTGGCAGTTTTCGAAAGGAGGTCTCAGAATTTGAACCAAATACTCCACTAAAATGAAGTGCGAGCCCTCTTACACAGAGTGTTTCAGGTGTGCAGTCATTAATTTTGCAGGGGTGATACTACATCGAAAAAATTGGCAGCAGAGAAGCGGCTGGAACCTACCCCTCGTGTGGGTCTTTGATTTCCGTATCTTGTTTAAAATTTTAAAGTTGATGTACCTAAATGGCACTTCCCGTGCACCAATTGCTCCCAATATCCTTTCAGCACGTCAACCGACCCGTTGACCTAACCTCCATGTAACAAATTTCAGCCAAATCGATCCACAAGTTTTGGGTTCCTGAGACCTCAAAACGTGAAGATCTGGTGTTATCTCAAATTCGAAAATTTTAGTGATTGCAGTAACCTCCCTTTTTTTAAGTGGTGAAGTGGAGTGGGTAGGTTAAAAATATGAATAAAAGTTCCTATGAAATTGTGTTTGGAAATCGTTCCTCAGGGGGCTACGGCTCTGAAAAAGGCACCTAAAATTCGATTATTATTCAATAAATCAGAAATGTTGTGCATGTTTTTAGTGTTGAAATCTGAATAATTCAAGAAAAGATATAGGAACGTTTTTTTCATATTTTTTGATGTAGAATCATCCCTGAAAATTAATGACTGCCTGCATACTTGAAACACCCTGTATACCTCGGTAAAAATAAGTAAATGTTTTAAAAAAACTGAAACACTAATATTCAACTATACATAAGTAATAAATAAGGTAGAAATTATCACTTATTAGAATCCAGTTTTCCTAAACATGTACTGGGAGACTAATTTAAAACCAGACTTACCGCAGCGTCTCAAAGCAGTCCCAGCAGTCTCTCAGACTGTTTGCAGTTAAGTTCATCAAAATCTTAAAGGGATCCTTCTGGGTATTACCGAACATAAAGAAATTAATAAACCATTTCCCCTTGCTTACATCTTTCAGTTGACAAGGATATGCCAGTACTGATAAAAATACCTTATTGGGGGACGTTAAAAAACCATGTGTTCTATATTTATTGGTGTCCATATTTAGTTGTACTGTTTTTTCTGTATATACTAATTCGTTACTTCTAATCGACAGTTCTATTTGTTTTAAAAGGCCACATACACTCAAAACAAGCAGAATATTTTGTTCATAATGCAGAATACCTAAAATAAATAAGTGTTCATACAGGATCTTCCCTAATACATAAACCGCCAAACTTCAGGACTTCAGGACGAAAACTTTCTATGGACATTAATAATGTCCTATAGTGCTTAGTTTCCAAGAGGTCTTCACCAAAAGCTTTTCAGCTCATCAGGGGCCACCACTATTCGGACCGATTGCAGTAACCTCCCTTTTTTAGTCTGGAAGGGGGAGGTTAAAAAATGGGAGGTTACCTTCGCTTGTAAGCACGCCACAGTCCAAAGTACTTGACTGATTTGGCTGAAATTTGGCGCATAGACATCTCGCAAGCTAACTTAAATCTGAAAAGCTTTTGGAGCCAATCGTGCAACCAGAACTGCCCTTTTGACACATCGACTTTTCAATTTTAAATGCTCACCCGCATTTTTCACGTCACCATAAGAAAAGGTCTTCAAATTCTGCTTCTCAATATATATTCACTCTTAGTGCCTTTTTGACAAAAATTGAAATATTTGAGACAAAAACTAAAATTTGCGTATATTTAAAAACTTGCACTCTGTATCTTGCAATGTAAACTAAGCACTTTAGGTCATAAATGTCCATAGGAAGTTTTCGTCTTAGATTAATATGTGAAGATTCACCCCTTGAAGTTTGGCGGCCTACCTGCTTAGGACGACACCCTGTGTAACAGAATCGAAAGGGTTCATCAAACTGGCATTAAAAATAACAACAAACTGACCAATGACTGAGCCTAAGAATTGATAAATACACGCTACACCAATGGAATTGATGTTAAATTTTGAAGATTATATGGTTTTTTTGTTTCTTGCTGATTCTATCTGCATACCTTATACAATATGATACATAACAGTCAATAAAAATTCCATAAAGTGACTTGTGGAAACAATGATTAAAATTTAAAGCGTGAAATTAATGTGGGCCAATCTCACTCTTAATTGTTGGAGAGCCAACTTTTGTTGATCACTCTGTATAGTATTCATAATAAACAATAAGATCATAATAATAATAATGAAATAAGATGTTACCTGTTATGTACAAATCACCCACTGAAATGTATTTGCCTTGGAAGACTTCTCCACAGTCATCAATTGCATGAACTAATAAATAATTTTTCAAGACAGATATTACGAAAGTTATATTCTCATATGTCATTATCATTATTTTCTCCACTTTTAGTTCACATGGTTCACTCAGTAACGTTTCACAACAAAAATTAACTGAGTCTGTTGATAATTTTTCAACAGATAAAGCTCCAATCCTGCCCTCAGAATCACCAAAAGACAACCCACCAGCTGAAACAGTACATAATAGATTTGAAAAAGGGTCAAAAAAATAGTCAACTCAAAAAAGTTAAAAGAAATATCCAGGAAAAAATAAAATCTAACCATCTGATCTGCGGCAGAACCAATGAAGCGCCGTGATGCATTTAGCTCCTGTGTTGTACCTTTCTAAAAATTCCAATTTCGACTCATGTGCATCACTAATTTTACGCTCATAAAATCGCCAAGCACTTATCGAACCATCTCGATGTCCAACAAATAAAATGCAACAAGCCTTCTGGTTTCTTAATATCACATGGCTCCAAGTAAATGCCGTTGGGGTAATGTAATCAATTCTTCTTTTCATTTCAAGAAATTTTTCTTCCATAACTATTGAACTGAAACTTTTCCAAGACTTTCTATAATGTTCCGAAATATCCTTTGCAAAATTTACAACACACATAAAATTCATAATTTCATTTTCATCCAGTACTTCAACATAGATCTCAATATTATTCAAATTTGTTAGAACTGCGATGGCCCCATCAGTCTTTTCGATGATACCTCGCGGGGACCACATGGCAAACACAGGCTTTGCCTCCAGAGGAGTGCTATCGATGACGTTCCCACTTAAACCAACATCTAGTAAGGTTTCGAACAGGTGCTCTCTTGAAAAGTCTTTTAGAGAAGTAGAAATGTTTGAATCCAGTGCCTGTTCTGCCAAAGACACTCCCGTTAACTTAATAAAGTCCTTCCTAAAAGAGAACCGGGGAAATACGTTGTCTGTGTAGCCCTTCAGAGTTAAAACATAAACACCGCTTTCGGTGAGAATGAAAATTTTTCCATCTTCTGAATAATCACAAGCAAAGTTCGCATGTAAGCGGCTGTTTAACTGAACGTGGTCCAGTAATTTTAAAGAAACAGTCATTTTTAGTTAAAGAGGAATGTTTATATTACATTCCACTGACTTTTACGTTCACATTTCTTACACATAACCTAAATTTTAGACTTTCTGTTCTGGCATCTGACAACTGACATTACTGACAACGCAGATGACAACTTTCAGGTTTCGAGGCCGCGGGCGAGCGGTCAACCGCATGCGGAAGTCATGGTCGTTTAGGGATGTAAAATACCCGGGTATTTATATTTTGGGGTAAATATCCGGGTATTTACTTAAAAAAAGGGTTAATTCACTGCAATTGCTCTATAATCATACTTATGTAGGAGCGCTATGCAAAAGTCCATTGCAGAAATGTCCACAAGGAAAAACATCCAAAACGCAAATGTCCATCGCGCAAATGTCCACAAGGTCAATCGCGTCAGCAGTAAACGAACTTAAGATTAGGGACTATACTTAACTCAGTAATAGAGAGAGACATTATGAGAGAGACGAGAAGAGATCCACAAACTAGGGAATTTCTTTTTTCACCTAGGTGGTAGATGTCAGTTCGTCAAATTGAATTGAAATTTGCAACTTATTTTTGTTGATTAGAACACTTTTGACGGAAGTGGGCTCAGAAAATATTTTAGGGCCATTTCATAATCAAAAAAACCCTAAACACACTAAACACATCTTGTTTCCTCTTTGCTGTTTTAGCTTTCCAATCACTATTTTATCCATTATTGACTGATATGGTTTATTGATATTAAATAATCATTAGAATTATTACGCATCTAAGTTAGGTTATGCTCAGACAGAAAGACAGACTGACAGAGAGTAGAGACAAAGGTAGGTATATGTACAGTACGTGATCTCCTTCTGTCACAGTGATGACGTGATTGACCTTGTGGACATTTGCGCGATGGACTTTTGCGTTTTGGATGTTTTTCCGTGTGGACATTTCTGCATTGGATCTTTTCGTGCGGTCCCCTTATGTATAAGCATAGATATACGACGATCAAAACACAATAAGAAATAAATCAGAAAATCGTAATATTTATTTTCGACCAATTATGTGTAAATAACTCTCTTACCTGCCGACGACGTAGTTAAAATAAGGTTCGATTTACCAAGCGTGGTTTGGTTTCCAAGGCAACGAAAAATAACAATGCACGCATTTAGCCAGAACATGGATGGTAAGTAAAACAATTAAACTGGCAAGGGTGTCCAAGAGCATTTGGAAAATTCGGCGATCTGTCAAACACGATTTGTTTATAGGCTGATGAAAAATGTTCAATAATTTAATTTCAATTGTCAACTTGTCTTCGACTCGTTTTTGCAAACATTTCCTCGATTCTGTTATACTGTAATATCGTAATATACTATAAGGAGCACTTGGTAACTATAATGACTATCAAAATTAATAAGAACACTAAATATTAAAAGAAGGAAAGAGCTAAACCGTACGTACAGGGTGATCCAATCGTTTTGTCCCACTTTTAAATAGGAATATCTCCGTTATTGTCCGAGGGGCGGTTCACTGCTCGAAGTAGGTGTACACTTCAGTTCGAAGTACTCGAAGTACTTGTCGAAGTACCTCGAAATACCTGCTCGAAGTACGTGTCACAAGTTAGAAGGTTGAATAAATGGAACACCTCTGATATATTTTGGCACGGATCGATAGGGAATAATTTTCTAATTACTCCAATATAACACAACCCACCCCTTTTTTCTTCCCCATATTGTGATTTACTTCACCAATTTCTAGACACGTGTATTTAACAAATTGAAAAGTGAGGTTAAGGAAAAATACCCGGGTAGGGTAAATATAGGTCGGGTAAATACCCAATTTTTATTTACCTACCCGTTGGGTATTTACCCGCCTCACATCACTAGACTCGTACTGCCAGCAACTGTTGCGTCACAACGGTTGGAGCGATAACTGTTTTAGATCCCCCGGCTGAATGCAACTGATTGATTGCGGCAATAACGAAAAGTGCGACTGAAAATTTGTAAGGATATAACCATCCTTAAACTTTATGTTTCGATCCCTCCTTGGTTGAGTATAGACATGGTAGACATTCCGCACATTTTATTAGTCACTGATATGCTTACGCTGGTAAAGTCCCGTCGCATATTAACGAAAGCGGGGGTTGTGTGTCTCAGGCTTTTTTTCTGTTGGTTTGTAGACAGGATTTCACATCAGTCAAAACTCCCGTCACTCACTGTCATCAGTGTCAATAGAGGTTGAAAGGGATCTTTGTTGTTAATTATTGTCCATGACAGGAATTTTGACAGAACTGAAATCCCATTTACAAACCAACAGAAAAAAAGCCTGAGGCACATAACTCCCGCTTTCGTTAATATGCGACGGGACTTTAGACACAATAGGCGCTTTTCTTTTACACATTTAGCTGAGGAGCCTCAGTTAATCTCAGCAATTTGATTGGTTCATTTGAAGGCAAGACTTTGTACGAATCTGAGAGTGTAAAATTTTTGGGTATTCACTGGGACAACCGTCTAAAATGGGATTTGCATGTGGATCTACTGTGCAGGAAAATATCCAGCCATTGCTATGTTCTTTGGCAGCTGAGGGAGCATGTTGATCTTGACGTACTAGTGACGTATTACCATGCACATATAAATTCTCTCCTGAGAGTTATGGAATAATATGCTGGGGGAACTGCTCAACGGTGAGCAAGCTATTTATTGTGCAAAAGAGAGCCCTGAGAACTATTTTATTCAAAAATAAGTCAGAATCGTGCAGGGGCCTTTTTCCAAGGCTGCGCTTGCTCACAGTGCATTCCTCTTGTACATATATCCTTCATTGCGTTATACACGTGAAGAAGAATCTGATGAACTTCGGGAGCTGCTACCAGGACAGACAAATTAATTATAATTTAAGGTGTCAAAGCGGGGTTTTAATCCCACAACATAGGCTGAGTGTCACAACAAACAGCTCGTATGTAATGCCTCTACGGCTATATAATAAACTACCCGATCACATAAAGGACATGCAAAATGTAAGTCTCTTTAAGCATAATGTGAAATCACTGCTACTAGCGGGTACATATTACTCTGTTGATGAGTATTTGCAACCGCAACTATAGATGTTTGTTTGTCAACATGATGTTTTGTACCTATTGTCATTAGCGTATATTTTGTGTTTTATTTTATTGCTATTTATATCTATTTAGATATTATATTGACTTACGGCCTTATGTACTCATTTGTACCACAGAAGGCAAATACATATTATTATTATTATTATTATTGACCAATCAAATTGCTGAGTTAAGTGAGCCTTCTCAGATAAATGTGTAAATAGAAAGCAGCTAATATGACGTCACGCTGTGCGTTTGCATGCCACATTTTCCTTAGGAAGCATTTTTCCCCATATGTCCATCATAAGAACTTTTCTTGTTAGAATGATGCAAGGAATCGTTCTGTATACCCTACTTATTTTCAATAATTATTAAGGGGATAAAATAAAATCTTTCCTTAATTATCTGGCTATAGTACACAAAAAAAGGTGCTCTTGGTCAAAGTCGCTAGAACTCACCGTTTTCGAATAAAACGTCTCTGACTTGTTTGGAGCGCGAACATTTTTGACGAAAGATTTTATTTTATCGGCTTAATTATTGAAAATAAGTACACAGAAAGATTCCTTGCATCATTCTAAGAAAAGTTCATAAGGACATGTGGAGAAAAATGCTTCCTAAGGGAACTGTGGCACCTCAAAAAAATTAATGTTTTCCTGGACCTCAGGGAAATTTTTAGCGGTCCTCGTCTCAAATTGTTCTCTATGGTTCACACTATCTTCGTGCAAAGCGATAATCCGGGATCAAAATTTGTAGTATTGTTTTGGTAACGTCTTGGATTAAAGTAGCGTTTCGAAAATTCGCTCAATTTTGAGCGACTTATGCGGCCAAACCGTTGCTCTCAGGCAAAAAGTGCATAGAAACTTTCGTGTAGAGAATTTATTAGTCTTCAATATTGTATATGTGTATATTTTTTGTACGATGAAGGAAAAGCGAGTGATGGGGCTAAAACTTGCGCCTTGCGCATAATTTGCAGATTTTAGGGGGATTCCAGGCTAGGGTGGAAGGCGAGTTTTTAGTATGTTTTTCGTGGCTCTGAAATCTAACAATTCCGAAAAAAAATTTCTTCGTTGAATTTTTTCCATTCAAAATTAAAATTACCCACCGCCTGGACTGAACAGAATAATCTAAACATATGGATTATTTATTTCGTTCATTTTGGCCGTAAGAGCCGTGTTTTAATACATTTGGACCAACCTGATGTATAATCTGGCAGATTTTTAAAACCACTTTTTTGGATTCCTAAGGATTTCGAAATATAATAAAGATGTGTGTTTGCCTATCTCAAATTAGAAAATCTTATCATTTGCAGTAACCTCCCTCCCATTTTTTTAGTGGTATGGGGAGGTCAAAACGGTAAAATTTAGCAATCGGAAACAAGTAAATTCGAAAGACAAAACTGATTCGATATCGAAACTCGGTCAGGTTCGTCATCACCACTATTAAATTTATATTTCCCACTGTCCCCACCATGCATAAATAATGTTGTTAGCTTGGCACTAGCTTAGTCATCATAATGTTAGTGTTAAATAAAAGCCTTGCCGTATCGCAAGTGCATCAGTCCAATGAGTGAACATCAAAATCAATCTTTTTTTTCTTGTTTAATTCCTCGTACAGAGCTTATGGCTTTAATCTCTCTGTTGTAGGTATATGATATGAATGTATGAATATATGTATATGTATGTACTCGTAGACAATAATTTAATCGGTTCAAAAATGCAGAGTCGGCAATTAACTCAAACAATATTTAGCAATGTTTACAAAAATATGCTTCGGACAATGCTTTATAGTGCAACTAAATGACCTTAACCAGTGGCAGAGATAATTTGGCGCTGAATGTTAGCGCGCTGGACATGGGAAGCGCTGAAGTGACTCTACAGGATGGTGATGGGAATTCCGCGGTGACCACATTTGAAAAGATTTCAGGTTTTGCGAATAGTGACAAAATCGTACCTGCAGCTATTAATGTTGAAGAATCCAGCGACGTTATTATTGGCCCAGTGACTCAATTTAATGGACCAGTAACCATTTATCAGAGTGCTAAGAATGGGGATGGAAGTTTGACAATTTCAAACAGAAATGGTAATTTTGAATTAAGTGTAAACTTTGGTCCGAAAATCATACACAACAAAACTTTAGCTTTGAAGTTTGAAAGTGATACTTTGATCATTAACTCTTTCCTTGGCATATGTCAATAATTCTGTGATATTCTGATAGATCAAAGACTTTTCTACTTCTTCTTGGCAAACAGTAAATAGTATAGGTACTATACGTACCACTATTGCGAAAAATGGTACCCTATATTGAGTAGTACTTATCTATCTAATCAATAGAAAAATGAATCGAGTGAAGTGTGAAGTTATTATGAAAAGGTTATCTGATGCCTAACTCGATATTCTTCTCTTGAGCAGGCCTTTCTTTTCTGTGTAGGTACTTCCCTAATTTTCGGTGATGTGCGTCCTTTCCATCTTCACAAAAAAATCAATCTTACAGCTCCCCAAGTAGGTAACTAATTTCAGAAAATATGTAGGTCAATCAGTCCTATAAATACCTATACACCTACCTATATCAATCTATATAGCTAGATGTCAAGCATCAATAATATCTGCACAGCTTATAAATAGGTGCCTATAGGTATAACGTTTTACATACCTACATTATATTCCTCTCATCGTGACCTCTGAATCTATAACGTGCATTTATCTAATACATATTTCGATCTCATAATTTTCTACTCTTGTTTAAAAACTTCCACTTGTCTACATTAATCTTGCCAAACATTAAAGGTAATAACACCGCTGCATGCTATTTTCTAATATTTACCTAATATTTATTGTGTAACGTAAACATCCATCCATCGTCAGAGAGTAGTCTACCTGGGTACATGACCCAATAACATCTCCAAAAAGTATTGAAATCTGTTATTAAACATGATTTCTTCGCAAGGCATAATAAAACGGAACTTTCTGGTATATTTTTCTTAAGTGGATTTACTTAAAAACAGCCAACAAATTTAGACTTGTTTACATGACTGCTATAAATTCACCAGATTATTAAACGGAAAGTAGGATTTTCTTTGCGCTGCCCGTCAGTGCAGCCGATCTGCAGTTTTCGGCAAAAATGGCTCAGAATTCAGTTTAATGAAGCTTATTAGAGTCAATTCGCGCTCTAGACAAAGAAGTTTTTCAACGAAAGTTGGTGAGCTTTCTCGCGTTGGATTACAATAACAAATTAATATTTTTTTTTGTTGCAGGAAAACTGACCAAGTCTGAGAGCACCTGTTCTGACACTGGCCATCCTTGTGATAAACCTGCGAATAATAATAAGTTGGTGTTCCTATCCAAGCACTTGAAGTATGTGATTTTGGCGGCTATAGGACTGTTAGTTCTTGTTATAACGATAACAGTAGTGTTTTTAACGCAAAAGACTTCAAATGTTGATGGAGGCAATGGAGTTACTGTGAAGGACCCCTCGATTCCAACTGGATCAGGAAATTGGATTCCCCGTGAAGTGTGGGGTGGCAGACCAATTCTGAACAATACTGTCCCTTTAAAGCACCCAACGCCTTTAGTGATAATATCTCACACCGCTTCACAATTTTGCTCCACATTTGAAATATGTGCGGAGAGTGTGAGGGACTTTCAATCCTTGCACGTTGCCGAATATGGTAGCCCAGATGTGGGCTATAATTTTTTGGTTGGCGGCGATGGGAATATTTACATCGGCCGAGGATGGGATATACGGAATTTCCACCAGGATAATAACGTAGGAATTAGCTTCATAGGAAATTTCGTTTTTGATAATTTAACGGAAGATATGATAAATGCCACAAAAAGTATCCTAGACTGGGGCGTAAAACATGGAAAACTTGACGAGGACTATACACTAGTTTGCCATAATCAAACGTACGCCACTCAAAGTCCCGGGAAAAACGTTTACAAAGTTGTGAAAAACTGGCAGCATTTTTATCCAGACAAGATTTACAGAAAGTGATGCAAATGTTCATGAAAACCCATTAACTATTGTGTTTGTGCTATGGATTCGCATGACGGTGCCTTAGTGTCGACTGTATTGTACCTGAATTTATGTATACAAACTGTACCAAAATATGTATTGTTCTGGATGTAAAAGCTGATGTTTATTGTCTTAAGTGTTCGCTAGTCTTATTATAAGTTTTGAGAGTATTTTGCTGACTTTGCGTACTTACTGTTGAAAATATTTTTGCTTTAAATTAATAATTAACGCCGTAAGGGTGTTATTATTTTATACAGGGTTGCTGTACAAAATGATTGTACCATCGTCAGTGATGTAAAATGACGGTCACGTAACATCGTGACGTCATGACCAGGTCATATGACAGTAATAAATGACCATAGTTAATAATAATAAAATGATTTAATGGGAAGTAGGTACCTATAAAAATTTTCAGTCAGAATTGTTAAATATACTTGATATTAAAGTCGAATCATTTTCTTACGGGCACAGGGGCGTGTGATCGAGTCTAGTTTTTTATTTTCTTAAACGGGCTTAAATGTATATGAAAATTGCTACTGATTCACACTGCCAGGCGTGCATGTCAGAATAATTTTGTTTTTTTACCAAATTATCACGAATGTCGAAATTTTTGTTGGTTACTCTGTTTTTCCGTCCATGTAAGTATATACTGTTATTAACAGGCTAAAGGGTTGCGTTTAATGCAATTACCTATTTAGTTATAAAGAATAAAATTTATTATTAATATTATTATTATTATTGGTCACGGTCATTTTGTATTGTGACGTGACGGTCATGACCGTCATGACCGAACGTCATGACACGGTCATATGACCGGCTCACATCACTGACCATCGTAGCAGGTCAGAATAGTATATTATACACTAGAGAAGACTACCATTATAGCCCAAGCGGCGAGGTTGTACACAGAGGTGCGAGCACCGAGGGTTACAAGACGCAAGTGAAAAAGGAGGAAAGAAATATATTTCTCCCTCTCCCGCCCATTAAAGAATATTTTTTTTTCACATTTTTTTTGACAAAGTAATAAGAAGACTATCATCGAAAATCCAGAATTCACCAAAAAGTACTCTTGCAGCATATGTGGCAAGATGCTACGTTTTTGAGTAAAATGCTCCTCATCAATTTACTACAAGAAATTTATAAAATAAATCCGATTAAAAACTTTAATTGTTCTATGTGGAATCAACTTTAGACGATGTAGCATCCTCTTAAATTTTATAAATAATAAATCGCTGAGAATGCATTGCATCTTTTTTTTTATTCAATTATTATTATATTATTCAATTTTAGCTTTATTTTGTCAAACCGTGCCGTCATAAATTCCGATGGAGTGTTTGTAACTAATATCTAAGGGTTGGACACCTCTTTTAAGTTTGATTCCACGTAAAAAAATAAAAATTGCAAAAAATAAATATCTTTCAAATTTTGTGACCCAAATCTATGAGGACCTGTTAACTGTAAAATCCTGCATCCTAGCGATATTTAACAAAAGCACTTTTTACTGTATCGTGGATGGCCGATAACGCTATTATTGTTGCTTTGCAAAAAAAAGCGCGTGCAGAAAAAATACTGCAAAAAATGTGTAAAACCCCCACCAAGAACGAACGCCACTGATGTTACTAAAAATCTGAAAAATAAGTAGAATGAAGCTCTTTATCCCACTAGGCTATGTTTTAAATTTCCACATCAGATTAATTAATTTTTTGAGTAAACTGGAAAAAGTTGATTTTTGGGGTACCCATTTGAGAGGGCCTAGCTTCCACAAAATCCATTTTAGGACAAAAACTTATTCTTACTTTTTGTCTTATTTTTACGTATGGAAGCTGTGGTTAGCTGTTGTCCCTATAATTCTGAGTCACCCTGTATCTGCAGGAGCCAATAACTGCCAGAAAATTTTTAGTTTATGGTTATGGGTTTTTGTTTATTAGCAATAATTGATGTGAGAATCAAGTCTTAGCGTGGAATGTCCATTTCACATATTTTGTACGTTGACATTATTATTGACCTAGGTTAATAATGGATTCGTTATTAAGCTCAAGTGGAGAAAAACGACTTCTCAGTTCAAAGCTAGTAGTGAAAAAAATATTTTACGCAATTTCACGCAATGTTAGTAAATTTTCAGCTGACTTGTTTATCTCGGAGGATGATTTTGTTTAGATATCCGATCGCTTCCTTTTCATTTTAATTAATTAGCTGCGAGCTGCGACTTGCTTCCGGCCTGACAACTGTACAAATATAATTATGTAAATATAAATATGACACAAAATTAGTAGAGATAGAGCGAATACAGACATAAAGCGAAAAAGATTATATGAACACGAAAATGCCGTTTTACTGTCCCTTAATTGATATAGTCCTACCGCAAAATAGATACTCTCTTACATTCAAATAATTCAAAGCAACAGCAAGTCGCGTGAGATAAAAATCGTTTCCAAAATCATCTTATTTAAATAGTTAAGATCATCATAAAAACACGGAATTTTCGAAAACACATCAAAAATTAATCATTTCAAATTTTGCGTTAGGAAGAAATAAAAAAAACTCAATGAATCGTATTAATCCTGACGACGCAATCACTCATTTGGTGATGGAGGATATCTCGAATTTGCAAAACCTGACTGAAGCAGTCCTGATTTCAATAATTCCAGTGCACGATGGAAGTCAGTCAGTAGACAAAACAGTCCACTGTATTATCGGCTGTCAGTGTTGACATTGATGTGGGCACAAGAGTGACAAATAATGACAAGTTTAAACTAACCACATACCATTAAAAGAACTAACTAGTCTGTCACAAAATGTCAAATTTAAGCGCCCAAAAACACCAGAGTTAGTGCATTAAGCGCTAAATTGGCAATCCTTAGACTGACGATCGTTATTTTTTGTTTAAGCACGTTGCGTCGAGTAAGTATTCACAGATGTCCTTTTTTTAAATCATTAATTTATACTCAATTTAAATTCTAAAACACAATAAAACCGCATTAAAAACAAAATGTATTCATTCAACCAAAAAAAAAAACAATAATGACATATTCTAGAGTTGTCTTAAGATTGACTTATAATCAATATTATGAATTTGCGGGCTGAAGACATAACAAAACGAGTGATGCAATTCGGCTCTTTCGGACTTATTAAAATCAAGCTTAGGGCCTGTTGCAAATCTTTTCAATATCTTCATATGTTTTGGTCCTTCATTCAACCCATAAATGCCGAATAGAACCGTATTAGATGTACGGTAGAAATCATCCCCCCAATTTTCCTTTCGCAAACTTCGTAGAACATAGTGTATGTTTTTGCTTAACTTGTTCATGTTCTTCAGTTTTCTATTAACGATAGCTCGCACCTTTTCACGAGTTGCAAAGTAAAATGAACGATAATCACGGCCATGCTGCTTATTATTGGTGACAATTTCATTGCGTGTATTGCTTATAACACAAACGCTTTGGTTGTTTTCATGTTGAAACTGAGGTAGACCTGGGATTTGGGTGGGCTGCGCTAGCAAAATAGCTTCATTACTATTTTGAACACCAAAGTTTTGGTTATTTTCAGGTTGACACAGAGGTAGATCTGGGTTTTGGTTGGGCTGTGCTTGCAAAATATTCCTTGCCACAACATTTTCAAGAAGATTACGTTGACTGTTGATGAGAGCCAATCGGGAATCCACGGGATACATATTTAATGGAAAATTTCCGATGAGAAGATTCATTGCAAAATTCTTCAAAACATCTTGGTTGTATAAATTGCTGATGGAATAACCAGGTTGTCCAAATTGTTGTTGTGACTGATTTTCTATACAGTTTGGAATTGATTGCTCAGCAACGCTTCCGTAAATTTCTTCGTTTGGACGTTCTTCTACTTCTACTATTTCTTGTACTGGTTGTTCCACTCTGTCTTCATAAATGCCTTCATAATTATGAATTAAGGGGTCGGCTAAAGGATAAGCTGGGGAATAGGCTTGACAAATGTGTTCCAAATGTCCAGATTTAGCACAGCCTGAGCACCACAATTTGTTGCTCGGTTTTAAACCAGGTCTGTCTGGTTTTATTAGGGGTCCACAAGTAGTCTGTTAGTGGAACAATAATTATTTGGATAACAGAATTAGTTTACTTACGGTTAGATGGTAACGACGCCACAAATCCGGGCAAGAATCTGCCAAGTGACCCAGCATTTTACAGAGATTACATTGCGTTTTCCTCAGATGAAAGCAGAACTTGCAGAAGTTAGTCAACACGTCGCTCTTACGGCCACACTAATGAAATTAACTAACTTTAGTACATAGGCATTAAACAAAGACAAAATCAAAAAAGGGTAATAAATTATTATAGGAGGTATTGGTCGCGGGAGCATTTCGTCAAGGTAACAAAGAGATTGGCTACTTCGTACACTTGTTTTCAAAAGTCTTAATAAGATTATATAATTCAAAAACATAACTAAACAACATGTTGTCTTCACTACGGAAGTACGGAAGCGCTGAGGGATCAGTCGGTAGTCTTTTCTTTTCGATTTTTGAATTCTTGACTTTTATCTCTTGATCTTGACTTTTGTCTCAAGATCTTCGACTGTTATCTCAAGATCTTGACTGTTATCTCAAGATCTGGACTTTTATCTCAAGATCTTGTCCGTTATCTCAAATCTCAAATCATTGCATCATTGATTATTTACAGTCTACTTTTTATTGTGCTTTGTAGGTACCAATAAGTCTTCTTGCCTTGAAAATGTGTATGAATGCGATGTGCATCCCTGTAAATGTTAAATCACCGTGAACGATTTATACATTGAGCGGGGCTTCGTGGTTTTGGGCGCAGATTTAATCCGCACCTAGTAGCACTGCCGAAGCATATTATAAACGAATGGTGCGGGGGTGTCAAGTTTCAGGTGATTACATTTATTGCGTTGAATTAATACCTATCTTCCGGTTGTAGATAGGTCAAGGTTAAATTCCTCCAAGTCATTTTTTTTGTACCATTGATGGAAAGTTAACAAATGGCTTGAACTTCAAGGAGCATTTAGTTGAAATTTCGAGTTTCAACCCCTAATTTCCACTTCATCAAATATTATCGAAATATGATGTGTATATATGTGTGTCGGGTTTCAGACCTCCCACGTGCAACATACTTGGGAAGTTTTTATATTTTTGTGATTTTCAACGCCAAAATTTCATCCCCCAAAATTAACATCCAGTCACCTTTACTTTAACAGATTTGTACATCAAAAGCGCATATAACAAGTTTCAGTAGGGTATCTCCACTACTTCTCGAGTTATTGCAATTAATAATTTTTTCAGTTTTTCACCCATAAGCTCGCCTATTACTCTTACCCCTTTGGTCCGATATGGCCCAAAATCAATCCCCGCCGCCGCCGAGTATTTTGGAAAACACAACTGTATACCTTGGTTGAGTATAGACATGGTTAGTCACTCCGCACATTTTAGTAGTTACTGTATACGTCAAAATGACGTCACGCTGTGCAAATTACATGGGGCGAGATATCCTTTTTTGACATGTTAGAAGTCTTCAAAATGTTTTGGCACAGGGTTGGCCCCTGGGAATGTCTAACCATGTCTATACTAAGCCAAGCTGTATACCAAGTTTAAGCTCGATATATCAATCCGTTTTCAAGTTATCCTACGGACAGACTAAAAGGCAAGATCTTGAGATAAAAGGCAAGAATTCAAAAATCGAAAAGAAAAGACTGATCCCTTAGCGCTTCCGTACAAAGCACAATAAAAAGTAAACTGCAAATAAGCAATGATTTCAATGAGTCTCGCATGCGCAAAATCGAAATTCTTGAGATAAAAGGCGAGATCTTGAGATAAAAGTCAAGACCATGAGACAAAAGTAATGATCTTGAGATAAAAGTCAAGATTTTCAGTTAAAGTCAAAATCTTGAGATAAAAGTCAAAAATTCAAAAATCGAAAATAAAAGACTACCGACTCATCCCTCAGTGCTTCCGTACCTGACTCCATGTAATGTGAATCCATTAATATTATTCCTGGTTCAAAATCCGCCATTTTGTCTCCCTTCTGACATTTTATAAAGATTGTCTATTAAAGGTCTAAACCCGGACTTACTAGGCTATAATTTGTTCAAATTCGGAACGCACCATGATTTTAACCGCTGCTATTATTTTGGACAACTTTCCACTTATGTCTTTGTAATGCAGAGGCAAATTTAAATAATGTAGCAGAGAAGCGGCTGGAACCTCCCCATCGCGTGGGTCTTTGATTTCCGTGTCTTGTATTTAAAATTTAAAATTTGATATGCCTAAATGGCACTTTCCGCTCACCAACTGCTTCCAAAAGCCTTTCAGCTCTTCAACTCGTCACCCAATCTACATGTATCAAATTTCAGCCAAATAGATCCAGTAGTTTGGGTTATAATGTGGTTTTAGAGTTATTACAAAATTTCGATTTTTTTATCCAAAGGGCTTAAGAGTGACTGAATTTCGTCTTATTTAAAACCAGAATTTGAACACCTTTCTAATGGTGACAATAAATTTTTCACAAACTTGTTTTAGATAGTTAAATGAGTATAATTTTAAATTTGAAAATTGATGCGCGCCAAAACGGTACTGTCGATTGCCTCCAAAAAAATGTCTGCACTTTGACGTGCAATACCATCTCCATGTGCAAAATTTCAGGCAAATCGGTCCAGAGGTTTCGGCTTTATCATGTTTTTAAAGTGCGTCAAAAAATCTCGAATATTTGAGTTTTTGTCAAAAAGGCATTAAGAGTGAATACATCTTTAGAAGCAGAATTTGAAGGCCTTTCTTATGGTGACGTCAAAAATAGGGGTCTGCATTTAAAATTTCAAAGTTTATGTGCCAAAATGCCACTTCCGGTTACACGATTGGCTACAAAATGTATGATTTACTTACCAACATGCAAATTTTGTTTCGGCATCTTGCTTCCATGTGACCACTTGTTCCACATAAACTGCATCGAGAGACAGCTTTATTTGGACACCTTATAGCATTATGACCACGTTCTCGACACTTATTACATCTCCTGCCAACTGGTCTATTTTCTCCAAGCTTAAATCTGTCATCTTTTCGAATTTTCCAGAGATTTGGATTATCTGAAGCAATTTTTTATCAACGCGTTTTTCGCCCTCACTAATAACTTACCTGACATTGTACTTTGCATCTCTTCAATACTAGCATTGAGCAGACTTAAACATTTTTTGCCAATTTTAGCGTCAAGTGGTACTATTGCTTGGGCGCTTTGAGATTGACAATTTAATCGAAGATCGTCATTATGACCTTCTAAGCTGGATAATTCGGTTTCTGAATCTGAAGAATGTATTACCTGAGCCTGAGGCTTATTTGAAATTTGATCAAGAACTACTACGTCGTCGTCACTGGAAGTTTCGTTTACAGTGACAATTGCTTTGGGCTGCTCTGTTGAGGGCTCCACTTTGAGGGTGCAAACTAGATCCTCTTCAGCATTAACAACACAAGTTTCTTCCAATTCATTTTCTACTTTGATTTCAAGGGGTGTATTGATAACATTTGGTTGACACACTTCAATTTGTAAATCTTCAATATTTGGTTTAATATCTTCATTTTTTTCTGATTCTGTATTTGAATTGATGTTGTTAATCGTTTGTTCTTTTTCTTTCATATTACTTTCTTCACAGTTTTCTTCAACTGCCTCATTTACAGAATCTTGACTTTTCTTTCTCTTCTTCTTTTTCTTTAGAGTCTCATTGCCATCAGCTAAACTTGTGTTATTATTGACTTGTTTTGCTTCATCATTTTCTTCAACGGTTTCGTCTACAAAATCGTGAGTCTTGGGTTTCTTATTCCTCTTTCTCTTCAGAGTCGGGTTGCCATCAATTAAATTTGCACCATCTGCTTCATCTTTTTCATTTTCTTCAACAGTTTCACTTACAGAATCGTGCATTTTTTGCTTCCTACGTTTCTTTTTCTTTGCACTGTCACTGTTACTTGAATCTTCCACTGCTGAATTAGAACTGATATCAACATGTTCTGTTTCTTTGTCAGTTTCATTTCTGTTTTCCTCAAAAACATCTTGACGTTTCCTCAGAATTTTACTTTTGCTTTTCTTTAAACTTATATTTTCAATCAAATCAGATTCTTCTATCTGATCGCCCTCGGTCTCAAAAAATTTATGTTTTTTACTTTTTCTCTTTTTTGCAGTTTGTGACTCCCCCAAATTTTGTTCTTCCTCTCCCACCTCCAATAAGTCAATTTCACATGGTTCAGCACTTGATGCATCTGAATGAGCAGAGCTTTTCTTTTTCTTCTTAGTCTTCTTTTTTTTCAGATTTTCAGTCGACTTTCTCTTTTTAGTCTGCAACTTCTTGGCCAAATCCTCTGACGTTACATTTAACAAGTCAAATTTGCTTAACGACCCCCGTTTTTTATCTCTGCTAGTGTCTGAATTAATACTTATTTGAGACAGATTTGGCAATTTCTTCTTATTTACAAAGTCAGCTTCTCCAAAATCACTTTCAGAACTACTATCAGAAGAATTTTGTTCATTGAGAAAGTTGTTTGAATTTGACACCGCCACTTTAGGTGTTGAGCAATGTACAACTGATGGTTTTTCTGAATACATTCTTCTTGGAGTTATTGAATCGCCGAAACTCTCCAGATTGGCATCAGAAAATAAATCTTCTTTAGGAAATTCAACTTCATTAAACACTGAAGTTTTAACCACATGGATATCAGTGGTGGTACTTGTACTACTCTCTGTTTCACAGGGTTCTGGATTTAAAGGTTTAAGAAATGCACCACTATTGTTAAAGTCAGAACCATGCAAGCTAAAGTTAAATCTAGAGTCATTTGATCCAACAGTAATGTGATTTATAAAATCATTTGAGGTGGAGTCTGGAGTGTTCAACAGATCATTTCGTTCTTTGGGTTGGTACATATTGCATTTTTGTGTACTTACAATAGTTTTCTTATTAGAAGGTGAGTTTAGTTTCTCATCTTCAAGAGTAATTGTTTCGACAGGAACAGCAACCGACTTTAGAAAAACAATATCATTGGATATATTGTTAACATTAGTGTTCTCGTCATCGTCAGAATCTGCAACTGAAACAAGCGGCCAATTGGGGGGTATTAAAATTACACTATCATCATTTTCATCACTGTCAGATAATGTAATTGTTTCCACTGATTTCTTAGGCCCATCACCATCTTTTTCTTGAAAACGAATGTGCTTTGCTTTTGGAGGGCTACAGTTTTTTAATATCCGTTTTCTGTCATGCAGTCTCTTCTTCCAGTGCATCTGTCTCTTCTTACTTTTATTACTGTTGCCTGTGACACAAACGATATTTCCTTGCGGAGGACTGACTACAACTAACTGGTTTATGGAAATGTCCGCTTGTGGTTTACTGAACGAGGGTTGAATAAAATCTTGACCCCTGCTGCTATCCACCTGTTTCTGAAATTTAGAGAGTACAGGATTTGTTGAAAAATATCTGTGTCTCCGACGCATTTCTTCTCTATACGAAGTTTTGGTCACTAAGGCACTGTTTTCCTGCTCTGCAACTTCCAAATGATAAACCTGACTATAAAGCCGTTCTTCAAGTTCCTCTAAATCCAGGTCATTCTGTAATGAACGCAATATATTTGAACAAATCATAATAGTGAAATTCTCACCATTTTAATATTTTGACGAGCATTTTATAAGAGCGTAATTAACGATAAATAAGCAAAAGATACAACATGCCTGGCATTAAACACATCACATTGACATTTGTTGACACTTGACGTTGACGACAATCTTTTGAGTTTTGACAGTCGCAATGTTACACACGTGGTTTGCAGGGATGCCAACACATAATCTTTACATAGTCCAGCAGATTTACGAAATTACGATTTACGCCATCGCTGATCAACGTCTCATTACTCTGCAGTTTGCATTCAACTTTTTTTATCATATCAATCCATTATCCACAGACTTATCGCATACCACGGATCGGATACCATAACATAATCACTTCTACCACCTATTAATTTCATAACTCCCCAAAGTTCACCATTGTCACTTTTTGACACATCGTATAGGTCTTGTTTTTATCTTAATATTTCAACCCAAGAAGCTTATTATCACAAATACAGCGACGAAATGACTATTACCGGGCCTGAGGGCAGTAAAGACGGTAATTCGGAAACGCCTTCAGATGAAGATGAGAAAATTATCCTAACCTCTTACATCCAAGAGCTGGAGGAAAGATACAGTTTGAAGCAGGAGTTGAGGACTTTGAATCAAAATGCAGTCAACAACAGACCGAGTGAGTCCCATTTTAGCAAACTGGATTCCAGCTTAAAGAAGAACACTGCGTTTGTTAAAAAGATCAAGATTTTTTCTGCCAATCAAATGGATACTTATCTTAAAGATATGGCCGGACTGAATTTGTCAAAGTATATATCAGAGATAGCTTTCGCAATAGTTGATGCCAAACTGAAGATGACTGATGTCGCAGCTGCTGTTAAGATGTGCAGTATCTTGCACCAAACCTATGTGGATTTCTCACCGCACTTATTTGAAAATTGGCAAAAAATATTGAGTTTTAAAGTAGGGGAGAAGATACCCAATCCCAGCAAATTAAGAGTTGATCTACGATTTTATGCTGAATTGGTTCAAGCTGGGTTGTTTAATAATAAAACTGCGTTCACCCTTCTTGGTACTGTACTTATGACTTTAATCAATATGGACAAAGATGAACATTTCAATTGCTCAATTATTTTAAGTTTCTGTAAACACTGTGGAGATGATTATGCGGGTATTGATTGCTGTATTTTGATTTTAAATTATGTAAAGCTACATTTTAGGCTTGGTTCCACGAAAAATGAGGGAACTTTCTGAGAAATATGAAATACCAATCCCAAAAAGCAATTTTTTGCCTGCTGAGAAGCAACAAAATGTTCGAACTTTACTTAGAGATTACTTTTTTTCACTGAGCAAACATCTAGTAAAGGAACATCAAGAGATGCAAAGTTTTGAGAAAAGTAACTTTAGAATACTTCAAACTAAGGGTGAATTAAGTCAAGAACGAAAAGAGAAACTTGATGCTATGCAAGTTGCTTACGATAAGCTGTTGTTGGCTACACAAAGTTTTGCAGAGATTTTGAATGAAGACTTGCCAACTTTGAAGGCCCAGACTTATTCCAAAAGTGATGAGGTATGTATTTATCCTTTCCTAACACCAAAGGTTAATTTTGAATAAGCAGCTACTTATTTATGGACAAGTGTAAAAAACGCAGTGAATGTTGTAAGTCTTACTAGAACTTATACAGGCTGTGCTGAAATTAGGCTGCAATGTTTTACCAGTGCCTTCTTTGATAAAAAATAAAGCCAAAAGTTTCAGCAAACATTTGTCGAAAAATGCCTCCTACATCCCTTCAACAGGGTACTCGAAGTGGGTTTTCTTAAAATTACTCGAATAGTGTAAATAGCAGGATTTTGAAATTTGGAGCATGGGATAGTGTTATCAAGGGCTTTCTTCTCAGTTTGTTTCAGATTTTTATTTTAGTCAGAGGCCTGTGTTCTTGGGGGTCATAACATATTTTTTCTTTATTATTTTGCTGTTTAGTGTTTATTTCATGAAATGGTGATGAAATCATCTTCTCTAGTATATTCCTCATAAAAAAGGTGCTCTTGTTGAACGTCAAAATAATAAAGAAAAAATGTGTTATGTCCCTTTAAGAATGCACGCCTCTGACTAAAATATAAATCTGAAAAAATTTCAAAAGAGAGCCCTTGACAACACTAACCTAAGCTCCGAGTTTCAAAATCCTGCTATTTACAATACTGCCGTGTTCATTTGAAAGGGCGTATCTGCTGTGTTTTTTGATAGTATTTTTCAGCTTTAAAACGCTACCTGCTTATTTAATTCAGTCTAAGTTAAATTTGTAAAATATTATTAGACACTTTGATGATTATTTGAGGCCTTCGTGGGAAATCTATACATATAAATTCATAAGAATGTAATTTATAGGGTCATAGAGTAATTTTAAGAAAATCGACTTTTCGAGTACCCCTTTGAAGGGCTGTAACTCCTTTAGAAGGCATTTTTCGACAAATATTTAGTCTTATTTTTGAGAGTAAAATACACTGGTAAAATATTGCAACCTAACTTCAAGACACCCAGGATGTAATAGTTAATAGTTAGTCACTACTTATTTTATTTATGGCATAAGTGTGTTCGATCGCATTTAAGTCACGCGAGAAAATTTTTTCCCGGCGACCTTTGGCGAGCGGTCTGAATATTAAATGAATATTGCTTACCGGCACGATGATACTAAAGGGTGGCCCATAAAAAACCGGAATTTTTCATTTTCCTATATCTTCTAGTTTTTGTACGATATTTCTCTATCTTATACTGGACCTAGCTGAAGGTTAGGGTTGTTGATGACACCCATTAGATTTCAGATTCTTTCATCCTTGTCCTTCTTGAGAACTTTATTTTAACACCATTGTTTAGGCCAATGGGGTTTGGTTATCTATTGACATATGACATTGGCGTTGAGACAAGCTTGAACCTTATCTTTTTCTCTTTCTAAAATGACTTTCAGAATGAAGATTAATCCATCTTTTAATTTTTGTGAATTTTTTTCGCATAATTTACAACTGAAAGTAGACAAACGATGGAAACTCGGTGGATATTTTAGTTTAAGCTGTAAATTATACATTTTCTCCATCGTCTCTTCGCATTTAGTTCTAAATTATGCAATTATGCGGTTAATGGAAAATTCACAAAAAAATAGAAAAAGGCAGGTTTCAAGTTAATAAGTTAATAATCTAAAATCTAATGAGTGGGATCGACAACCCCAACTTTCAGCTACATTCAATATACAATTGTAAAATATGGTACAAAAACTAGCAAAGTATAGAAAAGAGAAAAAATTTGGGCTTTTATTAGCCACCCTTTACAATTAAAAGTGGCAGGTTCATGGAATGGTTGCTAGGGGTTGTCACAGTGATGCGCATGACTCGCTTTTTTTCTAAATCACATCATACGTTTATTTTTTGTTAACTAGGACATGAATAGAAAGTCGAACTTTATGGTACCAGTACCGTAAAGTAATAACTATTTTACGGTGCTAATACTATAAAGTGAAAAATGTACGGCTACTTGCACTTTACAGTACTAGGACCGTAAAGTTTGGTAGATTATTTTTCAATTTTAGCCAATTTCAATCAAGTTTTTTGTGATTTATAAAAAACCGTTGGATGCATCGCGTACCGAAACACGTTTTCAGTACCCCCTCTCGTGGTTACAGTACCAATAATCCTCGCTTGTCTTGAAAAATGTGTTTTCATAAATAACTATTGCATAGGCTACCTCTACTATTAAATTATAGAGGGCGTTTATTTGACGGTGTTGGATAAACCGATATTTGACACATAACATATTTTGTATCATACAAATTTTTTTCTTGTATGCGTGTTGAACGTTTTAACAAAATAAAATCACATTATTTTGTTCTTATAAAATAAAACATCACTTTTAACATTTGAACCATAATAACTATGCATGGATTCGGGTTGACTATCCTTTACTCAAAGGAATATACTATATTTTAAAATCTCCTCTACTTGCACATTTATGCAAGAAATGGATTATGGGTATACCTTTTAATTTTGCCCTTAATTTTGTTTTTCTACTCCTGTTGAATAATATTATGATTATTATAACTTTTTAAAATAATAATGGCTTCTAATTCACTGTTGTTTTGGCCAATGATACTTCAAATGACCCTCATCACTACATATTCTGCCGCGGACAGTTGACTGAATTGTCAAATTGACAAGTGTAGTAAAGTCCGTTCATTTTCTATAGCAGAATTAAAATTTTTCTGGAACTGTGCAACCCTAATTTGTAAGGGCCCTGTGCTTTTGACAATTTGATCGAAATTTGACGGGAAAGCAAAAACATTACATAACCCAAATCTTCTAAGGTTTATTTTTATTGTTAGCAGCTGTGTTACAGATAGACGTACCTGAGGCTTTTTCGTGAATACTTTTTCTTTGCACTCTACTCAAAACTGCACGCACACAAAGGCCATTTTGGACAAATTCAGAGCAATTGCAAAATTTTGACATTTGTCATGTTTTCTGACGTATCGCATTCAAATCGTTTCTACCAACTCACCTGTTAGTAGAATTCCTTGCAAAATTTCCTCATACCAACCTAAAATTCAAATTTTGACGTTCTGTCATTTCAATAGAAAATGAATGGAGAATAATTAAGAAATTAAGAAATTAAGCTGCAAATGTTTATTTGGCAAGCCTCGAGGGTTCAAACGCCATCCTCGTGAATAATGGCTATCATAATCGCTCACAGAATAATATACTATTACTATTTGGCCTTGGCGAAGTGTCATTGTATTGTTTTTGCAGAGTATGATAATCACTGGTTCTGGGCCGGACTTAGATGAAGCAGCGCTAGCCAATATCGAAAACGTTTGGTGCGATGTCGAGACACAGCGTTTCTACTGCGAACTGCCAGAACTTCAAGCATTCCTCCCAACTTCTTTCATAAATAAAAACTCCCCTCCTCCAGCTGATCAATCTGTAACTGAAGAAGTTCTTGATTCTGAAATTGCAGCTGAAGAGCTAGAAGATGATGGTAAGACTTCATTAAACTTCAGGAATATGTATCTAATTTAAAAAAAAATAAAATCCAGCTGAACAAGTTGAAGAGCCCGCAGTTGCAGAGGAAGAAACTGAAGATGCGGCGGCGACAAATGCCAGCAACAAAATCGTACTAGAAGCTTTTCTCAATAATCTTCCAAATTGTGTTAATCGCGAGATGATTGATAATGCCGCTATCGATTTTCTGGTAACACTCAATAACAAACACAATAGGAAGAAATTAGTTCGAGCCCTTTTCGGGGTCAATCGAACTCGATTGGATCTACTTCCGTTTTATGCTCGTTTTGTTGGTATTCTCTATCCCGCCCTGCCAGAAGTCGGTAATGAACTTTGTCAAATGTTGAAACAAGATTTCAAGTATCACGTTCGTAAGAAGGACCAAATTAACATTGAGTCTAAAATTAAAGTTGTGAGGTTTGTTGGAGAACTGGTAAAATTCAAGCTCTACCCGAAAATAGAGGCACTTTATTGTTTGAAAGTTCTGTTGTATGATTTTTCGCATCATCACATTGAGATGGCCTGTAATTTATTGGAAGTTTGCGGTAGATTTCTATACTGCAATCCTGATTCGCATCAGAGAACCAAAGTCTATTTGGAACAGATGATGAGGAAAAAGGCTGTAATGGCTTTGGATTCGCGTTACGTCACGCAGATTGAGAATGCGTATTATTACGTTAACCCACCTGATATCACGATTACTAAGAAGGAACGACCCGTTATGCATCAGTTTATAAGGAAGCTGTTGTTTCAAGACCTACAGAAGAACAATACAGATAAAACGATGCGGTTAGTCAGGAAGTTGGATTGGAATAGCGACGAGGTGTCAGCTTATGCTGTGAAATGTTTGAGTAGTGCACATAATGTCAAGTATTTTAATATTCGGTAAGTTATCGAAAGTAACATTAGGCTTGAGTTTCAATTGATAACAATAAAATTTAAAAATTTACGGTCCGTAACTAAGTTAGCGCGGTAATCATGAGATGGTGCGGACAATTGATTCCTACAACACCATCTTCGTAAACTTGGCAACCCTGTTGCAAATGCCCATTAGAATTCATTAAAAAATATGAGTTGTAATGGTTGATGTAGGTATTTGTCCGGCGAATTTCCAGATCAACCCATTACAGATACAAAAGCTGGTTTCTAATGTAAAATCTCAGACTTCCCATTACATTTCATTAGAAACTAATAGGATTTGCCAGTAGAACACATTGCAACTCAATTGCCCAAAATTGTAATGTGCTTTTCCATTACAAATTTGAAGCAATATGATTGGTGTTCCTAAAAATGTCGACGCCGGATGCGTACCTACAGTTTGTCTCGAAATCTTTCTCTTCAATCTTAAAGTTAGTGACTCCACAACTGCTGCACAATCATGGCGCTAGATAACATGCAAAGAGCATGCAATAACGTGAATCTGAAACAAAACAGAATCAGTAATCAGAGCCTGACTTCCTCAACGAACTTAATGTAAAACGACATCGGGAATTCATTGAACCTATTAAAAATAATGCAGAATACGTACTGACAATAAGACCCCCACACATCCACAATAATGATACCATAACATTGTTACCTAATAACAACACAATTAACACGTATTTACCGGCTTGGTACCTAAAGCAGCAAACAACAATAATGGCATCTAATTGCTTTTCGACACAACAACCTACGCCGCGTCGCATGCATCTGATTGGCTATCCTTCTTCATACAGCGCCATCTGCTTTAAATCTGTTTTTGTAATGGGAAAACACATTAGAAACGCAACACTGTGTTTTAATGGGTTCTAGTGAGTGAAAGGGAAGACCAATACATTTCAGTATAATGTCGGGTGTCCCAAAAAAACCGGACAAAATATTTTTGGGAATAAGTCTGCCATTTCTTAGCCGATTTGGATGAACGTGGTCTTAAATTAAAGCCAAAGAATCAGGCTTTCGACTGCATGAGAAACTACAGCTGATGGCGCTGCCGTAGTAGTCTTATTGATACTTGCTTTAAAGGTTTATTTTAGCTGCATGGGGATTGGTCTGTCAACGACCAATCGGTATGACACTCGAATAGCCTTGAAGATCTTTCTTTCCTGTTCAAAAATCCTTTTTCAGAAGCCGATTTGGCTTAAGCATTAATTTTCTGTAATTTAAAAAAAAATGTGTTTTTGGGTATTTTCACGCATTAATGGCCATGACCAAAGAACAGTAATGCAAATAATTCTTAATTTTCAGTTATAAATGAACGAATATGGTGAAAACCGTGGCGCAGATGCCAGTGGGGGGCAACTGAACAGTTATCATTGAAAATTAAGCCCTATGTGCATCAATGTTATTTTAGTCATGGTTATGGAAGCATCAAAATACGCAAAAACACTTTTTTTAGAAAAATCACAGAAAATTAGTGCTTACCCCAAACGGACTTCTGAAAAAAGCTTTTGAAGAAAAAAGAAAGATCTTCAAGGCTATTTGGGTCTCATAACCATTGGTTGTTGCCCGACCAATCCCCACGCACCTAAAATAAGCCTTAAAGACGAGTATCAATAAGGCTACTACAGCAGCGCCATCTGTCGACGTTTCTTGCAAAGTTTGAAAGCCTGATTCTTTAGCTTTAATTTAAGACCAAGTCTATCCAAATCGGTTAAAAAATGGCTGACTTATTTCAAAGACTATTTTGTCCCGTTTTTTTTGGGACACCCGATACATTAGAAATTCGGTCAGTTGGGCTTTTACATTACAAAATTAGTCTGAGTTTTCCTTACAAATCATTAGGCTCATGATTTACTCGCTAACTTAGTTACGGTACCGTAAATTTGTATGGCACCAATTGAAAGTCCAGGCTTAAGTCGCTATCGGTATTATCTCAGTTTGTTGATTTGTGGACCCAAAAGTGACTGTATTCATTTTGCAGCTAGGCAGTCTGGGATCAGTTTGCAATACCTACTGTTTTCAGATTGGTGGTGTGCTGATGCCTAAAAGAACAGTCGGCGACTTTGAAAGTGCCCATGCCACCTCGACGATTCACTTATTGGTCGATCGCGGTGGAATATTTTCAAAGTCCCCGAGGCTGTACATTGAGGTGTATCGAAAAAAACGAGTTTTGGAATTTCGTTTTGGAATAGTCGCCAAAACTTACCTGAGAACAAAGTTTGTTTAAGGTTTTGCTATAGTTCAACGTTTTCAGCCCTCTACCGCCCCTCAAATATTAGGTTATTTCGAAATCTCAAGTTTACAATGAAGATTTTTTTTAAATGCAATATTTATTGTTTTTCTATCACTAGTAGGCTCGGAGTAGATTTTAAAGATCACTAAGGGCCGTTTTTTTTCATCTCTAGTTAAATTTAGCTACCTACTAGATTTGCCATTGCCATATAGTTTCAAAGACAGTTACCTTTAATCAATCAAGTTGCTGGTGCGTGCATGACAGAACTTGTGACAGTACTGGTTGACGTCTAAAGTTCAAACGTTATATTTTTGTGCGTATTTTAGTTTTTGAAGGCGCACCAAATATAGGTCGCTCGATACTGTTTCTAGTGTAAATTGCCTTTAAAAAATTCTTATTAACTCGAACGGGAAGCACAGAAACTCGAATAAAAATCGTACGAAAATATAACGACGTTTGAACTTTAGACGACAACCAGTACTGTCATGCATGCACCAGCAACTTGATTGATTAAAGTTAATTGGCTTTGAAACTGTATGACAATGGACATCTAGTAGGTAGCTAAATCTATCTAGAGATGAACAAAAAGGCCCTTAGTGGTCTTTAAAATAGACTCTGAGAAAAACAATCAATATTGCATTTAAAAAAATTATTCGTTGTAAACTTGGAATTTAAAAATAACCAATATTTGAGGGACGGTAGAGGGCTGAAGATGTTGAACTATCGCAAAACCTTAAATAAACTTTCTTCTTAGAATAGTAAAAGGTAAGTTTCGGCGACTATTCCAAAACGAAATTCCAAAATTCGTTTTTTTCGATACACCCTACTGTACATATTGTACAGGATCAGAGCTGGGTCGAATACTGCGAAAAAGTATTCGAATACTAAATACTAAATTCTTGTACTTCAACTACTTCGAATACTAAATAACTCAGACAAAAAATATCTTAAATATCGAATACCAAATACTCCTTTAAAAAAGTAATCGAATACTTTGACCGAATACTTTAATGGAAAATTAAAATTAAAATAAAAGCAATGTTAATAAAAAAAATTGTATTTTCAAAGACTAATTACAATAAGTAATTGCTAAACTTATTTGCCTTCAGATAGACACCACACATTATTAGGTAATAATGAAAATTTTTAATTTCATTTGATTTTAATACTATCACACACAATATCACAAATTATCTACCGGGTGGCCGATTCAAGACAATCCAGTAGTAGGTAATAACTTTTGAACGGAATAAGATATCGACTTGCGGTCTTCGACAGATTCCTTGGCATTGTGTGGGACATGTTTCACCATAGCTTTGACCTTGTTCAGTTTGCGCATTTCACCCCCACCCAACCAATGTCAAAATCTTAAATGTCAACACACCCCGTGTCGTGTATCAAGTGAAAGCCCTTGGAAAATGCTATTCACTGTTGTAAGCAGTTTGATAATTTAGCGAACCGTTTTCATGTTAGAGACAAAAATGCAATTTAATATAAATTAAAAATCCGTGGAAAGTTTTGAAAAACTCAATGAAAAATTTGTTGATATGTGGACTAAAAATGTGACTTACTAGATGTCTAGTGAGTTTTATTTGTTATTAACTTTTTTGGAGCATTAATTTTAGCTGTCCCACACGGACCAACGTGAGAACCAATAGTGACCTATTCAAACAAAGCTAATAACGATTAAACTCGCTAGACATCTAATCAGTCATATTTTTAGTTCACACATCAACAAATTTTTCATCGAGTTTTTCAAAACTTTCCACGGAATTCTAATTTTAGTAAATTCGAATACAGTACATTTTTGTCTCTAACATGAAAACGGTTCGCTACATTCTCAAACTACTTAGAACAGTGAATAACATTTTTCAAGAGCTTTCATTTGATGTATGACTCGAGGTATGTTGCCATTTAAAAAATTTTAAATGGCAACATACCTCGAGACTTTGATTGGGTTGTTGGTGAAATGCGCAAACTGAACAAGGTCAAAGCTATGGTGAAACATGTCCCCCTCAATACCAAGGAATCTGTCGAAAACCGCAAGTCGATATCTTATTCCGTTCAAAAGTTATTACTACTGGATCGTCTTGAATGGGCCACCCGGTATGTCGATTACAATACAACAATACACACCTTCACCACTGCTTTCATGCACATGTTCGTTCTCGATCCTAAACCGAATGATAGGCGCGAAATTCAAATAAAAGTATTCGAACAATTTTCGAATATTTACTCTAGTATTCGGATTCTTCGAATACTAACTACCTTCCGAAAAAAAATATTTGAATACTAATTACTTTCCAGAAAAAAGTATTTAGTACTAAATACTCCGAATACTACCCAGCTCTGTACAGGATGGTTCTTTTTTCACTGCTGAGAGTCGGCTGAATTAGAAAAATAGCGCAACTTCTTTCTAATTAACCGACTCCGTATCTTTTACCGTTTAATAAATGAATGGTAGATGAGATTGGTAAGCAATGAAAAAGGTTATATCAGTTAAACGTTTCCTTTTGAAGAGCCAGTAAAATGACTCCACATAGTTGGGCCCTATTTCACAACTGAACTTAGGGCCGTTCACAAATTTTACAGACGTCTTGTAATTTTAGATGTTTGGCAAGCCTGTTAGCTGGTTTAGTGGCATACCAGGAAGAAGTTGGCACTAGAGTGGTAGATAGCGTTCTAGAAGACATACGTCTTGGCATGGAAATCAATCTGCCAAAGTACAATCAGCGGCGAGTGTCTCAAGTGAAATATCTGGGAGAACTTTACAACTATCGCATGGTGGAGAGCGCCGATATTTTTAAAGTATTTCCATTTTGTCCCAAGTTAAAAATACCTATTTAACCATTTTTTACAGGTCCTATATTCCTTAATAACATTCGGCGTTTCTTTGGATTCCAGTGCGCCATCACCATTGGATCCCCCTCACCATCTCTTTAGGATCCGGTTGGCATGTGTCCTATTGGAAACTTGTGGTAATTTTCAGAACCGTTTTAATAATAGTCCAGGCGCAGGGTATTTTGGCATCCGAAGCAGTCCGGAAGTTTTGAAATTGGTGATTTTGTAATTTCAGGGGTCTCCTAAAAGTGTTTTCCATTTTTGTCGTTACTGGTGCATCTTACGACAAAAATAGTTATTATAAAACAGAAAGAGTATAAAATTTACTACGAATTAGGTTATATTCTATTAAAATGATAGACAATGTGCCATAAAATAGTTGGGACATTCCATTAGAAAAAATTGACTTTTTGACCAATGAAGTTGATGATGTTTAAAAATTTGCAGAGTACACCCTGTAACTATTTGACCCAATTTGAGTCCAGGGGTGGATACACCCTACATTAGACTTCATGCCAAATTAATATCGTTTCCTCATTTCAGACTGTAACGATGTTACAGCTTTTTGAAGTTAGGCCTGCACTTGACATAAAAAAGGGAAATTCTTGATTTTCTTAAAAACGGTTGATTTTTGGCTTAGCAATTCTTGGTAAAAGTTCACCTAGAATTAAACGTAGATTCCAAAAAGATCATAATAAACAGGGTGCTCCATTTAAAATAAAGAAGTTAGTACCTATTTCCGGTATAACCGGAAGTGCGCCATTGATGAAAATATTTTACGTCGATTCAAAATTAATTGAAACTCCTGTGTACAAATTTTCATGACGATGCTAGAAACAGTTCTCCAGATACGGCTAACTGACGCTCGTCGGGAGATACCCTGTATAGGTTAATAAAAAATTAGTATGTAATACACGTCTTCAGTTTGTAAGATAAAGAGGATGCTAACACAGTGTGTCAACATGAATAAGAATATAATGCACGTATAGTTTGGTTTCCGAGTTGCCATCGAAACACGCAGGTAAAAAAGATCTCATTGGGTAAAAATCAGCTGTGACAGACTTCCAGCCAATGAGTGAGCGCGCAAGGGAACCAACATGCGCGCGCCGCTCAGGTAAAAGTGAAAACGTTTATTAAGCGATTTAACATAAAAATTAAAATTTTAGTTTTTCTTCCTAGAATTGACACTCGATTGTACTTGCTCGCTATGCCGAAACTATTTAGTTTACCTGGAAAATGCATTGAATCTCGAAATTCTATACTCTTCTTTTTTATAACGTTTCTTGTGGTAAGATGAGTAACGATATAAATGGAAAATACTGCTTTTTGTCCCCATCTTGCCAATATAGGAGCGCCAGCGGCAAAGTTAGGATGGTGCAAAATGAGTATGTCCCCTGAATCTACAAGACTCCTAAGTTTCAAAACTTCCGGACTTAGGGGCTGATTATCCCAAGTTGGTTTGTGTCATGAGGTAACGCCATACCTCTGATTAGGTGCACAACTCATAAGATGGCGCTAGTAGTACGATTTTGCTAGATTTTGCAGATTTCTGCTGCATTGCGTCTCATTATCGATGACTTTCAAGCTGAAACAGATTGTTTTCGGTACGTTCTAATGAGGACACTTCGTTTCAGCATGAATTTCTTCGATAGTGAGGTGCAATTGATATAATGTTGCCCGAAGTCAAACCTCATTCACAACCACTTTACGAACGTGACATGACAAAGTTTAACAATTGTCAACAATTACTAGAAAAGTCAGAAGCTGTCATTAATAATTGTTGACCGTTGTTAAAGTTTGTTATGTTACGTACGTAAAGTGGTTGTGAATAAGCTCTTACTGCTAGCGCATGAGTTATGCACCTAATCAAGTTATATGTCGTTACGTCATGACATAAACCAACTTGGAATCAGCACCTTATTCGGTATAGTAGCTTTTTGCTCGCCTTGGCTTCTGGACTACAAAGAAAAAACCAATCATTTTTCTTCAGGAACTTACTTCAGCAGTGGTAGCAGCAAAAGGCGCTTGGATTATTATTTAATTTTCCTACAATCATATTATTGGTTCAAACGCGAGTTTTGGAAAGACGCATTCCCTCCCACACTTGAGCACATATTTAAAGATACTCTAACTACGTTAAGACCAAAAATTAAACTATTCCAAAGCTATGAAGAGACCCAGATCGAATTGAACAATATCAGAGTCACCCTAGGGATTGGTAAAATATTTTCTGTTTTTTATTGAACACAGCTAATAATGTTTTTTAGACAAGATTACTGGCGAACTTAAGGAAAATAAAAATGATGACGAAGACGGTTTAGAGACGATTGCCGAGACCGATAATGAAGAGCAAGGTGAAGATGAAATTTCTGAAGGTGTAACAGCAACAATAACTGACGACACAGCCACAGAAGATGAGACAGTGGACCATACTCAAGGTTCTGACGAAGAAGGTAATTTTTGTTTGTTTAGAATTTAGATAGTTCTTAATTTAACACAATCGTCTCAGGTGAGCCAGAAGTGAGCGAAGCTGAGCAGGAACAAGTATCTGAGTCATTAGCAATCCCAAGTGGCCCAAGAAAAGTTGAATGCCCAGAAGATGAAGATTTTCTGACTGCCCTCGACAAGATGGTTTCAGAAAATATCCAAGAGAGGATGCGCGAACCTATAAAGGCATCTAACGTTGATATATCTGTTCCAGTCGTTTTGAAGTCTACTAAGAAAACTTATGAGCAGTTACAGGTAACGGTGATTGGTTTAAATAGATGATTTTGAAAAATTGTGTTCAGGATTCAGACAACACAGACCAAAATAAAATTGGTTTTGTTTTGATGGTCCGTAAAGGAAACAAGCAACAATATAAAAGTTTTGAAGCCGACATTAATTCAGAGCTTGCTCAAAACTTGAGGGACCAGGAATTGGCTCAGAAGGAAGAGAAGGAGAGAGTAAAACGTTTAACATTAAATATTACAGAAAGGTTAGAAGAAGAAGACTATCAAGATATGATTCAACAACAGAACAAACCAGTAACGCAAAATTTAAATAGAGAACGAAAGAAATATCAACACCCTAAAGGAGCTCCAGATGCTGACCTAATTTTTGGCCCTAAGAGAGTTCGATAATGGTATTTGGGGATTTTTATCTGGAATACACTGGTTTATTATAAGATACAAACAGGACAATGCTCCCAAGAGTTTGAAAAAGGAGTCTTTGATACACTGAAAGTGTGCAGCTGAAGTTAACTTTACGTTCCAACATTTTGTTTTTTCATAATGGATGCTGTTTTAAAAATAATAATCTTGAATAAAATCAATTTCGTTGTTTTAATTATAAAATTCACTTAATGAATAAGAAACATTGTTCTGGAGTTACTAATCGGCATCTTCAAACTCTTCTTCAGCATTGCCATTGTTATAATTGTACTGAATGTTCACAGAGTTGTGTCTTAATCTTTCTGCTAAATTATTGACCTCAGATTCAGGCTCCTCTATGCACATTTCAGATTCCTCAGCATCTGCATAAAGATTCTCTTCATTATCTTCATCATCATCATCTACATCTGCTGGATCTGGATTGAGTTCTTGACACTGTTTGATTGACTCGTAAATTGATGAAACATGCGCAGGCTCCTCTGGCACCAAAATTAGTTCAGAGAGGTCAGGCTCAGATTCTGCATCACTATCATCTTCATTCCGTATCGTATCAGTACCTCCATCGTTATCTAAAATGAAAATGAACGTACAGGAAAGGATATATTGAAATATGAAAAAGGGTCCTGTGTGTGTACGTACGTTAGTACGTTTGTAAACACGCCACAGCCAAAACCACCGGATCGATTTGGCTGAAATTTGGTACGTGGGCATTTGATAACTTAACTTAGATCTGAAAAGCTTTTGGAGCCAATCGTGCAACTGCAAATGCCATTTTGGCACATCAACTTTTAATTTTAAATGCAAACCCGCATTTTTCACGTCACCATAGGAAAGGCCTTCACATTCTGTTTCTAAATTTTTTCACTCAATGCCCTTTTGACCAAAAATTAAAAAAAATTAATTTTTATCGGACTTTAAAATCGCGGAACCGCCCAAGCCCTGAACCGATTTGGCTGAAATATTGCACATGTGGATTGTGTTACGCGTCGAAGAGCTGAACTAATTTTGGACTCAATCGGCCCACGGAAAGTGCCGTTTTGGCACACCAATTTCCAAATTTAACATTATTCTCTCATTTAAAAATCCAAAGCAAATTTTTGAAAGAATAATTGTCACCATCAGAAAGGTCTTCAAATTCTGGTTTTAAATAAGACAAAATTAATTCGCATTTAGTACCCTTTGGGTAGAAAAATCGAAATTTTGTAATAACAATAAGACCACATTATAGCCGAAACTACTGGATCGATTTGGCTGAGATTTGGTACATAGAGATTAGGTGACCCAGTGACGCGCTGAAAGGCTATTGGAAGCAATTAGTCCACGGGAAGTGCCATTTAAGCATATCAAGTTTAAAATTTAAACACAAAACGCGGAAATCAAAGACCCACACAGAGGAGGTTCCAGCCACTTCTCTGCCTTTGTAAATCTGTTCTTGGTAACCTCACGGGATGACGTGTTTACTTATTCTAGGTATCTTATACATAACAAACCTGGTAGAGTAATATGGGGATCTGTCAAAATGTAAATGCATTCTTTATCATGAACTGTGGGGTCCTTTGAAACGGCATGCAAGGAGATATTGAAGTACTCCAAAGAAAATCCATTGTCGCCCTCTTTTTGCCAACTCAATGTTATAAATAAGGGAAATCATATTAGTTTTTACATCTTATTTGTGTGTATATACTAACCGTTCACTCACAAACAATGTACCCTCACCAAGAACTCGCTTATCCAAAATTGCCCGGACACTGCGTTCAGTTAGCTTCAGCGGTGACTCTGGGGTGCGAAATGATGTAATAATAACCATTTTTCAATTAATGTTTACGTTTTTACTCGAATACTGCAACTGCAAATAAGACAAATAACAATAACCCTGTGCAATAACCTCAAAATGCAAACAAGTACTCTTCTTTTTCATAAACAAAAATTGCGCAGGCGCCAATTGCTGACTACTCTACTCTATTCAACTCTACTACTCAATCGTGTTCCGGGTGTGTTCTGCTCTGTGCGTGAGCCTGTCATTATTGTCATTGTCAAGATTGTCAATGTCTTGTAAATAAAAATATTTCTTAATGGGAAAGCCATTTTTTTGAAGATTCAGTTAATATTCGAGTTAAAATGGAGCCACAAAAGACGTCGTTCTATAACGAGATATCCCTCATGATGTTTGGTTTCGGCGACAGCCATAAACCGAATCCAGAGACAGTACGGCTTGTGGAAAGTATAGTTGTAAAACAGCTTCGGACTATTGTGCAAGAAGCCTTAAAATACTCTGACGGTAAGAATCTGAAAGGAAAGGAATTGATCTTCCTCATGCGCCACAACAAACACAAAATGAGAAGATTTGTTCGATTCTTAAAAAACAAAGAGACAAAAGACATCCTTCATTCTAAGAATCCCTCTGATATTGTTATTGATGAGGATCCAAGACCCAAAAATGAACTCATGGAATTCATAGAGGAAATTGACGAAACTGGTGAATTTTCAGATTTATCCGAAGTAGATGAGGTTAAACAAGAACGTATGCTACGAGCTGATAGAATCTCACAAGTACTTGATGAGAAGAGATATCTGGAATTTTGCAAGGCCAGATCTGTAAATTTTTCGAGTAGGGATATAACTCATAGAAATTCGGACAAGCTGAGACTTTGGCTTAATCCCCTGAAAGACATTAATTTTAGTGCTAATGCACTTTTGGTCTTGCAGTATTTGGCATATCAAACTGTGGCGGAAATTACTGACTTTGCTTTACTTGTTAGGACAGATGGAAAGACGGGGACTGACCCCTTAAGACATCTTTATGGTTCTTATTATAATTCCACTATGTTTAATGGTGAACATAGGGCTAATTTGAACACTAGTAATGTTTATAGTGGACAACCACCAATTAGTGTAAATGAAATAAAAGAAGTTATGAGGAGAGTGTACTGCCCTCAAGCGGGTAAACTTAACTTTGGTGCAAAGGTTCCTGAGACCCATTATTTGTTTGCTTTGTAATCTTATAGTAAAAATTTTTTTCTACATTATTGAGTGTTTATTTTTCAAGTTCCCTTTTACTTTTGATTTAAATAAAGTATGTTCATCAGAACAATAATAATAATTCGTTTATTTATAGCAAGAGATAAATTCGAAAATTTTACTGGTTGCAGAGTAAGCTCCCTTTCAATTTATATTTAAAAAAAACGCGAAAGTTACTAAAAACTTCAAAAATCTTCAAAATTGCGTTGAAACTCCCAAAAATTCCAGAGAACTGTTTTAGCAAAATCGCTGTGAGTTAACCAGTTAATTAAACCACAACGATAAATTGCTAAAAATGACGGCAAAATCACAAATTCTAACAAAAAAGTCGCTACAAGTAGAAAAATTACAAAATGTTGGAAACCTTTACGCAAAAATTTGCGCCAAACTTCGTCAAAAAATCGCACAACGAAAATTTTCAAAAGACGATAAAAACTGGCGGAAAAATTCCAGAGAACTTTACGCTAAAATTGCAGCTTCAAAATTGCCAAATTTGATTTGAGAAATTGCTGAAATATTGCTAAAAGTTTCCGGTAAATTCTCAAAACTCCAGAGAATTGTACCTACACCAAGATCGCTAAGTGATTGACCCCTCGTGATTTATGAAAACTTCTTACATCCTCGGAAAAAGCCATAATAGAACCTATGTATACAGGGTGCGAGATTAAAACTCCACAACGCTATAATAAGCCAATATAGGTCCCTAATATGTATACAGGGTGTTTCTATATTCATATAGTATCCTAACTCCGGGACGTACCCTCATGCGCCGGGCTCCATGAGGGCGGACCGAATTCCCGGGGTTAACTGGGAATTTCAGACCAGATTTAGGAGGATACTGGAGGCCTCAATGCGGCAAATGGGGTCGAAAGACACCCATAGCTGCTCTGAGACTTCGGGACCTAGCAGTCTGAACAGAGGGACTGGAAGACTGATACTTCTGTTGTCTCTGTACGGAGGGAAAAAAAATACCTCGCGGTTGCGTTACGGACAGGTTGATAACTGGACCTATCAGACTTTTGTGACTAGGGACTAATTGTGACTGATGGGACTGAAAAAGACACCGCAGTTGCACCAGGTGCCATATGACACTGGCAGACCCTCAGGGACTGTGGCACCAACAACCAGTTGTGGCTAATGGGGCTGTCCACCAGGAACCATCGGCCACAGGGGGTGAAGATGTCTGCAGTCTGTACGGA
The DNA here is from genome assembly GCA_963924575.1 of Pycnomerus fuliginosus. Lineage (NCBI taxonomy): Eukaryota > Metazoa > Arthropoda > Insecta > Coleoptera > Zopheridae > Pycnomerus > Pycnomerus fuliginosus. The sequence continues at coordinate 24,475,895 of OZ004618.1, read as the reverse complement.
AGGGTAGTTATAGTGCTGCGCAGGACGCTAGGGACTAGTTGTGACTGATGGGACTGACAAGTATACCACGCAGTTGCACAGGTAGGTACCGTGACACTGGGAGACCCTCAGGGACTGTGGCACCAACAACCAGTTGTGGCTGATGGGGCTGATGTCCACCAAGAACCGTCGGCCACACTGGGGGAAGATGTCTGCAGTTTGTAACATAGAGGGACATAAATTGATACCTCAACTGAACCCTTTAAGGGTACACTTTAAGCTGCCTTCGACACCAAGAAACCAGGTGTATCCGGCAGGGCTGAAAAAGACCTGCAGGTTATAGTGGGTTCGCGGGACGAAGCGTCAACAAACTCCCTAAAGAGCAGAAGTACCCGCCGCGTGGTATAGCAAAGCGGGGTGGCTTTTCTAGCACCCGATTAACGCTATTCAGTTTCTACTGCAGAAGTGCTGGGTCTTTGCAGAACCGGGGTTCCTGTAGGAAATGGATAACTGTCACAGTGCGGGCATAATGGACCATAAGGTCTGAATGCAGCGGACCCGTCAGGGAAACGCACCGCAGAACGAAATACTAACTCCGGGACGTTATTCCTTGCATCATTCTAGGAAGAAAAGTTCCTATGGACGTATATATCCGGAAATGCTATAAGGGAGCTACGCCCCTTAAAAGGGGTACTTAAAAAATCAGTTTTCTGAAAATTTCTCGAAAAATATGAACAATAGGATTTTGAAATTCAGAGTAATGGTTAGTGCTATAAAGAGCTTTTTCTTCAATTTTTTCATATTTTTAATAACATCAGAGGTGGCAGTTCTTGGGGGGCCTTACACATTTTTTTACATTTTCTTCTGTTGTGGGCCTTTTTTTTGCCAAATAATAATAAAATCCTAATCTCTGGTCTATTCCACATAAAAAAGGTGCTCTTGTTGAATGTGGATAGGGTGAACCATTTTCGAATAAAATGATTCCAGTTAGTTTTGGGGACGAAAATTTGTGATTACCACTTTGTTTCATCTACCTAATTAGGGAAAATAAAGATGGAGGTTGATTCCTTACATCATTTTAGGAAGAAAAGTTCATATTAAGATACGGCAGAAAATGTTTCCTAAAAGAGCTATGGTCCTTCGAATGGACGTCTCGGAAAACATATTATTCGAAGGACCATAGCCCCCTTAGAAATTATTTACCGCCACATGTCCATATGAACTTTTGTTTCTAAAATTACGGAAGAAATCATATTCTGAGTTTATTTTCGCTAATTAGGTAGGTAAAATAAATGTTACAACGGAAGTTTTCGCGCTCTAAACCAATCAAAGTCACTTTAATCGAAAAGGGGGCGTTTTAGCGACATTCAACAAGAGCCCCTTTTCTGTGTAGAATCGACCATCGATTAAGATTTTATTATCATTTGGTGAGAAAAATGAATACAACAGAAGAAAATGTAAAAAAGTGTGTAAGGCCCTTCAAGAACGCACGCCTGTGATGTTATTAAAAATCTGAAAAAAAGTGAGGTGAACGCTCTTTATAACACTAACAACTGTTCCAAATTTCAAAATTCTATTCTTAATATTTTTCGAAAAATTGTAAAAAATTTGATTTTTTGAGTACCTTCTTTGAAGAGGCGTAATAACTCCCTTATAAAGCATTTCCGGACATATGTCCTTAGGAACTTTTCTTCCTAGAAAGATGTAAGGAATAACGTCCCGGAGTTAGGACTATGAATATAGGAACCAAAAACAAAAGGAAAGGATCCTATACGATAGTGGCCCAGAAAAAATCAGATCTAGACGATTCCAAAATTTGATTTTTGCTGTATGGGAGGTATAATAAAGTGTTCTTACAACATTGAATACAAAAATATAGAAATTTTCCCAGGCGATCATATTTTTATGTGGCTCTAAACCAATTTGGGCCCCGAAAATGACATTTTTACAATTTTTTTTCTCGGAAACTAGAAGATATGCCCCACTTTCATCTTTCTACCAAACATTCACCTAGCCCTCGCTTACCAAAATTTAAAATTTGGTAGAGATGGCTGATGGGCCCAGGCAGTCGCTTTATTGTATAGGGTCCTTTCTCGTAAAACACTATACTTATGTACTTGTTGTCAACTTTTCATTTTAAATGGACATACCTATCCAGTTTTTGAGGAAGTCTAACAGCTAATTTTTTTCTGCGTCTTTTGATGTGCAAATAAGTTGAGTTTGGTATATAATAAATTTTGGAAATAATAAAAATTATTCGAAATAAGAGTGTTGTGTCGAAAACCACGACCTCTGTGAGAGGTGGGGACTACTAGCTTCCATGATGTCAAAGACATCTAAAGAAAACTAGCGGCTGACAAAGTCAGCTCGGCCCCGGGCATCGACACTACTCCTGTTTAGCAACAGGTGGCGTGAATGCAATGATTTGATCTTGACAATGAAAAATTAAAAATTCTTCACTGCCAAAATCAAAACGAAAGCGGCTGGTTTGAGCTCATGGTCTCAAACAGGGAACGACAGACAGCTGTTTCGATCTCTTGGATCTCATCAGTGTCGTGCACCCCGAATGAAACCACTGGAAACCACAAACTCAAACCAGCCAACCTTTAAACAGAAAAAGCGACGAAATAAGAGTGTTGTGTCGAAAACCACGACCTCTGTGAGAGGTGGGGACTACTAGCTTCCATGATGTCAAAGACATCTAAAGAAAACTAGCGGCTGACAAAGTCAGCTCGCCCCCGGGCATCGACACTACTCCTGTTTAGCAACAGGTGGCGTGAATGCAATGATTTGATCTTGACAATGAAAAATTAAAAATTCTTCACTGCCAAAATCAAAACGAAAGCGGCTGGTTTGAGCTCATGGTCTCAAACAGGGAACGACAGACAGCTGTTTCGATCTCTTGGATCTCATCAGTGTCGTGCACCCCGCACACCTCTCACAGAGGTCGTGGTTTTCGACACAACACTCTTATTTCGTCGCTTTTTCTGTTTAAAGGTTGGCTGGTTTGAGTTTGTGGTTTCATTCGGGGTGCACGACACTGATGAGATCCAAGAGATCGAAACAGCTGTCTGTCGTTCCCTGTTTGAGACCATGAGCTCAAACCAGCCGCTTTCGTTTTGATTTTGGCAGTGAAGAATTTTTAATTTTTCATTGTCAAGATCAAATCATTGCATAAAAATTATTGTCAACCTTTCAATCTGTTAATGCTAAATTTGCGAGTGTGCGGTCAATAAAATTGTTGACATGCATTTTGCGTGTCAGAAAATAACATATTTTAATTGTTTTGCTAAGTTTTCTACCAGATCCACAGCACATTCGAAAATTTTGAATAAAAAATATTCAAATTTTGCCAAAAAGTTATAATTATTTTCGGAATCGGAACTAATTATGAACCAACTCTCTTTGCACATGCAAAAACATTAGCTTAGACTGAGTGAAAAAAACCGGGTATGTCCATTTGAAAATGAAAAGTTGACATCCATTTGACATTCAAGTTGAAACTACCTTGGGTTTGTAGCGTTTAAAATGAGCAATTTCATTTGGTTTTTGGTTTACTAAATCGGACCACCAATAACAAAGTTAGCGCTGTGGAATTTTAATCTCGCATCCTGTACATCCTGGCAACTCTGAAATAGAGGTCGCTCGTGCAATGTCAACTGTCAAGTGTCAACTTTACTTGTCAGTTGTCATCTTTTGCGCTTGCCCACTCACTTCCACTCACTTCTGCCTTCTGCAAGCTTGTAAGGGGTTATTTCTTTCGATTCCCCATTTCTGTTTAAAATAAAAGTTGATATCGCAGAGCAAAATGACTGAAGATGTCCAGAGGAAGATCCAGTCTGAGCTGGAATATTTTAAGATTACTCAGAAAGGTGAGAAATTGCGTAGGTGTTTGTTAAACATAACCCATCTTTTATTTACAGAGTTGCAAAAAGCAGTTTCTACCAGACAACAACTCGATAGTCAGCTAAATGAAAATATAATTGTTAAGGATGAGCTAGAAATTCTACCAACAGATGCTAGGGTGTTTAAATCTGTCGGCCCAGTTCTCATCAAAACGGAGCTGGTGGAAGCAAAACAGAACGTTAGCAAACGCATGGATTATATTAACAAGGAGCTTAAACGGATAGATGATTTGATCAATTCATTGGAAAAGAAACAAGACGGACAGAGGGAAACCCTTCAGAAGCTTCAACACCAGTACCAACAAGCTCAAGTTAAAGCAGCACTTCATGCGTAGATCCACGAATGCTTTTGTTATAACAGGAAGCTTACTACTTGGAAGAATTTAATTTGGTTACATACTTGTATTTGAAATAAATAAAGCTAATTTATTAACGTAATTTTGGTTTCACACTTTAATTGCTCGAAACGAAAATGTGTAAAAATAAAAATAAAGAAGGGAACACGAAGGATCGGGGCCTAACACTTTGCACTTTGCGTTTTTCCTCCGTAAGAAAAGCATTGTGCAAAGTAAAAGCTGCAATTTTTTTTAGTGGAATAGGCTATGCTCCTGTCACAGACAGATTGCTCCTGCTGAGCAGTATCTGTGAGTATCTGCTCAGGAATTTGTTGAGAAGTAGGTAGCAGCAGTGGCGTAGCTAGTATAGGACGCGCCGGGTAAGAGATAGAGGGTTGCGCCTATTAATAATAATAATACCCCATTACCTTCAACTGCCGTATCTGAATAATTTTTAATTTTCACTACTTTTTACTTTTTACATAACTGTCAATATAGGTACAGTCGAGAAAGTAAGTCGTGCACCCAACTCTTGAGGGTTACGCTCAGAATTTATGAACCCGCCTTCGGTGGTGGTGGATTTCCATGTCACTAGAACCGGCACCAATTAGGGGTTGTAATGCTGGGTCAAAAAACCTAGGACTGTAAGCAAGTTAAGAATTATTCGCTCAAGAATTTGGCATAAAGTGCATTATTTAGTTTTTCGACTGTACCTACACTTATTAACAATAAGTAGGTAATTATTAACAATTTATACAAACAGGAGCTAGTCAAAATCTTTGCGCCTTGATTTCTTCTCTGCAAAAAGATTTATTTAGATCAACCAAGTTTAACTTTCTTCCAAGATATTTATTAAGCGGAAATCTAATTAAATGGCGAGTTGACATTTATATTTCAAGATAAATCAAATAAACTACAATTTGGGCACTGTCATCTGCATTGCAGAGGCTGAACTAACGGACAAAATTTAAATGCCAAATTTCTGAGTGTAGGCAGCATAATTTACAAATGGATTCCAATGTCAGAACATTAAATTAATTTTTGTCTTGGTAAGTTGGTGTTTCTTTATAAAGCAATTGACCTCATGTTGCGCAGAATGTAATTCTGGATATGCCACAAAAATTTCAGATCGTATCGTAAAACAATAAAGCCTGTAGTCAAGTTTCCGTAAAAAGTGTATGTAAAGTTGCCTAAAACCGTTTCGTGCCTCCCCTTAAAATAGCTAAACTACTTGGGGCGGGTTGTACTGTCGTATTACCAAATATTTTATTCTGGAGTTAACGCTAACCCCATTACGATACCATATAAACAATTGTTGTCAACAATTTGTTGCTATAGAATTTTTGAAGGATTAATTTTAACACAAGATTAATTGTTTGGTAGGTATACAACCCGCCCTAAATCTAGTCGGTGACATGTGCTGCGCAAATAATTTTTTATGAATTTGTGTCATTTATAACTTACCCCAGTGCCCGACACTTGTGTAAAATTATTTAAATGAGTATAAATATTTAAAGGATTATGTGACAACAGTGATTAAAAACTTTTCGTTCCTTGATTTTAGGCGCACAACACAAGTGCATACTTAATAAGAATTAACTTTGCAACTAAACCCCCAATAAGTGACGGGAGGTATTGAAATGATGACAACAATTTAGTTCATTTTCTCGTCAAATTTCTCAGAACCAAACAAAAGCGGCAAACTGCTATAAAGTGTGCTTAATAAAAATAGTAATTCATGGGAACGCACAATGAAGGAAAAACGTTCCATTGCTAAAAGAAAACAATGCCCATTATCAAACTGAAATGTTTTGACTACGCGCCTACCGACCGACCAGCACTAAATAATAATTCCGGTACCTTTTTAGAGTGATATCGCCGCCGCCGCCCCAATTGTAAAATTCTTGGTAATCGTTTGCTGTTCGGGACCATTGTTTATTAGCATTAGGCCATATTTCTTGGCAGCGCTATAATTAGTAAACTTTTAAAAGAGCGGCCGTTAGGCGTTTTCAGCGGCGCCGACGAGGATCTGGCGCCGGGCAACACCTGCTGCCCCTGCTGCCCCGGTAGCTACGCCACTGGGTAGCAGTCTTTGTTCTGTGAAGTAGGTGGCTGCGAGTAATTCAGCATTACGTTAAAAGATGTCGCCACTGTTCATCCCTCTCGATCGCTCTGTTTTCTTGGCGCATCCGCCTGCTTTACTAAAAGTTGTCAGTTCTGCGCGTACCGTAGAAGCGGATGGTTATCATAAAGTGAGTGTTTGTTACAAAATGGCGTTCAATGGAGATGGGCCCCATACAAAAAGACAACGGACAGAAACAGACTCCGCCAACAATAGGGTGAGTTAAACTTGATCCAATAAAGAAAGCCCTACAAGTGACGCAGTTCCGTCATCGTCAACCCCGTATAGGTTAGGACTCAGGAAACCACCGAGGATCTGACAAACTTAAACTAGTAGGAAAGTGCCTGTTTGTTTATTATTTACTTTTCATTTTATCTATCTAACAGCCATTATTTCGCACTGAATTAACCAGCCGGTGTTTATTTTATTGCCAAAACAATTTTTCAAAGTAAAGAACCTAATTACCTAGGCGATTGTTTTGTTTTCAAGGTAATTTGATGGACTTAACTCTTGCAGCAAAGTAGAAAATGTTGAAAGTTGTCCATTGTTATTTTATTGCCCCATGAAATCGATTGACCGAATATTATTGATGTCTTCAAATTCAGTTCAATGTATATTGTTCGTTTAATTGCATTCGTTCCTAAATCACCACTGCAAAGAAGCTACTTAAGACGTACCTAATACCCGTACCGAGGTAACTTATACTTACCTATAGCTATCGGCCTGTCAGTACAGTACCTATGTTTTAAAAATTCTTATTGGACAGTGGACAGATTCTACAACTATACCGGCCGATGACCTTAAGCAAGGCTAACCAGATGCAGTTCAACGTAGGTCAGCAGTCAACAATAAAATATTTTGGTCTACACCTTATTTAACTAATTTATTTATTAATGTCTTTGACCCATTAATTTATTCTTTGTTGTGGTAGTTTCCCTTGGACTAGGAACAAATTTCTAACGTGCCGCTGCGATGACTCAAGAACGAATTTTTGGAAAACTTCCAAGCGATTGTCAAATTTTATTAAACATGGCTTTACTTTATTTGTGGCCTCCCCTGTCTGTTCAGTTTTTTTTGGGATTATTTTATTTGACACTGTTCATAAATTTTCCCTCGAATTTTCATCTTTAAAGTAAATCTATAATCGTGAGATAATCGCTTATAATACCACAAGTGCATTAATCGGTTAAATTTTGAAAATGATTACGAAAGCTTGTTGCCGGTGGTAAAATAATGAGAACTAAATTGTCATTTATTATCTGATGAAAGCCCTCGAGCTAGCTCGAGGGCTTTAATCTTTGATAATAAATGGCAATTTAGTTCGAATTGTTTTACCTATACGGCAACAAAGCTTGAGCAATTATTTCTAAAATTTAACCGATTGCAATAGCGATGCACGAGTGGTATTCGGTAAGATTATTTCACAAATTAAACTCTTGTTTTGATAAAATTATGATTTTTTAAACCGGGGTTGCCTATACTCAAAAGCCCAATATGATGTTGCGAACGAGCCTTTATAGCTCATTGACATTAATGACGTTTGAGGTTAGGAACCGTGCAAACAAAATGTTATTGAGTTTTTAGGATATATCCAGAAGAAATCAGCGTTCTTTATGTCCAAAAACACCTAAAATATGGTTTTTGGAAAGACTTGTGTTTGGTGGTCGTATTTGTGGACCTTTATTTCCCATAATTTTGTTTAAGTGGTGATTTTTAGCAGTGAACAAATTGTGTTTAAAATCAAGTGGTCATCGGAAACGATTAAATGACTCGTGCAAACACCGATAAAATGCATTAATCACTCTTAAATGAACTTGATTGGATAGAAATTTAAAAATGAGTCTAATTGATTGGTTTAAAAGGAGATTTGAAAATAATCGTCTATAATATACATCATATTTAAATTATAATCTATTACCTAACTTCTAGCTATTTTTATAGTTTTTAATTACCCATCTAAATATAGTCGAGCAAACAGTTCTACTTAATCCTGCTATAATCCTTATACAGGCTCCTGATGGCGGGCGCCTTAAAATTCGATTTTTATTGAATAAATCAGGCACCGTTTGAGCTACAGTGACGAATTTTTGCACATTATCTAATTATCTAACATTATGTTATGTATACCAAAAGCAGATTCAATCAGGGGCGTAGGGAATGGGGGGGTTTCAGCCTTCTCCTCTCAAACTTTTTTATGCAATTTTTCTCTTATTTTCTCACCGGAATATGCAGCTCTTGTTGTAACGCTGTTCGATTAACCGTTTTCGAGAAAATTTTACTTAAAGATCCATCAGGCTTATCAAAATGGGACAATTAATTTTTATCGAGATTACAAAACTGAACGTGTGAAAACTTCCTTATTAAGGGTTTATAGTATAAAAAGACGGAAGATGTGCGCGTGGCTTCTGCGCTTAGTACGCTTGCAGGGGTGGCGCCTGAAGAGAGATAAATTGTTACAGACACGCAAGTTAGCACGCAATAGGAAATGTATCACCTGAGCTCAAGCACCAATTACGTCGTAGTGCGCTAGACGACGTCACAATTAGAAAAGGACCTTCTTATACTAGAAACCCTTATTTACTAAATAAAATTCGACCCGCAGCCCCCTTAGGATCGAGCGATTTCCGGACTAGGGATGGCAATCCCGGGATCCCGGACTAAATTCAATCCCGGAATTTTCGCAGTCCCGCAAATCCCGACAAGTCAATCCCGGGATTTTCGGAATTTCGAAGCAAAAATCAGCTGCTGCAATTACTGCAAAATCTTGACAGGAAATAATAAATACAACACATTGGTGTAAATTGATATTTGTAGAACCATTTTCGGGTCCATTGAGTCAACGCTAATGAGTGCGCGTTAGCCACAACAAACTACTGTGCTTCATTTTTTCTTATATTCTACACAAAAATAATAGTTCCTGGTAAAGAATTTATAGGGTTTTGCATGGCATTTTGCGCAAGGGCAATACTAACTTTATCCATTTATATCGGGTGTCCCAAAAAAAACCGGTCAAAATAGTCTTTGAAATAAGTTAGCCATTTCTTAACCGATTTGGATAGACTTGGTCTTAAATTAAAGCTAAAGAATCAGGCTTTCGAACTTTGCAAGAAACGTCGACAGATGGCGCTGCTGTCTTAGCCTTATTGATACTTGTCTTTAAGGCTTATTTTAGGTGCGTGGGGATTGGTTGGGCAACAAGCAATGGTTATGAGACCCAAATAGCCTTGAAGATCTTTCTTTTTTCTTCAAAAATCTTTTTTCAGAAGTCCATTTGGCGTGAGCACTAATTTCCTGTGATTTTTCTAAAAAAAGTGGTTTTGCGCATTTTCATGCTTCCATAACCATGACTAAAGTAACATTGAGGCACATAGGGCTTAGTTTTCAATGGTAACTGTTCAGTTGCCTCCCACTGGCATCTGCGCCACTGTTTTCACCATATTCGTTCATTTATAACTGAAAATTAAGAATTAATTGCATTGCTGTTCTTTGGTCATGGCCATTAATGCGTGAAAATACCCAAAAACACCTTTTTTTAAAAAATTACATAAAATTAAGGCTTAAGCCAAATCGACTTCTGAAAAAGGATTTTTGAACAAGAAAGAAAGATCTTCAAGGCTATTCGAGTGTCACACCGATTGGTCGTCGACTGACCAATCCCCATGCAGCTAAAATAAACCTTTAAAGTGGGCATCAATAGGACTACTACGGCAGCGCCATCTGCCGTAGTTTCTCATACAGTCGAAAGCCTGATTCTTTGGCTTTAATTTAAGACCACGTTCATCCAAATCGGTTAAGAAATGGCCGACTTATTCCCAAAAATATTTTGTCCGGTTTTTTTTGGGACACCCGACATTTAGTCATTCAAGCAGATTACTTTAAGCACAAAATACCTAGGTACATATCTTGTATTTTTGTATCATTTATATTCGTTATTCTATAATTATATAAAATTTTCCATTCCCGCATTTCCATTTTATTTGTAATGGCATCCACCGCTCAATAATTTTGCCGTGAGCAATCCCGGGATCCCGAAAAATCCCGGGATTGAATTTATCGAATACCGAAATCCCGAAAGTTCCAATCCCATCCGGGATTGCCATCCCTATTCCGGGCACATGTTTATAAGTAATCTTTTTTAATATTTTTGATGTAGAATCACCCTCCCCCCCAATATTCCAATGTTATTTCCGGACATCCTGTATATTCATTTACGTTTTTAGAATTATAATATGATTTTGGTTACCTACTTATTAACTGGACCTGGTGCACTCAAAGTGATGCTCATTTTCTTCTGTTACTCTATCCTAATTACATAGCCCTCCACATACCCTTTGTCTGAGCGTCTGATGGAGCTTAGTGAGCTCTCAGTATTGTATCTACACTTTGCTATATTTTGCTCTAGGTCGTTAATTAAGTTTAAAATAAGGATAATGCCACAAGTGTCATGCCGTTAGGTCCGGGACACCATAATCATCAATAAAGCTTAATACGCATTACAGGAGGCATTATACACATGCATCCGAAATTCGTAGTTTTTATTCGGTTTTATGCGAAATTCGTATATATTCTTATAAAACTGTCCCCATATGAGCATAATTATCTCGATAATTATGTACCTTCCCATACACCAAAGTACGAAATTCGGATACGGTATAAATGCGTATAATTGTTGGTAAGTGTTAAAAATAGATAGAGACGTTTCAGTGAGGCCACAATCTTCAGAATAAATCTAAAATTCACCGAGTTTATTGATGATCGTATTAAAATGAAATCATTTTATTCTCTATTTTATTCCTTCTTGTTTTCGTCCTTATCGTCAAAATAGTTTTAGGCGAGGTTTTAAGTTAAAGGCCGATTCATAACTGGGATCGCAATTTTAACCGGCAATGCTAAAATTGCGATAAAAGCAAAAACGCAAATTGTATCGCGTATGTCCCATTGAAAACAGGACAAAATATCCGATAAACACTGGCTGCATCCAGCCAGTAAATTCGGGTAAATTCCGTGAAGGGAGTACCTATTCAAAACAGGACAAAATATCCGATAAACACTGGCTGCATCCAGCCAGTAAATTCGGGTAAATTCCGTGAAGGGAGTACCTATTCAGATAGCTGTTTCACATACGTATCACCAAAGGATCGCTGGCTGTGTCTGGTGGAGCGCGCTTATTTTTTGAATTCAACAGATAGGTACTGAAATCAATCGAAAAATCGAATCGCCAAAAATATCAGATCTTTACGTTTTATTTTCTTGCTATTTCTATATTTACAAATTCTGTAAAAAAGTCGGAAAAAGTAGAAGTTTCTTAAATATTATTTTATATTGGTTGTGGGGAGGTTAAAAAGTTACTTTTACCTGATCCGAGTATCAATTCCTGTTGCAAATAAATTGAAGCCAACCACTGAAATAAATTGGAATACATTTTAAGTTGTATAGCAGGGCGTCTCATTACTTGATACCAGGTTGTTTGCGAGGGTTGTCAAGTTTCCCAGACGAAAAACAAACACTATAATTTTTTTTATGGATTTGTGGCAAGTCCTAAGTACTGATTTTGAAATGTTATTCTTGCAGGGACACACGGGAAACTACACAACCACTGAAGAACCCCGACGAAAAAGACAAGATGACAGCAAACCAAACCATGTGCTGTTGTTTACTATTATTAACCCCATGTATCCTATTACAGTGGTGAGTATTACTAACTTGAACTTGTCCTTTTGCCCATTTCATTAGCTTTTCGGTAAGACTTAAATATGTATAGCTAGCTTAGCTACTTGACTGATGTCGCTCGAATGTAAACATATTGCCCATACAGGGTGTTCATTTGAAAACTATCTACTATACAGTGAGGTTCAAAAGTTGCTTCCCCCCTTTCGAAATCTATAGTGGAGGGGCACTTCGGAAAAACTCTGGGGCACATAACTTTTATTAATTTCATGCAGTCTGAGGGTGCTGTCAAATACTTTTTTCCACTTCCGGTTTAGCCGGAAATGACCCTTAAATTGGTTTTTTAAATTGAAATCCACATTTTTTTCAACTAATTCGGAATGTACGAATTTTTGTAAGTCGAAAACACGTGTCGCACTTGACCGGTAATCAAGTCAGGGCCACCCCAGATTTTCAAAAACATCGAAGAAATCGGTGACTAGCGAAGATTTTTGAAAATTGCAAAAGCACGTAAACCTTATTTTTTTGATACAAATTCAACTCCGCAGTTAAATTTCTTCTTTACTTCGTTTTGAATTTTTCAAATTCTCTGATTTTTTACGATTGTTGATTTTTACAAAAAGAAATTAGAAAAATGTAATCGGGCAATCGAATTCGCATCAAAAAAATAAGGTTGGCGTGTTTTTGCAATTTTCAAAAATGTTCGTATTTCACCGATTTGTTCAATGTTTTTGAAAATCTAGGGTGGCCTTGACTTAATCTCCGGCCAAGTGTGGTACGTGTTTTCAACCTAGAAAAATTCGTAGATTCCGAATTAGTTGAGAAAAATGTGGGTTTCAATCAGGGCTCTGGACCCATTTCAAAAAGAGGTTCCGGTACGGTTCCGGTTCTCGATCGAAAAAAATTATAGGTTCCGGTACGGTTCCGGTTCTGGGTAAAAATAAATTTTCGGTTCCGGTACGGTTCCGGTTCCTTGCCCGCATTGCAAAAAGGGTTCCGGTACGGTTCCGGTCCACGAAATAAAAAGGGTTTCGGTACGGTTCCGGGTTCCAAAAAGGTTCCAATAGAGAAATCTGAATATTATCCAGAAGTCAAGCTAATTTCCACGTACAAGTGGAAATATTTCCAGTCATAATGTAAATTTTTTTATAAATTAGCTTGACTTCTGGATAATATTCAGATTTCTCTATTGTCACAAACCCGACAAACAGTGAATTCTTTGTTAAAAGTGGTTGATGGAACCCCGAAAATTGAAAGGGTTCCGGTTCGGTTCCGGTTCCATGCCTGCATTTCAAAAAGGGTTCCGGTACGGTTCCGATTCCTTGTCCGCACTGCAAAATGGGTTCCGGTACGGTTCCGGTCCACAAAATAAAAAGGGTTCCGGTACGGTTCCGGGTTCCAAAAGGTTCCGGTCCAGATCCCTGGTTTCAATTTAAAAAAACAATTTTAGGGTTATTTCCAGTTAAACCGGAAGTGAAAAAAAATATTTGACAGCACCCTCAGACCCTCAGACTGCACTAAATAAATAAATGTTATGTGCCCCAGAGCTTTTTCCGAAGTGCTCCTCCACGATAGATTTCGAAAGGGGGAAACAACTTTTGAACCTCACTGTATATCTCGTAAACGAAATGAGACATAAAAATTCGCTCGCGAACAGGGGCCTTATCCCCGACTTCGGCGGATCTCATCCGAATGCACATCCGCATGAAATCGAAATCCGCACGGGCGACTCTCGGATCGCCAAACGGTATTCTCGAGTTCCCCTCCGCCTGTTCGCATTTCGATCGTTTCTTCCGCCCGAGAAACGTATGCCGTAGCGTAACGGCATTCGAAAACCAATGAGAGCACCGGTTTCGCACGGCGCGGCGGTCAAGTTTGAATTTATTTGATAAATCACAACCCAAATAAATGCAAATATTCTAATTTTACAGTAGATGATTGGGTGAAATTAAAAAAAAGACATTTTATGTTCAATATTGCTATTTACCTTCATAGTTCATATAGCAGGTGTAAAGTGTAAAGTCTGGAATAAAATTCCTTAAATTTTTGTCCTTGATTTGTGGCAAAAATCCTCGGACAGGTCAATTTTATTTTTGTAATACGGACTTGATGGAGGGGACAGTTATTTTCTCACACTTTCGGTTTAACCGGAAATGGCCTTAACTTAGTTTTCTCAAATAGAATGATACTTTTTTCTCAATGGATTCGGAATCTGAGAATTTTTTAAAGTTAGAAATATGTATTTACCGGAAGTACAGTCACGGCCACCCCAGACTTTCAAAAACATCGAAGAAATCGGTCAAAAACCAAGATTTTTGAAAATCACAAGTACCTACATAGCCCAGTCAAATTAGACCTCCAGAGGACCGGAGGTTACAATAAATGTTGGAAAGCGGGAGATGATCTTAAACCCTTTAGTAGGCATCTAATAGAAATACCCTAGTTTTGCAACTTCCCAAGATGTGTGCGTATGATAGGGCGTCCAAAAAAAACGAAATTTTCTGACTTTTTTCAGTTTGTCGCTTATAATTTTTAAACGGTGCTTCCTAGCGAAAAGTTCACTATTTTCGAAATTAAAGCGCATTAAATTCTGCGTCGAAGGAGCCCCCCAAGTTAAGTTCGACCATGTGGTAGGGTCGCAAACCATGGTCAAAAACGACAATTTTGTGAAAAATTAACAAGTAGTGACTTTTCGTCGTCTGTAACGTCCAAACGGCTACTCTAATTTAAAAAACTTATAGCTTGAAAGTTGTAGACCATCAATCGCTGATTTCAAAATAATGCAGCAGAGAAGCGGCTGGAACCTCCCCATCGCGTGGATCTTTGTATTCTGTGTAGATAGTAGTCAATTCAACAGAATTTTTTTAATCCTTGACTAATTTCACAATTTTCTGACAAATACATGACAAATACCGACATCACCTCGGACATCACTCATCACATTTGACAATATGTTCCTTTTAAGGTTAATCTTTTGCCGCTTTTTTGACAATAACTGCCACTTTATGTCATCCACTGTCAGCCCGCTCCCTTTTAATGAGCAGAATTTGAAGGTCTTCCTTATGGTGACGTAAAAAATGGGGGTTTGCATTTAAAATTTAAAAGTTGATGTGCCAAAATGGCATTTCCGGTTGCACGATTGGCTCCAAAAGCTTTTCAGATCTAAGTTAGGTTACGAGATGCCCATGTTCCAAATTTCAGCCAAATCGGTCTAGTAGTTTTGGCTGTGGCGTGATTACAAACGTACGTACGTAACGTACGTACGTACGTACATACACACAGACACATTTTAAAAACCCCTTTTCTGGGTTCCTGAGACCTCAAAACGTGAAGATCTGGTGCTATCTCAAATTCGAAAATTTTAGTGATTGCAGTAACCTCCCATTTTTTTTAAATTGTGATGGGGTTGGGGAGGTTAAAAAGCATCACAAATTTAAGTCTTGGTTAAAAGTATTCAAAAAATAATTTATTTATAAATGTAGTTAAGAAATGAGACAATGAATAAAAGATCAATTTCTTCGAAATCTTTTGGACGTGGAGGGGTCAGGGTCGTTCGCAGGCTCGATGAATAGTGTGTCGCCTTCAAATAGTTGAGGCTTTAGATCTAGAAAATCAAAATAGAGCAATCCATAAACAGTCATAAGTCAGTACCTAAGCCTCAACTATTTGAAGGCGACACACTATTCATCGAGCCTGCGAACGACCCTGGCCCCTCTACGTCCAAAAGATTTCGAAGAAATAGATTTTTTAATAATAAATAATAAATAATAATTTTTTTTTTGAAATTGAAGACATTTTCCTAATCGCCCCATTAAGCATAAATAATAAGTATTAGCAAAATAATCCAACGGTAATGATTTTTGATATAAAAATTGAAAACCGAGTTGAGCAAGCAGCATCTACTTTCGTGCAAATGCCTCGATCCGCCTGGAATTATCATGCGATGCTGACGGTCGTACGAAAAGTTCCACATCGCCCGAGATTCGAATGGTACGGATCTCGAGAATACCAAAGTTGGAGGTTCGTGCGCAAACCGCATCACTTTCGCACGAAACGAGATCCGCCGAAGTCGGGGATAGGGCCCCAGGTCGATTTTTATTAACGGTAAGATCGGTGTTTAGCAGTCCATCGGACGCATTCGATGGTCTAGCAGCAACCCCAACTTTAAAATTTCAAGTAGCAACCCCCCACTTGTGACACATCATTTGATAGCTAATTTTATTACCAATCCAAATATGTTCAGCTTTTTTATATTCGGTCACCTCCAGCTCCCTATATGGGCAAATTTTAAATTGTATGAAGGCCCCCTGTGCACAAGAAATCCTCTGTAAACTGATGCAAGAATTTTGTGAAATCCATCCACTCCTTCAATAATTATACAGTAGGCCTAAAACCAATTTTGCATCTGCTTACAGAGGATTTCTTATGCTTTAAAATGATGCATCACAAAGGGCCTTCATACAATTTAAAATTTGTCCATAGAGGGCGCTGGAGGCAGTGTTGTTATAGATACATTTTTTGAAGTATCTAGATACAGATACAGATACTATTCGAACGGAGTATCTAGATACTAGGTAGATACATTTTTTTCATCAGTATCTAGATACAGATACAGATACTTGCAATAAGTATCTAGATACATATAGATACATTTCAGATACATCTGAATTAAAAAAAAATTAAAAAAAACAACCTTTATGTTGTTTCTTTTTATAGAAATAATAGTTTCTGAAATAGTTGATATTATATCTATTACCTACTGGTTCCGGTTTTCTATATTTTACAGTTATGCACCTATATAGCTGAATTTATTCCTAAACAAAAAAAAATTCATTTAGAACAGGTATGAATACCTGTTAGGCATTAGGGTGCAGAATGCAGGCAATTACTAGAGAAACGCTAATCCGCCTGACCATCGATACCCATCAGAATAACAGAATGACGCAAGCAACGCGAAGTTTTTTGGAAACAAAAATGCACATTATTTAAAAAATTGTAAAAGGGGGTCTGCTAAAGCTCGGGTACGATACAGGTATCAAGAAAGAGTAAAGCAAATAAATATTTCTAGGTACAATTGTAAACTCATTAGTTCGGTATCGGCATTTTGGGGAAAACCCAGGTTCTTCGAATAGAGTATCCCTTTGTGTTTCTATACCTGTTTAGGATCCCACCGGAAAGGACTCCTTAACACAAAGATATTGATTATTTGCGAGTGTAGAAGAAACCAAACCACTGCATTTTTGACGCTTATAACCGAGAAAAAAAAACATCTCACATTTTAAAGTTGTCGTTGTCTCGAGGTAGTTGTCAATTATTAAAATGCGAGTTAGGGTATATTGTGTATCTAAGTATCTATGAAATGTCTTAGATACAAGATACTATAAAAAATGTATCTAGATACAGATAAGATACTGTTACGATAAATGTATCTAGATACGTATCTAGATACATCAAATGTATCTAGATACTGTATCTAGATACTGTATCTAGATACTTGTATCTAGTTACTTAACAACACTGGCTGGAGGTGACCGAATATAAAAAAGCTTAAGATAATTGTATTTGTAATCAAATTAGCTTTCAAATGATGTATCACAAATGGGGAGTTGCCATTTAAAACTTCGAAGTTGGGATTGCTGGGGATTAGGGGTGCGTTGTGAAATATCACCACGCACGGTGTGTCCCATTCGAAATAAAAATCGACCTGTCCGAGCGAATTTTCATCTCTCAATTCGTTTAAGAGATATTCGGGGTGGATAGTTTTCAAATGAACAGCCAGTACCTACATTGTATGTATCTACGCGTAACACTTGAAATTGAAAGTAATATCTAATATTAGCATTTTTGGAATCGCTACTGAGAATGAAATAATCTTGGAAGTAATTTTTGTTATCAATAGTAATTGATACTTAAACTCAAAAGCCAAAACAACAAATTATAGAAATATTTTTCCCAATAGAGTAGTATTTTTCTCTAATATCCTTGCAGGTTTAGTAAACTGAAGTGAATAGCAAAGTACTTTAATTTCTTTGCTAAGGACCAGAATAAAGGACATTTAGGTTTGAAATTGACATTTCTGGCAAGATATGCTTAATTTTATAAACTTCAGATCTTATTCTTAATAACTCGATTAATACACACCAATTTTATTAACCAATTATGCTTTGTTTATTGACAATCAACCAATAATGTCATCGATGTATTTTTATAATACATAAGGTAAGCTGATAAAATTTTACCTTTCTGTTTATAACTGATTAAAATTCATGCTCGCTTTAAAATGCGTTCTGATGAACGTCAATGTCTACAGTTTTTTGTTTTGTTTTGAGTCTGAAATTCTGAAAACAATAAAATCCGAGATAAAATCTAAAGTTTTTTCACTCGATTTCTAGATGGGAAACATTCCCCCAGTTAAGGGGGAGGGAAGGTGGAACTCACCCCTTCGCAAAAAGGCTCACAAATAACACAAATCATAGGAAAAGAAAATACATGATGGATTCACAGTAACACAGTTAGGTTCTATATTTTTTAGTTTTTTTCAAATTGTGAGGCATTTTGTAAAGTTGTAATAAATGCGAAAGAATAAATGTATTTTCTAGGACCTCATTTTGCGTTATCTTAATGGGTCTTATCGTATAAATAATAATTTGTACTTGATAGGTAAGCGTTTTGTTGAAATAATAAAAACGCATTTTTTTAAATAATAATTTCATACAGATAATTCTGGTATTATATAATAAGTTATTAATAAGTATACACACTTTAATTATACAATATAAACATAGGTACCTTAAATAATGTTGCATAGTTGCAGAGTTAAGCTTTTTCCATTTTCGCGATTTTACAGTGAACAGAAAAGCATTGCTGCTATAATTGATTTTTGTTTTTGCGATAAAATATATATACAATAAAATGGAAGAAAATGGGTGCCATGTAATATTTATCTTATATCAACAAAATCAACATTAAATCAGTCCAGTAGGTTGTTATCGGATTTTTTTGTGTTTGCTTAAAACAGATTTAATCCCTTTTATTTGGTTTTGATTCGATTGTAAACACCAATACTTACATAATTTATTACTTTGTACAGTCGAGAAAGTAAGTCATGCACCCAACTCTTGAGCGTTACGCCCAGAATTTAGAAAACCAGCCTTAGATAGTGGTGTATTTCCATGTCATTAGAACCAGCACCAATTAGGGGTTGTATTGCTGGGTCAAAAAACGTAGGAGTGTAAGCCAGTTAAGAATTATTCGCTCAAGAATTTGGCATAAAGTGCATTATTTAGTTTTTCGACTGTACCAGGGAAGTACGTCGGCTGGTACAATAATTTCAGCATTTACGCCCCGAAGTCAAGTTGTCCTTATTTCAATAAGCTCAGCAAAATTAGGTATACCATGACAACTACCTATATGTATTGAGGGTATACAGGGTGTTACAGGCTCATGGTACCCCCGTTTTTTTTGTATTTTTTGGAGTAGAATTTTGAAATTTGAAACATCAAATGCACTTATCAAAGGCCACCTTCTGACATAATCATGTTTTTTCCATACCGGAAGTCACATTACCTTTTGATTTTTAAATAGAACAGTGTTTTTTTTTCAAATTACGTAATTTTCTGAATCCAATGATTCCACATAATTGACATTTCAAGTTCATGGGTACTGACAACCCTTCAGATGATATTTTTTGATAGGGCCAAAAATGAGACGTCATGAAATTTCAAACTGAGCTATTTTCATAAAATAAATAATTTTTGTCCATAGGAAGATTATTTTAGGCCTTAATATTATGTTGGCGAGATTTTTAGTAGATTTAGTAGATTTTTTTTGTAGGTTTCATCTTTTAACACCGATCCCCCCACAGAAGTCACAATTTATATCACATAGCACTCTACTATGCTGGCCGTGAAATAAAAGCGGATCGATGCGTCGTGTGTCCAACTTGAGTTCATCGGAGATTTAGAACCGTTTAGAACTGTCAGTTGCTTGTTATGTTTTGAGAGGGGTGATTGAAGCCCAAAATTATTAATTGTTAGATTTATTCAAATGATCTATTTTTGACGAAAAAGTCACCGGAAGATGTACATCAATGCGATGTGTATCCCTGTAGATGTTTATCACGTTAATGTGTATGTAGGGGCGGCTGGTCTTACTGGTGGAGTCGGGTGCAGAGTTTATTAATCTGTACCTAGTATAGTAGTGCCTCCGCAGATGCACAGATGTGTCAAAAAGGCGAAATGTTAAAAAATTGTTGTTAGAGAATTAAAAGGTAGAAAACGAACAGAAAAAAGCAAAAATTTGAGAGGTCTGTAAAATTAACACTCAGGTGTTGGAGGGGTAAGGTCCTTTGTGCTTTACTTTCAAAGCAAAATATCCCAATGCGCACGAGTAGTTGTGCACCTCAAGGTAGGGCTGATTTGAGGGCTGATTAGTGTTTATTTCGTGTCCATACGTATTTTAACAATTCCCACCCTCCAATGAAATAAAGATTCGAGGTGATATTTTTTTAGCTGGACCGTCAATTGTTTTTCCGTATACACATTCAAGAGGAAAGCTTAGAAAAATATGGGGGGGATTTCAGAGTCGGCAGTGGTGTACAAATTTTCGGCAGTGTTAGTGGGAAATGTTAGGCAGTGGTTGCAAAAATTGAGCAAATTCGGTAGTGGGGTCTGAATTTTTAAGCTGTCGGGGGCGAGGGGTTGACAATTTGGAAATTTTGGTGTACAAGCACGAGAAATTTGTACAATTTTTTTCAGGAATTTTGGAAATTTTTGAATTTTTTTGGAAATTTTGGATATTTTTAATTATTTTTACATGATTTTGCATATTTTCTAGAAATTATGGAAATTTTGGTGTACAGATCTTTACCCAGTTGTCAACCCCTAGGTCGGGGGACTTCACAGTCCGCAGTGGTGTACAAATTTACGGCAGTGCCCTGAAAATTCGGCAGTGGTGTACAAATTTTTGGGGTGTGAAATGCCCCCCAGAAAAATATCTATCCACTGGTTTTTAAATAATCGCCCTAGCGTCAAAAACAACCAGTCCGGACCTGTACTTCGGGACGCTCTAGCGACTAAACCAATGGCCCCCCAAGGTTGCGCTCGTGAGACGTTTTGATCAGCATCGTTCGGGCTACAACATATCAAAAAATTTAAAAAAAATCTATACATCCCAATTTTCCATAAGAAGTGTGCTGGGTCCTTTAGCGTTTGGGGGGTTGAAATATTGCGACGGTGGTCGAAAAGTGATAAGGCAAAAATTTATTAGAGGTACCGCAGAAAGACAAAATTGTGAGAATTTCACAAAATTAATGCTCCGGGGTTGAAAACAAATAACAAAGATCATGGCATACTCTAATTATAAATCTTGATGGTCGTATGGTATTATAAAAATGGGGAGGCAGACGTGCTTAAATTCCAAAGTTGTAATATGTGTAGAGTATAACGTTTAGAAATTATATGTAAAAACAAACTGCGATTTCCTGGATTGTCCATAAATTATTATCCGAAAGTGTTTACGCAATTAGTTATTGAATTTCGACATTGAAGCTTACCAAAGGCACAAAAATACATGACCCATCGTTGAAGAGCTGAAAGGCTTTTGGAAGCAATTGATCCACGGGCAGTGCCACTTAGACTTTAAAATTTTAAATGCAGGGCCTCATTTTTTGTCATCATAAGATTCTGGTTCTAAAAATCTATTCACAGTTCCTACCATTTCGGCGGAAAATAATGAAAATTCTCATTCTCGTTTAAAACTTGCCGACTGACAGAATGGCAGTAAATGCGGCAGGATATTAACCTCAAAAGGTAAGTGTTGTCTATTTGTCAGAAAGTGTGAAATTAGCTGCGGGTGTGCGGAAATTAGTCACCAGTCACAAAATAACGAGCGGTCTAAAAATTATCGTGTTCAATTGGCTGCCCCCTATACGGAAATCAAAGGCCCACGCGATGGGGAGGTTCCAGCTGCTTCTCTGGTGTCTATTTTTTATTTTTGAATTAATATAAATTGAAAAATTGAAATTACTATATGTACCCATTAGGTACATTTCTTCTTTTCCAGCTTCCTTGCCAACCTCCAGTATAAATGGGTATCAATTAAGGTATAAAAAAATTGGGCAGCTACGGAAACGGCTGTAACCTCCCCACTTGGTGGGGGTTAAAATCAGTCTCTAAAGTGTTTTGTGGAGTTTTTAAAACCCTTTCAATTTTTTTGTCAAAAGGGCACTATTTGTTTGAATGCATTTTTTGGAAACAGATTTGAAAACCTTTCATGTGCTGATGAAACAAATGGTGGTCAGCTTTCAAATTTCAAAGATGGCATGCCCAACAGCACTTGTCGTTGGCCCATCGCCACCAAAATTAATTCAGCTCTCAGGTAGTTAGGTTATGAGATCTCTAGGTACCAAATTTGAGCCAAATCGATCCAGTAGTTTGGATTGTAGCGTATTAATTAATTTCATTAAAATCCGTTCAGTAGTTTTTGAGAAACCATGCTCACATACGTACATACGGCGTATGCACACAGACATTTTTTAAAAACCACTTATTCGTGATCCTGGGACCTCGAAACGTAAACATCTAGTGTTATCTAAATTTCGAATTTTGGAGTGATTGCAGTAACCTCCCATTTTTATTCTGGTTGTGGGGAGGTTAATAAATATGAAGAAAGTCGTTGCTCGTTAGTTTTGGCGTTTTTCGTTAACATTGAATCTGAGATATGCTTCTCTGTACATCATGAAATATTACACTCGTTTTATAATGAAATCTCCTTCGAAGCATCCAGACGCCTATAAAAAGAAATTGTAAAGAGCTTTCTTAGGAATAATGACCTAATCCCTCGCCTAATCCCGACCAGAAAGCATTGTGCCATCAATAGAATAATATGAGAGATTTATGATTTATTAATAAAATTCACGTCTTTTTGATAGCTTGAAGGAAGTTAAAATCTTCGTTAACATCAACATTACATCAATTATATATTCTTCAGCAAAGAATTAATGTGTTTGACTAGTTCCAACACAAAATAAAGCTAATCGAGAATATCCAGATGTGCACTTCAGTGAGATTTATAGCTGGAGGTAGTAGGTACGATCTTTTAACAATTAATTGTACATTATGGAAGCTTCCATGAAATTTCCGATTTTTGTTATACTCTGCAATTACGCTAACATTGTTTATCTCAACCGTTTTTCCCTCAAAGAGACCAAGTACACATCCGTAAATGTAATGTCAGCTTTTCGCTTAGATATATGTTTAGATGTGTGTGTCATGTTCATTACGCGCTATGTTTACTCTTTCCCTGCGGACTGAGTGTTCTGCGGACACCTGTTTCCCATCCTCAAATTAATTGCAACTAAAGTTGCTTGATATTTATAAGATCTAAAAAAATTATTTCCTGGTTTGTATTGTTTTTCAATATTTCACATTTGTTGCAGCTCTAAAGACAAATCAATCTTATTAATTTATCTTTATTTTGGAAGCTAGAACATGTTATTTTTAACTTCAATGTAAAAGCGTCTATGACGGCAGTAAAGAAATTAATAATTTATTTACTTCAGTTTCAAACACGTCAAACTAAAAGCCTGAAACAGACATCACTCTTTTTATAACCCATCGCAATTAATGTTGCATGAGGTTCATGAATGAGGATGTAGGAAAGCTGCTCGTAAACGTACAGAGTCGTGCTTTAAATTACGGAAAATAGTTCAAAATATGCTTTAAAAGGCTTTGACTGGCGGATTGAAGAAAATTAATAATTTAAAATGTTAATGTTTGTTAAGCTCTCGGTTAAGCTTCAAATATAAATAAATCACACTGAAAGAACAATCGATCAATCGATAGACAATAGCAATGTGTATGTACATATTTGTTTCTCTTTTCATTTTGTCTTTTCAGACCTACAGGACACTTACAAAAGCTTTATATAATGGAACATAAATAAATACATTTTCTAAGTTTTGTGTCATTATCGGTCCTCCAGGGGTCTCACCCTGAAGAAGCTTAGAATAAATGCTAGCGAAACGTTGGTTTAAACTGCAATAGTTTAATCTTCATTTCATCAACGATCCTGTCCTCTTTTTCGATACAACTTCGTACTTATAAATAAATAAAGAATGAAGATACACCTAAACCCAAAATTCTTATAAGCGCCTCGACTTAATTTGAGACGCATTTTTCTTTGCGAAAATTGCAGGGGTTCAAGGTTCAGTAGTTTTCAAATGAGAACCGATTGAAGTCCACCATAATCAGAATGAATGTCTGAATTAGATATAGTTATACATAGGTAAAAAAATAAATATGATGCAAAGGCACCGTAACAATTTTTTGTGCACCCCAGCAACAGCTTGTACCAGAGACTTCGA
Organism: Pycnomerus fuliginosus; assembly: GCA_963924575.1. Lineage (NCBI taxonomy): Eukaryota > Metazoa > Arthropoda > Insecta > Coleoptera > Zopheridae > Pycnomerus > Pycnomerus fuliginosus. The sequence goes on along the minus strand of OZ004618.1, from coordinate 24,451,523 downwards.
TAAAGCCACACTTACCTTGTCGAAAGTGTCAAATTCAGCTTATTTTGCCTATTTTCGGCGACAAAGTGAGGGAAAACTAAAGGAGGGTTCGATACCAAAGAAGTGCCGCACAAGAGTAGATTTTTCTGAAAGCACCAATTACATTCTCCAGGAGGAATTAAACTTCGCGGCATTTTGTAGCAATCACGATTTTCTTCTAAGTAAAATTTCATTCTGATCATCTACGTGTACGACCCTAGAATTAATTCTTTCATGACTAGCCTCTGCAATTTTTTGGTAACGATCCCTCCGTTACTTTCCCCTAACTTTGTGGGCGAAAAAAGGCTGCAGAGAAGCGGCTGGAACCTCCCCACCGTGCGGATCTTTGATTTCCAAGTGTGGTAGGTAGACGAATTAATCAGCTTTAATTTTTAATTATTAACATTCAATTAACAATATAATAAGTAAGAAGTTTCAATACACAAAATTAACAAGAATAAGCAGTATACGCCCTTGTCAATCAGATGCGACAAAAACACCCTGAAGGATCAGAAATTTTAAAAAGATCATGTGTGATTCCTTTCCAGATAGTCCATTAGGGGGGGATTGTAGTTTCGTTTTTGGCATCCTGTTAGCGTCTACGAGTTCTGGGACATTCTTTTAAAAAATTTAAATTAAACAACTTGCCTCTGCACGCTGAATGATGCTTAGGTTGTATATACTAACAAAACTAAGTTTGTGAAATTTTCCGAAACAAAATTCTATCAAAGATATATGTATAATAACATTTCATAACAAAATCCACTCGTTTAAAAGATTCAAAAGAGTGGTTGATGATTGATCACACAAATCGGACATAATCCATATTGTATGTCGAATGAACCTTACCGCCTTCATTCCTTCGAATGTCTATTCATATCCACGAAAATGAAAGCCCTAATATTAGTATTATTCAGTTTAGCATTGTGCCCCAAAGAAAACACCAACTCTTGAATTCAATTATACGAACATTGCAGGAACCTCACAGACGTGAATTTTAAAAAAGGCAATAATTGCGTTCCACATCCTGCCGCCGCGCCGCCTCACGATGAATCGCGAGGGGTAATTGCTTCATTTGTGAAAAAAATCTTTATGCTGGAAAAGGCTTATTATAGGTAGCACACTTTTTGCCAGAATAAGCGTGTCTGCATGTCATCGTCTGAGAGCGCCAATAAATGGTATGACTGATTGATGGCGGTGTAATATTAGTGACGAGACTAAAAATTTCATGCTTTAACTCTGGCCAAAATTAGATTTTTTTGTTAACTTGTTCTAGTTTTTGAAACTTACATTCCTTCCAACTCAATGGAAACTAAAATTATGGTGGTGAATAAGTGGGGAATGATGCTTTGGCATCTTATTCTGCAGAATGAAAGTATTAAAGACAAAGCTAGCCCTTATCTGTTTTAAAGCATTAGTAATGGCAAATTCAAGGCGGAAAAACTTATTTTATTTTTAGAATAAGTAATATAAGATTTTAATGAAAGATATGTTTTTGTTTCAGGACGTCTTACACACGATATGCCAAGCAAGCGGACAAGTGTTAAGGATTGTCATATTTAAGAAGAATGGAGTGCAGGCAATGGTTGAATATCCTTTTAAACGTTATTTTAAGCATATTAATAGTATTACATAACATGCAATCAAGAAAAAAAAACACCTCTAAATACCTAACCTGCTTCTCAATCGAAAATCTACTGATTATAGCGTATAGCTTTCTATAGGATCAAATCGGATCATAATAAATAATAGAGGTGTTTCTTTAATTCCTGATTACGCCTTTTGTAAAATATTGATGTTTTCCTTAACTGTTTCATACGTTTGATAATCTTGAATCTGCAGTTAGAGCCAAAGAAACTTTAAACGGAGCGGATATCTACTCAGGCTGTTGTACGCTAAAAATCGACTTCGCTAAGGTAAGTGTTTTAATTTATCAATAAATCAATGTTGTTCTCTACGGGTACTTTATAAGGTTGATATATGAACGCAAGTCGGTTGACCTTGGTGAGAAATCATTAAGTGCAGTTATTAAAGTACATAAGTTATTGACGTTTATTTTGATTTTCGATTGCCAAAAATCTTCCTAAGTAGGTAGGTGCCCTATCATTAATTAAGAAAGATTGATGAAAAGCTTCCCATGTTTCATATTCTTGAAACTGATAGCAGTGCCGATTATTGTAGTAATTTAAGGCGGGCCGGAAATATCCAGAGACATGGGAGTTGCAGGGGGCGGAAGCCCCCGGCGAAAATTTTTTACCTTCCCTTTGAACATGTTTTGCCCCCCCCCCCCTCGCGAAAATGTTTTGTCCCTCCACGTAAAAATTTTTGACGAAAATAAAAAAATACATATACTTGCAGGGTGTCTCAAAAGGGTATTGTAGGGATTTTTGTACAGTATGCGTAGGTGAAAATGCCCACCCGGGAAGGTGGGAGACAAACACTGCATGTCTGGTCCACTTCAGTTGCAAGTCGGAGTGGGAAATATCGATCTGTTCTTCAGGTAAGTACGAGCTTCCTGTTTAAGTAATTTAACCCGAGACAAGGCGCGTATTGAAATTTGCGTTCTTGATGGCCGCTTTTAGAAATCTGCCCTACGCGCATTTTTTTTTTAAACTTTCCCGCATCAATGATTTGTTATTAACTTTTCGTTACAATTTAACACGAGGGACGTAGGTACTGAAATAAATCTCAACATAAAGATCATTAGGTAATCGAGTCATTAATGTCTAAATCATGATTGCGATTAGTGATTTAAATCTAATCAGGCTTCAATGAAAGTTTTCCAATCGATTTAAATCGAGGTTAAGGCGTTGAATGCGATTGGTTCGTATCGATTGCAATCGATCGCCGCGTTGAACGGCCCTATTAATCTTCACAAATTAAAGGGAGGTTTTTACGAATAATATGTTAAAACTAGGAACGAATTTTTCGCTAAAATTAGCACCTCCATTATTAACGTCTGTTTAATTTAATTTCTACCATTTTCTTTATATTGAAACCATTAATGTGTTATATGGGTCGAAATTGTTTACCATGCATGAAAGGATGGAAAAATGGTATCACTCGTGTGTCATAATTTATAAACAAATTACCTGGAGGTGTTAGGTTAACCTCTGAGAATCACACACGTTTAAATAATTCATAATGTCAGGAAGGTTTTATAAAATACCTAGTTATTCTCAAAATCAGAAATCTTCAAATTATTAATAATTGAAAACGTCCGTGTAAATTCCCTGTAACTGAGGTATACCTACACTTAGATCAGTATAAAACTTTAATAATAGATATTTATTTTATTAGGAGTTTAAGGGCCGCTTGCACCGCTGCTGCCTGATTAGCGCTAATCAGTGGCTAAACTGACATTAATGGATTGTTTCGACAATTGTGATTCTCAGAGGTTAACCTAACACCTCCAGGTAATTTGTTTATAAATTATGACACACGAGTGATACCATTTTTCCATCCTTTCATGCATGGTAAACAATTTCGACCCATATAACACATTAATGGTTTCAATATAAAGAAAATGGTAGAAATTAAATTAAACAGACGTTAACAATGGAGGTGCTAATTTTAGCGAAAAATTCGTTCCTAGTTTTAACATATTATTCGTAAAAACCTCCCTTTAATTTGTGAAGATTAATAGGGCCGTTCAACGCGGCGATCGATTGCAATCGATACGAACCAATCGCATTCAACGCCTTAACCTCGATTTAAATCGATTGGAAAACTTTCATTGAAGCCTGATTAGATTTAAATCACTAATCGCAATCATGATTTAGACATTAATGACTCGATTACCTAATGATCTTTATGTTGAGATTTATTTCAGTACCTACGTCCCTCGTGTTAAATTGTAACGAAAAGTTAATAACAAATCATTGATGCGGGAAAGTTTAAAAAAAAAATGCGCGTAGGGCAGATTTCTAAAAGCGGCCATCAAGAACGCAAATTTCAATACAGTTCATTTCAAGGGTTTAGTCCGTTAGATCGTAAAATGCAAATGAGTTCCGCTCATCCTCGACCTGACCGTCGTAAGTAACAGTGAAACCTGGTTATTCCACCACAGTCAACACAAAGTACCTACCTACTTTTAAAAAGAATTGTGTTTCTACGGAATCAATGAGTTTATGAGTGGTGGAATAGTTTCGCGCCCCGATCGAGTCCTAGAGAATACTTTAACGGGTGATATATCCGTCTCTTCCATTTATATGTGTTAAACAGAGACGCGATAGTAGACACTCTTAGGACTGTACGTTACAACGTGGGTGAATTGCCAGACGTTGTGTAGAAAAAGACGGAGCTAACCTAGAGCGTTGTACCTGAACCGGACTGACCGGACTAAACCCTTGAAATGAACTGTACGCGCCTTGTCTCGGGTTAAATTACTTAAACAGGAAGCTCGTACTTACCTGAAGAACAGATCGATATTTCCCACTCCGACTTGCAACTGAAGTGGACCAGACATGCAGTGTTTGTCTCCCACCTTCCCGGGTGGGCATTTTCACCTACGCATACTGTACCTGTGGAAAACTGGCGCACCTTGTATCTATGCCCTCTCAGAAGCTCGCACCACCTTCTAATTCAGTATTCAGGATTAAATTCTGAGTCGATCTGTGTTTTTGAAAATTTCCAGGGTCCAATAGTTCTCGAGTTATAAGAGATTTAAAAGGGCCAATCGGATAATAGTGCATCTAAACATTAAATTACCTTATGAAGCAATTCAGAGCTGAAATCTGATTGGTCTTCTTAAATCTACTTACCTACAACTAAAGAACTATTGGACGCTGGAAAATTTCAAAAACATGAATTATAACTTTTTAAAATATCTATATCTAAATTTTTTGAAATTGTCTTGTCAATGCTCATCAGCAGCGTCAAACACGAAAGTCGTTCTTCACCGATTCCCTAGCCGATTCCGATTGTCGATCTCGTATAAGAATTTATTAATTTCGGTCTACTAAAACTGAACTTAAACAGTGAAGTAAGTAACAGAGTGAATTGAATAAATTGCAAAAATTTGTAAATTAGTAATTGCTTAACCCATTTTATTCCGATTGATTAATAAATACAAATTAAATTACAAAATTCTTTTTTTTGGGATCTGAAAAAAGGCGCCGTCGACCTGAGGCACTAACAACCCCTAATAACCGCCACTCACTAATAGGTACGGTTAATCCGAGGGTTAATCCTTTCGTATAGTTAAACATATGAGAACTACGTCGACGATACTGTTTTACGAATTCTACCTATGCCTGTGTATATTTAGAAGTCCGACGTGAATGGATTTTCCAGCAAATGGAAACAAAGCTTCATGAATTGCTTATTTCTCAATTTCTAGCTTGTAACTCCCGGAGCAATCCGCTTTTCAAGAAATGGTGCATTGCAATAGTATGGTTGTTTTCTTGATCTGTTTCTGTTTAACCAAAAACAACAGTAACATCAGGTTCTGGTTGATCTAAAATGTAGCCACATTAGGAAATTTATTCTGAACCGAAAATGGCTCTAAAAGGAAGGGCCGGTTGTTACCTTTAAAAACCTGTTTTAAACGCCAGAGTTAAGCGTTCTGATTGACTGTTACCTGGGCAACCAAACCAAGTTTAGGGCACGGCAAGGTTATCCACGACTGAACAATCGGCCCTAAATGATTTACTTTCGAAGTTATTTATAATTTTATACTCCTACGTAATACCTAATTATTATTACACATGAACAGGGTCGCTGTGACTATGCAAGGCCAAGGTCGGTTGCTAACTGGGATGGTCATCATATCGTAAACAGGCTTTTAATGAGATGATGGTTATAATAATAATAACAGAGGTCTTTGACCATATGTAAACGTGTGACATTCTTTAACAGGTTAATTGTTTCCTTCATTGTACCTACGTGATTATGTACTTAAAGTCCGTTCATTTTCTAGAGCAGAACTAAAATTTTTCTCGAACTGTACAACCCTAATTTGTAAGGGCGTGTAATACTTTTGACAATTTCATTGAAATTTAGCGGTAAACCAAAAACATTACATAATCCAAATCTTCTAGGGTTTATTTTTATTACTCAAAACTGCACGCACGCAAAGGCTATTTTGGGCCAATTCAGAGCAATTGCAAAATTTTGACATTTGTCATGTTTTCTGACGTATCGTATTGAAATTGCTTCAACCAACTCACCATCAGTTACTAAAATTCCTTGCAAAATTTCCTTATACCAACCTAAAATTCAAATTTTGACGTTCTGTCACTTCAATAGAAAATGTATAGTAGAATTTTGAAAGAACCATGCACTTTTCTTGTGGATATTGGGTTTGGGTCAGATTTTTTTCAAAAAAATATGTGTAGTAGAGTATGTCTCCCTGAGTAATTTTTACCATTGCGCCAACTTTGTGGACTTCCCCGTTTCTTAGACATACAGGGTTAGTACGAAGTCCCGGAACGGTCAGTTATCGCCCCTATTTCTTAAGATTTTACTTTGAAACTTGGTACCCAGGCACAATTAAATACAGGGAATTCAAAACTGTTTTTAAAATTTTTCTTCGACTTCCGGATAGATCATTTTTTTTCAAGTGGAAAACCTTAGTGACATTTTTTCGAAACATGTCATTTTAGTGGCAAAGGGGCCCTTTTTTTGAATTTTTCTTAGCAAATAGCATTTTCTTACTATTTGGTTCGATAGCTGTTGCATTGATAGATGAAAACCTTAGTGCCATTTTTTCGAAAATTTACTTTTTAGGGGCGAAAATTCCCGTTTTGAATTTTTCTTAGCAAAAGGGCATATTATTATCGAATTCGATAGCTGTTGCATTGCCGGAGCGAAAACCTTAGTGCCATTTTTTTTTTAAATGTTGGCGGTATAGTATCAGAATTCAAAATTCTACTAAAAGTGGAGCCCCAAAAGTTTGTCTTCGTGAATCATCCTGTATACATATCAAAGAGAGGTATCAATAATTACCTCTGAGAAGCTTGACATCACGTGCATAAAACCCTCCTCAATTCATCCAAAAAAAAAAAAAAGCATCAATAGTGAACGTAGAAGGCAAGGTGCCAAGAATTCCGTATTTTGATTAGATCATGAAAATAAACACATGTTAGCATGTTCAATGGATACGGTGAAGTATACAAATTATAACACATTTCTAGTTGGAAGCTTTTAAAAATTGGAGCATTATTTATTTTGTTGACCTAACCGATGACGACGCCGGCCGCCGGAAATCCAGAGCGATTTGCCAAGAGTCCAGGAGTGGCTATACGTTTGATTAGTGATTCCTAAAATATCCTATTTCAAACTGCTATAAAGTGATAAAAGATAAAATAAATGGTCTACCTTTGTGGTCTATAACCTATTCATTGCAGAGAATTTGTTTATTCCCCTCTGTAATAATTCTTGTATGTATGTATGTACTTATTTTAGAGCGTCCTAGTAATAACTTTTAATAATTAATAATTAAAAATCTTCTGAAAGGAAATGTTAGCTATGTATTGTACTTAGGTTAATTCGAAAATCCTGTTGCAGTGTTGGCGTAACGCCAGAATCCTATTGCTAGAAAGTAGGTATAGATTTATGGCCGATGCAATTAACCGGTTTTGTACAATTCAGGACAAAAAAGTTTCTGGTTTTGATACGGTCCTAGATCTTAACTGTCTGCTTCAATTAATTTCTATTTGCGTCACTACCACTTTGGATTGCTTTTAAATATCCGTTCAAGATGCGCATTCCAACAGTTCTTTAATTAACTATGGCAACTGTCCTTTGCATTTGATGTTTATAACTGCAGGGCATAAACATTCCTGGATGGACAAGTTAAAAATATCTGACATTTAAATGTTTTAGGTATCAAGCAGTACCAGCTAGTTTATTTAGAATTAATTGCACCCTATTAAGCTCAGTTTAGTAGGTCCGTATTTAATACAAATGTGATAGTGATAGATTAATAGATACGTATTATCCGGATAACGTTACGTTTAGGTATACAGGGTATTATTTTTAAAACTTCCCACCTTGAATATGTAATAAAGATATAGAATTGAAATAAAAGCTGGCCAATCCCGCACGGAGGGGGACACTTGCGCGTATATTGAGGGAATTTTTTCCACGTCCGGTTTAACCGGAAATGATCTTAACTTTGTTTTTTCAAATGGAATGACACCTTTTTCTTAACGGATTCGGAATTGACGATTTTTTCTGAGTTAGAAACATGTATCATACTTTACCAGAAGTGCAGTCACGGCCACCCTAGATTTTCGAAGAAATCGGTGAAATATTGAGATTTTCGAAAGACGCAAAAACATGTCAAGTTAGTTTTTTTTATGCAAATTTACCTCAGCCATTTCATTTTTTGATTTCTCTTGTTTCTATCAATTTTTCTCTTACCTCACAATCTGTCAAAATCTAAAAAGTAAATAGAAAGAAAATGTCAATGGGCAGATGAATTTGCATCAAAAATTAAAGTAGACGTGTTTCTACGTTTTTTGAAAATCTCAATTTTTCACCGATTTCTTCGATGTTTTTGAAAATGTAGGGTGGCCGTGACTGCACTTCCGGTCAAGTGCACCATGTTTATAACTCAGAAATAATCATAGATTCCGAATCTGTTGAGAAAAAGGTGTCATTCCATTTGAAAAAACAAAGTTAAGGTCATTTCCGGTTAAACTGGAAGTGGAAAAAATTCCCTCTATACAGGGTGGTCCAAATGTATTAATACAGGGCTCTCACGGCGAAACGGTAAGATAAATGAGTAAAATAAAAAATCCAGGGTAAATTAGAATTAAATACCTTTATTTTGTCGCAGTTTGGAACTCCCCATCTTATTGTGTAATTTAGCAATAAACAATGAATACATTTTTTTAAATGGCACCATGCATGTTTCAATTTTTTTTTAGATTCCCTTTGATGCCCTCTTTATGGGAGTGATTTTATTTTTTTGACAAATTGAGCAGTGAACGTAGAAATTTTTATTGATTCAAATTTCGCGCGGTGATCCGGCAACAATGCGCTTCAATGAAACCACCCTCATCTCACCGAATGTCTCCCACTACAGGGTAGTTGTGTGTACACGCCCTCTGGAAGAATCTGACCGGGCCTAATAATAAATAGCCTGTTTACTTCATTGTGTACACAGTACAACTAGTGGGAGTGGGAGACATACGGTGAGATGAGGGTGGTTCCATCGAAGGAATGGTGAAGCGCATTGTTGCCGGATCACCGCGCGAAATTTGAATCAACAAAAATTTCTACCTTTACTGCTCAATTTATCAAAAAAATAAAATCACCCCAATAAAGAGAGCATCAAAGGGGATCCAAAAAAAAAAATAATAATAATAATAATAATAAATTTATTTTGTTACAATTCACATGAATTATACAAAAGAGAGCGATGTGTCAATTTACTTATCTAATTACATAATCACAATCGAAACAAATTCCTAAATATTACTGGCTACGAAAATCGTTTGCGACTCGGCGTCAGTGTTGTTTATCACGAGATTTATCAATATAGCTACCATGTCACTTAAAAGTCTTCGGTTAGAACCAGCTGGCGTAATTTCAGGGCATTGTCTAAAAAGTTGAAGAGACCACACACCACGGAAGGGCTCTGCGACTCGAAAAGAACCAAAATATCTGAAGGCACCAAATCCTGTAGGTATTTGTTCCTGAACCCGGCATAGATCGGGCAGCCAGTGAGTAAATGGAGCAGAGTTTCATCCTCCCCTATATTACAACTACTACAAGTTTGCGTCTGGTCAATTCTATATCTGACGTTTCTTATATTTACGCACAAGACCCTCGAATGACTTAGGCGAAGCTGACAGAATAATCGAATTTTGTTTAAGTCTAGTTTCAAGTTCAAATATTTTTGAGAAAATGTTGTTTTATCCACCAAACTTTTATATACGTTTGAGTACCTAGAGTCCAGTATAATGTCACGGTCTGACTTAATAAGCAGGTGTTTTCTATGATCCCCAATTGTACTTCATTTGTTGCTCGCTATCCTCGCCAACAGCGTCGAGTCGTAATAAGCGACTGTAACATATCTTGACCAAACGGTCTTTGGGCATTTTAAGAACATTCATCCACCAGTTTATGGCTGCTTTTAGGACAAAAAATTCAAGTCTTGGTATTTGGACCTCGTACCTTACATACTCGTCTGGCGTGGATCTGAACAGATTCAAGATTCGCTTTATGAATTGTGTTTGAATTTTTTCAATATCGGGCAAGTACCTCAGAGACCATATTTGACACATATACAGTAGTGTTGTTGTAACACACGAATGCCCAAAAAAAAAAAATGCATGGTGCCATTTAAAAAAATGTACTCATTATTTATTGCTAAATTATACAATAAGATGGGGAGTTCCAAATTGCGGCAAAATAAAGGTATTTAATTCTAATTTACCCTGGATTTTTTATTTTTCTGATTTATCTTACCGTTTGGCCGTGAGAGCCCTGTATTAATACATTTGGACCACCCTGTATACGCGCAAGTGTGCCCCTCCGTGCGCGATTGATCAGCTTTTATTTCAATTCAATATCTTTTATTACATTCAAAGATATTCAAGGTGGGAAGTTTTAAAAATAACACCCTGTATGTTATAGCCATTCAGTCGAAATTCTCCTGCTAAAGATGGAAGTATTCACAGGACAATAAAAGTCAGATCGTCTTATTGCCGGTAGACATAAATGACAGTAATTTTATGTGAGGAAACCTGAATTATAGAATGCGGAAAACATTTCTTTAGTCATCTAGGGTTTCGTGTTTCGTGTTTGTTACACCGCCCAAAATTTAATTTTAATGTGTTGGTAAAAGTTTGGAGTTATAAGCTTTTATTATTGTTCTCTGTGTAAGGGTGTTTGTTAGTTTTATTTCGTTCTTTGATGTTCGTGTGTCAATTTTATTAAAACTTTCTTGACTCTCTCTACAGGGTGTCACAGGCACATTCCCTTTTTTTCCCTTTTTTTTTGGAGTAAAATTTTGAAATTTGGAAGTAGTGTCAAGTTGACGTTGTAGTATTATCACTGTAATCAGGATTTGATTGGTTACTGTGGTATACTAAATGCTGCTTTGGATTGGTTCAAAACTTAATTTATAAAATAATCATGTGAAAACACCATTGGACTCAGACGCTCCTTCCTCACTAGAATCAGCCGGAACCTCAACATCGATTTCTTGAGTGCGAAATTCCAGCCGTTAAGTTAGAAAATAAGCAACCCCTATTCTCCTATTGCCGTGCCGCATCATTATACATATTATTACGTATCACTTCCCAAAATGCTGGGACGGAATTGCGGAGTACAGTGATCATTACCCCAATTCTGAAATTACTGCCTCACCTGACACCTCAGAACTCATTATGATTTTGTCGAACCGTGGGGTGCAACAGTTTTAGATCATAATCGGGCGCCGTGAACTTGTCACTCAGTAAATTCAACAAATAGTTTTTGTGACTTGGCGTGAGTTTAAAATCTCCCCATACAATTTCCGTTTCCGGTTACAGGGTTACAACTTCTCCTTATTTGTTTGTTTACCTTGCTGTTACCACCCATGCAGTGTGTGACTTAATTTTTTTGAGAGGTTGTTAGTTGGATGAAAGTAAAATTTCTTGTCGATATATCGACAAGCAATTATTCTTAAGATTTCGCGCTTCATTGCTAACGTCTACTGTTTTTCATCTTCCTTCTCCAGGGAGGGTCTGGCTAAATGCCAGGTGCTAAAATACAGGCTTCCTATCGCAGATTATAATTATTGTATAAGCTTTTAACCGGCCATAAACGCATATTTATCGCAACACGCGGCGGCTAATCAAAAAATAAAGGAGCCTAATGTAGATTTATGAATTTTAATACAGTAGTTGCTGTGGGGAAAATTCCGATTGTTAAATTAACGGTATATATTCATGAAGGTTTATTCCTCGTTATTGTTTCGTCAGTCTGTTTTAGCGTTTTACACTTGCACAAAAATGGCTTACTAGACCCCCACCCCGCTTAGAAGGAACAGTCCAAGCCGAAAACGCATTACTGGCACCTACAGAAATAGACTTTGATACCGAAAATATTCTGGACGTTTGGGTTAAGGCATTAAAGTTATTAACCCTGCGAAAAATACCTCGAGCAGTTAATTCTCACCAAATGTTCATTCCAAGGCAATTATTATAAAAGAACTCAACTCTTGGCGTATTTTCATGCAATTCTTTTTGTATAATTTAGTTTAGGAGTAGCATTTTGAATACCAACATGAAATTAATGGGGAATTTGTTGATCGTGATGCTCGCATCCCGTTTAATCCAATGTTTTTCGATAGTCGAGTAGGTGTGGAAGTCTTTACTTGATGGCGGATGAGGGGGCGGCGTTAGCTGGTGTATCTAGAATAAACCGCAATTTTTAATGCACGACAAAAACATCCACTTCCAATCAGTTAGCTATGTATCTTCTCAGAGAATTAAAATTATATTCTATTGATGAATGCGCACGTCTTTCATATTATATTACTTGATTTAGCCAATAAGCAAGGCTTATTTTGAACCGTTGCCTAGATGCTATACAGTATTACATCGACAATTCAACTTTTACTTTATAAACTAATCAAAAGTGACGAATTAACCGCTTCAGCCAATCACAGCGTGATTACTGATTAATATGGCAATTTGTACGTGTGGTGTGGTGATTGCCAGGCAGTTGTCAAAAACGAGAAACGTCAAGTCGTTGAATTGTCTTGCCGAATACAACTCTTGGTAATTTTTGTCACTTTGATTACAACTCGCAGGCGTTGGTTCTGGAAAATTATCACTCGCGCAAGCGCTCGTGATAATTTTCGTACCAACGCCTGCTCGTTTACAATTTATGGCCGATTATTTCCAAATTACCTTTCAAACCAATCAATCAGACTCATTTTGAAATTTCTATCCAATCGAATTCATTTAAGGGTGATTAATGCACGAGTCATTTAATCGTTTTCTTGACTACTTGATTTTGAACACAATTTTTTCACTGCTGAAAATAACTACGTACCACGTAAAATCAGTTAAGGGAAATAAAGGTCCATAAATATGACCACCAGGCACATGTCCTACACGCAATTAAAGTCTTCCTTCCACAAACCATATTTTAAGTGTTTTTGGACATAAAGGACTCTGATTTCTTCTGAATATAATCTCAAAATTCAATGACATTTTGTTTGCACGTTTCCTAACCTCAAACGTCAATGAATTATAAAGGCTCGTTCACAACATCTTATTGGGCTCTTGAGTATAGGCAACCCCGGTTTAAAAAATCGCTCTTTTAACAAAATGAAGAGTTTAATTTGCGAAATAATCTTACCGAATACCACTCGTGCATCGCTATTGTAATCGGTTAAATTTTAGAAATAATTACTCAAGCTTTGTTGTCGTTTAGGTAAAACAATTCGAACTAAATTGCCATTTATTATCAAAGATTATTTTCAAATCTCCTTTTAAACCAATCAATTAGACTCATTTTTAAATTTCTATCCAATCAAGTTCATTTAAGAGTGATTAATGCATTTTATCGGTGTTTGCACGAGTCATTTAATCGTTTCCGATGACCACTTGATTTTAAACACAACTTGTTCACTGCTGAAAATCACCACTTAAACAAAATTATGGGAAATAAAGGTCCACAAATACGACCACCAAACACATAAGTCTTTCCAAAAACCATATTTTAGGTGTTTTTGGACATAAAGAACGCTGATTTCTTCTGGATATATCCTAAAAACTCAATAACATTTTGTTTGCACGGTTCCTAACCTCAAACGTCATTAATGTCAATGAGCTATAAAGGCTCGTTCGCAACATCATATTGGGCTTTTGAGTATAGGCAACCGCGGTTTAAAAAATCATAATTTTATCAAAACAAGAGTTTAATTTGTGAAATAATCTTACCGAATACCACTCGTGCATCGCTATTGCAATCGGTTAAATTTTAGAAATAATTACTCAAGCTTTGTTGCCGTATTGGTAAAACAATTCGAACTAAATTGCCATTTATTATCAAAGATCAGATCAGATAATAAATGACAATTTAGTTCTCATTATTTTACCACCGGCAACAAGCTTTCGTAATCATTTTCAAAATTTAACCGATTAAATAGCATGCACTTGTGGTATTATAAGCGATTATTTCCAAATTACCTTTTAAACCAATCAATCAGGCTGATTTTAAAATTTCTATCCAATCAAATTCATTTAAGAGTGATTAATTCACGAGTCATTTAATCGTTTCCTTGCCTACTTGATTTTGAACAATTTACCACGTAAACTAAAAGGTCCATAAATATGATCACCATCAGGCACATATCCTACACGCACGTAATGTCTTCCTTCCACAAACCATATTTTAAGTGTCTTTGGACATAAAGGACGCTGATTTCTTCGGGATATAATCTCAAAATTCAATGACATTTTGTTTGGACATTTCCTAATCTCAAACGTCAATGAATTATGAAGGCTCGTTCACATCTTATTGGGTTCTTGAGTATAGGCAACCCCGGTTTAAAAACTCGTAGGGTAGGTACTTTTATCAAAATAAAGAGTTTAATTTGTGAAATAATCTTACCGAATACCACTCGTGCATCGCTATTCTAATCGGTTCAATTTTAGAAATAATTACTCAAGCTTTGTTGCCGTTTAGCTAATAAATGACAATCTAACGGGTGTCCTAAAAAAAACCGAACGAAATATTTTTGGGAACAACTGTTCCATTTTTTAACCGATTTGGATGAACGTGGACTTAAATGAAAGCTAAAGAATCAGGCTATCGATTCATTCAAGAGACCACGACAGATGGCGCTGCCGTAGTAGCCTTAGCCATGCTTGTTTTAAAGGCTTACTATAGGTGCATGGGGATTGGTCAGTTAACAACCAATGGTTATGAGATAAAAATAACCTTGAAGCACGTTTACTTTTCTTCAAAAAACTTCTTTCAGAAGTTCGTTATAATTCACGAATACATTTTTTATAAATTATTTGTTTTCCCTAATTTTCACGCCTAATGACCATAATTGAACTGACAGTGATGCATTTTAACCTCCCCAACCCCATCACAACCAGATCTTCACGTTTTGAGGTCTCAGGAACCCAAAAAGGGGTTTTTAAAATGTGTCTGTGTGTATGTACGTACGTACGTACGTTCGTACGTTCATTTGTAATCACGCCACAGCCAAAACTACTAGACCGATTGAGTTGAAATTTGGAACATAGGCATCTCGTAACCTAACTTAGATCTGAAAAGCTTTTGGAGCCAATCGTGCAACCGGAAATGCCATTTTGGCACATCAACTTTTAAATTTTAAATGCAAACCCCCATTTTTCACTTCACCATAAGGAAGACCTTCAAATTCTGCTTCTAAAAGTGTATTCATTCTTAGTGCCCTTTTGACCAAAAATAAAAAAAAAATTGATTTTTATCGGACTTTAAAATCGCGGTACAGCCCAAGCCCCTGAACCGATTTGGCTGAAATTTTGCACATGTGGATTGTATCACACGTCGAAGAGCTGAACAAATTTTGAATTCAATCGACTCACGGAAAGTGCCGTTTTGGCACACCAATTTCCAAATTTAAAATTATTTTTTCATTTGACCATTAAAAACAAGTTTTTGAAAGATTTATTGTCACTATCAGAAAGGTCTTCAAATTCTGGTTTTAAATTGGACAAAATTAATTCGCATTTAGCGCTGTTTGGTTCAAAAAAGCGAAATTTTATAATAACAGTAAAAATACATTATAGCTCAAATTACTGAATTGATTTGGCTGAAATTTGGTACATGGAGATCGGGTGACCCGTTGAAGACCTGAAAGGCTTTTGAAAGCAATTGGCCCACGGGAAGTCCTATTTAAGCATATCAACTTAAAATTTTAAATACAAGACCTCATTTTTTATGTCGCCATTAGAAAGGCGATCAAATTCTGGTTCTAAAAATGTGTTCACAGTTTCGGCCATTTCAGTAGAAAATAGAGAAAAAATTATTTCTCAATAAAAGGGAGCGGGCTGACAGTGGATGACATAAAGTGGCAGTTATTGTCAAAAAGGTGGCAAAAGATTAACCTTAAAAGGAACATATTGTCAAATGTGATGGGTGATGTCCGAGGTGATGTCGGTATTTGTCAGAAAATTGCGAAATTAGTCAAGGATTAAAAAAATTCTGTTGAATTGACTACTATCTACACAGAATACAAAGATCCACGCGATGGGGAGGTTCCAGCCGCTTCTCTGCTGCATTTTTCAGCTTGATTTTCAGTAATAGAGGATCTAATTGAATGAAAAACACAAGCGGATGCGAATTGGAGGAAATTTAAAGGTTATTACTGAGAATTAAGCTCTTGTTTGCTCATTGTTACTTTAGTCATGGTCATTCTGTATGAAAAAATGTGAAAACACATATTTTTAAAATAATCACAGAAAGTCAATGCGTGAACCAAATTAACTTCTGAAAAAAATTCTTGAAGAAAAATGAACGTCCTTCAAAGTCATGCGGAGTCTCATAACGACTGGTTGATAATTGACCAATCCCCACGCCCCTGCAATGAACCTTTAAGACAAGTATCACTAAGAGAACTATTGCAGCACCATCTGTCGTAATTTCCTTGACAGTTCGAAAGCCTGATTCCTTGGCTTTAATTTATGGCCAGGTTCATCCAAATCGGATAAGAAATGCACGAGTTATTACCAAAAATATTTCGTTCGGTTTTTTTAAGGCACCCGTTAGTTCTCATTATTTTACCACCGGCAACAAGCTTTCGTAACCATTTTCAAAATTTAACCGATTAAATAGCATGCACTTGTGGTCTTATAAGCGATTATTGCACTTATGCAGTGTTATCATTGTTATCAGACAGTGGCGTACACAAAGAAAACCGAATTTTCTTTTGATTCTTCATTCATTCATCTTGAAAACGATAAAATGTAGAAAAATACAAACAATTTTGACAACCACCAACGACGGTAAAGCTTCCATGTGAATTTTATGATTCATTTTATATTTCAAAGATTTTCAATAATGTTGACTTGGACATTAATCTTCTTTTTAACTTCTGCGCTTCCACGCGTCCTCTTGTCATGGACCACCAAAATCAAGTCGAGTTCTTCGGCAGGTTGTTACATCTCCACGTACCGAATTTGAGTCAAATCAGTATTGTAGTTTGGGTTCTTAATGTTCCTTCGAATGGACCCTATACAATAGGGCAACCGCTTGGGCCAATCTTTACCAGATTTTAGATTGTGGTAAGCGAGGGACTGATGAATGTTTTATCGAGAACTGAGAGTTCAGTATCTTTTAGTTTCTGAGAAAAAAATTCGTGAAAATTGCATTTTCGATGCCTAAACATGTTTAGAGCCACATTAAGAATATGACCGCTTGTAAGAATTTCTAAATTTTTGTATTCAATGATATAAGTACACTCTATTATACCTCCACACCAGAAATCAAAGTTCAGTATCGTCTAGATCAATTTTTTTCCTGGGCCACTATCGTATAGGGTCCTTTCGAATTTTTTGATTTTATGCCAAAAAGGCGCAATAAGACGGTCTTGTCAGGATGTTAACAAGCCGTTTACAAGAGCCGAGCCGTAGAAAAGAACATGATGATTGATAACCTTAAAATTGAAATAGGTGCGTCTCCTCACAAATTTAAGTTGAGTGTATAAGGTCAGAAAATGTGGGACAAAAGCCATGCCATTTTATAAGCCCCCGTGCACGATTATTGAAAAAGCTTTCTATACATACATGATGGAGTTATTAAATTAATTTCACCCAGATTAATATACGAATAGATAACAAATATTACCATTCTCTGTACAGTATATATGCTCTGATTAGTCTGATGTTATCAAAAATGCCTTAATCAAAACAAGAAGATAATCTTTACAAAGCTTAGTCCTCATGGCGTGGATCGCCAATTATTGCGTCTCTGATTAGACCACTTTTGAAAATCGTCCACTCACAATCGTTCTACTCAAGTATTTAATTCTAAGAAAACTTGACTTTTTGAGTAAGTATATTTTCAAAGAGCGTAGTTCATGACACATTTTCGGGACAGGGAACGTTTCTTGCTGGAATAAGTAATAATAAGTTTGTGCCAAGTTTTAGGAAAGGAAACATCCTGCACCTACCTAAAAGTCGAGACAGACCATGGTTGGAATTACTGCGTATTCATGCACACACTTAGCTCGATTTAACTAAGGTTAACCTTTAAAACTGCTATCTGTGAGACTTTGCAGCGGTAGTTGCCTTTGGAATGAAGCTTTCCCATTTGTTTTAAAAGTATCGATCTTAATTAGATCGAGATAATCCGAGAGGTAAAGCCGCGAACATACCTTTGACACGGCACGGTACACCACGTGCTGGCACGTATAAATCTGACAATATCAAAAATATAAAAAATATAAAAAATAATAGGTATTTACATATCAAGTCATGAAAGTTACTGATCAAGTTTTAACTTTCTTGACAACGCAAATCGTCATGAGAATTGCACTGCTTCTCCAACGTAACTCAGTCACAGTGACGAGCACTCTAAAAATTTCATGGTTAATATTGTCTGCTTGCTACCTCTGCTATCCACACGGAAATCAGAAACCCACGCGATGGGCAGGTTCCAGCCGCTTCTCTGCTGCCCATTTTTTATATTGGTTGTGGGAACTTCATAAAAAATGAGACGTTTGTCCATGCAATCCGTTTGTGCTTCGTTCGATCATATATTTTGATGAGCCGCCAAATGCAGATACATTGATCCAATTATGAAAATGTAATTGTATTCATTTCGTTATTCACGATTTAACCGTTGCGTTGCTGGAAATCGCATCAATAGATTACTATAATGGCCTGAAATATTGCTATATTATTTATACTTAATTGCAATGAGGTTACTATTAAATATTGATTATGTAATTTATTCATAACTAATCTGACTTTTTGGACAGAAAAACCTCTACAGACCCCTAGAAAGAAAAGAAAATAAGAAAAATCTAGCACCGTTACGCATAATTTTTAAAAACAGACCGGTAAAAACCAAAGCAATATATGTATGACAAGTTTTTTAAAATTTTTGCCAAAAGGGCATTAAGCTTGATTGCATTTTTGGAAACAGAATCTGAAGACCTTTCATGTGCTGATAAAAACAGATGGTCGTCTTTCAAACTTCACAGTTGACATGCCAAAAAGGCCACCGATCGCCACTAAAATCAAGTGAATTTTCCTGCTTCGCATGACAATAACTTTTTTATTCTTTGACCGTTTTTTTAAAATTTTTCAGGTTAATTATGCCTTCGAAATGAGCAGCATTAAGAGTGCGATTCTCTAGACCCGAAAAGATATGCTGTTATCTCGATTTTCGATTTTATATACCAATTCCAGAAACCTCCCTTGTTAAATTTTAAGGGAGGGGGTTAAAAAAAAAGTTACAATAGTTACAAAAGAGATTCCGGTGTTGGATCAGTATTGTTGTTTCATTATTGCATTTTTGACATTGACAGGAATTTTAACGTTGGTGGCTTAAAAGCACCACCACATAAAAAAGCCTGGCTTACACTGTCCCATCTACTTTTACTGTTTGTACATACTTATTTAAATAGAATTGCCCAGAAAAACAACTATACGACTACTTATTTAAGATTTGAAGGAATCGGCACACCATTAGACAACTAAAGCATCGGCTTTTAAAAGTACTCGTTTCGGTTCATCATAGTTCTAACAATGCAGATTTGCATTAAAGTTAACTTACATAACTGATTTTGTTGTTTCAGCCCGAAAAACTCAACGTTCACAAAAATGACTCGGAAAGTTGGGACTACACAGTTACAATGAGTAAGTTTTATCAATTTCCTCTACTTCAGTTATACCAATAATTTTTTTTTACCTTTTTTTCACTTTTTGACATACACACGTCAATGACATTCCACATCTCAATTAACACCATCACCTTACCACATGCAGGTGCCGTGCCGTAAAACAGCATTCGCGGTTTGATCTACCTTTTGCAGTTTAAAAATAACAACTTTGATCCCCCTCATTCGTTTTGTAAAGGAGGCTTGTTTTATGTTAACGATCCGTCGCGTATGCTTCGCCGTTTGTGACGATCGATGTCGTTACATTGAGGAAACTCAATGATTAATCGGTTTCATTTGTCGAAATTATGTAGCGTGCTACATGATGCTTTAAATTGAATACTTGTTCGTACTGTTGCACAAAGGAAAACTTATAGTATTTTAGGAAATGGCAACAAGCATTCATTTAACTTCCGTGGTGTGCGTTGAAAATGTTATATTATCTTATTGTTCGTACTTGATTTATGACGTATCTAATCAGAAAACCGGTCCAATGTTATGTATGCAAACTCATGTCTTTGATAATGTATCTTTTTCTTTGACTCCTGCCAAACAACGGTATTTTGATAGAATCAAAGTAATGACTTGATTTACAGCATTTTATTTTGCATCGCTTATTTAAAGGAGAATTCAACTCAAGAAATCGATGTTGAGGTTATGCCTGATTCTAGTGAGAAAGGAGCATCTGAGTCCAATGGTGTTATCAGAATTTAAAAATTCTTTACCGTTTTGAAAATATTCATAATTTTTTAAAAATCACTAAAATTTTCGAATTTGAGGTAAGACCGGATCTATACGTTTTGAGGTCTCAGGAACCCAAAAATGTGGTTTTTTAAATGTGTCTGTATGTATGTGTGTATGTGCGTACGTTCGTAAACACGCCACAGCCTAAACTGCTTGACCGATTCGGCTGAAATTTAGTACTTAGATCTGAAAAGCTTTTGGAGCCAATCGTGCAACCGACACATCAACTTTGAAATTTGAAATGCAAACCCCTATTTTTGACGTCACCATAAGAAAGGCGTTCAATTTGAAATTTGCACATGAAGATGGTACCTATTGCCCGTCAAAGAGCAGAAATTTTTTTTAGGCAATCGACAAACGGCAAGTGCCGTTTTGGTACATCAATTTTCAAATTTGAAATTATACTCATCGTTCCGATATGGTGGAAACGAAAGAAGTTATTAGGGGTGTTTCATCCCAGGCGCCGCATAGGGAAATAACACGGGAAAAGTAACTTTATTTTCAGTTTGCTCATGGAACTGGTTCCGGCCAAATCCGAGTGAATCGGTCAATGGACCTCAGTGTCCTCTACGCATGAAAGAAAATTGGCCCTGAAATGCCCTCTACTTAAAAAGGGAGGACTATTTGAAAATCGGGATTCGCATAGGGAAATAACACGGGAAAAGTTATTTTATTTTCAGTTTGCTCATGGAATTGGTTCTGGCCAAATTCGAGTGACTCAGTCAATGGGCCTCAGTGTTGTCTCTCCATGAAAAAAAATTGGCCCTGAAATGCGCCCTTCTTAAAACGGGGGAACTGTTTGGAAAATCGGATGTTTAAATTACGCGGGCAACGATTCAGCGCTCTTTGACATCTCCGAGAACTAATTCTTCAGGGCCAATTTGTTTTTCATGCATAGAGGACACAGTTCCATGCATGAGCAAACTGAAAATAAAATCACTTTTCCCTATACGGCGCCTGGAATGAAACACCCGGTCAATGCATTGTATAATTATACAGGGTGCTTCACCACGAGCGGCAGTTACCCGTATTTTGGGAAGGTTTGAAATCTCCGCAGCGAAAATTTGTGGGCAGGGGTTATAGCAAATTCGGAATTGAAAGAAAATATGTTTAAGATTGTGTCACTTCTGGCTAACAGGAAGTCGTCATTTTAAATGGGGCACGACCATTTACCCATTTACCTACATTCTGAATATGCATCTAAATCTGAGTATTTTGATGTAACATGCGCTATAGGGTTTTGGAACAAAAAAATATTTTTAATTTTAACAGAAAAGATAGTCACCCGCCGCTTAAAATTTTATATCTTGGGTAACTTCGGTACCAAAAGAGGTGGAACGTTAAAATTTTCTCACCAAAAACTTGCCAGTAGTCTATATTACGACAATTTCTTTAGAATACCTGCTCACAGGTTCAAGATAATAATGAAGAAATACAACTTGCCAGTCCCAAAGCATTTTCGGAGAAAAAGGCCCTGCGATATAATCTAACTTTTGCACAGAAGAGGAGTAGTCTATATGTGTTTAAAATACCCTAATTAATAAGGGGAGAATGATAAATTTACCAAAAATTAGTGAAAAATGACATTTGAAAACTGCGATTTTCACTCTTCTCGCACAGTTTTAGATTTACGTGCGTAAGGAACGGCTTTACTTAGTTTGTACGTTGTAAGAAATCGGCTATTTACAATAGTAGTCGTAGAAAAATTGTTTCCTTCAACTCAAAATTTGCTGTAAACACCTGCCCATAAATTTTCGCAACCGAGACACCAAAGTTCTGGTCGCATTAGTTAATAATAATACCTACTTACCTACACAGGTACCATACCATAATATAAGCTAATAACCATGTTGGTATAATTGGTTGATAAAAGAGTCATAATAATAACCTTTGCCAGATTAATTAATGGATTTCGGAATTTTGACACGCGTCTACTCAACGTGAGAATTATTATTCAGGGTTCATAGTTTTGCCATACCTACTTGGTTCATATAAATTTCTCAAAGGACCCAAAGTTTCGATACTGTCAGAGAATTTGCGAGGACAGCGGCAACGGATTAAATCGTTTAATCATCATAGGATTTGGTCTAATCAACGAGGTCTAATTAATTAATTATTAAACCACGCGGGGGATATTTTATAAAAGTTAGTTGAGTCGGAAATAATGTTAAGTGTTTGTTGGAAATTTTCTAAATGATGCAGTTACTGCTTTTGTTGTTGGAATAAACTTCAGGGCATTAATTTTCCATCATGGAAGTTTTTGACTTTAATCATAATTGCAGCATCGATGTTCACAAGTTTCCTACGAAGGTTTTTCGAACTTAATCATTAATGCAAGACAGTTGGCGTCGGTACTCTTGGTGGAATGCTATTTGTTACTTTCTTTTTTAATAGTCACAACACCAGGGTACAGTTGGCTTATGCCAAAATTATTTTTAACGGAAAATAAATTTCTGCAGTTGTTGTCTGATGCAGCATCCCCACTACGCAAAATATTCCTCTAAGTAAAATGGAGCAACAGCTGCCACACATTGTTTGCTAGCAAAAAGTGCATCATGGTTCGGGTCGAATTTTATTAGAGCTTTGAGGTGTAGAATTGCCAGTAACGACTTCTCTCCCAGCCGACCGACCGGCGCGGCGCCGCGCGGCGCATCCACCAAAATTATATGAATTTTACTAACAGCGTTCACTGAGACTGGAAACTTAGGATTCAATAACATATTCGACATTACGGATAGCTTTTTACTAGCTGCAAATAATCTAATAATTAATGAAAACAAAACGTTATGCCGTTATTTCAGCTTAGCTGCAATCTCCGTTTCAATTCGTCTCACGGGGCTTACATTTTCATTTACATTTTAAAAAGGACAGCGTGAGTTACAAAGATTTTCGAATGAAACGAATGCAAATTATTCGCTGGCAGCGACTGCAAAGTAAATCGAGACTCCGGTAGTGCAATGTGTTTGAAGAACAATTTCAAATTACCAACATAAAGTTCCAAAACGGGCATACGAAAATAACAGAGCTCAAAAGAATAAACAGAAAGAATACACTGTGGCATTGTCGGCAAGCAATTTCGTATTTTGTTTTCGTCCTTATTGTGTATTTTTTCATAATATTCGCAGAATGTCGTCCGGGGACGCGCTTTTATGAAAATGTCTATACTTTTATACTAAAATGCCCAGGATTCTGTTTTTGAAGAAGGTTATAAAATGTTACACTTATTCCCACGGATTTGCCTTGTTATTTTATCGTAATTCTGTCGAAGATGCCGTGAAGCTTCTTTAATGTGCATAGTTTTGTTTCTAAAGTTCTCATTGAAAATCAATGGGTACCTACACAAATTACCTGTCATATACAAAATCATCAGTGTCCGCTCCAATTAAGCCTGCAAGTTCAGTGACATTATTCACAAATGGAAACGAAGCCATTGCAATGCAATTGATCGGACGTGGCAAGCATGGCCGGTCTGTGGTAACTATTGTCGATCTGGGGTGGAAAATCGGGAGAATTAGAGTCGTAGTTGCGAAAATTATTCAGGTTAATGGATCATTTTGTGAACGTATAACGCCAGTTTACTCTCCCAATTAATTGAGGTTTGTTTATTTTTAGTAATGTGAGCATCGTATCACGTTAATTACTAATTTATCAAATATTTGCCTTATAGGCATCACACTATTTAATTTAACTTTCGGGTAGGATTATTGCATAAATTGTAATGTTCCATTTGGCACATCATATAAGGTTAGCCCTGGGCTGTTGCAGTTTTATGATTATTCATTTCATATATTTATTAGCTCCATAGTTCACGGTACTAACCTCGCTGCACTATACAATTATTTGTTTATTGCACTTCGTTTAATGTTACTTTCATGTTCGTGCTATAATGATTCACAACTTGTAGAATTATACGTGTTCTGGTATGTTTAGTAATGTAAGGACACTAATTCCCAGGAGTCGGAAATTAATTATATGTGTTCTGAAATGTTTGGCAACGTAAGGACAATAATTCCAAGGAGTCGGAAATGAAAAATCTTTCAGTTCGGAAATGGAATGCTTCGGAAAATCAAGTAACAAGCAAGTGATTGGAACTTGCTAAATCAAATTAAATGATTAGTGCAATTATAGCGGCAACTCTCCAAGCACGCATCATCGGTTAAATCTTTAGACAGAGTATTTCATATATATTTAATATGCAAAATCTTACTGCTAGCGCCACCTCATGAGCTATGCACCTAATCAGATTTATGTTATGACGTCATGAATGACATGAATCAACTTAGAATCAGATGACAACAGCAAATCAAACGTCGTCGAGACTTTTTGATATTAAGGAAATTGAACTTCTAGTTAAGCGAACGATTTTTAAAGAAGTACAGAAAACCAGTGAACAGAATCGAGCAGGATATTAAATTGAAAAGTAAACTTGCAAGAGTTTTCAGAAACATCATTTCACAGAAAGCAGAATAGAATTATTCGTTGTTTTGTTTTGTTAATAATAATATTTAAAGAGCATGTTGTTTCCGTACCTTGATGTTGAAGCTGAAGTTAAAGTTTCAGCATACATGAAATGACATATCAGATGAAAGTTTATACACCTAAGGGAGAAAATGTGTGAGATACAACGAGTGGGGCAGCAACTTATCAAATGCATTAACGCTATTTTGAGCCACGACGCGGGTAGTTTTCAAGGATAAAGTGGCGGAAATGGATTCAATGAAATAGCACATCAGTTTGTCTAGATTGTATGGGATCGTATTGCATTCAGTTGGTGATATTGAAGACCGCCTAGAAGATTTTATGGAAATCGTTTCATATCAGAAATGAAAAGCGGATCATAAAAGACAGATTTGCCAGCCTACCTATTCTTGTTTATAGCTTATGACTCTTATGAGTTATGATATGAGTAAGTACTGCGTTGGTGAATTTTATGGATTTTGATACTTACGTTAAGTTAATAAGAACACGCATGTTGATAGAAACTGCAGTGTTATGATTACTTTGATCAAATGGGTTTTCGCCGGGAACTCAAAGAGGGAAGATGCAATTTCGCATTTAAAATTAACGTGTAATAGTAACTATTAAATAGCTATAAAAATAACATATATGTATGGTTACTCAGCTCAATTTTATGGTTATAGGAAAAAGGGTTCAGAGGCTGACCGGTTGACCTCATTTTGCTATTGGACCAATATTAAAACCATTTTTTTCGCAACTGGGCTCACCAGAAGGCCAACGCTGACGTCCATACCAAATTTTATTAAAATCCGTTCGGTAGTTTCCGAAAAATCGTGCTCACATACGTGCATAAATTGGTTGTGGGGAGGATAATGAATAATAAGTGTTTAAAAGGTACGTTACGTGAGTATCCATCAAATTTACTGTTCTCGAAACCTTTTTTAGCAATTACATCGTAAGTTCTACATTAATGTCAAAATTCACTGACAGTAAGTGGATCTTACGAAACATTACCAGTTGGGCAGTTGCTATGTCGTTTCTATGCTTACGCACAGGGTTGTAATATTTACTTATGGTCCATGGGCTGTAAGTGTTATACTTACAGTGCAAGGAGGTGTGTGCAGTATTTTGCTCTTCCTGCTTCAGGTATTGCTAAAAATACTGTACGCACCTCGGAATGTACTGTATTTTGTGACCTCGAATGCATATATTAAACCTCGGCCCTACGGGCCTCGATTTTCTAAACTGCATTCCTCGACCACAAAAATTACACTTACATTCCTCGGTACGTAATATACTATTAAGATTTTACTGAAAAAGTGAAAATCCATAGTTTCTCAAAGTGGCGTGTCTTTTAAATTGGCAAGGGCCAAGACTTTGGGGCAATTTTATTTTACCAACTTTAAGACAATGGTAAAGCGATGAAAATGATCGATCGCACAAGGTATACCAAAAAGAAAGTTACAAAGCTTTAGTTTTTAAGAAACTTGATAATTTCTAGAACGGCATCGGCAGTGTAAAGACATTTTCTAATTTTATTTTAAATAAGTCTCTTCCAAACAACTATTTTCAAAGGTTTTCATTTGTGTTAGCCACAAAAAATATCGGCTGCAATGCGTACGTGCATACGTGGAGCTTTAGTATCGAGCGTTTGTTAAACGGCATTGTTCGGTACTGTCTTAGATAAGAAAGAAATCCGTTTAATTAAACGTTCACAGCGTTCCATTGCTTGTATTGGATGAACTTTCTGTGGGTCGTTAGTTTAATCCAATGTGACTTATACAGCGAAGATGTAGCAGTGCAATAGCCAATAGGCAGTAGCACGTACTTTGCTTGTTTGCGATATGGGATATTATTATTTTCTTTGACATATTCATACCCTAAAGGCCAAACATTATTCCGCATACGCACGAAAGATAACGTAAGTGTTTATTTTGATGGTTTAACTTATTAAGGAGATGAAAATATATACCTGTTTTTAAAATACTTGTCTCACCTTCATACACGGAACATCCACACAGTTTGTAAAAGTTTGTGTTAACAAAATTCTAATACTTTCGGCAAGCTTTCGACTAATAAATAATCTTAGTGCGTGCGACTGTGGATCAGAGTTGTACGTCTTACGATGATTATTCCTCCTCCTCCTGTACTTGACTTTCGGAGATCTAACTCAATGATTATTGCTACAATTCAGGAAAACGTGAAGATAATTTCCACAAATTCCCGAGATTACTCCAGACTTTCTTCCGCAAGTCGCGCAAATATCGCCTCGCCCAATCCTTGTTTGCTCAAGAGTTTAGTTTCGGCTAGGAATGCCGCTTCCGTAATCTTCCCAGTCAGTCTCAGTTTAGGCTGCTCTCCCAGTTTTAATTACCCTTAATTCACACGCTTACATTTTACCGACGGATGAGCAAAGTTTAGACACGTTCTTGGCGCAAGCGACATGGGCTATATCCTAGAATCCTAGATCCTCCTTATAAAAGAAATTTAATCCAACTAAGTTGCCGTCCTGCAGGTTTACAGAACGAAGAAATGAGTAATGCCTTCGCGTAAGTTTTTACTTGCACGTGAAAATGATGGGAAAAGGAAAACGCGGTTTTAAACATCTATTGTGTGTATGTAGTTATGTAATTGAAATTAGGGAAATAGAAAAATCGAATTCTATAAATATTATATAGTGTTTTTGAAAAGTAAGGAATAAATTAAGAACTTTTTCGAGAGAAATATTTCACATAAGTTAACTGGGTCACTCTTATTTTTTTGATGTGCAGCCAGTGGTGTAGTCCTCAGATATTTTTTTGCCCTTCCGGTTTAAAAAACAAAGTTGACGTGTATTTTCGATGTTTTTGACAATCTAGGGTGGCCGTGACTCCACTTCCGGTCGGGTGTGATACATGTTTCTAACTCAGAAAAAATCGTAGATTCGGAATCTGTTTAGAAAAAAAGTGTGATTCCATTCGAAAAATAAAAATTAGGATCATTTCCGGTTAAACCGAAAGTACAAAAAAATGTCAGAGTACACCATCAGATGCGCCTCAAAAAAAATGCAGCAGAGAAGCGGCTGGTACCTCCCCATCGCGTGGATCTTTGTATTCTGTGTAGATAGTGGTCAATTCAACAGAAATTTTTTACCCTTATCGACTGTGACTAATTTTGCAATTTTCTGACAAATACCGACACCACCTCGGACATCACCCATCACATCTGACAATATGTTCTTTTTAAGGTTAATCTTTTGCTACCTTTTTGACAACAACTGCCACTTTATGTCATCCACTGTCAGCTCGTTCCCTTTTAATGAGAAAGAATTTTTTCTCTATTTTCCACTGAAATGGCAGAAACTGTGAATACATTTTTAGAACGAGAATTTGATCGTCTTTCTAATGGCGACATAAGAAAGGAGACCTTTGTATTTAAAATTTAAAGTTGATATGCCTAAATGGCACTTCCCGTGGACCAATTGCTTCCAAAAGCTTTTCAGGTCTTCAACGGGTCACCCAATCTCCATGTACCAAATTTCAGCTAAATCGATTCGCTAATTTGGGCTATAATGTATTTTTAGTGTTATTATGAAATTTCGATTTTTTGACCCAAAGAGCACTAAATGCGAACGAATTTTGTCTTACTTAAAACCAGAATTTAAAGACCTTTTTGATGGTGACAATAAATGTTTCAAAAACTTGTTTTGGATGGTTAAATGATAATAATAATAAAATAATTTTAAAGTTACAAATTGGTGTGTCAAAACGGCAGTTTCCGTGGGCCGATTGAATCCAAAATTTGTTCAGCTCTTCGACGTGCAATACAATCCCCGTGTGCAAAATTTCAGCCACATCGGTTCAGGGGCTTGGGCTGTACCGCGATTTTAAAGTCGGATAAAAATGATTTTTTTTTAAATTTTTGATCAAAAGGGCACTAAGAATGAATACATTTTTAGAAGCAGAATTTGAAGGCCTTTTCTATCGTGAGGTGAAAAATGGGGGTTTGTATTTAAAATTTTAAAGTTGATGTGCCAAAATGGCATTTCTAGTTGTACGATTGGCTCCAAAAGCTTTTCAGATCTAAGTTGGGTTATCACATGCACACGTACCAAATTTCAGCTAAATCTGTCGAGTAGTTTGGGCTGTGGCGTGTTTACGAACGTACGTACGTACGAACGTACGTACGTACATACATACAGACACATTTTAAAAACCACTTTTTTGGGCTCCTGAGACCTCAAAACGTATAGATCCGGTCTTATCTCGAATTCGAAAATTTTAGTGATTGCAGTAACCTCCCTTTTTTTCAAATGGTGAAGTGGAGTGGGGAGGTTAAAAATAAGGTTGACCCGTCCGAGGATATTTATGAAATATTTTTATCAAAAAAGTTCTCGAATTTATTCCTTACTTTTGAAAAGCACTGAATTAGGTCGGACGCTCATAAACTTTTGTTTCTACAATTGGAATAAAAAGGAATTACCGCGCGATGCTTTTATATATAGACGTAATTTGTAAAGATTGGTGTGTTAAAATTGGGCCATGTACCTAAATCATTTGTGCTGCTAATGAACCATATCACAATGGCAACGCATTCCACCACAAACGTCAATTTAATAAGTGCACATCTCCAGTTTCGTTTAACTTACTTTTAGAAAATAATTATGAAGATACCTCTACCAATTTGTTTGTTTTGTAACCATAAATCAACGAGAAACAAAAAAAACCGAAATAAGTATTATTGTATTTAACGAGCAACCTCATTAACAACTTTAAATTTAAAATTGTTTAGATTGCAAATATTTTGTTACTTAAGCCGTAGGTAGGATTAGGAATCCCCAAACTATTTAGAAGGGCAAAGGACGATTAGATCAGGAACATTCTGCAGAACGAGCAAGGAGCTAAAAAAAGTCCTGTGCGGATAACAGTATAATGGTGCTTTAATACTGTAATCACCGCCCTTTTCATGTCCGGAGCAGTAGCGGATTTGCCACCAGAACAATAAAATCCTCTTAGTACTTATACATACAGGCTGTCCGCGCGAACTCAAATATCTCGTTAACGAGATGAAATATAAAAATTCGCTCGAACAGGTCGATATTTCGAGGGAGACACTTAAATCCCTGCTTGACGGAATTTCACAACTCATCCCCTAATCCCCACCTACCCCCACTTCAAAATTTTAAATGGCAACCCCCCACTTGTGATACATCATTTGAAAGCTAATTTCATTGCCAATCCAACGCTGTAACAATTTTTGATATTTGTTGAACTCCAGGACCCTCTGTGGTCAAATTTTAAATTACGTTAGGGCACTTTGTGATACATCATCTGAAAGGGCTTGAAATTTTCTGTAAACTGATTCAAGAATTTCTTAAATCCATCCGCAGTCAAAAGTTACATTGAAAAACAAACATGCGCCTAGGAAGTTTGTGCTGTAACTTTTGAACGAGTGGATGGATTTCATCAGTTTACAGAGAATTTCAAACCCTTTCAAATGATGTATCACATCAAGTGGGGGTTGCCATTTAAAATTTTGAAGTGGGGGCTAGGGGGTGAGTTTTGAAAATTCGCCAAGCTCGGATTTAAGTGTCACCCTCGAAATAAAAATCGACCTATCCTTGCGAATTTTTATATTTCATCTCGTTGACGAGATATTTGAGGTCGATGTTTTCGCGTAGCATGTAAGCACTCATTTGTGAGGACACTGCTGATTTCAGTCATTTATGGTGCGATTCTCTAAGGTGTAACAGTCTATAACAGTGCTGTTGTACTGTTAGCTAACATAATGTTAGAAAGGAGCAATTCTGTAAGCAAATGAAAGTTTAATTCGTACTGTATTAGTAGACAATTTCTTCATATTATGATCGCCCTTTTTAACAACCCGGTAAGCTACTACAATGCTAACTACTGTTTCTGTTAGACCTAGGAATAAATACTAATAAGGTACAGATTAGAATGATCAACACCCAAAACGTGGAACGGACTGCGGTGCAGTTTAATTCAGATACCGATTTTCATCCACCACCAGAAATTCAGACATACCTTATTTCCAAATGGAACGTGCATAAATCCATATGTTCCAGAAAATCGTTCTAAAAATAGAGGATTCGTCGTTCCAGAGCCTCATAAATCACCCGATGGCAAATTCACCATTATTAGGGCTCCCATATCAAACAACGTAATACAAATTTACGATGATTCGCTTTTTTCTGAAACAAAAGGACTATTTATCACGTTAGAAGGAGGATTTTCGTTATGATCTGTTAAATTATTGATAGTAGACTGTCTACACTATACATACAAGTGTGTTAAAAACTTGGATAGTAATGGTCGTGGTGGAGTGGAACCCTAAAACTTTGAAGTGCGTCTTAAGGAATTATTTAATTTGCAGACATAAAAGTTGCGTTAAAGCTGATGGAATTTAAATTTTTATGAAGCGCCACATGCGGAAGTCCTATAAAAGCAATTGAAATTATAGACCACAAACCACTCACTAAAGATGCATTACGGAAATACTTTTTGTTTTGGATCTAAAGAGTTGCGCCTCTGGTGATTGGAAGCCGAATTAAAAATTTCCCTAAAAAGGTTCGTTGACCATAATAATCATATACGGGGTGTCAACGAAACGGGACTCACCCTCTTTTTTCCGTTTTTATTAAAATATTCGAATGAAATTTGGCACACACATGTACAGGGTGTTATAGAATCATGGTAAACCTCCCCTTTTTCCCTTATTTTTTTGGAGTAAAATTTGGAATTTGGAACATAGAATGTACTAATCAAGGGCCACTTTGTACTAGCGTCATAATCAAATTTTTTCCATTTCCGGATTTACCGGAAGTGGTATCAACTTTTTATTTTCAAACGGAACAACCTGTATATCACAACATTTTTGGAATCTACTTACATAATTTTCTGAACCATATCATACCACATAAGTGACATTTCAAGTGTCAAAATAATTTTAGAATCCATTTCTATCTTTCAATCCACCCATATTCTATATTATATTCTAATTGGATCATAGTAACGTAGGAAAACTTGAAGTCACATGAAAAACATTAAAATTTTTGACTTATGTAGGGGTAAAGTTTGCCGTCATAAATAGTTTACCATATTAGGTTGGTAAGTGCAGTATTTAAATTACGTCGGTAAGGGCGGGTTGTTCAGTCAGAGACTTGGTTGTATTTTATAATGATAAAGCAATTGCCCATCCCTCAATTTCAGATGAATTTTTCTTCTCGTAGCTAGTGAGTTTCATAAATTACGTTACATTTTAACATAATAGTATATTATTCAATGAGTGTGTAATGAATTCTTTTGTTCCCGAGGATGACGTTTATGGTACGAGCCGTAGGCGAGTACCATAAATCATCCTAGTTAGCAATACTCATTAGGACACTCGAATAGAATACTATGCTTTATCCACGGGTATTAAAGCGAAAAAATCTCTCACCCATTGTACCATAAAATGTTGTGGACAATTAGTTAGTGGACTGTAGTTTGAATGATTATAATAAATCCCAACATTAATATAAAACATGAAGTTTGAAAGATGACTTGTTTATTTTCTTGTTGTAACTAACTTATAAAAACTCATGCTTATGTAAGCATTATTGTAACTTGAAAGCATTATTGTAACTTCAACAGGCCGCCAATGAGTCCATTCTGCAACACCCGTGGATAAAATTGGTTTCAACGTAAAAAAAATGAAATAAAGCAGTTGAAAATAATTCGATTTAAATTTTGCCTCCATGCTGCATTAGCGCCATCTACTCGTTTAACATTGCAATGGTCAAATTCGTTATTCCGGATTAATATTTACCAGTTACGCTGAGTTGTTCATCAGTGCACGGTTATACCATGCTATAATTTCCAGGGATACAATTCTTGCAACAATGAGTATCCACGACAATTATTCCGTTGTTAACTAACCATGAACTGAACAACCG
Organism: Pycnomerus fuliginosus; assembly: GCA_963924575.1. Taxonomy (NCBI): domain Eukaryota; kingdom Metazoa; phylum Arthropoda; class Insecta; order Coleoptera; family Zopheridae; genus Pycnomerus; species Pycnomerus fuliginosus. The sequence continues at coordinate 24,418,539 of OZ004618.1, read as the reverse complement.
GCCCTAAGTTGCGTATCTCAAGTTGTCTATGCAATCACTTTTAAAAACTATCCACAAATACAATACTAATTTTGTGACCGTCTGAAACTTTTGTCAGAACTCAAAATGTAGTTATTCCAAATGTTTGAGTTACATCTCACTAATCATATCGACGCGACATCTCTGGACTGGAAGCAGAAATAATAAACATCACGTGACTGAACCAAAATGTCGCCATTATAGAAATGAGTGCTTTGTGATACAGGCGCTCTCTTTTTGCACAAATATCTGAGATCATGAGATGGCTCACTTGATTTCAGCTACGAAGGATCTCGGCATTCTGATTGCTCAAAATTCGAATGTACCAATCAACTTGCTGAGATTGTGAGCCATCTCAGATAATTGTGAAAAAGAAAAAGCCTTATGTAAAACGCCTCGATGAACGGGATGCTTTAGGTTTTACTCCATTGTTTTACTGTATAAATGAATGTTTATCCATACACCACAGACTTCGGCGCAGGAGTAAAATTACGGTAAGATTTAAACTGAAACATTATTGTAATTACACGACGCCTACCTATATTATACTATTCGAAACAATATAAACAAGGCTAACAGCGCATCCAAAAAGCTTCAAATGCTTACTTTTAACAATACATTACACCAAACCCTTTCTATCTCACTTTTTCCACAAAGTAATTTTTTTTCTCACTTACCATCACCATGCTATGACATTGATGTATTATCAAATTCTGAATTTAAAAAATGTGTTGATTCAAAACACCTTCTTTAACATATTTATAAAAAGTCAAGAATTCCATTCCGCCAAATGAGACATAATTATTAATAAACCGAAGCATCAGATTTTCACATGCCTTTAACCATAAACCATGCTTGTTCATATGGACACAGAAACACAGACAGACGTTGCTATATGCCTCAACTGCGCGTCCTGCATACAGACAAACATGCACATCACCACCAAAGACCTAAATACAAGAACAAGTTCCAAGAGCCTCACGTGTGGCTGTCTTGTCTGTGTGCAGGTCGCCGCAGAAGATAGCCATCCGTCAACATCGTCTGCTGTCACCAGCCTGTCGTCTCGATGATTCTACCAATGTTGGCCAATTTGTTAGAAAATTGTCACAGCCTCCGTCCAATGAATGGGTGAGTTTGATTTTTCTTTTTTTGAGTTTTCAAAATGATCGTTGAGGAAGTAGATAAATGTCTTTCTGGACACATTATGTAGAATGCTTATAAAACACGTGCTCATCATTTACTGTTTAGTTTTTTTGTAACATAAAGTGGCGATTGCAGAGTGATTGCACCATTGCACTGTTCTTAAAATTCAAATTATCAATGTTTTGACTTACATTTTCTAGACACGTTTATTGGAAACAATCATTCTGAAAAGTATGGTGCTTTTTTTCGTTTCCCACTAGTGGGATATCGGAAAGCATAAGTGTTAGAAAATCGGTTAAATTGGAAGAAAGGTTGCGCTTTTTGGGGTGATTAAGAATCTGTAAAGAATTCTCCAATATTTTCATTCGTTCCTGATTTATCCTGAAAAAACTGAAAATCCTTACGCTTGGCTGTATTTAGATGAAACTTGGAACATTTGTGGTTTTCACGAGGGTTTTCATTAAATTGGTACCATTTTTGCTTCCCTCCAATACATCCTTAATCAACCCAAAAAAGCGCAAATTTTTTCAAATCTAACCGATTTTCGAACTCTTATGGGGTCCGAGATCCTAATAGTGGGAAAAGCAAAAGCACCACCCTGTAATGCAAAATCGAAAATTACGTTCTCATGAATACGTATTTTTTGTCATTTACACAACTAGGAACATTATCAGCGGTTATTGCCACGGGAAATCGAGTAACGTTCCTAATTTGATAATCCTCAAAAATTCACCCCCGGGGTTATCCCACGCTCACACACTAATGTATCAAGGGAAGGTTAAAATTGCAACGTGACTTATACCAAGGGCATAGATTTTATTGATTCTCTCAAACACAACTGACTATACCTGAAATTAATTTTTGAGGTAACATTGGGGAAATTGAGTAATTAAATTCTGTGTGGTCACTGCACATAAATATGTATTATGTGGTATAGCTGGTATGTCTCACTTAGCGAAACCATTTACCATTGATTTTTATGATTGGAGTATGGAAGAACCCGGGTTGTAATGCTGACAATTTTTTTTTAGAAATATTGACCAATGATAACGATCCATTATTCAATTTTAGCCAATCACAACCGATTTGTTTTGACAAATTTGGGAGTAGTTCAAATGAGTGAAAAAATCCCTGTCATATTGAAAAAATCCCTGTCATATGGTGAAAAAATCCCTGTCACTTTTGACAGCTTCAGATTCATAATTTTAAAAAATCCAAAGCACTCGAAACTAGTAAATCACTTTTAATCTTGCGAAGAAGGGTCCGAGCAGTAAGTTATAAAAATAACAGGACACGCTGCTTCTACTTCCCTAAAACTGTACATGCAACTAACAGAATGAAGAGCGTCATGCAAGTAAGAACAACATGCACATTGTAAGATTAATCAGCAATATTTTTGCAGGTGGGTGTAGAGTGTAGGGTTTAGGTAATCAATGAACACTTGTTTCATAAATAAGCAGTATTCAGTTTGATTTTTGGATATCTATTCCTTCTGACCCATTACACACTGGACACTGCATTCTGAATCTGATATTAATTATTCACAACACTACCTATTTGGGGATTAGCATCGTACGACAAGACAAATTGTATTCCCATACAAAAACCAGCTTTTAATGTTGCCAGTGGGCAGGAATTTTGTGATGATGTGGTTTATCTGATTCTGGGTTTATCATAATTCATAATCCAGTATTCAACGCGCGAACTTGGCCCACTTTAATATACCTACCTACTTAGCCATCTCGTTAGCCATCATCAGTCACCATTATTGCTAAAATGTAAATTATTAAAACCAGTTAAAATCCCTATTAAAATCATTAATTTTTAAATCTCAAAATGAAATAAACAATTTTAATTAAAGTCATACCCACTTATTTAGTATTTTCCTCGGTATTTCCTAACAAAATAAAAATAATGATTCATTCAGAAACGATATCTGACAGCTTGTTCCTGTCATTGAAGTTAAAGTAGGTAATATTCAACTGCCACACTTATAACCTACTACCATGCTGACACGGGGAGAAGTTAGGTGCAATATTTCTTTCAAAAAATTGTCTTCCGAAAAGCACTCGAGAAATGGTAATTTTTCATGAAATGAAATAGGTTCACCCTCGATAAATGTCCCTCGGGCGTTTGCCTACTGTTTGTTTTGGAAAAAAAGCCTCGACTGCGTCTCGGCTTCTTTTCGTCCAAACAGTAGGCAAAAGCCCTCGTAGACATTATTACTCGTGTAACCAACTTCATTTCAGAAAAATTACCATTTCTCTAGTGCTCTTATATATGAAAAAAACCTGTCAATCTCGGAGGTGATAAAAACTTCTACTTTTTCACAGAAGCTGTAAAGGCTGCCACTGGGTTCAAAAGAGTCGTGAGGATAAAAAAAAGATGCAGCAGAGAAGCGGCTGGAACCTCCCCATCGCGTGGATCTTTGTATTCTGTGTAGATAGTAGTTAATTCAACAGAATTTTTTTAATCCTTGACTAATTTCGCAATTTTCTGACAAATACCGACGTCACCTCGGACATCACCCATCACGTTTGACAATATGTTTCTTTTTGACAAAACTGCCACTTTATGTCATCCACTGTCAGCCCGCACCCTTTTAATGAGAAAGAATTTTTTCTGTATTTTCCACTGAAATGGCAGAAACTATGAACACATTTTTAGAGCCAGAATTTGATCGCCTTTCTAATGGCGACATAAAAAAGGAGGTCTTGTATTTAAAATTTTAAGTTGATATGCTTAAATGGGACTTCCCGTTGGCCAATTGCTTTCAAAAGCCTTTCAGGTCTTCAACGGGTCACCCAATCTCCATGTACCATATTTCAGCCAAATCGATTCAGAAATTTGGGCTATAATGTATTTTTACTGTTATTATAAAATTTCGATTTTTTGAACCAAACAGCGCTAAATGCGAATTAATTTTGCCCTATTTAAAACCAGAATTTGAAGACCTTTCTGATGGTGACAATAAATCTTTCAAAAACTTGTTTTTAATGGTCAAATGAGAGAATAATTTTAAATTTGGAAATTGGTGTGCCAAAACGGCAGTTTCCGTAAGTCGATTGAATTCAAAATTTGTTCAGCTCTTCGACGTGTAATATAATCCCTATGTGCAAAATTTCAGCCAAATCGGTTCAGGGGCTTGGGCTGTACCGCGATTTTAAAGTCCGATAAAAATCAATTTTTTTTTAATTTTTGGTCAAAAGGGCACTAAGAATTAATACACTTTTAGAAGCAGAATTTGAAGGTCTTCCTTATGGTGACGTAAAAAATGGGGGTTTGCATTTAAAATTTAAAAGTTGATGTGCCAAAATGGCATTTCCGGTTGCACGATTGGCTCCAAAAGCTTTTCAGATCTAAGTTAGGTTACGAGATGCGTATGTTCCAAATTTCAGCCAAATCGGTCTAGTAGTTTTGGCTGTGGCGTGATTACAAACGAACGTACGTACGTACATACACACAGACACATTTTTAAAACCCCTTTTCTGGGTTCCTGAGACCTCAAAACGTGAAGATCTGGTGCTATCTCAAATTCGAAAATTTTAGTAATTGCAGTAACCTCCCATTTTTTTTTTAAATTGTGATGGGGTTGGGGAGGTTAAAAAATACTGCCCGCGAGAGGGAATTGAGCTCGAGTCCTGCGCGTCGAATCCAAACATTCGCTCCGGTCTTGTGCGGATTGTACGCCATCCATACGGTACACGAAGCGCCGTCATTTATTTAACTTCAAAAATAATTTTCACCCGTAAAATGACATTTTTCGAAAATATGGCACTAAGGTTTTCGACCCCGTAAAATAACAGCTATCAAATTCAATAATAAAAATATACAGTTATACATAAAAAAAATTCACGGCACCGATTTTTGGCCAGAAGGGCACCAAGTGTGAGTACATTTTTAGAAGTCGAATTCGAAGAGCTCTTTTATTGTGATGCGAAGAATTGGGGTTTACAGACACACAGACATTTTTGAAAAACCACAGATTTGATGTTTTTGGTGATTCGATTTTTCGATCGATTTTAGATTTAGTAGGTAACTTGCTGCGCTAAAGCGTAGAAGTTGAAAAAATCGAGAAAGTTGCTACCCTAAAAATTGTAAATGGAAACCAGCCATTTTTTAAAATCGATTTTTCAATCACCTTTCATTTTATAATTAATTATTTTTGCTCGGGTGTTGCAGAATGGACTCATTATACAGTGTGATTCAAAAGTTTTGTAATTAGGGTTGGCTATGGAAACAAAAGATTCGAAAAACGTTTGTCCAAAATTAATCGCACAGTCCCCAAAGAAAATCACTGAATTAAAATGACAGATGTGAATTTTTTAAATTTATTTCTTTTGCATCTATTATTGCGATTTATTTCGAAAAAATGTGAACCTCTCGGCTTCCAGTATCAAATTTGGCGCCTTTCAGTGAGCACTCTCCGGTTGACAGCAAACAACAAAGTTCTGGCAAAGTTAGGTTATGTTTGGTAAATGCCCATGAAAGTTTTAAAAAGCTTTTATTTCTTCATAATGCTTGAATTTGTGAGCAAGGATCTTGAAGAGCTCGTTAAAACAGCCTTGGGGGCCACGTAGCTTTTTGTGCTCAGTTTAAAAAACAATCCTATCCGTATGCAGGATGGTCCTCGGAGAAGTCCCTGATGTGGTTAAATCCAGTCGAAAGGTAATTTGCTTATTAAAATCGACCTGCTAATTTGGAAACTTTTTCAGAAACAAATAATGGAGACTCCAACTAGCCTGATTCTCTGTTCTTTTATGAATTTGCTTTCACAACCCTTAGCAGAAATAAAAAACAGCTGACTTCGTGTGCAACGAAAATAATGAACCCGGGAAGTTACAAATGTAAATAACAATAAAAAACAATGAATCCGGGAAGTTACAAATGTGAATAACAAGATTTGGATTAGGCAGTTTTTCAAACCAATTAAAATGACATACAGATGATCCTGACTTGGCCCCCTGCCTTAAGATATCCAGAACTTCAGCACAAAAGTAGTGAAGTGGAAGATCGATCAAGTTGTTTTTTAATTTTCAAATACACCAATATTTGTGGGGGTAGTGATTTTTGTTCACTATCTCAAAATCGGGAACACCTGTTTCTAAGTAGTTTTGTTTCCACCGTGTGTGTTTGTAATTGAAAATAAAGCCATTTAATTAACTTGTTTTAGTGAATTTACTAGTCGATTTATAAAACAAAAAATAGGTAAGTGTTAATTTTAAATCTGTGTAAATTGGACATTACACTGCTCCATTGGTGCTCTTTTTTTTTAAATCACCATAACATCTCGGAGTCCAAGATAAATGTCCGATGGATATTGAAGGCAGCGCGCTTGCTTCAAGAAATTGTTGCGATCCATATTTATTGTATAGCATTTGTTTCTGAAACGGTTTCCAAATGAGCGGGTTGCATTAATAAGCTAATTATTACCTTTCGATTGGATTTGACCACATCGAGGACCATTATCCATACGGATACGATTTTTTTATTTAACTAAGGACAAAAAACCTATTCTTGACGAGTGCTTCAAGGTCCTTGCTCAAACATCCAAGCTTTATGAAGAAATGAAAGCTTTTTCTTTTTATACTTTCATGGACCAAGACCAAACATAACCTAACTTTGCCACAGTTTTGTTGTTTGCTGCCAATCGAAGAGTGCTCACTGAAGGGCGCCAAATTTGATACCGGAAGCGTAGAGGTTCACATTTTTTCGAAATAATTCGCAATAATAAATACAAAAGAAGTAAATTAAAAAAATTCTCATCTGTCATTTTAGTTTAGTGATTTTCTTTGGGGACTGTGCGATTAATTTTGGACAAACGTTTTTCGAATCTTTTGTTTCCATAGCCAACCCTAATTACAAAACTTTTGAATCACACTGTACAATGTGTAAGACATTTTTTCGTTTTAAATCCCTTAGATAAAGCATAGTATTCTATGCCTACGGCTCGTACCATAAACGTCATAATATACTATTATCTACAACTATTGAATAATATACGCATAATGTAAGCAACACTAAAGATATAATGACAGTAATTTTCCACCCGTTGAAAAATGGCTCTAAACAGTTAAAAAATGGTATATTGAGTTGTGTACACTATTTTTCCTACGACCACAACAAAAAACCATTTCTTCATAAATTCCTTTTTTTATCATCATTGTCAACAAAATAGCAAGTGTCAAAATTTATTAAATTTTGAAAGGCAGTCTGCTATGATAATGTGATTGATGCGCGCTGCCACGATCACACACACGACGTGGGCGTGACTGTGCGATATCATATCGCACAGCACAAACGCACAGCGTGTGTTAGTGTCAACTTTCACGCCTACTTAATTGTGCGATATTTACTACCTTCTTAAGTGGTCGTAGGAAAAAGATCTTATTTCAACTGGCGATGGTGCGAGGTTATATTATTCCGCGCCTGTTATCTGTTAGAGTATGGTTCTCGTGTAATATGAAGGTCTAAAGGGTCTGAAAAGAGTCCATGGGTCTACATGACTAGATGACTACACTCGGATGATTATAAATTATAATGTAGCCTACATTATACACTCATTAAATAATATATAGGTACTATTATGCAAGAGGGGGGGGGGTGAGACTATACGTCTATACAGTGCGGGTGTAAAGTATGGAATAAAATTTCTTAAAGTTTTGTCTTTGATTTGTGGCAAAAATCCTCGGACAAGTCAATTTTATTTTTGGAGGGGACAGTTATTTTCTCACACTTCCGGTTTAGCCGGAAATGGCCTTAACTTAGTTTTCTCAAATGGAATGACACTTTTTTCTCAACGGATTCGGAATCTACGATTTTTTCTGAGTTAGAAACATGTATCACACTTTACCGGAAGTACAGTCACGGCCACCCCAGATTTTCAAAAACGTCGAAGAAATCGGTCAAAAACCAAGATTTTTGAAAATCGCAAATATACATCAACCTAATTTTTTTGATACAAATTCAACTGTGCAATTTCATTTCCTTTTATTTGTCTTTGTTTTTTCAATTTTTTTCACTTTTCACAATCTGCCAAAATAGCAAATAGAATTTAAAAAAAAATGTAATCACGCAGTTGAATTTGTAACAAAAAATAAGGTTGACGTGTACTTGCGATTTTCAAAAACCTTGGCTTTTGACTGATTTCTTCGATGTTTTTGAAAATCTGGGGTGGCCGTGACTGTACTTCCGGTAAAGTATGATGAGAAAACTAAGTTAAAGCCTTTTCCGGTTCAACCGGAAGTGTGAGAGCATAACTATCCCCTCCATCAAGTCCGCATTATAAAAATAAAATTGACCTGTCCGAGGATTTTTGCCACAAATCATGGACAAAAATTTAAGGAATTTTATTCCATACTTTACACTCGCACTGTATGGATTCATTTTGATGGAGAAGTAATTGTATTACTTTTACATTGTTCATTAACTAGGTAATAGGTATATTGTTCTTTACTAGTTTATTTATTCGTTAGACGTGTTTTTAGTGATGTTTAGAAAACACTTCCAACTCACCCAGAGCGTGTGTTCCATCATTTTCAAGCGGTTATATTTTAAGTTTGTAAAATACTGGGCAGTTTTTCCTGGTTTTATCAGACTTTTGGAGTGGGTGACTGTGTGTATCATTTCCTTTTAATTTATCACCCCAGAAATTGTATGTGTGTGCCAAAATCTCCTTCAGCATTATTTTTGGATGAGAATTTAATGATTATAGTGATTATAGTACTCACCAAAAACTTCAACACTTGCCCCTTCTGAGTGCTATAAAATAGATGCGTTGTAGTTGATCTTGGCCACGTTATGTACGAGGTTAGATCCTATCCAGATTTAAATTACCTTCTTATAATTTAATATCTGCCCAAATTTTGTGAGGTCTTAGGATTGGCCATCAAGAAATTGTATCTTTTGTGACATGTCAAATGTACATTCAGTAATAATGATAATAATAATAATAATAATACCCTTTATTTGTAATAAATAAAGATTACAAATAGTGTCAGAGGTAATAATTGTATAGGTTTCTACACAGTAGTAGGAAAACATGAAATTAACAGAAATAAAACATACATACTATTGGTAACATTCTGGAATAGTGCAAACAATAGAAATACCATTATTGTTGTTGTAAGAACTCATCAATGGAGTAATATGCATTAGAAATTAGCTTTGTTTTAATTTTATGCTTGAACTGAATCTTCAGAAGGTTTTTGAATTCATTTGGCAGTTTGTTATATTGTATTGTATTGGGGTTTATTGTGAAAGAAGGTATCATCCTAACTGCTGTTCAACGCACGTCGGGCACAGCTGACGACTATCATTAGCATAATTTTAAGGACACTATTTTATTCAAGATGTGCTTTATCTGTCTTCTGAAATTATTGTTGAGGAGACGTTGCCTCAATGAGTGTGTACGAAAAATTAGTTATGAACCTATTTTGAAGAGCTAAATCAGCTAAAGCGATATTAGATAGATCCGTTTACGTGTACCAATAAATAAAAATTTTCGCGCCTTCGATGTTTGAGCGTCTTTCGATGATTTTACAGTGTGACTCAAAAGCTGTTAATTTTCTTTGACCCAAAGGTTTTTTCGTTTTCCAGGCAACTGTTTTGTATTTTGTGTTAATTTCTTATATTTGGTTGAAAGCTTGGTCCATTTTTCAAAGAGGAACTGATGTTTGATAAACAGTAAGTAAAATTTTGTGGAACGAGACTGTGAAACAATCAATTTTTTATATAGCTGAAGATGGAGTAACACTCCGAACAGTACTCCTAAAAACTCCTAAACAGTAAGTAAATTTGGTGGAACAAGACTTTGAAACTACCTCGTGTAATCAAACATCAGTTCCTCTTTGAAAAATGGACCAAGCCTTCAACCAACAATAAATATGTATTAAAAATGTTATCTCACGCTCATCTATTATTATTATGAATCTTTGGACAGGACTACGTCTTTTTAATCCTTTAAGTAACATGGAAACGATTTGTGTTAGAATGTTTTTCAGTTTGATAGATGAACGTGATAAATTATTTTTGTTCCTTCTGTATAAATTTTATTCAATTCATCTTTGAGCATCGTTATGCATTTCATTACGACCGAAATGTTATTTTGTAATCGCCATTTCGAATCCCAATATTCATCTCCGCTTCACTGTTCCATTAGATTTACGGCTGACGCCGCTTCGGGAGCATTATTCCGTATATAATATCAGCCACGTTGAAATCCTCCACGCTAGACATATTTCATATGGGCCTTACGCTAACGTCGGAGGAAAAGTTCTTTGTCCCTCTTTCCTCGTCTATGTCGTAATTCGAAACTTTACGTGCACTTGATCTTCTCTATGACTCCATGGTTGACTGATCACGGGTTATGTGACAGAAACTCCTTCTTTCACGACACAATCCATTCTAGGGATTCACAGTTATGTCATTATCGGTCTTGCTGGCCACTTCCGAGAATGGCCAATTTAACTTTTCAGAGCGTGATTAAGTGAACCGACTCGATTCATTGATGGATTGCAACTACTAAAAGAAATAAAACTTACATGATGTGCTCTGAAGTTCCTGCTATCACAGGATGCTATTACTGTAATTGAACATTTTCTGCAGCGTTATTTTCTTTACAGAATTTGTACCGAAATGCACTAAAGACGACTTTACAAGCCATTCCTATGATGCCATCATAGAACCATCTCATTTTTCATTAAAGCACTGCAGATTTGAGAAATAGCGGTGGATGCGTGAATGTGATTTGGTGGTATGGATATAGTCAAAAACATTCAAATTTCGATCCTTCCTTAATTTGGCCAACGGACAGCGGAAACGATGGAGCGAGCCAGCGAAAGCAAACATACGATGCTTCCGCAGAAAGCGTTGCCGAACATAATGTAGCACAGTATTTCTACTTATGCATGAATTCTAATTGATGCCGTAAAAATTTACGGTACCACAAAAAAGTTAGGTGCGTAACTTTAAGATGTCGCCGGCGGTCAAAACAAGTAGATTTCTTTAACTACTTGCCATGTAGGATACGTGACATGACAAGTAATATTAAAGAAATCTGCTTGTGGTGTAAATTTTTACGGCATTAATTAGAATTCGAGCCTTAGTTGCTACATTACACCGGTGTAATGTTATCTAATCCTCAAGCCTGTCAGCCACGTGGCAGTACCTCTCCGAGACTAGTGTAGCCGCAGCCGCCAAGGAAGTTAATCGCACTTTTTACAGAATACATCTAGCTATTCTATTCCCCACTGTACTACAGTGGGGACCAAAAGTCCGCCCCCCCTGTATCCTTGGAACCGCTTTAGCTAGAGCTTTGAAATTCGGAATAGGGCTATTAGTTGAGAAATGATGCCGATTACCACTTACATAAACTGCTGTGACCTTCAAATGTGAAAATTATGAAAAACTATAAATTGTACACTGCCCAGAGATACCAATGTTCCATATTCGCAAGACACCGTATGTATACACTCGAGTGCAAGTGAATGTTAACAATTTCTCAAAATTAGTAAGCAATGACGTATGGAAATACATTGGCATTGCCTACTAGTTTTCACAGATTGTTGACATTCACTTGTACTCGAGTGTACATTACATATCACTGATATCAGTTGACATTATTCTGTTACTGAAAAAAAACACCAATGCAGTTTTGCTGGCTAAATATTATGTTGTTATGGGAGCTGGGCAATATTACGTCTTTATGACGTCATGTTTAATCTGTTTTTGACTTAGGTACATTCATTTTATCGAATTCTATACCTAGTTATGGACAAGTTATGTGACGAAACAAAATTGATATTTATTAAGCAGGTTAATGTGTGTAATTTACAACAGTCTTACTAGGAACTACGACTTACCAGTACGTCTATTATTTAGGGTCGTTCAAATATATAATTTACTTGGGAACAGCGCATTTCTGTTGTTCTATTAAACATAGCGGGGATTAGTTATGTCCATTGTCCAACCGTTCGGCGTTCCTTTCAGGGGCATTTTGGTGGATGCGCCAGCCGGCCCGACCGAAACCCAACCTCGCGAGCACTTGAACTTGTCAGATGTTGACTTTTTCAGTTTTTAGGAAGCAGATTTCCTTTGTAAGCAACGAGTGTGCATTTACCGAAAACGAAAGAACATTTTGACGCTCGTATGTTTTAAGTGTACATATTACAATCCGCTCCGCTTGTACTAAAGAATTTCCATATTATGTATATACCTTAGTATATGAAGTAAGAACTTGATATCTCATGCATCTCATATTAGTTAGGTTCAATATTTACTCTGGACTCTGACAGGGTTTATTTTATATCTTTTCCGGATCCTTGAAAGTTAGGTAAAGTTTTTGCCGCCATTTATCACTGAATTCTGAAGTATTAGCACTGGGAATTTCAACCCAACTGTTGATTATCAACTTTCTTGTAACCCTTTGATCTATTACTATTTCATGAAAGTTCTTGCCCGTTAATTACGTTATAAACTTTACCAGTATGTGTGTATATGAAGTGTATGTGCGCCTTATTTGAAACTCCATCCATGCCCAATAAACGTGCACTTTGTTTTCTGCAGTACATGATATTTGTTACGAGTTCTGGTCTGTTTCGTATGGTTAAAGCACTGTTGAGAGCAATGTTAATGTGTAAAAAGTGGTCCCCAAGGCTCTGTAATATTTAATAAAGGAGATTGCCTTTAAATAATGGAGACACATTGTTCAAGCTGCGAAGAGCTTTTAGCCGCGTACCTAGTGTGTGATTTTTTTCTAAAGTTATTGCATTCTAATCCTCTCATTTTCTACATGTCATTTCCATGTAATGGCGATTGGCGTCAAATATTTTGTATTTTAGTTTAGGTTGACCATTTTTCAAAAACATCGAAGAAATCGATCAAAAAGCAAGGTTTTTCGTAATCGAAATGCACGTCAACTTAATTTTTTTAAGCTCAATTATATTTCTTAAATTATTTTTCTTATTTTGGCAGATTGTGAAAATTGAAGAAATTTCAAACAAATGAAAGGGAAAGTAATTGCGCAGTAGAATTTGTGATTGAAAAAAATGGCAGCAGAGAAGCGGCTGGAACTTTCCCACCGCCATATAGATCTTTGATTTTCAATTGGTAGTCAAAATAACACGGAAACTATTGTAATAATTATTTCTCTATTACTCACCGTTGGGGGTAGGCCTGCCACCTTACTGGCTGCTTTTCTTTACATTGTGGGGTTATGGAGGTTAAAAATACAAGAAAATAAAAGTTCAGTTCTAAATATTTATTTTTTGAAAAATTGGAAGTGTCCATCTTAAAGTGGGCTAAGTAGAATTAAATGAGTTATATCCTCCTCATTTAATTTATTTTTTGATAACTTTTCTAATTTCTTACGCGTTGAGGCAAAGAATCCACAAAAATATCATAATAATTTAAATGTGGTGCGGGGAGGTTAAATTGGCAATTGCAAGTACAGAATTTCACTACAGGGACACACTATCTTATGGGGATACAATTAACACACAACAGCGAAACACTAAACCACTCAACACTTAGAATCGGTAGCCAAATTCAAGAAACAGCAAAAAATGAATGATTTGTCACGCTTGTCACTTGTCAGTTGTAAATCTATCTGAATTAACGTCGGCACCGCCGCTTTGATTTACATAGAAAACTATTTTTTGCAATTTTTCTGTCCTAATATAGCACCAATTATAAATACATTTGTAGACCTGAATACGAAGATCTATTCTAATGATGATGCAGAATTTAGGGTGCCAAAATGGCGCTTAGGGTGTCACGATTGGCTTCAAAAACTTTAGCTCTAAGTTCTGTCACGAAATGTCTACACACCAAATTGTAGCCAAATCGGTCTAGGGGGTTTGGACTGTAGCGTGTTTTTAAAGTGCGCTACAAATTTTGAATTTTTGAACTTTTTGCCAAAACGGGACTAAGAGTAAATTCATCTTTGGAAGCAGAATTTCAAGATATTTCTTAAGGTATTGTCAAAAACGTTTGTTCGTATTTAAAATTTCAAAGTTGATATGCCAAAATGGCACTTTCGGGTGCACGATTGACTCCAAACGCTTTTCATATCTAAGTTAGGCTATGATATGCCTATGTTCCAAATTTCAGTCAAATCGCTCATGTAGTTTGAGCTGTAGAGCGTTTACAACCGTACATACGTGCGTACGTACGTACAGTCGAGAAACTAAATAATGCACTTTTTGTTGATCTGTTGGCCGAATAACTCTTTATCTGCACACGGTCCGAAGTTCCTTGACCTACCAACACAACCCCCAACTGGTGTCGGTCTTAATATCAGATAGAAATCACCACTATCGATGGTGGTGTCCCCAATTCTGTGCGTAACGCTCAAGACCCGAGTGCATGACTTACTATCTCGACTGTACATACAGACATATTTTAGGAACCTTTAGCACGTCATGTTTAGACCTGTGCTTCGTTAATTTGCCTGAAAACATGGTGGATGGTTGACATACGAAAGAACTGCCGATTTTAATGACATATTCATGACAGACTACTTGTCGCTGTTGCCTATTTTTTTTGCTATACTGTGTTGCCAGAGTGACGAAATGCTTCCATGACCTATTCGCGATCCTCAGCAAAGTGTCTGACGTCTGGTGGTGAACCTTTAACTACTTTTACCGGGCAGAAGTAATGTGATTGTTGTTACTCGCAATGCATGCTTTGTGGACAAGAACTAAAAAACCCTTCTACAACAAATCTATTTACGAAACCCACATACGAGCATGTGTCATCAAATGATTAATTCGAGGTGGTAGAATTATTTGTCGAGGATTCAGCGTTGGGCAGGTTCCTGTCGCCTCACTGCCTCTATTTTTTAAAGTCATTTTTGAATCTCTAGTATTTAACTGTGCGTTGATACTAAATTTCAAAATACAATCTTAAGAAATAACGGAGAAAATGGACCGTTCCGGACTTTGTGCTAACCCTGTATGAGAGTTGTGAGAATTGATTTATTAGAAGTCATATAATATTCATTTGATAGTAGAATCGCAAAAATTCATCAGAAATTTAGGCAAGTTTTTGTTGTGATGATAAATAAGGCACGGCATATAGGAGATTAGACGCCGCCGTTGAATAGTAAAAAAATGTATTTCCCGAGGGATATCAGCAAAATGGTGCTCTAATGGCTGTTTTCGTTTGAATGTCGCAAAAAGAGGAGTCATCCCAATATCAATAGAAAAATAAAATCGCTTACGTTTCGTTATCGATTTATGCAAGAGCGGTCTTCCTAATAGGAAGTCAACGGACAGTGTTCTATTTGAAGTACGTTTTTTTAGGAGCTCGCACTCCAAACCAGGTGGTTTGAATACTGTCAGAACCACAATTAGATGGCCGCAAGGAGACCTCAAATAGATAGAGAATGATATACTACTGATTATACAGGGTTAGTACAAAGTCCCGGGACGGTCAGTTATCTCCGTTATTTCTTAAGATTTTACTTTGAAACTTGGTACTCAGGCACAATTAAATACGGGGAATTCAAAACTGTTTTTAAAAAATTCTTGTGCTAAAAATCGTTTTTTTAAATGGAATCATACTTTTTTCTCAACGGATTCGAAATCTACGAATTTTTTAAAGTTAAAAACATGTATCATACTTGACCAGAAGTCAAGTCGCGGCCACCCTGGATTTTCAAAAACATCGAAGCAATCGGTCAAAAAGCAAGATTTTTTAAAACCGCAAGTACACGTCAACCTTATTTTTTTAAAGCAAATTCAACCGGCTAATTACATTTTTAAAAATTCTTTTTTCAATTTTGGCTAATTGTGAACATTGAATAAATTTAAAAAAACAGAAACAAATAAAAGGAAATGTAATTGCGCAGTTGAATTTGTATTAAAAAATAAGGTTGACGTGTACTTGCGGTCTTGAAAAATCTAGCTTTTTTACCGATTTCTTCGATGTTTTTGAAAATCCAGAGTGGCCGCGACTTGACTTCTGGTTAAGTATGACACATGTTTTTAACTTTAAAAAATTCGTAGATTCCGAATCCGTTGAGAAAAAAGTATCATTCCATTAAAAAAAACCATTTTTAGGGTCAATTCCGGTTTAACCGGAAATCCAAGAAAATTTTTAAAAACTGTTTTTAATTTCCTGTATTTAACTATGCCTGGGTACCAAGTTTCACAGTAAAATTTTGAGAAATAACGGAGATAACTGACCCTCCCGGGACTTTGTTCTAACCCTGTATGTATACAGTGCGCGTTTCTTGATGATATACTCCAGAATAATTACATCATGGCAGTGAGATTTCAATCACTGATCGTGCGCCGCCCCTGAAAAAAACTCTGATCAAAAATGATTAAAAGAATGCATTAGGAACAATCTCCAGTTTAACGTATAGTGTTGAAGCATCGATTAGTTCCCTTTACGTGTCACGTCTAATTTCTCATTAATTTTCTGTATCAACATGCGCCGTTGAGTAATTATTACCTGCCTCTTCAATAGAGCTTCGGCAGTTGATTACTTGAACTCCGGAAGTTCGTGCAATATTGGCAAATTGTGTTTGACCTTATTCCGTTTAGTCTCGGAAAATTTTGTTGACATCAAGTCAATTATCAGAAAAACTTGGGCAGATGTAAGCACTACGTTTTAATAATTCACCGCTTATCCGCTGTAACAGGCTTTCACCCTTGTCTTAGGTTGTGCTGAGAGTTTAAGCTGTGGTATAAGCTTGGATGCAAGTGTTCTAGTGTTCCCGAGAACGCTTAAGATTCTGAATCAGTGCAGGTCGTGTGGCAGCAGAAATGCAAGATATAAGTAACGAATTAACGAACTGCAAAAGAAGGCTTTCATTTACAAACAGGTTCTGCTTTTTTATCTTATAACAAAATGACCTTGCACTCGGCAATAAGCCCATTCCTTTTTATGCCCCAGATCTCACCTTAACCCATTTGACCTTTTCGTTGCCTCTCATGTCCTTAATTAAAATTAACGATCCCAGAGAAACAACCCGATTTGTTTTAATTTATATTTTTTGTTTCAGTGAAAGAAAATACAAATGGTAGACCGCAACCTTTACTGCAGGAACCACATTATGGATCTCGACCTCAACCTTACAGTAAGTATTTGTTAATTATGTATTATTATTATAGTGTTATTGTTTTCTCCATTCCCTGATGTGATTGATGGAGGAGATGTCATTTATTATGCTCTGTCGTGTTCCTTAGATGTTGTACAACACATGATGCGCAATAGTCTGCAATGATGCAGATGGTCTCGTAGCGGGGGTCTTTAAGATTATGAAATTGGAATATAGGCAAATGACAGAAAATTTAATAATTTTTTTTCCTGCTCCTGAGAATTTTCTCCAAAAGTTTTAGTGAGTGCTGCGAGTGTGGAGGGTAGCATGTACCTCTTGAGATTTTTTTTGTTCATCAGCTCCTCTTACATTCTTAACAATACTGATGATGACAAAAAAAATCTCACGAGGTACAGGTTAGTCCATACCAACAAACAGTTGAGTGATTGATCAACCTTTATTTTGAAGAACATTTCGCAAAGAGAAAAGGACGGACTTGAATGCTTAAGCCCCATTGTCATATGTCAATGGGTAACGAAGTCCCATTGGCTTAAATAATGGTGTTAAATAAAAAACTTACTATCTAAAAACCCTCAGCTATGTCCTGTATAAGATAGAAAAATATCGCTCAAAAACTAGCAGTAATACAGGGAAAAATAATGTGACCAGTTTTTTGGACCATCCATCCGTTAGAAACCTAGTCAAATAAGCGCGCCTCATCAGTCATAGTGCCTTCAAAGAACTATTCTGGCCCAATTGATGGAAATTGTAAGGTCTGTTACGGAATTATTTTAAGGACACCATTTTTTTTGATTTTATTTAAAGCAGCCTGAACTATTTATTGTCTTCTGTATACGTACACGTTGATAACGTAATAATGAGGAGTTTTTCTTTTACCAATTCCTGGTTTGTCTAAATACCAAGGTTGTCAAGTTTTCTAAAAGTGCAGTTGGAATGACCCACGGGAATTCATCGGGAAGATTTCTGATGAAGCTTTCTTGTTTCCGGCTCTTCGTCGTATGTAAGTTCTTTTTATGACTAAAAAAAGTTTGCAGCATCCTCGGGAGTTTTAGCTCCACTTTTTAAAGTATCTGTTTAGTTATCATTACTGTAAATAATGCTGAGATATGAAAGTAGCTTTTCCCTTTTAAAACGAGCAGCTATCGCCGCCGCCAGGAACACGGAAAAATAATCTCTGATGCTTAGGTTGGTCTAATCGAATCACGACGTTAACGTGTTCAATAAGCTTCTTCGAACTGGAACGATAAGACCGAAATTATTTCAGATAAGGTTTATGTACCTGATATCTTCTAAATCCTCCTGTCCTATTTGTATCCTTGGTTCAGTGGAAGACGCGATTCACTAAAGAGTGAAGTTCAGATTCTACTGGTTTGGTTAGCAGGCAAAAAAAAACCGTCACTTACATTCGAATGTCCGTGATTTTTTCGCCGCTTAAATCTAAAAAGAAATTTCACATCGAGCAACACTACGGCACTTTGCAATTCAGAATTCGAAATGCAATTTATGAAACCTCTTTTCGGCTATAAAGATTACCGTTTTGAAGTGATAAATACTTGATCTCGAGGAACTTATTTATGAGGTTTCGGGTTTCGGGTGTTGCTACAAACTCTAATCCATTTATTGACTTGGGCTAGAAATCTTCGCATCCATAAAAATACGAAAATGTCGTCACGCAGGCTGGGGAAAATATTGCGTACTGTTCCACTGTTCCAGAGAAGCTCAATAAAAGTAACGAATTTGTCTATCTTTTTCCAGTGATTTATTCGACATTAGACAGCGGCACCCTCATGTATATTTTTATCAGTCCTGACAAAAATCCTGGCAGAAGGACTACAAACGACGAATAATTCACTCACGCTCCGTTGAGAAACGTTAACCTACAGCGATTTCTGGCGTTTCTAAAAAAGTGGGACGACTAAACGAAACTGATTAGATGATTTGTAACATAAATTATTCGCTGAACGAAAATAGATGAAAATTCGTTCATTCTCTAAAGAAAATGAAATTTACAAGCGAAGAAAATTGATTGGAAGCGATCATTCACCAAACAGCTGTGTCTTCGAAAAAAATTAAAATAGAACCACCGCACCGTGGGCCCCAGAGATGTTTTAAAGTAAATTAAATTCGTACAAAGGAAAACAGATAAAGCGAGTTTAAACCGAGGATCGTTCTTTCGAGAGATTTAAATTTGGTGAATAGTATATTATGTCCGCACAACAAAGTAGCTTCTGGCATTAGCCTAGTTCGTTAATCTTTATAGGGTTTAGATTGCTTGAATTTCAACTTGAATAGAATTGATGGAGGTTTAGACAACTCTGTAGGTGTGGTGTAATGCAACCAAAAAAATTGGTCACATTATGAATTTAATAAATTGTTGGCTTTTTTTAAATGACACCAACGAATTTCTGAGCGATAGGTTTGATCCAACCTCTGACGTCATGGAGTAAACTATGCCAGAAATATCAAAATGGTCCGACTAATTGCGACGTTAAAATCAGAACGAGACTGACATAGCCTTGGCAGTCGTTTTCAATTAATTTACACAAACAGAACTATGAAATTTCAGAAGCAGGAATGTCAATTATCCACCAAGGTTTCTCTAGCTGTCTTTTAGGCCAACACCTGTATTGTATAAGTGGAACGGGATCAGCAGGGTTTCACGAGTATACAAACGCTTCATTTTGTTTTATAGCAAAAATGGATTAATAAGTATAAGTATGAACGGGTATTTTTTATTTGAGTGGTAGAAATGTCTACAAAAGTAGAATTTTGCCAAAAGGCCTGGATTTTCGAAAAAAGCTCTACACACATTTGCTTTAGCACAAGAATCTAAGAAAAGATGCAAGGTTTTGTTTTATTTTGAGAGAAAGTTCTCCACTTGATGAATTCTTGTAGAGATAATCTGTCATCCCTAGAGGGCCTGAAATCCTGAACGTTTTTAAACGAAATCCAAAGCTTAGTTAGGGCGGCGATTTGCGGGTCTTCGCCACGTCATGAGTTGTGTCTGTTAAATTTGAATGGGTTCACTATCCGTAATGGATTGTCCAACAGCTACATTCCATCACCAAAATCCATTAAATTCTCAAAACAAATAATGGAGAGGGTCGGAATAGGGGATTTTGATTAGTCATAATTGAATCTCGTTAAATTGATGAGAGCTTCAAAATGGACTTACGGGATAAACATCTTAATGAATCCGTTCTGTGTGAAAATAAGTGATGACGCGAGGAGGCGTCCGTGGGTGTGAAAGCTGCTTTACTTTCAAGAAATGCAAACAATAAGAATTCAGCCACGTCCTGATGCATCTTGCCAACTACTGTCCTTCATTATGTGTGGCAATTAGGCGAGTACCCAAAAAGATAACACCCAATTATACCGTCGTTTTGTAAAGCCTCCGAAATTAAAAGAAGGTAATGAGATTCTTACACCGTAACCCCTTAGCACACATATTACTTGAGTCAAAAAGTTTGAACTTCAGCCAATAGACTAGAAGTTGTCTGGCTACTGCAGAGTACAGACAGCGATCATCGTTCATTCCACGCTGCATTTAGAAAGTGTCAGAAAGCAAGGACTGAATTTCCGTGACTTTGAGTCATTCTGCAAATTTTATCTCATTATTGTTATTATTTCATTACAAGGCTGTAACTCTTTTATTTTTTTTAAGAGCGAGTGGAATACCTAATCGCTGATCGTAAAAATATATTCTGCCTGCTACTGCTCAAGAGTAACATCGATTTTGTAATCTAGAAGTGGTTAATGATAGCACATTACAGCTGAACTTTATTTTATGTCCACAGGTACCGATTAAATCAGATTTTCAAACAAAGTAAATTTTTAGTAGTACTTACATTATTCGTAATTTATTATTTATTAATTGGCACACCTGCAAACTGCAATGCTAGCGCAAAAAAGCATAAGCCTCTTGCGTATGAGAAGAGAATATATTTATATTTGCTTCAATCTTTCAATCTAGCACTTTACTAATGATGTGCGGAAGTATGCAAGTATGGGAAAAAGGTAAACGAAACCAGAGGCATCCCCCTTTATTTTCTTAATTTTTGAATCGATTTCAGTAAGATTTGGTATTATCACTTCCGGTTTTTCCAAAACTGCCTAAGGAACCGAAATTTTAAATGAGACTCATTCTATATATTTTTACATCTTTCGAATAAAATTTGGAATGTAGTCATACCACATCTTAAACCATTTTGATGACAATTATTAAATAACAAATAACAAATTGTCCTGGTATCTGATGCTACACCCTCCCAAATAATTTCATTGTTATCAACGAATTTTATAAAAATAAAATTTACAATTTGAGAAAATTCTAATGGTTTTTGGGCAACTGGGCAACTCATTATTTTCAAATACAACCAAGGTAGCGCCTCTGGCCAGAATAAATTGCAAATTTTTTGTGGTTACATTGATATATCCAGATTACGGTTTTAATCCATAATTAACATTATAATGTAAAAAAAATGCAGCAGAGAAGCGGCTGGAACCTCCCCATCGCGTGGATCTTTGTATTCTGTGTAGATAGTAGTCAATTCGACAGAATTTTTTTTATGTTTATTGTCTGTGACTAATTTTGCAATTTTCTGACAAATACCGACATCACCTCGGACATCACCCATCACATTTGACAATATGTTCCTTTTAAGGTTAACAGTTTGCCACCCTTTTGACAATAACTGATACTTTATGTCATCCACTGTCAGCCTGCTCCCTTTTAATGAAAAATATTTTTTTCTCTATTTTCCACTGAAATGACAGAAACTGTGAATACATTTTTAGAACGAGAATTTGATCGTCTTTCTAATGGCGACATAAAAAGGGAGACCTTTGTATTTAAAATTTAAAGTTGATATGCCTAAATGGCACTTCCCGTGGACCAATTGCTTCCAAAAGCCTTTCAGGTCTTCAACGGGTCACCCAATCTCCATGTACCAAATTTCAGCCAAATCGATTCGCTAATTTGGGCTATAATGTATTTTTAGTGTTATTATGAAATTTCGATTTTTTGACCCAAAGAGCACTAAATGCGAACGAATTTTGTCTTACTTAAAACCAGAATTTGTAGACCTTTCTGATGGTGACAATAAATCTTTCAAAAACTTGTTTTGGATGGTTAAATGAGTGAATAATTTTAAAGTTACAAATTGGTGTGCCAAAACGGCAGTTTCCGTGGGCCGATTGAATCCAAAATTTGTTCAGCTCTTCGACGTGCAATACAATCCCCGTGTGCATAATTTCAGCCAAATCGGTTCAGGGGCTTGGGCTGTACCGCGATTTTAAAGTCGGATAAAAATAATTTTTTTTTAAATTTTTGATCAAAAGGGCACTAAGAATGAATACATTTTTAGAAGCAGAATTTGAAGGCCTTTTCTATCGTGAGGTGAAAAATGGGGGTTTGCATTTAAAATTTAAATGTTGATGTGCCAAAATGGCATTTCTAGTTGCACGATTGGCTCCAAAAGCTTTTCAGATCTAAGTTGGGTTATCACATGCACACGTACCAAATTTCAGCTAAATCTGTCTAGTAGTTTTGGCTGTGGCGTGTTTACAAACGTACGAACGTACGAACATACACACAGACACATTTTTAAAACCGCTTTTTTGGGTTCCTGAGACCTCAAAACGTGAAGATCTGGTGTTATCTCAAATTCGAAAATTTTAGTGATTGCAGTAACCTCCCTTTTTTTTTAAATGGTGAGGTGGAGTGGGGAGGTTAAAAAATATTTTTGATGTCATCAAAATGGTCAAAATGTGGTATCACATCACTACATTCACAATTTTATTTAAATAACAAAAATGTAAAAATATACGGTGTTCTATTTAAAATCTTAATTGGCGCAAATAATGGCATTGATCATCTATTTTACACCCATCAAACTTAATTGAAATCGATTCATAAATCATAAATAAGAAAAATGGACAGCAGAGAAGCGGCTGGAACACTCCCATCGCGTGGGTGATTTCCGTGTAGGTAGCAGCTAGCAGCCATCAGTCGTTGAAGACGAAAAATTTTAGACTACTTGTTATTGTGACTAATTTCACACTTTCTGACAAAGATCAACTTCACCTATCACATTTGACAACCATTTAAGGTTAATATCCTGCAACATTTATTGCCATTGTCAGTGAATAGATTTTTAGAATCAGAATTTAATGATCTTTCTAATGATATAAAAAATTCGGCCGTGTATTTAAAATTTTTAAGTTAATATACCTAAATTGCACTTCCCGTGGACCAATTGCTTCCAAAAGCCTTTCAATCTGCATGTACCAAATTTCAGCCAAATCGATTCGCTAGCTTGGGGTATAATGTATTTTTAGTGTTATTACAAAATTTCAATTTTTCTTACCCAAGGGGCACTAAATGCGAATGAATTTTGTATTAATTAAAACCAGAATTTGAAGACCCTTCTGATGGTGACAATAAAGTTTGCAAAAAGTTGGTTTAGGTTATTAAACGAGAGCATAATTTTAAATTCGAAAATAACTGTACCAAAACGGCACTTGCCATTTATCGCTTGCCTCCAAAAACATTCCAGCTCTTCGACCTGTAATACAATTTGCATTCGTTAAAGTTCATTAAAATCGGTCCACAGGTTTAGGCAGTATCGTGCTTTTAAAGTACGTTAAAAATCTCGAATATTTGAATTTTTGTCAAAACGGCACTAGAAGCAGAATTTGAAGGGCTTTCTTATGTTGACCTTAAATGTGGTGTGGCGAGGTTAAAATAGGAGTTTGTAGTTAAAATTTCGAAGTTGATGTTGCAAAAAGGCATTTGCACAAAATCGTTTCGATATTTCAACTTACCATAGTTACTATAATGAGCGGAAAGTTGACTTTACCAGAAACGGTTTAGTTTCCATAGAAACAAAAAATAACAGTGCCGTTATGAACCATAACGGCATACATGCGCGGTAAGTAAGACAAATGAAAATGGTAAATAGCGCACGAGATGTCAAATAGGTATCAAAAACGTTTTAATTAAATAAAGCTTAGGTTTCCTGTGATTGCCGACTGTCATTTTGCTTCAAAGTTCAAATGTCTCATCGGATCGGAGTCAAAAAGATTGTCCAAGTTTGTCAATTCTTAATGGTAAAATTCGATTGTGCGAAAAATTATCTACGATACACGGTTGTTAAGAGCGTTTTAACAGAATCTTGGAATTTGCACAAACTCGGTTCCGCCTCGTTTTTACAAACTATTCCTCGATTCTGTTAACATGCACTTACCAACCTAGTATCGTTAATAAATAACTATTTCGGTTTGCACGATTGGTTCTAAAAGCGTTTCAAAGCTAAGTTAAGCTATGAGATACCCATGTACCAAATTTCAGCCAAATCGGATCAGTAGGTTGAGATGTAGAACATTTACAAACATACGTACGAACACCGTCTCCGTCTACCATTTTTGTTAAGTTGTGGGTTTTAGGAGGTTAAAAAAGGGGATGCGCCTAGTTTCGTTTACATCACACGGTATTATATTTTACGATAAATCTTTAATTGAACACTACTATCACAACCCTTTCTGAAATCATTTGGAAGCTGTTTTTTAGTTTCCGAAGACGTAGGGGTAGGTCTAGTTTAATATTTAGTATGAGAAAGAAAACGCAAGTCGAGAAGGAGGTGTTCAACTTCTATCAATTATTAATAATCTGGACGAATTTTCATCTCGGAGAATTTGGAGGAAACAGTTGAAATTGCGAGCCTGGGAATTGCCTCGACTAAAATGGGATTTATACTCTCTTATGACTCTTGTATAACCTCGTGGGTTCAAATTTATAGGGCACCCTAACGTTATGTAATTCTAAACAAGCGTTCCTCTTGGCTTTTAGCGGCCGTTTTATTATCTTTGCCAAGCTTCACTGTTTTTTTAATCTTCTGGTGAGTTTTTTTAGTGTACAACGTAAAAAGCTTCTGTCGTTAATTAATCGTTATATTAGTTAATTATGCCGCCGATTTCTTCACTTTGTTGCTGGCTTCATTGAGTCTTATAATAAATCATTGTAGCGTAATGGTGTCTATTTTTGTCATTGATGGGCCCAGGTTAAATTGATGTTTTCGTTGCTAAAAACGCTGCCAAATTGTGAGTCACTGACAATTGTACGAGGTGCATCGTTAGTGAATGTATCTAAAAGGTTCAAGTTGAATCATTTGGTCGCCATTTCTGTTTTATATTTTTTAAAGCACACTGCGCATTGCCGTTTTTAGTTAAAAGAATTTATGAGAGACTCTAATATTTGAATAAAACTTTGTATCTGAACTGCCCATAACCGCAATCATTTAGTTCAATTTAACGGAACACATTATTGAAAATTTCTATGAAGGTGACTAAAATGAACTTTGGTTAGAAATGACTTCAACTTGCAATCCTGAAATATCGGAATCTGAATTAACAAACTTACAATCCTGAAATATCGGAATCGAATTGCCTAACAAATGACTCGAAGAATATAAAAGTTATGAATATTCAAGGAAGTTTTCAGATACTGAGATAAAAGGGCAATTTATAGTGTCATGATTTATTATTGCCACTTCATTTGTGACGCTGTGGCTTTATTAGGATATTATTCTCTTATTGTTTTCTTTTTCGATGTATTCGTAGTTCCAAAATAATATTTCCCGAATACCCGTGAAATTTTTGTGAAAGATGAACATTGTCGCTTTGAGCGCTGTTGTACCTAATCAGCAAAATGTTTCCCTGGACTCTCCAGAATGGTTCAAACAATCGCATATCCGCGTAACCATTACAGATTTCATTCTGGCCCTCCGAATATATAGAGCTTTCCTTACATTTCAAACGTAGCCATAAGATTTATCTCTTAGATTACGACAGATCTTAAAAATATCGCATGATTTCCTTTTATAACGAGGCAGGGAAGTAATTAAAATTCGGTGTCAATTTGAAAGTGATTGTCTCCGCAGAAATATAACTTTCGTGGAAAATCAATACTTTTAATTAGACTTTCTCATTTTAACAATTAACGAACTAAAATTGCCATTATCGAGAATTAAGCAGATATGCTTCAAGTCGTTTGTATAAATGCATAAACTACGGTATAAACTAACAAAACTACATCGCAAGCGAAAGCTAAAAAGTTGCATATTTCTACTTTAATTTTTTTGAAGAATTCATTAAGGAAACCTCTTAGAAATTATTCTGGAAGCTTAATTCCGTCTGAATACTCTACGTTTGCCTAAACAAAACTAACTACTCCTATTGAAATATATAGTTAAGAGCATTTTAAATTTGAAAAAATTAATTGGGTAAATGCAGCGTTTGCAGTTTGCACAAACGACAAAAAATTGATGTTCATTTCAAGAAAATAATTTTCTCTAAATGGAATAATATTCTGGGCTGGAAGTTGGAATCCTTGTTGACTTGCATTAAAGTAAAAAGTAAAAAATCTGTGAACCGAATAAACGAATTATGCAGTAGGTATCCTTTGAGGTTCGTACTTCGGATTTTACCTCGTTAGTGATGAAATTATTGTTCATACAAACATAAATAAGTCTTTGGGTCTGAGTAAACCGACTTTGTTTCTACCCCCATTTTTGTTAGCCGAAAATTTCTAAAACATCGGTTCTCTTGCGATGTAAAATGTAACAGGCCACGATCATTACGCTTTCAGTAATTTGAACGAAGAAAAGAGTTACAAAAAATGGGCAGCGGCTAGAAACTCCCCACGTGGTGAATGATCCAATGCTATCGCACCTACCTATATAAATTTCGAACTGTTTTTATTGCCAAAATGGCACTAAATTTGATCGCATTTTTGGAAACACAATTTAAAGACCTTTCATGTGCTGATAAAAACAAATGGTGGTCATGTTTCAAATTTCATAGATGACATGCCAAAAAGGCACTTGTAATTGGCCGATGGCCACCAAAATTAAGTAAATGTTCCTACTTGCTATAGCTAAATTTTACTCCACAAACCTTAAAACGTTTTCTGGGATTTTTCAAAATTTTACGATTTTTTGCCAAAAAGGCACCAAGTTTGAACACATTTTTGGAAATGGCATTTGTGCTAATAAAGCAAATTTGGAGTTTATTATTCAAATTTCAAAGTTGATATGCCAAAATGCCACTTGCCGTTGGCCGATTGCCACCAAAATTAAATCAGCTCTTAGGCGTGTATTGGTATCTCTACCCACCAAATTTCAACCAAATTGATCCAGTAGTTTGGGCTGTAACGTGTTATTTAATGTTTCGAAAATTCGAATTTTTTGATTTTATGCCAAACAGGCGCTAAGTGTAAATACATTTTTGGACACATAATTTGAAGACCTTTCATATGCTGATAAGAAAAATTGGTGTCAAATTTCATAGTTGATTCACCAAAAAGGCACTTGGCGTTTGCGGATCGGCAACAAAATTAACTGGGCTCACCAGAAGGCCAACACTAATCTCTATACCAAATTTCACTAAAATCCGTTTGGTATTTTTCGAGAAGCTTTGCTCACATACGTATGTACACATGCATACCCAGACATTTTTAAAGAACCACGTTTTCTTGATTCTGGGACCTTGAAACGTAAAGAGCTGGTGTTATCTTAATTTCGAATTTTGGAGTGATTGCAGTAACCTCCCATTTTTAAATTGATTGTGGGGAGGTTAAAATAATGCTGCTTGTACATAGTTTTATCCTTATCTTTAGCTTGAAAAACTTGTATTTTTACCTTTATTATAAAGTAAGCATAATATAGGTACTTTGTTACTGTTTATTAATACTAGGGTGGGTCCAAAACTCCAACACCTTTTTATTTAACCTCATTTTATACAAGGGCTGAACGAGTGAACGAATAGGTTGAAACAACAGCGCTGTCTCCAATCCTTCGGCATTAAAATTCCATGGATTAATTAAATCATTTCAGCTTTCATATTGATTTTCATGCTGATGAATATTTATAAATGAACCTAGTTTAAGTGCAATAAAGCATGTCTATAAACAAGAACCGTAATATTTAGTAATAGAATTATTAAGTTTGTGTTTTAACCCCTTTTGGCAAAGACTGATGCATTCAGGATTAATTTATTTTGGTTCTTGCATTGGCATTATTCTACATAAACTGGGTGTAATTAAATATTGCGCAACTTGAAATAACCGAAATCCAACATGTAGTGAAAAATCGTGATTTAATATAGACGTATTTTCCCCTAATAATAGAATAGTTTGTTGAAAGCTTGGTCCATTTTCAAAGAGGAACTGATGTTTGATTACTCAAGGTAGTTTCAAAGTCTTCCTCCACATTTTTTTTTTGTGGAACAAGACTTTGAAACCTCCTTGTGTAATCAATAGTAGAATAGTTAGTATGGCTTTTTTTAACGTGTGAGTTGAACCTAAAAACTAATTGAGTGTTCCAATCAATAAAGTTCCTCTTTCTCGGGTGATTTATTTTGGTTTCACCGCGTTTGCTTAATTTTTCATGTCGTTTATAATTATCAACTCATTCGTCATCTAATGTAGTGGAAAATTCTAAAGATAAAGAACCGTGCTAAATTTTCCTCCTTACTTTAATACTGAATAATAGTCGTGGTTTTGCGTGAAATTGAAAAATCGTCGTACTTCTCTGCAGACGTCGCCGTCGTTAATCTAAGCATTTAACTGCGACCCAGTAAATCAAATTGTTAATTAAACATGGAGTTCCGATTATGTAAAGACTACTCTATCGGTGGAAGTGAGGGTGGATGGTTGGTTACATAGCAACATGGTGGATAGGCCACGGGAACAGGAGGTACTTAGAAAAGACAATTAATCATGAGGTTAGCAGATTATTCTGATTGTGCAGTGTCAAGCGACATAATGGGACCAATGATAAAACCGTCAGCACATCTCATAAAAACAATTAGATTAAAACATTGAATATACCATAACAAATTAATAATTACATGACAAGCTGTAATATATTCGCACAGGTTTAGCCTGTTTACGATTCTCATATTTTAGTTGCAACTACTGTTGAATTTCGTGTCCCATTTATCTTAATATTCTAATTCTAAATTTCTGTTGGAGTTTCGTAAATCTTCTTTATGTGACTTTGAATGATCTGACTGTATGTATGTATCGCACTGTATTATTGGATATTGACAACTTGTGTGGATTATGGCCTCTTCGAACAGATTACAAATGCTGACGTTAGGCTTTCTAATCCTACAGGCTAATTAAAATTATTAGGAACGGAGCTTTTTTGTTGGTCATTAGAGAATAATAAATAATTAATATTTCATCGATAGGCGCCAGGTTACAAGCTTATACTTACTGTTTCAGGCGAGGTTTCAGGTGTCTTTGCCGAGGACTCCTGGGAGAAAATATTATGCTCCACCGAAATTTGAACTGGGATATTGAAATTCTTTACGCATACCTACTTATATGCACCTACGTTACGTGACCCATTTTCTTGTATATTATGTGAAACGGTAAATATTTACTTTGTGCCTTTCGACTCAGGTGGTTTTCAACGTTCGAACGCATCTGGAAAATCGTAAAAACAATCTTTCTAATTCCGTGATTTTATTGCTTTTTTATTGGGGATTTGTCAGAATCGGATTAGGTGTTTTTCGTAAATTTGTTTGTGTAGCATTTATTTGGCTCTTCAGATCAGATAGGGTCCTTAAATTCTATTTAGATTTTTCTAACGCTTTTACAAATTGTTTAAGATATCACGGCTTTTATCAACACCTCGTAACATAATGTTTATGGTTGTTTCTAAACAGGATGACCGTGTATTTGTGGTTATTTTAAAAGGTACTCTGAATATCTCTCATAGTAAAATTCTTCTCCACATGTTTGATTTTAATGGTCCGCCTATGTTCCTTCTTCCGAGGATATTAAAATCTGTCTATACAGGGTGTCCCAGATTCAATGTGATGGGCAATATCTCTGTCGTGACTCGAACTTAAACTCTGAATTTTGGCATGAGTATATTTCGACGTCCGGCGCATCTTTTCAGAGAATACACTCATATTCCAGTACCGGAAGTTGAATTTTGTTATTTTAAATAGCAACCCACAACTTTTTTGAAGGAATCGATTCAAGCTTGTCAAATGTAGTCTGGAAAACCCAACATGTCAATTGACAATTGTTTGCACTAACCGTTTTGATTTTATAACAATTTTTTGATAATTTAATTTAATTAAAAACATCTAGCTACTTGGTGAATTTAGTCCCATCCTGTATAGAAAGTTTCTTCAATAATCAAGGGTGGTTTACAAAATTGCATGGTTTTTGGTTCATGTTTTTTGACATTTTTTTTCAGTTTCAGCCCCTAATTTCAACCCCCTTGTTTCAAGGCCGCCAACCTAAGGAGTCTAGATGTTTTTAATTTGCTCAAACGCATCAAATCAGTCACCTTTGCCAGCCTCCCCGATTTTATTAAATTATCAAAAAATTGTTATAAAACCAAAACGGCTGGTGCAAACAGTTGACATGTTGGGTTTTCCAGACTACATTTGACAAACTTGAATCGATTTCGTCAAAAAATTGTAGGTTGCTATTTAAAATAACAACATTGATGTCGACTTCCGGCATAACCGAAAGTGAAGTATATGAGTGTACTTTTTGAAAAGATGCGCCGGGCGGGCGTCGAAATATACTCATGCCAAAATTCAGAACTTGACTTCGAGTCACGACGGAGATATTGCCCGTCATATTAAATCTGGGACACCCTGTATACAGGGTGAGTCAACAAGGCGACGGCGGTCCATAACTTCTGAACCCTTCCAGATAGGAAATCAATTCAAACGCCATTATGTACAACACCGCCAATTCTACATCCTAAAAATGCTTTCTACTATACAGGGTGTCCCAAAACACTTACAACGCATGGCAACTTAATTTTTTTAAATGGAACACCACCATTTTGATGCCATATTCTGGATCACCTATAACATAGCTTTACATCGATATAAGACATTCGATGTTTTAAGGCTCTGTTCTAAAGTAATTAATTCTGTTTGAAAAATTTCGATCATTGCGGGTGCTTCTTAAAAAAATTCCTGAGAACTGAATTTTGTATCTAGAGAGCTGAGATTCGGTACGAATATGAACATGATAACTATAATTATCACTATACAGGCTGTTATAGTATATAACGGTATTAGGCCGATATTAAGCTTGTAACGGACGAGGATAAAATTTGTGGCCGAGGCTATCAAATTATCCGAGTCAGTTATCATGCTTAATATCGGCCGTATATTGTTCTACAGTTTTCGTGATACATAGGCACAAAACGGTACCTATAGAAAAATGAAAAAATTTGGAAATGAAGCTGAAGTAACCTGTGCCCAGCCTGATTTGGGAGCGTAGTAACGGTTGCCAATGGTTGTTTACAAACATAAAAACTGAAATTAAAACCAGAAAACGATGACAGATTTTTTTTCGAAGACTAGTAGCAGGTACGAAAAGGAATATCAAGAATTCACAGCATGGCGTAAAAGCAGAGGCGTTGATGGGGTCAATGAGGATATTTTGCTTTGCTACTTGTCAGGATTGAGCAAAAATTTTGCGCCGAACACCTTATGGACAAAAATCTCCATGCTGAAGACATCCCTCAAGTTACATGAAAATGTTGACATTTCTGGGTTAGTACCTATTACTTACATTTCTGCGTCGACTAAAATTTACGCATTTTACAGATATGGAAAAGTTTTCACGTTTCTGAAGCGGAAATCTGAATATTACAAACCAAAAAAGGCGAAAATACTGACAACTGAGGAAATAACAAGATTTTTTTTAGAAGCATCCGATGACTACTTTTTACTAGAGAAGGTTATTTTGGCGTTCGGAATTTTTGGTGCCTGTCGACGCGAGGAAATCTGCAAATTGCAACTAAATAATGTTGAAGATACTGGAAAATTCATAATCGTTACCCTGGAGGACACAAAAAACAAGTCTTGCAGAAAATTCATCATCAGCGAAGATGACACTCCCTTCAAAAGCTGTAATTTATACAGAAAATATGCAGCACTTCGGCCAGCCGGTGTACCAAGTCATCGTGTTTTTGTAGATTACAGGAAAGGTAGATGCACAAGGCAGCTTGTAGGCGTTCACAAAATTGGAGGAGTTCCGAAGAAGATAGCTGAGTTTTTAAAATTGGAGAATCCAGAAAATTACACGGGTCATTGCTTTAGGAGATCCTCGGCTACAATGTTGGCAGAACATGGAGGCGATCTGCTTACTTTAAAAAAATTTGGCGGTTGGAAATCTTCTGCAGTTGCTGAACAGTACGTCGAGGAATCAATTAGCAAGAAGGTCAAGATATCGAAGCAACTTTTCATTCGGGCAGATAATCCACCACCCTCACGAAACTTCAACAATTGTGGAGAGGAAATCAAGGTGTCTAACCAATCTCCTAATGCTCAGAACATCTGCAGTGCTGATAACAATGAACCAACGTCGGATATTTTTTCCGGTATTGATACAAGCAACAATGAAATGAAAAAAATTGTTATTTCACGAAACACTAATTGTTATTTTAATATTTGTAGTTGTTCTCATGCAAAATAATCTTTATATTATTCTTCACTGTAGGTGTTTGTGGCAAAACTTTAATTTGTGATTAAATTTTTGATAAAATAAGGCTGTTTCATTATATCGGCCTAGGCCGATATAAGGGTCATATCGATCGACCACACAGTACGAATATAGAACAATAACAGTTAAGTATCACGAAAAAAATTCTGTGTCAAGTTTGGAAAATTTCAAATATATGCAAAACTCCATTTTTTCAAATGGCACCCCCTGTTATTATTGTGCCATGGGGTTCGGCTGCTGAATTACTTTTTTTTTATTAAGTATGTCCTATACCTAAAATACTTATACTTCAAAAGATATTCTTTTTCTTATTTATTTTATTGAAGATTATTACGATCTCAATTAAAGAATGCCATGGACTGTATGACAGTTACGATTAACATTGTTTATTTACATGGTTACCAGACAGTTTGTCACATCTATTGACATACACAATGTATTTCAACCATAAGCAGTAAACCATGTCAATGAATTCTTCCTGGTTGTGTGTGTCAATAAATGTGACAAACTGTCTGGTAACCATGTAAATAAACGATGTTAATCATAACTGTCATACAGTCCATGGCATTCTTTAATTGAAATCGTAATAATCTTCAATAAAATAAATAACACAAAGAATATGTTTTGAAGTATTGACTTTACGTAGGACATACTTAATAAGAAATAAAGTAATTCAACAGCCGAACCCCATGGCACAATAATAACAGGGGGTGCCATTTGAAAAAATGGAGTTTTGCATATTTGAAATTTTCCAAACTTGACACAGAATTTTTAACAGCCTGTATAGTGATAATTATAGTTATCATGTTAGATAGATAGAATAGACCTTCCTTCATATTCGAACCGAATCTCAGCTCTCTAGATACAAAATTCAGTTCTCAGAAATTTTTTTAAGAAGCACCCGCAACGATCGAAGTTTTTCAAAAAGAATTAATTACTTTAGAACAGAGCCTTAAAACATCGAATGTCTTATGTCGATGTAATAATAATAATAATAATAATATATATATTGTTCGATAAAGAATACATTCGAACAGGAGAGAGTGTAACGTAAGAGTACTTACAACTTAATTTTACATGAAAATTAATTAACAATTTTATAATCATGAATAATACATTTTAACCCGTATTGGCCATCGTGGCCATCTCATTTTCTGTGAAAAAGCGCTCAAGGATTTATTCTTCCAAAAAGAAGTCTCTCAGTTTCATTGCCTTTGAAAAAAAATAATATAAACATTCGATGAGATCAAGATTCTGGCTCTGCGTGATCTCGAGGATACCGGCATTGGCATGCGTAATTTTGGTTCTCAAGTTCGCTCTGAATGGTTCGTAGATTGGACAATCTAAAGTTATGTGCTGCAACGTCTCAAATTGCCGGGAGTTGCAAAGTGGACATTTCTTGGAAAAATCAATTGTATGTGAAGTTTTATTCAAGAAAAGAGTACAGTTAAATATACTGCTTGTGCGAATCTGCGCAACAAATCGCTTTAGGTGAAAAGGAAGATCTGGGGATGAATAATTTGGTAACTTTGTGAAGTACTTGTAATTCGAGAAATTAACGGAAAGCAAAACGGAGTTTTCATCTTGAGTCTTTATGTCGATGTAAAGCTATGTTATAGGAGATCCAGAATATGGCATCAAAATGGTGGTGTTTCATTTTAAAAAATCAAGTTGCCATGCGTTGCAAGTGTTTTAGGACACCCTGTATAGTTGAAAGCATTTTTAGGATGTAGAATTGGCGGTGTTGTACATCATAATGGCGTTTCAATTAATTTCCTATCTGGAAGGGTTCAGAAGTTACGGACCGTCGTCGCCTTGTTGACTCACCCTGTATATTATAGGGATGTTATTTTCTGGCAGTGTACAGTGCTTGACCAATTATATGTCTTCTGCTTCTTTATTTTTTATTATGTTTACAGTTCCTCAAACTTTTTCTCCATGAAGACTTGAATTTTCTTTTTGGGTCGACCACTATAATAAACGCATAAAAAAATTGGGGATTTGTGTGATTCTGGGACACTATAAAAGACATTGGTCTCCAATTTGCGCAATTCCTTTTTTTTTCTTTCGGTAGTGTGATTTGATGATTATTTTGCATGTAATCACTAGGGTACATTTTCTTCGTTCCAAGGAGATTTTATTTAGTAAAATATGTCGCTAAGCATTTTCTGTCTCTTATAACATTTATTCCCGTGTGCACCGACGGATGGTGCTTAATTTTAAACCACATTCCATCTCATGGTAACTTTAACATGAGGTTTATTACCCTAGTTTCCATTGTGGCAACAATTGTTTCTACGGAAATAACCTCATGTTAAAGTTAACATGAGATGGAAAAACCGGCCCTTAAGAAAAGTTGTATACTTGATTTTTATGTTACACTTATGTTGGTGCGAATTGCCCTTAATTCTGTGTTAAAGTTAATCTTTCGTCGTGGCATAACAACATCCCATACGAGTTTTCATGACTCGGACATGATAAAAGTGGCCCTAAGGCTGGCATTTCTTGCGTTGACAAAAATTTACGAACCGTAACTACAGCGCGTAAATCATGAGATGGCACCCCAAACTTGACAAAACTATCACAAAACGTCAGTAGCATGCGGTGTAGCAATTCTGCTACAGTTACTCAACAATTTAGAACTGCTGCAACGCATGCTACTGACGGTTTGTGATAGTCATAGATGTGATACTTTTGTCAGGAAACTTACTGCCAGAGCCATGTCATGATTTACGCGCTAATTTAGTTACGCTACTAGGCTGGGTTGTTCAGTCATGGGTTATCCACGGTTTAGCTTAAACTTGGTTTGGTTGCTAAGCAACAGCCAATCAGAACGCTTAACTCTAGCAGTTAAACCAAGTTCAGAGATAGCCTCGGACTGAACAACCGCCCCTCCAGAAATGTAGGAGTGCTTATTATCTTTCCCTTGTAGTAATATATTTCCGAATAGTAAAATTTACAACCAGCAATAAAGTCTCCCGTAAGCTCATTATTTATAATGTACCGTTAGAGAGCTGAAATGTTCGCTGCACCACCACCAAAATTGACGATTTTCTTGCCCGAAAAATTTAAATTGGATTGTGAAAAAATAGAATAAGGAAACTTGAAATAGATAGTGGAACTTATTATTAGGTACTTAAATCACGATTTATCTAACATTATTAATGGGGCGTTCGGGAATTCAATAAGCTAATAATAAATCCAGTTATCGGTCCGTTTTATTTATGTTACGATTTTTGGTGGCGTGATGGGTTTTATTGATGTTTGAAGGGAGTGCATTAAACTGATTGGCACTTCCGCATGGACTTACCGTTTAGTTTATTGTTTTTCTGTCCGTCGTCGACAAGATATCCCTTTTAAAACCAGCCGGCTATACGAATTTGACAGTGAGCTTGAAGAAGGAAACCAATAAAAATTGCGCAGCAGGGACCGGGCGCGTTTCCTGTTGTGAGTGGTTTCACGTTGATGAAGTCGAAATGAAGCGTTTTTTTGCTAAATTTTCTCCCCTTGTTTCAGATCCCTATCCAGGCGAGCAACAACGATACGATGAAATGTGTGCGGGACCGGGTTATGGGGAACCTTTCAACACGGACACGTACAGGAAGAGTGCACCACCATCAGTTACGACGGAATATAGGGATCAAAGAAATACACATTTTCAGCAACCTGGTGCGGTCCTCATGGTCTACGGCTTGGATGCACTACGCACCAATGCTGATAAACTTTTTAATCTTATGTGTTTGTATGGAAATGTTGCTCGGGTAAGTGTTTGCTTTTATAGTAATTTTGAAAGTAGCTAGATGCAGGATGCAGTCGAAATAAACTAATTTGGGACTAATAGGCATCAATTTTGTTTTTGATGTTAAATTGAAGTTCGCGATATATTTAATCCTCCCAGATACCTTAAGTTCCAATGTCTTGTCTGTGGAACTCAAAAAAATAGAAAGTAGCATTCTCAAACTTCGCGCCAAAAAGCCCCCACAGCTATTCTTTATTGATGCATTTACATTAAAATAACCCGAAATTAGGAAATGTGCAAGAAGCCTATTTGCAACAAATTGAATTTCCCATATAAATAAATCTTTATTAATCCTTGGACTGGTTCTAAGGTTCAGTTTCAATTTTCATACTACTTGTGGTGCTCGCTGTGGTGATATCCACAATCCACATACCTACACAATGCACTCATACGTGACTCCCTGAATATATTATGGCATTACATGATATTTTTATTTGCGAATTCTGGAAGTGGATCATTTCATAAACCTGTGCTGTACTGCTGTGTTCACCGTGATAAGTCGAAGCTTTCAGTTCTTTTTTTGAACGTAACTTCTCTGGCGAAAAATCTGCCTGGAGCTTGATGCGCTTATATTTAAATTGAATATTCAGCTATCTTCTGATATTTAAAGAAATGGAGGGCTCCATTCAAACTTAAAACTGAAAATATGTTGTCGGAAAATTATTTGTATAGGTATGTAGGGGATTGTGTAGAGATTTGTCAGGCATTGGTCAGAAAAAAAACGGGAGATTCAACCCGATACAGTCCAAGAATAGTGACAGTTCAGTCAATAGTAAACGAATGAGATGTACCTAGTTATTTCGTTTGGAAATACTACAATTTATAACTTCTACGTTTTTTCAAAACAATGTCTTTCGTTCTACTGCGTGTTTACCTTCTGCAGAACACCTTTTCGACTAATGCCAGAGGACCCCGCACTATCCTTATGGAAACTGGCTTTCAGCGGATTTGGCTCAAGAAATGCGTGTACAGAAAAGTTGTTCAACCGTTTTCCCATATAATTTCACACGTTAAATCCAGGGGCGCCTTTCTTAAACATATTATTAACATACGAGGTTTATAAATCTTGGGTAGGTTTGCTTATTATGCTGAGAGGAGTAGGTTTACGACGGTCCCAAAAATGTGTATCTCTTTATGAGAACATAATAACGGGT
Organism: Pycnomerus fuliginosus; assembly: GCA_963924575.1. Lineage (NCBI taxonomy): Eukaryota > Metazoa > Arthropoda > Insecta > Coleoptera > Zopheridae > Pycnomerus > Pycnomerus fuliginosus. The sequence continues at coordinate 24,380,806 of OZ004618.1, read as the reverse complement.
GTCCTAAAAAAAACCGAACGAAATATTTTTGGTAATAACTCGTGCATTTCTTACCCGATTTGGATGAACCTGGCCTTAAATTGAAGCCAAGGAATCAGGCTTTCGAACTGTTTAAAAAATTACGACAGGTGGTGCTGCAATAGCTCTCTTAGTGATACTTGGCTCAAAGGTTCATTTCAGGGGCGTGGGGATTGGTCAATTATCAACCAATCGTTATGAGACTCACATAACTTTGAAGGGCGTTCATTTTTCTTTAAGAATCTTTTTTCAGAAGTTAATTTGGTTCACGCATTGACTTTCTGTGATTATTTAAAAAATATGTGTTTTCACGTTTTTTCATGCAGAATGACCATGACTAATGTAACAATGAAGCAACAAGAGCTTAATTCTCAGTAATAGTCTTTAAATTTCCTCCAATTCGCATCCGCTTGGGTTTTTAAACATATGATTTTTAAAAGATCACAGAAAATTTATTCGTGAATCATAACGAACTTCTGAAAGATGCTTTTTGAAGAAAAGTAAACGTGCTTCAAGGTTATTTTTATCTCATAACCATTGGTTGTTAACTGACCAATCCCCATGCACCTAAAGTAAACCTTTAAAACAAGCATGGCTAAGGCTACTACGGCAGCGCCATCTGTCGTGGTCTCTTGAATGAATCGATAGCCTGATTCTTTAGCTTTAATTTAAGTCCACGTTCATCCAAATCGGTTAAAAAATGGATGAGTTGTCCCCAAAAATATTTCGTTCGGTTTTTTTTAGGACACCCGTTAGTATCTTCGGGAGACTGTAACAAAAACTGTCCGTACGATTACTTTCTGCCAATGATAACTTTTAAGCTAGCAAGTTTTAGACCTGTTGAACAATATTGACCGCACAGGTCCCCGGGGTTAGTTCTTAAATCAAAGCTATTCAAATTCAAGTTATTCAAATTTCCCACGAATACGAACTCGCACGATCGACGATCGACGATCTCGATTTTATATATTGCTCCAGGACAAAACCACGGCAAAGCAGAACACGGCACACAAATATCCTAGGCGACATATCATCGGAGATTTAACGAAGTGTGAACGTTCTGGTTCGTATTCTTAATGTGCACCTTGGAGTGTGGGTATACCGTATACATTCATTGTTCCATGCAAATCCTTTAACCATCCTAATAATAATAATAATAATAATAATAATACATCAAAGGCAAAACTCACAACATCCTTACCTTAACCATTGCATGCTGGGTTGAACTCTAGATTTCCACAATCTGTGCTTATAGAACTGAGAAAAATCCAATGAAAAATATTAGTTCTGTTTCGCTAAACCCATTGGACCTGAAACATTTTTCCCAGAGATCCAGTAAGTGTGAAATTTATACGGAACGGATCCGAAAGGTTTTTCAAGCTGGATAAAATTAAATTTACTGTCTTGTGCGAGGAACGTCGACCATCTAACTATTTTATAGATCATCCGAGACTTTACGGCTGTGTTATTTGCCGCAAATAAATAACAATACCGTGGGATTGTTGTCTCCAACTGTGACATGACTTTGCGACCAATGACGTTCCCAATTATTTTTACACAGACCATCAATCACGAATTGATTGCGCTCAGAAATTACACTGGTGTCTTCTAAAGTTGCACGAATACATGTCCGCCAATTTGCGTTTTGTTATGATCAGAAAATTTTTGACTTTCCTACCGCTATAGGTTTGAAGAACAAAATAATAGAAAATCGAAATCTGCTAAAGTGGAGTTCGGGTGAATGACGATGTATTTAATATTGTTTTGTTAACTGACGCTTCACTAAAGCGGTAAACTGAACTAAAATCGATTTGAATCTTCGCTTGTGGCATTGGCTGGTGAATTCACTACAAATAATTGGATAATATGCCTATCTGTCAGTAAACTTTGACTTTATTCAGTAGAAACCTGCTAATCAGATTTTAAATTGAACGTGGAAAGTTGTATTCGATCTGGTTCATATGTATTCTTTCTCATTTTTTTTAATAAAGGGGCAATTAATTATGAATTTAGATTAATTTAACTGGGACATAGAACGGCATTTTTATCTGTACCTACTAGTTGATTTAAAGTTTAATGATTTTTGTTGTATCGTACAGTAGAAATTGGAAGCCGTAAGTTAGCCAATTAGTTCCCCGCCAAAAATCGTAAAATTTTATGTATTTTTTAAATATAGATTAATGAATTTGTTACAGATAAAATTTCTAAAGTCGAAAGAAGGCACTGCGATGGTACAAATGGGTGATAGCGTGGCGGTGGAACGATGTGTTCAAAATTTAAACAACGTAACTGTAGGTCTAACGGGGGCAGCGCCCTTAACACACCATAATAATGTCAACGACGACAAGATCATCTCATCAGAACACAAACTCCAACTGGCATTCAGCAAACAACCATTTCTTAGCGAAGTAACAAATCCATATCCCCTACCTGATAAGTCACCGTCGTATAAAGAATACATCACAAATAAAAATAACAGGTTTATGAATCCCACGATGGCGAGCAAAAACCGAATCCAACCACCTAGTAAGGTAAGTTGAATTATTATCGTTCAAACCTGAGGCCGGAGGAATATTTGTGAAGGGCCGTCCTATTTTAGTGCATGTCGAAAGCAAACATTCTTAACCCTTTATAATATATCATATAAGCCTGGAAGATCGAGGACATAAAATTACATTCTTTCCTTCAACAACGTAAAGCTAACCTTTGTTCGCAAACTGGTGATAACGTTTTTAATAGACAGTTTTCCGCTCCTTTCCAGATACTCCACTTTTTCAATACTCCGCCTCAAGTGACGGAAAACGAGTTGATACAAGTATTTCAAGATTACGATGTTGTTCCTCCCAAAGCTGTGAAATTATTTCCAATGAAGTCTGAACGGTCGAGTTCAGGACTTCTAGAATTCGAGGACACCACTGAGGCTGTGGCCGCTGTGATGGCATGTAATCATGCTGCCATCGAAAGTCCCGGTAAGCAGTCTCTTGGTATTCTAGACACAAGTCATTGCATTTTGGAGAATATTCTGAAAGTTCTGTAAAATCGCCTTGGAAATTATAAAAATTACATTTTTAGATGTGCTATATGTATTTTGAAGTTCTTTGGTGTTGATTGAGATTGCTTTATCTAAAATCCATTATTTTCAAAATGTAGTCTAACTTGGTCCAAAACTTATAATTCAGTAGTACCCAACATAAAAAGTTACGCGACGGACAGAGTAGACGGACGAATCGCCGAACGAGCGATTTCACTAAGGGGCTAATTTCAAGTTGGTCATGGCGTAACGACAGAAGTTTGGTTAGTGCATCACCCAGAAGAGGTCGCTAGTAGTACGGTTTTGCAGCGTTCTACATTATTACCTTGCAGAAAAGGTAAGGCGGGAGACGTGATCTTAATACCGCCGGTCCAGTGACAAGTCACAATCGAAATTGTGGTTGATCAAAAAGGCTGCTGCACGAAATTCAGCAAGGTGATAATGATAATGTAGAACTCTGCAAAACCGTACTACTAGCGACCTCTTCTGAGTTAAGCACCAATCAGACTTGTCATTACGTCATGACATAAACAAACTTGAAATTAACCTGCGCATACAAATGCTCCGGCACTAAAATGTTGGGTTTTATGTCTAGAGAAATTTTTAAAGCCCGCTCGAGGTGGGCGGCCAACAAATTCTTTCTTTGATTTCATGATCCTGAAAGTTTATGTCAAGAAATAATACTTAGAAGCGGGACTGTTTCCATTTGAAAACAAGAAAGCATGGGACTAAATTATAATTTTTTGCCGTGCTAATATACAAATATGTTTTTCTTAAATCTTCACATGGATAGTTTTCACCCCACAGACTATAAATGCTTTTTTATGCCCTTGGTACATAAGTAACTATTGTGCGACCTTGTTGCTTTGTGGAATATTTTATAAAATAAATAAGACTATTCGAAAGAAGCTTCTATTACCAAAAAGCCACGGGAAGATGTACAGGGTGAGTCTAGTTGGACAAATCAGTCACTCTAGCATTTAAGATATTGAAATTGGAAATTCTATTTTTGGATATGTTGTTGGTCCCCTACGCATGGGATCCATAAAGAAAGCTCCAGTTTTATTCAAACCGAAATTATTAAATAAAAACGAAGGCCTAAAACTTTTTTCCGATATTGTTGCATTTTTTAGGGTTATTTCGTTAGAGAATCAATTTCTCTTGATGGAAACATAATTTTTTGCAGAAAAAAGTTAATAATATCCGAGAGATAAATTATTTCAATAATAAAGATTTTTAATTATTTCCTAAGAAAAACTACGAGTGCCGTGGTTTTAACAACTGAAAGGCAGTCTAGCTTATACTGCAGACTGTACCCGGAATTATAAGTGTCAGTTGCAAATGTCATTTGCTTTCGTTTGTGGAATCTATCGACCCTCAAATGTTTTCAGATAAATAACTGAAAATTCAGCCTTGATACGTTGAGCAGTTTTTGGGTTCTCGTATTTTTAATTTCTGCTTGTCGCGGGTTGTAATTTGTAGAAATTTAGAATTTGCACCCCTAAATTGCATCTCCCCCTTTCTCGAAGACACAATATGCAAGATCTCACAGTTTCACAGCAGATATTGTTTTTTTGTGTCAAATCACAGGGCTTCATGAACGTTTCAACCCCTAAACTCCAACCCCCTATTTTACCACTCCCACATGGTCTAAAGAAAGTTGTGTTTCCAATTTCATCACCCTAATCCAATTCTTTGAAAAATTGCGGCGATTTAGATCTTCTCGTTCTCAACCCTTCATGATTTCACCCCTTTAATAATTCAATGCAGGTAGGGGCACGTAGTCATCTGAGTAGTTGTTTCACCACGTCACAATGATAGCCGCCTAGCCGTTTCCTGCAAAACATCGATGTAATTTCCATCTGAAATCTTGAATACAATTATCATTAACTTTGGTTGTTCATAAATAAGTCAACAGGATATCAGAAAAAATAAATAAAGTTTATTTATTAGCTGTAATGTCATTTACTTCAAGAAATTTCCAGTTTCAACCTTTTTTCTTACCCCTTGTCAGATCTTAGTGCAAGTTCGTTCATCCGGCTAACAGTGTCACTGGAAATTCTGCATTGATACTCTGAGTGATTTTTGAGTTCTCGTATTTTTGTGTTTATGCATGTTAGTGGTTTTTGGCAAAATATGAATTAACCCCTTTTTTCAATCATTAATGAAAGCTATCGACTGACGCCAATTTCGACCAATACTTATTAATCGGAATTTCGAGGTGCAACCCCTAATTTCTCCCCATCTGTCCGATTTTGCATTTTTACATCGAAATATGTATGTGCGTTGAGTTTCAAACAGCTGCCTGCAAACCTTTATGGTTTTTATCCTCTAAATTTCATTCCCCGAAATAGCCACCCTTTCACCTTCGGCAGACTGAAGGTCGAACGTGTATACCAACGTGTAACCAAGATACCTCGACTACTTGTCGAGTTACTGCAATTAATAATTTTTCGGTTTTTCACCCCTAACTCGCACCTCCTTGGTCCCATATGGTTCAAAAACAATCCCCGCCGAATATTTAGGGAAACACAACTAAGCACCAAATCTCAGCTCGATATCTCAATCTTTTCTCAAGTTATCCGACGGACAGACTAGATGAGCGAGCGAGCGAATAATCAAACACAAGAGTACCTCCGCATTCTACAACGGCACTAATAATCGTAACTGAACGTTTATTACCAATAAACTTACAAGGCAATAATAACATTCATATTCAAAACAAATCGTGAGGAGATTGCCACGGCAGACCGTAAATTTAATCGAATTTTAAAGGTCCGGCTTTTTACTGGCCATGAATTTATTTTTAGGGAAATAAAAGTGAAAATTTGTTGTTAGAACTCATATGCGGCAACTGCCAATCTGATTAAAAGTTAATCATAGTCTCTGCTTTCGTTTAAATACATTTTGAATGAATGTTTACTTACTAACGTAAAATTGTATGTCCCATCCACATCCACATCCCATTAATTTTTTCAGATACCTAATTTATGCAATGTGCATTTTAGAAAAATAAATTTCAACCAAATCAAAGAAAACGTCTTGCATTGCGATTATCTCACTCGAATGAAATTGGACAAGATCTTAACGGGCTGACATTTGCAGAACTTTTAGTGTACGGTCTGAGCAGCAGCTATTGTTGCAACTTCTCAAAACTTCCAGAAGAACTGTTTAAATGTGGTGAAATGTGTCTGTGACAGATAAGGAACACGATCTAACGAATGAATTAATTTGTTTTATAGGCACAAAGTTCCCTTTTATAATGAAATTGTGTTTCTCGTCGTCTCGAAGTATGACAATTCGAAATGGTGAGAACAATTCCAATGGAGCTGGGGAAAAGCGCGATTCGGAACATTAAAGCTCCCAGGAACCCTTTATAACTGATACATATCCTTTCCATATACAGCATGTCCATGAATATTATTGTTAGTTCTGGTACTTAAAGTATCGAAATTACTTTTCTTCTTCGTTGAATCTCACAACAGTTCACAAATACTATTAATGTTTCAATGTTTTTATTTTTTTAATTATTGTTGTTATTATTTCTTGAGACGTTCCTCCTTCATAAGGTTCATAAAACGTAGTATTATTACATATCTTAAACCGTTTGTGTCTAACACGAATTTTTAGTGAAATTTTTAAATGTTTGATTGCAACGACATTAGACATAAAATTTTTAATAAAGAAGATGTTTGCTGTTTAGATAAGTCGATATTGTAGTTGCATGTATTTTTTTCATTCGCACTTATTGTGTTCTCACATTAAATTAAGTTTTTCGTTATTTATTTTTTGCATGTACATCATCATTTTTCGTCGAGCCAATAAAGTATTCATTTTAGTGTATGAGATGCGAATTTTGTACATAAAATAATAACTTGTTTGCTATTACATATCGGGCGGCAACGAAGTCTTTTCAATTAATCAAGACGCTCTCTTATCCAATTTGTCTTACCTTGCTTTTGTTTTTCTCAGCTCTTGAAATCACAGAATGAATTTTTAAAATATAAGAAATATATGAATACGACTTTGTTACCCCACGATATGCCTTTGTTGTATATAGAACTAAAGTCAATACAATGATCAAATTGAAACGAAACTGAACACAACCGTATTTAGGAACATATCATAAAAATTAAACTATATTTAATTTACACGCGTGCTTGAATTTGCTAAAGTCAGTTTCGACATTAAAATATCAACTTTAGTTAAATGTCTTCCTAACATAATGTCCCGGTTCAGCTAGGACCTAAATTTTAAAAAAATTGTTGGCTGGGATCATGTGTTATTGATGTCAATAATCTGTTGTCGGTGTATGGCGTATAAGACGTGCAATAATATTTGCATATAGTTATCTTCAACCACTACTTTGTTATTGTGAATTTTGTTAGTTCAGATGGTGAAGATGATTTCAAACATAAAAGACAAAAATAGTTAGGTAATAGACTGTGGATGGGGTCCCATAGTGTGGTTGACTCTTGAAACAGTTTAGATAATCTTACATAGTATTATCATACTATAGATCTAGAACTTTTTTTGCTTGTGCATTCACCCTAAACCTCGATTAATCAGCTACAATTCCGTAAAGAAGGACCAAAGGAAAGCGCTTTCAAGGTTGTTACGTTTGCGTTTAAGGCGAGTGCACACAAGTATACTGTTGTAGTGAAATCAAAATACTGATAGATATTGGTGATTTTTAGGTGATACACTGATTTTCATTGATTATATTTTTCTTAATTTATGTAAATTGTTATTTATTTGAATCAACATATCGAAAGGTGGAGGTGGACTTCATTTTTTGTTCGAAACTGCATATCAGGTAATCAATGAAAAATCGTGCTCTTCATGTGTGTTATTTATTTTGTAGTATTTTATGAAATTGCATAATATAAATGTCGTAACAAAAGAACATTAGTTGAGTCAATTATCTGTGCCTATAGCAGTGGTAGTCTATCTCTGTCTATCACACTCTTAACTCCAACTCTATACCTTTATCACCTTTGTTTCTCTCTGTGCTGTATTTTATACAAAGACTGCTAATTTAAGAAAGTAATATCTTCTTAGTCTAGGTCTGTTTTTAAAATATCAGTTTATGATCAGTATTTTTCTCCAAAGACTGGACTATTATTTTAAGTACAAAAATTTTTAATCATCGTTGTCTTTCCTTATGCAACTACTTAAGCCTCACAGAGGGAGACAAAACACACCATACCTACAATGCTTACACGTTCAAAAATACATAAACATGCGTACATACATTAGAACATTATACACAAATAAGGTTAAGTAAATGTGTGTATTTTCCGATGCTGTGTGTATATATTTAAATTATTCAAAATATTATAATTATACTACGCGTAATTAATTGTATGCCAAATATTTTCTGGTGTTCTATTTTTGTAAGTACATTGTTCAGAATTTTTTTTTCGAATAACGTTTTAACTTTTAAGCTTTGTACATACGGGAACAAGCTCTACAAGGATAGAATAGCCAGAGTCCAGTATTAAAGAACAGTCAATTTTTTTCTCGATATTGTACATAAGTTATAATTCGTCGCTGAATTAAGTAAATTAAATTATGAATCCATGTGTTTTTGAAGTGTAAGACTCCCTCTTTCCAAAACGTCTACCTTTTCCTTTTTGAGTTTTTTTTAGGTTACCTGCAAGAGAAGCTTATCAGCTCATTGTAAAGTTTCATTCAGGTGAGTTGTACGATGTCGAATGATGATTTTTATATACCTATTTATTGAATTTGTGTCACTTTTAACACTGGAATTAAGAATTCTCCAATCTTATATAGTCAAAATGATTATTGCGTAAAGTCTGACTATGTTTCTATGCACCATAACTTACTATGAACAACAAAATTTGAGATCTAGAGGGCCTTTAAATTACCGACACTCGCTTAGCTAGACAGGGTGATTAATTTTTCGATGCTCACCATTAGTATCTCGGAAACCGTAATAGATGGACAGTAGTTTAAATTGGAGAAAAGTTGCGCTATTTCTTGGTGATTCAGAATCTGAAGAGAATTCCCCGATATTTTGAGTTATCACAAAAAATCTGAAAATTGCCAATTTGAAGAAAAATTAATATCTTCCTATACCTAACGATTGTTGTTATTTAAATGAAACTTGGAACTTTTATATTTTTGACAGCTGTCAATTGAATGGCATTGACATGTGAAATCCCATTCAGAAACCAACAAAAAAAAAAGCCTGAGACACAACCCCCGCGTTCATTAATATGCGACACAATACTTTAATGTTCTAAGTTAAGCTCAACAATACAGGGTATCCCATCACTAATGTCCTCATCACAGTTGTTCATAACGTCGAGGCTACGAAAAAAGTACCACCCTGTACATCTCGGAAACAAAAAATTGCTCTTCTTTAATTTTTCTTTTGGATACAAAATGTGATTTCCTAAGCTGATTGAGGCTGATCGTAAAACAATTGGCCCAGGTACTTAACTTTTAATCGAAACTGTCTTTCAAGATGACGACCGCGAAATAAAGTAGTATAACCATTACTCATTAATTGAGCTTTCCTCTTTCCAAAACTACAAAAAAAAAATTCTCCCAAGCAATCGCTAATTATTAGGGCCTTTTAAAATAAATAAAACTAATTTAAAAAAAAGTAATTGCGCAATGGGCCTATACAGTGTTGTGGAAATTCAAGAATTCGTACCTGACAAAACTGTAACTCTAACGTAAACAATGAGTTTTAAAAATTAAATCAAAGTACTGGGAAATTCATTTTGCATTCAAACGGAACCAACTTACCTGGCTATTGACCTCATTTTCTATTGGTTCGGCACCGAGAGTGAAGCGCGTGACGTATATTTGACAATCAGGATTGGCAAAGCTATCGCGCTTATACAAGGTGACTGGATCTCAACATTCTACGTCACTGTCCCAGGCTGCTCGCGTGCTTTTGATCGGACTCCGATTTTTTCAAACTAAACATTTTTTTAGAGGTCTACTAATCGGAATATTCCAAGATAAAAAAATACGGGTATTTTTATTTTTAATGTAGATTGGTATTCACTAATAAAAAAAGTCGCTGTATAGGCCCATTGAATGTATATGGAAAAAATAGTACTTACTGACATGTTTTTGCGTTTTTCAAAAATCTCAATTTCTCACCGATTTCTTCGATGTTTTTGAAAATCTAGGATGACCGTGACGTGACTCCACTTCCCATCAGGTGTGACTTATGACCACAGAGGTAGATTATTAGGAGCGCTTGCGGCGTATCCAGGTCTGTCCGCGTTAAGTAGTCAATGCATGAGCGAGACACCCTAGAAAGAGACAGCCTATCGAGGGCCGACCGTCCGACCATTACGTAGTGTTAAGGCTGTAATGCTCCTGTTCGTAAAAATTTTTGCGAGAAGGAACGTAAAGTTCGAACAAGGATGAAGCTATCCCATTCAAATGGCTTACGTGTAGGACGACGTGTGGTAAGGAATCCCCACCAAAAACCATTATGGGATAGAGGTCCATTGTTCTATACCGCATGCGAGAGCACGCTGTTATAGAAAATGGTTCTAGTTTTTTATCTTGAGCGGCCTTGAAGCACGTGCATAAAGCCGCTTCCCCTTCCACCTTGGAGCTTTAGCCGGAGCGCCAATACTATTTGCATTGGGACTAGGGATGGCAATCCCGGGATCCCGGACTAAATTCAATCCCCAAAAGTCAATCCCGGAATTTTCGCAGTCCCGAAAATCCCGACAAGCCAATCCCGGGATTTTCGGGATTTCGGAGCAAAAATCAGCTGCTGCCATTACTGTAAAATCCTGTCAGGAAATAATAAATAAAACACTGGTGTAAATTGATATTTGTGGAACCATTTTCGGGCCCATTGAGTCACGCCTTAGCCATAACAAACTATTGGGCTTCATTTTTCCTATATTCTACCTAAAAATAAAAGACTCTGGTAAAGAATTTATAGGGTTTTGCATGGCATTTTGCGCAACTTATACATTTGGCATTTATATTTAGGCATTCAAGCAGATTACTTGTATTTTTGTATCATTTAAATTCATTATTCTAATTATATAAAATTTTCTACTCCCGCATTTCCATTTTATTTGTATTGGCATAATTTGAAAACAGAATCCACCGCTCAATAATTTTGCCGTGAGCAATCCCGGGACCCCGAAAAATCCCGGGATTGAATTTATCGAATCCCGAAAGTTCCAATCCCGTACGGATTCTAATCCCGAAATCCCGAAAGGTCCAATCCCGTCCGGGATTCCCTTCCATAATTGGGACGAGATTTTTGGACGTTTAAAAATATTTTTGAGTTTAAGCGATTTGCGACCAGGTAGCCGATTAAAAAATTATAATAAAATTTAAAAAATTAATTTTTTAGGGCTTTTTAAAATCTTGTCCAGCTTTTTAAACGATTTGCAGGGAGGAGCGCGGAGGAGGTAGATGGTAGAAATTTAAATAAAAGCCAACGGAAGATGTATATCAATGCGATGTGTGTCCCTGTAGATGTTTATCACCGTGCATGATTTATTTTAACGTAGTTTTGGGTGCAGATTGTACAAATCTGCCCCTTGCAAAATTCTTAATTAGGGGTCAGAAAATTGTGATGGGGGGTGAAAACTGTAAGGGCGTAAAAATGAACTGACGTTAAAGTTATCGGTTTAATAACACGGAAAATAAGCTTTTGTGTAAGAAAATTTTCGGGGGATGAGATCTAATCCACCAAAATTTACACCCCCTCACCTTCAACAGACTTGTACGTCAAAAGTTCATGCCAAGTTTCAGTAAGATACCTCCACTGGTTCTCGAGTTATTACAATTAATAGTTTTTCGGTTTCGAGAGAAAAAAAACGCGTTTTCTCGCGCTTCCGCCGCCTAAGCGTTTGAAGATAGATTAAAATTGTATAAGGAAAAAATGTCGACAACGAATAAATCTACAAAAATTTTTGGATACTCACCATTGGGATCTCCTAAACAGTCAAAGATATGGGGTCGGTTAAATTACAGAAAAGTTGCGCCATTTGTTGCTGATTAAGAATTTGAAGAGAGCTCCCCAATATTTTGATTCGTTCCTGAGTTATCACAAAAAATCAGAAAATTGCCAAATAAAAGAAAAATTAATATCTTCCTAACGACTAATGTTATTCAAATGAAACTTGGAACTTTTATATTTTTGAAAGCTATCCATTGAATGGCATCAACAGAAATGTTCTAGGCCTTCTAGATTTTGAATAAAGACAGTCTACTTTTGATTCATTTATGGCCGCCATATTGAATTTTGGCACCATTAAATTGGCACAAAAAATAGGCTTTTCAAAAATGTACTCAACTTGAACTTTTTTGACAGATGTCAGAATTTAAAAATTGGTAGGAGTAATTTGCAAAATCGGCCTAAATCGGCAAAAAAGTACGGCAACTTCTTCAATCTCTTATAACATGTGAAAACAATTGAATTCAACAGTAATAAAACACGTCCTGCGGTGGTGTAACTCGGGGTTTCACATATTTTTTTAAAAACGTCCATCTTGGTTACATTTTTGAAAAGCTAATTTTTCCGTGTATCCGGCGGTGTTAAAATTCAATGTGGCGCCCATAAGAAAAAGAAAAGTTGACTGTCTCTACTCAAAATCTAGAAGGCCTAGAAAATTCCTAGCAGTGCCATTCAATTGACAGCTGTCAGAAATGCAAAAGTTCCGAGTTTCATTTAAATAACATGAATCGCTAGGAAGATATTAATTTTTCTTTAAATTGCCATTTTCAGATTTTTTGTGATAATTCAGGAACGAATAACAATATCGGGAAATTCTCTTCAGATTCTTATTCGCCAAGAAATTGCCCAACTTTTCTGTAATTTAACCGACCCTGTATCTTTTACAGTTTAGGAGACCCCAATGGTGAGCATCGAAAAATTACCCACCCTGTATGCCGTCGCTGACTTTTTTGTACATCTATTCGTTGCCGACATTTATTCCTTATACGATTTTAATCCATCTTCAAGCGTTTAGTCAGCGTTCGCAGTAGAATGGTGGGAAGGCGCGTTTTTGAAAAATTAGTAATTGTAATAACTCGAGAACCTGTGTTACTGAAACTTGGTATGCACTTTTGACGTACAAGTTGTTGAAGGTGAGGGGGTGTCAATTTTGGGGGATGAAATTTAGATCTCATCCCCCGAAAATTCTCTTTCACAAAAGCCTATTTTTCGTGTTCTTAAAAAGCTAACTTTAACATCAGTTAATTTTCACGCCCTTAGAGTTTTCACCTCTAATTATGAATTTTGCAAAATTGGTGCAATTTTGTTTTTCTTCTGAAGTATCACTCATTTGGATTATATGTTTATCTTTTTCAATTTTTTAATCCTCTTCACAATTGGCTTAATTTCGTATCATTTGCTGTAATTCTACTCATCACATTGATATACATCTTCCCTTGGCTTCACTTTGAAGCATATATTCCTCGGCACTAGTAGGTACTAGGGGCGGGCAGATTTGTAAAATCTGCACCCAAAACTACTTTAAAATAAATCATTCACTGTGATAAACATCTACAGGGATACACATCGCATTGATATACATCTTCCGTTGGCTTTTTGCATTAAGGGGGGAATGGCACTCGATTCATAATAACTGTCCTATTCACCATAAAATTTAGGGATGGTTTTAATATTTTGCAAAACGTGGATAACAGTAGGTCAGGCAAACAGGTTTTAAATTTTTACAGTGTAGCTTCATAAATCCTAAAAGTCATAAAAGGGGCGTGTTTAAGATGTCGGACATATCGAATATTACTTTGCTTGCGCCTGAAATGTATGCAATTGTGTTGAAAAATCAGGCAAAACATCGGTTTGTAACATCGGTTTTTCTCAAAGACCAATCGTCGTATCAATGTAGACTAAGGGGGAGTATGTTGCAAAAGGTTGGTTTGAAGTACCTATAGAACGATTTTTTCTTCACTGCTGAAAATAATGGGCCAATAATGCCGCCAATATCGACTAGATCCGCGATTTTTTTTTTAAATAACTAGCATCAACTTTAAAAATAACTCTCTATAGGTACCTCCGATATTCATTTTACTATTTATTACTTTTTATTGCAATGTCCTAGAGCTAGAATTAAGGGAGAAATATTGTTTTTACGAACCCGTGTCAAATCACTAGGAGCATTACAGCCTTAAGGCGGTATTTCGTGCGATTATTTGCAATTTTTTTGCTATATATCGTGATTTCTGGGGGTTTTTGTTTCATTTTTTAGTGAAATGCATTAATATTTAGAGGAATTCCCTAAAACTTAGGATACATCGCAAAAAAATGCGCACGTGTAATTACCATATCGCGTCGCGGTTGGTTTTTCATAATAAATGGCAATGTTTCGGGCACTAGCTATTAAAAAAAATGACGAAACAGCAAAAAGCGAATCGAACTAAAATTGTTAGGAAATGGACCTAAGTATATTTTAAACAATAGGGTCTAAGAAAATTTATTTTCATTCTAGGTACAAGACATCATAATATTTCGTGACTATTTTTTAGAATACTTGCGGATTTTTCCGTTCACTAACTTTTCTTAACTTGCAATACTCTGGTCTGTCCGGGATCCACACGACCGGACAGATTATAATATTTTTGTGTCAGAAGGTATAATACATCGTTCGTTACACGTCCATAAAATATAGCTGGCTTTTGCCGCACTTGCATCAGATATAGGTAGGTACCTATGTAGGTATTATGTACCTCATTTCAATTTACATTCCTCAAGCATGTTACATCAAAGTATGTTTATCAAAAAACTGCTGAAGACTCAATTAATTTCACATGCTATATACCTACATTATTTTGTCTCTTATGAGAATTAGGCAGTACCTGTGCAATGTAAGTAGGCCAAACAGTCAAATAGACAATAATTTCGATGAAATTTGAATTTAGAATTTCACAGTAGGTAATAAGCGGTAATAAGGTTAATTTCCTTCAAAACTGTTTTCAGCTATTTACCCTCTTCCCTTGCAGTAGGTACCTAAGTGATTAAGTCTTGATTTATTTTAGCAGAATCAGTTTATTCCATTGCTAAAAAGATTTTATTTATTAAAAGAAACCGCGCGCCTATTGAAGCGTACAGTATTCATAACCTCCATAGGTTATCTCTGTCAGCAACCTCTCACTCTCCCGCTTCCTACTTTAAGCGGACAGCTCGGCGCTATCATACAGCTTACCCGTCGGCGCTCCTAATGATCTACCTCCGTGCTTATGACACATGTTTTTAACTCAGAAAAAATTGTAGATTCCGAATCCGTTGAGAAAAAAGCATAATCTCATTTGAAAAATAAAAATTTAGGATCATTAAGGTTAAATTGGAAGTGCAAAAAATATCAGATCTCCTAACCGGTAAAAGATACGGGGTCGGTTAAATTAGAGAAAAGTTGCGCTATTTCTTGGCGATTAAGAATCTGAAGAGAATTCCCCGAAATTGTAATTCGTTCCTGAGTTATCACAAAAAATCTGAAAATTGCCAATTTAAACAAAAATTAATATCTTCCTAACGATTGATGTTATTTAAATGAAACTTGGAACTTTTATATTTTTGACAGCTGCCAATTGAATGGCATTGACAGAAATTTTGAGGGCCTTCTAGATTTTGAATAAAGACAGTCAACTTTTCTTATTCTTATGGGCGCCATATTGAATTTTAACACCGCCGGATAGACAGAAAAATTAGCTTCTCAAAAATGTAACCAACATGGACGTTTTTCGAAAAATTTTGTAAACCCCGAGTCACACAACCGAAAGACGTATTTTATTACTGTTGAATTCAATTGTTTTCACATGTTATAAGAGATTGAAGAAGTCGGCGTACTTTTTTGCAATTGTTTTTCGTCGAAGTTTAGGCTGATTTTGCAAATTATTCCTACCAATTTTAAATTCTGACATTGTCAAAAAAGTTCATGTTGAGTACATTTTTCAAAAGCCACTTTTTTTGTGCTTTTGATGGTGTCAAAATGCAATATGGCGGCCATAAAAGAATCAAAAGTTGACTGTCGTTATTCAAAATCTAGAGGGCCTAGAAAATTTCTGTCGATGCTATTCAATTGACAGCTGTCAAGAATATAAAAGTTCCAAGTTTCATTTAAACAACATCAATCGTTAGGAAGATATTAATTTTTCTTTAAATTGGCAATTTTCAGACTTTTTGTGATAACTCGGGAACGAATCAAAATGTCGGGGAATTCTCTTCAGATTCTTCGTCATCAACAAATAGCGCAACTTTTCTGTAATTTAACCGACCCCGTATCTTTTACAGTTTAGGAGATCCCAATGGTGAGCATCGAAAAATTACCTACCCTGTATACATCTTTGAGCGTGCACTTTTTTGACAGATGTCAGAATTCGAAAATTTGTGAACAAATTTGTAAAATCAGCCTAAACTTAGATGAAAAATAATTACAAAGAAGTACGCCGACTTATTTCTCAGTTTTGTTAAATCGAATAGTTTTTCTATTCTTTTCCATCATTCTTCCAAAATAGGAAAAGAGACTTCCCTGCTGGAAATGGACATTAGAATTTCTATAGAAAACATTAGAAATTTGTAATGGCATCTAATGAGTAATGATTTGTAAGGGAAACTAAGATTAATTTTGTACCTAATGGAAAAGCCCAACTGACCAAACTTCTATTGTATTGTACTGAAATCTAATGGTCCCATAATCCCATTTGAAAAATCAAAATTAAGGATCATTTACGGTGAAACCGGAAGTGCCAATAATATTAGAGTACACCATCGATCGGATGCGCCTCAAAAAAATAAGGTTGACATGTCCGAGGGTATTTAAGAAATATTGCTCTCGAAAAAAGTTCTTGAATTTAGTCCTTACTTTTGAAAAGCACTGTATATACATCTTTATGCGTGAATTTTTTTGGCAGATGTCAGAATTTGAAAATTGGTATGAATAGTTTGTAAAATCAGCCTAAACTAAAAAGATGAAAAATAATTGCAAAAAACTACGCCGACTTATTTCCCAGTTTTTTTAAATCGAATAGTTTTTCTATCCTTTTCCATCATTCTTCCAGAATAGGAAAAGAGACTTCCCTGTGGGAAATGGACATTAGAATTTCTATAGAAAACATTAGAGATTTGTAATGCGTTGTAATGTCATCTAATGAGCCTAATGATTTGTAAGGGAAACTAAGATTAATTTTGTAATGGAAAAGTCCAACTGACAAAATTTCTATTGTATTGTACTGAAATCTAATGGTCTTCCCTTTCACTCACTCAGTAAGGCACGTCTCTTTAGAAATCTAAAAACTCATTTTCAACATCTCAATACTTGCCAATACATCAGGATTGGTACAATGGACACCACGGTTCGGAAATACGCCGTTCTCTTGTTCAAAACGCCAAACGTCATCTTCAGTGAAGATGTTTAGTTTTAGTCTAACTTTTATACCGCCGCTGTACACTCGAGTGCAAATGAATGTTAATGATTTGTCTAAATTAGTAGCCAATGACAATGTATTTCCATACATCATTGCCCACTAGTTTTAACAAATCGTTAACATTCACTTGCACTCGAGTGCGCATAAGTCCCTACTTACCTACCTGTCAGGTAAAGTACGATCAAAAACTGTCAGACTGCGTCTTGGTGACGACAAGGTCTACTAGGTCGTTAGAATTTTTGATCACGCGTTATAAACACATAGACTTATATTTTTTTCCATTATTGGTATCATGGTATCGCTTACGCATGAATTCGATTGTCTTTCAGGTGAAGTTCCAAAAATTAGCTTCCTGTTTATATTTTTCATTTCCAGCTATGGAGGCATTGTGTCAATTAGTTTGTTAATTTGTTAAAAGTGGAAGTAAGAATGATGCAAATATTTGACGCAGGTATCCATTTGCGTAATTTAATTGTAGTCATTGTATTTTCTTTTGAAGTAAGACTGGCAGGCGCATTATAAATTTAAATTATGCGTTATAATGTTAAGTGGAAAATTAACAAATCGATGAGCTACCGCGGGGTGAATAACATCCTTAGAAGTAGGCATCTGATTGTCGTATACAAATTGCATTCATTTATCCTGAGCAACTGTGCCTATATAATATATCTTATAATAAGTATAGAAACCGATAAAAATCCTAATGGGTTTCTATCGTGTTTGCATGCGGACTAAAACTACATGAATTCCAATCGGCAATTTCCGACCTTTTTTCCGGAAATCCCGATGTTCTAGACGGAATTCCAGATAGATACCAATTGAAGACGTCTAATGAAAGTGGATGCGCGTTGATCATGTGATTGAATTTAATTGGACCAGCGTCCCTGCTTCCAACATCTTAGTGTCTACAAAAATGCTTATTTAACGGTAGGTAAACGCTGCTGTCACGTCACGTGATATTCTAAGTGATTGGTCCAACGCACCCTCGAGTATCTTATCTGGATTTCCCAATAGCCAACGTATGTGGAAGTACGTATTCTAACTGATGGTTTTAATCGGTCCGATATTCTTATGAAATCTGAATTTGGTTATCAGATATATGATATAATCTGTATAGTAATGGCAATGAAATAATGTTGGTGGGCATCAAATAACAATAATAAGCATTTAAATACTTTAAAAATTTACAAACAAATGTTGTACACCAGTTTAACAATAAACCCCAAATAATTATAAAATTTGATTTTGTTAGTATTTATTTTACAAAAAATAGTGTTATTTTGATTTAAAGTAGTCACTAATTTATCTACCATTTATCCTTACAAAAACCATTTTTGACCCGCAAAAATGTATTAACAAGTTTTTGAATAATAATTGCTTAATTTACCTAAGTTACCTAATGGTAGTTTTTCTACCGAAATTTTATAAACGTGCAAAAGCTTGTATAAAACTTTAAGGCGTATCTTCTACGAGATAAGTGATGCGCTCAAAGTCTCCGTTCCGTTTCCCTATGGTTTTGATGTAGCGTGGAAACCTGTCTTATTGTTGCCTCTTGCCGCTCCAGGTTTGCTTCCAGTATTTTAATTTTCTGGTGTTTTTCTGTGAACAAAATAATAAGCAATTTTGTTTAATTTTTTAGTTACATACTGGCAATCCTTAGCATAATAACTCCCCACCAAATCGACCAACCCCAACCTACTAGACAAAATAGGACGGTAAAAAATTGTCCAAAACCTATAATCAAGTCGATGATGAAGGCACCAAATCTTTGCCTTGCTCCATCTTTTTGAGAAAATCTGGGAATGCCAAGGCAAAGACAAAACATGCCACTAAACACAGTGCCTGTAAAATCTCTTTTCGATTAGGAGCATAATATTTCGAGTTACCTGTGCCGGGTGCAATGCAATTCATAACAAGACAAAACCAGGCTAAAGATACTGGAAGAACAGGTATAGCCCCCTTCATGTGGGACGAATGCTCCACTAAGCTTATATCCAGCTTAGGTTTTATTTCCTAAAAGATTTTTAGAAAAAAATTGGAAAATAATTGGTATTTACCTCTGGAGCTACTTCAGGAGTCAAGCTCTTCTTTTTGCTCATTGTGGAAGCTCTTCTACTAATGCGTTCTTCTTCAATTTTCTTCTTACTTTTACAGCATCGATCCATACAAAACATTTTTCTTAAGAAACCTGTGCAGCACGTTTTGGAGCATTTTTTGGACCTAAAAGAATTGTTTAAAAAAGAAACTGGAGAACTAGTCAATTTTCAGTAAAAACTAGTTCTTGGCAAATTAACTTACTTCTGCTGAAATGCCTCTTCCAAGCTACTCTGCCTTGTCTCCACCCAGCTGTCTTTCCTTTTCCTACTTGGAAAACAAGTTGTAGTATCACTAACTTTGTTTCTGTTGCAACACTTAAACCTATCCCAAAATTTGGACTTCGGCTCGTCACTTTCAATATTAATGGTAACATCGGGTTTCTTTCTTTTGCAACAACTGAAACATCCCCTCTTTCCTGCTACTTCCTCGACAAGTTTTTTGGGTTCTTCTTCATCAACTTCCTTCTGTTTATTACAGCAAGCACAAGCAGTTTTCTTTTTGCAACCCGAGAAGAATCTCGTGCATACATTTCCTTTAGGAGGTGCCTGCTCTGGTGGTGTAGGATCATTAGTAGCAGGAGGAACTGGTGGAAGCCTGAAATACATTGCATAATGTTCAATAGTAATACGACGAGTAGTCTCCTGATTGCCACGGGTTTTGACGTCCGAATGGTTGTCAACTACGAGTCAAAATGGTAGATTTTTTTAGGCTAAAAAGAGGACGGGAGCTTGCTCGAGTCCTCTTTGGCCGAAAAAAAATCTACCATTTGACAAGTAGTGCATCCATGAGGACTCAACAAGGCAACCAAGAGACTACGAATCGTATTTTGCAGATTATTTTATAAATTAAAGTATTGAGTAAGTAGTGTGAAGTTGACGTTGTAGTATTATCGCTCTAATCAGGATTTGATTGGTTAAATGCTGCTTTGGATTGGTTCAATACTTAATGGTTAAAATAATCCTATTAATTAAAAGGTGCTGTTGAATAAAAAACCGGGCGCATATTTTCTTACATGCCCTACAACATTATAATGATCGCATAGGAATGAATTACGGCAAGAACATGCCACGCGTTCGATTGTATCAAAGCAGAAAAGTTGAATCATACCCGCCTCCATTTTCTAGAACTCCATAGCCGTTATATTCTTCGTTTAGAGGAACAACGTAAATGTACGTCATTTTAGCTAATTCGCCGTTCTTCCACAACATTTATTTAATTTAAGACCTATTATAATTGTCCTTAAATTAGTTTGCCTGAACAATTACCATTTTTGAGTGCATATCACTTTAATCACGGTCATTTTTCCCTGAACCCACTTGCACTTGGATTAAGGGTGTCTAGGATGAAAATGCCACAACGAAAATTATGTAATATTTAGTAAAGCGTCGCGCCTTTAACGCGTCTAAGAACGCAACTGTGGCCTCTAAAGTCTTACATTATGTGCTGGACATTGGCCAACCCCCAACCAGGGGCGGAGGTAATTACTTTTCCAATATGCAGATTTTTGGGGTAATTATACTGGAACGCTTTCAGCAATCAGCTAAGTGGAGAGTAATGCCTGCTCCTGCTAGGAAAATGAACAACAATGGTAGAGGCTACCGCAAAGAAAGCCTTTCACCAACTCAAGAGTCTCATCCAATTCAACCTTACACAACCCTGTAAAAAATCACCATGCAGAAACATTGTCAAACCATCAAAAAATCACGTAATTTAGAAGTTTTCGTATGGTTTATTGCGGAATTTGACGGAATTTCCATTTGTGATTGTTAACTCAAAACCGCTCAAAACCTTTTAGAGCTATTTATACCTATAAAACTTATAGCTTCTGAGTTGGCTTCTCTTCTAAGATTAGCGCACGTCGCTAGGTGATCAAAAGTAATTTCACGTCCTAGGGCATAAAATTAAGTTTTAAGCGGTTAATCTACAATATAATACTATTCTTTGTTAAATGTTTGCAACTTACAAGACCATATCAAGCAAGATATAAAATTACGCCGTTTCTTTGTTATTTTATGGAACATTAAAGAGATGCGGTTTTGTTGTCTAGAGAAACCGTAAAAAGATCAATTTGACCCAAAGATAAAAATAATAAAAACGTGAAAAAATGGTGGATGGGCCGGGTAAATATTGCCTCGATGGCCCACCACTGGCAGGGGCGAACACGCCATTTTCCACTTTCTGACCATTCTAGACGGCAGTGTCACGCGAGCCTATAATAACAAGAAAAACTCCTTCATCTCTCCATTTATTCATTGCCAACCCCGCCGCTACCTTAAAATTGAACTTGTTAAGCTAAACTGTGTCAGGGTTAGCGCGGTTTCCTTTCCTACTACATTTGGGAAGGAAGCCCACTGCAACGTCTTTGTCCCCATTTAGGTATACCTAAGATATTTTTTAACCTTAATAATTTAGGTTTGCAATTCAATCGTAGCGAAAAGCGAGGATAATGAAAGCTTTGACCTTCGAGCTTAAGTGAAATTTTGATTAATAGTTTCCTTCGATTTCTCATAAGTTTCCAAAGCGTTATTGGTGAAAATGTGATAAATATAAAATGCATTAAAAAAACCGAAAGTGTATTTATTTTTAGTAATGACCAAATAAGAAGGTGATTTCTGAGAGATGGCGTGAGCGCCCTAAATTAACACTCGCAGCACGTTTTCCGAGAGAAAAACTTCAGTTCCCCGAAGTAGGTATTTTATAAGTATCAAAAATGTGCAAATAAATAATTATTCAGCAATCCCTTTTATCGACCACACTTGACCGCCAACGATATTAGTGAAACGTGAGTAAAAGTAATTTTAGAATAAAATTACCAACGGCCTTAGGAAAGTGCATCACACCCTTAATTACCCTACGATCAATAGAGCAATATTTTCTTAGTTCCTGCAAGAATTTTGCAGTTTTGTGCATCCCTGTGTAAACCGGCAATCGTGCTTTACTTAGGTATAAAACACGTCTAGGATTTGTTTCAATTCAAGGATTGCAATTAACGAACTCCAACCTACCCAATTGTTGTCTGAAACTCTGAAAGCATATCTTTCCGATAGATTTAACTTCCTTATTGAAAAAAGTTATGATTGAAACCAAGAAGCTGTTGTTTTAAAAACTAACGATCGCCCTATTTACATTTAATGCTTTAGATGAATTATTCATACCGAATGGTAGGTACCTTCTCGAGTATGGAAATATTAAATCATTTTGTAGATGATCAAAAGTTTTGTTTTATGCTACACTCAAGAATTAATAGTATATTTCAAGCTAAGGTAAGAAAGTGCTCTCTTGTAGACGGCGGGTAACGATTATAAACCGAGCCGAAAGCGAGGTTTACCTACTTAACTGCGCAAGGTCTGCAAAAGCACTTTTTAACTTTTTACCAAGGTATGAATACCATTTTTTCCCAGCCAGCCCCATTTCAAAATAATTACAAATCATTATAAATAAAAATTTTGATAACTGTTTGTTTTAAAACTATCGACCAGATGTCATTTTTGTAAATTTTCTTTAAATATTCATTCGTCAGTTTTATCACAAAAATCACTCATCATTTACTTTTCCTACCTAGGGGAAAATAACGCATACTCAAATGAGGTGAGCAACGCCCACTTTTTCAACCGACTAGGAAAAAAACAGTATATTTCAAACCAGCAAGTGCTCTCTTGTAGGCCGCAGTCAAAGTTGATAAAACGAGCCGAAGGCGAGGTTTATAACTGCGCAAAAGCTGCAAGAGCACTTTTTTACCAACGGTATTAATATTATTTTTCTCCCAACCAGTTGTGATAATATTATTGTATGATGTCAAACTGTAAACCGAGTCATTTTTGTAATTTTTTGTTATTAAATATTTACTTGTCCGTACAGTTTTACCATAAAAATCACATAATTTGCTTTTCCTACCTAGGGAAAAATAACGCACTTTGCTACCTCAAATGAGGTGTGAGCAACGCCTACTTTTTTAACCGGCCGGAAGAAAAAGAATTAAGTTTAACTGTAAAAAGAAAATGTCAAAACAATAAGGCAGCAAAATCATCTACAATGGTAATTTGTAACAAATCCTTGGTTTCTTGGTAGACATTTGAAAATTTAGTCTTTGTTCACAGCCAAAATAATGAAAAATTATTGTTCTTTTTTACGAACTATTTACCATACAGTGTAGGGAGTAGGGACCTACCAGTTACCAGTCTAAGGTGCCTGTAGTTATTTATTTTTATTCTCTGTAAGAAAATTAGCAAAAAAGTACCAATAATATGAACATGAATTTTTTTAACTTTTTCAATTGAACACACAATCCCATTTACAGGAAAAGTCACTATACGTCTTCAAAAAATTAAATAGAATGGCTACCGTGAATGATGAATGTTGAGGTGAATTTTTTGTTGTCTTGCTTTTGCAAGAACTACTCTAGAATTCTAGGAATATCTTTCCTTTGTATCATAACACTTTTTGATGTAATATAGGTATAATGCTAAAGCTTAAGTACCTACCTAATTTAATTTATCGTTATGTGTAGGAACATTAGACCGAAATGCTACAGTAAATAAAGACGAAAATTAAATATTAAGAATTTATCAAAGGACAATCACGTCTTATAATTTTGTATTATCGGCCGTCTGAATCAGAGGGTAAAATTAAGGCCGTTATCGATTTGAACATTTTCACTTTCCATCCTATGAAAGAAAATAGGTAGGTAGCTATACCTAAGAATATATATAACCTGCAGTTTCATATTATCAACAAGCAAACCTACTGAATAAAGACTTCATTGCGGCAGGATTCAAGAATGTGTCAGCTCAGACTTAATGTACCTACAATGAAGATTCATAATAGCACAAGCAGGAATTCCTTGGGAACGGAAAATTTGTTCACCCCTGTTATATTTGCGTGTTCTGTAACAGTATCACAACAATCGCTGACCGGTCACGTGATTCACCCTGAAAAATACTTGGCCTGTTCAGATTTCGTAGTTTAAGCCACGCGCTGGGGCTTTTTTGCAAATTTGAGGGAAAAAAAAACAAATTAATAGTCTGACAATGAATCCTATCATGCAATAACAGATTTGCAACTTGCATTTTTATATTATTTTTCAAGAATGGTATACCTACTTAAATACGTAATTCGTTTTTTGTGTGTGAATATGTTATAAACACGTTAGTGACAAAAACTTATTTTTAGCTAAACCAACTATATTAATATTTGACCTCTGCACTTTTTAGGTCTTTATTGATAATTTTAACAGGCCTGAATTTATTATAGATTTATTTGCTGGACCACTAACCCAAATTTTGGCAAAAAACATGCACCCCCCTTTTCCTTTATATTGGTTAATTTAACAAAAGAAGCCAAGGGAACAATAACTGAAATCTCGGTTGACGCAACTCATATGTAGATTAAGCCAAATGGGCACAGTTAATTCCGATTTTGCTCCTAAAATAACATTTTCGTATAATTTTAAAGGGAACTGGACGCGGATTGTGTGCTTTCAGAAGCAGAAACAATTAAATAGCTCTAGCAGGTAGGGGGTTGAAAAATCGTAAAGGTGGATGAAACGTCGAAGGTTATATGAGAATTAACTGTGGTCGTGGTTAAGTAAAATTACAGAAAATAACACCAAAATAACCCAATTATGTAAATTTAGCGGTTAGAGAGTTGAAACATTGCGAAGGGGGCTGAAAAATTGTAAAAGGTAAACTGAATCCAAATTAGTTCAATTTATTACCGAAGAAAAGCGAAATTACGCGAATTTTGTTAAATTAACACTTTAGGGGGTTGAAAAATTGTAAAGTCAAAGGGGATGAGAATGAATCGTAATTAAGTAGAATTACAGAAAATTACCCAAAAATAAGCCAATTATGCAAATGTCCACATATATTATGAGTAAAGTTTATTACCGATTAAAGGCAAAATTGCGCGAATTTTACAATTAAGGCTCGGGGGGTTGAAAAATTGTGAATGGGGATCAAAAGTCAAAAGAGGAAAATGAACAGTAGTTAAGTAGAACCACGTAGAACTAGCGAAAATTACACGAAAAACAAGCGGTCGCCTGTGTAAATTTTGCGTTTTGAGGGTTCACATTACAATGAAAGGGGTTGAGAAATTGTGGATGGGTTAAAATAAATGAAAATGACTTTGAATTACCTAAAAATCACCTATATCTATTTTTGAAAACGAAGGAATCACTCACCCCGGTCGCTCATTTAATCCGTTGCTGGTATCAAACCTAATATTCCCGCTTTGCACCTCAGCATTCATGGGCTTCTCTTTCACTGTTATTCTAATCGGTTTGCCATCATGAGCTACGACCGACCTTGCTTCTTTCATTCTATCACTAACACTCTTTTGTACTGAATTTCCGACCATGTTATGATCAGGACTTATTAATTTGCTCATCATGTGATTCTGAACGTGTTCTTCTAAAACTCTTGCAGGAATTATTCCAGGTTTGCTATTATTTACTGTTTCCACTGACGGCAGGGCAGTTGTTGCATTTCTTGGATGAGGCATCGGATTGTGATTGAATTCTTTCGACATCGCAATGATTGTATTAGCAGCCGGTGATAGTTTCGGCAGTGCATGCTCCTTCATCAAAGTTTGCGTGTTGAGGACACTGTCGTTCATTTTGTTCATCGCATTGGATACACTTGTTGCACTTAACACCCTTCCATCCACCATAGGGGATATCGTTTTATCAGTTTTAACTTCACTTTCAATTCTTGCTTCAATTTTCAACGGTTGGGTAACTGTTGTTGTGGTGTTTGTTACAACGGTACTGGCCGAGGGTAGAATCATTTCGGACAGTTTAACAACACTTTCCGCTTTTTTCATTCCACCCTTTCCTTCTTCTTTCTCTTTAGTGATATCTTTATTAATTTCTTCCTTATTATTATTATTTTTATTGTTGTTAATGTTTCTGTTGAGAGTAGTATTAGAGATGACGCTGGATTTTGAGTTCGACCTCACGATGCTTTCTTTCCTTTCGAGTTTTCTCTTACTGGTGTTAATAGTATCGGAATCTTCTGAACGTTCCGAAAGCACTTGCGGTTTAGGAGGCACTTTCGGTTTAGGTCGGGTAAAACTATTAACTTTAGCTTGCACATTTTTATAATTTTTTACTGCCTTTCTGGAGGGCGATGCCGGATTTTTGCTGGGACTTGGTTCCCTACTTGTATTTCTGGAGGGATTTCTAGAACTAGGTCTAGAGGAGCCCCTTGGTGGCTTCTTTGCAGCTTGGTTTCTAATTGGTGAATTAAACCTACTGTTCTGTTTACTGCGATTATTTGAATTTCTTGGGGAAGACTGAGATTGGCTTGGCTCTGGTGAACTACCTACGATTGGAGAAAGCCTTTGAAAGGCTGGTGCTGGTGCTCTTCCATATCCCTCTGGTCGACGTGGACTTGGAGGAGGTCTATTTGAGTTCTTTCTCGAAGAAATATTAGTTAAACTTTGGCTAAGTTGTTGGTTTAATTTTCTTCTGGTGGGAGATGACTGGTAGTCTTTGACTATTTCACCAAATACTGTAGCACTACTGCGTCTAGTTAACTTAGGAATCTTGGATCTGTGGGGAGATACGTGCGTGGATTTTTCCTCCGGCGGTGGCGATGGTACAGGGGAGGCATGTCTGGAACCTGTGGCGTTGAATCCTCGACCCCGGAAAGGACTAACTCGTCCTGTGGGTGAAGGACTTCTCGATCCCGGTCTACTCCCAGACTCTGCGAGGATGGCAAACGCCGTATTCTTATGCCTCCTGGATGATGGAGTAAGGCTGTAATTTTAGCTGTTAATCCCGATATAAATTTACATTTTCATTACCGGTAAGGTTGGGGCGCATAGGGTGGGTCTGGAGGAATTTCATCATCTTCCGGTGGCAAAACCTTAAATGCTTCTGGAGTTTTGTAGTGAGACGCATCATTATTTTGGCGTTGGTTTCTATGTTCTGGAGAACGCATTTTTCAATCTTCACGGTTTCAATCGCTTCATGTTGCTATATTTCGTGTGCATACCTGCAGAGAACAAAAGATTTCATTAAAAACTAGCTTGAAAAAATTTCTTTAGAAAAGCTAAGTACTCATAGCGTGACAGTGGTTTATGCACTGCAATTTTCATGATCCAATTGTTGCAGTGGAAATAGAAAATGACTGTTTTTTGTTTGGTAATCTTCAATTATAAATTTCATAAATGATGTGCTCCATAAATTGCCGTGATCACGGTTAAGTATTCGATAAGCAAGAATGCTCCACGAATTTGTTGCATAATTATTGTTAAAATGAACGTGGCGTGAAGAAGAAAACAAAAACCAAAAGTTAAGTGAGTATACAATTTCTATATTTGTAAAGTTTAATGCATGCTTTATTTTTGTACCCCACTTTCTCTCATAAATGACAAAAGCACTGCTTGTAACTACGGTTATTCTTCATAGACTCAATCGAATGTCTTGGTAATTAATCTTGGTTAGGACTTAACACTAAAATACTCTGCCTTCGTGCCCGGTTGCTTAGTAAGTAGGTACAAGGTACATATACAGGGTGTCCCGAAATTAGTGGTCAAAACTTTACCAGTAGATTATTCTATGAAAAATATGATAAAAAGTTTCTATGAACATATGCCGAAAAATAAGGCCTAAAGGAGCTAAGGCCCCTTAAAAGGGCCACTTTGAAAGTGTTTTTTTCTAAATGTCTGGTATCTTTACTAACTTTTTGATGCTGAATTTAGAAAATTTTAAAATTTTGATCATAAGCGTCTCGTGCAGGAGGGGCTTAGGACTTTTACTCAAACATTTTTGTAAGTAGTTTTTTTCAAATTTGTTTCCAAAATCTGAAAATTTGAGGTTTTTATGGTATTTCATATGATGGGGCATGTTGTTTGAAGGACTCTAGCTCCCTTAGGAAGCACTTTTCGACCCATACACATAAGAACTTTTCTTTCTAGAATTAAGTAAGAAACCATCCCATGAACTTGTTTACGATATTTTGATGTCTTCTGCCACAAATTTTGGAGCCCTGAACCAATGAAAAGCAATTTTTTTCGAAAAGGGCGCATTCTATCTATGTCAAACAAGAGTACCATTTTTACTTAAAAAACCTTAAATTTTCAGATTCTGGAATCAAATTTGAAAAATAAACTACTTACAAAAATACGAGACGCTTATGATCAAAATTTTAAAATTTTCTCCACAGTGCTAAATTCAGCATCAAATTTCACGTTGCTATCTTTAACCGTTTTGAAAATATTTAGAAAAAAATATACTTTCAAAGTGGCCCCTTTAAGGTGCCTTAGCTCCCCTAGGACTTTTTTTTCGATATATGTTCATAGAAACTTTTTTTCATATTTTTCATAGAAGAATCTCTTGGTAAAGTTTTGACCACTAATTTCAGGACACCCTGCATACCTATACTTAACCAAAACTTAAACCAAAATTTCATTCTCTAGGTGTTTTTGCTAGGATACGGCCAATCAAAGCCGTCATTGATAAGAAGAATCGCGACTATAAAAATGGGCAGCTACAGAAACGGCTGGCGCCTTCCCATGCGATTTTTTTGTTGGGTCAAAGAGCCTCAATTCTTGGCCTTTTTTTACTATTCACCCCACGGATAACTGTTAAACAGGAAACGAGAAACAAATTAAAGAGAAAAACTATTTTCGCCTGGTTAGAAGTTAGAACCTACTAACCGTTACGTTAAAAATAAAAAAAAAATACCTAGATAACCAAACGGCATCACGGAAGGATTTAGTGTTGAAATTAGGAAAATCTACGAGTGACACAAATACCAAATTTTATGAAAATTTATTCGATTGTTCGATGCTTAAGTTGGTACAATAACTTTCTTGTTCGCAATTGTTACTCGATGATAACAAATATCTGAACAAATCCTTCTTGGGTGAACCATTATTGTAGCTCGATATATGAACAGTAACCTAGGAACTTGCTAGAAGATGAGCGATAACAGAAACGACGTGCTAGGCAACTAAAAAAAACAGAAGCATTACGTTCAAAATTTCCTAATCAACACAATCAATTTAAATGTCAAATAAGATTCATTGTGTGCAAATCTGTTTGGGCCGTGATACTTCATTTTTCCGTAAATCAGCAAACACACATTATCCGAACGTCCATTGAAGCCCATCACCATGATCTCGCTGTACAGAAATTTCTTAGGATTAAGAGGTATTCAATTTATGGTTTCACGGTTTATTTATAATTTTCTGTTACATTTATTTTAGATCCAGATATTGGTCATTACTTCTTAATGTCATCGCCCATTCCTATGCTAACGATAGTAATTCTGTATCTCGCTTTCGTTTTAAAATTTGGTCAAGAGTGGATGAAAAATAGAGAACCATTTAAATTAGATACATTAGTTCAGTCGTACAATATTTTGCAAATAATTGGAAATTCAGTGTTATTTGCCCTAGTAAGTCGTCAATTCCTTTATGATTTAATAATTTTGTTATTTCAGGGTACACCTGTATTACTAAGACTAAAGTTTAGCTGCCCTGTTGAAGAAGATCCAAATGATATTCGTGTCAAGCAATTGTTTTACGCTTATTTAGTGTTAAAATTCGTCGATTTTCTCGATACTGTAAGTATTTTTGCAAAATATTTTTCTTCCAGACGGCTTTTACCTATTCAATTTTAATTTAATTAACAATAATAATACTAAATAATAATAAACATAAACTAAATAGGTACTACCTAACTATTTTGCAGATAATTTTCGTTTTGCGTAAGAGAAATCGACAAATCACCTTCCTGCATGTTTATCATCACACGTTTATGGTGATAGGCACCTGGGTCTATGCGTTTATCTACCCAGGCGGTCCTGGAATTTGGGTAGGCCTAGTGAATACTATGGTCCATGCTATCATGTATGTTTATTATTTCATCACAGTAGCGAACTCTGAGGACAAGAAGAATATTTGGTGGAAAAAGTATATAACACAAATACAGATCGTACGTACATTTCCAGTTTTTTAGGTGTTTATTTGCATTGTTCTAGGTACAACATTGTTTTGTTACATATGTCTTGACGACAAATTTGTTGGATACAACCTGCTCATTCTCAAAGTTGGCGACAACAATTTTGCTATTACAAGCACTTCACATGATTTACATGTTCGTCAACTTTTACTATAAGGCTTATATACAGGTTAAAAATGAGAAAAAATAGTGAAAAAGTGGACTCTTAAGTAAAATAATAATAGTACGTGTTGTTCATAATAAAATAAATTGCCGATTTGTATTTTATTTTGTTAGACTTCGTCTTTCTTTCCTCTTTGAGGTGTTTCCGTTAAATGTACCTAGCTTTAACTAGTGAAAACTAGAATTAACCGAAATCTTTAATAAACAAAAAATTCAGAAACCTGCACCACACCTGTAGAACACCAATCTTTCGTAAACCCTTGATTCAATATACAGGGTGTCCCATTGAGGATTGCGAGTGGCTATAATTTTTGATCTACTGAACCGATTTTTTTCAAAAAAACAGGTCAATTAGCAATTTAAGGGGGACATCGACTGCTGTGTGGCAGAAGTTAGGTCGCGATTCCAGCGCCAACAACATACGAATTATCATAGGGAACATACGGCGTGTGACACATCGTCCGGAAGCCACTTTTATGGAGAATCTTTTGGTATATGAATTTTGGAATTTGTATCACGTATACCGGGTGTACCGACAAAGTCTAAATTGGATTTCGAGTTGCAATAACTCGTGAACTGCTAAACCGATTTGTGTGAAAAAAAGAGGCCAATTAGCATTGAAGGGGGACATCGACTGCTGTGTGGCACCAGTTAGGTGGCGCCACCGTCGCGATTCTAGCGTTACTTTTAATCCTTTGACATCATCTCGTCATTAATATGATGCGTTTTTGTGGATGCTTTGATGATACATCCGGTATACGTGATACCACTTTAAGTTCAAAAGATGTGTCCCTATGGCGGTTCGTGTGTTGGTGGCGCTGGAGTCGTGACGGTGACGTCACCTAACTTCTGCCACATAGCAGTCGATGCCCCCCTTCAATTGCTAATTGACCTCTGATTTTCACACAAATCGGTTCAGCAGTTCACGCGTTATTGCAACTAGAAGTCCAATTTAAGTTTTGTCGGTATACCCGGTATGCAAATTCCATAATTCATATACCAAAGGATTCTCCAAAAAAGCGGCTTCCGGATACATCAGTCGATGTCCCCCTTCAATTGCTAATCGACCTGTTTTTTTTAAAGAGATCTGTTCAGTAGATCAAAAGTTATTGCCACTTGCAATTCTCAATGGGGCACCCTTTATAACTCTATTTTTACTCACATCCCATGTTTTATCTATTCTTATGCGTATTTTGCAGGAGAGGGGGGGGGGGGGGAATTCAATGTTATGAGTTAGGGGAAGCAAAAATGGTACCAAGTTAATGAAGATTTCACAGATTATTCTTCGCATTGTTCTAAAGCCCTCGTTTAAATTTGGAGTTGATTCACTAGCCCGTTTAAAAGTTTCATTTGAGGAAAATTTAACATTCGATCTTAAGGAAACTTACATAACTTCGATTAAATTGGCAAGAAAAGTTTAGAAAAAATGGTAGCATTGCTATTGGTTAATTTTTATGTGTATTCAGGGTGTAATCGAATTCGACAGCATGTATGGGCATATTCTCTGGTCAAAAATAAAATTAATAACACCTGTATAAATTTTTCGATTTCCGATTCATAAGGGAGCTGCAGCCCCCCATAAGTGGGGCTATGGTTGAGTTATTTGCGGATAACTTCTGAACCGTTTAAGCTATCACAACGAAATTTGGATCACTTATTTAGATTATGGGACTACCTAATCTCCTACAATTTTACCAAAATCTAACAACGAGAACTCTGATATTCTCGCCTACCATGATCTTCATTTCTTCCAAACTTTTTGCTAATTCACTGGAAAAATTATATGGTGCGTTTTTCAATAAGCCTGTTTAAAAAGTTAACTTTTTTGTCTATTTATTTTTATAATGCGGAGCTTAGCTTTTGAGCAAAATGAAACCTTCTTATGCAAGGATGTAATCCATAGCTTCGATTATCATAAAGGTGGTTACTATGGTTAAAAACTAATTCCAATCAATGAAACTCATGAAAATAAGCTTAGGCTGGATTGTATAAAACATTTAATCCTGCCTTAAAGTTAATCCTTCAAAAATTCTATAGCAACAAATTGTTGACAACAATTGTTTCTATGGTACCGCAAGCGGCTTAGCGTTAAGTCCAGGATTAGATGTTTTATACAATCCGCCCTTAGTGTTATTATTTATTACTGAAACCACGATTATCCTCTTTGTTCTAATAATCGAAGCTATGGCGATTTGGCTAATCTTCCCGAAAATCCGTAGTGCATGCTTGCATTTGCTTCAATTTTTTTCCAAAACGAAGTTCCGTATCGAAAAGATGAACGATCCAGAAAAGTTCGCTTTTTCAACGAGCTTTACGAAAGTCAATAAATGTTTCGTTTTCTAACTATTCATTGCGAAAACGTGGCATCGCAGTCTTGAGTTCAGAGGGTAGATATTCATTTATTTTAAATTCTGGGTGCTTTTCGCTCCGATTGTATGTCCAATACATCCTTTTAAAACTAAATGTACCTATAATGGATTGATGAAACTAGTTTTAACTTAGTACCTTTTATTATGTAAAACCAAGTGTAGACAAAACTCGAAGGAAGCTACAGATGAAAAGGACTTTCAATATTATTTTTCTGCAAACTTCTTACTGGAAATAAACTTACTTCAAATCGCTGTTTGAAAATACATTTCTGAGTATCAAAATAACGGAAACCACTTGACTAATAGTAACAGATTGCATTACGTCTGTTGAACGTTAGTTCTTTTGCTCAGTATCAATCTAATAAAATGCTAGTTAGGTTATATTCACACACCTATGTAGTATTTCATTCAAGGACCTGGAATTAAGGAATAAATTAAAGCAAAAAATCAATAGCCCAGAAATAAATGAGTCGACTACATTCAACGTTAGGCAGATCTCAAATAAAATATTAAATTTGCAAATTGAAAATAAAGAAGCTTTGGTTATAGGTACTACAATTTTTATCAATGCAAACAGATTTAAGAAAACTGACAGTGCTAAAAGTGTTGAATCTCCGTTAAAAGGATTATTAAGGTATCTTTGGATATTGTTTGAAGATTTCGTCCAGCGCATCCACCAGAATTGTATCGTATTTCTATGCAACAGGCTAGCTTCATCATTCAATTTTGTACAAACTGAACATGCCATTTTCACCATCTCCAGTTAACCAGAAGCTGGAGGCAATATTACAAAACAATAGTTTCTATTAACTATAAAGTGTTTAAACTTTCTACATAAATGTTAAAACTTGGTGAGGTTCCGTCGCTTTATTGTTCAATTATTGGAGTTAATTATAGGAGATTTCAAGATCTGTCTGCAGTATTATGTAAATCAAACAAAAAAAACAAAAGCTAAATGAGACACTCCAGTAACTCATGTAAATCTTAATAACCAACCCTTATTTTTGACAGTGGCAGTTTGCTCGTAAAAAAGGGTTACTGGAATAAGTGTATACGTATACGTTTGTTGTCACTATGGTTTTCAAGGACTTTAAGGAGCTTAAAATGACAATAATGACATTTTTCCCATAAGAAAACTGTCTCTCTTAATTTTTAAGTTGGACTTAACGATAAGTAGAGTACTGCTGGAGGAATTAAGATAATGTTTTATAAACCTTAAATATCCATTGCAGTTTTAATAACATGTTACAAGCAGTAATTTAAATAAATGAGTTGTATAAAGCGGGAACCACAATTAATATTAATTTCTATAGCTCTTTTCAGAGCTGCTGATGTTTTCTTTTATTAATTTACTTTTTGTAATTAGAATAATAAATATTGTGCTTTTACTTTTAAAATTGCATAAGGACTTTTTGTATCTAGTTACTTCTAAATTTGGAGCACATAATATGTTGCAAAGTTTAAGGAAATGTAGTAAAAACAATAGGAGAGTGAAAATACGGGCTTAATTTAAAAGAACTGTAGAAATTAAGACAATGGTTCAATTTTATGTTATTGGTAGCAACAATAACAATATGAAAATGATGAAGTATGTCTTTGTTCTGTTTTGAATTATCAGTAATTGTCGGAAAAATTATAAGTGAAAATGGGAAAAAATTTTACCTTATATTGAGCTCTTCCATGCAGGTAGGTGCAAAATATCGGCGAAACAAAATTCACATTTTTAGACTATATTATTTAAAAGGCTTCAACAAAAAAATACGTTTAGAATTAAAGTTTATTTTAAAATCCATCGGACCACAAACACATTGTTGACAAAAAATTGTAGACTTCTCCAAACAAGTTTCACATACATTCGCAGTCACATTGCACCACAATACAGCTATGTGTGTTTAAATAAAAGTTACTGGTACGACGGTAGCGCCACTTATAGGTGGCGGTAAACTGCGCGCTAATAGTTAAGAAAGCTCTCCGACCTACTTGCCGCCGCTTTAACACCACCCCTTCTTTAAAAGCCACGCAAACGACAACGCGTGGGAGGTCCGACAAAAGGATATTTGTTATTTTTTCGGTTTGTTTTATTTCTCGCGATGATGTAAAAAAAAATCACGAATTGAGTTTTCTCGACAAAATGGGAAGTGAAGATTTCTTCGCGTTGTTTTACGACCATAACTGTAAAACTTTAATTTGTGGGTAGTCTTGCTTACTCTAGTAGTAACAAAATACCTAAAGTTTCCAAGCAATTTCACCAACAATGTCTGTAATTGAAGCCACGATCTAGTTACTTCTATAATTGGTAAATTTTACTGTCGGATTTATTAAATTAAAACGGGATTATACCTACTTGCGGTAGTTATTCTTGATTTTTTCGTTAATAAAAGCTAGAACACTAATTTTAACCCCGACCCCGATTTTCTTCTTATGCCAACAAATTGTCGAGGGATGTAGGTAAGTACTAATCCCACTCTACACCCAAGGTGAATACTGAATACTGATGAATATTAAATTGTGTTAATTTTTAAGCAATATTAAAATCCAACTACTTTTCGAGATTATAAAAAATCAGCGCATTTACGCGAGAGAAGCATTATGCACTTTCAACGTTGGTAAAATAAGCCAGTCGATAGCACGAGGGGTTTTGAAACTATTTTTGCAGGTCCCAACTTTTTGGTTTAAGTTGTAAATTGAGCAGATTAATCTGCATTTTTAATTTAAGTTGTAAATGAAGCTATTAATCTGCATAATTTACAACTTAAACAAAAATGCCAACAGAGTTTTCATCGTCTCTGTACTTTTTGTTGCAAATTATGCGATTTAAAGCCTTGGAAGAAAATTCACAAAAAATTTAGGGATGGATTAATTTTCATTTTGAAGGACATTTTGGAAAGAGGAAAGAACGACCTTCAATTCTGTCTAAACGCCATTGTCATATGTCAATGGGTAACGAACCCCCTAATGGAGTTAAATTAAAGTCCTTAGGAAGGACACTGATGGTGCGAATTCAAATCCAATGAGTTGTATCGACGACCTCAACCTTCAGCTACGACGAGAATTAAACTAAAAAACATTGCACAAAACCTAACGAAGATATACAAGAAAGAAAACTGTCCTACCTAAGCACCTAATTGAGGGCGAAATGCGTACTTTAACGATCGAACGAATGATCGATCGTCTATGGATTAATGCAGTGGCGTGACCCCACACTTTCCCCAATAATGTTGAGCCCCACCCCCCACCGCCCCAACAACGAGTCCTCCCCCCCACCAGTGTCCCAACAATGCTTCGCCCTCCCCTCGCCCTAAATGGCACGGCACGCCACTGGATTAATGGTTAATGGATACCTATAATGCTCATGCTTACCTTTTTTCTGATTTTTTTCGACCTCGTAAAAGAGACATCTCAATATTTTCATCAATAGTACAAAGAACAATGTGTTGAGGATAATTCGACCCTTATTAACAGGGTCGCCATCGCCATGGCCAAAGAGAGCATTGTTTGCATTTGCAACACACTAAGCTCGATACTTTTTAAACAGCGTTCCACGAGACTTTTTGGCGGTGGTGGCCTTTGAAATATAGTTTTCCCTTCGAAATTAAATGGGGAAACTATATTTCAAAGGCTGTCACCGCCGCAAAATCTCGTGGGGGGCTGTTTAAAAAGTACCGAGCTTAGTTAGCTCGAGCTAAGTGTGTGCATGTATCCGCAGTAATAGGTAAAGGTACCTACTTATTTGTGTATTATTTTTAACCTCCCCAACCCCATCACAATTTAAAAAAAATGCAGCAGAGAAGCGGCTGGAACCTCCCCATCGCGTGGATCTTTGTATTCTGTGTAGAAGTAGATAGTAGTCAATTCAACAGAATCTTTTTAATCCTTGACTAGTTTCGCAATTTTCTGACAAATACCGACGTCACCCATCACATTTGACAACATGTTCCTTTTAAGGTTAATCTTTTGCCACCTTCTTGACAATTACTGCCACTTTATGTCGTCCACTGTCAGCCCGCTCCCTTTTAATGAGAAAGAATTTTTTCTCTATTTTCCACTGAAATGGCAGAAACTGTGAATACATTTTTAGAAGCAGAATTTGATTGTCTTTCTAATAGCGACATAAAAAGGGAGGCCTTGTATTTAAAATTTAAAGTTGATATGTGCACCAATTGCTTCCAAAAGCCTTTCGAGTCTTCAACGGGTCCCCCTATTTCCATGTACCAAATTTCAGCCAAATCGATTCACTAATTTGGGCTATAATGTATTTTTAGTTTTATTAAAAAAATTCGATTTTTTGACCCAAAGAGCACTAAATGCGAACGAATTTTGTCTTATTTAAAACCAGAATTTGAAGACCTTTCTGATGGTGACAATAAATCTTGCGAAAACTTGTTTTGGATGGTTAAATGATTGAATAATTTTAAAGTTGGAAATTGATGTGCCAAAACGGCACTTTCCGTGGGCCGAGTGAATCCAAAATTTGTTCAGCTCTTCGACGTGTAATACAATCCCCATGTGCAAAATTTCAGCCAAATCGGTTCAGGGGCTTGGGCTGTACCGCGATTTTAAAGTCCGATAAAAATCATTTTTTTTTAATTTTTGGTCAAAAGGGCACTAAGAATGAATGCATTTTTAGAAGCAGAATTTGAAGGCCTTTCCTATCGTGACGTGAAAAATTGGGGTTTGCATTTAAAATTTAAAAGTTGATGTGCCAAATTGGCATTTCTAGTTGCACGATTGGCTCCAAAAGCTTTTCAGATCTAAGTTGGGTTATCACATGCACACGTACCAAATTTCAGCCAAATCGGTCTAGTAGTTTTGGCTGTGGCGTGTTTACAAACGTACGCACGTACGTACGCACGTACTTACGCACATACACACAGACACATTTTGAAAACCACTTTTTTGGGTTCCTGAGACCTCGAAACGTGAAGATCTGGTGCTATCTCAAATTCGAAAATTTTAGTGATTGCAGTAACCTCCCTTTTTATAAGTGGTGAAGTGGATTGGGGAGGTTAAAAAAATGGGAGGTTACTGCAATCACTAAAATTTTCGAATTTGAGATAGCACCAGATCTTCACGTTTTGGGGTCTCAGGAACCCAAAAAAGGGGTTTTTAAAATGTGTCTGTGTGTATGTACGTACGTACGTACGTTCGTACGTTCGTACGCACGTTCGTTTGTAATCACGCCACAGCCATAACTACTAGACCGATTTGGCTGAAAATTGGAACATAGACATCTCGTAACCTAACTTAGATCTGAAAAGCTTTTGGAGCCAATCGTGCAACCGGAAATGCCATTTTGGCACATCAACTTTTAAATTTTAAATACAAACCCCCATTTTTCACGTCACCATAAGGAAGACCTTCAAATTCTGCTTCTAAAAGTGTATTCATTCTTAGTGCCCTTTTGATCAAAAATAAAAAAAAAATAGATTTTTATCGGACTTTAAAATCGCGGTACAGCCCAAGCCCCTGAACCGATTTGGCTGAAATTTTGCACATGGGGATTGTATTACACGTCAAAAAGCTGAACAAATTTTGAATTCAATCGACTCACGGAAAGTGCCGTTTTGGCACACCAATTTCCAAATTTAAAATTAATCTCTCATTTGACCACTAAAAACAAGTTTTCGAAAGATTTATTGTCACCATCAGAAAGGTCTTCATATTTCTGGTTTTAAATAGGACAAAATTAATTCGCATTTAGCGCTGTTTGGTTCAAAAAATCGAAATTTTATAATAACAGTAGAAATACATTATATAGCCCAAGTTACTGAATCGATTTGGCTGAAATTTGGTACATGGAGATTGGGTGACCCGTTGAAGACCTGAAAGGTTTTTGAAAGCAATTGGCCCACGTGAAGTCCCATTTAAGCATATCAACTTAAAATTTTAAATACAAGACCTCCTTTTTTATGTCGCCATTAGAAAGGCGATCAAATTCTGGTTCTAAAAATGTGTTCACAGTTTCTGCCATGTCAGTGGAAAATAGAGAAAAAATTCTTTCTCATTAAAAGGGAGCGGGCTGACAGTGGATGGCATAAAGTGGCAGTAATTGTCAAGAAGGTGGCAAAAGATTAACCTTAAAAGGAACATGTTGTCAAATGTGATGGGTGACGTCGGTATTTGTCAGAAAATTGCGAAATTAGTCAAGGATTAAAAAAATTCTGTTGAATTGACTACTATCTACACAGAATACAAAGATCCACGCGATGGGGAGGTTCCAGCCGCTTCTCTGCTGCATTTTTTTAGACGTGAATTGTGTACAAATTACAAGAATAGAGTTGAGACAGCGGGTGATAAAGAGCCCCAAAAAAATCTAATGACTTCCTGTACCTAAAATAAATTAATTACTTACCAAGGGGACCTTCAGCTCCCTCTTAAAAATTAGAGACTAATTGTATACGAAAAAATTGCGTCTGTGGAAACCAGGATGAATGAAATATTTATTTTTACACTTTCTATAGCCTCAACTGCCTCTTACTTTATTATTGTATGGTCGCTTTCAAAAGCTAATAATACAAAACATATTCGCAATAATCCACGCGAAGTAGTCCTTATGATGTTCTGTAATCAAACAACAATACAAGGGTGGAAAATTGAATAATCCCTTGCTATTAGCGTATTCAAAATTGCATGCTTGCATCAGGGGGCACTGACTCGTTGCTTCCGGAGTGTGCCGGAACGGCCTCAGTAGACTTAGGAAGGAACGGTATAAAGCACTCCGGAGTAAGTTATTGTTATGGCATCGTGCATATGCATTTCATCTAGATAAAGAAGCAGTTTGTTTTTTTCCCTCTTTGGATGTGGCCCTGAAAGTATAAGTAGTAGCTACTTCGTTATATATGTATTCCTAAAAATACACCTGTCAACCCTCTCGTTGAATCTTGTATCCGCTCTAGTTGATCTATTTTGGTCAATACAAAATAATAGGTACTTCTTCTGATAATTTCAAGCTGGAAGCTGAAAAATTCTGTAAATTTTGCAGCACGCATGTGAAACAAGTTGACAGGCTTAAATTACTGCACTAAATTGCAAAATGCGTAATCCCGTGCACGGCCTGAAAAATTCGTCGTTTCTGTAATGAGATTCCTTAGGTAATAAAGTCAAAAGTTGCACTGATTGTGTAAGAATATTAACACCTGCCTTAGAAATTCAGTAAAAGTGCACAAGACCTCCAAAATCCATGTTCGAAACTCAGTAAAATTGCAGAAGCTAATTACGCCACTGATGCGTGAATGAATTTTTAATGACAGTAATAAATATTTTGTTATTTCAAAAAATCTGAAGGAAATATATTCCATTCATGACGTTTTAAAACGACAGTAGGCTATGATATGTTTTCGCACAATCGTATGTTATAACTCTCTTACCGACGTAGTTAAAGTAAGGTGTAAGTTCAACTTACCAAGCGCGGTTTGGTTTCCCAGGCAACGAAAAATAACAGTGCTGTTATGAATTCATAACAGCACGCATATCTGACACAGGCATGGTAAGTGAAACAATTGAACTGCCAAAGGTATCGAGAGCATTTCGAAAATTCGGCGATATGTCAAACAGGATTTTTTTAATGGCTGACGAAAAATGTTCAATAAGCTAATTTCGATTGTGCGAAAAATCATATACGATACACGGTTGTTAAGTACATCTAACAGAATCTTGGAAATTGCAAAAACTCGTCTTCGACTCGTTTTTGCAAACCTTTCCTCGATTCTGTTATACTGTACTTACCAACCTAATATCGTAATATACTATTTTTTCATGTTGGTCACTATTTAGTAACCAGGCAGTTATCCGCCGGAACCTCATAGCTGTGTTGTCACATTTACATTTAATTGTTGATTTTGACAAGCTAATTGTTATTGTCTTAAAAATGCCAAAGCTCATAAGCATTGAACAGAAAAAGCAAATTATTAGGTGTGTTCGTCAAATTAAGCAAGATCGACCTGATCTAACTGATGGCGAGGTACATAGGCGGGTCATGAATATATTTGGGGTAGGTACACAAAACTGTTATGCTGTTATGCGAACAAAAACACGTCGTTGCAGCAAAAATATTTCTTCGTAACTTTGATAGGGAAGATGCACGATTCCGATTTCCTTCCATCGATCTGAAATGTTGTTTCACTACGAAGTGGTACCTTTCTTAGAATGGGAACTTATATTTATTTGAAGTCAAAGGCAATTCATCCATGAAGATTCAGGAATAACGACTCCAGCTCACTTTACACTTGTATCAGTGTATAGATTTAATATCTAACCATTTCAATCCGTGAAAATCAGCTTTCTGTAAACAGTCTTGTAGGTTTATCTGACACAAACAGCGGACTCTTCAAATCTCTGACTTAAAATTTCCAAAATGCTTACGTTTACCATGCCTTGCCCTGCTTAACAACAGAAATCATTGTGTCTTCAGTAAAAGCAGAATCCTTATTAGTTCTTGATAGTTTAGTTTGTGGCGTTTGTGGAAATTTGTTGACATTTATGTTCTGCTATTTGGCAACAAAGGACAATAATTTTGAGTACAAAGAACACGACGTACAATTTGACAAATGTCATGAGTACTATACCCAGTGAATTCTGTCACCAATGTTTGCAAAAACGTGTGGTCAAATAATAATTAAATTGTTAAGCAGATACGCTCGTTAATTTTAATGCCCACTTTGTCAAGTTTAAATGACGTCTTAACATAGTTATTATTTAGAAGATTCGTTTTCTTTTCTTTCATTATCCCTTTATTACTAACTTTCATTCTCATTATGCGCCGAGTTAACGATCCTTTCATCTTATTTTATTTCATGTTTCCTGGCATCTCATCAGGTGAATGGAGATAAATGGGAAATTACCTTCCTGTCCTACTAAAAGTTTATCTTGAAGTGAATTTGTTTTAGGGAAAGAAGTGAAAAATAGCGACGCAATACAAGGACAGGTATTGATCACAATTTGCTTATTTGAACTGGAGTTCTATTAAGAACGTGTTTTCCTCGGTGTTTTCTTTGTAATTCCGCAACAAAGGATCCGCGCGGATGGTACTTTTGAACGGATTTAATTAGGCCATATTTCGATTCCAAGGACTATTACGCCTAAATTGAAAATCTAATGGATTTATTATACTATAAGATTACGGTAAGGACTTGCCAACAGTTTTTGCAACACCCCATCAATCAATTTTATTTTTTGCTGAAATCTTCATTACTCAGCGAACTAGTCCATTATCTTTCCAGGTAATGTTAATATGAATTTTTACCCAAACCTTGACATGGTTGTCTGATAATCTCCTCGTTTCATAGACAGCATAGGCAATTTAATTGTATTAAACGAAGTAATGAAACAGGAAGGGCTAGGTCGATGGTTAATTACGTTTGAAAATCCAGTAACTACGAAAATCTGCACTTCATGCTAAATCCATTTAATAACCAACCTATCCTATCATGACAGACATCCATATATCAAAATAAAATACGCTGCCAATAACGCATTACCGGGATTAATTCAATGCCATAATAA
Organism: Pycnomerus fuliginosus; assembly: GCA_963924575.1. Classification (NCBI taxonomy): domain Eukaryota; kingdom Metazoa; phylum Arthropoda; class Insecta; order Coleoptera; family Zopheridae; genus Pycnomerus; species Pycnomerus fuliginosus. The sequence continues at coordinate 24,338,250 of OZ004618.1, read as the reverse complement.
CTTTACCACAAATCAGTGCACAGCTAAAAATGTTTTTACTTTTAAGTAATGGATGGTAATTTCAACCAACCAACAATCTGAATAGAAAACTGGCGCAATTATGGCGGAGGCGCCTTACGAGTCAAAGCATTCCTATTCAACAGAAATCTCTAGAAACAGTAACTTTTACGTAATAATAGGACCTACATACTAAAATAAAATAACTTGCTCCGCGAAGCGTAAAAGTTAAAAATTGGCAATGTCGGAGATGGTAGAACTTCTACTTTTTTCACAGAATTTGTAAATATTACAAGAAAATAAAACGTAAAGATTTGATGTTTTTGGCTATTCGATTTCAGTACATACCTACCTATCTGTTCCATTCAAAAACGCACCTTTTTCCCAGTTAGCGCGCTTCACCAGACACAGCCAGCGATCTTTTGGCGAAAAGCTTGTGAGAGAGCTACTTGAATACGTCCTACTCCCTTCATGGAATTTACTGATTGGATACAGCCAGTTTGTATCGGTAGTCTAACCACAATGTTAAATTTAAATAAAAATAGAACAAAAGTAACCATTCGCCCTATTTAGACCGTCTGAGTTATTCGTCGCCTTCAAGTCCGCCAACAATTTAAAACGTGAACGCTGAGTAAACGGTTGAAGATATAACAAAATCATAAATAGAAGAATTGTTGGCTAAGAAAAGATGTACATACGAAAAAATCCTCGACAGCTTATACCTATCTATCTATGAAGAATAGCCCACAACAAACACTCAAACCGATTTCCACAAAAATTAAAACCCGAAAACAATTATTGTAGGCTACGCGGCTACCTGTCATAAATACTTATGTGCTGTCGCGGACTTTTTCGCAGAACTATTTGTTGCCAATAATTCTTCAGTATGTATAAGACTTTGTTCCATCTGCAAATGTTTAGGCAGCGTTCGCAAAAGAAGCATACCTTTTCTCCGGATTTTACGTTTACATAGGGAGCGCCTCTGCTCCCCATGTAAACGTACGGGAGACGGCATGTAGACGTATAAATCTGATGGATATAATGTAATGGATCGATGTGGCCCAAAATCGCATCATGACCTACAAGGTGCTCACCGAGGTGCTCACTGCGTAAAATTTCATCTCGATATTTTCAGCAGTTTCGGCTGTAGCGTGCCTTTGATGATTTTTTTGCCAAAGGGCACTAAGGCTTGAATTCTAATTAATACCGTAAAAATTTACGGTAGGTACCAAAAAAATTGTTAGACGCGTAACTTTAAGATGTCGCTGGCGGTCAAAACAAGTAGATTTCTTTAATTTTTGTGGTAACGTAAATTTTTACTTCATCAATTACAATTCAAGCCTGTGTTAATACATTTTTAGAAGCAGAATTCCAAGAGCTTTCCTATGATGGTGATGTGAAAAATGGAGGTTTGCCTCATAGGTAGGTATCGTTTATATTTACAATCAATTTGCGATGTAGGTACTTAGGTAGTATTGATACCAAGCACAGATCAGATAACCCATAACATTCTTCCACTGTACTTAAATGATAGTAGGTATGTACTAAGGCTCGGAATTTTTGCCAAAACCGTTAGTCGACTAGTCGACTAGTAAAATATCCGATAGTCGAATAAACCGATTAATCGACTATCAAGAATTAATCGACTAGTCGAATAGTCGACTAGTCGAATAGTCGACTAGTCGATTCGCCTGTTAGTCGACTAGTCGGTTAATCGATTAGTCGACCGATCAATTAGTCGATTAATCGAATAGCCAACCGATCAATTTCTCGATTAATCGACTAAACAAATTGTCGCCTAATCGTGACCGGTCGGTTGTCTTCGTCCTTGGGGAGAGAGTGTTTAAGTTGACAAGTCCCATGTGCCCATAGTGACAAATAATAATCCAATGATTTATGGCCGATTGCACCGTAATTTTAAGGGGTTCGTTAAGTGATCCTTAAAGTCCTTTAAAACCATTGTGTCAACAAACGTACCTATCTTCGGAATTAAACGTCACTTATCTTTAAGGAACCCCTTAAAATTACCGCGCAATTACCGTGCGGACTAATCAAATATTCGGCTAGTCGAATAAATGCGATTAGTCGATTAGAAGAATATTCGGACATTTCGACTAGTCGACTAATCGAACATTTCGACTAGTCGACTAGTCGAATAGTCGACCATTTCGACTAGTCGAATATTCGACTAATCGGTTAGTCGGTTAATAATTTTTCAATAACCGCGGTAATCGACTAGTCGATTAGTCGAAATAAATTCCGAGCCTTAGTATGTACCTACCTATGCAATGAATGTCGAGAACTTATAGGTTCGCCCTTAATCCATCACCGAAGGGGTGTGATCATAATCCAAACATTCCAATCACCATTGGATACTTTCATTTTGGGTAAAATAAAGTTAACGAAATATTATCAACAACATATTTATTTATATATCAATTTTGTAAATCATAAATTACAAAAGTGCAATACTCGACAGGTATTCAGGAATGTAGTTCTTTCAATCTATTTTTCAACTTTAAAAGCAAATATTTATTTTCTTTATTATATTTTAAAATTGACTTCCTTAGTAGCACACTACACCAGTCTTCAGGAACAGAAGGTGAAATATATATTCAAAAATATTCTTTATCGTTTATATATTTGCATCTAATCTATGGAAAGGCACCTAACAGAGTGCATATGACTACAGCAGAGTTTAACAATAATTCATTCTAGAGCACCAAATATTTCAAGTCTCCTTTAAAATTTAATTATTACTCAATTTTTTAACTTCAAATACTTGGGAGATAATACTTTCAATAAATATTAAAATGGTATTTGTAATAAATAGGGTGTATAAATAAAAACATTCACGTGTAAAAAATGAAAAAATTCAGCTGCACAAACAAAACAAACAAAATAGCTGTATTGTATCACTAGAGATTCGAGTACGTTAAATTAGCGTAGTTAATATTAGATTTTAGACCTCAAGAAAAGGGGTTACTCAATTTCTTACTGTTAAACTTCTTGTCTTCCTGTTCTGGACTACGCAGTACTTCAAAAGGTATCACAGTACGTTCAACCCCTTCGTGATCTTCTGAAGAGAAGTCTTCAAAACTCATATTGCTAAACCCTCCGGATTTAGACTTGGCCCTACTGGACTTGACTTTACCACCAACTTTTTTATAGGAACTAAGTTTAGCAATTTTCTTCGAATAGTTAATGCTAGGACTTTCATCAGAAACGCTTTCATCTATCAAATGGTATTTCGATTTTCCATCTTTCTTCTTATCCTTTTTTTGCTTATAACATATTTCTCCGGAATCTTTAAGTTTTCTGTCCAAGCTGCAAGTCTTTGTAATTTCTTGATTACTATCTCTAGGGAATTCAAACGGTGAGAAATTATTTTCTGATGTGAAAAGTTCTTGTTCTATGTGATTAGGAATGTCTACGTTTTCATAAATAACTTCTTTGGTTCTTTCATTAAAATAAACATCGACATCACTAAAATTTGATTCGAAGCGTGCATTAGTGAAGTCATTTGTGGGCGGTATTTCTATATTTATAAAGTTTGAATTGACTGTCACAGTCCCGAAGCTGGACGAACTTTGAACTACTGAAAAATCTGGACTAAGAAATGGGTTTAAACTAGTTGTATTGCCCTCTATCGTTTCTTCTTCGTATATTTCAGTTTTACTTTCAACTGGGTAATACTCTGGTTTGCATTTATTTTTTAGTTTGAACGGGGCTGAGGCGAAAACATCGCCGTCGTCTTCAAAACTGCTCGAAGGAGGGATCCACAGATCAGTCTCTTTAGTGATTCGTTTTTCCGTCCATTGAGTGTCTTCCTTGACATTTTCGCAATCTGAATCGAGTTCGTCATCCAACAAAAGAGGTTTCTCACCATATCTATGACCCACAAACATATCTTCATCGAGGATTATGTTTTTCTTAGCTTCTTCTCTAATTTTAGCTCTAATCATCCTACTTCTTGAATCATCTTCGTGAGTTGCCATGCTTTCACATTCCGCGTGGTAGGCAGAAGAACCACAAGTTTTGATACTTTCACTAATAGTCTCGCTAATTGCATCCGCCTTCGGGTTATTGATTGGATCTTCATCCACCTTCAAGTCGCTTGCAGAACCAATAGAATCGTCCGATTCGACATTTGAATCGTCCTTATCCAAACTTTCCTTCTTATGTTTAACCTTTCTCTCTCCAATTTTAGCGATTTTCTCAGTTTTGAAATTCTTCAGTGGTAACTCTACTGTTTTATAGACGGAGTGGAGTTTCTCCGGGAGGTTTATTTTACGTTTCTTTTTGTATTTCTCCAATTTGAGATCAGTCTCATCCTCTAAGCTGCTTTCTGAACTAACACCGTATGTGCTTTGAGTCAATTTTTCGTACTTCGATCTGTCCTCTAGCGGAGCCTTCACGTACGGTGGAGAAATTGTTTCCGGTTCTGCTTCAAATTGACCAATTAAGGGAGCCTCGCCTTCTAAGGAATTAATACTTGGTTGATGCGGGGGAGAATATATCGAATGTAGGTTTTCTCGCTCTTTGATTTTTTGTTTACTAATCGGGAGAGCTGAAAAATACCGAAGTTTCAAGAAAAGAATGTAAATTTTCTGAAATGCTTTATCGTATCAACTTTTAGCAATTATGACGTAATATTGATCTACGGTGTATGCCTATCTTTGCAATAGTGGGAAATTCGATTTTATTTCTTCCTGCTTTCCTAATTAATGTAATGGAAAATTTAAGGGTCCAGGCTTTAGTCACCGATAGCCCCTACCCATGAAAAAATAAAGGGTAGACAAATAGTTGAAAATTACATGACCCGTGTTTCTTTCTCCCGAATACGAACGAGTACGATCGACGCTTCGTTAAATCTCGAGTTGATATGTATCTGATTTGGTGCTCCGTAGCAATATAGGTATTAACTTCGGATTCATGGGAAATTTGAAAAACAGATCATTAATTTTAGATAACCGCGGGCGCGGGGAATTATTTGTCCATTATTTTTTCGTCGGTAGAGAGGCTATTGTACGGAAGCGTAGAAGTGCCAACATTTTTCTTTTTTTCTATTTCCAAATTACATACCACAAAAAATGTGTAAATTTCGGAAAAAACTGTAAAACACAAACACTGTCAATGTACACAAAAACTGTCAATTTACACAAAAACTGTCAATGTAAACAAAAACTGTCAATTTACTCAAAAAATTTTAAAATTCCCGTCAAACAGCGGCCACCGCGCGGAGCAGGCTATGGGCACGTTACGTGACGTGATGGGAGTCGACTAATCGGACGGGAGGTAAACGTGAGTGAGTGCTGCAAGTGTAAATTTATCGTTTTTGTGTAAATTTACAGTTTTTTGTGTAAATTTACAGTTTTGTGTAAATTGACAGTTTTTGTGTTTTACAGTTTTTGTGTAAATTTACAGTCTTTGTGTTTTACAGTTTTTTCTCCCGTTTACACTTTTTTTGTGGTAATTTGGAAATAAAAAAAGAGAAAAATGTGGCACTTCTACGCTTCCGTACTATCGGCACCTGAACACGCAAATATTCCATTTCATTCATAATTAGAAAAGCAAGAAAACCCTAAAACGGTATTTCCTAATATCATGTCATGTGTAAAATTACAATACCCCACCAACCATTACTCAAACCGCGAGGAACAAAGGACATACAGGGTATCCCTCGACGAGCGTCAGTTAGCCGTATCTGGAGAACTGTTTCTAGCATCGTCATGAAAATTTGTGCACAGGTGTTTCAATTACTTTTGAATCGATGTAAACTATTTTCATCAATGGCGCACTTTCGGTTTACCGGAAATAGGTACTAATTTCCTTCTTGTAAATGGAACACCCTTTATATTATGATATTTTTGGATTCTACGTTTAATTCTAGGTGAACTTTTATTAAGAATGGCTATGCCAAAAATCAACAGTTTTTGAGAAAATCAAGAATTTCGCTTTTTTATGTCAAGTGCAGGACTAACTTCAAAAAGCTGTAACATCCTTACAGTAAGAACTGAGAAAACTATATTAATTTAGCATGAAGTCTAATGTAGGGTGTATCCGCACCTGGACTCAAATTGGGTCAAATACATACCGGGTGTTCTCTGCAAATTTTTAAACACCATCAACTTCATTGGTCAAAAAGTCAATTTTTTCAAATGGAATGCCCCAACTATTTTATGGCACATCGATGCAGAATTTAATTGTTTATCATTTTAATCTACATGTTTGCTATAAAATAGTTGGGGCATTCCATTTGAAGAAATTGACTTTTTGACCAATGAAGTTAATGGTGTTTAAAAATTTGCAGAGAACACGTGTATGTATTTGACCCAATTTGAGTCCAGGGGCGGAAACACCCTACATTAGACTTCATGCTAAATGTAAAGATGTTACAGCTTTTTGAAGTTAGGCCTGCACTTGACATAAAAAAGAGAAATTCTTGATTTTCTGAAAAACGGTTGATTTTTGGCATAGCAATTCTTAGTAAAAGTTCACCTAAAATGAAACGTAGAATCCAAAAATATCATAATATACAGGCTGTTCCATTTAAAATAAGGAAGTTGGAACCCATTTCCGGTATAACCGGACGTGGGGGCCAGTGATGAAAATACTTTACGTCGATTCAAAATTAATTGAAACCCCTGTGTACAAATGCTAGAAACAGTTCTCCAGATACGGCTAACTAACGCTCGTCGAGGGATACCCTGTATAGCTAAAAGGGCTGTTACAATGACAGTGGGTTAAAATTTCGAATGATGAAAACAATATTTTGAGTAAAAGTAAAATTAAAATCCCACCACCATTCTGGAACAGCCATTTTTAGAGATATTTGAGCGGGAAAGTGTTTTCCACCAAGCTCACAGAAGGAAAATAAAGAGTGAAAAGATAACATAAAGCAACTTTATTGCTGCATAAAATACAATAATAGCTGTACAAGATGTTGTGTTAGTAAAGACAATCACAATAACAATATCCATTCACTGGTTAATTACAAATGTGTGGGTAACAATGATAAAAACGGAAATGGGAGTGTACGTTAAAAGCTAAATTATAAGAATATTTCTAAAAATGCTGTTCCAATTAATTTAAAAACTTAATCGTTTGAGCATAATGACATTATCACATGCCTTAAATTATTCTATGTAGGTACTATACAAAAAGTATTTCTAAAAATCCAACAATATTTTATTGTTTCATCCTTAGAGCAACATCACACGAACTCTCTCCTCATACACAGTTAAGTTCACACGTGCAAAAGCTCTATTGAATTAAAATTTGAAGCGTATGTTAAATACAACATTTAATACTCTATAGTCTATACAGATTTTTTATTTTGACTAGGTTTTTAATGTCTTTTTGTTTGGAATGATATAAAATCTAAAAGCTCTTTCTCGCAAACTAGAAAGGACACTATATGGTTTTTCTTGAATTTTAAGTACTAAAGTCATGATAATGTGTTCTGTTGATATTATTTATTATTGCTAGTATTTAGGAGCAAATGTTGATCGACACAAATCCAAATCCTGGGTATAAATAAATAAATAATACGAGAGCATTGCATTTGACTGAACGCCGGGCAAATAGAATTGTTTCCCAGTCGGTTAAAAAAGTGGGCGTTGCTAACCTCATTTGAGGTAGCAAAGTATGCGTTATTTTTCCCTAGGTAGGAAAAGTAAATGATGAGTGATTTTTATGGTAAACCTGTACTGATGAGTGAATATTTAAAAAAAATACAAAAATGACACCTGATCGACAGTTTTAAAACAAACAGTTATCAACATTTTTACTTCATACTGTGTCGCATTTGCTTATTTCTCGGACTCGTTTAAATCCGGTAGGTGACACACATTACAGTACTCAGTCCGGTAAAATGGTTGCTATAACAATTTGTGGAAATAATAGTAGTTTATAACCCAAAGCGTGAAAGTGATGTTTTACGCGGATGTTTTACCGGACTTAGAACGTAAATAACTATTATTTCCTTAGATTGTTATACCTACAGGACTGAAACGAGCCCGGGAAATAAGCAAATGCGACACAGTATGAAGTAAACAATTCTGCCACTACCTGACCAGATTTATAGTCCTTAAAGTTTTTAAAACTAAGCAAAGTGCACCACAGAATGAAGTAAAACGTTGTATACGTTATGCGTCCGGTAAACCTTTCACGGTATCTACTCGTTTAGAAATTCAAAACTTGGCTCCCACGTCGCCTCGTTCTTAAACATCTCACTCGTACTGTAAAATTTGATTTACCGGACTTATAACGTTAATAACTATTATTTTTAATGATTTGTAATGATTTTGAAAGTGTTAAATTATTACGTAATGGGGTTGACTGAAAAAAAAAATTTAATATTCATACCTTGGTAAAAAAGTGCTCTTGTAGACTTGGCTCGTTTTATAAATTTTGCCCGTGGTCTACAAGAGAGCACTTTCTTATCTTGGTTTGAAATATGCTATTTTTTCACCTTTTGCTTTGTATTTCTTGTCCTTATTTTATTGCATCATGCGGTGAACAAACAACTAGATCTAGTTACTTGCTGCCATTCAAAATTTTTAACATATCATATAAGGAACAAAATTGCAAAGAATTATTTTAGTATAGACGATATAGGTGATTTCCATATTCCCACCCCAAGTTGGCGATGACAGCTGTCATTTAGATTCAGAGGATAAACAAACATAACTCAGGGGACTAATGCAATTTTGTGCCTATTTAGAAGAGTTTTTCTAAGATTGTAGGCGGATTTTAAGTGTTGAAAGTGCTCAGGATCATTCTTTGGCTATTTCCAATTGCATAGATTTATAGTAAGTAAATGTTATTTTTACCAGCAATTTTATAGAAAACTCGTTTTTTAAGGTGCCATTCCATGTTGCGATTATTCGCAATTTTTTTGCGATATTCCGCGATTTCTGGCGGATTCAAGTACATATTGATGAATTCCACAAACAAATTCATCAAAACTGCCCTGAAATCGCGATAAGTCGCCAAAAAATTGGGAATAATCTTCATGGAACATGGAATACGAACTTAACCACCCATTAGGTGTTTTTTCAATATTAAATCGATATTTTCTATTTTAACAGTGTGTACATGGGCCAACATGTCTTGTCCAATATGCCACTGAACTGAATGGAACTGAATAAAAGCACTAGCATCCAGATCAAGGATATTGACGATAGATGTCTACTTGCATTCAGATTGACAGTTTTCTGCAAGCTTGATTGAAGTGCAAAGTGCAAGTGACGAAAGTGGCAATTACCAACTACTTATTACCTACTGCAAGTTAGCCCAGTGACTGCAACAGATTTTCACAGAAGCCTCGAAGCCACAAGCCACTTGTAAGTGAGCAAAGAAAGTGTTTAAGAAGATGTATACTTAAGAAGAACATGAGTTGGATGACTAGATAATTCACTTGGACCACCTTTTTTTTAAAACCAGATTCTGTAAATTTTGAATTGTTGAAGTGTTCAAGAACTACCAGATCAGTTGAGCCAGTTATTGATGAAGACGAGTGTTAACGTATCAAATTATGAACTTGAGATAATAAACTTTGGCTTGAGTTGAGGAGTCTTTTTTCTTCATTAATTGTAAAAAAATTATCAGTTTGTGATGATGATAGCATGATTTTTCTGCGTGGCTTTCTTTAGCAACTAATTTGACCCGATTTGAAAACATTCCAAAAGGCAGTAATAATATTCCTCACAATGCTCTCACCGAACAGCTTTTAACAAATTTCTGCAATTAACAACTTCCCAAAAAGGCAAGTAATCCTAAAAGCACTGAAAATGGTATCAACACCTCCAGACAGCTTGAAAATTGGTGCCAAAGTCCAAAAAATCTCATTCATCATTGGGTTTGTTTATCCTCTGAAGCTAAATGACAGCTGTCATCGCCATCTTGTGGTGGGGATATGGAATTCAGGAATTCACAAGGCATCGATGGTCAGTAATGCTAATGTAAATTGTATTCCGGATAGTTTTTAATGGTCTAACTAATTGATCACTGATTGATCGTAAGTAACTATTAGTGTCAAGTAATGTCATTTTTGTTTCAGGTGTTTCCGCGCTTTTCTCTCAATGTAGAGTTAATCGTTACCACAAGTTAGTTTGTCGTGCATTAATCTCCCTAAAATAAATTCGCTGTCACGCTTTTTTCAGTCAGTTTTCTTCTCTTCTAATTTCTAAGTAAGGTATTAACTAAAACCATTATTGGCCATGGAATTTTAATTTAAGTGTCAGTCAGTTACGTCGTATAAATTAGGTGAGTGAGATTTAACTTTTGTCAGTATCAGCAGTTCACGTGCCGTGCAACTTTTATGGCCTCCTTGAAGGTAACTTTAGTTGTTTGTTGATCATGTTTTTTTATATTTGTTAAAGTGACAGAAAAAAAGTACATAAAGTCCGTTCATTTACTATAGCAGAACTAAAATTTTTCTGGAACTGTACAAGCCTAATTTATAAGGGAGTGTACTTTTGACAGTTTGATCGGAATTTGGCGGGAAAGCCAAAACATGACATAAACCAAATCTTCTAGGGTTTATTTTGGGCCAATTCAAAGCAATTTCAAAATTTTGACATTTGTTAAATTGTCTGACGTATCGCATTCAAATTGCTTCTACCAATTCACCTGTTAGTAAAATCTCTTGAAAACTTTCCTCATACCAACCTAAAATTCAAATTTTGACATTCTGTCATGTCTATAGTAAGTGAACGGACTTTATTATTGTAATTTCAGTAATGCCATTGGCAAATTCAGACCACGTAACTCATGTAACCAATTAAATAACTGAGATACCATGAGTAGCTATGCAAAGGGCACCATTAATTTTTTTGACTTTGACAAAAAATTTAACTTAATTTAACCTAATCAAATTACCTAGGGATTTTTTGTTGTAACTATCTTTTGGCACAATATCGCCATCAATTTCAATGAAATCTGTGAGAACAAAAACTGCCATTTTGCTCTCGTATATTTTTAGCAGGCAAAGAAAAAGTATGTCATGGGATTAAGAACCTTTGATGAACACGAAGACGAAGAAATCAAGTCAACCCAGCAGAACGTCATAATAATAATAATAATAAATTATTGTTCTTCCAAACAACAGGCGATCAAAATAATGCCGCTTTCGCGTTGCCTCTGCACTGTGCAGCAGACACAACACGTTCTGATTTGTCGTTTGCCTGGCATCTTGGGGAAACTGCCAATCACCGTGTGGGTTTTTACTGCACCGTGGAGTGCGGCAGAATCAATTAGAGTAGATTAAATTACAGAATAGTTCATTTTACCTTGTCCGTCTGTTAAAAAAAGAAAAGTAAAGTTTTAAAGGGCTGTTTTGGTCGTCAACGTTTGAGAACATAGTGAGTAGTGATTGATTTTACCAAAATCAAAAAAATAAATAGGAAAGTAATTCGAAGTGCATCGTCAATCTCACACAAAAAAATGTACACAAGTTAAAGCTCCGAAATTAACTGTGAACCTTCAACAAAAATCTACAAGATTTTCTTTTGATGAAATAAAATCCAATACAATATTTAACTATAATAGAAATTCATCTTCTACTGAATAATTCTATTGCGAATTGTTACCTGAGAACTGCAGTTCAGTCTTTGCTCGATCACGTGACCTAACTGGAAGACTAAATGGGGCACAACCGAAGGGATCTTCTGCAATGGACATCACTAGGCTTTCCCTAGATTTGACACCTTGAATACCTGAGATGGGATTGCGATAAAACGAATCGTCGTAAAAAGCTCTACTCACTACTCTGACTGCCCCTCCTGATCTTATCGAATTCTTGACCGAAAATGTGATCTTCGGTCATTTGACTAAAGGGCGGCTCTTCGAAGGGATTCCAATCCGCCACATCAGCTGAGAGAGATCGACTGTCGGGGGTTATCGAATGGTTCACGTCGGCCGCAGAAGCGCTCACCCCCGGCGGCACCATCGGAGCCCTACTCATGTCGGAATGGGGCGGCGAATCACTGGTTTTAGGTTTTATGGACGATTCGAACGGCGCTAGGAATTGGGATGTTTCCGAAGCGTACACTCTAAGCAAAATATTGCGTGAGAAAATAACACACAAAGAAAACAGATTATAATAATTTTTGTTGGTAAATAATGTTTTTATAAACTTTTTGCACGGTTGATTTCTGATGGAAATCGATTTTAATGAGATTTGAATATTTGGTGAATTATTTCACACAAATTAATGAAGGGAGAACTAACAGGGACAAAAATCAGGTAATTGTTGTAATTTGACATTTTTCCAGTTCCGGTTTTACCGAACTATTACCGAACAAATGGAACGTCCTATTCTGTACATCATAATATTTTTGGAATCTAAATAATTTTCTGAATCCAATAATATCCCATAAGTGACATTTCTAGTGTCAAAAAAATGTTTGAGGACCTTTTTAATCTTGCCTAGAGGAAGTCGTATTCAAAACCTAAGTTTTCTAACTTATGAGGAACTTAAAAGTGTTCCAAAACCATTTGAAAAAATGGTCAGCAGGGAAGCGGCTGGAACCTCCCATCGGGTGAATTTTTGATTTCCATTCCGTGCAAGTGGCAGCCAATTGAACAGGAACATTTTTAGACCGCTCGTCATTGTGACTAATTTTACACTTTCTGACACATAGTGATATTTAAGGTTAATACCTTGCCAAATTTATTGCTATTCTTCGTCAGTCCGCCAAAGTTTTAAACCAGAATGAGAATATTGGAAATTAGTGGTCAAAACTTTACCAGTAGATTCTTCTATGAAAAATATGAAAAAAAGTTCCTATGAACATATGTCGAAAAATAAGTCCTAAGGGAGCTCTAGAGTCCTTCAAACAACATGCTTTCCAAGACCCCATTTAGGAATCATTTTTCGACCCATACTCATAAGAACTTTTCTTTCTAGAATGAAGTAAGGAAGCGTCCCATGAACTTGTTTACGATATTTTGATGTCTTCTGTCACAAATTTTGGAGCCCTCAAGTTTTCAGATTCTGGAATCAAATTTGAAAAAAAACTACTTACAAAAATGTTTGAGTAAATTTAATCCTAAGCCCCTTCTGTACGAGATGCTTATGATCAAAATTTTAAAATTTTCTTCGCAGTAGTAAATTTAGCATCAAAAACTTAGTAAAGATATCAAATTTTACGTTGCCATCTTTAACCGTTTTGAAGATATTTAGATTGAAGATGGTGAGTGACGACGCAAAGCGCCATCTCTGGCCGCTAATCTGGACTAGATATTTAGAAAAAAACACTTTCAAAGTGGCCCCTTTCAGGGGCCTTAGCTCCATCAGGACTGATTTCGACATATGTTCATAGGGACTTTTTTCATATTTTTCATAGAAGAATCTACTGGTAAAGTTTTGACCACTAATTTCGGGACACCCTGTATAAGAAAACAAATGACAATCGAGGTTCGTGCTTTTGACACTTAAATGTCACTTACTTCTTCAGTCTCATTCTGGATGACATTGGAAACCTTTCAATATTGAAAACTTTTAAGACGTCCGATTGCGTAGTTATCAATTCTTACAGGTGTTGCCATGGGAAATTGAAAATTTATGTCCAATTCAATTGAAAATAACGGCAACAGGTAAAGGTTTTTAAGAAGTTTCCAATATTGATAAGTTTTCAATGTCATCCAGAATAAGGCCAATTATCTGGATTCAGAAAAGGGGGTGTATTCCTGACCCTGACCTGACACCCTGTAATTGATACCAAGAACACACACCTAGACTCTGTCCGGGATCCACACGACCAAGATTCACCCTATTTCCATGGCGAATCATTGTTGTCAACAGTTGCAACAGCAATGCAACGTGGTTATTTTTGGTTCGTTAAGTTTTTGCGATAGTTCTATCCATTTTTTTTGAAATAAAATCTTGTATTTGTATCCTTAACTGTAATACAACGTTATCAATCTCGGAGTATTTAGATTTTTATGATTAATAACACTTTATTCCTCAGGGGCGTACTATTTCTTTTATTTTAGTACTTAAGTGAAAATAAAAGCTGTAGAGAATCTATTTCTAAGAATTATGGCCAAAAAATTAATGTGCTACTAACAATAATAACCGAGATACAGCAAATTTTATGTTTATTCCTACAACGGTGTGACGTCATCGAGGCATAGAAGCCCAGACGCCCAGCCGCGCGCTTGGTCTTTACGTGCAGTTTAAATGTGGTTTAAATTCGAACAGCCTGGCTTACGCGTTTGAGCCTAAATTTTCCACCAAGGAAATGGAAAAGTTGAACGCCGAGAAGAGGAAACAGCCCCTAGATGATGATAAATTTGTGAACAGAAGTTACAATACAGACTGGTGTCTGTAACAATTTATTGTTGTAAACTAGCGAATAATTCGGAATGTTTTTGTTGCCAAGAAAGCGCTCTAAAATGACTGCGAACATGATTGTTTATTGGAAGCAGTTGTGGTCACATTAAATAGGTATTCTCGATTCGGAAAAATATGAAATGTGAAGGAAGTGAAGGAAATAACGCTCGATTAAAGCCACTCGAAATTAACACAAACAAAAGTAATTCATCGAACTAAGCACAGGTAGATTATCAGTTGACATTTTTGAGGCCGAATTTACTATTAAAGCGAAAGAAACAGTTACTGGGGGATAAATAAACTAAGCGAAACAAGGGGGGCGGCAAAACTGCATTGTTTATATGCGAGGCGCGCGTACATCGCCCTCGATGACGTCATCACGTTTACAATCTACGGTTCAAGCGGCTGTAGCTCAAAAACCATTGTGATAAAAAAAAGGCGGTCTCGGAGACGGCAGGAACTTCTACGCCGCACTGCATTGGATTAATAACAGCAGCATTTATTAAATTTTTAAATATTTAAAATAAGAAAGTTGCTATGCCAAAAGGGCACTTCGGGTTGACTGATCGGCTTCAAAATCTAATCAGCTCCTCTCCCGCACAGACAATAAAATAAATTGCCACGAAAATGACATTTTTCGAAAAAATGGCACTAAGGTTTTCGGCTTGAAAAAAAATCAGTTATCAAATCCGGTAATAAAAATATACATTTATGCATAGTTTTTTTTTCACGGCACCATTTTTTGGTCAAAAGGGCCCAAGTGTGAATACATTTTTAGAAGCAGAATTTGAAGAGCATTCATATGGTAATGCGAAAAATGGGGGTTTGCATTTAAATTTTTAAAGTTGATGTGCCAAAAAGGCACTTTCCGTGAGCCGGTGTAGCCCAGATTCTAATCAGCACCTACAAATCTCCCACTGAATATGTGTGCCAAATTTCATCAAAATCAGTTCAGTAGTTTCGGCTGTAGCGTGTCCACAGACACACGGACAGACACACCCACAGACACACACATACACGTATTGTAATGTTTATGGCATCTTGTGCATAAGACTCAATTGTGGCGCTTCCATTCATGCGCACATGTGCAGCAGGCGCCATCTAGTGCTCCACACCAATATGACTTTTTTGTGTATACACACCAGGTGAAGAACTCTGCAGCTACTTTTCTATTGTGGCATCCGTGCCACAATTTAGGATTTTTCCAGCTTGTGTTGTCAAGTTGCCATTAATATGTAAGTGTGGACTAAGAGGCCAGAATTACGGAAGTGTGCACTAGGCATTGTTGCCAAATTAGCTCATGGCCCAAAACACAGAACTATGACAACTTTCCGAAAACTGAAGCTGTTTTTTGGCGGTTGTCATGTATTGAAATTGCTTTCATTTATGCAACTTTGTATTTCAATACATGGCGACCGCCAAAACATCTAATAATAATAATGCGAATTTCTTAAATTAGAAATAAGGAAATAATATACCTACTTCAGAACCGAGAAACAACCCAAAACAGTGCTATTCTGAATGACATTAAAAACTATATATAACTATATATAAATATTTCTTTAGTTTATCTTTTGTAACCAAGGCGATTCTTGGTTGTTATAGCAATTATTAATAAAACAGTGATTGAAATTGAAATCCGTAGCAAGTACCTTAAAGGGATACTCTCGAGAAACGACCAAGTTCCAGCAAGTTCCACCCTGGTTCCGAACCGGATATGGCTGTTAGGGATTTTTTTTTCGTTGCTCGATTTTTATGTGGCTAAAGTTTCCAAAAGCATCATCGAATTGACATGACATTTTAATCAGTTTTCTTTAAAAATGTAGAGAATTAAATAATAGTTGGACTTTTATATCGGTATTGTAATGAAATGAAGATTTTTCTGCCGAACTATGATGATGACACTGATTTTGAATTTCTAACCTCAAAATAATAGCTCAATTGCTGTTCAAGAAAGGGGTCCTGAAAGGAGGTAAAATTCTACTGACCTATTTCATTTGTGAGGTAATTCTTGAACAGGGTCTGGTAAATAATAGTTCCTTACTGATGCCACATTTTATAACAAAAAGGATGGAAACAATAAATTCATGATCGACAAATATGAGGAGCCAAAGACAAAAGCAAAGAATTGTGATTATAAAAAGTGAGTTGTGGACTCCAGTGTGGTTGTATACGACAAGTTACTAGAGATTAAAAAGTAAATTGTAACAGGGGTTTAAAATCTGTATTCTTATTCTTACAGAAAAATAGCTCGATTTGGTTCCACGTTCATGCAAATGTGTTAGAAAGCTCAGTTAAAAGTTAATAAAATACATAACATAGTCAATTAAAATACTGTACTTAAGCTATAAAAATAATCACAGGCCTCCTCTAACATTTGAAATCAGTATATTGTCCATCTTCTTCGAGATAGTGCTTTCGACAACACAAGTTGGAATAACTCTTCTCTGATATCGTCCCAGTTTCACCCAGCTATTAATCTAAAAGTAAAAAGTTGTTGAACAAAATCGATTTTAAATAATCAAAACACATACTGCCTGTAAGCAAGATATCTCCACATTTTATTTGATGATGACTTTATCAACTTTTTTCGAGCCGGGTTTCAGATTTCAACAATGGTTGGTAGTTGATTT
Organism: Pycnomerus fuliginosus; assembly: GCA_963924575.1. Lineage (NCBI taxonomy): Eukaryota > Metazoa > Arthropoda > Insecta > Coleoptera > Zopheridae > Pycnomerus > Pycnomerus fuliginosus. The sequence goes on along the minus strand of OZ004618.1, from coordinate 24,321,276 downwards.
CCTACAAGAAACAGATTAATTATTAGTGGGCATTAACATACTTGAGCCTCAACTACACCCAGTTTATAATTTAAATTATTTAACGAGTACTTACTTATCTGTTGGGGGACTGGAATTGGTGCCAGCTTCTGTTTGTTTCCTTTGAAGCGCTTCTTCTTGCTATAATTATGTTGTATTCGTGTTCAAATTGGTAAGGACCCATTTCTTTGAGATTATTTGCTTGAAAATCTTTGTAACTTCCACAAATTAAAGCGAAAGCAGTTCTAGCAGCTCTCTTCTCTTCTTTCGACGACAGTTGACAGATCGAAATGACGTGACAGTTGTCACTCGGAGGCCGGCCGTAATTCAAATCACGGCAAAGTTGAGAAATTTGTAGGGTTTTAGTTTCGCCGATAAAACAGAGAACCGTAAAAACAAAATGGCATTTCCGGCAAAAATGCTGTCAAAGAGCCACAATTTTATTTTATTTCTTAAAAAAGGTAAGCGAAGCCACAAATATGTCCCCCGCTTACGGTTAAGCAAATCATGAGCTTTTAAATGATACTACTTTCGAGCCTATTGTTCACAATAATTTTTGACGTTTTTTCTCTTCAGTATGCCTTTAAGCACTTGCTATGATTTTCATTGAAATTGACAAATATTTCAATCAAATTGACATTTTTTTTTAATCACCAAGGGAACAGCAGTAAAATTTGCCAACTATCCAATCAGATTTTCGAATGTTTCAATGGTTTCAATATTGAAGCTAATTCAATGGCATTGAGAATCAGACTGAAAGAGGCCGATTCTAAGCCAATGTCGAAAAGAATTCTAGTGGAATTGTTTATGGGAAATTTTAACGAAAAAACTTCTGAGGGTCCCAAAAAACGGTAAGTAATTTAATATTACAGTTCGATCGAGCTGCACGTAGTCCTACATCACTGGTATTATATTATATTATTGTAATTGTAGGTGTGGATTCATTTGAAAAATAAAAAATTAAGAAAAAAGCAAGTAAGGTGAAACAAAGTAAGAATGAGACTGGAGGTGGGCCACCTTTCGATCCTAAATTTACAGATTTTGAAAAGAGTTAGTTATCAAGTTTGTCACTGAAGTTGCTATACAGTCGAGTCAGTGAAGACAAGCTGACTGTCAAAGGCACGTTACACAGGCAACTCCTACTGTTAAGGGATCATTAAATACTCCAATATTACATTCGACCATTATTAGTACGTGGTAAAAAAACAACCTTTTAGTTTTAATCACTATGTTGGTCACTTTAGTACTTTAGATGTCCTCGGCAGAATCAGATTTGAGATCAGATGCAGAGTCTGATGTAGATATTCCACTAGGTTTGTTAAAAAGTTTCAATTTCCAGAATATCTATGATTTTCTTGTAGCAAAGAAAGCCAAGAAGAGGGAGATGAAAACAATCATCAGTGATTGCTGAAAAATTAGATCTTTTAATTGAGGAGAAACGCCGAACAAATGAAATCATGAATCAAATGCTGTGTGAAATGAAGAGGGAAACCCTTTGAAATGAAATAAATAAAATAAATGAATGTTTATAAGTTTAGTTACAAACAATAAATATTTAAAAATATTGGCTTATTGTATACTCTTGTCTCCGTAGTTGCCCGTGTCTTCTAAGCTGAATGTCTGGAATATTTGGCAATTCTCGTTGAGGCTCATGTTTCTCAAATTTAATTCCTAAATCTGATGGTTTGAAGCTTTTTACGTAAAAAAGGCACTCTTGTTGAATGTCGCTAGAACACATAGTTTTTGAAGAAAATGGATTTTCATTAGTTCAGGGCTTCGAAATTTGTGATTGAAGACATCAAAATACTGTAAATAAGTTTATGGGACGATTCCTTACTTCATTCTAAAAAGAAAAGTTCCTATGGACATGGGTCGAAGAATGCTTCCTAAGGGAGTCCATATGAACTTTTCTTTCTAGAATGAAGTAAGGAACCGTCCCATAAACTTATTTACAGTATTTTGGTGTCTTCAATCACAAATTTCGAAGCCCTAAACGAATGGAAAGCCATTTTCCTCAAAAACGATGTGTCCTAGCGACATTTAACAAGAGTGCCTTTTTATGTAAAAAGCTTCAAGCTATCAGATTTTGGAATGGAGAAAAAACTGCTTGCAAAAATGTTTCGAGCAAATTTAGTCCTAAGCCCCAATTTAACCGTTTTGAAGATATTTAGAAAAAAAACACTTTCAAAGTGGCCCTTTTAAGGGGCCCTCGCCCTAGCTCCCTTAGAACTTTTCTCATATTTTTCATAGAGGAATCTACTGGTAAAGTTTTGCCCACTAATTTCGGGACAGCCCTGTATGTGCATCATGAGAACTTCCTGGCCACCTAGCTACGATATTTGTTATCTTCAGTTCTGAATCACATCTAAGAAAAAAAATTTGTTTATAGAATAATAGATGTTTTGATAGCTAGGAAAAATTCCAATTGTAAAAATTACCAAAAGGGACTCACAATTTGGCAGTTTAGGCTATGGTAGCCTTTATTTTAGCATTTATTTAACTTACATGCGTTTTATTAAATTGTAACGAAAAGTTAATAACATGCGGGACAGTTCGACAAAAAATTCGCCTAAGGACGAATTTCTATGAGTTGCCAAGATCATAAATTTCAATACGCGCCTTGTCTGGGGTTAAATTTTGATTGGTAGTAGACTATAAGGTCCAACCTCAACACATTCCGCATATTCGTTTGCCAATCTAAAAGAATGGATTTCGAACCTTTTCATCTTTTAAATTAAAAAGCCAACGAAAGTCATACATCAATGCGATGTGTATCCCTGTAGATGTTTATCTTGTTAATGTGAATGTAGGGGCGAGCTGAATTTACTGGTGGAGTCGGGTGCAGATCTATCAATCTGCACCTAGTAGTAGTGCCTCCGCAGACGCACAGTGGTGTAAAAAAGGCGAAATGATGAAAATTGGCAGTACATAACTAAACAGTAGAGTGAACAAAAATACACAAAATTTGTAGAATTAGCACTCAGGGGGTTGAAAAATAATGGAGCCAATGAAAATTCACTGCAGTTAAATAGAAATACCAAAAGTTATATGGAAAATAAGGCAATTATGTAAAAATAAAGCTCAGAGAGTTGAAAAATTGTAAAAATGGATGAAAAGTCAAGAGGGGTGAAAACTAAAAGTGGTTAAAGAGAATAAGTCGAAAATAAGCCAGTTTCACTTTCGCTTTTGGAGATTTGGATTATTTATTGCGAAAGGGCTTGAAAAAGTGAATGAAGTGAACCTAATCCAAATGAGTTGAATTTAGCATAATACACGCTGGGGGTTAAAAAATTATAAACTGGAATGAAATCAGAGGGGATGAAAATTAACCGTAGTTAAAGAGAATAACATACGAAAATAAGCCAATCATGCAAATTTAGCTTTTGGGGGTTGAAATATTGCGAATGGGGTGGAAGAACTGAAAAAGGTAAACATAAGTTATTATGAGTTCAATTTATTACCGAGGAAAAACAAAATAAGACGAATTTAGCAAAATGGATGCTTAGGGGGTTGAAAAATTGTAAAGGGGGATGAAAAGTCAAATGGGGTGAAAATTAACCGCATTTAAGTAGAATTGTAGAAAATAACACGAAAATAAGGCAATTATGCAAATTTGGCTTTTGGGGGGTTGAAATATTGAGTGGGGTGGAAAAAGTGGATAAGGTAAACATAAGTTATTATGAGTTCAACTTTATTGCCGAAGAAAAACGAAATTAGGCGAATTTAGCAAAATGGGCTCTTAGGGGGTTGAAAATTTGTAAAGGGGGATGAAAAGTCAAAGGGGGTGAAAATTGACCGCAGTTAAGTAGAATCATAGAAAATAACACGAAATTAAGGCAATTATGCAAATTTAACCCTTGGAGGGTTGAAATATTGCGAGGGGGTTGAAAAAGTGAAAAATGTAAATATTATCCAAAAGAGTAAAATTTATTACCGAAGAATTGGCCAATTTAACGTTCGAGGGGTTGCAAAATTGTGAAGGGGGATGAAAAGTTAAGGGGGGTGAAAAGTGACTTTAGTAAAGTAGAACTTTCGAACATTACACGAAAAAGAAGCGGTCTGTGTAAATTTTGCTTTTTGTGGGTTCACATATCGGGGTTAGGGGTTGGTAGTAGCCTAGGGGTTGGTCTTAGGTTGAAGACTCATAAGACCTTTTTTCAATGGTTAACGAAGTCTTTTGAAGCCTGTGGTTTAACACCAACATTTATCTGAAGAAATTTCCAGTTTCAACCCTTAAATTTTACCCTCTTTGTTAGATCGTAATGAAAATTTGCTCGTCCACCTACAATGTCACTGTAAATTAGAACACCAAGTCCTGCATTGATACGTTGCACAGTTTTTAAGTTCTGGTATTTTTGTTTTTCTGCATATTAGGGGTTATAGCGCCTTTGAGGGTGGTTTTTTGCAAAGTATGAATAACACCTTTTTTAAATCATTAACGATAAGCTATCGAATGACCATAAGTATGAACATTATTGGATTAGGGGTTGAAACGTTTATGACGCTTTGTAACTTTACCCAGAGAAACAACATCTGCTGTGAAACTGTGACGTCTTACACACTGTAACCTCGAGAAAGGAAAGTGAATTTTAGGACAAATTTATTGAAGGGGATGAAAGTTAGGGGTGGAAACTCGAATTTTCGATATCTTTCTATTGAGGGTACAAAAAAGGTTTAATCATCATTCGCGAAAAACCACCCTTAAAGGCGCTACAACCCCGAACATGCAGAAACCCAAAAATGCGAGAAATCAAAAACTGCTCAACGTATCAAAGCTGAATTTGGTGTGTCAATTTACAGTGATCCTGTAGGCGGATGGGCAAAATTTTCATTATGATCTAACAAGGGGGGTGAAATTTAAGGGTTGAAACAGAAATGTTTCAGGTAAATGGTGGAATAAAATTGTGGAGTTCGATAGATTTAGGTCAGCCATTGAAAAAAGTCTTATATGAGTCTTCAACCTAATACCAACCCCTAGGCTGCTAACAACCCTTAACTAAGGGTTGTTACTCCGCTTGCGCTAAGGGCAAGCGGAGTAAACTATTTCTCATTTATTTTTTCGAGCTTTATTCTGCCTCTTCTGTAATTCAAAGTTATTATAAGTAGCTTTTAATCTATCCACAATTCTTCAACCCCTTTTTCACCCCTATAACCCTCAAAAATAAAAATTTAAGCAGACCGTTTTTCTACTTGTAATTTTCGATTGTTCTACTTAACTACAGTTAATTTTCACCCCCCTCAACTTTTCAACCCCCTTCACAATTTTTCAACCCTGCAGCGTTACTTTTGTAAAATTCGCGCTATTTCGTCTTTCTGCGGTACCTAATAAATTTTACCTAGGTACTCATTAGATTATGTTTTGCCTTTTTCACTTTTTCGACCCTCTGCACAATTCTTCAGCCCCCCAAACGTTAAATTTGCATAATTCGGTTACTTTCGTGCTGTTTTCTGTAATTCTACTCAACTACAGTTAAATTTCATACCCTTTGACTTTTCATCCTCCTTTACGATTTGTCAACCCTCTGAGTTAATTTTGCAAATATCGCGTAATTTCGTTTTTCGTCGGTAATAAATCGAACTCATTTGTATGATGTTTATCTTTTTCACTTTTTCAACCCCCTTCGCAATATTTCAACCCCCCAAAAGCTAAATTTGCATAATTGGCTTATTTTCGTGTTATTTTCCGTAATTCTATTTAATTACGGTTAATTCTCGTACGCTTTGACTTTTCGTTCCCCTTTACGAATCTGCAACCCCCTATGTGTTAATTTTTCAAAATTCGGGTATTTCGTTTTTCGTCGGTAATAAATTGAACTCATTTTGGGATTCACTTTACCTTTTACAATTTTCCAGTTTCCTTTTCAATAAGTAGCTATAAGTAGGTATTTCAACCCCCACAAAAGTTTCAATCATATATTACATAACTGGGTGATTTTCAACAACAAATTTTTAACGTTTCGCCATCTACTATACTTATGTAGAAAGAATAGTACCTACGAGCCGAGGTGGGCGGGCAGAATATGTGAAATAAATAGTTTAACTAAACAAAAAATTCTACCTCCCCTGGAAGTTGAAAATTGAGGAAATTGAGAAATATTAACCGGATTTATGAGTTATTGGTATTGTTTTGCGTATTAGGATATTTTAGAAGAATTGTCCATTCGAATAATTGTTAATGGTTCATTGGAATAAGTGTTTCGAATAATTTACCTGCACCCTATGCCCTTAATAAATACCAATTTTGGTGTCTATCGGGGCCTGCCAACAGCAGCTACATTTGCGTCAACCGGTACACTGGGTGTCCCAGAATGCTCGCATTTCCTTTGAAAGGGGTATATACTTAGTATTAAATTCTGAGTCGATCCCGTCATACTACTACTATTTCCTAGGAAACAAGACACTATCAAAGAAAATTTATATTGTTGTATCCTCTGTTACCTAGGAAATAGCGAATATCACATTTGTTTTTCTGCGGTCGTCATGACTGTATTGAATCAAATACACGCTTCCATCTGAAAGCATAGGTGATGCTTGTGTTTTGTAGGTATTAAAATAGGCACTGTCAAAGTAATGTCAGTTTTCAATACAGTCGGAACCAGATCTATAAAACCTCTCAAATGTGACATCCGCGCATCCGCCTAATTTTCACCTGTGTGTTGTAGATTTCAGACTTCAAATTTAACAATCTCAAAAAATGTCGGCCAAAAGTTTTACAATTAAAGTTTTTCTGAGAAATTGAGAGAAATTGTAATTCCTTTCATCAGAATAATAGTGCTAGGAACGTTCTGCTGATGCTGGTAATTTGATTAAGGTAACATTTTAAAAATTAGCCAATTGTCCTTTTTGATCCAAAATACCAAAATAGAAGCCCGTATCACATCACAAAGCTGAGCTTTCGGAGGATTTATGCATCGACTGTACGTCTCCCAAGATGAATTGAAGTATTGACAGTATTTCAATACAAAACAGGAGGATCTCCTATGCTTTCAAATGCTAGTATGTATTTCAATACATGACGACCGCGGAAAAACAGCTTTAGTATCTTAATTTATTATGAACAAATTCAGAGCTGAAATCTGATTGCTGCTCTTAACTATTGAACCCTGGAAATTATCAAAAACAAGGACTGACTCAGAATTTAATGCTGAATACTTCATTAAAAGGAAATGTGAGCGTTCTGGGACACCCTGTATTAATGTCTTACAGTAGTTATTTATTTGATCTTCGAAACCAATTTGTATAATATACAGGGTGTTTCAGGTATGCAGTCATTAATTTTCAGGGGTGATTCTACATCGAAAAATACGAAGAAAAGTTCCTATAAACATGTGTCCGGAAATCGCTCCTAAGGGGCTACGGCTCCTTGAAGGGGGCGCCCAAACTTAGAACGCATTTTTCGCCCCATATCCATATGAACTTTTCTTCCTAGAATGAAGTAAGGAATTGTACTCTGAAAAAGGATATTTTTAGGAGCGAATTTCAAGGGGCTGTAACTCCGAAAGAGGGGGGCACTTGGCAAAAATAAAAAATACGGGTCCCCTAATTTTGTCTTAAGAATCTGTGACCAAATTTTGTTGCATTAATTTCCGGACACCCTGTATAATATAATAAATATAAATCAGTCTCCTATTTAGGTAAGGTACCTAGTGTTTATTGATACTGACAAGAATTTTGACGTAAATAGAAGTTCGTTTAACACCACAAACATAACAAACGCCCGACTCATACTGTCTGGTGGGTTAGAATACGATTCTACTTTATTTAGAAAAATGCAATTTTAAGTCCTATTTACGTAATTATGATGAAGATAATCATAAGGGGACTATTTTTTAGGGTTCCTGAAGAGAGCGGTAGCCCCCAGGAGCGATTTCCGGACACATGTTTATAGGAACTTTTCTTCATATTTTTCGATGTAGAATCACCCCTTTAAGATTAATGACTACATACCTGAGACACCCTGTATAATATAATAAATATAAATCAGTCTCCATGTTAGGTAAGGTAGGTACCTAGTGTTTATTGACACTGACAAGAATTTTGACGTAAATAGAAGTTCGTTCAACACCACAAACATAACAAACCCCGACTCATACTGTCTGGTGGGTTAGAATACAATTCTACTTTATTTAGAAAAATGCAATTTTAAGTACTTACGTAATTATGATGAAGATAATCATAAGGGGACTATTTTTTAGAGATATGACAAAATACAGTTTTGTGGAGGGGGGGGGGGGGGCAATGTAAATTTTTGCTCCTCGCCCTTTATGCAGATGGCTTAGTATCCAAAGAATCATTTTAATTTTAGGGGGGGGGGTCAATATAATAGATCTGTGCAAACGGCCCGCAGCAGTTGAACCATTATTATCCAGTTGCCGTGAGACAATGTGGTACCCCATGCCTGACTCGCAATCAACAGCTAAGATAGTTCGTATAAATCTTGCAACACTGCTAGGCTGTAGAGTTACTTGAGTAGGGGGCGCTGCAGTATGAGGGCACGCTGGATGCCATAATTATGACCGTGTAAACGTACTTTGCCAACCCCAGTTATGGCATCTTACACGCGAATTAAGTAGAATTTGAATATCGCGGGAACCATAGAGAAATGACGGTCTTTCTTTCCATCAACTGTAGGAAACTGTAAAGTGAGGTCCACATGGGCATTTGTGGCTGTCTATGAACTCAGGGAAGCCAGAAATCGGGCTGAAACTTATGGCATCTTTGTGTAAGATGCCACAATTCGAGTAAGTTGCCACACCAGAGGAACATGCACACACAAGATGCCACAAATATGCCAATACCTACACACAGACACACATTTTTCAAAAATAGGTTTTTTGGGTTCCTGGGACCCCGAAACGTAAAGATTTGATGTCAGTTCAATTTCGAATTTTTGATCGATTTTATATACTGCTCCGCCTTGAGCGTAGAAGTTAAAAAATTGTGATGATCATTGTTCTTAGAATTTTTTACACCTTTTATTTAGGCAAAGTTGTTTTTTTGATTAAGTGCACCTTTAATAGTACGTCTTAGTACATATCGTATCATGCACATTGCACACCTTCGCAAATCAGTTCCAGTACCTCAATCACTTATTACTAATTCGATTAAGCGTATTCTAACACTTCCTTCACACCAAAGCATAGAACTAGATATTATAGCAAGCCCTTTATTCATAGCAGATTAATCTCAGCTGGAAAATAAATAAAAATTAATTGCGGCTGCTTACTTGTTAAAGGCGGTAGTGTCACTCATATTTCGCCTGTGGCCTTTAGGAACCGACAGCGTTGGGGTAGTGGGCGGAGTCACGGTGCTAATATAACTCGTGGACTCGGTAAATCCACTTTTGCTTTGAACTTGATTCAAATTTCCAGAGCCAAAAAGTGGATTACGAGGTGAGGCAGGCGATGCCAAATTCGCCGCTTGTTCTTGACCGACGAAAGCTTCTTTATTACCATTTCCAGCGTCGTCTGTCGGCGAATCGGCGGCATTGTCGTCTCGAAAGGGGTCGGGATAAACGGAAGACTGAAACAGGGAATCTAAGTGCTGTTGTTCCGGGTTAGGCGGAAAATACGACTGGCCGGTTTGAAACTCGGGCGCGGGAGAAAAAGTGGGCGTCGTTTGAAAATTTGGGGGGTACGGGCCGAGGGTGACGGGACTTTGTGATTTTTTACTCGTTGTAGGACTAGGACTTAAGGTTAACGGGATATTGTTGAGATTTAATGGGGTGGCCGTGCTTCCCTTGGGTCGCTGGCGAGGCATCACGCTCGTACCCTCAACCACTGGGGCACTCGCCGTTTTATTATAAACTTTCACTTGCGTTTTCTTCAGCTCGTTTTCGTAAGGCGGCACTGGGATATCTTCCAAGCTTGGAACTGGTGTTTTCTAAAAACAATTCTGTAGAGAAAGAAAGTCCACAAAAGATGTCTTACCATTAAATTCTTGACGGGATTGTCTTTTGATAATAACTGGAACGCTATACAACTAACTTGGTAAATGTCTGGCCTGCTTTCGGGATCTGGCTCCAGCATGTAACCTAATAAATAAGCAACGGTTGAGAAAAATACGTTTAAATGAAGGTTTCCTTCTTACGAATTAACTGGTGAAGGCCCTTTGAATATCGTGAGCCATCTGGAATGCTAAAGTTTCCACTTTGGATCGCTAATGTACTCTCTCCAAAAGGTAGAGTGAAGAAACAGAGTCTGTACAGCAAACAACCAAGAGCCTGCAATGCCAATAAATTGTTCAAATACTCAAATCTTTCATAAGCACGAAATTTTTGTTCAGGAAAGTAACGAGTTTGTGGCAAAAACTCAGTTAAGACAGGTCTGTTGAAAAACACGAATGGATTATTGCAACTGAAAATACCAGAGTAACAACGTCGTTCTCGTTGGAAATGTCTAGCCGAATTCAACTCTTGATTTTACAATTTTTGGAAATTTTTAGAGATGGGTCCGCGGAAATTTTCCATTTTAGAAAGTTTCCAAAATGGGAATATTTCCGGGAAGAAATAAACAAGGTTCAGGCAATCTTTCCCAGGAAATATTGCCGGAAACTTTCCAGGAAATTTTCCGGGAATTTTCCTATAAATATGCTACGGTTTTTGAATTTGGCTCCACATTTAGCGGTTTTTTAACCTGAAAGAGCCCTGCCGTAAGTAACCAAAATCAGAAAAACCTTGTTTATTCTTGTTGTGAGCAGCAGCAACAGTGTTAATGCCTGTTATCAAAATATTCTATCCAAATTTTTCAGGTTCTTATTGTATTTAATTTACTTTATTTACACATTTTTGTCGAAAGAAATATGGTGTATTTGGTATTTTTGAGAAGGTAACGCCGCCTAGAATTAATTTAAAGCAAAATCGAAAAATCCCGGAAACTTTCCGGAAAGTTTCGGAAATTTTCATATGTAATACTATAAGTAAGTAGGGAATTGTCGACAATTTTGAGATGCTTACCTGGACGAAAAGTAGTTGCTGCGATGTAAATTCGACGAGTCGAAGACGAGTCGAATTTGCGAGTCAGCAACTACGAGTCCCAGGTACAAGCAGCTCAAAATTGTCGACAATTCCCTAGTTACGAATAGTATTCGGAGGACAATTTGACGAAGGAACAAGATAAATAAAAAGATTTAATAATCTAGCATAAAAAAGGCAAAATCTAGTTTGTGTCATTCATATGACGTTTATGGTTAAGCATCGTTGACATGGTTTCCGTATAAATAATGAAAAAAAGTGCTTTTTGCAAAAATGGCTTCCAGTCGATTTGGAAAATACGAAACTGAAGAAATAAAAGGATTTGTTGAATGTGAAGTTCCTGAAAACACCCGAAAATCCAGACGTTCTGTATGGGTTCAGTTTCAGCAGTTTTGTGACGAGAAGGGGTACGTTTTGCAACAATCAACCACAGAAAAGGTTTTTTTTTATTGCATCCTTGGAACTGGCTTTTAGAGGAGGAGAGGCAGTACAATGCATGGTTCATTACTTCAGAGAGGAGCTAGACAATACGGGGATTGCCACAGGAAGAATCGAATACAATCCTGTTTTTTCTAAAACCTGTCAAGGTGGTGGAAAGAAACTGACAAACAGCAAATTCACAGACCACTCACTCTATAGACGTACGACGGCCATACATTTGTCTTGGATCAAAAAGAGTAGCGCCTCTGGTGATTGGGAGCGGAATTAAAAATATTCCTTAAAATGTTCCTTGGCAAAAATAATCAAATAAAATTAAAAACTCGGTACAAATAAAAGGTTTCAGAGCAGCAGTTTAGACCATTGTTTAATTAAATACAAGTTAAAACTGAAACAGTTCCAAAAAATGCAATCTCCGAGTCCGACCGAGGGTTATAAAACCATGAAATATTGGAAACAAGGTTCAAGTAGTGCCCAAAATCACACAGTCTGGTCGCTTTCTATGCTTCGGCATTCAGCAAACGATGTCTACTATAGTCTGTCCGTCCTGCAGGCGACCGGCCCGCTTCACAATGGGGAATGATGGGAAAACTTCTCTAGGCGTTTTTTCGCCAGCAGGATTTTCTGATAAATGTCAAATTCAAATATGCTAAATCTGATTGGCTTGCTTAACGCGGGAACTTTAAATTGAAATTAAGCGGGTAATTTAAAGTAATCCTTGGGGCTCATAAAATTCAAAGTAAATCTTCTTTCAGTTTAAACGATTTGGGGTTTTGAACAAATACAAAATAGTCAGCTGACAAATAAAACGATTTATTACTTTCTACATTATCGAAAAACAAAGAAATCAATTCTTCGTCCATCGTAATCTAAAATTGTCTGTGTATCATTCAAGTTTCCCGTCCCATTCCCTGATACACAGACAATTTTAGTAATATAATTGTGCATTTACAAATCAGGACACTCAAAAGCCATAAAATGGATTATTTCCTAACATTTATAAAGAATCCTATACGACATCGGCCCAGGAAAAAATTTAAATCAAACACTGAATAGTGATTTTTCGTGGGAAGGTGTATGAAAATGTCCTTAGGTGATTAAACACCGAAATATAAAAATGCTTACATGACGTTACATTTTTAATGGGCCCTGATCAAGTTTTGGACCAGAAAGTTGCCATTTTTGATGAATTTTGATCTCCGAGGGGTTTCTAACATTTCCAGGACATTATTCGGACATTTTCCCTCACTTCTTTCTTTTTATCTCCGAGGGGTTTCTAACATTTCCAGGACATTCGAACATTTTCCCTCACTTCTTTCTGACATTCCCGAGGGCATTTCCGATATTTCCTTATGATGCACTATCCTTCGCAACAGATATTTTTCATGTTCATCTGTTCATCCAATACAATCTGCTGATCCCTTCGACCTACTTTGGGCTGTGATAGAGTATTTGTACTACGCTCTTCCTTTAATAAAGCTTTAATTGTTGTTGAACATCGGCCTGAAAGATAACGTGTGGTACCGTTATCATGAAAGAGGAATGTGTTTGACCTTACCTTAGCTCAGCGGTTTTATCCAGAAGAACCTGCACCTTGTTCAACTTAGGGAAATTTGTACAGACACACGTGTTTATTTTTATTATGAAGGAATTCGGAAAGATGGCGGCTTTCATAGCGGTAACTTTAAATAAGCCAATAGAATAGCCGCTTTTATCGGACCCATTGGCTATTACGTATCGCAGGAATAATGTGACAGACAGCAGGATATCTGTCATGAGAGCAAAATTTTTACTCGGCAAATCAATAATTTTGCAATATTATAAAAGTAATGCAGCGCAAACGGTTTAAAATGTAACTTACGTCGACCTGCGAGGTAAATTTGATTTTTAAACCTACATTCTTAATTCCTGCAAGCCACATTTTTGTTGCGATTAATTATGGCTGAATTTTAACCAATCGGCGACGTGGATTTCAAATTTCCCGGGGAGCAAAAGTCACCTAGATCCCGGACAGACTATAAGTTGGACCATCACATAAAGACCATAGGACTTTATAATTCCCATTGCCACTTTTCTTGATTAACGAACACAAAAAATCTTTGATTTGAGTCTCTACACCGTAAACATAAGAACTCAATATAGTAGAACGAACACATAACTAACTAAACTAGAGACAAACTAAACTGATCACTTACAATTAAAAATGATTCACAAATACAATACTAATTTTGTGACAGTCAGAAAGCTTTGTCAAAAAAGACAAGAAGATAAGTAGCCTGCTTTGCGTTAGCTACTGTAAAAATGTTTGAGTTACATCTCACTAATCAAACCCATTTTATATTTGTTTTTATTGGCGCGACATCTCTGGATTGGGAGCAGAAATAATATAAGTCACGTGACTGTGCCAAAATGCCGCTATTTAACTGGAATCTCTATAGAGATGAGTGCTTTGTGAGCAAATTTCTGCTGACAAACAATGAAAATTCAGACATATGCCCAGTCAGGTAAATCACCGGTTCTCTTTAATTCATTAATTGTCAGACTTAATTCTAGGCTTTACCATCAGCTGGTGAAAAAACGTACTCGAAACATTACTATAGGGAGATTTTTTTTAACGCCAAATTCCAATTGGAAGGAGAACCGAATCTGGTATAAAAATTGCCCCATCGGAATCCACACTATGAGCAAATGGACCAAGGAGACCGCAGAGATAGTAGGTTTGGATACAGAACGGGTGAAGATCACAAATCATTCGGTGAGGTCGACGTGCGTTTCCTTGTTGACTAAGTCCGGTGTTGGAGATCATGAAGTAATCAAAATAACGGGACACAACAACATTAACTCCCTCAAATCGCACCTTCAACTAGATGAAGATCACCATAAAGGATTGGTAGAAAACATCCGAAAAAATATGCCTGTCCTGCCATCCTCCGTGCCAAGTACTAGTTTTCAAGAAGAGAACGAGAAAAGAGAAGAAGGTAATGCTTATTCAGAAGAAGTGGGCAGTTCTTCAAGGGCAACGAAAATAAGCCCAAAGGGCCAACCTGTTGTTTACAAGAATTGTAAATTCACGATTAATAATTACAGTAATAAATAAATAAATAGATTTTGCTGTGGTTGCATTCCAGTGAGCGTTTGAATGAGAACTTGGGGCCAAAATTCTTACATTTCGCGTTAGTACGGTCCTGCTTAGCTGTCATAAAAATTGTCACTGAAATTTGTACTAGTAAAAATTATCGTATATAATTTATTAAGTGGTTGTTTTGATTTTCGGAAATCTCGACTGACATGTTGAGTTCCTTTATTGCGGCGGAAATCACCGCGAGTCGAAGACGAGCGGTTGATTTCCTAGCAGCAATAAAAGAACGAAACCTTCAGGAGAGATTTCCAAAGAAAATCAAAACACCACGAAATAAATTCAGCCAGAAAATCGCAATTTTATGGCGCGCTCCAAAATTTATTCAATAATATCAAGATATTCGTGGCAGTTGTAACTATAGAGATTGCAAAATAAACAAAATAGTTGAAAAATTGCAAAAATATTTTTGGCTGTGCTGTCAACTCAGGTAAACATTGATTGAATTATTTTAGATTTTATAATTTTGCATCTGCTAGGTTATTTAAGAAAATGGTTGCTAAACGTCCCAAGCATGTTACGATGGACAGATTGTTCCTGACTCTTAATCCTGGCTGGATGCTTCATCACTCAAATACATGGTATAAAAACTGCCCAGTAGGGCAAAATGAAATGGACAAATGGATGAAATCAGCAGAGCTAATGCCATAGGTATCGACACAATTTCAGTCATAACTAGCCATCCACCACTCCGATCAACGGCAGTGTTCCAATTAGCAAGAAAAGGAGTAGGGGAAATCCAATTAATAAAAATGAGTGGACATTCCAGTATAACATCCCTGAAACCATATATCCAGCTCGACAAGGATCATCATAAAGGAATGGTGCTAAAGCTACGAGGAGAGCAAGAAAGAACTGATGATGCAGATGAAGCTGGAGCAAGATCAAAACATGAAATGAAAAGCATTACAAGCGACTCGATAGTTGAAGAATTGTTGACTGTCACTACAGCTTCTTCCCCGTCGCAGAAACGACAGAATCAACAAATTTATAATAACTGTGTGTTTCACTGCAATTCAATGAACATGTAATTCAATTTTCATTTTCTTTGTTGATGTGGAGTTGTTTTAACACTAATAAATAATTAAAACACTATACGGTGGTTTTTGGAAATCAGGACGAGAGTGATTTCCGGAAATCAGCACGAGAGTGATTTCCGGAAATCAGCACATGTGCATGATTTCCAGTTTAATCAAAATTTTATTGGCTGATACGTTAAAAATTCTAAAAAGCGATTGGTTCATATTTATAAAATGCGATTTTCGCTGAAATGCAGGTGTGAATGAGCCTCATTGGCTGTAAATCGCAAATTAAAACATTCTGATTGGTCAATGTAAAGTGAGTCGAATTGTCAATGGAAACTTTCCGGGAATTTTCAATAAATGGGAATTTACCCATCACTAGAAATTTTCTTCGTTCCGATAGCTCATGCTTGTTGGATTCAAAAATGATCACCCGTGCAAGCACTCGTGGTCATTTTGAACCAACAAGCATTCGTGTCTACAACTCGAAAACCGGAAATTGTAAAATCACTTGTATTATTACAAAGTTATTACCGTATTCTCTCGTGTAAAAGCAACAAAGTAAGTAGGCTGCTACTTTTGACTTTTATCAGACTTTGACGTTAGGCTTTTCGCAAATACACCACGGTCAAACTGATATTTGGTAACACTACAAGAAGCAATCATACGATACAAGCAAAAATAAATAAAGAGTTAAGGATCTGGAAGTATGTTCACTCCAAACTCTCTTGCTGTTCTAACGTTAGAAGCCCGGGTATCAAAATGCCCATCTCACTGCCTTTAGTTTAAATTCGACCGAGTAACTTTTGTATTTGACCCTGGCGGAATTTTGCAAAGCTAACGTCAAAAACGTGACAGAAAAGTTAAAAGTTGCAGCCTACTTACTTTGCTGCTTTTACACGGGGAAATACGGTATATGACTATTGATTATTTCCATCACCTGTCATTACTTTTACCTTCAGGTGGTTGGGGGTAAATGGAACCACACCACCTATTTTCGTATTTCTTATGACAATTAAACAGTCCGGCTATAACAGCTCGTCTCCAACATAGCTCTACTGACTGCTGCCCACAAAACTCAAAATACTCAAAAATCTACAATTATTTTAAAGATATTGAAATTGTATAGTATCATATCAGTAACAACTTTTTACTAGAAAACACCTAATGTCCCCATTTACCCCAATTTAGAAATAGTTCTGGGGTAACTAGTAAACTGGTAACCCCCCCCCCCCACACAACCTTAATGTTAGAAGACATTATTGCTTATTGGATCTATAGTCATAAAAGAATAGTCTTTTTTTCTACAAACAGTATTAAAACAGTTGTTTTAACGTTTGTTGACAATTGAAGGGTCCAATGCTAAAACTGGCTAAGTCAATATTATACAGGGTGAGTCTCCACATGCTTTATACCACAGAATCTACTGTTCAACTGATGAAGCTTGGTGCAAAAATTATTGGTCAATTGTGATTCCTCTTGATGTTATAAGCCGCCAAAGATTTTCATTTTTAAACGTTCTTTTTAAATACCTTTCGAAAGGTGTATCGTAGGATTTTGAATTTTTGCACAGCATTGTTACAGACCAAGATGCAACTACTGATGGTACTTAAGACATTATCCAAAAAGCGGATCCCTGTTATACAGGGTGGTCCCGATGTTATTTGCCCTTGAACTTTTTTATGTTTGAAGATATTGCTAATTCGCCTATACGGCCGTATATTATAGAACTTTTTTGGCTCTTAAAATTTTTCGAAAAAACTAACTACTCACGAGGAAAATTGAAAAAACCGAAAACATGATCATCGTGATAAACCTACAATTTCAATAAAAATCAAAGTGTACGTTGACACGCATCACATTTCAACTGTTTTTTTTGCATTGAAGGTGTTGTCCTACATCTGTGGCCAGAACCATTGCTCACAACTGAAGAAAAAACATTGATGGTAATTTCACTTTTTATGAGGTAGACTCATCATTAGTTTTAAGGTGATTACCTGCATCATGTTCTCGGTTTTTTCAATTTTTCTCGTGAATGGTTAGTTTTTTCAAAAAATTTTAAGAGCCAAAAAATTTTTAGAATTGAACGGGGAATACGGCCGCATAGGCAAATTAGCAACATTTTCAAACATAAAAAAGTTCAAGGGCAAATAACATCGGGGTCACCCTGTATAAGAGAGATCCGCTTTTTTGATAACGTCTTAAGTACCATCAGCAGTTGCTTCTTGGTCTGTAACAATGCTGTGCAAAAATTCAAAATCCTACGATACACCTTTCGAAAGATATTTAAAAAGAACTTTTAAAAATGAAAATCTTTGGCGGTTTATAACATCAAGAGGAATCACAATTGACAATAATTTTTGCACCAAGCTTCATCATTTGAACAGTAGATGATTCTGTGGTATAAAGGATGTGGAGTCTTTCAGACTCACCCTGTATAGTTTCTCAGGAGGCGAAGAAATGTTTCATGATGACAATGGCAAAATATAGGGGTTTTGAAATTTACATACGCTTTCTTTGTCTCTATTTTCACATATTTATGCAAATTATTTTACAGGACGATGCAGAGACATTTATTGGACGTATCTGCAAGAATAACTCATTTTCGCAAAAAAGTGGACAGCCAGTTTTAGCATTGGAATTGTTAAAAATGACATTTTATGACACCAGTATTAAAAGTCATTTACTTTTAACACTGGCGTTACAAGTGATTTACTTTTTACAATCAGTGTTAAAAGGGAAAATGCAACAACAATTAAACAAGCCGCGGCAACAAATTGTCACTATACCTTAGTAACAGCGAATTTCATAGACGCTTTCAATTAATAATTTGAAAAATTCTGCTTTTAATTTGCTTTTAATAGTGTTTGTAGAAAAAACAGTGTATGTATGATATGCGTGTTAACTTCCCTTCTCGCGAAATAAAAAGCCACTTTTAACTCTTATATCATAAATAAATATTATGCTATACTATAAGTGTTAAAAGTGGTATTTTATTTTGTTCGAAGGGATTGAATCAACTTACCCAAATATCCGCCTTGGTAGTGATCGGTAAACCACAATACATATCCACCATTTCGGGGGCTCGGTAACTCAATGTAGTATACCTTTTGATTTCTTCTTCTACAGCAGTGACACCCTTTTCTGAAGGATTTAAAATTCTAGCAGTGGCGGACCCGAAATCACAAATTACATAATTGCCGTTCTCTCCCACCAAAATATTTTCTACCTGAAAAGAATAGCAGCTACAGAAAGATGATTCCTTACTTAAACGTATGAAGATATTGAATATTACGTCACGAGAATAATAGATGTTACAAGAATGACGCACGAAAAAATTGTAGGCAATAACCCAACCCGCCTACAACCCTGCTGCAGCAGGACGATTTTGCAATTTCTGCAGCATTGCATCACATTATCGAGGACGTTCATGCTGAAACGGAGTGATCTCGATACGCTCTACCGAAGACACTGTTTCAGAATTAATTTCTTCGATAGTGAGATGCACTACTGCAAAATAGTACTGCTGGCGCCACCTCATGAGTTATGCACCTAATCTTTCTTATGCCGTGACGTCATGACAAAAATCAACTTGAAATCAGCCCTTTAGGCGATAAGTAACGTCGGCGCAAATGACCCTAATCCTGTATTAAAGTTAAAAATTCTATAGTAAAAAATTGTTGACAGCAATTGCTTCTATGCTATCGTAATGGACTTAGCGTTAAGTCCAGGATTATATTAATTAATTAATGCTTTATATTCTATGTTTCACAAAAATCTCATTCGCAGTGGACGGCGGGCTAAGGCAAAGGGCGTCCTTTCTCATAGCCTGCAAACTTATTTTGACGCCTTAATAACCACGAGTAAATAAGTACCATGCATGAACACCTTAATTTTCAATAATGCGGGAGCAAATTTAATTTAAGGGGGATGCCGATAAGGGGCAATTACTTGGTGATTAATAGTTGGGGGTGTTATTACTGAAAATTAAGCTCTATGTGCAACTTTGCTCATGAGGATTATATTTTTAAAAATCGCAGAAAATTGATGCGAAAACCAATTAGGTTCTTTCTCAAACATGATTTTTGAAGAAAAATTAATGAACTTCAGGGCTATTTGAGTCTCATAACGATTGTTTAACTGACCAATTCCCATACACCTAAAGAAAGTCTTTAAACGCTGTATCACTAAGGTTGCTACTTTTTAACTGGAATATGCTTTGATTAATAGCTATAAAGTAAATTACTGGCATGTTTACAATATTTATACATAGCTTATCTAACAGATTTTGTTACAATAAATTGCCAATATACCTGTTGTAATTTCCCATAAAACTAATGAATTTGCAATAACTAAGTTATTTTGTTGTAGTGTTGAAATGGTTATTACCTTAAGATCACGGTGAATAATAGGAGTCTTGCAATGATGTAATCGTGATACAGCCTCACACGTATCACAGAAAATAGTTAACACTTCTTGCTCAGTAAAATTAGCTTTACCACGCTGCTTCATAAGACCAAAAACATTTTCTTGACAATAAGGCATCAACAGTAAAACTTCATAAACACCACCTCCTGTAGCCGTTAAACTCGAATCCACATATCCAATAATATTTTTGTGACCACTTAAACTACTCTGAAAGAACAACACTCATTCAGATTTTGACAAATTAACATAACTTTTTACTCACAGCTATCTGTATCTCCCTTTTGGCAACATTCAAATCTTGGTCATTGTTGACATACATTCTCTTAAGTGCATATCGGGTCCCATTATTACCTCTCACTAGATAGACTATAGCAAAACCACCTAAAAAAAATTATTTCGTTGCCCTCATTTAGCAACTGGGGCTACACACCCCCCGATTTTTCTCACCTTCGGCTAGAATGTCTTCCACAGTCACTGTTTGTCGACCAACTGTAAATACCTTTCCCACATAATTGTTTACTTCTTTGGAGGTATTATCTATTTTGGTTTCGATTTTAGAAAACAGTTTTTTCATTTTCGTTGATAATTAATGAGAAGAAATAACGATACATTGAGTTCACCGACTACGTTTGGTTTATGTACTATCGATTAATGATAATTCACTAACTTCAATTAATTACGCTTGACTAATTTTTGCATTACACCAACTATTTTATTAATAATTGATTAAAATATTGTTCTCCCCTTACAAATAGTGACGTTCATCATTATTAGTGACTGCGACATTTGACATTTGACATGATGAGTGACAGCAATGTCAAATTGACAGCTTATCCTGTGAAGTTGCAGTTCTACAAATGAAGTTTTTTTTAATGGAACTTGTTTTGAATGTCTTTCAAGTTTCTTTCAAAATCCGGAAATTACTGATTTCAAGGAGCATTGCTAGTTTTTTGATTTTTTTCTGTTTACTTTTGTTTAATTAATGACACAAAGAGGGTCAGGCTTGACCGAAGTGAAGATAGCAACATTTGTTGCCAGCAACAACCCACAGAACAAACCCAACAACATAAGTTGCCAGCAAATTACAGCTGCCCAAATAAACCCTTGATTGCCATTCCAGACCATTATTATTAAACGGCGCGTGCGCATAACGACATTGTCCGCGCCTCCATTGATATTAATCGTCCTCGGAACAATTTAATAATTTATTTTCGACTTCTTAATGCAGTTGCAGACACACCAAAATTCACACACATGTAGAGGAGACAATTACCTTTCCAATGATGTACGGCTCAAGGGGGGTCAACCCCGGTAAGGGGTGCAAAAAAAAATTAAAATCGCCCCCGAAACGAGATTATAATTTTTTTCAAGTCCTTAATGCAGTCGCAGACCGACCAAAGTTCACACACATGTAGAGGAGACAATTACCTTTCCAACGATGTACGGCTCAAGGAGGGTCAACCCCGGCAAGGGGTGCAAAAAAAATAAAAAGCGCCCCCGAAACGAGATTATAATTTTTTTCAAGTCCTTAATGCAGTCGCAGACCGACCAAAATTCACACACATGTAGAGGAGACAATTACCTTTCCAACGATGTACGGCTCAAGGGGGGTCAACCCCGGCAAGGGGTGCAAAGAAAATAAAAAGCGCCCCCGAAACGAGATTATAATTTTTTTCAAGTCCTTAATGCAGTCGCAGACCGACCAAAGTTCACACACATGTAGAGGAGACAATTGCCTTTCCAACGATGTACGGCTCAAGGAGGGTCAACCCCGGCAAGGGGTGCAAAGAAAATAAAAAGCGCCCCCGAAACGAGATTATAATTTTTTTCAAGTCCTTAATGCAGTCGCAGACCGACCAAAATTCACACACATGTAGAGGAGACAATTACCTTTCCAACGATGTACGGCTCAAGGGGGGTCAACCCCGGCAAGGGGTGCAAAGAAAATAAAAAGCGCCCCCGAAACGAGATTATAATTTTTTTCAAGTCCTTAATGCAGTCGCAGACCGACCAAAGTTCACACACATGTAGAGGAGACAATTACCTTTCCAACGATGTACGGCTCAAGGAGGGTCAACCCCGGCAAGGGGTGCAAAGAAAATAAAAAGCGCCCCCGAAACGAGATTATAATTTTTTTCAAGTCCTTAATGCAGTCGCAGACCGACCAAAATTCACACACATGTAGAGGAGACAATTACCTTTCCAACGATGTACGGCTCAAGGAGGGTCAACCCCGGCAAGGGGTGCAAAGAAAATAAAAAGCGCCCCCGAAACGAGATTATAATTTTTTTCAAGTCCTTAATGCAGTCGCAGACCGACCAAAATTCACACACATGTAGAGGAGACAATTACCTTTCCAACGATGTACGGCTCAAGGGGGGTCAACCCCGGCAAGGGGTGCAAAGAAAATAAAAAGCGCCCCCGAAACGAGATTATAATTTTTTTCAAGTCCTTAATGCAGTCGCAGACCGACCAAAGCTCACACACATGTAGAGGAGACAATTACCTTTCCAACGATGTACGGCTCAAGGAGGGTCAACCCCGGCAAGGGGTGCAAAAAAAATAAAAAGCGCCCCCGAAACGAGATTATAATTTTTTTCAAGTCCTTAATGCAGTCGCAGACCGACCAAAATTCACACGCATGTAGAGGAGACAATTACCTTTCCAACGATGTACGGCTCAAGGGGGGTCAACCCCGGCAAGGGGTGCAAAGAAAATAAAAAGCGCCCCCGAAACGAGATTATAATTTTTTTCAAGTCCTTAATGCAGTCGCAGACCGACCAAAATTCACACACATGTAGAGGAGACAATTACCTTTCCAACGATGTACGGCTCAAGGGGGTCAACCCCGGTAAGGGGTGCAAAAAAAAATAAAAATCGCCCCCGAAACGAGATTATAATTTTTTTCAAGTCCTTAATGCAGTCGCAGACCGACCAAAATTCACACACATGTAGAGGAGACAATTACCTTTCCAACGATGTACGGCACAAGGGGAAGGGGGTCAACCCCGGCAAGAGGTTAAGAAAAAATAGTATAGCCGGTGCGTGAAGGTGCTAATTAATTGCACCTGTCCCATGTTTGAGACTAGCACCTGATAAAACTCAAAAAAGCCAGCGTAATTAATCCTTTCAGATCTTTTTAGTGATACTGATGGTACTAATAATCCAACTATAAAATTTCGCTGTCCGACATCGCATTTGCGCATTACTCTCAAGTTCACGTCACTCTATTCAAGGTCTGTCTCAAATTATTATACCTAGATGACCCAGTATACATTCCGTTGAATGCAGAGGCATCAAACTTTGAAAACAATCAGGATATAAGTATATTTTTAGTGTCGTAGCAGAATGCGCTGTACACACTCACACAGGTGTATACCCCGAAAATCTCGGCGGGGATTGTTTTTGGGCTATATCGAACAGTAGTAGTCGAAGTTACGGATGAAAAAAAATGGGCAGCTACGGAAGCGGCTGAAACCTCCCCACTTGGTGAATGATCCAATCCTATCACTAATATCACTTAAATTTTACTATTTACTATGCCTAAGTTTTACTCCACCAAACCAAATGTGTTTTCTGTGAGTTTTCTGAATTTTACGATCTTTTGCCAAAAGGGCATTAAGGTTGAGTACAATTTTGAAAACTAAATTTGAAGACTTTTCATGTGCTGATAGAGAAAATAGGAGTTCATTATTGAAATTTCAAAGTTGATATGCCAAAATGGCACTTGCCGCCCTCGGATTGCCACCAGAATTAAATCAGTTCTTCGGCGGGCGACGGTATCTCTACCTACCAAATTTCAGCCAAATCGATCCAGCAGTTTGGGCTGTAGCGTGTTATTTAATGTTTCCTCAATACTTCGAATTTTTCGATTTTATGCCAAAAAGGCGCTAAGTGTGAGTACACTTTCAGATACAGAATTTCAAGACCTTTCATGCGCTGTTAAGAAAAATTAGTGTTCATCAGTCAAATTTCATAGTTTACATGCCTAAAAGGCACTTGGCTTCTTCGGATTCGCAACAAAATTAACTTAGCTCACCAGAAGGCCAACACTAACCTGCATACCAAATTTCACTAAAATCCGTTCGGTAGTTTCCGAGAAATCGTGCTCACATACGTACATACGTACATACATACGTACGTACATACGTACATACGTACGTACATACACACAGACATTTTTTAAAAACCACTTTTTCGTGATCCTGAGACCTTGAAACGTAAAGATCTGGTGTTATCTCAATTTCGAATTTTGGACTGATTGCAGTAACCTCCCATTTTTATATTGGTTGTGGGGAGGTTAAAAAGATGGTGATACTGCAGGGTGTTTATGAGTTGAGAGTGACAGCAATATCTACTTGTCTGAGATATCCTAGAGCCAAGCCTAAATTGAACCCTTGCTTGAACCAGGAGCGCTTTTAATTTTTTTGTGCCCCTTGTCTGAGTTGACCCCCTTGCGTCGTATATCTTGAGCCGTACATCGTTGGAAAGGTAATTGTCTCCTCTACATGTGTGTGAATTTTGGTCGGTCTGCGACTGCATTAAGGACTAGAAAAAAATTATAATCTCGTTTCGGGGGCGCTTTTTATTTTCTTTGCACCCCTTGCCGGGGTTGACCCCCCTTGAGCCGTACATCGTTGGAAAGGTAATTGTCTCCTCTACATGTGTGTGAATTTTGGTCGGTCTGCGACTGCATTAAGGACTAGAAAAAAATTATAATCTCGTTTCGGGGGCGCTTTTTATTTTTTTTGCACCTTTTGCCGGGGTTGACCCCCCTTGAGCCGTACATCGTTGGAAAGGTAATTGTCTCCTCTACATGTGTGTGAATTTTGGTCGGTCTGCGACTGCATTAAGGACTTGAAAAAAATTATAATCTCGTTTCGGGGGCGCTTTTTATTTTTTTTGCACCTTTTGCCGGGGTTGACCCCCCTTGAGCCGTACATCGTTGGAAAGGTAATTGTCTCCTCTACATGTGTGTGAACTTTGGTCGGTCTGCGACTGCATTAAGGACTTGAAAAAAATTATAATCTCGTTTCGGGGGCGATTTTAATTTTTTTTGCACCTTTTGCCGGGGTTGACCCCCCTTGAGCCGTACATCGTTGGAAAGGTAATTGTCTCCTCTACATGTGTGTGAACTTTGGTCGGTCTGCGACTGCATTAAGGACTTGAAAAAAATTATAATCTCGTTTCGGGGGCGATTTTAATTTTTTTTTGCACCCCTTACCGGGGTTGACCCCCCTTGAGCCGTACATCGTTGGAAAGGTAATTGTCTCCTCTACATGTGTGTGAATTTTGGTCGGTCTGCGACTGCATTAAGGACTTGAAAAAAATTATAATCTCGTTTCGGGGGCGCTTTTTATTTTTTTTACACCCCTTGCCGGGGTTGACCCCCCTTGAGCCGTACATCGTTGGAAAGGTAATTGTCTCCTCTACATGTGTGTGAATTTTGGTCGGTCTGCGACTGCATTAAGGACTTGAAAAAAATTATAATCTCGTTTCGGTGGCGATTTTAATTTTTTTTTGCACCCCTTACCGGGGTTGACCCCCCTTGAGCCGTACATCGTTGGAAAGGTAATTGTCTCCTCTACATGTGTGTGAATTTTGGTCGGTCTGCGACTGCATTAAGGACTAGAAAAAAATTATAATCTCGTTTCGGGGGCGCTTTTTATTTTTTTTGCACCCCTTGCCGGGGTTGACCCCCCTTGAGCCGTACATCGTTGGAAAGGTAATTGTCTCCTCTACATGTGTGTGAATTTTGGTCGGTCTGCGACTGCATTAAGGACTAGAAAAAAATTATAATCTCGTTTCGGGGGCGCTTTTTATTTTTTTTGCACCCCTTGCCGGGGTTGACCCCCCTTGAGCCGTACATCGTTGGAAAGGTAATTGTCTCCTCTACATGTGTGTGAATTTTGGTCGGTCTGCGACTGCATTAAGGACTTGAAAAAAATTATAATCTCGTTTCGGGGGCGCTTTTTATTTTCTTTGCACCCCTTGCCGGGGTTGACCCCCCTTGAGCCGTACATCGTTGGAAAGGTAATTGTCTCCTCTACATGTGTGTGAATTTTGGTCGGTCTGCGACTGCATTAAGGACTTGAAAAAAATTATAATCTCGTTTCGGGGGCGATTTTTATTTTTTTTTGCACCCCTTACCGGGGTTGACCCCCCTTGAGCCGTACATCGTTGGAAAGGTAATTGTCTCCTCTACATGTGTGTGAATTTTGGTGTGTCTGCAACTGCATTAAGAAGTCGAAAATAAATTATTAAATTGTTCCGAGGACGATTAATATCAATGGAGGCGCGGACAATGTCGTTATGCGCACGCGCCGTTTAATAATAATGGTCTGGAATGGCAATCAAGGGTTTATTTGGGCAGCTGTAATTTGCTGGCAACTTATGTTGCTGGGTTTGTTCTGTGGGTTGTTGCTGGCAATAAGTGTTGCTATCTTCCCTCCGGTTCAGGCTTGTACTGTATAAGATTCGCGTGATCTCGTTTCCCCTCGTGGATTTCCGAAATTCTTGGCAGGTCGATAAAATGTCAAAACATTTGTTTTTGTATTCTTGTTTTATTTGACTGTGTCGTCTGTTCTTGGGAAAATGAGTTTCCAATTTGGTAGCCAGCCTCTAGGTAAACATTTTTGACTAAAGCCCTTGAAGAATTTAACATTAATTTTAAGGAAATGGGGCTATGTTGCCTGGAACAGCCCAAACAGCCTTTGTGCCATCATCAGAAATTTCATTATTCTCAGCTGGAATAAACGATTCACCTTTAGAATTTAATATAGGCAAGAATAAGACAAATGTTTTACGGGCTATCGAAGATAAAGATGATTCCAGTTTGAGCCCCACTGACAAGAGGGAAAGAAGAAGAACAGATCGCAGAGATAGGGATAGAAGAGACACTGAGAAGTCTCGGGATGATTCAGATTCCAATATGTCTGGGTCTCAAGATGTCATTCCAATTCAGAATGGTTCTGGCTTGGGACCTAATATGTGGGGAGGAATGATGGGTATGCAACATTCCCTGCTAAAATAAGTTTGTTTATAAATAGTTTTAACAGGTATGGGATACCCAATGGTTGGAATGAACATGATCATGGACCCAAATATGATTTCGATGAATAACTATGGCATGATGCCACCAATGATGGCCCCAGATCCTAATATGATTGCACCAGATCCAAATTTATTAATTAATCCAGTTAAAGAGATAATACACTGTAAGTCGTGTACACTCTTCCCACCAAATCCTAATGCTCCACCACCAACTACAAGAGAGAGACCTCCTGGATGTCGAACTGTGTTTGTTGGGGGGTTGCCTGAAAATATGACTGAAGAAATCATAACTGAAGTATTTGAGAGATGTGGTGAAATTACCACTTTGAGACTAAGTAAAAAGAATTTTTGCCATATCCGCTTCGTTTATGAAGCTTCTGTTGATGCTGCAATATTTTTGTCGGGATATAGAATTCGCATTGGCACCAACAATGATCCTCCTAATACTGGAAGACTCCATGTTGACTATGCACAGGTAAGCTGACAAATAATTTCTTGACCTATTAGACCCGGTTGTTCAGTCGTGGATTAATTATTGCGATAGTTTTTTAATTCTCACCTGGCCCCTGCCTGAAGGCAATATATTAGTTCACGCCTCAAGGACCAGTTGAGAATTAAAAGACTATATGCTACAGCCCATCAGAACGCTTTAACAACAACCAGCAACTGAGGCCTAAAATCGTTTAAGTATGTGCTATCTGATTTGCTGCTTTAATATAATTATTATTATTATTACATGCGCAAGAAGAGTAAATCACTTTCAGCCAATTAGAACAAAATATACCGTGCCCGCGCCCACAAACTATTCTACATACCGACAACAATGGGTTGAGATTGACATAAGGCGTTTTTTCTCGATTTTATGTTTTTCAATACAAATGGGCTCTCATGATTGATCAGCTTACTAGTCCAAAATGTTTATACAGTACAAGCCTGACCCTTTTTGTGCCATTAATTAAACAATGATTAAAGTAAACAGAAAAAAATCAAAAAACTAGCAACTGCCCATGCTCCTTGAAATCAGTAATTTCCGGATTTTGAAAGAAACTTGAAAGACATTCAAAACAAGTTCCATTAAAAAAAACTTCAGTAAATCTGTATTGAAATACTGTCATTTTTGCCGTCAGTTTCAAATTTTTCTCGGAAGAACGATTCAAATCTGATATCATTTTGAAGGTATTTCAATACAAAACAAAATTATTTCCGATGCTTTCAAATGCAAGTTTGTATTTCAATACACAAAATCGAGAAAAAACACCTTATTTCAATACAAATTTTAAAAAATAGTAAGCGGGCCAATCATGAAAGTCTATTTGTATTAATTTGTATTGACAAACATAAAATCGAGAAAAAACGCCTTTATCTCCTATGCTTTCAAATGCAAGTTTTTATTTCAATACATAAAGCCGAGAAAAAACGCCTTGTACCTATACAGAAAAACTCCAAAATGCTATAACTTTCTTATTTTTAGTCACTGATTTAAGTAAGCGAAAAACCAGATGAAATGGCTCATAAAACGTTACAATCAACTTTAAACTTGAATGTCAACTTTTCATTTTCAAATGTACATACCCACTTTTTTTTGTGCTCACTCTGAAAGCTAATTTTTTCTGCATCATTTGATGTGAAATAAAGCGGGTTTGGTTTACAATTAGTTCTGAAAATAATTGTAACGTTTTGTTAAAATTTGAATATTCATTACTCAAAATTTTCGAGTGTGCTGTTCATCTGTTAGAAACTTAACAAAACACTTAAAATATGTTATATTCTAACATGTAAAATGCATTTCGAGAATTTTTTTCGCGGCACATTTGAAAATTTTGCATAAAAAGATTGAAATGTTGACAATAATTTTAATTAATTTCAAAATTTATTATAAACCAAAGTCGACTTATTGCACATCAAAAGACGCAGAAAAAAATTGGCTTTCAGACAGCAAAAAGAACTGGGTATGTCCATTTGAAAATGAAAAGTTGACAACCAGTTGACATTCAAGTTGAAGTTGATAAAAGTCAAAGGTACTCTGAGTTTGTAGCGTTTTATGAGCCATTTCATCTGGTTTTTTGTTTACTTAAATCGGACTACAAATAACAAAGTTATAGCATTTTGGAGTTTCAATCTCGCACCCTGTGTATGGGTTTGACTAACCCCGCCCCGATTCCATAATTAATATTGTATTAGATGATGGAGAAAAGTACTATTCAGAAAATATGCGATAACGGGAGGCTATGGAAACAAGTGAATCGTCATCTGTCGAAAGGACGCTTGTCTAGTGTGGGCGCCTACGGCTCGTACCATAAAAATGTCATCCTCGGAAGGAATAATCATTACACACGAATAGAATACTTTGCTTTATCCACGGGTTTTAAAGCGAAAAAATCTCTCAACCATTGTGTAATGAGTGCATTCTGCAACACCCGTGGATAACAACATATTATATAATTGTAATGGTGGAAAAAGTGTAAAGAAGGTCCATAATTAATAACGGTTGGGAATATATTAAATCCACTCCTTCTTAAAAATTGTATATTGATATGGGGTGACTAGTTTCGACAAATTTATGCCATCTTCAGACCGGCAATTTATTACCTATTGCTTCGCAGTTCGGTAACCAAACTCTCTTCCTTTCTTAAAATGGCTGCGAAGCAATAGGTAATAAATTGTCGGTCTGAAGATGGCATAAATTTGTCGAAACTAGTCACCCCATATCAATATACAATTTTTAAGAAGGAGTGGATTTAATATATTCCCAACCGTTATTATTAACATAATAGGTTTGTTTTTGCAGTGGTTACAAACCGATTGTAAACTGACTGCGCCTGCGCAATTGTGTTTTAGTAATACAAAATACACAATTGCGCAGGCGTAGTCAGTTTACAATCGGTTTGTAACCACTGCAAAAACAAGCCTATTATATGATTGTATTATGACACTTGATGGGAAGTGAAGTCAAGGCCGCCCTAGATTTTCAAAAACATCGGAGAAATTGGTCAAAAATCTAAATTTTTGAAAATCGCAGCTACACGTCAACCTAACCATGCATCAGCCTTACTTTTCGATTCATATTCAACTGCGCAGTTACATTTTCTCAAATTCTTTTTGCTATTTTGACTTAAAATTAGTATCTACAAACTCCTAATTTGTAACGATTTTTAGTTATTTTTTCTTCGATTAGGTAGGTACTTTTACTTTAAGAAAAAACTTTTGGTGTGTCTAGTTAATTTATTGTTTCAGTTTGAGAAAGAACGAATAAAATTTTTCTTTCTGCATAAACGACAAATACCTTTCCATTTAAAACAGAATATGAAATAATGCAAACGCGTTTATACATATGAGTTTTCAAATATATTCTAGGCCAGAGACGACCAGTATGAGTGGGAATGCCGGCAGCGGCAATTACAGCGAGAACAAAGACACCGCGAAAGAATGGAAGAAGAGAGATTAAGGCCGCCTTCGCCTCCCCCGGTTGTCCATTACACGGACCACGAAGCTATTGCCATATCAGAGAAAATCAAGCAAGACGACACATTCACGAAAGCGATTCTTGTAAGTATTTTTTTAATTGAAATTGGGAAAGTTGTCCATGGCTTAAAGTTTAGCAAAGTTTAACTTCTCAACTTAAACGACGATCGTCGAATTTCAGCCAACCTTTGTTTGGCATTCGACTACCTGAACAATCATCGTTTAACTTGAGAAGTTAAGTATTTTTTTGCCGTAACAGATACTTGAACTGATTCCATAGGTGGTTATAACCTGGCTAGAAAGAGGCGACTGCAGTAAACGAAACGCAAACACGTTCTATTCTATGATCCAATCTACAAATTCGCATATTCGAAGGTTGCTTAGTGAAAAAACACAGTACGAAGACGAACTGAAGAAGGCCAAAGAAATTATGAAGGGTCGGATGCAGGGCATCTTGTTGCAATGTAAGTACCGTTTTTATCATTTCAATGAATTCAGCAAGTTTTAGTAAGTATGAATTATAGTTAGGGTCAATAAATTATGTGCCAACAATGTACAAAGAGCACAAAATTTCCTTATTGGTGTACATGATAACTTTGAATATGTTTAAAATACCAAACGTATTCAATTGTTTGTCAAATTTTAAAGAAATTTGGTGAGGTAGCAATCTGATGAAAAATTTGGAAATGCCGTTGGACGTAAAGGCACTGTTGTCCTCAGAACAGAATCAGAAGTTCGGTGCTTTTAAGTTCTGCGGTATTTCTATATGGTAAAGTATCTACTCTATACTGTAACCAATCCAAGGTCATTCAATCCCAAAATTCGAGGAGGCTTGGACGAGACAAAACAAAAAATAGGATACAGTATAACATTATTATTATTATTATAGTATGGTCATAATGGTTCTGTGGTTTAATTTATATTTGCGTGTGCCTGTTAGTCAGTCAAATTGAGCGATTGTTCGTGGCGGCC
Organism: Pycnomerus fuliginosus; assembly: GCA_963924575.1. Lineage (NCBI taxonomy): Eukaryota > Metazoa > Arthropoda > Insecta > Coleoptera > Zopheridae > Pycnomerus > Pycnomerus fuliginosus. The sequence continues at coordinate 24,289,775 of OZ004618.1, read as the reverse complement.
TGTCACAAGAAGGTTTGGGACCATTTCACCAAAGCTCAAAGAAAGAATATTGAGACTTGGAAAAAGCAGTCGATGGTACGTACCGCCTTGGACTGGGCAGAATTGATTAATTTTTTTTGTTTTTTTCTTTGTTTTCATCACCCCCACTATAAATAATAATTAATAATCTGACAATTTTGTTGTGTCCAAGGTTTGCATGTTTCTATATCTTAGAATCAATAGCTAATTTTTGTTGTTAATAACCGTTTAAAAACAAGTGAATATTTATGCTTAACAATGTTGTTTAATTAAATTAATATTTGTTGAGGTAAGTTAAGGTAAGTTGAAAGTGAAAAGTCGACAGCCCTGGAGAGAACGTCAAAAAGTGGTTTAAAATAAGAAATATTAACATTACTGTATAGTACATTTTGACTGTTGGAAATTGTTTATCATTTACAAGGAAAGTGATAAGGTCGCTTTGGTTTCACGTGAATTCGAACTTTTCGATGCTGCAAATGTGATTCAAAATTCCCTTCTCAAGATAAGTCTTGCTGTGTTGATACATATCTCCACCTATTGATAAACCCGCCAAATAAGAATATAGGTTATCATTTTAAACGCTGTGGTACATAAATAATAGTTATTTTTCTAAAAACTATTAAAAACAGTTGTTATAAGTTATAACGTTTGTTGACAATTGCTAAAAATGACATTTTGTGACACCAGTATTAAAAGTCATTTACTTTTAACACCAGGGTTAAAAATGATTTACTTTTTACACTAGTGTTAAAAGTGACAATGCAACAACAATTAAACAAGCTGCAGCAACAAATTGTCACTATACCTTAGTTATACCGAACTTCATGTACGTTTTCAATTAATAATTTGAAGAGTTTTGCTTTTAATAGTGTTTGTAGAAAAAATAGTGTATGATATGCGTGTCGTGTCCCAAACTTCCCTTCTCACAAAATAAAAAACCACTTTTAACACTTATATCATAATAGTTATTTATGATATAAGTGTTAAAAGTGGTATTTTATTTTGTGAGAAGGGTAGTTTGGGACACGACGCGCAGCGGAGTGGCCCATCCCTTCGAACAAAATAAAATAACTTTTAACACGCATATCATACACTATTTTTTCTACAAACACGATTAAAAGGAAGCATTTTCTAATTATTAGTTGAAAACGTCCATGAAATTCGCTGTAACTAAGGTATAGTGACTATTTGTTGCCGGGACTTGTTTAATTGTTGTTGCATTGTCACTTTTAACGCTGAGTGTTAAAAGTAAATCACTTTTAACATAAATGTTAAAAGTAAATGACTTTTAATACTGGTATCATAAAATGTCATTTTTAACAATTGTCAACAAACGTTAAAACAACTGTTTTTAATAGTGTTTGTAGAAAAATAACATTATTGTCACCGTGTATGAAAAAATATGATTTTTAGGTCAAAAAGAACCAATGAATTTATTTTTCACCTTTTTGTTTTCCATTGTGTTCTGAGCAGAGAATTTTGAGTCAGTTCTATCGGTAATTTTTCATATTAATGTAAAATCAATTGGGTACTTGAAAGTCATTTGTTGGATCTTTACCTTTGGATTGACGATAGTTAACAAAATGCAGGTGTAGGTAAGAGCGAAAGAAACGAATACAGGGTGAGTCTGAAATCATAGCGGTGACTGAAATGGGTGATAGTCCATCCAAAAATAGAAGCAAAAGTTCCTATGAACATATGTTCGGAAATGCTTCGTGATGGAGCTGCGCCCCCTTAAAGGGCTCCTCAAAAAATTGGTATTCTTAAGATTATTCGGAAACTATATGTGCTAGGGTTTTGAAATTTGGAGCCAATACTCGATTTTTTTCAGATTTTAATCTCAATCAGAACCGTGTGTTTTTGATGGTTCATTACGCATTCCTTTCAAAATTTTTTGATGTGATTTCTCAATCAAAACGATAACATCTTAATGTTATAAAAAATCGAGAACCTGAGTATCTGTATGAATTGTTGTGTCCTAGATCTCATTGCCACAGCGTCAATTTAAGGCATACACATCTGTTAACTCTTCCTCGTCATAATTCAGAAAGATATAAATGTTGTTTTTCATATCAAGCGGTTAAGTTTTATAACGAATTTGAATACTTGTATAAAACCTGCTCATCTACAAACCAATTTCAAGTTAATTTAAAAACTTGTTTACTTAATAGTCAAATAGCTGAAATGTAACCCCCAAGTTTCTACATAGTTCATAAGTATTATGTTTCACTTGTTTATTTTTTGTTTCCTGGTGAGGATGAAAACCGACTTTGTCGACTTCTGGCCATTTGAACCTATTTATTTTTATAAGTTCAATAAACAGTATTATTATTATTATTATTATTATTCGTGATCTATTCTAGTCCATACTACCCTCCACACTCACTTAAACTTTTGGAGTAAATTCTCGGGAGCAGGAAAAAAATATAATTCATTTTTCCATGTTAATTGCCTATGGTCGCGGTCCGGTGATACACCTGGTATACAGGGTGATTAATTTTTCGATGCTCACCATTAGTACCTCGGAAACCATAATAGATGTAAAAGTAGCTTAAATTGGACTAAACTGCGATTACTAAAATTTTCGAATTTGAGATAACACCAGATCTTTACGTTTTGAGGTCTTAGGAACCCAAAAAAGTGGTTTTAAAAATGTGTCTGTGTGTGTGTACGTACGTACGTTTGTAAACATGCCAGAGCCAAAACTACCAGACCGATTTGGTTGAAATGTGGACTTAGATCTGAAAAGTTTTTGGAGCTAATCGTGCAACTGGAAATGCCATTTTGGCACATCAACTTTTAAATTTTAAATGCAAAAATGTATTCGTACTCAGTGTCCTTTTGACCAAAACAACAGATGTCCATACCATGGGAACTTTTGCTGCTATTTTTGGACCCATTTCAGTTACTACCATGATTTCAGATTCACCCTGTATACTTGGAAGGTATAAGGTTATTCTAGTCACCCCAGTTTGGTAAAGGTTTGTGATCTTCACTGGAGAAAAAAAAGTTAGCTACTAAATTTACTTAATCATGAGTCATCCAATAATTGGTTCCATCTAACCTAGATCACCGTCAACAAAGGCCAAATGGGATAATTGAAATTGGTAAGTAATTCACGCGTGAACCAAAGATGTCTTTTACCACTTTGTTAAAAACAAAGTCAAGAATGAACTGTACTAGTTAAGTTTTTCTTTTTCCAATTAAGGGAACGTGTTTTGTGTCATGTAGATAACTACCCAACAATTGGGACTTTACTAATTTCCCCTGATTTATAGGAAATAAAAAATGTGCAACTAGATGAACCTTCCATCGAAAATAAAGCTGATGACGAGATGGAAGTCTCGGACGAAGATGAGCCATTGAGAAAGAAGCAACGCAACGACATATCTGCCGAAGAAAGGAACAGTTTAAAAGAAGAAAACGAAAGTCTCCGATGTCAAATGGAAGCATACAAAAATGAAGTAGGTACTTGGATTTATTTATTACTGGTTCGACAAAGAATTATTTACAGGTGGAGGTTCTCAAAACGGATTATAAAAAAGAACTGGATGATAAGGATAAGCAATTCAAGATGTTGCAACAGACTCTGCAGGGGATGCAGCAACAGTTAATAGACGCAAAACGAAAACAGACTGAAGAAGAAACCAAAGTGAAAGAAATGCAAACAAAAGTGAAACATTTAGAAACCAAACAGTCCAGTGATAAAGAAGTGATAACACTTGATGATGGGGAGAGTAATCAAGCTGAAAGTTTAGCTGAATCAACCACAGAACTGCAGAATTTTAATGAATGTGATGCCAAATTAATTGGCATTATATCCACATTTCTGAATGTGCACCCATTTGGGGCTGGATTAGATTATATTTGGTCATATGTTAGCAAATTGGAGTCAAATCTGAGACCATCTGATATAGAATTGTTAATGAACAGATTTCCTACTGTATTTAAGCAAGAATTGGTTGGAATTGGCGCTAATATTGAACGAAAATGGATATTTAATGCATTTAGTTGTATGAATAATTGAATCTCTATTGTTAGGTTTAAAGCAGCATGAAATAAATTAGGTAAAAATTACAAGACTATATAATTTTGAGATGTGTTCGAAAATATAAAAAATCTGTCTGAGTAATATTCCTATGACTAGTGAATCATACTTCAATCAAATCTAGCACCACAGTTGCTACAACGCTTCCCTTTTAACAATAAACAACAGAGTATACCTAATGGAAAAAATAGTATTGCACATAGCACCCCTAAACAGGAAAAGTCATCTTCCAGAACTCCAATGCGGCAAGCAGGGCAGGCTCCAACAATAATAACCTCGGTTTCAGGGACAATAATAGTAGTTTGGGTCGTTGCTCCATAGTCTGGTGCTACATATTGATGAATTATTGGAGCTGATGGGTGTGGGTGATAATAAGGTTGATGTATTCCTAAAAGATAAGTAGTCTATTTTCTTGTGCGCATATTATTATGGGTCTTCTTACCAGCAGTTGCTGCTGGTGTGTATGGCGGTGGGGGTTCTTTGGGTACGTACATTGCCACAAGCAGAAAAGTAAATTATAATAAAAATGTGTAATTATGTAGCTTTGTGATCAACAAGAGCATTTATGTGTTGAAGATATTCAATTAGTAACAAATTTTATCTGATTATTCTGATTTTACAACGGATTGTAAGTCAGAAACGTCAAATGTGTCAACTGTCAACAGTGTCAACTAAAAACGATTTTTCTCGAGCTTACCAAAAGTATGGTCCGGTTATCCTTGGTAACATCAATTATTAGATTTCCATCAGTAGGGCCGGTTTTTCCACCTCATGTTAACTTTAACATGAGGTTTCATGTTAAGTTTAACATGAGGTTTACCACCCTAATTTCCATTGTGACAACAATCGTTTCTATGGAAATAAACTCATGTTAAAATTAACATGAGATGGAAAAACCGGCCCTAAATGTGAATAAAAGCCAGAAGATGTTTATCAATGCGATGTGTGTACCTGTAGGTGTTTATCACCGTAAATGTTCATGCCCTGATGGCCCAGATTTTTTAGTTGCATCGGATGCGGACAATCCGCACCTAACTTTTGGGCCCTCGCTTTTCCGCACAGGACACCCTTCGGACATGGAAAAGTTTGTATTTGGGTGTTGAACGATGCGAGTTTCGTGGACAATATCTTTTACGTTCGATTAGTCTTTTCCGACTGTAGCTAATTGGAGGGCTAAATTTCGTCCAAGTGTATTTGTTGTTTGGCGGTTGATGGAAGTGTTTTGAAGGTGAAATTTTTTGCGCTCCATTACTGCTCTCTGGTTATAGGCAGTTGAAAGCGTTAAATTTCCTTCAAGTTTAATTTTCGTGTTTGGGGGTTGAAGGGGGTGACTTTCGGGGGTAGGTACAATATTCTGCATTCAAATATGCCGATCTCGAGTTATCCTGCACTGCGCGATGCAGTAGAATCTACGCAGGCTTATTGGTCCTCTCCACAAGCTGACTTGCAAATGACCAATCAGAGCGTATTATCTCTACTGCACTGTGTACAGTGCAGCTGCAGCACGAAATCGGCATTAGTCTCTTCAGGTTATAGTCAGTTCAAGGGTTAATTTCCTCCAAGTCAAATTTTTGTGTTTGGGGATTGAAGGGGGTGAGTTTCGGGGGTGCAATTTTTTGAGCTCAATTAGTCTTCTTCAATGTTGAGGATAGTTCAAGAATTAAATTTCCGTCATGTGAATTTACTGTATTTTAACCTCCCCACAACCATATAAAAATGGGATGTTACGGCACTCCAAAATTTGAAATTGAGATAACACCAGATCTTTACGTTTCAAGGTCCCAGGATCACAAAAAAGTGGTTTTTAAAAAATGTATACGTATGTGAGCACGATTTCTCGGAAACTACCGAACATATTTTAATGAAATTTGGTATGGAGGTTAGCGTTGGTCTCCTGGTGAGCCCAGTTAATTTTGTTGCGAATCCGCAGACGCCAAGTGCCTTTTTGGATGTAAACTATGAAATTTGACTGATGAACACCAATTTTTCTTATCAGCACATGAAATGTCTTGAAATTCTGTATCTGAAAGTGTATTCACATTTAGCTATATCGATTTGGCTGAAATTTGGTAGGTAGAGATACCGTTACCCGCTGAAGAGCTGATTTAATTTTGGTGGCAACCGGCGAACGGCAAGTGCTATTTTGGCATATCAACTTTCAAATTTGAATAATGAACTCCCATTCTCTCTTTCAGCGCATGAAAAGTCTTCAAATTTTGTTTTTAAAATTGTATTCAAACTTAGTGCCATTTTGGCAAAAGATCGAAAAATTTAGAGGTGGAGTAAAACTTAGGTATGTATAGTAAATAGTAAAATTTACTTGTTATTGGTACCTAATAGGATTGGATCATTCATCAAGTGGGGAGGTTCCAGCCGCTTCCGTAGCTGCCCATTTTTTTTGGAGTTGAAATAAGGGGGAGTTTTGGGCGGAATTTTTTACGTTCATTGTTATTGACAATTTATATTTAGATATTTTTTTTATGAAATTCTGTGTAACTCGAACTATTGTTTAAAGATCGAACCGTACGATGAAATTTGATGAAAAAGTGCTACCAACTAAAGTTTTCGGTTTATTAGAACAATCCCCACCAAATCCGTTCATAAAAATATATGGTTACTAGGACATCAAAGTTCAAGTGGCCTTTTGACCCCTTTCCCGTGGGTCAATTTCGACCATAAATGAACTTGTGTTAAGACGTATAGGTACGGTATATCTATCCGTCTTCCAAATTTCAAGTCAAAATCTCAATTTAAATTTAATTTTTGGATGGTTCAAACGGCATTTTCCGAAAAAATGGCAGTCATCGACCTTGCAGGATAAGTGCTATGGAATACTGCAATAAAAAAGTGGGGTATATGTACTTTTTTTCCAGCGGTGCTGTTCAAATGCCCTTTTGACTCCTGTCCCGTATGCCGATTGTGCATTTACGAACTCGTCTGAAATATTCAAGTTACCTACCTGCCAACCAAATTTTAAAACCATATCTCAAAGTGTTCAAAAATTATCGCGTACTTTCAAAGAGCCTTAGCGGTCGATCCTGACGTCCTGCAAAGATGTGCCCCATTAGAAACTTTAGAAAAAGCTATTGAAATGGCCAAAGCACTGCCACATATAGCTATGTACAAAGTATGAGTAGGTGGGGAAAAAGATGAACTGTCCGAACGTGGTCTCCCCTCCTAGGTAGGTAGGTACCCAACCGATCTACATTCTCCAATATTCTCTACTTTAATTTATAAGAACCTCTGGAATATTTGGAAAAAAAATATATTGCTAAACCTTTGCTAGACCTACTTTGAAATATGGCAGGGGGTAAACGAGCAAATATCTATATTTAATAAAATAAAATTTTCATAAAATGGAGACGAAGATATCTCTATTTCTTTTTCTTTTCTTTCTTCCCTTTCTTTTTCTTCTTTCCTTTTCCTTTCTTCTTCTTCTCTTTACCTTTCTTTCCCGACTTGGGCGATGACGGTGAACTGGGAGAAGTTTCATCGTCATCGTAATCCGAGGTTTCACCTCCACTAGCTCCCCCCTTACGTTTCGCTGCTCTTGCTCCAGACGAAGGCGAAGTCTCAGTGTCTTCATCCGAAGTTTCTGCACCTGAAGTTCCTCCTCCACCTCCGCCGCCCCCTTTCTTCCTACCTTTTCCTTTCTTATCTTCTTTGCCTTTCTTCCCACCCTTTTTTTTGCCCTTCTTTTTGCCCTCCTTTTTGCCTTTTTTCTCTTTACCGTCAGTTGAGGGCGAGGGCGGTGGTGATTCAGAAGTTTCAATTTCCGTTTCGACCTCGTCATCGATTTCTGTTGGTGCGGCCAAATCCTCTTCTTCTTCAACTTGTTCGGCAGCTTTTTGTTCCTGTTCTATTACTAAATAGAATTCGGCTTCCGCTTGGACAACATTGTTGTCAGCCCACGGCTGGTCACTAGTAATAGAGTCAATTTCTTCCTGCCCTTCTTGTAAATTGACAGCACTCTTGCTTTTGCTTTTCAAAGTTTGCTTCAACCGCAGCTCCCTGTTACGGGCCTCGAGGATTTTCTCACGTTTAGCTTCGCGCTCAAACATCTGAAAGTAAATCATTTACCTATAAGTAGCTATATTGTGAGAAAAAATACCGCAGTCAAAAGCATTTTGTCGTTTTTATTAGATATGGCAAGATTTTCGCTCAGTTCCACCAAATATGTTGTTCCAATTTGATTTCCTGCAGCCACAATTCTTCCCAATTCATGTGTTTTCATACATTTGAGGGCCTCGTCGCATACTTTAATACTGAGTGAAGCTTGTTTTTGCTGTTGAAGGATATCCCAAACATCAAGAACGCCATCACTTCTTGTTGTAAAATATACAGATAATCTGCAAAACAGGTTCATTCAACTTCTTGAAACTTACAATATCACCTTGTTGGGCTCCAAGCGCCATCAGTTAAAAGAGCTTTATGGAAACTTGTCCACATAATAGAGCTTTCCCTACAGTCCTCCGACCAGATTCTGGCCGTCCAATCTCCAATACTAAGGAAGTTTTTCAAAAATGAGGGATTTCTTTGCACAGCTAAAACTGGTCCGAAATGTGCCGAAAATTTAAACACCATTTTCTCTTGTGGAGTTTTTCCTTTTCTGTTGCAGGAAATGACTTTTCCCTGTTCAGTCCCAACCATAAATCTGGTTGGAATAGTTGCTTCATACTCCAGGCAAGAAGCACCCATGGCGTTGCACATCGACATTGATTGCTCATCTTTGGCTTGCACGTCCAACATTAGAATATCAGTAGGTTCGCTCATTTTTCTCGTGTCCCACCTATTTGAGCCCTTCATTGAAAAGTTAAGTTTAATTTAAAATGTTTACCATTTAAGCTGTCCGTCCGTTGACGAGCTAAAGAATTCGGTTCCAGATTTGGAATTTATCCATAAAACATTGTGGACAGGATCTCGAAAACTACTTTCTACTGGGCTAAGTTCCACAGGTTCTGGACCCTTCCGCAGATCCCAAACAGCAACTTGTCCATTAAATTGACCACTTGCTAAGGAATTGTGATCCTTGGGGTTGTACTCCAAGCAAACTATCTGTTGCTGAGGGCGCAATATATGCAAAGGGGTATTGGGATTTTCTAAAATTTCAAGTAAAATATCTGTATATTGTCTATGCTGTAATAACCGATTTCCCAAATATAAGAAAAATTGTTTTGATTGGGAACTTTGGCTTGGAAATTCATATTGCAGTGGGCAATTGCTAGTTTAGAGTGATTGTCGGGCGACCAGGATATATGGGAAACAGGTCTTGTAACCAGACATTGATCGTGGAAAACATTTACGGTACGTGCCGAACTCCGCTCTATCAAAGGCGTGGGTTCTACATCGGAAAAATATTGTTGATAAATGTTAATTGCGTTGTTTTGCAGAATACAATTTTCCATATTCTAAAAATTTTTGTTTAGAACATTTATTTTTTTTTAAATTAGGTACGTACTTTACAAAGCTGCATAACAGTGTGGTGAAATCCTTCATCTTTCTCAATCTTCCTTCTATATCTTTTCGTTTGCTCTTCATCGGCTGTATTTACATCTTTTGGCCAACCTCCCTCCAAGTGGGTCATAAGCGTATTTGTATATTCCGCCCTTATGGTGTTCAAATAGTGATGGGCTTGTATGGGAGCGCATTGCTGACTTCGATGGACAGGATCTCTGCATTGATTTGTGGAATTAAAATGTATTAAAGCAAAAAATAAACTTTACCTTAATATGTAATTGTTTACTAATTTTTTGTTCGATGGAAAATTATCAATCAAGTCTGGACCTTTGTCGGAAAAAAGACATTGTCTTCCAAATTCGGCCCTTTTCTTTTGATAAACGTATGTAATTTCCATTTTGCCCTAAAATTGATTTGCTGGCGGCCTGTCGAAATGACAACACCTTTGACTTGAAAAATCAATTATTGTAACCATAGTAAAATAAACAACAAGTAAAACCACAGTAAAGCTATAGGTCATGCTTTTGTGGTTTATTTATTGACTTTTTTAGAACATTTACATTCTTCTAGGTATTACCTATTTTTTTCAAAAATTCTTTTCTTCCCAGAACTTCATTATTCATGCTCCCCAAAGCCTTCTTTATGTCTCTATATTTCTTAATTCTGTAAGTTATTAATTCCAAACCATTTACAACATCAAATTGATCCGCGGACCGTTTTATTGTGAGACTTTTTATTGATGTTAGAGACGTTTTTCTACAAGGGACGACTGTAGAGACGAACAATTCTAAAAAAAATACAAAAACATGTACTGTTTACACTTTTTTGCCGTTTCCATGATGTCCTTGTAATAAAGGAGAATGAGCCTTATGTACTATCCCAAATTTCCTAGAAAGTTGTTTGATAAAAGCATTATAAAAGGCACTTTCCTTTTACACATTTATCTGAGCGGTCTCAGTTAATCTCACCAATTTGCTTGGTTCATTTGAATATTGACCAATCAAATTGCTGAGATTAATTGAGACTCCACAGATAAGCATGTAAAAGGAAAACGCCTAAAATAGGTAGTCAAACTACTGTCAGTTTCAAACCCTCCTCCGTTTGTAGGTTTGAAACAGGCAGAATACTGACTATTAGCATGACGCAGGTCTGCCATCTATGTTGGCCTTGGTTATGGTTGTTAAAGAGACCGCAGGTTGAAAAGGACCTGTCACGTGATCGGCGCGAGTCAACTTGTTGAAAACTGCCATGGTCGGGAGGTCTCGTTGCGGGCGTTGCTGCGCAGATAGGCCCCGCCCACAGGTCCTTTTCAACCTGCGATCCGTCTACCATGCCAATGAAGCTAAACAAAGCGAGAAATTTCCTTGTGTAGATTCAATTATCTCAGCACAAAGCTCATTGTGGACATAAATGGAACGATTTAATCGATAGCAATTCTTCAATTTGTCAATATTATAAGTTCTTAAAACGCAACACATCAACTGTAAATAAAGAATTAGACGAAAAATGCAGTTTTCTGGAGGAATTTGGATATTGAAATTTCGCTTTGTTTGGCTTCAGGGGGAGGCGTTGACTATGACCATACACAACAAAGATATATGGCGGGTCTACGTCATCGCTAATATCGCTAATATTGACGTTGTCGCCGTTTAGGCAACAGTGTCGATAATGGATGAAAACACCAATCAGAGCAGTTAAGTATTTGTGGTTCAATCTATAAAATGGCGAAAATTTACCTATTGTTAACATTCATTTTGCATTCGAGTGCGTTACTGGAATCGATCAAAAAATCGAATCGCCAAAAACATCCAGATCTTTACGTTTTGGGGTCCTACCATACCTACTCCATAAAAATTAGCACGAGCATATTCATAAATGGTAAGGTAAGATAATTAATATTCTTATCATTAAGTAGGTACCTGATTTCTCCAAAAATGCAGTTTCTAGTTCATCATAAACGACTTTGGATTTTATGTACTTCCTTTGGGTTTTCTTGAGATTTTCTTCTAGCTGATTAACAATTATCCTGCCAGAGTAGTTACATTATTTAAATCGTTTCGGCTTAACTTACTCATCTCTGGATTCCATATTCAGTGTGTAGTTCGATAAATAAAAGTAATAATTTATGGATTATTTGAATTTGACGAAATCTCTTTTCCGGCTTGTCTGTGAGCTGTCAGCTGTCAACTAGAGCCGTTTTTTAGCGACCCATTATTTTGAAACTGTTTCAAAACATTTGTATTTTAGCGTCGCAACTATGACGTCATAGGCGAAACTGTTTGAAACAGTTCCATGATGTTTTGAGCTATCTCGCATCGATAGTTCAAAACTGTTTCAAGCGATTATTTGTTATATCCATTGATCTAATCTATGGATGGAGTGCAGGCAATACCGGTACGTACAATTAATTAGAAATTTGAACAATTTATTATCAGTAAATGCAATAATATGACACTAGGATTAGACATTAGGTAGAAATACGTTTCGAATTTGTTCGAAATGAGAATAAAATAAGGGTATAATTATGCAGAAGGTTAAAGCTCTTTTTTGACGGTCGATGTTTTTTCAAATAGGAAAAATAAATATTATAAACGCGATTTGTCAGGTCTTTGTTGTTTCTAAATTAGGAATAAGGTAAGGTATAGTCGTAGTATTATTAAAATAAAATCACGTCACTTGACTGTGCTTAAAGATAAAATACAAATTACAGAGTTTAGATTTGGAACGAAATTAATACGTTTCATTGCTACTACCCATCGCTTTCGCAAAGTAGGGTCTCTGGGACACCTGAAAATATATTTTGCATGAAACGAAAACATTAAAACTAGAATTGAGATGGGTTAATAAAGGTAAAATTTTTAAATTGTCGTCTACCTAGAGCTAACAAAGTAAACTAATGATCGAGCCCAGGTTGAAACCCAAAAAAAAGCTGTTAAATAAACTATTGAGCTGTTAGCCATTAAGTCAAAACAATAAAACAAATCAATAACAATATAAGGTTTAAACGGAAGCTCCTTGCCGCAGAAATCATAATCATAATCGTTGCGATTATTTATATTAATCTAAAGATTAATTTCATAATGGAACCAGTGTAAATGGGGGTTAGTTATTACAGGTTATTCTTATACGAATGGAAAGAAATCCCTCCTCTTTTGGCTCGCTCAGTGCACCCGTAGGCACTGCAGGATTTTACGATACGTACACTGCTTATTTATTGTATTGTTTAATTTAAATAGAATCAGATCGGACGTGAGATCACTTCACACTGCACCCAATAAGCGCTTTCCTTTTAGGTGTTTGTTGCTCTAGAGCTACAAGCACTGAAGCAACTCCGAACTGCCCTAAAAGGAACACGTATTTCAGGGGATTATTCACCGCGTGAGTGACACTTGCGTTGTTTGACAGATAACCTAACCGCATCAAAAGTCAATAGTAAGATAATCCATGGGATAATCGCCCATTTCGCAAGCTGATGCGGAGTAGAGATGAAGGCGATGCAAAAAAATCCAAAAGACACAGGTAAAACGTTGGAGAAAACAACGGAAAACCACTCAGCTCATATTGACAATTACAAACTACGCACTGCGCATGCGGGGGCTTGTTGCACCAGCTCCAGCGTTGGTGCTTGAGGGGAAGGGGGAAGGCAGATCGAGTAACTCTGGGGCAAAATGCAAAACTAAAAGGAACACGGGGCGAATTATTCTTGAACAGTTCAGAGTTGCACCTTGTGCTAAAAGGAAAGCAACTAATGACTTCACCACAACACTAACACTAACTGGAAACAGGAAAACTGCAATGACGGGCGACTGCACGTCGCGAATTTGCTAATCTAATTGATTCTAGGAAACAGTTCCGAGATTTATGATTTATGGCACACTAAAATTGACAGAAAGAGTAATCAATGTCTGTATAGAACACTGCACCGCAAAATGAACTTGTATTGTATCCTTAAAGGCAATTTGTTTATAACAGGAACAGCATTTACAAAGAAAATCCCATTTACACGCCTGTTAAGTTTACGCGCTTTCGCCGCAAGTCACGTGGTTTCTAGCGCTATCTCTCTTACTACATGTTGACAACACTTATCTCTCTCTACACTCCGTCCATTCTAATATCATCAAGTCTATGGTTATATCCGTCAAACATTTTGAGGTTAATTATTACCTCGGATACGGATGCTGAGCGAGGTGGGTAGTTTCGAAAGAGGATTAATGTGGAATTGGAAGGGGAAGGGGGGGTTAATAGTGAGTGAGATGAGGAGAACAAATTTAAATAAGGAACCACAAAATTGAATATTTGCAAGAACCGTAGTCTCAATAATGCAGTAATTTAATTGGTGGGTAATTATTTATAATGTTTTGATCATCCATTACTGAGATTGTTCTTGTAACACCCAGCAGTAACACCGTAAAAATATAACCAACAATAAATTAACCTCAAAAACCTGCCAAACACCTGAGTGTTTTGAAATATTCCATTTTAGTGATGAATCCAGTGATGACGTTTTTTTAGAAACAGGTTTGAAACAGTTTCAAAATATTTTCTTCGCTAAAAAACGGCTTAAAACTGTCATGGCAAAGTCAAGTGCCAAGGTGACGTATGTCATGTTCCTTTATTTTTTGCTTGTCATTTTTTGAGGAAAAAGCGGTGATTTGTTTGTGAAAAATGAAGGATTTTTTGAAATTTAAAACACAAGTAAGCCTGAAAGGTTTCACCCTTATCATTCCCACTGTTTCTGTTGGAAATGTCCCTCAGCTAACAGCTGATTTACTCATAACGACGTACAATTTACAAAAAACAGCTTTAATCTGGCATCCAGCAATCATTTCTTCCGTTGGAGCCGACCCATATCTTCAAAGTGGCCCTGAAGTATGCACTGCATGTGAGCTTTACACTAGTGAAGAACTGAAACTAGCAGTGATGCAACTACGATCAACCATCGATTTCAAACTTGCCACGAAATTTTCTGCAGACCTCAAAGCTGTTATCGAAGAACACAAATTTAATGATGTTGTTATATTAACCAGCTCTTTTGATCATGAACTGCATGTGGTAAGCAGCGATAAATTCTACTACATTTCGAACCAAGAAAACATTGAGGATTCAATGAAAACCTTTAATATTAAACAAAAAGAGGCAGAATTTACTGGAAAATATGTTGTACATGGTTCAGGTTTTGCAGTGCAGTTGTATGAAACGTTGAAAAGTGCTGTGAAATGTACGGTTTTGATAAAATTTGTAGCCGAAGGTGATAATCGACCTGACGCAGTAATTACTTTAGAAATGTTGAGTAAATTTGTGAATAATCTAAAAAATATACCACCTGTTAGGACTCCTGTATCCTGGAATTATGTTTTTGGTGGTCCAGCACCTTTAAGTATTTATTAAAAGCAGCCTAATAATTATTGTTACATTTCATTAATTTACTCTTGACTGAACTGTCACTTTTCTTGGACTAAAGTAAAGTAATGAACTAAAGGAAAGGGTAAGGGTTGAATCTGCTGTTTTTTTCCGACCCTTAAATGATCCCGTTCTACGGTATCTAAAAACTAACTATACAGGGTGTCCCAATTGTCTGTATTCGGTCGATAACTCCATTGCTGTTAGAGATAGCGAAAAATTGTTAAATACAAAGTTGGAGAGGGTCAAACAAGGCACCTTTTAAAAATACAATCCTGTATACAGGCTGTCCCACTAAGGAGTAAAAACACAAACATAGGTTTTTTTAAATGGAACCCCCTGTATTTTAATTTTTTATTGGATTCTATGATGAATTCCAAGTAACATTCATTAATGACGTTTTCATCTGAAGCGAATGGTTTAGAGGTTATTGGTAATTTTGTGGAAAAAATTACTTTTGCAGTGCTTGTTTTGAAAAATCACCCCACAACCAATTTTCAACCTTTGGTTTTGGAAATTTAGCATGTCATTAAGGAAGCTTTGGGCTATCTTTCAAGGGCTTGAAAACGGTCTTAGCTTCTTAAGTTCGTCTCCAGTAACATTATGAACCTTCAAAAATGTAGAGGTTTAAATTTCGAAATTTTTAAATGGCACCACTATCAAATGTTATAGCCATAAGCTGTAACATTAAATTTGCTTTCGTTTGATATAAAATGTCCCTATATCCAAGTCTTGAATTTTTCGTTTTATTCAGTAAATTATGATTTTTAGGAATTTCCATTTTTAGCTTACAATAATGTTTTTGAAAGGCTGCTCGGACACATGTTACAATAGGTGTCACAAATTCTGTCAGCCGGAATCCTGCGTTAATTAACCATAAATTGTGATCAAGTGGTTTTTTTAAATGTTCATTTATGGAACGCAAGAAACTTGCAGCATTTTCAGCACATAAGTAGGTACTTACCAAAAGGAAATAAATAGACAATAATTGCACTTTTAGAATAGGTAGGTACTTTTTTAATTAATTACTTACTTACCGACTTTTTTTTTTACTTTTCTGTTAATTTAACAAACAACAGGTGGGTACTTTGTTAAAATAAAGTGATTATAATGCCAATGATTTGGCTTTGATGATGAGCAGTTTGTGTTCGAAACATGTGGGCGTTTCCGGTGATAGTTATAATAATTACGCTTTGTTTTTATAGACACAGAATTTATTGCAGGTCCTGTTTGCAGCCCAAAGACAATTGGGCAAATTATGAAACG
This sequence comes from Pycnomerus fuliginosus, assembly GCA_963924575.1. Taxonomy (NCBI): domain Eukaryota; kingdom Metazoa; phylum Arthropoda; class Insecta; order Coleoptera; family Zopheridae; genus Pycnomerus; species Pycnomerus fuliginosus. The sequence continues at coordinate 24,273,586 of OZ004618.1, read as the reverse complement.
CAACCTTAAATATTAGATCTATAGAAATTGTAATTCGACTGATAACACATTTGACACCTACAATTAAATGTAGCCAGAGCCAACCATCTAAAAACATCAGGAAGAAAAAGATGAAAATTGTGTTTTACTGAATAAATCGAAAAATACTAAACTTGGACATAGGAACATTTTATATTAAACGAAAGCAAATTTAATTTTACAACCTATGGCTATAACATTTGATAGTGGTGCCATTTAAAAATTTCGAAATATTAACCTCTACATTTTTGAAGGTTCATAATGTTACTGGGGACGAACTTGAGAAGCTAAGACCGTGTTCAAGAGCTTTAAGTATAGCCCAAACCTTCCTTAATGACATGCCAAATTTCCAAAACCAAAGGTTGAAAATTGGTTGTGGGGTGATTTTTCAAAATAAGTACTGCAAAATTAATTTTTCCCGCAAAATTGCCAATATCCTCTAAACCATTCGCTTCAGATGAAAACATGATTAATGAATGTTAGTTGAAATTCATCATAGAATCCAATAAAAAATTAAAATACAGGGGGTTCCATTTAAAAAAACCTATGTTTGTGTTCTTACTTCTTAGTGGGACAGCCTGTATACAGGATTGTATTTTTAAAATGTGCCTTGTTTGACCCTCTCCAACTTTGTATTTAACAATTTTTCGCTATCTCTAACAGCAATGGAGTTATCGACCGAATACAGACAATTGGGACATCCCGTATATATACCTATACAGGGTGTCCCAGAACTCGCGTATAAGCCGGTAATGGTAGATTCCTGAACTCAATCTAAGACGAATTTTCCTCTACAAAAATTGCGAGGGTCCTATAGTTTTCAAATGGGGAGCAATTGAAGTCCGCCAATCAGAATGTTTCCCTAAACAGTAAGGTAAAAAATATGAAGATGCATAAGCTGTTGCTGGGATACAAAAACAATAAAAAACACAACAATGAAATGAATCAAGTCAACAATAGATATGACGAGAATCTAGATCTGTCACTTTGACAAAAAATTTTAAATGACTATCAGCAGTTTATTGGAAATAGGGACTAATTAATGCGAATGCTACTGCTGTGGAATACATGCTGCGATTTCCAAATCTTCCACCTCCCACACACAACGCAGGCAATTTCGAAACAAAATAACGCACTTGGTGTGGATGCGCTGCTAACGCTGTAAAACGATAAACTGAGTTTTGAGACAGTTTCCGGAACTGCTGCATACCTAAATGGTTTATGCGTATCGATGATCTGTAGGTAGGTACAAAGAATAGGTATACTTCAAATAATGGTGAACATGCTTATTCTTTAACAAGCTTGTCCAAAGTTTGAAAAACGAATAGGAAAACCCAAACGTGTGACCTTTAACGACCCAAATTGTAGCCAAAGACTGCATTTCGGCCGCACTCTCCGTAATAACATTTTTGTCAAAGTCCAAAGTGACAAATTCAAATCTTTATCATAATCATAGCTAACCGTTTTTAATATATTTTTTTGTATCCCAGCAACAGCATATACATCTTCATATTTTTTACCTTAATGTAATTAAGAGAAACATTCTGATTGGCGGACTTCAATTGCTCCCCATTTGAAAACTATAGGACCCTCGCAATTTTTGTAAAGGAAAATTCGTCTTAGATTGTGTTCAGGAATCTACCATTACCGGCTTATACGCGAGTTCTGGGACATCCTGTATATGAACTATAGTAAGGCACAAAATGTAAAATTCCCTAGATTCCCCACGTCAATTTCAATTGTCACTTGTCAAAATTTTGCGGTTAGGGAGTGTGCAGGGGTTCAACGAGAGATAACCGGGTAAGAGGAAGCGCTGTGAAGTGTACTTGGTGGGGCCTCTAAAATCTTCAAAAATTATTTGAAAAAGCCGATCTAAGATTCGTGTCGACTGACCAGAGTCCGCGAATTAGTTAACCAGGAAAAGGTAAGTTGACTTATATGGGGGGCAGGCAGAGGGCACTCCCTAGTGACTCAATGCAAGTAATTAGTATATTTCTAAAATTGCAGATGACTGAACAACATCGCTTTGGGAATATTGTCAGGCCAATAACTTGCCATGCTTGGAATAAGGACAAGAGTCGTAAGTACATTTGAAGAAATTTATCGAATAATCACCCCAGGCCCAGTGGTCACTTTAGCTGTTGCTATATTGATTCATTTGTAGGCTTATTTTGCTGCCTCATAGAGGTTTGCGGCCGGCGCCCTCATACCGGCACGATGGAGGTGAAAATCAGTTCTCGTGCATCCTGCGACAAAAATAGTTGTAGATAGATAGATAGATATATATATTGATCGTCAATAGTTACACGGTACGTCAGTGTTTAACAGTTCGTTAACATACATTAAAAAAAACATAATACAAAATACGTTAATTAAAAACATAATACATTACATTGATGCATTGATACATTAATACATTTAATTTAGTACGTATGAGCTCAGAAGTACTTAGAGGCAACATGGAGATTAGGTTTCTAGCTATTCAAGAATTCTTGTACATTGTAGATTGTGTTCTCTAGAAGAAGTTCTTTAACGTGCCGTTTGAATTGCATTCCATTTTTCTTTTGTTTTATTTTTTTCCGGTAATTTGTTGTACAATTTTGGACCCCAGTAGTCTATTCCCTGCTGTGTTTTTTTGAGTGAGTGGAAAGGTATCTGCAGTTGTTCTTTGTACCTGGTGTTAACGCTATGAGTACTGCCATTTTTGAAATGTGACATTAACTTCTCCAGTCTTCACTCTATTAGAAAATGTTATATCGAAGCCTCGGTTAACTAATCAGTCATTGAGTACTTGTATTCACTTTTTCTATTTCTGTTCAATTATGTATTATTTTCTCATCTTTTGTCTTTTAGTTTGTCCTATAATTGGAATGTATAATTCTGTTGGGCAAATAAACTTATTATTATTATTATTATTATTATTATTTTTGTCGAATTTGTTTAAGTTTTCGTTGACATTATGAACAAGAAATAGCATACAATTTTCTACAGATTTGGTCCTATGCGTTTTACGTAAATTGAATGGTTGCGGCCTAGTTGGTTTGAATGTGGTTGATAATACAATTTATTATTTGAGAGGTGATTCCAGAGCTAAAAATATGAAGAAAAGTTTATATCAACAGATGACCGAAGGGGCTCCTGGGAGCGCTACAGGGCTTAGAAGGTGTCTCTCAAAAACAGGTATTTATTAATTATTTTCGAAACAGTTGGAGCTAGAATGACGAAATTTGGGTTCTGAGATAATTTTGGGGTGACAAATTATCTGTTGAGAACAAGACAGGCGTGCAAAACGGGGGCCTTAGGAAAAAAGTTCCCTCAACTTTTTTTCTCTAGCTTTCTTGAATTTTTGAATTCAGATAACAATTCTCCAAACGATTCCACATAAATAAGGTACTCTTGATATTAAGTCATGGGATCAACCGTTTTCAAGAAAAACGCGATTAAAGCATGTCATGCCTTTGGTAACAAAATAAATGCAAAAAAAACAAGTTGGCTTGCTTCACAAATTTCGTTACGACTACAACTTGTTATTCTAGCTCCAACCGTTTCAAAAATAATTAATAAATACTTGTTTTTGAGAGGCACCTACCTAAAACCTGTAGCGCCCCCTGGAGGCACTTTCGGACATTTGTTCATATGAACTTGTTTTCCTATTTTTAGGTGTAGGATCAGCCCCCAAAATATGGCGACGTTATTCCCGGACAGCCCGGGACAGCCTGTATGTACCAATTGGAATACATTATTATTATTATATTAGCAGAACAATTTGATTTGTACTCTAGTAATATTGGCGGCATATTTTCAGCAGTATCTGATCGGCATCGGTACGTAGTAGCTTGATAGCTCTTGCTTCATCTAGGGTTGCCACCTTTTCATTTGTCCGCGAGCGCACCCTTTGGTAGGTCTCGAATTGTTTGCCCCCCCCCCCATTAGGGGCTTTTTAGTCAGAAATTTTTGTAGTGAATTTTTTTTCCAATTGAGAAGGAAAGAATGCAGCGCCGCAGGCGAAAATTTTTGAAATTTTCAAGGTCACGCATTTTCCCAGATTTCAGAGTAATAGCACAGGTGGCACAGGTAATAGATTCAATACAAACGCAAGGAAAAATGTGAAAAAATTAGCTTTAGTAAGGCAAATTTTTTACCGATTTGCCGATTATTAATATAAAAAGAGTGATTGATTGATTCCTGGAGAAAGAAGTTCACAGTCACATATTTTTATCAACAATTATAGGTAAGTCCGGGCGTGCGATGGAGCTAGTAGCGTCTAGCGATTACACATTTAGTCCAAAAGTTTAAGGAAGCCCAAAGAGTGAAACAAAAAGCATATATTTATTTTGAGCATTTCAGAAAAAGCAAATGTACAGCGTACACACATCATTTCTGAACAAAAAAGGCGTACAGTACGCTTCAAACGCGTACAGGTGGCAATCCTAGCTTCACCCCGTGTTTAAATTTATTAATCTATTGTTATCTTATCACATTGCTTAAACATTATTATTTTTGTACTTATACATATTTTTCATTTTAAATTCTACGCTCGCGAAGCAGTTACTGGAATCGATCGGAAAATTTAAAACAATCGAATCGCCAAAAACATGAAATTTTTATGTTTCAGGGTCCTGGGAACCCAAAAAAGTGGTTTTTGAAAAAATGTCTGTCTGTGTGTCTGTCTGTCTGTCTGTCTGTGTGTGTGTCTGTCTGTCTGTCTGTGAACACGCTGCAGCTCAAACTACTGAACGTATCGAGATGAAATTTGGCACACATATTCAGTGGGGGATTTGTAGGTGCTGATTAGAATCTGGGCCACATCGGTTCACGGAATCAACGGAACATCAACTTTAAAAATTTAAATGCAAACCACCATTTTTCGCGTCACCATATGAATGCTATTCGAATTCTGCTTCTAAAAATGTATTCACACTTGCGCCCTTTTGGCCAAAAAATTGTGCCGTGAAAAAAACTTATGCATAACTGTATATTTTTATTACCGGATTTGATAGCTGATTTTTTTTGAAGCCGAAAACCTTAGTGCAATTTTTTCGAAAATTTCCATTTTAGGGACAAAAAGGCCACTTTTTGAGTTTTTCTTAGCAAAAGGGCATATTATCATTATCGAATTCGATAGCTGTTGCATTGCCGGATCGAAAACCTTAGTGCCATTTTGTCGAAAATGTCCATTTTAGAAGTGAAAAACATTTGTATTTTACATTTTAGTAAATGAGCGCCGGGTGCATCAGCCATCCAACCGCTCCGCACACCCGACCATGATTAAATAAAGTTAAATGCTACATTTACAGATTCTGTGAAAAAGTAGAAGTTTCTACCGTCTCCGAGACTGCCAATTTTTTTCACCTGTTTTTTTATTTCTTGCTTTTCATTTCATTTCTTCATTTTTGAACACTAGTGTAAGTGGTTTTTTATTTTTTTAACTGTTGGACAATAAAAATTCTTTTTGTTATTATTATTATTACTAATGTTATTAAAATACCACTTCTCCTGATAGAACTGAAAATGCTGAATAATCTGAGGAGCGCCGATGTCATACGGTGGCTTCTCGAGGCTGCAAAATGAGTATGTTTTAAGGCACATCTAAACCTAGATCATAAAATTTCCAAACTTTCGAACTTTCTTCGATGTTTCAGTAGGTAGAAATGTACCCTGCGTCTGGACTAGGGGTGATTGAGAAAAATATTTATTGGTTTACTTTAGAACTTTCCTTAATTTTCTATGCTTTCAGAGATTGCCCTCTCGCCTAACAACCATGAAGTTCACATCTACCAACGAAGCGGCCAAGAATGGAAATTACTTGATGTGCTAAATCAGCATGACCTCCGTGTTATGGGCATCGACTGGGGTCCAAATACAAACAGAATCGTTACTTGTGCAGCTGACAGAAATGCCTACGTGTGGACCCAGGACAAGAACAATAAATGGAAACCAACTCTCGTCCTCCTTCGCATCAACCGTGCTGCAACTTGCGTGAAATGGTCACCAAATGAAAACAAGTTTGCAGTTGGTTCAGGAGCTCGCCTGATTTCGGTTTGTTACTTCGAGTCAGAAAACGATTGGTGGGTTTCAAAACACATCAAGAAACCCATTCGTTCGACTGTCACAACTCTCGATTGGCATCCAAACAACGTGCTTTTAGCTGCGGGGTCTACTGATTTCAAAGTGAGAATTTTCTCGGCATATATCAAGGATATTGAAAAGACACCTGAAGCGACACCGTGGGGCTCCAAAATGCCCCTCGGACATCTCCTCGCTGAATTTGCCAACTCGAATGCTGGTGGGGGTTGGATTCAAAGCGTGAGTTTCTCTCCTGACGGTAATAAGGTTTGCTGGGTTGCTCACGATTCGACTATCAATGTAACAGATGCCACTAAAGGAAACGCACCGTTTAAGCTGCGAACTGAGTTTTTGCCATTTCTAAGTTGCACTTGGATAACGAATAAATCGATTGTAGCTGCTGGGCATAGCTGTATACCGGTTTTGTACAGCGTCAATGAAAATGGACAGTTGGTGTTCAATGCCAAACTTGATACCTCTCAGAAGAAGGAAACTGGCGGACTGTCTGCCATGAGAATGTTTCATTCGCTGGATAAACAGGCCAGAACCGAAACTTCTGATACCAATCTGGACTCTATCCATCAAAATGCAATAACTTGTGTCTGCATTTATGCTGGAGACAAAGCAAAAGCCGCAAGAATCAGTACTTCAGGTTTGGATGGCCAACTAGTAATTTGGGATTTGCAAACTCTCGAGAAGGCTATCCAAGGACTAAAGATCGCTTAAGTTTTCTGAAAGCTAATTAACTTTTTAATTTGTCATTTCTTGAAAAAAATTGCAAATAAACGATCAACATATACTTACACCATTACACTACTCGAAATCCTGCAAGCCAAATAATTTTCTGACCTATTGGCACAACCGAGCGCGAGGAGCTGCTACTAGCATTTCAGCGTGCTTGAAGTAGTTGCCCAATAATTGCCTAAATAATTGAAGAATATAGGTGGGTGCAAACGCTTAGGCTTCAAGCCATCAAATTGTATTAGTGTTTGATCTTTCAAAAAACAGTTGCCGCATATGAAATTATTCTGATATCAATAAAACACGGTACCTAATCAAAGACCTGACAAAATGTAGTAAAACTAATAATTCGAAGTTCCACTCTTGAAGATTTGCAAAGGGCCGATGTTTCCATCTCGTGAAAATCATGAAGTTATTTTCAATTAGGGTTTCCAATTAAAAGAGATAGACAATATGGCGGCAAAATTTGACAATAAGCCCGGTATGCAAAAGTTTTAGCTTTGCTGCCGCCCCAGGCCCTTAAAAAGTACAATATGCAGCCAAAGCAGAGGAAATAGGGCCGTGCACGCAAAAACCCCTATATTTTTGTGCGGCGTTGCCATTTAGCGGTCAATTATTTATGACCACTAGAAAGCATAGATAGGGGCGATAGGTACAGTCAACCGCAATAATACATACCTAATAAGCCGGCTGATGGAGACAGAAAATAGTATTAGCAACGTTCGCCAGTATTCCCCTCTTTATCTTACCCACTTATTATTTTTGCGGTTGAGTGTACAAGGTTCATTTCAAAAGCATCCCAGAACAATTATCGTTCAGAGCAATTCGCTGATAATTAGATTTTATTGGCCATAAAATGGAATCTTGAATAATTATTGAATTATACCGGGTGGACCAACACTATTGCCCACCTCAAAAATTGCCCTTTATTTTAAAGCTGGGACTTCGAAATTTTTACAGTGTATATGGCTACCAAGGACCCTTCAAATGACGGCAAAAGTTTATCTGTCATGCAAAAACTGTGACGTCACGAAATTTTGAAATATCGTTTTTCCAAGAAAAAAAAAATTTTTACCCATAAAATCGTTTTTTGGGCTAATACCTTTATGTTAAGCCCATTTTTTTAAATTTCCGTCATCAGATTAGCCAACTGTAGCAAGCTAAAAATGGTCCATTTTTATTCACAAGTCGGCCACGTAAACAATTGACTACTATGCGAGGGCTTTCTTGGATAACAGCGTACGCTTTTTTCATCTGTCACCAGTTGACAGCGACACGACGACGCGGCCATTGAACTGCGAAATTGTTTTTAATTTTAATAAACGTGGATTTTTGTAACGAATAATGTTGAAATATCGGTTTAAACTGGGCATCCACCATTTAATTCGCCCACCCAAGGTGCCAGGAGAGGTTACGAACACGGACATTTTATCAGATGGTGGTGGCGGCGTGAAAAGGGGCTCCAGTTTGTGTGAAGGGCTCCGGTTTGTGTGAGGGGGTTTTTTCAAATAGCCATTTCCATAATTCGCATTATTCCATACTTATGTAATTCCACAGGTAATTATTTTGTTGTTATGGCCTGTTTTTTAGTTGGCATTTTTAGGTTAAGTGAGTCGACTTAGTTTGCCCCGTTGAGACTAATATCGAGGACTAAGATATTCACAGCCCAGAATTTAACAGCAACTCGTGTCAAATAAGGACCAAGGAATCGTTTTGCATAACAAAATTGATATTTACAGCCTCTAAATTTAACATCATCTGATCTAAATAAGGGCAAAGGAATTGTTAAACTATCGTTTCAACTAACATAATTAAAATTCAGAGATAAACTGTAGCCGAAGGTAGAAGAATTATAGCCCGATGCCATTTCTTAACTAGTTGGGTTAAATTGTTTGGTAAATTGTAAGGTGATGTAAAACCAAGTGTTTTTAGCTGGCGAAAGTGTGTTGCTGTAAAGTTGAAGTTGCAATCACAATAATTATAATTTTTCAAGGATATAAATTGAAACTTAAATCCTGTATGATCAAACTAACAACAATAAATTGAATTTGATTGACTGATTGTGTTACATAAACTATGGTCTTTTAGCTGTTTTGGATGTCTCAGAATTGTGGATCCTTCAAATATTGTGAAAGAGCTCTACTAATCATCATAGACAAAATTGTGTACAAGGAACTTACGGCTTGTACTTACCTAAAGTGATGCATTACTCACTACCACAACCCATCACTACACAATCATCACCAAATTCACTGCACTGCAACCACTATAGCACAGATCACTTCACAAAAAGTACTTACCTGATTACAGGTACTGCTCAAAGTGGTGGCCTTCTCTTTCGATGCACATCTGAGCACGTCGCTGAAATGAATTTTGGACTGTAGCTGCTGTATTTCGTTCATTGATTGTCTGGAAGGCATCTACGAGTCGTTGCTGCATGTCTTGTCTCGTGGTTGGCTGTGTTCTGTACACAATTTCTTGCACAACTCCCCATGTGAAAAAATCCATAGGTGTGAGATCGGGAGATCTAGCTGGCCAAGCAATTGGACCACCACGACCAATCCATTTATCTGGAAACTTTTCATCTGCCACACCACGAGCTTCTCGACTGAAATGTGGAGGCGCACCATCTTGCTGAAACCACAAATTTTGGATCACATTTAATGGCACATCTTCTAGTAAGTCATCTAATGAATTTCTTAAGAACTCTGCATACATCGCACCAGTCAGATGGCCTTCAAAAAAGAATGGACCAACTAATCGGTTGTCAATAATTCCTCCCCACACGTTCAGTGACCATATGTCTTGTGTTTTTTCTTCTCTCATCCAATGTGGGTTAACCACCGACCAATAGTGCATATTATGCCTGTTTACGTGCCCATTAGATTTGAATGTGCATTCATCGGTGAAAAGCACAAACTTGAAGAAGTCCTGATTTTCCTGCAGTTTCTCTTGGGCCCACGTGCAAAATCTCACCCTGTTCATAAAATCCTCTCCATGTAGTTCCTGATGCAGTTCGATGTGATATGCATGGAATTTGTGCTTTTTTAATATTCTTAGAATCGATGACTTACTTATGCCGCTTGATTGCTTCATTTCTCGACTGCTGACTTGGGGATTATTTTCAGCTATGTTCAAAACAATAGCTTGATTGATTTCATGAGTCACAGCGGGATTTATCACTGTCTTTTTCTTGGGCTTCAAACTGCCTGTCTCTCTAAGTTTCTCTACAATTCTTTTAAATGTTCGTCTATCTGGTTGAAGTCTGTCTGGGTAACGTTGGGCATACAATTCTGCTGCTTGCATTGCATTTTCCTGGCATTCTCCAAAAATCAAGATCATGTCGACCTTGTCTGAAAAGGAAAGATGTTGCATCGGCATGATAAAAATTAAATGCACTCCACTAAAATAGAATAAAACTATTAATTAACACTAGGTATAGGAAATTCACCAAGATTCACTTCTACACGTAATTATAATTAACACTCACAACACAGAAAAACGCGTGAAAGCTTCCCTGGAGGGAAACCAGGATAAGAGCTGTGAAAACAGCTAACAAGTAGGTATGTAAAACTAACTTGGAAAACACTTCTCTTCAAGAGGTTGAAGATTTCACAAAATAGCAATTTTTCTCAAAATTAGCAACCTAAACTAATCACACTAGTGGGTGACTAATGATTAGCTAAAAGGGGTTGGAGGAGTTTGAGCGGGAAATTAACGCGCGTAATGAAATAAATGCGCGAAATTCAAGTAAAAATATGAAAGCCTGCTTTATTAAATTTACTTAATAGGCAATTATTGTTTAATAAACGAAAGAATAATCTCAGTATTCTTAGTTCATTCTAATGACAAAAATTGAAACTCAGGCACACACACACATCTTGTTTATGCACTGGATGGCTTGTCGTGTGATCAATGATTAATTAGTCCTTATTTGCCCACCATGATGATGATTATTAAATTCCACATTGCACCTTTTTGCTTCTGCTGTTCAAATAATAACTTGAGCTTCACCAACTTCAAAGCATCAATTATTAACGTCTTGATTTTGTTTAGGAGGTACCTACGAGGTATTTGCCAATCGAAAACTGACACTTGCACCACCTTCGATTACAGTTTATCTTTGAATATGAATTATGTTATGCAAAACGATTCCTTGGTCCTTATTTGACACGAGTTGCTGTTAAATTCTGGGCTGTGAATATCTTAGTCCTCGATATTAGTCTCAACGGGGCAAACTAAGTCGACTCACTTAACCTAAAAATGCCAACTAAAAAACAGGCCATAACAACAAAATAATTACCTGTGGAATTACATAAGTATGGAATAATGCGAATTATGGAAATGGCTATTTGAAAAAACCCCCTCACACAAACCGGAGCCCTTCACACAAACTGGAGCCCCTTTTCACGCCGCCACCACCATCTGATAAAATGTCCGTGTTCGTAACCTCTCCTGGCACCTTGGGTGGGCGAATTAAATGGTGGATGCCCAGTTTAAACCGATATTTCAACATTATTCGTTACAAAAATCCACGTTTATTAAAATTAAAAACAATTTCGCAGTTCAATGGCCGCGTCGTCGTGTCGCTGTCAACTGGTGACAGATGAAAAAAGCGTACGCTGTTATCCAAGAAAGCCCTCGCATAGTAGTCAATTGTTTACGTGGCCGACTTGTGAATAAAAATGGACCATTTTTAGCTTGCTACAGTTGGCTAATCTGATGACGGAAATTTAAAAAAATGGGCTTAACATAAAGGTATTAGCCCAAAAAACGATTTTATGGGTAAAAATTTTTTTTTTCTTGGAAAAACGATATTTCAAAATTTCGTGACGTCACAGTTTTTGCATGACAGATAAACTTTTGCCGTCATTTGAAGGGTCCTTGGTAGCCATATACACTGTAAAAATTTCGAAGTCCCAGCTTTAAAATAAAGGGCAATTTTTGAGGTGGGCAATAGTGTTGGTCCACCCGGTATAATAATTACAAACGATTACATACAGGTTGTCGCTAGAAAGCAAATGAAATCGAAGATTTTATTTATTTAATAGCCACTAATCTATCCGAAGTAAAAAAGCCAGTGAATTTATGTTACTTTTCCAGTTGACGGTTTTAAAGGCATCATCTGATTTGATATATGGATATTCGAATTTAAGGTGTAATCGTTTTATAGAGAATTAATTTATGGGTTATGATAATTAACAATTGGGAATTTTCTAACGACTTTTAAAATTTCTGTATGTCAGAGGTTACTATAATCTCTATTTTATGGCCAACCCGTAAAGAGTCGTTACAGAGAAAAACAACCGTTTATTAGCGAATATCCAAAGTTACAGAACGGCTTTCTTGGTGATACAGGCAATAACTATTTATCATTCTTTCATAATGCACGAGGATAGAGCAATTTAAATAATTTACACATCTTGTGATAGTAATAATTATTATCCAATTATTGAGGTGATATTTTTCCTTAAGTTTCCCATTCAAGGCACAATGAATATTTACATCCATTTTGATGGATTTTAAAATTAATAAAATCGTGTATATTAAAACTAATTCATAGGTGGGTAAGTACCTAGTCAAAATTACTGTATTTAAAAAGTGCTTTTTAATTTCATCAACAAATGTTGATTAGGTAGATGATATTGACCCATAAATTACAAAACCATAGTATATAATGTAAATTGTAAAGTGGTCAGTCTTTTTGCAATTTTGGTATATAATGTTGCAGACCTCCATTTGGTACCTCGGTAGGTACCTATCAATTTATTATACAGGGTGAGTCACCAACGCGGCCCATAACTTCTGAACGCTTCCAGATAGGAAATTAATTTAAACGCCATTATGTACAGTACCGCCCAAAGTACAACCCAAAAATATTTTCAACTATATAGGATGTCCCAAAACCTTTGCAACGCAATGCAACCTGATTTTTTAAAAAGGGACATCACCTTTTTGATGCCATATTCTGGATCACCTATAACCTAGCTTTACATCGACATTAGTTATTGGATGTTTTAAGGCGCTGTTCTAAAGTACGCAATTTTTTTTTAGAAAATTTCGATCGTTGCGAGTGCTTCAAAAAAATCCTGAGAACTCAATTTTGTAGTGGAGATTTTGTACAAATATGGAGGAAGGGCTGCTATATCTGTCTAACCTGATAACTACATTATCATTTATACAAGTTGTACAAATTTCAAATTTGCAAAACTCCATCTTATCAAATGGTACCCCCCTTGGCAGTTATGATTAAGTGGGCAGTATTAAATTAAGGAAAAGGTTGTGTTACACAACAGCAATTGCTTTGCAAGGGTTTTGGGGCATCCGCCTGTATAGTTGAAAATATTTTTAGGTTGTACAAGAGGTGGGACTGTAAATAATATGGCGTTTGAATTAATTTCCTATTTGAAAGGGTTCAGAAGTTATGGACCCGCCGTCGCCTTGTTGACTCACCTTGTACCTACTTATCCAACTCTTCTGCAGTAATTGAAAAATACCCATCTCCACTAATACTGAATTTTTTGAATCAAAATTATCTGCTTCCTACTTGAGATGATGTGCTTGAGGCCGAAGAAAAAGAAATGTCATTAGTTTCAGAAGCATTCTGATGATTTCACCCATTTCACCTCACGACGACCTCAATCAAACCATAAAATTAATTGCATCGACTTATTGAAGACTATTAATTATCTGAATACTGTTAACTGTTATATTTCGAACTCCCACAAAAACAAACAGGCAAGTCAAGTAATGGTCGAAACAGGTCCATAAATCGTCAAAACTATCAAACCATCATTTCCTTATGGTTTTTTGGGATAGACTGCCAATGTATATGATCATAAAGTGATAGGGCGTGAACGAGATTCGTGCTTGCCGTATTAGACTGACATGACACTAATAGAAAAGATGTGCCTCGTTAATTGGGTAATTCATAACCACACTAAATGCCCGGGGGGTATTCTAGGCGACGATGCGGCCCCACAAGTGGGAAAAGGAGCTCTATGCTATGTATGTGAATTTTTGCTACAATTTTAATTCACGTTTATGGCTTGGAATATTGCGCACTTTAAATAAATCACTTTGATAGGGAAGAGTCTATTAACCTGCTGAGAAATGTGCCTTTTTGTTATTACTGTAATTTATTTTATTTTCAGTACCTAACTGAATTTGAAAGAAAGTTAACAAGGTAGGTAGGTACCTGCCTAGGACGGTATCTAATCTATTCAAATTTGTTCACATCAAAAGATTAATAAAACACCGTATTATGCATCGATTATTATAGAATCTATAGGGAAAAAGATAAAAGTCTTAAAAAATGATACTTAGGTATACTTAGGTATACCTAATGGAAATAAAACTTTTGTCCTACGTCACAACTAAAATAATTGCTACCGCTAATACAATTAATACCAGCTGTTACCAGTAAAGGCTATCTGAAAAGTAATTTTTCAAACTATTTTTGTAGGTATTCACATTGAACTCAAAATTCAAAATACGACAACGGGGGCATTTTTTCATCTGTGCGTAAGACAAAAGTTTCATTTCCATTAGGTATAGGTATGTTTTTGATGTACACCCGAGTGCAACTGAATGTTAACGATTTGTCAAAATTAGTATAGGTAATGCCAATGTATTTCCATACGTCATTGCCTACTAATTTTGTCAAATCCTTAATAACATTCACCTGCACTCGAGTGTATCTCTGTTTGACTATGCTTCGAAGGCATTAAGGTATACAATATAGTATTAACCCACAAACAGATATCAGAGGGGGCTAAACCAGGCATCAGGCATGTGCATAACCTACGCACAGTGGTTCAGAATCCAAAAAACGTTAACGAAAATTCCTGCTTCCAAACCATTGAAACAGATTCGAAAAAAATTGTACCCTTAGGGTTTTTGACATCGTAGAACACACTGGTGGTGCTATTTTTCTGAAAATCTAAACACCAACCTCACTATATGGAGGGTTATGAAATCAACAATAGGTACCTATAAATAAGCAACATTTAAACTAAAAGGCCCAATTTTTTGAAATTGAGTGTACAAAATGGTCCAGTTTTCTAGTCTAAACAATATTAACAGATAATAATGATAATAATAATAATAATACCCCGTAGCTTCTAATAACATATCTTTATTTAGAATTAGTCTAGCAATTTAATTGAGACATCAAAAAGGAATTTAGAAAGTTTTTTTCTTCAATTTTAGTCGTCTTCCTCTTCCTCTTCGTCACTCTTGATTCTCTGTTTCTCCTTCGAAAAACTCTTCATTGTCCAAGTCGATTTCGACATCCTCAGGAACTATGACGAGAGAAGCAACTTCGGAAACTAAGATCTTCTTGGATTTGTTTGCACATAAAAGGAGCTTAAAAACGGGTCAGAGTTTAATATCAATCGGTGGAAGATATATTCATTAATTTTAAGGCAGTTCACGTTCCTGGTGTGATGTTCTCTATGTACCTTTTATTAGCTTTATTTTTGGCCTGTTGAGCCTCTTATTGCCAGTTAGGTTACCATTACCTACTTGGCCCCTATGGCTATGATACCTAGACTTACGTATGTAGGTTGTACGTAAGTGTAGTGTGTAACCATATACAGTGTGTCTCATTTTAACTGGAACCACCCAAATATTTCGGTTAATATTGAGCAAATCAATGGGCTCTTTTTTTGCACATGTAGAGCTCCAGAATCTGCATCTGCGTAACACTTCACCTTTTTGTTATTCCGAAATCTCGGCCCACTGCGATTAATTAAAAAGGTCAAAAATAGCGAAATCGTATTAGGCATTTTTTTACCGAAAAAGTTTATTAAGAAAAGTTGCTCAGGATGACTCCAAATGGGTACATCCGAACTTTCAAGCCAAAATAAAAATGTTGAATTTCTGGAGGAAAGAATCAAAAATATCGAAAACTTCAATATTAAGCAACAAAAGGGTTGCTGTGTAATAAAAAAACAATTGAAATAGGTTTGTTTGACATTTGTTGGTAGCTGTGGCTGGACAAAATTTAACAATCGCAGAAAAAGTTGAAATTATAAGCTAATAAATAACCTTAATAATTCCAACTTTTTCTGCGATTGTTAAATTTTGCCCAGCCATAGCTAACAGCAACTGTCAAACACTCATTTCAATTGTTTTTAATTACACGGCAACCCTTTTGTTGTAAAAATAATGAAGTTTTCGATATTTTTCATTTTTTCCTCCAGAAATTCAACATTTTTATTTTGGTCTGAACTCCACACTTACCCATTTGGGGTCATCTTGAGCAACTTTTCTTTTTTAATAAAAAAATGCCTAATACGATTTCGCTGTTTTTGTCCTCTTTAATTAATCGCAGACGCAGTGGGCTAAGATTTTGGGATAAAAAAAAGGTGAAGCATCACACAGATGCAAATTTTGAAGCTCTACATGTAGAAAAAATAGCGATTTAATTTGCTCAATATTAACCGAAATATTTCGGTGGTTCCAGTTAAAGTGAGACACTGTATACATATACAAAAGTATCTACCTAAAGTAACAAGTCAAGAAAATAGCAAATTATACTTTTGCGTCTGATTATGCTTGTGAAAAAAAACAGAAAAAATCCCAGAAAAAATATCTTTTTCCAAGATAGGAATTAATCACAAAACTGGCTAAAAATCCCTAGTATCATGCAATTAATTTTCTTCAAAAACTGAACCAATTTGATGCGAATTGTTTTGCAACTTCTTGGAAGCATAATGCTCCATGAGTAGAATTTTGAAATTAAAAGTAATTTTTGGGAATTTTGTTACAAAGTCGCAAATTGCGATGCTTGAAAAAATTGATTAGGTAACTTTCAGGGGCGGAAGCTCCTTTTTTTAACCTCCCCAACCCCATCACAGTTTAAAAAAAATGGGAGGTTACTGCAATCACTAAAATTTTCGAATTCGAGATAAGACCGGATGTATGCGTTTTGAGGTCTCAGGAACCCAAAAAAGTGGTTTTTAAAATGTGTGTGTGTATGTACGTACGTTCGTACGTTTGCACGTACGTTTGTAAACACGCCACAGCCAAAAGTACTGGACCGATATGGCTGAAATTTGGTACGTAGGCATCTCATAACCCAACTTAGATCTGAAAAGCTTTTGGAGACAATCGTGCAACCGGAAATGCCATTTTGGCACATCAACTTTTAAATTTTAAATGCAAACCCCCATTTTTCACGTCACCATAAGAAAGGCCTTCAAATTCTGGTTCTAAAAATGTATTCGCTCTTAGTGCCTTTTTGACAAAAATTCAAATATTCGGGATTGTTAACGTATACTTTAAAAACACGATACAGCCGAAACCTCTTCACCGATTTTGCTGAAATTTTGTACATGAAGACTGTACTGTATTATACGTCGAAGAGCTAAAAAATGTTTGGAGGCAATCGACCCGCGAAAAGTGCCGTTTAGGCACATCAATTTTCAATTTTAAATATACTCTCTAAACAACTTTTTTTTAAATTTATTGTCAGATTCAGGAAGGTCTTAAAAAACTTTTTCTAAATAAGATAAAATTCATTCGCATTTACTGCCCTTTGGGTAAAAAAAATTGAATTTTGTAATAACACTAAAAACACATTATAGCCCAAACTACTGTATCGATTTGACTGAAATTTGGTACATGGAGATTGGGTAACCCGTTGACCTGAAAGGCTTTTGGGAAGCAATTGGTAAACGGGAAGTGCCATTTAAGCATATCAACTTAAAATTTTAAATACAAGGCCTCCTTTTTACGATCAATTTCTGGTTCTAAAAAAGTATTCGCAGTTTCTGCCATTTCAGTGGAAAATAGAGAAAAAAATTTTTTTCATTAAAAGGGATATTAACCTTAAAAGGAACATGTTGTCAAATGTTATGGGTGATGAGTGATGACGGTATTTGTCGAAAAGCATAACATATTTTCTGTTAAACTGACTACTATCTATACATATACAGAATATAAAGATCCACACGATGGGGAGGTTCCAGCCGCTTCTCTGCTGCATTTTTGAAGATGATTATTCTGCTGCTTTTGCTGTGCTCTTTTAAAGCGTCTATTTAACTCTACTATATAACAGCCCTCTAGTTTTGAGAATCACTTTTCGAATAAGAAGGTTGCGGAGTTTAGCAGTTAAAAATAGTTTTTCTACGACCACTATTGTAAATAGCCAATTTTGTACAATGTGCAAACTAAGTAAGCCGTTCCTTACGCACGCAAATCTAAAACTGTGCGTAAAGAGAGAAAATCGCACAGTTTTCAATTGTCATTTGTCAAATGTCATTTTTCACTCAATTTTATTGTTAAATTCATTATTCTCGCCTTATTTATTAGGACATTTTAAAACCCTATCGACTACTCCTCTTCCAGGATAAAAGCAGTCCAACCGCAAAGTATAAAATCCGAGGTAAAATCAATAAAAATCTTCTGTGCAAAAGTTAGGTTATATATCGCTGGACCTTTTTGTCCGAAAATGCCTTGAGAGCGGTAAGTTGTATTTCTTCATATTATCTTGAACTTTTGAGCAGGTATTTTAAAGAAATTATCATAATATAGAATACTTGCATTAGGTTTTTGGTACCTACCCAGGAACAATAAATCGTTAATTTAGTTGAGTTTAAGAAAAGTAATTCCATTGTAAGCACGAATCAATTATTTATGCTGGAAAACGCTTCAGGGACCAAAATAATAATGCAGAGTAAACTTGCATAAAATCGTAGATTAGAAATTCGTTGAGAAAAAGTATGATTTCATTTGAAAAATAAAAATTATGGTCATTTCCGGTTGAACCGGAAGTGCTAAAAAATATCTGACTATACCACTGGATTCACATAAAAAAATAATGTTGACTTGTCCTAGGATATTTCCGAAATATTCCTCTCGAAGAAGTTCTTCAATTTATTACCTACTTTTGAGAAAAGTTAAGTACCTATCGTGTGGTCGTAGAAAAAGTATCGTACGCAACTCGAGTTGTAAGGCAATTACGCACTGTGGAATTATACACTCGCCGCTACGCGGCTCGTGTACAACTTCTTCCACACGTGCGTAATATGCTTCTTACAACTCTCGTTAGGTAATATACTATTACCTACAGCTTCTCGTTTAAAAAGTGTCTTGGACTCAAAATGGCAAAAAGGATTGTCATGCAAAAGATGTTGGCCCTGGTGCATTAGTTCTACTAACCACTAAAAAAATTCTGAATTTTTTTTAGTGGAAATGGGAATGGTCAAAAAATTTACATTTTCAAATAGGGCTTGTTTGTTCCCTTATGGGGGCGACGATTGCAGGCCCATGCCAATATCGGCCGCACATCAGTCGCAAGACGAACAAGGCGATCTCCAGCAACAGTGAATGCCAATCTCAAATCAGAGCACTTTTTTCAAAGTTATAGCAGTTTTTAAAGCAATAATAACGACAGATATGTGTGCATGCATCGGCTCATTCGATCGCTCTTATGTATTTGATTTTTGATTGGCAAGATAGAAATTTTGATGAATATACGTTTTTAAAAATATGACTGAATTCTCTATGGTTCTAACGTCCAGATCTGGCTTATATGGTCTTTATCGTCGACTGAAAGACAATTTCTTACGTTCTTATAGGATTAGGTGTACAATCTGATGCTTGATGGGTCACAAAAATAAAAATGTTCAATTTCCATTTTGCTGATTATTAGGTACCTACCTACTTAGATGGCTGTGGGCTGATCTTGAACTCTGGATAAAAAGGCCAACAAATCAAAAAAGTTAGGTATATAAGTAGGTACATACTCACGTTTTTTAACAAAGATTAATAATTAATATTCCCCTTCTAAAATCATCCTTCATTGCATCTCTCCTCAAACGTTAGTCAATATTTACAAACCCACGCGATTGCTAAATAATTACAAATACTGGATCACCTTTGCACCTGTATTGTATTAGTGTCAATACTTGATGGGGCGTTTCACGTCCCTCCCTCAAACTTTTATTAGTGGGAACCTTAGCAAGGATTTAATAGAAGCCAATAAATGTTCCGGTAGGTGTAGCTAAAGGACTTCAGGTGGAACGGTAGAGGGGACCACGCTGATTGGTAGCGCCACCAACGTTCTTCAGCATAACCACCGTCAAACTTACAGGTACAGGTGTAGAGAAGCTGATCAGTACCTGTGCGACTTACCTGCCGGTCGTTGATGAGATGATTCGTGATCTGTGAAGTTCGGAATGCCGCGCGGCCATTCGATCTCGTCGCAAAAAGGTTAGTTTATGGATTTTTCGATGAGAGTATAGGAGTTTCAGAAGTGTATGTATAATCTATTCCCATTTCAACTTCTAGCGATTTGCCTAAAAAGTGAGAAGTAGGTACAAGAAGCATTTACTTTTCTTTTTCCGAAAACTAGGTATATCTACTTATAGTAGGGAAGGTGCCGAATGTGGTACC